>OZ010736.1:170663586-173091086 GCA_963932295.1 Tipula lateralis | reverse complement strand
CAATTATAATATACATGGTGTTCGTTGGTGTTGTGTTTAAATTGAAAGGTGGATGTTGTTAAAGGTATATAAGAGCAGATCCTGTAGGATGTAAATTATTCTACAGAAACACTATAGCAAAGAAACATTCTTGTTTCCTAATAATTACTATAAACTGCCATTTTCAGTAAGAATTTATTATGATTCATACACTTTCCGAAGTGGACGTTACTATGTCACTTAATCCACACAAACAATTGATTGGATTATCTCCTCTAGCATCTCCTTTGAAGAACTGTATCAAATATAAATCATCTCGATATTCTTGATGACTGGCAATCTCTGGTGGAAATCACGAGAAGCTTCATAGTACCTAGAAAGGCTCTCTTATAGCGAAATACCCTGTTTAGTGATCGGTTGATTACTAAACAGGGTATTTCGCTATTTCACCCTCAGAAGTTTTCTTCAACTTCAGTTCAACGATTGAAATGGGGTCTGAAATAGAAAAGACAATATTAGAATCAAACATAAATAGGCTAAATAAAAGCTGCATCCCTGTGTCCGGTTGGTCGGGGACACCTCGGTGCATTTATCCAATCTCGTCCTTTCCTTTGATACTATAACCAGTAAAATATGAACGAGACATGGAAAGCCACATACATCGAACATTGAGCAATATGAAAAACACATATGTGCATTGGTATCTTATAATATAAGAGACCTTTTACAATAAACATTCACAGAAAACAATAACCACAATGAACAGACACTCATTTTAATAACATAAACACAAATTCACGGTAAACAAAAACACAGATGATGAATTACAACACAAAACAGCACAACACTTTTGACATGACACTAATAATACGTCCGATTAATGTCAAACATATCGTCAAGTCGGTATAACAGAATGATAATCAATCGTAGCTAAATATTGTGCTGAAATATAGATGGCGGAAATAGCAGAAGAGAACTTATTGCTCGATGGACAGTGCGATACGAAAAATTGATATAAATCAATCGATTATCGGCTGGAACGCGAGCGATCGCTGTGGAGAATTCCATATCTCAACAGTATAACCTCCCAATTGATACACCCAGCCCGAAGGTCTTTGGCCAACCGAACTGAGCTGGCGACAGTCTTGCGCGCAGACTGGCGCCCAAAATCAAATAAATGTGTCTGCTAAATGGGAAGGTGGAGGAAGAGCAAGGGAAGAGGACGGCCCAAGATCAACTTACGTCGGTGTTGAAAGCTGATTTGTATTAGTTTGAGAAATATAGTGTCTAAATATACACAATTTGTTTAATTGCAAGCGCGCACGTCACACGATTTGTAAAGAAGCAACTCAATAAGTAGCATTCAACGATTTGCTAACGAAGCTACGATATCAGACATAATCTTGTAAGTACCAACAAAGGGATTTAATTTAGAACAGGGTACTGCATTCGGAGCAATAAGGATCGAAAAATAACTTTCCACCTTCTGATTATGGTAAGTGAAGCAAAAATGTGTACGTCTTTGAGTACAGAACTCCACAACTCTTTCATCGCCGTTTAGTTCTATTTACAAATCGAGACAGTTGAAAATTTGTATACAACAGACTACCGACAGCTAATGAAATCAAAAGTTGGCTTTGATGAACTGCACTATGTGACATCACGCTTGTTCTCAGTCACAATTGATAGAACAGTTTGGATAGTGGAGTTATCAAAATACTGGCAATATATTTCGTTACTCCATACAGACCTCAATGCATATAGGTGTAACAAAAATTGTATTAACAGTTCAGGAAAGCTTAGCGGCCAATTCACGTTTTATTTCATTCCAAAGTAATCTCCAAGTGGTAAAAAATTTCGTAAAATTAACAAGTGAGGGTCCAACTTCAAAATTGTGGTGCCACCAGCAAATGCTGCAATTGTGCATACGAGTTATGTCTCTGGTGTAAATCTGGTTGAGTAATGGCTCCAAGACACTCCCTTGCCAGAACTATGCTGGCATTTTAATGAGCAACCGAAAGTATCGGTTCACAATATGTGACGTCTGAAGTGTATGCCTCACATGATTGTCATTTGGTGTTCGGTATTATTCTAAACTAGTTTCTTAAGCAGGATCCACATGGGACTCAAAAATTTATTTTTGGTGTTTTATAGAGCTACATCTTTTGATAGTGTGCAGAATAGTGTGGGTGCTTTCTAGCACATTTGTCAGAAGCCTGTCTACCTTGGGGTATATTCATTTTAAGATATGTTGTGGATTCCTTTTCTTATGAAACCAATTAGTGGATCTATCTTACTCCTCCTAAAATTTAAACATCAAAATTCGTTTAAGTGTCTTCTTTTTTTGGAGGGGATCTCTTTACTTTCGCTAGAAGCCTTATAGTCTCTTAAAAGAGACAGTGAGTAGATTAACTAATATTTATATTGGTGTTCACTCCATTTGTTGTGTCTATCACATAGTTATGCTTGACTGTTTTACTAATATTTGCCAAAGGATCAAAAAGGACCTCTTACAGTCATTACGCCTCCACCTACAGCCTCTTTAAATTGTAATCGATTCTATATCATAAACCAAACCGACTCAGAGGTATGCAGACAGAGCTTATTTCCAGTCTATATTCGCACTATGATTTATTGTTCAACAATTCACAGCAACAAAACACCATTCATTGTGTATTTATCCCGGATTCATTAAATATTTACACGAAAAAGTTAATGGAAAACACTCTCGTTTCGTGCTTAGTTATATAATGTTGTTGTACACTTCATTTTCATTACGAATTTTCTATTTGGTGTGTGTTTATAAATAATTTTCCATCTTTTTTGTTTATCCCGCCTTAAATAATAATAATAATAATGATAACAATAATAAAACGAATTTTCCTACCCTCCGAGTCGTGTAGTGTGTATCTTAGATATACAATTTTCCTATTCCTGTATGGTGTACGTTCTATACCCCGATTTGGTTTATCTATGCGATATAAAAGTAGAAAATATTGTCGTACACAACTTAAAGCTCTAAATAATATGTGTGATATGAAACGGACTCACTTGTCCCTATATGTATTTCCCGGAATGTGTTCGGTGCCGAAAAATGATTTTCCTCGCGTTCAAATACGCCACTGCTGCTATTTTTGGTGTGTTGTATCATTATACAATAACAAATAATTTCCCGCAATAAAGAAAATGTTATAATAATTTGAAACAAAAGCGGGAAAATTGTGAAAAATTATCGCAAGTGAGTATTGTTACCAGCTTTTACTCATTTTCTCGTTTATATGAGGATATAATATATGTATATATATATGGAGCAACATCAGATTTGAAAACTGGAAAATTAAGAAATATCGTTAAGACAATGGTGGTGACATATTTCGTATTGTCTCTCATTTGTTTGTTATGGTTGGCGGTTTTCCATGCTACATTAAACAAAACAAACACTTGATTATATATATATATATATATATATATATATATATATATAGATTATATATTATATATATATATATATATATATATATATATATATATATATATATATATGTATATATATATATATATATATATATATATATATATATATATATTTATATATATATATATATATATATATATTATATATATATATATATATATATATATATATATATATATATATATATATATATATATATATATATATATATATATATATATATATATATAACCTTCAAGGCTAACAGAAAGGCAAATTTGGTTCGCATACGGTTAAGGACTTTCGACAGGTGACATCGGTTACCCGCACCTTCCTGGTACAAACCGTTTAAGTGATTGTCGATACCTCTCTTTAAAGACAGCAATGTCACCCCAGCATGGTTAGCTGTGGTTTTACAAAAGTGGAAGCTGCGCCAAGTTATTGGCCAACACAATGATGATTGATTTTGTTATGCTAATGTGACAACTCTTAAACTGCCATTTCGATTTATGGTAATTATGATTTTCAAAACCAGTTTCGATAAAACAATATAAGAGTCAATTCCCTTTAGAGCAGCCTGGATGTCAGAGAAAAGGATGTCAAAGATTTCCCAACCAATTAGTATTCGAATGCAAGTATGGGTAGTTATGCATCTGCAGCTCTGTCCAAATAGAGTAGTCACAATTTCTGGAAGCAGTAGTCAAAATTTCGTCCAGTCGAACCTTCTGACCTAAGAATCCAGAGCAAGCTGAATCATCGCCAACTCGAGTGCTGCAATGCATGTGATGTGCTAAACTCCCGCACTTTGTACAGACCCACTTCCGACCTCACTCTCTAGGCCACCAAATATACGAGAAAGAAATCTTATGACCGTAACAACTGTGGAGGAATATATACTTTGATAGTTTTGCCAACATCCAAGAAGCAGCGATATAGTAACGATATTAATGAAAAAAAATAAGTTACGACAGCTCTCAAACATTACAGGCCCTCAAATAACTGTCTGGAAATCGTATATACTTTCCATGAATTAACAGTGGATATTGTCCAATCGCAGAGATGAGTTTTAACGTCAGATAGCTTCGTTGACGTCAGCTGTGTTGAATACACGTACAACCAGTTATATCTAAGTGGAAAAAAACTGCCTGTTTCCAGATCAGGAAAAACGTATAGGTTACGATAAAAATGAGCGTCATCGGCTAGCAAAAGAAAGTTGCGATTTAGAAGCAATTCATTCTCATTTCAGACAGTTAGTATATGAAACCCCCGATAAATGATGTTCTAATGAATAAACTATTTTTACGGTGGAACCTTTGTAGTAGCAGACTGTTTGAGCAACTCACTGCAAACATTTTTTTTTCTGGGCGCTGGTCTATGACAGGCCGTTTTTGAACGAGGTTAGCTTCTTTCAAGCGTCTTCTTACTGACTACTGACTATAAAAGCAACAATTTAAACTTGTCTCTTCTCCTCCTGTACATTGACGCTCGTCTAATGCCGATTTCGCAAAGGAATTAGAACGATAAATTGATCGTTCCCATCATATGTATGTGGTCTCCGATTGAAGATGCTCGTTTCCTAAAACCTTCTGAATACTCTTGCTCGAAAGTGTATGTATGTTTGTTGATCGACTGTATACAGTTATATTTTATTGATTTACAACAATTTATTTTACAATCCATCATTCAATTTAGGCAAGAAGAAAAAACTATATAACAGCATTTATATAGTTTTAACGTCTATTCAATATAAGATGAAGACAATATAAAAACCAGAACATCTGCATATATTTATACAATTCGATAAGACGTATAAAGAGAATAATATGAAGAAGATATCATTTCATTCATCTTAATTCTGTTTATTCATCAAAAAATATCGTATACATAAAAATTCAATTGCAAATCTTAAACCATTGATCTTTTCATGTCTGATACGAGTCTGTATATGAGTACGAGTATGCTGCTGCTTCAACCGCAAACAAAATATAAATTCAATGCTCTTATGGTAATGAATGGGTATTTCTATATAAACCAGAAATCTTATATATTAAGACAAAACGAGCACAAAATCGTCTTCGATTGTTTCTCCTCATCTCCTTTACCATCCGTAAGAAGTACAGTAATAATCGTTTATCTCGGATTAAATCAGACGAAATAATTTATGGATAATGAATTGATAATCGAAAAAGGATTTTTTTTTTGTTTATCTCAAAAGAAATATTGCCCTGGAATTCGAGATAAAAAATATTTTTTGTTAATAATCTTAATGATATATATTATAATAAAAAGGAGGAAACGAGGACGCAAATAATTTCCATATAATAATTGCAATAGTGTCTATTATTGCTCAAGTTTTCCATTACAAGCAAAAAAACGAAACTCTTTTGTGTAACTGGTTTCCGTCTTGAAATGGAAATTTTAATGAGAAATGTTTATTTGGCAGCATAATTATGTTGTTATATGACAGGTTAAGGACGGTGGAAAAACGGAAACGGAGTGAATTATATATAATTAAGAACCTATCACCGTCATCATGGGTATAAAGCTAATTAGTGTTGAGCCCCCTTGGATAATAAGGATGTACGAGTTAGGATATATAGCATCATCCTAAAAGGGAGAGATTTCGTATACTAACGTCTGTCAATTTTTAAAATGAATCTTCTAGTAGATGATACCAGGAAGATCACCTTACAAAGTACAAAAAAAAATATTGTTCAACTCTTCAATGTCTGAAATCTTATATTATCCCCTGAATTTTGTATACTTTCAACATACTGGTACAGTTCGCTCTAGGTTGCCCATTGTACCTGAATATTATTTCTCTAGGCTATTGCCAACATACAATATATTGTGCGCAAGCTTCGAAATTATCGTTTTCTTAGTATTTCTAGTATTTATTCAGAACCCTAGTATATGTGCTAAAAAGCATCGTTTCTGTACTTTGGGCTGTTAATTCTGTCGGTTATTTTTTTTGGTCGAATAATAATAACCAAAATTTCAACGACGTTCCGTTGTGATATCATATAAAAGCTTTGGTCAGACTTGCCTAGCTACACTACATGAAAGAGTGTTCGTCCACTTTTCATTTGCTGGGGATACTGGTTCCTTTTAAGCACAGTCTTAAGTGCCTTAATAAGACTCCTTAACTTTGCCCTTTGTTGTAGCAGTTGGGAAGTTGTACCATGCCTCGCTAGTTCATCCGTCCTGAAACTTAAAGACGGTGTAACGTAGTCTAGATTCGCCAGTTCCTTCCTTAGCGATCGAATTATCGTCTCGAGCGTCCTGTCTGAAAATATTTTTTCTGAGATATGGCTGAGAGTCGGGTGGCCGTAATCGCCGCCATCTGCTTACACATAAATATTGATGGGGATAAGGTGAAATACAACCGCCAAGGCATCTCGTTGGTGTTGTCCTTATGCAGGCCGTACTTTACACCTTATCGATCTCCTTTTTATAAGTTACTTTATTAAGAGTTGGCCACCACAGGCTCACCCCATACATAAGTACAGTTCTTACTAGTGAAGTGAATAGCTAGTGTACCAGCTTCGGTTTCAGGCTCCATCTCTTTCCGATGGCGTTTCTGCACGAGTACATGGTTATATTAGTCTTGTTTACTCTTTCCAAAATGTTAGGGTTCCAATGATAATGATTAGGCTCATAATGATTAGGAGGGCATTTTGGATTACCTCCTTCACCGTGCTTAAGTATTTCCCAGAGACAGCTATCGCTGCGTCATCTGCATAAGCAATCACTCCAATCCATTGTCTCTCTCCAGCTTTAACAGCAACCCATTGATTACTATGTTTCAGAGAAGACGAGACGAGACACCTCACTGCGCGGTTCACTTAGCCACCCGCCTCCTGATGGTGGATTCCGCCAGGTCCGACTTAACCACTGATTTAAGTACTGAGTAGCAATATCCAAAAATGTACCAAGGTGAAAGTAAGAAAAAATTAAATTGAAAAATTGGTTGAGAAAATTAAAATCTGCTTTGAGTATATACTTTTGGAATTAACATAACCTTATTAATATTCCACAGTTGGGTAATAGTGCCAAGAGCAATACAAAATATGGAAATAGTTGAAATTTGTGATGACCAATGAGAGGCAAACCGCGCCTTTTTTAGTAGAAAAAACTGCTGTCATTGATTTCTGCAGTTGTCTGCTATTTGTTTTCGTGAATTTTTCAATCCATATCGGTAACATAGGTTATCACTATTATTACTTTACAATTATTGTCACTATTGGAAGTTACTAACTGGTGATAGAACTCCTTTGGTATAAGCCAAATGAATCGTTTGACTTGAACACAGATGATACAGTCAGTTTTGGACAGTCTCTTTAAAAATGTTATTTGTATGGGCCGTCTCCGGTTGTCCATCTTATGATTGTTACATACACCTCACGTATATACATCATATACATCATGTAACTTGTTTTTTTCTCATCCTTACCAAGAAAGGTGTTATGGTTTTTCCCGTTTACGTATAGACAAACCAAAACATCATTAATTTTTCACATCATAACAATCCCATCACAACATTGATATCGTGAATTTGCTTACTAGGGTACATAATCAGCCCACGAATCCTACTTTGAAAAACATTTTGTTATGAGTTACGAGTATAATCAATTGGTGTATACGTTGTAGCATCGATTTTAATTTGTCGATAATTATGTACGATATTCGATTATAGATTCGTCGTTAAATATTTTAGAATTTTTCATTAAAATATTTTTAATTAACGAAAACAAAATTTGTTTATGATATTTACATTTTTGCTCAAAAAAATCCTTTTATAATCCTTTTGATAAATTTCCAATCAGTTTGTTTTACCAAAAATTAACTTTTTGATGATGTACATATCTTGAAACTGTATTCAAGCATAGCATTAATAATTAAATTATATATACAGTTGAAGGTACGAAACCATACCAGTCATATGCAATATCTACAGGATCTATATAATATTTGTCGGGTGTTACTGTAACATAAACATATTTCGTAAACATAAGTTTGATGTCAAATTGAAATTAATCCTTTTTGAATGTAATGAATAAAATAATTTTTAGTTTTGGAATATGTTACCTATATCGACACTGTAACATATGATATTCTTTATACGTTGTCTGAAAAACATGAAATTGTATTTTATTTCTTTATTTCAATAAATAATGATCCTCATCATAAGAAGGATGGGGAAGTTATTTAAAATCAATTCTTTTTTTATATATAAATTGTGTTTTGTGCGGAAACACCCTCAACTCTTTTGTGGTTAGAAAAAAGGTCGACACTATAGTACGAAGTCATTAATATCATTCATCGTAACATGATGGTAAAATATCTTCGTCTCCAGGACTCAAACTCAATATCTTCACATATCTGATTTTAACTTTATGGAGTACAATCACTTATAAATCCTTTAACATCTTGAAGACGTTAATATCAGTAGTCTAGTCATAATCTCAGGTTAGCAGCTACCTAGTCTAAAAAGCAAGCTAAATTTTTACCAACACTATCAGTCTTATCATTAAAAATTATGTTCCACTTATACCAACAATTATCAAGAAGTTTTCAGTAATTACTACAATCCATGTTGTTCTCCAGTAAAATAGAAATAACGTCAAAAGCTCGTTACAGATCAAAACAAAACAATATACTGTTTTCACGTAACTGTCCTGTTTAACTATCATGAAACATTATATTCAATAGGTATGTAATTCTCTTAAAAAGGTTAATTCAGTAAATATTTGTTCTCTTAAACGAATCATAAAAAATCAATTTCCACAAATTAAATTCCACACTAATATAAAAATATCATTCAAATAAGGTATTGTTACATTTGAGTAAGGATTGGTAATGATACACGCCATCCTTAAATAAAAAATAATTTTTCTGAAAGTCGAAGTAATAATCAGTACCAAAAGCTCATTTCTATAAAAAATTAAGAGTATAAAAACTGTTTTTTTTATTATCTTTTTATAGGAAGAGTTTTTCACGATTATAAAATCGTGTTCCACAGGTTAACAATTATGTTCCACATTCGAAATATGACCCACACCTAAAACCATTTTTGTTGAAAGTTGACCAATTCAAAAACAGTAACAAATAATCCTACTTTAAGCTTTACGATTTTTTTGAAAATATATTTTGATCATTATAAAGTACCACTCCATAGTTTTCATGTTGACACATAAAATACTGATGTGAAAAATTATACCTGTATATAAATAAAACCATTTTACAATCCAAAAAATCATGTTCCACTTTTTAAAAATTAGGTTCCACATATTAAATATGATCCACATGCAAAAACAAGATTAAACTTTAAAACTAGTATACTGTTTTGAGATGTACAAGGGCCATAGAATTCTGATCAAATATGCATTAAATGTTTCACCAATAAAGAAACATTTGTTCATATGATAAATCATTTTCCACACGATAAAAATTATGTTCCTCCTTATTTGTTTTTAAACCTCATGCCGCCGTATGTATTCCATGTTGACATATAAAAAACTGATGGGAAAAAATTAAAAATACAATTGTACACGAGTTAAAATTCATGTTCCACTTACAAAAAATATGTTCCATATGCTAAATATGATTAATACGTATAGAAATTGAGACAAACTCTTCAAGTAATGCTTTGAAAAATATACGGTTGTAAACATTAACTCGTATGATCCACTGAAAGAAAAATCAATTTCACAATTTATGAATCTATTTTTGTTTTAAGTTCAGTCAGTCACAAAAAAGTTAAAAATCTTTTACGAGAACCAATTAAAAAACTATAAAATAAACATATTTTGTATTAGTTTTATTAAAGTTTTTACAGTGCCCCATGTTACTCATCTTTTTGACATATCAAACACTGATGCGATAAAATGTTATCTCTACACATAATAAGAACAATTTTAAACGCTTAATAAGCATGTTAAAAATTATGTTCCACATGTTAAAAATTATGTTCCACATATCCACGTTTCTAAAACAAATAGAATGCAAAAGAAAACGTGTGTAAACACATTATTTCTCTAAGGCTGACAATTGCAATCCACTTAGTTCATTAGCCTCTCAAAACACTACAACCAATCTAAAAGCTTTAAAAACGAGATTATTTTGGTATTCTTTTTTAAAAAAGCCTATACCGCCTCATGCTTTTCATATGATGTGGAAAGTAATCTTGTTCCACATATTACCGTATGTTGAAAAATTAAGTTCCACGTGTCAAATGTGACCTACAACAATGGAAAAACGGTCTGCTCTTCAATATTATGTAAACATTGTGAAAGATCTAAGATTACACTTAATAGAAAATATTTTGGTATTCTTTTTTAAAAGCTCATGTAGCACCCCATGTGGACGTATAAAATACTGTTGTTAAAGCCATCCCAATATATGAGGAGAATACATGTAACAACTTATGTTCCACATGCCGCATATGATATACACGTACAAATTACATCAAAATGTACAACAAATGTAATGATAAAAGGTTTGGTATGTAAACAATTAGGTCATAATCTATTTCACAATTTATGATTCAATGTTGGTTGGAAGTTGACCAACTCAGATCCCAAAAAGTTATTATCCTTTCAAAATAAATAACACCAAATTAAGCAAATATTTTGCATTAGTTTTATGAAAACGCTTATTTATTCCCATATTTGTTATGTTGATATACAAAATACTGATGTGATGAAATCGTATCTCTAAATTTAATTAGAAAAAGTTTAAACGAAATAAATATTATGTTCCACATGTAAAATATGACCCACGGTATAAACTAAATAAAACTATAAAACAAATAGAATGTAAAAAACATGTACATATATCAACATTATAGTCCTCTTAGGCTGACCTCACCAATGTCATCTATTTTGCTCTCAAAACACTCTAACTAGTTTAAAAGCTTTAAAAACGATTTTTTATTAATACATATATTATTTTGGTATTCTTTTTTGAAAGCTCCTTCGCCGTCCCATGTTTTTTATGTGATGCGGAAACTAATCTTGTTCCAGATATTTAAAAATCATGTTCCATATCTTGAAAAATTATATTCTACGTGTTAAATGTAACCTTCAACTAATTCAAGCAAACAAATATAATGGAAAACTGGTTTGCTTTTCAATTTTCTGTTAACATTACTTTAAAACTTTGAACGTAAGCGCATGTCAGTTCTATGCAGAAAATACTGACGCATAAACTACTGATGTGCAAAAATATCTGTATATGTGAGGAGAAAAGTTTTCCACGACGAAAAAACAATGTTCCATGTATAAAAAATTATGTTCCACATGCATTGTGTGATCTAAACGTACACATTACATCAATATGTACAACAAATGCAATAAAAAATGTAAAGTATGTAAACAATTAAGTCCTATTCGAAGACATACCATAATCTATTTCGCAATTTATGATTTATTGTTGGTTGAAAGGTAACCAAAAATGTTGTTCCACATGCAAATTATGACCCCCGTTAAAAAATAAATCAAACAATAAAACAAGTAGAATGCATAAGAAAAAATATGTATGTAAATACTGTATTTCTCTTCGCCTGACAAATACAATCCACTACGTTCAATAGCTGCTCAATACAGTTCAACCAATTTAAAAACTGTAATAAAAAAGAATTTAAATGGTATTCGGGTTTAGAAATTCATCTACCGCCCCATGCTTTTCATGTAATGTTAAAACTGATCGTGTTCCACTTATTAAAAAATCATATCCCATATGTTGAAAAATTATGTTCCCCGTGTCAAATGTGATCTACTATTAACTCGAGCTCTTTAACACATGCAATATAAAAATATTTTGTATCCATTTGCACGAGAAAAGTTTTAAACCATGTTTCACATAGAAAAAAATTATGTTCCACATGCCAAATATGGTCTACACGTACAAAATGTACCCATAAGAATTATCTGTATCGCAATTTATGGTTCAATATTGGTTGGAAGGAAACCAACTCCAATCCAAAAATTTTAAAAGCCTTTCAAAATAAATAACCATAAACTATAAAAGAAGTAGAATGCAAAAGATAAATGTATTTAAAAAAAGTAGTCCTCCTCAGCTGACAATAATAATCCACTAAGTTCATAGCCTCTCAAAATTGGATCTGTAAATTAATATTGTTCCACATATTTCAAAATCATGTCCCATATGTCGAAAAATTATCATCCAAGTGTCAAATGTGACTTAACTAACTCAAGCTGTAAAACAAATGCAATATAATAAGGCCTCCTTTTCAATATTCTGTAAACATTGTAAAAGCTCTTAAATTACACTAAATAGTTTGTATTCGTTAGCTGATGTCAGTTTATTTTTAAAAGCTCATAAAGCGCCCACTGTTGACATATGTATAAAATACAGAGGTGAATAAATATCTCTATATATGAGAAGGATAGTTTTACAATAGTTAACAATCATGTTCCACATGTAAAAAATTATGTTCCACATGCTAAATATGGTCCATACGTATAAAAATTAGTACAAATTGTAAAACAAAAGTATTGAAAATGTAATTAAGTAACGAATTAAGGTAGCCAATTTATGATGTTTTTGTTGGAAGTTGACCAATTTTAAGTAGCAGGTCATTCACCTTTTATATACATTAAATAATTTAAAAGCTTTGAAACTACACGAAAAATTTTGTCTTTTATGTGATTTCGATATGAGAAAAAAAAATTGTATTCGATTTTAAAAGCTCATGTACCGCAATGAAAATTTAATTAGCTCACCATTTACACATACACACATAAATGGTAATTCTAAATTCTAGCAGCATGTACTCTGGATTTTATATCGTTTAATAATTTATTCAATTAAATTACCTGGTTTTTAATTTGAAATTGAAAATTTACCTAATTCGATATATAGATATATTTTATTTTCGACATAAACAGGATAACATGTATCCATGTACATCCTTAAGACGATAAAATACAACTTTTAATTCATGTAAAATGAAACTGACCATAAATTAATTGGAAAACAATTTTTTTTGTTTTTTTGGTCGAGTATTGAAAATTTTTTTGGATATCGTATATGTATATCGACCGACACTGATAGTCTTAACATACCGCACCCTTTTTTTCTTGTGTTTGGTGTAAAGGTATCCTGAATACTAAATAAAGGGGTTAGATTTATGTTTTATATACATTTGGATGTGGGGTAGGTGGGACGTGGGTGGTATATATTTGAATGAAAGATATATAATTTATTTATACATTTTTTTTATTTGGTGCGATAAAAATTTGATAACAGAAAAAGTTTTCTGTTTTGCACTTTATGTGTATGACGATCGATTTAGAATTGGCTCAATATTTTATGTAGCCTAAAAAAATAGTAGACAATCATGAATACAACAGGGAGGATAGTCTCTATGTATGTACACATATTTAGATTAAATAAAATAGAAAAACTAAATAGGAAACTGTTTTCTGGTTGTGTTTTGATCAAATCAAATGGAAAAATAATCGGAAAATTTATCCCTTTTTTTCATATATGTATACATGTACCATGTACCATGGTGACGGTGGATGTTGGAACGATGGAGATTTTATATGGTCGTTTAGATTTACGTATATCCATATAGTTGTATAGAAATATGTTTGTTTTATCAGTTGGAAATATAATTTTTAATTGGAATTTTATCGTATTGTCACTTGTGGGTGATAAATAAAAATGATGACGCTCGTATTGCTCTATATTATGATCCACTGACTTAATATTGTATACACCATACATAGATGCGATATAAGATCATTAAAAACAATTTTCCTAATTGTTGAACACCATCCCAACTCTGGGCCGACCAAATCAAGTTCATTATCAACTTGAATAATTTATGAACATAAATACATACATTATATATTTATATAGGGAAGGTATATGTGCTATATGCAAATAATAGGTCTGATTGTCATTAAAATTAAAGATAAAAACCATATATTTCCATAAACGTATATATATAAAATCCAAATTATCAAGTGTAATGAACGAACAATTTTCACAATTTAACTTTTTATCATTATTATTGTTATTATCAGTTCATATTTTTTGTGTAATTTTTTGCATAATTCATCTCTCGGAAAATGCATATAATATACGAGCACAGTCGTACATATATACAGTGTTTAAAGCCAGCATTAAATTATTTGTGTGCAATACGGGCAGGGTGATATAATTTATGCATGGCTTTCGAAAATATTTTATGTGTTTTGTATATGAAGTCAAGTGTTATTGCCGTTAAAAGGTGGTTATTATGCCATTTCGATAGATATACTGTACTCGTTGTCAATATGGAAAATATATGTGTTGATAATTAGCGGGGTGGTGTTGCTTTACAGTATATTACATTGAAATGTATACACACAATGTGTATGTATCCTAATGTTCTTGGTTAAAAGCTCATACACAATCTCCATTGAAAAGAGAAGAACAATATATTTTTTCCTTTATATACCCTGTTCTATTGTTTGTTCTATTCTATTTATTTGTTCTAAGTACAAACTGATGGACGGTACTCCACGCTAATTATGATTTTAAGACTTCAGTACCATTTCTAATAGAAAACTTTTTGGAATCATTGAAATGGCTTATACAGTAGGATTGAATTCATTTGAATGTACTTGGTCTCTATCTTCACAGTATCAAATTCAATATGATTAAAAACGTGCTGTATACTCACCGGAGAACTACCTGTATCTCTATAGATACAACTGATGGTTTAAGAAAGCATTTAAATTATGTATTGATGTACATGAAGGCTTTTTAACCATTCAGACTAATCGGTTCGTCATTTCTTCCCAAACGAATACCATCAGCTTTGAAATCAGTTTGCTCTCCGAATTCAGGCAAAGATATACAAATTTTCATATTTGCTGATTCATCCTTAAATATAGGAACCTATATTGATAGGAAGAATTGGAGCACGGGATCTTCACAGATTGATGGCTGCACACAGTTTCGAATTTACTAGCAAAACATTGATAACTCAAATTACAATGTCCAGCAACAACATTCAGAGCAGAACTAGTACGTCTATACCGTACTTCGAGATTGAAATCTTAACTGGTTTATTGTTCTAATACAGACTTTGGATCGTTAAAGTGATTATACGTATTTCTCTTATTATTTAAAAATATAACGATTACGATTGGCTCAGACCCCACTAAAATGGATGATTTATCCACCTAGACCAATTTATCGATCACTACATTTTTTTATACCCTTGCGATTCTAGTGTATTCAGAGTAGCGAGCTGATTTAAAGTAACTACTGTTTCCTACATTAGTTTTCAATATACATTGTTGGAGTCATTTAGCAGTAAAGTCTAGTCAGATAAGAGCAGAAGCTCTAAAAATGATGGGTGGTATTTGTAACAAGAAAGAAAGTTACACTTTGTGAACCCCGATACCAAACAGAGTACTTATCGGTTTCGAAAAACTACCGTGTATATCCGTCCGAAAGGTAGAGTAGATTATTTTAGTTCCATTTATGCCTTTTCGCGATGATTATACTAAATAACTTCTCCAAAATATTATGTGTCAATCTTGCTGCATTTATTACAGAACCCAGCAGTGCTTGAATAATTGTCTTTATTCGACTGGTTAAGTTTTTAGCACTACAACCCGTCTGATATTGAGTTCTGAAATTGTCATGGTATGGCTGCCATTGAGTCTAGACAAACAAGTCTTTCAGTTTATTACTGAGATTTCCTTACGACCTCACTATTAGTTCTAGGCCGCCAGATTATATTGCCTATCAACTGAAACTTATAGTTAGACCATGTTTTTCCCAAATCCTGCGTTTAGTGATTGAACCATTGACCTCATACTACTATCGCGTGTATTTACAATCCGATATTATGGCGATGTCATCGGAATAAAACCCTAGCAGTGAGTTTATACTTAAGATAACGGAAAAGCGCGAACAAACTTTTATGGACGTACATTGTGGGGAAATTAGTGTAGTTGTAGGCACTGTCTATATGTTGGCAGCAATTATACTTACCCTAATCATGATACTAAACCACTTTACAAATGACATCTCCATGCAATGTCTTTCAGCGGTAGAAAACGAAGCTCATTATCAAATACACCTTCGATGTTCAAAAAACTTTTGGCGTGGCCATATTTTGCATTCAATCGAACATATTTTTGCCCTCGTGTTTAACTATCTTAAATAAACCGATGCCTCAAGCTTTGCAGTTGGTTTATGAGATAACTTCAATCTATACTACCTTGAAATTTTCACTTTTGAGGAAATAAATTATCGTTTAAGCTCTTGGGTTTCCTGATTTGTATTCAAATGTTTTCCATGTTTAGCTTCTTTAGAGTTCGTAGTAAACTTTGTAGTTGTCCATTCCTCAGAATGGCCAACTAAACGGAATTTTTTAAGAAGTTCACATCTTTGAGTTGGCAAGAATGTTTTGTTTCACCACCGATTTGACAGATGATATTTGCCTTGTTATTGATTTGATTTGCATTTTCATAAAGAATAGACTCACGCCAGAGCAACGCTTGCGAATTGTTGGAGTTCGCTAAACTCATTATCAGAGTGGTTGTAAATTCAACTTGTACACTGATTAAAGCCATCCGATTATCGCACACGCCGCCATTTCGGGTTAAGGAGGACTGAAGCACAAATCGATATTGATGTTGATTTTCTTAATAAAATTTAATTCATTTTTAATTTAATTACCTCACGTTTCGTTGAGGGATTGTCAGATTTAAAGTGAAGATAATCCACAAATCTTTTCTGAAAAACCATTACGTCCAACGAAAATCTGGTTGGTACGCATTTTGGGCCGGCCAAATCTTTGGTCCATATTTGACAAAGACAGAATTTCGCTTGATGCTCCTGTTAATTGGCCATCGATTAGATTATATTCTATGAGGATATATTAAGTCGCTTGTCTACGCCGATAAACCAGAGCTATTAGCGAGATACGGCAACGATTGCTGCAAAAAGAGTGTGAAAATTGGAAAACCAAATTACGCCATCTAGGTAACAACCGCGTTTTTTAATGGCATTCAAATCGTTTTCTTTGTTCTATTTAAATTTAAAATTGTGAACCTCTAAACTACCACTCCTTACTCAGTCCTCGACAGTTCCATCGGTTCAGTTCTATTAGGACTAGTACTTTTTCAATCATATAATACTCGTTTCTTCTTTTCCATTTCCAAACAATGTTTTTTAAGTTACTTATAAAGAAAGGGGAGGATAGCGATGGTCAGAGAAACTTAGCTCATTTAGGACAGTCCAGTATACATTTTTCTCATTTAAATCTTGTCCTCATCATGAGATCTTTATCAAAATGGGTAATTTTCTTCTAAATAACTACAATTATTGCCATAAATTCCTGACTTCTAAAGGACTACAATTATTGCCACAAATTTAAAGGTTTCTGCAATCTCTATATGAATGCTTGTTCTACTGCTTGTTCTATTCTATACATCTGTTCTAATCCAAAATGATAGTCCGACATTAACATCCTGTTTTGGTGGATGGTACTCCACGCTATATATATGATTTTATATCAACAATACCATGCCTAATTGAATACTTTCACTGTTTGTCCACAGGATGTTCGTATTCTAAACTGCACTCGTTAATGATTATCACATGGAATCACAATCAAAGAAAGTTGATATGTTCAAGTTAATATTCATTTAGTCACTAATTTTTCACTAATTGATGGCTTTTGCCAGTATTATCCAAACAATATTTGAATCTTCCAACAAGATTCTGCTCGGGCTCAAAAAGCTGGAGAACGTGTTCAATAAACATGAGTTAAGTAATGATGACCATATTGGTCCGATTTTAATTATTTCGAGTATTTCACTAGACCCTGGTCACTAACTTCACAATGTCAAATACAATAAGTCATAACGTGCTGCCATATACTCACTGTGTCTATATATTATAGATGGACAACTTATAAAGATTTTTGAAGCATTTAACGTTATGTATTGTTGCAAATTAAGGCTTGGTTTACCATACAAGCTATTAGCTGTTTGATGACTTCAGAATTCATGCTCCATCAACATCGAAATCTATTTGCACTCCAAATTATATTAAGTAACAATACACACCAGGAATCTTACATCTAACGTACCTCAATACTGAACTCTTTGCCAAAACAAAGTGAACCATGCTAGAAGAAATTTTAAGTACTGCAAACTTTCTGATCTTTAAGTACAGCATGTACAGGTACAGCCGAGAATGGGTCGAAACAAACCTGTATTTCAGAATATTACTGAGATTTTCTTACGACCCAACCAATAGTTCTATGCCGCTTAATATATGATGCAAAGGACAATATATACCAGATCTAGCAGTACTCCTGCAGTAGGCTTTGGGCCGTTTTTGACCTTAAAACCGATAGTGATTAATCGAATGGGGATCGTACATTTTAAGTAAATATTCCATGTCTTGTTTCATGGCACTTCAATATGTTTAACCATATAGAGAAATGTGGTTTTATCAGAGTTTCAGAAAAATAATAACTTTTGAAGAAGTCAGAGTAGCATGATCGTAAATTTATAGAAGTCCTGTTTTTTGTAGTATTCTCACAATCTAATATTATGGCAATGTTATCGGAATAACTCTGACAATAAAATCCTTTGTGGTTCAACTAGCAGTACGTTTACCTCAATATAATAAAAAGCGGAGACTAAACTTCATCTTAAGGATGCCCACTGTAGGCGATTAGTGTAGTTATAATCACTGTCTATGTATCATGATACCAAACCACTACACAAATGTCATCTGCATACCATGTCTTTCAGTAGTTGAGAATGTATATCATATTATCCAATGTGCCTTCAATGTTCAAAAAACTTTTGGCGTGGTAAAATCTTAGCATTCCATCGGACATATTTTTAGAACATTTCTTAAAGTTGAATTGACTATTAGCAATCCTAAATATACTGATGCGTCAATTTTACGAAGGTCACTATTTTCTGATCGCTGAAACTATGCAGTTGGTTTGTGCGAGAATTTCAATCTATATACATACTTCCTTGAAATTATCACTTTTGAGGAAATAAATTGTCGTTTAAGCTCTAGGGCTTCCTTAGAGCAGAGAGCATGCTAAAGCCTTCACTGGTTTTCGTGGGAATCGTCACTTCCTCATAGAAAGAACTCCATTTCGATGATCTTGGTTTAAGTGCTTCCAAATTAAACTTATACATTAATTATAGCTATATGTGACCATCGCACACGCCACCAATTGACGGCCAATGGACTGAATCCCAAATTGATATTGATGTTGATTTTCCAAACAAAATTTTATTAAACGATGAAGCTCACTATTGGTTCAGTGGGTACGATAATAAACCAAATTATCGGATCTGGAGTAAAGATATTCCACAATCGTTGGTGAACATCGCGTGAAAATTGGACATCTAAATTGCGCCATCTACGCGACAGTCGTGGCGGCCACATATCCTAAATTATATTCAAGCTTTAATGGCATAAAATTATCTATCCAAAAAAGCTGTTCAAATGTTTCCGTTCTTCTATTTTAATTTAAAATTGTGAACCACTCTAAAAAACCGTTACTCAATGTTAGACAGTGTTATCATCGGTTCAGATTTTATACAATTAATAAAAGAAAATGGGTAAATAAGTGCTTTTTCAACCTCAGTATACTAAGGTTGAAAAAGCACTTGGGATGTAACAAGCAGCTAAGATATATATATATATATATATATATATATATATATATATATATATATATATATATATATATATATATATATATATAAATATATATATATATATATATATATATATATATATATATATATATATATATATATATATTATATATATATATATATATATTTATATATATATATTTATATATATATATTTATATATATATATATATATATATATATATATATATATATATATATATATATATATATATATATATAAATATATATATATATATATATATATATATATATATATATATATGTATATATATATATATATACATATATATATATATATATGTATATATATATATATATATATATATATATATATATATATATATATATATATATATATATATATATATATATATATATATATATATATTGGCATTGGGTTGGCAACTAAGTAATTGTGGATTGTTTTTAGAAAATCAAAGACAATTTTTGCATGGAATCAAATAACTTTATTTTGTAATGTATTTCCCATTTTGATCAATGACCTTTTACCATATTTCAAGCAGCATCATAATCCCACATTCATAAAAGTTCTGGTATTTGTTAGCAAAAAACTGGATCAGGTTCGATTTGACATCATCATTATTATTGACAATTTTACCATTCAAGGAATTTAGTAAAGATCGAAACAAAAAGTAATCAGATTGTGTGGCCTTGCATTGTCATGATGGAATACAACACCTTTTTGATTTGTCGATTCGGGCCGCTTTTCTTCAACTGCATTGTTTAATTTCGTAAGTTGTCCAATGTAGACGTCAGAATTGATCGTTTGGTTGGGTGATAAAGGTTCAAAGTACACAATTTCTTTGTAATCCCACCAAACTGATAACAAAACCATCTTTTGATGAATTTCAGATTTTGATGTTGTTTCAGTTGGTTTACCTGGCCTGCTCCACGATCTTTTCCGCTTGATATTGTTGTAAACAACCCATTTTTCATCGCCAGTTATCAGTCGTCTTAAAAATCGTTCATTTGCATTACGTTTCTTAAGCAAATCGCAGCTATTAATGCGTTCCTCTCGGTTCGTGAGAAACCCATGTATCGAGTTTTTGAACATAGCCAAGTTGTCTTAAGTGATTTTCAATGTATGTATGTGATACTGAAGCTTCTCTGCAATCTCAACTATTGTACTGTGACAATCCGATCGATTATTGGTTTGGTTAGGTTGTCATCAACTTCAACTGGACGACCAGAGCGTTTTTCATCTTTGAGTAAAAATCATCAGAATAAAATTTGGTAAACCAATTTTGACACTGCCGTTCTTTTAAGGCTTTGTCACCATAAACAGCATCGCAAGCACATAACATTTTATTAGCTTGCGATGCGTTTTTCCCTTTGCGGAAATAAAAAAGCAAAACATTTTTTTTTATTTTTTTATTAATGGATTTTATTACAACTGAATATAATTCATCTAGTAACTTATCTTTAGTAAATTTGTTAGTTTTTGTTGAGTTTAACCCACTGGTTAGCTCCAAGTATATTATAAGATTACATTAACCGCCCCAAATCTAAAGGTTTCGTCCTTCGAAGCCTTCTAACTGGGTCTGTGTTGGTCATAATATTACGCATATCTGCATTTTGTTGTTGACCGAGCCGTTGTGCGTGTTTCTTCGCATGTTTCTTGATTTCTTCGCTAACGTATTCCATCTTTAGATCCTTATGAAGGTTGTCGTTTCTTATGTACCATGGTGCATTCACAATGCTACGTAGAACTTTATTTTGAAAGGTTTGAATTATTTTAACATTGCTCTTCTTGGTACAACCCCACAGTTCTATACCATATGACCATATAGGTTTCAATATTTGCCGATATAATAGTAGCTTATTATGAACTGTTAGCTCAGATTTTCTCCCTAAGAGCCAGTACATTTTTCTGTATTTGATGTTTAGTTCTTCTTTTTTCTTTTTAACGTGCTCTTTCCACTTCAGCTTAGCATCAAGAGTCATGCCTAAGTATTTCGCTGTGTTCGCATGCGGAATTGGATGCGAGTTCAGTAGAACTGGAATACAGTTAACTGTTCTGTTAGTAAAGTTGACATGTATGGATTTCGTTTGATTCAGCTGAATGCGCCATTTCTTTGTCCAATTACTTATTGCATTAGTGGCATTTTGTAATTTACTAGTTGACTCTTCTATACTGTCTCCTACTGCTAGGATTGCTGTATCATCTGCAAACGTTGCAATGTTTGTATCTTTTGTCTTTGGAACATCTCTTGTATAAAGTAAATATAGTATTGGTCCCAGAACACTTCCTTGTGGAACTCCAGCCGATATTTGTCTAAGGTCAGAGTATTCATCTTCAAATTTAACTCGAAAATATCGATCAGCTAGATAAGATTTTAATATCTGGTAAAATTGCTTTGGCAGGTCTCGATATAGTTTATATTCTAGTCCTTGGTGCCATACTTTATCGAAGGCTTGTGCAACATCCAAAAAGATAGTTGAACAGATTTTCTTCTTTTCTAGTGAATCTTCAATTATATTGGTAACCCTAATGTAATTGGTCTATAGTAGAATGTCTCTCTATAAAGCCAAACTGATGTGGTGGAATTAGTTTTCTTTCCTCTATTACTGGTTTTAGCCTTTTCAGCAATAATTTTTCGAACAACTTCGAAATTATAGGAAGAAGCGAAATAGGCCTGTACGAGGTTTTAACGTTAGGCGGTTTATTCGGTTTTGGAATCATTATCACTTCTGCAACCTTCCATTGGTATGGGACGTATTTTAGTCTGAATGTTGCGTTTATTAGTTGAAGCAGTTTTCGTAAGCCCTTTTCGGGAAGTTCTTTTACTATTTGACCTGAAATTAGGTCATAACTAGGACATTTTTTTGAACTCAAGTTGTTAATAATTTCATATTTTAGCTCTTGTAATGTTACTGGTTTGATGATTAGGTAATCCACTTTTCTTACTGGGTTTATATTTTCTTCCGCTGATTGCCTTGGAAGGGGCTGGAATGTGTTTTCGAGGTGGGCTGCAAACAAGACAGCCTTCTCCTTACCACTTCTTGCCCAAGATCCATCGTTCTTTTTGATAGGAGGTATCTGCTTATTTGGTCGTTTAAGTCCTTTCGTTGCTTTCCAAAGTGAATAGTCAGTGTCTTTTTGGCTGGAAAGACCAGTTAGATATTCACTTATCGAATTGTTTTAAATTTCTTTGATTAACTGCTTTAATTTGTTGCTTAAATAATTAAGTCTCGATTTACTTTGTGGTGCTTGATTCCGCTGCCAAATTTTTCGAGCTTTCCGCTTTTCACTAACCAAATCTCTCACTTCCAATGAATAGTTGTTTTTCTTTGGCACTTTATATTGACTAATGGGCGTACTCTGCCACGCTGCTTGAATTATATTATTATTTAATATTTCTACTTGATCATCGAGTTGTGTCGGAGTTTTAATTGGTACTTGTAAAACCGTACTGTTTTCTACTAGCTTCCGGAAAACATCCCAATTTGTTCTCTTGTTTGTCAGTTTAGGCAAATTCACTTTCTTGATTATGGTTGCACTCATTGTCATAATAACAGGTGTGTGAAAAAGCAAAATATGACGAAAATGTTCCTTTTGATTTTCCATTTTGACAGATGAATTGCCCACTGTCAAATAACAAAATGTGTTTTACATTTGTACTACGTCCGCAAACCTAAAAATTCAACTGAAGCCATCTATGAGTGAAATTCGCAATTACTTAGTTGCCAACCTAATATATATATATATATATAAATATATATATATATATATATATATATATATATATATATATTTATATATATATATATATATATATATATATATATATATATATATATATATATATATATATATATATATATATATATATATATATCTTAGCTGCTTGTTACATTCCCAATCTGTGTTTTGAAGATAATTTATAATAAAAAGGAAGCGTAGCTATTATCAGAGAAAAGCAGCCCATCTAGGACAGGTCAGGAAAAATTTTCTCATTTAAACCTAGTCCTTACCACGAAATCTTAATCAGAATGGTTTATTGACTTTTAAAAAGCTACAATCAGTACCGCAAATTTTAAGGAGTCTCTAGTTCATGTTGCTATTAACATAAAGACAGAATCTAGGGCTCAAACAAGTAAGATTTGGCTAATTCTGTCTCCGTATTTGATTGTCATCCGAAGTACGCCAACTAGACGTGTCTTAACTGAGCCATTCCCGCTATATAAAATCACGTCATAATGTTGATGGTAGATATGTAGTGCTTAAAACTTTTTGCACCCCATCTCCCTATATGAAAATATTTTTTTTTCCGAAAGCACATTTTCCAACACACGTTTTACTGCAGTCGTATTCGTTCTATTGATAAACAAAATCTGTTCATTGACTCCAATTAAATTTTATACTATTAAATTGCATATTTTGATTTCATTTTCATCGACATTAATTTAATGACGTAATAAAAATTAAATTTTTCAATTTTTCCAATATTCTGTTATATGTGTATATCTAGGTAGAGAGGGGGGCATATAATAAACGTATATTGAACTGAGTGGAATTACAAATTCGGTAAGGGGATTGGAAAGCACAGTTATATGAATTATTTTGTAATTGGATTATTGGGTCATACATGTATATAGTGTGCCGAAGGCGGCAGATATATATATATATATATATATATATAAAATCGGTTTACATACAAATCCAATTTATATAGCTAAAAGTTGCCTCAAACATCGAGAAGGTCATAGGGCGGAAGAAGGTCGTACACAATACATCTCAAACATCATAAATTTATTTTATGAGGGATTTACGTTTTTTACACAGCCATTAAGAAATAAAATTTTAATAAAAATTAAATTTTTGATTTATTAAAATTTATTACACTTTTCATTCTTATATATAAATAATATTCCAACTCAATTTGGCGTAACAAATTTAATTTAAAAAATATTTTTTATTACTATACCAAGCACTACAAATCTTGGGTCTCTCTCTCTTTGTACATAAGTAAATTAAAAAACGTCTTTATGATTTATGAAATTAAATTTTAAATTTGTCAATTTATTTAATTAATTACAATGATAAATTGTTATTATATCATGATTATTATTATTATTATTATGACTACTTAGTACAATGGAACCGATGTTCATGATCGTTTTATTGGTTGGGTTTTTATAATTTTGTGTTTTGTTAAAACAAAAATTTCCTTTCCCAAAAGCTTACCATCGCAACCCATTTTCATTGTTCGAAAATGTGCTAAACTATAAATTTTAGGATGTACACAATGTACGAGTATATATGTATCCAAATTGTGTGTTCTGAATATCCTGCAAAGTTTTAATTTACTGTTATCATTATGTTAATAAATATTATTTTTTATAAATTTGTGTACACTCTGGAGCTTTTGTCGTAAAGCTTTATTGTTTGTTAGTTATATTATTAACCCCAAATAGGTTAGTTGGTGTTTGTCGATACTTGTTTCGATCCTATTAACGTTTGAATTGAGGTTGACTGTTTACGTACCAATAATAATGAAAGCTTTTGCATGGATTCTTTGTCGCCGAAACTGACCGTTTCGCTCTCCTTAACTTATACATGGAAATGGAAACATGTCCTAGAAACAATCAGCTAATCGGGATTATTCACTGTAACAGTGAAAACTTTCACTATTTCATAAAATGCTGCCTAAGGATGTATTCCAATATAAGATTGTCTTCCTGTTGAACACCATAATTAATAAAAAAGTTCACGACAGCATTCCCAACTTTGACACAGTATTGTTTGGTATCTTCCGTCCACTAGACTTGCGCGATTGATCGATTTGTTAACATTTGTCTGAAATCTGTAAAAGTTTGCTCTGGGAAAGATGTACCCTTTTGATAACCCTCTATCACTTTATGCGCCAAATGAGTGTTTTTAGACACAACAATCGCCGATTTTCGCCATGCAATCAACATCAGATGCACAATTTTGATGCATTTGTGTTTGAGGTTATTCATCATAGGTTTGTTTTCCATCCTGGTTTTGAACCAGATACAATTTGATCACTTCCAAAAGCTCAAAATTCCAATTGTTTAAATTCTTTAAATATATAGAAAACCTATCGATTATTATGTTTTAAGAGAGTGTTGATCAGATTCGTAGTTAAATATGTATATTTGACCTTGACTTTAATGTTTAAACCTGATATCGGGAGTTAAATGCATAGCAAGTAAACTGACTCAATCATATAGTCCTACGACTCAAATTATATGTCGTATCAGTATGATGATTCAGATCTTAAGCAGAAGTATCTTTTGGCTATGGTGAGGAATATGCACAAGTTCGATTGGTTAATTTCTGGTCAATCTGCTCTTCAAATTAAGTTTTCAAGGTCGTTGATATAGAGGAATCAAAACCAATGCAGTGCAAATCCAGGGACGGCAATACAGTTTTTTGTTCTGCTTTTCTCTAGTACTCAAAACTTGCCCTGTTCCTATTTTCATTCGGTATACGTTCCTATTAGAAAAATACAATGTGAGTGCATCTATCCTATACCAACACGTTTACTTTGATTCCGTTGTATTACAATTATTTTATTAATCCGGTAGGCGAGTAGCTGTAGACCGTTGAATAACTTATAATTCGAAGTTTAAGAGATAGCAGATCCATATAGTGATAGGCTCACCAAGTTGAGTTGCGTAACTTCCATTTTCTTCAATTCTTTGACAAACAAGTTTTTGAAAATAGTTGTAGAGTTTCCATCCGACCAAACTTATTGATCCAGGCCGAACTTGCATTGTTCCGATATTCATTCGGTATATTTGATAGCTCAAAGTACGCAATAGTCCATATCTTTCTGTGTTTGTACCACGAAAATGACTGTCATTTAAATGTCTCTATGAAGAACAATGTGAGTGGTCAGCTTTTCTTTAATTCCCTTTTGAGATAATTATTATATTAAGCCGGCAGGAAAATGTTGAATATTTTCTAATTCGCAGTTCATGTAACAGCAGACTCATAGCGGTAGGCTCCATCCTGTATGAACTACAGCCCAAATGTTGATTACTCTCCCTGGCTGGAAATAATCTTCAAAGGGTGTTTAAAACTGGTCTGTATTCCGCGGGGGTGAGCAGAGGTCAGAGAAATCTTTATTTGGAAAGTATGGGTAAATTCTCACATGGCTACCCAAAGGACATAATACTCACAATTCTATTATCGTGTCTACTGAAAACCTTGGAAAGGCTGATGGATATCTTTATACATACGTTCAAAAATAAAGCCAGTCTTAGCATGCTTACTATAAAGGGAAATCTGTGGACTCAGCCCTGGCAAGTACAATTGAAAAATCAATATTCTCGTATGAATTTTGTAAGTAGTGTTCCTTGATATTGAGGCCGCCTTTAACAATCTAATCTAGACACAGGCAATTCAGGAGGGCTATTATGAAATAATCGGCTATTATGAAATTTCGTTTTAGTTTCATAATAGCAAAATCCGTCTTCGAATCCGATATCGAATTTTTCATAATAGCCCCCCCCCCCTCCCTGGAGGGCTTATCGTTCATAGAGGTGGATTACCCTGTAGGTGAGTTAATTAATTCACATGCTTGGGTGGTTAGCTCAGAGCTGGGGGAATCCACCATCAGGAGGCGGGTGTCTAAGCGAACCCCCCTCGAGGTGTCCTGTCTCTTCTTCTCTATGAAACATAGCAATCAATGGGTTGCTGTTAGAGCTTGAGAAAGAGAGAGGATCGAAGTGATTGCTTATGCAGATGACGTAGCAATAGCTGTCTCTGGTAAATATTTAAACACGATGAAGAAGGTAATCCAAAATGCCCTCCTAATCATTATGAGGTGGGCTATTAGATGTAGACTGACATGTAGCTCGTCCAAAACTGAACTGGTTTAATTGGAAATATAAAAAAATTGATCCACCTCCATAAAATGGCAGGAGACTATGTTTTACGGACAAGGTAAGTTTTCTAGGCGTAATCTTGAACAGTAAGCTTAGTCGGTATCCTAAACTTTTGGGAAGAGTAATCAAGGCTAATATAGTCATATTGCTCACTTCACTTCCGTAGTTAGACATGTACTTACGTATAGGATGAGCGTGTGGTGGCCAGCTCTTGAGAAAGTAACTTACCAAAATGGTATCGAGTGCAAAGAACGACCTGCCTTCTTCCAGTTAGTATTTATGGTAAGCAGATGGTGGCGATTACGGCTACTCGACTTTCAGCCATATCTCAGTGGAAATATTTTTAGCCAGGACACTAGACAATAATTAGATCGCTATAAGGAAAGAACTGGCGAATCTAGACAACGTTACACCGACTATGTGCTTCGAAAAGGAAGCATTGCAGTTCTTTACGGATGACTAATGTTAAAGTAGGAGCTGGAGTCTTCTGTAATAAATTAGAAATAGATATAACAGTTCGTCTTAACCCTGCAGCGTGTACCAGGCAGAGTTGATAGCGATTGAGGAGGTCCTGAACTGGTTGAGACAAAATGTGGTATCCTCGACTGATATCACAATCTATGTGGACAATCAGACGGGAATCAAGTCGCTAACCTCTGTTTCTCTGACGTCTAGAGTAGCGTGGAGGTTGCCACTTGTCTCTGAATGAAATGACTTAGCATTTCAACATTCAGATAGGCTGGGTCCCAAGCCACTAGAACGTCATGGGGAACTGCGGAGTGGACAAACTGGCGAGGCATGGTACAACTCTCCAACTGCTACAGGAAAAGGCAAAGTTGGGGAGGCCCATTAAGGCACTCAAGACTGTACTTAAAAAAGAGGCGGTAGCTTCAGCAAATGCAAGGTGGACGAACATCATCTCATGTAGTGTAGCAAGGCAGTCTAGAATGTGGACAAGGAGGAGGAAAAGACGGTAGTCCAACTTCTATGCTTATTCCTTGCTTTGGCACACAAAATACATGAATATTTGGTTACATTCGTTATGCAACGCCTCTCTGATCTCGAAAACTGTAAGGTGCGAGACCTACCACGCTACATATGTAGGTAGCTCAAACTGGTTCCCATAAGGGTAAGAGGGAAGTAAAATTCTATGGTATAACAACGGACCATCGCCGGTTTCAGTGTGCTGGAGCAGTCACTCAAAAGTAGAGTTAAAGCTTATTCTTAAAAGCACCTCTATATAGGGAGGCAAATTCTTAAAAGGCTTTCTATTAATCGCTTTGATATTGAAGTAAAAAAAAGTAGACTTTTAAGCTTTCACCTTGCTCAAATGTATAAGCTTTCCGTCCTTCGGTATAAAAACTGCTCTGACACATTCTGATTATTATTAATAAGAGATAAAGGTTTATATCGGAGAAAACATTGAACTTCCCCATGTATTTGTTAGTTTGGGGGGGCCTGCATTTAGCTACCCTTCAAATGTTCAAACCATAGCAACAATTGGTAAGCACAAAACGAGTGATCATAAAACTAATGATTGTTAATAGTGTTCTGACCTTTCAAAATGTATATATTTTGACTTTTAAGCTGTCGCCCCATAATAATAAAACCACCCCTTAGTATTTCGGTAACATGGGACCTACACTCAATTCAAAACAACAAATTTCAATATATAATGATCTTGATAGTAAAACAATTGAAAATGTCATTTTAAAAGGAATGTGAGGGAGGGGTGTTTAATACGAACAGGTGGGGCTTAAAAAAGCTCTTATAAATGGCTAATAATTCTGGTAAAAATAATTTTTTGAGGTGGTTGAGTCCTTTTTGACAATCGATAGTGGAAAAGTATTGGATCATCAGACCAAGGTATTTTGCAGATATCCCATTGTCAGTTTTTTGTTTCCAAAGATAATTTATAGCAATTCTAAATCGGATGAAAGAGCTTTTTTGGAACTAAGCCAAATTTAAGCGGATGGTAATAAAATTGTATATCAGAACTAATTGGATCGCATAATGAAATGTTCCCTGCTTATATAAGTAAAATTGTCATTTTAAGAATCCAACCAATAAGATTTATGTACACATAAATATACGTTGCCAAGTTTACATCGTAAATGTTATCAAATAATTGTAAACATTTTAATTGACAAAACAGCAAAGTGGAGGAGACATTTCCAATTCGAAAACTGATGTTTGTCGTATTTTAAAAAGCATTATATGCACATATACATATATAAAGGCCACCCAACTCCCCCATATGTTACATATATACTATTTTCGTCGTTGTTATACTTTCCGATCCGCATTTCTTCAAGCGTATATATGTATACTCGTACACTCAAAATAAATAGAAAATTACCCGGAAATGTATAGATAAATTATATTTTATATACTTATTTTGTTTTCTCATAAATAATAAATAAATAACAAATATATAATAATAATAAAAAAAAATTAAAAATAATAAAATTGCAATATTATAGCATTATATCGTTGTTTGTCTTGAGGGTTGGCTGTGTATAGTCATCGTATATATGACGAACAAGGAATATGCTAATGAATTGTATCCCGAAAAACTAACATCGGATTTGAGCAGTCTCCGTTCCGTCAGCCGTTTTCAGTACTCGGGTATATACACTAATGGCGAATGTTATATATTTGATACGATGACGGGTAAACGACATAAAATATACTCTCGATAAATATCTCGATATATAGTTTATATATAGAACGTAAATAATTAGGTTTGGTATCGATTCGCCAATTTCTCGGAAGCACATAATTTAATTAGATATGGGATAGGCGAGGAACGACGATAGATTTTCGTTTTATAATATATAACATTTTCTGCCACTTTAATTGCTTCCTGTTATATGCATCAATTATTCAGTTGATAATAAAATTATATTAATTCCGTGTAGTCGTCGTTCTTGTATATATGCCAATGTCAATATTTCGTGTTTTAATTAAATGACAAGCTACAGTGAATATGGTATGTATATACTCTAGTATAGTGTCGAAACGAATCGAATTGATTCCTCTGCAAATTTAATTTTCCGATACTTGTATATATGTATGTGTGTTCCATAGATCGAGAAGATGAACAAGAACGACGCTGATAAATGTTTACAATTAATTATAAACTTTTATCAGAACTCCATAAAAAGTTCATTGTTTTTATGATTTAATTGCTTTTCGAGTATTCCTTCTGCATTTTATCGATTTATTTATAAATCAACTAAAGCACGTAATTTCTTTATGTACATGCACTATATTATATACAATGTAAAGAGGGACCTAGTTTTCTATATACAGTCGTACACAAAAGTATTTGTAGTATGAGAAAAAGAAACAGTCAGTAAATCTGGAGATCACTGGGATGACAACCAGAATCCCCGTTTAGTACATCGACAACATGTTAAAGCTATAATCGACTTACGAAATTACAAAGAGCGTACTCCCGATATGGAAAGAATGGTGTATTTCAGAGGTTACACCTTGATGCAAGATCTCCCTCTCTGCCACATGCAAGCTATGAACCATCGTATAAATAAACTTGTGTATCTGGCAACTCTGGAAACCTTGCTCTACTCGAGAAGGCAGTAGATCTACTGCCACTTGATTTTTAATCAGAATATATAAAGCTCATACATCCGCTCACCTGCACAGTAGAGGCAACCATTCTTAATCATTCAAAGAAGGTCGAAAAATCCAATCAAAAATTTTAAACACAGCTTTCAGTAGGTATAACTGACAACCTTTTTATGGGTAATAAACACCAATAATGTTATCAAAACTGTTGTTTAGGATGCGGTTAACACTATTTCAGGACTCATTGGTAGTTGCTATAAACCTAAGCTATAGAATTAAGATTTATAAGAGTTTCAGAATTTCTCCTCTTATTTCTAATGACCCAATGTAAACTATAAAACGAGCATCATTATGGTAGCAGTGCTGAATAGATACAATCACCAGGTGCCGTTTTCAAAAATCGCACCGAATTATTTTTTTCACACACATCAAAATATACATGTGTCTGCACATCTGTATATGAATTTATCTGTGCTCTAATACTAATTCTGTCAATTATTAGTGGCCCCAGTTCCAAATTCTGAAGAATAGTTTGACATACAGCTTTCAGATCGTATTGCTTCCTGAATGGTAGGATCCTGTAAATACGAACGATCTCATTTGAAAAAGCTATCGGCAATAATTTACACGTTAAGAGTTGAGACAACCTTCCTTCCTTCTCTTGAACGTAAGGGTTGTTAATTTTCTTACTATTGTAGTCTCTCCTTCTCTCTCTCTCTCTATCAGAATTTCATATTTTTCCGCCCAATTCAGGCACCCCAATGAAAAAGATAAAAGAACACCATTGTGGTAGTTGCCTTGAGCCTGCAAATACGATGTCATTTAGAAAAGCTACAAAGGTCTATACGTTAAGCTTTGAAACAACCTTAATCCTACATTCTGTTGTCCTATATTATTGGTAACGTAAAGTTGTCTGTGCTTCCAAATTAAATGATCAACTAACCGTCTTGAATGCACCATATTTGTTGGTCCTCATTTAGAAAACAAACTGATTTCAAAACCGAGCAGTTTGAGTCTCAACTTCAAGATCAGCACAGTCTATGATTTCCGGTATATTTTAAAAAATTAAATTTAAGCTTACCTATAAAAATATGTTTTTTATAGATACAAATTAAGCTTACCTATAAAAATATGTACGTACGCTCACTGATCTAAACTTAACCTACGATACAACTCATTTAAAAGAACATTGTTAAAACTACACCATTGAAGCTCATACAGGCGCCCGCTTGCAAGGTAGAGACAATCATTCAAATGTAAAATGAGGTGCTCACAGTTCTAAACTCCAATTCCAAATTTTGAATGTAGTTTTCAGATCCTACTCTGACAGCTACTTTATGGCAATGAATACTGTTATCAAAACTCTTGGTTGTGAGGTGATGATTACCTTAAATTGACGTGTTGCTTTATACTTGGCTCGAGCCTGCAGACCCGATGTCATTTAAAAAAGCTAAAACGGTCTACACGTTAAGAGTTAAAAAAAACCTTAAACCTACCGTATTTTTGGTCCCAATTTTTTTGTCAGTAGGAAAACTTATGTGTTACTCGTATCTAAAAAAAAAAAATTAAAAAAAGCGGAAATAATTCCAGAACTCAATGCCACTAGAGGCCCACGGTTCAAACCCACATACACATACCGATTAAAAAACCCAGTCGTGACTGATGAATCGTCACCACCCCGGGAATCGAACCCGAGACCCCCGATGACAGATCAAATACGCTACCTTCTCTGCCACAACAATCTCGAGGCAGAGAAGGTGTATATTATCTAACCTTGAATTTCTATTTATTTTTCTACTCTCTCTCTCTCTCTCTCTCTCTATATATATATATATATATATATATATATATATATATATATATATATATATATATATATATATATACATATATATATATATATATATATATATATATATATATATATATATATATATATATATATATATATATACATATCCATATATCATATTTCCCGCTCAATTCTAGCACCCCATTCTAAACAACTGAAATAGCACCATTAAGGTGGCCATGCTGAATGATTACAGTCGCCAGTTGTCCCGTTTCCACAAATTTCACTGAATATATTAATTTTTTTCACATACATCAAAATATGTATGAGTCTGCTCATCTGTATGAATTTATCTTTGCTCAAATATTGAATTATGATTTTTGGTTGACTATTGTTCTATAAAAAAAAGTGTTAGAGGGTAGAAAAATGCACTCATAAAATGTCGTAACTATATATATTGAAATACTTTTGTCCATGACTGTACATACAGTCTCCTAATATTAATAAACGACGGTATACAGATAAAACGTAACCATTAATTTAAATTGAATTGTGATTTGCTCTAAATACAGTAAATCAAAGTACTATAAAAGCAGCTCATTTTTAAGCGTTTCAAAACCATCTATAACTTTCATTGTGTATAAATACGTACATCGACATCTCTTCAGACTCGTTCCACACCGAGCATATAAAATTTATGTAAATTTGTGAAAAGCGAATGGCACCAGTGACAACAACAAAAAAAATTGCAATTTTTTAATTCTCAAACCGAACTGATGATGATGATGATGATTTTGTCAGGAGGCGGTATGGGGATGCTATTAAATTACCATAAAATACTATTTAATGTCCAATTGAATTCAAAAAGAAAAGTGGAATAAAAATAAGAAATGGAATAAAATATTGCGCTCGCAATTTAGAGGAAACATTAAAATGATGGGCGCGCGCGCTGGGGTGTGTAAAATTTCGAAATAAAAGAGGAAAATATTTTATTTTTTTTAATGCGTTCGAAAAAAAAAACTTTACATTTTCCGGCATGGGACTTGCGAAACATAAATTTTATATTTAATTTTCGAAAATTGGATTTTATTATTGATCACCGAGGGTTTGTTTCCGAGAGATGCTGTGACAATTAGCAAGACATAATGATTATTAATTTAGAAGACGTTTAGACTGTTATCACCGTTTATTGGGATATGCAGTCAAATTGCGATTTTCCATAATGATCAAATGCTTGAGCAAATAAAAGAGAGACCCCTACAACTCTATAAAGCACTCTACCGAGACTTAAAGTTGCTGTACAATAAAGATAGTTAATGGTCTTTGTGTTGAATTTATTTGAATAACCCTTCAATTCTGAACTTTGGGTTCCTTATGATCACGTTGATATATGCAATGCATTGTTTTAAATTATATTTAATAAGCCACATCCACCAAGGCAGGATGATTTCTGAGGTTAATCGCACGATTCAAAATTATTGTAGAGACTCCCTATATGCAAATAACAGATTATTGCAATTTCGAATAGAAACAGGCGATGGATGATGAATAGAAATCATACCAAATCCCACTTAAGAATATAAGATTTTTAAATGTTGAAGGCCTAAACTTTATTTCTATATTGCTAACTGTCTTAATATTAGGGTCGGCCATATGTGCAACAAGAAATATGTGTATCAATTGTTGCATGAAGTTTCAATCGAAACTTATGTTGTACTAAAATCAAAAGAACACGTTGGAATGTCGAAAGCCTTTACTTCATGACTCATCTCAGAGGTCGAGCCTATAAAGAAACATTTATCTCGGATATTGCATGAAATCGATAATCACGAATTTATATATACACTTTCATGGAACGTTGGAAGTCAAGCCTTTAAAACTCGATTGCCAAATGACCCATACCTGGGATCGATGATATTGGTAACAACCTCAATAATTGACCATATGATTCTCTAGCAATTGAACAAGGAAACATCAACTTCATGAACAGATTGCTAAATGGATCGATCTGAGATCAACTATATGAAGCAACATGTATCTCGATTGTTGCATGAACTTTTAATCGAAAATTTTGTTGCATCAACATCAAAAGACTCATACAGACAAATATTAGGAATATCGGACGCTCCAATTTAATGACCATATAATTCTTTATCTCATATATATGACTGAGACGCAACATGTATCTTGATTGTTGCATGAACTTTTAATGAAACATTTTGCTGCACCAAAATCGAGACCCACATATAGATTAAATTTATTAATTAAACAATTTTCATGATTATATTGCCGAATATCCTATTTCTGGTCTGATACGTATGATTAAGACTCAATATGCATATCATTTGTTGCATGCATTTTAAATTGAAATTTGTATTGTATCTACATCAAAGACCCAGACATGACACAAATATTGCGAGTATCAGAAGCCGAAATTTCATAGCTACATACATTACAAAAAATTCCATTTCTACGATCAGATATAGTTAAGACGCAACATGTTGCAACATCTCGATTGTTGCTTGAACTTTCATTCGAACATTTTGTTACACCAAAAAAAACCCACATATGAAAGTTAAATTTTTAAAGTAAACGAATTTCATGATTGCCGAATATTGTATACTTGAGATCAGACATATGACTAAGACGCAACACGTTTATCAATTGTTGCATAAACTTAAAATCGAAAATTTTGTTGCTTAAAAATCCAAAGAGCCATACAGGCAAATAAAAGGAATATCGAACGTTCCTATTTTATGTATAGATTGACAAATATCTCATTTCAAATATCAGATATATGAGTAAGACGCAACATATATTGATTGTTGCATGATGTATATTGATTGTTGCATGAACTTTCAATCAAACGTTTTGTTGCACCAAAATTGAAACCCACTTTTACATTAATTTTTTAAAAGTAGACTAATTTCAATACCAGATTGGGATCAGAAGTAACACGCAATATGTATCGCGATTGTTGCATGTATTTTAAATTGAAAATTTTGCTGTGCCAACATATATACAAACATGAGCAATATTAGAAGATCAAATTTCATGAGATTGTCATATAATTAATTCCTGCGATCAGACTTATAGTTCAGACGCAACACGTATATCAACTGTTGCATGAACTTACAATGAAAAATTTTGTTGCACCAAAATCGAAACCCACAAATAGATTCAATTTTTAAAAGAAGCCCTAATTTCATGACCAGATTGTCGAATATTCTATTCCTGAGATCAGACACGCACTATGTATATCGATTGTTGCATTCATTTCAAATTGAAAATTTTGTTGCACCTACATCAAAAGACCCGAACATCGATACAAATGTTAGGCATATCGGAAGCTCAAATTTAATGACCAGCCTGTTGTCTTCCATTCTTGTGATAAGACATATAATTAAGACGCAACATGTATCTCGATTGTTGCATAAACTCTCAATTATACATTTTGATGCACCAAAATTGTTGCATCAAAATTAAACGACCATAAATATTCAGCAATAATAAAACGCAACATGTATATCGATTGAAGCATGAACTTCTCAATTTTTGAAATCCAAAAATGTCGCCCCCACCTAAACATGACTATGATTTATTGCACGATGGGTCTTGTTCGTCCGCAAGATACGATAATGTTTGCAATCTTTAAACTTGAAATTTATTGTAAACTTTACAACTCAACACAATTCACATGTTTTTATTTCGTTTTTGCCATAATCTATAAACTAAAGCTTTTTTCATATACATACTCAATAAAGCTTAAACTATACGCCAATAAAAACTTTTACAAGCTTTTATGAGCTTTTATATGTTTTTCATTTATTTTTAATTCAATAAAAATATATGACATTTAATTTTTCCAAACAATTAATTTATATATATGTATTAAATTCACACCACCTCCCGCCCACCCCATCTTGTTACACATTACATTATATCACAAAATGGGCCAAAAAGAAAACTTTTTAAAAATATAAAAATTTAATTTATTATTCCGTTTTGTTTTTAGAACAATTCTTAATAATTATCCCCATAAGATTTTTATTATTCCTCCAACCCACGGATGGATGGGAAATGAAAAGGAAAAGCCGTCATAAAAATTGCACGTGTTTTATAGTGAAAAACAGGTATTAGAACATGTATATATAATAAAAAAGCTTCTTTTGTATATAACGACTAACACATAAATACATGGAGGCTGCGTTCCATGTAAGACAATGAGAGAGTATTATATGATGTATACCTGAGTACGACGATCTTAGTAGGCACTCTATTATTTATCTTACGAGGCACTCGGATCATTTATCACGTACATATATATAGCTTTAAAGTAAGTAAACACACGGATTGATAAACGTTATGGTTGATAATTTTATGTTGACGAAATTCGATTTAAATTTCACATCAACAAGATAAAGTGGTTGACTCAATTAAGACATTCGTTCACTATATACACACGTCTATGCGAGATAATTATAATTTATCTTAATTAATCATAAATATGTATATTCTATAATTGCGTTTAATTTTTATTATTTCTAATAAATTATGATTGTATATGTTGTTTGTCTTCGGGCTACATATATAATTATTTCTTGAGATTTTCATCGTCTTATATACACAGTTATTATGTTATGTACTCACAAATTCACTGTGTACCCGTATCTTGTGCGAGATTTTGTGCACACAATAATGTTCTTGGTATATTGGGTGGGCGAGTTTGTATGTTTACAAAATATGTTTGGTTTGTACGCGGGATTCGTTCATTGCAATAGATGACACTATTCGACACTCTGTACCTTTGTGTGTATATACAGCATATATAAGAAGACTGTATAGAAAAGATTTATTTTTCAACAGCCTTCCGGCTAAATATAAGATGATTTTTTTTTCTTCCTATGTACATATATACATTGTATATACATGTGATTACAGTTGACGTTGTGAAATATGAATTTTTAAGTTTCTCAAAATATTTTTTTTTATGCTGAGTTTATGCGGAAGACGACGATTTTGTTGTTGTTTATTTCGTTGCCTAAGGGCTTATGTGTATGATAATACTCGACTGTGTGTATAGAAAATTAAATATTAACTGTTCTGAGATTTATAATTACTGAAGATAAAAAATAATAAATTAAATTGGAAATGCTCTTTTTGAAGCATTTAAGGGTGGAAAAATTGATTTATTCTGTTCTATATACCAGGGGTGTTGGAATTTCACCTGAAGTCGAGAGATATAAATCGGTTTATATTGTTTAAGTATAGAAAATTTGTGATATTGTCTGGCATGTATTGTATGTAGCTCGAATTAATTTATCGATTTAGTACAGGACAAGTAACACTTTCCCGAAATGAATAGGTCTAGCACATTAGGAACGCTCGCTTGAAAAGATATTTACATGAAGACGTCATCGGTTTAGGCCACAAATCCAGTTTAGGCCTCAAAACGGTGCTTATCATTGCTTTGTATGCGGTGAGGGTTATAGCCAGTTTCGTTTTGGAAGAAGTGCGGATCGATAATTTCCACAGCCCGCAATCAGCAAAGACAAGGCGTTGTTTATTTGGCTACTGTTTAGGAGATCCAAGTATCTAGTCATAATTTGCCAAGTTGAAGTCACAAAAAGGCAAAGTCATTATGATCGACATGAAATTGACTGTTAAAAACTTTTGAAAATGAGCTCGGCTTTTGAAAATAAAATTGATAATTTTTGCATCCCTTAGAATGGTAGTTTTCCATACACTACACGCCAATTCATAACCAATTTGACAGATGGTGCTTTAACAGCTGATATACCTCAAAATATATGTTTACTACTGTAAAATAGTGATGATTATAACCTCCTTTCTTCTAAAAGTATTCCTTACTTGCTTCCACCAGTAAAATTAAGTTCTGTGCTCAATACATAAAACTGTCCACTCTCTCAGTGCTTTCACGATTCAGCTTTCGGTGATTTCAGAGCTTAAATGATAAGCTTCCAACATTTGTCTTGCTTCGCACAACAGCCTTTACAGCTAAATTGAACATTTTAAGTTTCAGTTTGGTTATTTAATTGACTCTATCTCTCATCATTCCTGCGGCACTAAGTGTTTTCCTCCTTTATTCGCGACTTCCTTTTTCTCATTGAGGAATCTCTTTCTATAAAATTTCTCACTAGCCTTGTGTTAAACATTTTTTAACGCACATCATGGTTCACGCATTGCGTCGAAACTACCTGGCTTCGTAGTTCGTATTCTGAGCTATATTTTATTTGATACTGCCCGAACACGTTCTTCCGATTAGACATCCCGCAAAAGGTGATTTTTTCTCCCTTCACTCAAGCTGATTGACCCATTGTGACGTACGCCAAGATTTCATATATCGTTAAGGTCGTCAGTTGATCCTCAAATAGGAATCGAAATCCAAAGCAGTATAATCTTTGAGGAGAGTGTGGAGGACTAAGGCACAAGACGTGCTCCACACTTTCCCCTCTTCCACATTGTTTGTAGGTTGAGTCAAATTTTCATTCGGAATATAGTCCTCATATGTACCCATCAAAGTTCAAGAAGCGCTAGACTCTCCTGATTTATTATTCCAAAGAAGATTTTGGGCAGGCCAAAACATATAGGTTGTCCCATATCTTCCGGTGCAGATCATTAAAATGATAGTCGAGTCTTTCTTAAGAGATAATAACGTTACTCCTCCAGTGGACTTAAATCCCACAAAAAAACAAGAAACTGACCAATTTATCAACCAATACGTTTATTTGATAACCACGTGACAGGGTATCCAGTGAAGTGTTTAGGTTATTCAGACTGCCTAGTCCATTCTACAGAACTAGTTTCAATGAAACAGTATTGGAGTCAATTGCCTTAAGAGAAGCCTGCCTGTCAAAGAATCTCCTTTACATAGTTCCTTTTAAAATTTAAGCAATTTCCGCTTGAAATGCAGTAGCGTACCTACCAGGGAGACAGATAACCCGGTCAGCGATCTTAAAGAAATACAAATGAAAATAATGATGTGCATAACACCACTGGCACATGAGTGTTATTTGGTGTCGCGCTAACGGTATATTGTGTTTGTATATGGTCCTCTCTAGTGGTGGGAATTATAACTATATTTTTGTGTGAATACGTCATTATTCATGTCTCACGGTCATAACCGGATTAACATAGATTGTTGGATACGTCATTAGGTGGTTTGTTGTGTTTGTTTAAGAGTGCCACGAGGAGTGCTATAAATGATACCGTGCTATAAATGCGTCAACACCTATACATGCATGTTCGGTGTAGTGATAGAAGGAGATAAAATTGAAGTAAAAAAAATATTGGCACAAATTGGATTGCTCTCAGGGTTTACTGTTGGAGCATAGATCTTATCGATCATGGAGAAGATTAGAGCTAGGTCGGTAAAGTAATACATTATATAATATAAGGTGTTACTTCTTCTTAAGTTGGTCTCTGATTCTGATCGCTTTAACAACGGGAACAATATACACCATTCAAATAGCCTTCTGTGATTTCAGAGGTTGAATAATAAGCTCCTACCGTTTGTTTTGCTCCACAACAGACTTTACAGCTAAACTGAACATTTTAAGTTGCCGTTTGGTTATTTAATGGACTCTATCTCTCGTCTATCCTGCGGCACTTAGAGTTTTGCTCCCTAATTCCCGATTCCTTCTTCCCATTGCAGAAACCCTTTTTATTATTTCTCACTTACCTTGTGCTAAACACTTTTAACGCACATGCATTCGATCGCATTGACAATATTGTGTCGCAATGGCTCTAACCTAATGGTATCCGAACTGTTTATAGTTAACTCGAATTAGATGCTCAGTAGTTTCACAGAAAGATTCTCTCGCATAAATCTTCACTCATTAAGCGTCATAAATCTTCACCCATTGCATCTCGAGAAATTAACCGGCTTCGTAGTTCGTATTCTAAGCCGTAATTTATTTGATGCGGCCCGAATACGTTTTTTCGACCTCGCTCATGGAATAAGAAACGTGATCTAAAGCAGTGCACTCTATGAGGGCAGTATGAAGGAAAGGAGCGCAAGAAGTGCTTAACAATTATCTTATTCTCATCTCTCATACTGTTCGCAGAGCGCGTTGGTATCTCTCGTTCGAAATAATAATGTCATTCGTAGAGCGAGCTCAGTCCCACAAAAAAGGACGCTGCAATGCATCTTCTTTACATATAGAGTGCTCCTCTCAAAATTTCAGTAATTTCCGCCTAAATGACTGAAGCGTGTCTACCAAGTGGGATAGATAGTTTCACCTCATGATACAGTACAAAAAAACCGGCACCAGCCAGATTACTTCATACTGAACGATTAGTATATAGATCATCTAACCGTCGTCAGTCACAGAATGATGAGTCATGAAGAGTTCGGTGGTATATATTCGTCAATGGATAAACATGGTGCGTACAATGGAAGGAGATCTTACATTTAAAGTGACAAAAAATCGGGGGAGGCCAGGATTGCTCTAAGAGTTTTCTGTCCTGGTTAGGGATGATAAGTTTGTTTTAAATCTTACCGATCATGGAGAAGCTATGTAGGTCGGAAGTTTATGATTCTAATTAGGTAAAGTCACATAAAGGCTTGCGGTCCTTGTAGTATTGCAATGCCAATGTTCACCCAGCAGTAAATTTGTTCGAATCCAATCTCCTTTTTCCAATCGATCCAATTCGATTCGATTTATAAAGAGTAAGTCAAAAAACTCGCATCCACCAAACTGATTATACATTCGCTAACGACATAATTTTCTGTGAGACGGTGGGTATATGGTACGATACCAAAAAAAAAAAAAACTGGAAAATTGGAAAATTATATTTCTATAACTTAATATGAAAACCTAAAAATAGTATTCGTGATTCGAATAATTCGTTTTTTTTTTTTGTAAGATTTTCATTTTTCGTTTTCCCAATATCGTGTGACATAATCGCAAACCAATTTCCACAATATCGGAATTTTATGCTCGTAGCATAAGCATTTTAATTGGATGCCATCGCGTATTATATAATATCGATTACATTTTATTTTTGTTGTTGTCGTTTGGCGGATGATAATGTATTATTATGCGCTGTCTGAACTAATTATAGTTCCATTAATATGTAACCGAAAACTATTTTTTTTGCCTGTCTGTTATGTTGTACACCTTGTTCGGAAAATTACCTGTTTTATAACGACATAATGTAGCATAAAGTTTTTAATTTTTGTTTTTGGAGAAAATTGTAGGAAGGCACCAACTACCGTATATACACATATAGTTAAATGTATTAACTTTATAAATTTGAAAAGTTTTTTTTGTTCGCTATACACAAATTAAATTAGTCATTCGAAAACTATAGCGTTGTACCGTTTCGCTTCCAAAATTGGTTCGATATGATATTGTAGTACGAGTAGTTGCTATAAAGTATTGAGTAAGCCCGATCCAAACATATATTTGCAATGGAAAAAGTTTAAGTGAATTTTTAAAACGTTCACTGTAAAAGTTGTGCTTTTTTGTTATACTTTCGAGCGTCGAGAACTACAAACACTATTTTGTGAACAATTCACAAATAAATGTACACATTTTACAATTCGAGTGTAAATACATAACATTTTGTTGTTAATAAAAAATTATGTCGGTGTGTTCGAAGCTTTTTACATGCAAAATATTGAAAAGCTTTTTTTTAATATTATTTTGAGTTTCCCAACTGATATATCCATCATGTATATGAGCTCGTAAATATATTTGTTTATATTAATTTGGAATAAAAAATTGTCGATTTTATTGTTTAATAATAACAATTTGGAATATTTATTTATTTGTTAGTGTTTCCGATACATCCGAATGTGTACAAGCGGGTGAATTGAAACTGCAAATTGTCATAATCTCGTTAAAAATTCAATTGTTATATTGGCAATTAGTTTTCGACTATTTTATGGCGTAATCGTTTACTACATGATTTTACACTGTACCCAATTCGTCCACCGTAGTCGGTTAGGATTAAGAGAACTCATATTGAAAAGTAGCAAACAACTTCATATTCTGAGAAGTTATTTTCCCCGTGTTGGGTTAGGAGGTTATAATACCGTACCGCGACTATCGCGAACTTAAAAGAGTGTGTTCCGTTATATACTAGCCGATCAATCTCGCCCGGATGTAGACTACAATCAATAAGGACATATGGTTCGGTTCTCTAGGGCATTTTCTCAGAATCACATACTCTGCTTTCAGAACTTGTCAGATTTCGGAAGCTTTCAGCCCCATTAAGTTTAAATGGTATATGTTAAGGCAATGTGACACATGAGAAAGTCAGTGAACAGTTACTGCTCGGGTTGATTCAATACTGAAAAGAATTACTGAGATTTTGGTTCTATCAGACCTAGAATCTATCTTGCTATCAGTTTGTCTAAATTTCTGGGATACCATTCGTCTGAGAAATTTTGAAATGGTCAAATTCTTCTATTGCTACCTCAACACCTCTTTTGACCCATATTTGTAGCATTCCATAGATCTCTTCCCTATCATAACGCTCCTCATTCCACTCTTCTCGGTCCCTCATTAAAATACAGTCGGATAGCATTCCAGTTGGTAGGTGGTCTTGAAATTCCATGATATCGCCAGGTTTCAAATTGCATCCTCAATGCTGTCCTGGCGGCACCTTTTTTGATATAGAGATGCAGTGGCAAAAACCCTAACAATGCTTCAATAGCTGCAAACGAAAATGTTTGCATTAATCAACTGGAATGATTCCAAGCCATGCGTTGTGCTTTATTGAGTAGATTTTGGGGTTCAATGGTGATGTTTGTTGTCAATTGCCATGTACTACCAAACAGCTTTCGATAAGCCCAGGATCATCATTTAGACTTTAGGCTTCATAATTTAGACTTTAGAAAAATATACATTACTCGACAACGTAAATGACCCAGATTAACTTGGTGTTAATTACGTTACCGTTCGACAACTATAGATGTCAGCAGTAGTTGCCGGTTATGATCACCGACTTCTATACGAAAGTGTTTGGGAATTGACTGTAAGGTCTGATTTTGACTAGCCCCTATAAATGTTAGATACCTTTGAATAATTATTAAAATGTTTATGATTGCTATCCCTCAATTACTTCTTTCAAATGGATTTGTTCGGTTTCGACTGATATGCTCCGAAAATGGATGCATTCATTATTTAACAATAATTTCAAATTCGAACTTTGGGCCATGTTTACGTATGGATTCAATATGTCCTACTTAATCACAAATATAAATGATGGTCGTAGTATTATAATGGCATTGTACTATGCTGATATGGGCAAAGTGTTATCCCCGTTCCCATACCTACACTGTGTGTGTGTAACAGTTTCCTTTTTTGGAGAGAAAAATAACATGTGAAGAACTGGCCATATTCTTAAAGGGGTTGAAAACGATTCAGCCACACCAGAACAACCTTTTCAATCCGGACAACTCACAATAACCAACCATAAATAGCGTAAAATCGAAATTTATTTTAATGAGGCCATTGCCACGTATATCATTACTATATGCCAATGTGGCATCAAAATATTCATGTTTCATTATTGTCAAACCAACATAAAAATACGAAATGGGGGGTTTTTGGGGAGGGCGAAGCAAAATAAATAAAACATAAACATAAAATAGAAAAATATGGATATGTTAAAAGGTTTTCGAATCGAATATTCGATTTTTATGTCTTTTCGTTTGGCTGGAACGAGCGCATAAATTGTCGATATACATTTTATGTATCGAGATGGATGTGCGGCTGAAAAATACTTGTCGTCTTTATAACGAACGTTTATATCTTATTGAATGTAATTGAAAATTATTTCATATTAAGCCTTTTTTATGTATGAGTGTGGGATGTGATGCGGACGAGCACATCATAGCTATATACCGATGATACATGGCGTACGTTAGTTTGTTTATATATGTGCGGCTATAAAACTGGCTTATGGCACACATTTTCGAATGTAATATTATGAAATGTCATAAATGTGGCCATTTTCGAAAATTATTGTTGAATTTATGCGTTGCCATTTCGTTTTTAATAAATTTTTATTTTTATTTTTCGTTACAGGTAAACAACTATATGCATCTCTTATTAAAATGTTCACGGTTATCGTGTTTTCGGGTGTGAACGGATAAAACGCCCCCTGGGGACCGGGTAAGATCGTTTCCATTTCTTGAAAATATATAAACTTAAAAAGCAAATTCGATCAAATATGTATTGAAATGCCGCTCCTGACTTCGATTTACTCTGATTAAAAAGGCATGGTATGTACAAAGGATTCGTTTGGATGTCCACTCAATGGCCTCACTTGAGTCGTGGTTATACTTTTATGCCATAGTTTATTTTAGAGTACATTTCATAATACTCTTATCTCTTCAGTGTTTCACTTATTACCGTTCGGTCTCTTCATAACCAAAACATCGGTGTTGAGCATGTCTGTTAATCTCCTGTCGTACCGTATAACGTATTTGGTCAGAATTACCTCATATGCCAAATCGAATCTCCAACACCCTAACCATCAACACTGTATGTAATTCAAAAAGCATAACAATACAACGATGAAGCAAAGGTAGTGATCGTATCAAAACACAGCAAACCTTCCACTGATTGTCACACGTATACGTATAACGTCTTTGTAAGCGAAAGAACAAATTGTTTACATCTGCACAGAAGCAAAACGCAAGTCTAGACGACACTTCGCTATACTAACGTCGCAATAATAACTGGCCCCTACTCACACCCTTTACAGGCGCTTAATCATAATGCAAGATTTTTTGTTGTCAGCATCGTGAATAAATACTTATAATGTAAGGAGTTGTTGGTAAGAAAACTTAGACTTCCGAAGCGCCTTCTTATATAGTCCTTCTTCAAAGTACAATAGACAATAAATTATTCAAACCATTTGATCGTCAAGTGATGTCTTCGGTTTCCGTTCAAATGACCCGTTTTCTTGAGTTTCGTGAAAAAGTTTGGACCTCATCATTGACATTAAATCCACATAACGAAGCTCGAATGTTAAAATGTGCCACTTTGAAAGCTTTATATTTAAACTATACAATTTGAATGGACTGCCTCGTCCTTATTTTGGGAGAGGGTCTAAATTTGTGACAAAATAATATTTCATCATTACCACTATTTGCAGCTATCTGAATGGCAGGTTTTGTAACTTTGGCTATAAAATCGAAATGGTATTATTTGCTTCCAAGTTTTGATTGGAATTGCAATTGTTTTGGGATTCACTATAGAACTCGATCGTACCATCACAACCTTTGTAAAGTATCCAAACCAAAACTCGGTCCAACCGTTAGTTCTAATCTCATTTTTTGGAGCACTAAAAGGCATTTATCGGGTTTCGATCCAACCATTGACAAAACCTCAACACGTTGCTTACCCATCTTTTTATCTCATTATTCGAAACTCTAACAGCGATTAATCGTGTTTCGACCCAACCATTGACTAAAGCTTAAGTGGAAGTTTCTTAACCAACTGCGTGGATTGAAAAAGTTCCAAGTAGTTCTAATGTTAAAAGCTTGGCGACGCGTCACGTTCATATTTAATTAAAACGCAACCTATCAAATTTTAAAATCCACAGAGTTGGTTTAGAAAGTTCCACAAAACCACAAATCCTTATCATGGCATCACCACCTTTGACAAAAGCTTATTGAGATTCAACTAACAGTGTGGTTAAGAAAGCACCACGAAGTTCGAATATTAAAAACGTGTCATACCGAAACCTTTATATCAATAAAATTACATCTATGAAACTCACAAAGTTGGGTAAGATAGCTTTAAGAAGCTCGAATAATAAAAGCTTTCAAATGCGCTTTGTCAAATTTGGCAATAAAATCGAAGTGGTCTTTTAGCTTCAAAGTTAAAATTAAAACTGAAATATATTTTGGACTCACTGTAGTACTCGTTCGTGACATCATCTCCTGTGTAGACTATCCAAATCACACAACAAGTTGACAATCGTTAGTACAGAATAGACTTATCTTCTAAATTCGTGTGTTTGTAGCTCTAACAGAAATTCATCCGGTTTCTATACAACCATTGACAAAAACTCATTGACATTAAACCCCCTGTATAGGCTAAAAAACCTCCACAAAGCTCTAATGTTAAAAGCTTGGTGACGCGTCACAAGTAAAACTTCATATTTAATTAAAATGCTAACTATCAAATTTGAAAATCCAATATTGAAAGTTTTCAAAATGAGCTTTACATATTTTGGGAACTTGGCAATAAAATTAAAGTAGTATTGCTTGCCTCCAAGTTTAAAAACTTAAATATTTTCTAGATTTACTGTACGACTCATCATTTTATCACCGCCTTTGGGAAACGCTCATAGATATTCGTGCTTTTGTGTGGATAAGAAAGCACCACAAAGCTCGAATGTTTTAAACTTGGTGACGTGTTGCACCGAAAGCTTCATATTTAAAAAATACAAACTATAAAATTTGAAAACTCAAAGTATTGGGTAAGAAAGCTTTACGAAGCTCAAATATTAAAAGCTTTCAAATGAGCTGCGACACAATCATTGAAGTTCAACCAACTGCGTCGGTTAAGAACCTTCCATGAAGCTTTAATGTTTTAAATGCTTGGTGACGTGCCACACCGAAAGCTTCATATTAATTAAAAACCCACAGAGGTGGTTAAAAAGTTCGAATGTTAAAAGTTTTCAAAATGAGCTTTGTTAAATCTAAAAATAAAATCGAGTTAGTATTCTTTTCCTCCAAGTTTAGATTGGAACTTAAATATTTTCAGGACTCACTGTAGTATCGTTCGTGTCATCATTAGCTTTGTAGATTATCCAAATCACACAACTCGTTTCCAACCGGTAGTACAGAGTAGACCCATCTTTTTAAGTCATAAGTTTGAAGACCTAACAGAGATTTATCGCGTTTCGACTTAATTGTTGACAAAAGCTCATTGACATTAAACCAACTGGGTGAGGTAAAAAATCACAACTAAATTCTAATGTTAAAAGCTAAGTTACTCGTCACACCGAAAGCTTCATATTTAATTAAAGTATAAACTATAAAAGCTGATACCCCACAAACTTGGTTAAGAAAGCTCTAGAAAGTTAAATGTTAAAAACTTTCAAAATATATTTCAGATTTTGGTAACTTTGGCAATAAAATAAAAGAAGCATTCTTTTCGTCCAAGTTAAGATTGAAACTAAAATATTTTCTAGACTCGATGTCTGCCGTTACTACTGAGTACCCAACTTCTTAACTCATTTGTTCGTAGTTCTAATAGAGATTTATCGTATTTCGACAAAATTATTGACAAAAGCTCATTGAGATTAAACCATTGGGTTTAATGTGAGTAAAGAAAGTTCCACGAAGCTCGAATGTTAAAACCTTGGCGACAGATCACATTGAAAGCTTTATATTTAATTAATATACAATCTATAGAACTTGAAAACCAACATAGTTTGTTAATAAAGCTCCATGAAACTTGAATGACAAAAGCTTTATCAATGAGCTTTCAGATATTTGTAAATTTGGCAATAAAATAAAGTTATATTCATTGCTTCCAACATTGAAAGTAAAACATTTGCTGGACTCACTGTAGAACTCGTGCGTATAACACCTGTGCATCTGTTAGTACTGAGTATCCAACTTCTTAGCTGATTAGTTCGAAGCTCCAACAGAGATTTATCAGTTTTCGACTGAAAATATTGTGAAAACTCATTAGCAAACTACTGACAAAAGCTCATTGATATAAGACCGTCAATATGGGTTTAAAAAACCTCCATAAAGCTCTAATGAAAGCTTGAAGACGCGTCTCACTGAAAGCTTCATATTTAATTAAAACACAAACTATTAAACAAAAGCAATATTATTTTAAATTAAATAATTTAAAAATAAAATTAAGCAAAAAGCTCTTCTTTAAGTGTAAAATAATTTTTTGTAATATAATTATTTCGTTTTTAATTTGCATAATTGGAATGTATTCGCTCGAAAGTTCTCAAAGCATATCGTCGTACAATATACTGTGTATAAATTAATGCTATTTGTTCAGGATTAGTTTAATGCTTAATGTATGTGCTATTTATACAGTTAATTTATCCCATATACGATCGGTGTGTCTCATTTGAAATATAGTTGTTTGTGTACACAAACAACAACAAAAGTTTATGACAACTTAAGATAGCTTTTCGTACATACATAGAACATACTTCTATGTTAATCTCGTATACAGTGTTGTTGTTGTTGTATGTATGACTGTCGGAAAAGCTTTTTTTCAAATTAATATAAAATTTATGTTAAAAAATCACAATAAACTTTGTTTGAAAGTTTTAAAATAATATTTTGCTTTTGGGAAACGGTGGGAGGGGGGAGAGGGCTGCATTGGGAGGGGATATAATTTTTAACGTTATTTAAACATTTATTTACAATTATGCCAGACTTTAGCTCTCGGAATGGGATAAACTTTATGAATATAATTTGTTATGTTTTTGTTTTCTGTCTCTCAAGTTTCGGAGGAAAAAATTGATGACACCCTTGATAGTGTTTTATTTTTTTGTTCTATTTGAAATGAGATAACGTGTATATATGTGTGCATATAGTCGACGTGTATGTATCTCGAGTTAAATTAATTTAAAAAAGATTTTTATCGGCGACATAAAAAGTTTTCGATCCGTTTTATCACTCCGTCACAAGATAATAATGTGATTTGCTGGTACATCGCACTTATAGTCGCATACCGATGTATAACTAATATCTTATATTCCCGCCGACAAGACGACGACTTTGCTGTTTTTTTTGTTGTGTTTTTTAATAAATAAAACATTATCTGCATCCCAATAATAATAATAAACAGGAACGAAGTGAAACCAAACAAAAACACCAACAATGTTGTGATATTGGAATTTCTCAATTTTTGCTTCGTGTATATTGATAAACACACAACAACAATGAAAGCTTATAAATTATAAAATTCTTTATTGTAAGCAAACAGCGCATTCTGGTTTATTGTATATCGCGTCTTGAGTACATTTTTTGCTGCAAAACTTCCCAGTGTATATGTATGAGTTCGTACACATATCGTACATACATACACACACCCGAGAAAGGTTGTTTCTTAATTTATTTTTAGATACACTTTTCCAATCAACCTGTTTGTCAGGTTATGATAAACTACCCAAAAAACCATCATAAACATATTTTTAATGCTGTTTTGGTTGGTTTGGTTAGAATCTCGTATCTCGTAAATTGTACGAGATTGTTGATGAAAGAATTTTTTGTTTCGTTTTCCTTTTTGGCACAAGTAATTAAATTTCTTAAAACAATTTTTGCTTTTATTAAAAATTCCTGTCATCTTTCTTACATGACGTCGTATATATACACACACAAGATATGGCGAGATAGCGAAGGCAACATAAAATATATGTTTATAATTTTTTTTTTTGGAGTTTTTTGACTTTTTGTTTAACATCTGCATTGTAGGAAGCGCGACTAAAAACTATATACGATTGCTAGACAACTTTATCTTTGCAACTATAGACGATGTCACTATACAAATGCAGCTTTTCCATGTGCTATGCGAACAATTTATACAATGAAATTAGTTTTGCTGTCTTCATGCTATACCAATTTAACATTTACTGAGAGTTAACTTTTTAACGTCCTTCCTTATGGCGCCAGACTAGTATTCGGTCGGCAATATGGGGTCATACCAACTTCAGGTGGCACTTGAGAAAGATCAGCATAAATATTCCTGCTTATTCCTTTCTCTTAGTACTCGAACCATTATGAGCTTTTGATGGTGCGTTGAATATTACTAACGTCAGGGAAGACGATGCCAACAAAGAAAGTATCGTGTTTCTTCTTTTACTTCCTTTCCCCCTCTCCCAGTCTCTCAGACTCAATTGGCCCATTGTGACAGCGCTTCCCAGACGCATACTCTCAGTCTCGAAATCTCACAATTCTTATTTGTATACAACAGTTTCTTCTTCTCCGTCCCCGTACTGTTCGCAGCATAAGATGTTTCGAATTTTCATTCAAAACAAGTAATTATTCAGGGAGCAGTGGCCCGTGAGAATGACCAGCAAAATCCTTAAAGTGCGTCTATCATAATTTAAGAAGGACTGTGATCTTTGCTGATTTATTGATCCAAAGAAGACTTTGGATTGGCGACAAGAGATGAGGTGCAGTGACTCCTAGAACCATATGTGGTTTCCGGTAGTAGTTACATGAAATAATTTCCCGTTGACGATTCTACTTCCTTACTTGTAATATAGTGGTCATCTCGTTTATAGATAAGAGACGTTTGTTTGCATAAACGCTGCAATATTTGGAGATTTACGAATAAAGAGATTCCCCTTAAATGGCTCATTGAAAAGCCCACAACTGACCCTCCCATCCACTTTTAAACCATTCTTAAAAAGTACTTACCAAACCACATACGCCTATCTGCAATATCACCAGAAAGGATGGTTTGTAAATAATTATAACCAATGTGTGTATCGATACCCTAGTAACATTAGGTCCATAACTAGCTAGTGAGTATATGCAGTTCCTTACAAAAACAAAGAAGGCGGAAAGTATTCTAGAATTCAATGAAACAAAGGGGACAACGGTTCAACCCACATTCAGACATATACTTAGACATTAGTAACACCCATTGACGAATTTTTGATCGTCACCGGGAATGGAACCGAAGACCTCCGCATGATAGAGTAAGCACGGTACTTACACTGCCATCGAAATACCACAGATCATACAACACCATGTTCTATAGATAAGATATAGAACTTAATCTTTACCATTTAACCAGATCTCAACTATTTTATCACTCAAGCGTACAAGTGCTGAAGAAACAGCTTATTAGTTTATACAATTCCATCGAGACAAACGTGTGTGCAAAGCTCAATTAAGATTTTCATCGTTCCTCCTTTTTTAGAATACTCGTGATTTCTAAAAAAGGAGGACAAATTTATCACATCAACGGCCACTGGTGAAGCTTCAAGTACTTTGGGATTTCGTTGGAAATTTGACGTCTTTCCAGTCAAAAGATACTTGACCTCCCTTTCACCGAGATTCATTAGATATTTTAGGGGTGGTCCATCCCAATACTTGTCAAAACCTAATGGTTCATGTATGATCTAACCGTCCTGCCTGGGAGGTATCTCACCGCAGAAACTTCACGGCATAGGATTGTGATTTGACATTTAAGTCACTTTTAGTGAGGATACTCCCATGGCGCACAGTGAATGAAGACTCTTTATTACTATAAGCCCTCATTTGTTTGCCAGAAGTGAGAGTAAAAATATTCCCAATATTTTGTATCAGTTCATTATAGATGTTTAGTTTAATAATTATCGGTTGATTAAACTAATGACAATGCAGTCCATTTCAACTCCATGCTTAACTTATGTCGTTCTTAGATGAGTAAATACCTATTGTAGCCTTTCTCTTTCTATTATGTTAGATTTCCGGAGCTTAGTTTGTTGTAAAATATAAGAACTATGTATTTCAATCTGTTCGTGTAGATCAAACAAACATCTTTCTAAGGAAGTTTATGTTTCCAAGAAAGTCGGATCAACTCAGTTTTATGTGAATTTACATTAAGTTCAGAGCTACTGGTCCATTTGGATAAAATGGGCATAACATGCGTTCCCTCCAGATGTAGGAATATCTGAACACTGTAAAACATGCCAGATTATAAGTTGACCAATTTCCCGAAAAAGGGGAACCCAACTCCACCTTATTTTCACTCATTTGAATGTACTGTAATTCTTACCTCTTAGGATTTTACTCGTTTCAGTCCAGTGATACTTACGCCCAAACGCAGAAGTATAAAATTGAAAGAGAACCTGGAGCTATATTTATTCATAACCTCAACTACCTTGGAAGTGAGTCCGGACTTTCACTGGATCATTATTGATTGCAGTTCGGAATTCGAAATTCCTCAGGTAGACCAGGCTGGTTGTAGCTTGGTTAAGAGAGTTTCTCGTCACGCCGTGGTTTCGAGTTTTATTCTCACCATTGACTAAAAAATAACATGCACCGGATGACATAAAAAATGACTGTGTGTGTACAAGAGACCGTTTGTTTGGACCGTTGATCACCTACAGCTCAGTTGTGACGCGGTAAGGACCGTTTACGGCCTCTAAATCATAGATCCATCATTCATTAATTATTAAAGACAAAATAAACAAATCCACATCAGATATTCCTGAATTTCAAACAAGTGTTCTACTCAATAATGCATAGTAATATAATCACAGTGTTTTTTATAAACTTGTGAGCAGCCTATCGAAAATGAATGTGAGAGTTGATTCTTGACAGATGAGTGTAATAATTAGCTTCTCCCATCGAGAGAAGCATCACAAGATCATTGATTTAAGTATTGGTCTCATTTTGTTAAGTGATCTTGACGAAATGGGGCAGTGGTCTCATATGTTGCTTCGATATAGCATAACTATATTTGACATATTCGATGATTTCACTTTAACCTCACTATTCCACTATCGTGTGACATAACATCATTATAGTATGTCATACATCTTGCGAATTAAATCATAGTGTGATATACATCTTTCGTACAATTTGACATATATGACATCCTTCGCTCGTATAATCCAGTATTTATTCCGTAACAAATTGGTGGTTAAGTTAATACCGGTGTGATAAAACTTGTTATGGTAATGTCGTACGACTGCTTTGGTGGTCTCGGATTTGCAAGACAAAATAATGGCCTTGTATTATAAGGTGCTGCTGATTTACCGATTCTGCCTCCCACTCGTAGGACTCCTATATTATCGACAAATAGATCGAGCGTTTTCAGCTTGCTGGAATTCCTTATTAGTTGGCCTTCTGTTAGATTCTTCAAGTCTTCATCAAATGACGCACCTTGTTCATATCGGATTTCATCATAGATGCTTCTTCCACGTCATGTGGTAATAATGAGCAAATGCTTCGTTGTAGTTTAGGCACCCGACAATTGCGTGCAATGCGCCAGTGTTTTGGACATTTTGTAGAAATTGGAACACCTGACGATGATATCTTGGATGACGTAATTCTCGATAGTTATCTTGAAAGCGAACGTTTCAGTCCTTGCTTTTTCGTTGGTGCCGTACGATACACGCTGTGCCGGCAAATTTTCATGAGGTTTCATCAAACATGGAGGACCATGCCATCACTGCTTGTTCTCGATTGCGCCTATTCCTCGCGAAGCACAGTCCGCGGGAATTTCTTCTGAACTTACGTGCTTCCAACGTTCTCTTCTGAAGTGAGTCAAGATTGCTGATGTGCGGTTGGCGACAAATGTTGGCCATTTTCTCGGATGTGATGTCGAACAATCAAGAACGATTTTTGAGTCAGACCATAGAACCATACCGTCAATGAACCTTGCACCACCAACATAGTTTCGTTAGTAACAACGCACCATTTAGTTCCAATTTTGCAATGCTCAGTTGGTTGACAGGCGCATCTTTCGTCTTGGCTGTTATTAGATGCGTAAGAGTTTGCCTCTGCAGCATATGCCCATTGACTGGCGTCACAGAACCCATGTAGTTCTATGTCATTATGAGATTCAAGCCACCGTGGAACTCGTATATGCTTCAAATTCTCTAAGCCTCGACGCAAATTTTCCCAACAGCTACGCGTTGCTGATGGCAGTTCATCATCTCAATCAATACCTTGCAGCAGGTGCTTTGGAACAGCATTTTTATTTTCACTGTCGTAGGAGATAGCCAACCAAGTGGGTTTCGACCTAAAAGTAGAATTTATCCATTCCAATCCCAAAAGTTTTGTTGAATCCGGATGCTCTGTTATTCTTAAAGTGTTTGCGTTCTCATATCCCTCACAGTCACAAATTGCTCACCAAATTTCTTCATTATTTGAAGACAGTTTCCTCATAATGAACCTGAAGAATTATCTCAATATTGGTGTTTAATTGTATTACCTCTTACGTTGAATCTGCTCCTGTCATTAAGTCATCCACGTAAATGTCTCGCTTGATTTCTGTTACTGCTGTGTTACACCATTCATTGCTCGATATCGCTAATTCCTTCAGGCACCTCGTGGACCAAAATGCGGCGGATGCTGTTCCGTTCATAAGAGTCTTCAATCGATAATGTCTAATTAGTGGCTTTTTATCACTTCGCCAAACAATGTTCTGCATTTTTGCACTATCATCATCGACTAACACCTGGTTGTACATTTTTTTCGTTTCGCCAATCAAAACAAAATTATGCTGGTGAAACCGCCATCTTTGCATCTCGAAACGCGCTATCTCGATCAAATTTCCGCTCCATAGCTCTTAATCAGCATTCTGCTAGTTGTAATGATGAACCAATCGTACCCGTAAACTCGGAGAATGGTACGCATCATTGAATTTCTCGTCTGTGCTTCTCTTTGTTGTTGTGCAAACCAACTCCCCACATCTTTGGACTCCCCACATCTCTTCATCTGACAGTTGAGGTTTAGTTGGCACCGATTCAACTTCCCAAAATGCGCGTAATACCGCATCAAGATCGATTAGTACATTGAAGCAAGCTACCGAGCTGATCAACGAACCTTTGCTATTAACCGGTTACTTAATTGCAGTCTTTTGCCCCCGTTACGGCATAATATACTTCGGTGCCAAGCAACACATTCACTGATCCCCTAATATTAAATTGTGGGTCAGCAACCATTATCCCTCTTATTTGTTCACAATTAAACGGATCGAAATCAATCGATGGAATAAATTATGATATTTTTGGAACGACATATGCTTCAACTTCAAATTCTGGATGATGCGTATGGATTGGCCGTATCGAAAAATGGAGCTTTCCCAACGACTGTCCCAGTTTTGCATCAAGGCCTTTCATCAACAGTCGACCGTTTGTTCTCCGTAACCGTAGATTTTTCGCGCCTCATTTCAGTGTGCTGTGGGCAATATGACTTTCGATGTCGTTGTGACCTGATGGTTTACGAGGAAATTTATTTCTGAGGTCAGGAAATGTATTTCTACCTTTATTGAGCAAGGTTCGATCTTTTCTCTGTATAACAAGGTATGATGCTTACGCCAACAATGCTTACATCTGGCATTTGACCTGCACATATGCACGCTATGGTTAACATTAAAGCAATTAAAGCATCGTTTCTCGCCTTTGATAACTTCTTCACGCCTTTGTGTTTATTGCCTTTAATTTTTGGCGATCGAAAAGCTTGTGGTCGTTGGTGCTGCGTTAGAGCTAAATGGGGTAAAATTATTATTGGTTGTCGAGGCAAATGCAATGGATTTATCGGGCTTTGCTAGTCTAATTAGAGCTGCCCTTTTTGAGGAATAAGTTTTTAAAGACTCCAGCGCATCCGTGCGCAATTCAGAAAATTGGAAAATTCTGCTAATGTTGGAAAATGTTGGCTGCTTTAAAAATATCTCAATGTGTGCTGTGATGCTATGACGCTTTTTATCATACCTATTGATGAGCTTTTGCAATGCCTCATTGTAATAAGCTTCCGTTATATTTGTGTGGTGCAAAAATCGCTCTGCATCTCCGCTAAGGTAGCTTTTCAGGTATTGAAATTTTTGCGATGATCCTTTTGGTGAATTGTTGACAAAAATAAATCGAAACATGTTTGCCATTGTTCGTATTCCCCCATGAACATACGAATCTTGGCAGCAGTGCTGTTATTGGAAAAGTTGGTTGTATCATTCCTGACGTGATGCAGCACGCCCTCTGCTACGCTCTTTTTTCTGATTATCGAATTCAGCGTAGAAACCACCGTATATAATAATTGTTTCGAATGTACCCAGATCGGATCCTTCGTTGGGATCACAACGTATAATTTTTTTCTTCAATATCAAAAACTGGTCGAATATTTCGGTCGAATATTATATCAAAAACTGGTCGAATAGATAGGTTTCAATCCTTATGGTTTGTGGAGTTGGATAGTCAGCGAAAATGTGCCACGAAGTAATGAACCATCAAGCAGAGTTATTATATAAAAGATTAAGCTGACACTCCCAATATTCTTAAATCCATACACCATACACATGTACATTCCAAATAAATTAATTGACTTATCCAAACATAAATAGTCATGCATTAGGGTGCTATTCGTCTATATACAATAACGGAAATCAATTGACACCTCTACCAATCACTAAGCATAATATTATCATTATCCTAATACCACCAACACCATCGCCACCATTAAATCATCTTCATTTCCACATTTACAGCCTGTCAATCAAATATACAAAAATAGAATCGAACCGAGCACACACAGAGTTCACATCAATTGATTCCTTTTATCTTTAATCTACGTGTCTATATATAAATAATTTTGTAAGACGAGCAAGATACTTTAATTACATTTATGAGGTTCATCTTCCGTTTGATGATTTTTTATTATGATGAATATAAATATTTTTCCGACTTTTCGCTGCGAGATGTCGAAGAACAACAACAAAATTTATTGAACCATAAATTTATCGAATCAATTCTAGTATTTATATATAGGGGTGTGGGTTTGAATGGGGTCGCGCTATATATATCCCCTTCCTTCGTATTCGTTTGTTTATTTTGTTCTTGTCTTTGTGAAGTGGTTTTTCCCAACTTTGTATATACGAGCATATTTTCAAGTATTGTTTTAAGATATTAAAATACTCGTCGGTGTATCAAAATTTCCTGGAGTAAAGTGCCTCGAGGACAAGGAGTGCGATATAGTATATATAATTGATCTCTCGACTAATAAGAAGGAAATCTTTAATATTTTTCGTTACCTTATACACCAACAATGGTATACATCTGGCTTTAATGAGACAATTATTATCTCTCCCAAACCCATTTCGTCTGTGTGTTGTGCGTGCATAAACAAACAAAAAAAAGCTAATTAGTTACCTGAAGAAAGCGTATTAAATTCACCACCAGATGGTAACACATGGACAAAGAGATAGAGAGATGAGCAGAACTGTGTGTGAAGATGGTTTTTGTTTTATTTATTATAAAGTTTTCTTCTGCGTTTTCTTCGTCTTATGTGTGTTTTGTGTGTGTGTGTGTGTGTGTGTGTGTGTGTATATATAGATATAACGAACCAACCCAAAAACCCTAAACCAAATAAACAAAAATTAAGAAATGTACCAGAACAACAACAAACAGCACCGAACAACACAAAACTTTATTACAGTGAAAACTTTGAAAACAAGAAAATGTTCTGACAAAACAACTGTCAAAAGTTTATGGTTAGTTTTCTGTTCGGGAATAAAAAGTTATGGCATAATTTAGTTTTCGGTCCGATATATGTACGTTTGGCCACATTCACCATGCGAGGATGTTTGTTGTTGATTTCGATTTACATAATTAGATAAGTTCCAATCAACATCTCAATTATGTATCACTTGATCTTCGAATAACTTTTAATTAATTATCGCACTCAACTTTGTCGTTTCGACATCATTATCCGCCTTTTTGGACAGCAACAACAATAATAAATAAGAAAACTTTGTTGATTTAATATAACCCAACGACGACAGCGAACAATAAAACTGTTGAGAAAACTTTATTCACTCTACGCTCGCAAATCGATATTTATCACGCGTTTGATAAGGAATCGAAAACTTAACGAAGGAAACAACTTATCGACACCGCCTTAAACATTTATAATAATTGTTAGTTTTTTGTTATATAGACTATATATGTTTATTGACTTCTTCGTGGTATAATTTGATGCTAACAACACAGGGTGGTTATATTCATCGGGTGATGTACTGGTTAGATAAGGTGTCGCGCACCAACATGAAGGAAAAGGTTTCCAGTTGTAATATATGTAATGAAAAGGTGCAGGGTATAAGACTCGTCCTTTTTCACCTCTAACAATGTCTATACCTAATCCAAGCACGCACTGCTTCTGCACAAGTTAAATCGTAGTGAAATTAACATTAGAGATGGCCTCAAATCTAGTCTAGGTCAAACTCTAGCTATAACTTTCATTTGTCTAGGAATCTGCCTCTTTTTTTTAGTAAATGGTTGGACTCTCCCTAGCCAGTTTATACGCCATGCTGTTTCATAAAACCATCCAAGTGGCCATAGACTCAGGCTATATTAATGTTGAACTGCACCGCCTACCGTTAACAGATGAGTGGCAATCCAATTGTCAACATAATTTCATTGTCTTTGTTTTTTCAAAGTATTAATTTAAATCCATTGGTTAATGTTCTTTTAACCAAAGCATATTCTACAGAATTATCATCTGCAAATTGAATAGTTTCATTCCAATTTGTTTAGTCTGGCTGGACAATGATTCAGCATAAAAGATCAGCAGCAGATCACATGAAAATTGCCTTTTTTCGCCCAAGTAGGCTTTAGTCGGAAAAAGTGCAATTTCGACTATAGAACCACATCAAACTTCAATCAGTTAATACTCAACTAGAGAATGTACGTCTATAAGAAACTCCAGTTTATGTATAGTGTTGACATGGACGATCGGCCCTTATGTTTTTCACTCTAACAAGAGATCGTATAAGTTTGCATTGTATCCGACAATGATTGAGATATCATTATGGTTTGCGCAATAACTTTGATAAACTGTTGAGTATGAGGATGAAGTTCCACATAATATGGGAGATAAGCATAATTCACTAGAACCTTACCTCATCCTGTTCCTTTACTGTAACGATGACTGCTGTGAGGCCATTACAACTGATTGTAATGGTCCTAGGGCTCGAAGCAGGTATCACTAACCAGGAGAGAACCCAATGCTCCTGGATTGAGCCCTTTGATTTTGTTTCCGTTAACCCACGGTTCATGTATCAAAAAGACTTATTTAAATAATAATGTATTGCAGCTTTTCATGCATCGTTCTATGAGGAAGAACGCCTCATTTGAGCGTTGATTTTTTCAAATTCTTCTGTATTAACTGTACCCCAAACATTCCAATCAAGTTGGAATGAGGGAGGACAATTTTTCCCAGCTCCGTTTGTACCACATTTATTGTGACGAAAGTTTTAAAACCAAGTGATTCCAGCCTTGTTACAAATGGCTCATCTAGAGGTGAAGAAGTATGCCTTTCGGTTCCCTCATTTTGGCCAAAGAAAGTCTTTTTGTTGGTCTTATGCCCTGTATTTTGATTTTCCAGCCACCATAGAATATCCAAAGGGATCGGGCTCGAGGATAAAAACTGTATCTGTTACAGGTTTAGGTCGCACTCCAGCTCAGCTCCATCCCAGGGATGTAGAACAAGTATACAGCTTCGAAAACCCATTTAAAAGATCTATTGCGCTTGCATAGATCTTTTAAATGAGTTTTCGAATCTGCTAAGATGCTAAGATGCCGTTATAGAGTACACAATACAGATCACAACTCTCAAAAGCCAAAGGATCTCGCGAAGGATAAGGTGCGTTTATCACTTTTCGAGCAATTTGTTTGAAAAGTGATAAACCATAAACGTTGTTCTTTACGCGGGTGTGAAGATTCCGAGAAATCGAAAAAAAAATAAATGTATTGGTGTAACAACTGTACAGTAGGTAAATAAATTGTAATATTATTTTAAAATACTACCAAATAAAATCACAGTTTAAAAATGATATCTTAAAATGATTTCAATACTTTTAATTGAATTGTTTTAAATGAATTCCATATATCTTTTTAAAATTATATTTTATCTTTTTTTTAATATTTTCAACAAACCTAAAAACAAATTCTACTATGTATTTACAAATTTAATTGTTCACTGTATTGAATTTTGGCTAAATCTCAGAGATGTTCCCGGGGTATGGCATATATCTGAATATAGTTTAAGGTACACTCTATCAAGCCATTATAGTTCGACAAAAAAACTACGATAAGTTTTATCCGATTATTGGGTTGGAAAAGTCGTGACTTATATAATTGTTTGATTGAGACAGTCGAATACCTCTGATCCGTGCCAGTTCTGAATTTATTGTTAAATGATGTTCGGTTAAGAATAAAATGTTCTTTTTTTTATTTGGCAAGAATAATTCACAATGGCGACTTCGCAATTACAGCTCCATGCAGGCCTACACCAAAGACTTCAACGCATATTATTATGTTCCCTCCGATTCGATATGACTTATTTTAAATTGTATAATAACGCGATCACCCACACTTACTGGCAATTTGAGGTTTATATGTACAGTTTTAGTCCACAATCATAACCACGAATGTTTTTTAGCAGTTTACACGGTCTTTTTAGACTATAGGAGTACACGTTGGTACCTGCACTATAGCGCGTGTGCAACCCAGGACATCTAAGGCACCACATACCTTTTCTTTAATTATAATTAATAGACGCAATTTATCTATTAGAGAAGCAAGTGTATCATTCAGACAATCCACCAGCTGGATTAAACCCACATCCCGTTAGAAATATGGATAACAAAGTAAAAAAAGGCTGTAAAGTTTCTACTCCATAACCCTGCCGGCATCTTGTTAAGAAATTTGATTTTCGTTTATTATTGGAATTCACCAGACAAGCCACTCCACTAACTAAAAACGGCCATGCACCACCACTCATAGATTCGAAAAAGAGTTATTAATCTACCTTACTCATTTACAAGTATAGTCGCACCTGGTTAGTTTCCCCATATTAAGTCAAATTAAGCCGCATGCTCCACTCTTGGTGGTGCTTTTCTGTGAATCACTTTAAGTTTCAACTTCGCAACCATACTTCCACGGAGCCCAAAAGCTTTGGATCCCAGTAAGCGACTAAAAGTCCCATTTATGTAGGTAAATCCAATTGCTAGCTGGCATCGTTAATGGTTAGAACTATTAAATGCTTTCGCATATGTTAGTCTTACGATGGTTCAAGAATTTCATAGACTAATTCCCTCAACTGCTTTTATTAATCATTACGTCTTGAACTAAAAATCAATTGAAAATAGAACAGTCGTCTTATTCCATTATTCCGTGCAGAGCACAAATGGCCTACTTTAAGCACTCTAATTTGTTTAAAGCTATTGTACTAGAACAGTACTCGGTAAAGAGTACCAATTTAAATTTATTACGTGTATAAAGTTTGTCGTTTTTGTTTGTGACAGCTTTCGCATAGAGCTTAGGACCAACTTACTCGTGATCAATAACTGTTCACACGAAACCCTTCTCCACATCAGTCCTCCAAGATCTTATTCGATTATTTGCTACTACCACCTAGATTAGTGCCACTGACAGCTCCATGCAGTCTCACACCAAACACTTGAATGCATATAATTGTACCCTCCTACTCGATATGGCTTGATTTTAATAGTATAATTAAATTTTCCATATCGGTTATGTACAGGCATATGACTTGAGCGCCATCCAATTTTAATTGCTAGTTGTTTCGGCAGATGAGTTGTTACACACTCCTTAGCATGTTACAACTTCCATGTCCACCGTCCTGCTGTCTTAAGCAAGCAACACCTTTCAAGATATCTGCATGAGTCTTTAATTTTGGTGCCATAAACGTTTGATTCATCCCAAAGTGCCAGTTAACGTTTGAATCAATGCAAAGTGCCAGTTCTGCTTACCAAAAGTGGCCCACTAGGCACAATATATCATTAAAGAACCTCTAATGACTTCAATCAAGAAATACGAGGATCTAACACATTTAAAGTTTGAGAATAGGTTGAGGTCGTTTCGGCCCCAATTCCTCTAATTATTTGCTTTACTAGATAAGACTATTTTTCCAAATATTAATATTTATTAGCTAATTTGGCCAAAATTCAATACAGTGAACCAATAAAATTTATTATTAAAATGTAATCATAACCTTATAGCGAAAATTTTTATAAGTTGTAACATTGCTTTTACCTACTGTTTCACCAATACATTTACATATTTTTGTTATTTCGACCAATTTTGTATACATATATTTTTGTCGATTTGTCGAATTTTGTCGGAAACTTCACATCCGTTGTTCTTTATAGTCTTGTCTTTGACAAGTACTCAGTTCTCCCGATCCTCCTGTATACGATACTCCCGGTTAACCTGTATACGATACTCGCTGTCTTAAGGCCTGATTCTCTGGAGAGGGCGTGATCATCTCCGACTATTTCTTCTTCCATGGAAGTTGAATTTTAGTCTTAATATTAAGTTTAGAGTTAGAAAGTTTTAAGTGATTGCCTTTTCTATGACTACAACAGCAGATGATGGGTAATTTACCTTACTCACGGGTCGAATTGGTTCGACTATTTTATACAACAGGTGTCGATTTTGCTGGACCATTGTCAATTCACTAAACCAAAGGCAGAGGACAATGAACCTGTAAGGCATATGTTTGCGTATTTGTTTGCCTAGCAGGCAGTTCATTTAAAACTGGTAGGACATCTTACCAATGAATCATTTATTGAAGCTCTTGAAAGGTTCGTAGCACGGAAAGGTATATACCATCTGAAATATATTGCGACAATGGTACAAATTTGGTCGGTGCCAGTAACGTCATGGGGCAAAAAATACAAACCATACTCAAAAAATCCAACAACCACCAGGTTTCATGAAGCAGCAGTAAAATCAGTGAAAGTTCACTTGAAGAGAGTCATCGGTAAAACCAGTCTGTTGGGTGTTATTCATAATTACATTTCACATGTAGGGGAGAAACAATTGCCCGTCTGTGCAAAAATTCACAGTGCACAGATCCAGAGGGTGGTTGGTATCAGGATACACCGTTAAAGACTAAGTTTATATAAGACTGGACATCCAGCCAGGCTGACAACTTAAGCCGACCCAATTGTTTAAGGCCGTATTTTTGTCCGGCTCTCCGCTTTACGTTGGTCACTACAAGACGCCTTGTGGAAGCTGTAGGATCCGAAACTGACAGGTAGTGCCAACTTGATTCTCTCAAAAAACGTCACCCCTGATCACTAACTATACCAAATAAATTTTATAGATATAACATTTTAAATCTCGGAACAAGCCGCGCTATCCATCTGCGTTATCCATGGATAACGTCCTAGTTGAATGAAATGCGAAGAGATAAGGACTAGTATCCAAAACTTATTATCATCAAACACTATTCCTAACAAACCTACCAATCCAAACAAACCTTTTATTAAATAAGTGATGTCTAAGGGAAGCTTCTTACATTCTTACGTGCGGAAGCTAATTTTTATTCAAAAGCAGTCCTTCTTATGCCTTTTAACGCTGAACTCTATGAGTCTCGAAGGTAATCTCCTTGCCCATCTTAAAATTAACGAATTTGAAACCGTAGATTACAGCCTGAAAGTCAACACAAACCAAATCGTTGGTCGTATAGGAAAATGGGTCGACTAAAATGGGTTATCGAGCCGATGATGACACACGTTAGTTTTAAATGAAACACCACTACATAAAATACCGGAAAAACACTACCCGTCTCTTTCTTTATGCGTGTGTGTGTCATTAAGATATTTTTGTTTCGATCAAGGGGACGGATGGATATACTCGTTTATACCAAAATTGCGTGTAATGTCGCACTTGTCAGTATACATAAAAATTTACAGGATACATAAAATTCCTTGTTTGTAATGTTGTTGTTGTTGGGAACAAATATAGGAACAGGAATATAAACGAACTCCACCCAAAAGTACTTTATTTGTGTAGCTTTCAATTCATAACATTGCATGTGACTTTTATTGTTATATGATGAACGTGTATATCGTCGTTACATTACAACATACGTAATGTTAATTCCACCGCATATATCAGTATATACATACTATATGGACAAAGGATTATGTATCCTGGTCATAATTTATTGTATTTTATATGCAAGAGATGGTAATATTGTGATAATGTAGGAAAAATAAAGGATTGTTATATTTGTAAATTAGGTCTTATCGCAAAATCCATAAATTGCAGGAATTGCACCAATAGCACTATTGAATGCATGAGTGGTGATGTGGGAGTTTAATGTCTGGAATAGTGGAATCATGATGTTCAACTGAGTGGTTTGATTTGAAACGTAATTTAGATCGTTGTGAAGCCCTTTACAGCTGCATTTCGATTTTGTCTCATCCATTATCTCAATAAGAAGGCAGGTACAGGAATACCGCCCAGGTGGCGCAGTGGTTTAAAAGCTGTGGCAAATTGTCCGGGTGGTACCGGGTACGAATCTCGATATGAATGGTGTGTAAAAGGGATTTTTCGCCATCGATCGTTTGGGCACTATGAATGAACCCCCTTTTGAGTTTAGAATCCTTGGGTCGTCCCATCTTCCATGTCAGTACTAAAGCTGGCATGAAGCTATACAATTGTAAGATTGGACACAAAACAAATGATACGGGAACAGCCCAATTAGACGTACTGTGGCACCGTTACTCTGGAATATGTTCGAGCTGTAGAGAGAAAGGATAGGAGTTATCCATAAGGTTTGAATTGAGGATCCGAAGCATAACCGATCCTGTTCACTAAGAAATGTAATGTTTCTTACTAGATTTTATTGGTCTCACTAGATTTAATGGGTAAAGCGAGATTTCTGGGCTCAGTCTTGAACAGTAAGCTATATTGGAAGTAACCAAGGACTATATAGCTCTAGAATCGTGTAGGAGCGTCAGTTGCAAGAGATGAGGCTTAAAACTGGAGCTGTTGATTTGCTTTATAATACTATACCCATGTATGGCGTTAGCATATGTGTTTGCCGTCTCTTGATAAGATAACATACAGCAGACTCTGAGAAAAGGTACAAGGAAAGTCATGTATCTTTCTTAGCGAGGGTGCTGAGGACAGTTCAAACTACGCAAGAGGCAATGTGTTCAGATAGACACTCAATAAATTTTTACGGTTTTATGTTTCGATGAGGGTTTTTGGATTATGAGCCTCTCGACATCGGAAAAGTTGTGCTGGAATCTTTTCTGCCAATCTCAAGGGGATTTCCATTCGTCTTCCTGATTTTTGAGGTGATTAAGATATAATATGGCATCGAGAGTGATCAACTTACTGGAATCGGTTTAACTTTTTTCCTTGGCAGCATTGTGTTGCCCTTCTCAAGAAGGATAATTACATTTCATAAACGTGTGCAGCTGTTCGTTTTAGCCAGTGATAGACGACGAAGCGTTAGCTATCGCAGGCAAATTTCTAGAAACGAATGGGTTTAAAGTTCCGTCAGTTGCATGTATAACTCTGAATGGCACACACTAGCTATTAGTGACAGTGCGAGATTTCTCGTCACAGTCTTATCCGCAAACTAAATTAAAGACTTAATATTATAAAAATGACTGAACAATTTGCTATCGCTCTGGCTAGACCTATACTCACGTATTAGTGTGTATGGTGGCCGTCTCTTGAAAAGGTCACATACAAGAAACAACTTCAGAAGGTGCAAAGAATAGGCTATGTATTTCAAGGATGTAAACGTTGTGACTAACTTCTTCTAGTGACCTTCTTCGGCATATATGTCAAATATATTTGATCCACTATACACGAGGAACTAGAAAATATTGATAACACTACAACGGTTTTAAATTTCGATTAGAGGTTTCGAGCATCGGAAACTGAGTTTTTATAGTTTTTTACAGATGAGTGTTAGCTAGATGGAAGGTTCGGACTAGAGCCCTTTTTTTTGCTGGGTGGCTCCTACCTCACACTTAGACTGACAACGGTCCGTTGTGATACCACTGTATGTACGGCTATATATCCGATTTCCTTAGAACCATCTGCGCATTACATAGCTCCATGTCAGCCTACAGTACTGCCATGGACGATGGAACTCAATAGGGGATCCAGATGTGTTCATTCACACCACCGATCACACCACCGAATTCCTTTTTGCAGCCTGTGCATATCGCGATTCGATCCCGGTACCTCCCGCTTCAACTGTCGAAGCTTTAGCCACTGCGCCACCTTATTGAGAAATAGTCTGCTATCGACAGTAGATATCGTTTTCTAGGTTGACAAGGAAGTCACAATCAATTGACTGCAATCGGTTTCACTTTTGTCTGGGTAGCATTCTCATTTGAATACGAAATGGGTGAATATTTCAACATGCACATTATCTGTATCCCTGGGCACTTGGATATTTTCGTGCAGTCCAGACGATTTAAACATTATTGGTTCGTCGCTTCAACTGCCACCAGACAGGGCAAGTGTAGAATGGTAGATTGAAGTGCTTAGGAAGAGGTCAGAGACCTCGATAAATTAAAGATGGACATAATCCACATCTAACAGTATAGTAAGACAAATCTGACCAAAACGCTAGATTTCGACACTCTCAAAAACGTTCCTTCTGACCTCAGAAACAGTGATAAGAAACATATGTTGCGTTCGTCAGTAGCTCCAAATGGCTAAATGATGCCTAAAAAAGAGTGAAAATATCGCAGATCTCACTCACAGCGGACCGGCTTTGGTCTAAGTGTGCGTAGACTAATACCTCTGAATCTGAATCTTATCGTGTGTTTCCGATTTTCATTAAGTGGTTGCAGTACTCATATACAATTAGAACCATTCACGAAAAGGTTGCAGGAACCAAACTTATACAAGCAAAACCAAATGCTGACGAAGCCAAGGGGTTAACAAAGCCTGTGTATATCATATACCGACTTACTTAAGTTTAAATTTTTTCAATTGTGCTACTGTGAGGTTGGCAAAAATATTGGCGCCACTCTGCTCAGGAAAACTCCTAGTTTTTAATTAAAAGAAGGCACAGAGGTATTACCAAATGTGTGTAGTATCTTGGTAATGGCGCTTGCTCCACCGGACCGTACCTATCTACGAAGTTTTACAGTGCCTGCTGGATATCTTCAGCTACAATTTGTTGCCTCGGCTTACATTGAACTATACACTAGCACATATTCTTAAAGAGTTTTAAGTCAAGCCACCACATACCATAAAGATCTTGAGACTGTGCATTGTGGAATTTATTTGAATTTGCTTAGTTCAGTTGGCTTGTCAACTATATTTTATCAAATTTCGTGAATGTCAAGTAAAGCATGTTCGATAATCCTAAGTATGCAAGATAGATCTTCTTCCTTAGAAACTGTAGCTGAGCTTGATATTTGATTTTGATAGATATTGCAATGAGTCGTTGATCTACAGTGTTAAGATAATATTTTCCGTTTAAGCAATTTAAATTATTGAGTTGCACCAAATATGGTTTACGCAAGCTATCGTCGATCATTTCGGATGTCGAATTTATTTCAACAGTCTAAAGATGTCTTGATAAGAATTCTTCGTTTATGCACTATTACAATCTTCTTTGGTTTGCTTTAGTTCGAGTCCATATCTTGGTAAAAGAACACCAGTAGCATAGTGAAACAGAATGATCTGACTGTATCTGAAGTATTTGCACTATATTCCGAGAACCAAATGAAATTTCTATTTACTACCTGTCTTAGGCCATATTGTATCATCTGAAGCATCGTGTTGAAAGGTGTTTCAAACACTGCCTATTATTGTTGCGCCATCTTGTTTGGATTTTACTAAAATTTACAATCTCGTTTGAGCACAGCTTTGGCTTGATTTCTATAATATATTCCATTTTATCTCCTAAGGTCATTAATAAGTTTTGATGCGAACACTCTCAGAGTACAAAAGTGTTCATCACCAATATTTGCCTCTTCCATGAATTCGCTTGGCGTCATGGCATCGCCAAATTTATCGATGTGCTTTCCGACACATATAATCGTATTAGTCGATCATATATTTAATGTGCATTCCTAATTTCATTTAAATCGAACTGTTAATTGGTTTTCGTATATCAATTAGCGTTTAATTAATTTCATTTGGAAAAAAAATGTCATCGATCGAAAACTTTCACGAAAAGCTCTTTGAAGTCATGTAAATTATCTACCCTACTTAAAATGTTTAAAACGACAACATGCACAAAAAGTATTTCAATCACGCCCTTCATTACCAATTTAAATTTCCAACGAAAACAAAGTTAATGGCAATTTCTTGGAAATCAATAGCAATTACGTGAAAACTGAAAGAAAATCGTTTTCACGAAACGACGAGGATCCCCCCTCAAATTTGTAATATCGAATGTTTCGATTTGTTTTTTTATACACTCGAGCGGCATCACATATACCATATATCCATGTGTAACGAGTCGACCCATCTCTTTAAACGATATCGCGCATTTTGTTTAAATTATATAAAGACTGATTGAATTACACCTTTATATCGAGACGTCTAATTAAGAATTTTTTTTTACCATCGTGCACATGGATGCGGTGGGTAGATGTATGCGATGTGACGAGCATTACACCCGCGTGCGAAAAGTCTTGGAAACAATGTTTTTCGTTATCATGATTCTGCTTAATGCGTATACATCATAATTCAAGAAGCAAAACAACTTTTCTTGACAATTACAGTTTCAGATTTCACAAAACATTTTTGAAAAATTATTTATAATTTTCGTTTTGTTTTCACTTGAATCAAATTATAAGTACGAGAGTATATTTGATTTTTTTTTCAAAATTTTAATTAAATTTTCTACAAAAATATTTTTCAATTTTGAAAAGCACAAAAAAAGTTTCGTTTTGCTTTTGTTCGTTTAAGTCTTGTATATAATGTTCAAAATATTTGTTTGTCTTTATCTATGTTGTAATGGATTCTGTGGGGTGCGGAGACAACTGGTTTTGTAATTAGATCTTTGTTTGCACCTGTATATTCGTTTACTTGACTTTTGTGTTCTGTCAATCAAAAGATCTGTACAAGATTATGATTGAATGATACATACTGGCTCAGTAGAGGAACAGTGGAGTTGGGTATCAAAAAATTGAACGATGTACAATATTTGTCACTTGTTCAGACAATAACACAGGCAGGCGTGTATCAACCTGGGGTTCATCATTTTCATTTGATGTATCTCTCTTTCAATTCCGTAGTAATTGTTTCCACTTAACTGCATCAAACACGTAAAATTGTTACGGACGCGAGTGACATCTCTGATTCAATAGAATAACGAAATGTTTGCAATTTGAAATCAGCATAAACGCAGTATACAGGTGAAATAATAAACAAACGGAAACTTCTACTATGACGTAGAAGCAGGCCAATTGAGTATAAATACGCAGTAAGCGTAGAGTTTCAGTTTGAATTGGAATAGCGATAAGGTAAAATCGGGAAAAAGCAAAAAGAAGTGAAATAAGTGAAAGTAATAGTGAAATAATAGTAGTGAAAAGTAAATTGTTGTGATTAGTAATTAACGTTATAGTTAATTAACAAGCAAATGGTGTGTATTATTCAGAATCCAGTGATCGAACCTTGAATTGGTTTGAATCCCTATATACTAGGGGAAATCGTAACAAACTGCATCAAACACGTAAAATATTTGAACTCTCAAAAAACAACCGTGTAACAGTTCTATTGGAGATTTTCCACCAGCACTCAAAGTGGAACGAAACCTAAATAAAATGTTAAGTTGGGCGCCTCTTTTTCCAACCTTTAACCTAGCTGCTTAATCAACGTTTTAAACGTACGTGTACACCGCTCAGCCTCCTCATTCGATGATGGTTTAAAGGGGTATGGTTGAGATGCGTTCGATGCCGTTTCTGGTACAAAACGTGTGAAACTCGTCTGACACAAATGACGTTCCATTGTCAGTCACAAAGACGTCAGGCAATCGTTGCAACGATAGCTTGTACTGCTTTAATGGTGATTGAACTTAGATTTAACTCGTATTGCGTATTGATTTTATGAAAAAGCATCCACACATAATAATCACCCGCAAAATCGAAGTTGGTTTTCTCACACGGACGTTGTGATCGGGTCAACTTGCAAATTCCCGAGAAGGACATGCTGATACCGCTTGACAACTCTTGCAACTTTGTACTTTTCTCTCGATGGCGGAATCAATACCGGGCCATCAACAATGACGCCTCCTCCTAGTGAAAATCGGATCTGGACCAATTGGTAGACAGAACAGAGTATCTACATTGCAATGTTGTGATGAAAACTTGTACCCCATTAATCTTGTATCCTCACCAATTGGATCAATAGCTCTTGTATCCTCGCCAATTGGATCGACAGTTGCCAACTACGTATTTATACCATTGATTACCGAACAGTTTACACTCACCCCTTATTTAGTTTGTTGAAATATTTTACATTGTAGAATTTTTAGATCTTAGACAGCAAACTAAGATGGAACTCTTATATATTGACAGGAATGGAGAGAGCGCTACGATAGCACAACATTTTTTAAAACTGTCGTTGGTTATATATAGTAGCGACTTTATGCTCTCTTAATTGGAACTGCGCCATATACTGTTTAGAAGTCAAAAAGCTTTTGTTGCAAAAAAATGTAAAGGAATTCTCTTTGCGTGTAGCAGATGTTAAAGTCTTTATTTATCTAACATAGTATCGTGTCAACAATCTGACTCCTTCATGAGCCACCATTTCTTTTGTTTCCTTTTTCTCTTGTTTTTCCTTTTTTTCCTTTTAGGATCATAGGTCGTCTCTAGACTGGACCATCAAACTCTATTTGGAGCTATTCTCTTTAGTTCCCCCGTGTTTTCCCAAGATGTGTTGCTTCAGTTAGCACCGTTATTTTAAGTCACTGATGATAGCCTTCCAACTTTTCTTGCGGATTCCATTCTAATGACATCCTGGTTATGTCATTTGGTGTCTTTCTCAGCGTGTGTCCTTTCCATCTCCATTTCCACTTCCTGACCTCCTTCTCAATGCCCACTTGGTTTATTTGTTTCTTGATTTGTGATCTTATTCGGCATTTACAACACAGGCATTGAAAATTCATTCTTGGTGTTTCTCGACAGGATGGATGCTTTACAGATCTTATGGAATACGTTGAAAGTGTTTCCCGCTTTGTTGATGCGTTGGTTAATTTTTCGTTCTACTTGTACAGTCTAATACGGTACAGTCTAACCCACGGTTTGTCCTTGTAGTTTCCCCAGCGGCTGGCTTGAACCTTCAAGGTTGCAATTACTAGTTGGTTATTATCGTTTTGTATATCTGCTCAACTCATTGCTCTGACATTGCTCTGTAGGGCGGATATAAACTTCTTATTTACCAGCACATGGTTTATTTGATTTCTCGTTCTGCCATCTGGCGATATCCAGGTGGATATTATGGATATTTTCATGTGTGGAAATTTGCTCCTGCCTTTGAATAGCTGCGATGTGACACAATAGTCGATGAGTCTGTCTCCGCTCCGCTGTTGTTCCTTGCTGAGTCTAGTGTGTGTTTAACCATGATTGTCGCCATACCAGTGTTGTCCATTCTAATTTTTGCGTTGAAATCTCCTTGGATAATTTTGTTGTCTTTTCGGTGTGCACTTGATATGGTGCACTTGGCTTCTAGCTGCTCGTATAATTCATCTTTCATTGTGTCATCTGCTCCTCCTGTGCGCGCATAACATTGTATTATTATTGTGTTTCTGATTTTTGAGTGCAATCGTTTGATTTCGATAGCTGAATAATTGGTCAAATGAATCCTAACCAGTTTACAGGGCTGCTGGATAAGGTACACTGGCCTACCAAGGGTAGGTTCTCACTTTTTCAATTTTGCATTTTTTAACTCTGTGAGGATTCCAAGCGGTCACCCAAATTTGTATTAACCTAAGCAATGGTTGCTTGACGTACTAGTATATGTTGTGTCCTCTTTGCTGCCTCTGCCATCTCACGTTTTTTTACTGATATACAATTAAAAGATGCCAGATCGCTCTCTTCGCCGACAGTGATCTTCCTGTTTGCTCCGGATCAGCACGCCGAATGCTACAATCGGACTCGCTGTCCTTTGGTTTCAGCACGAAACGTATTAAATTCCTGATCTCGTAATTAAAAAGATCTCGATATGCGTCTCCATCTTTGAGTTGTTGTACTATTAAGAACTTAAGCCTTCCAACATTCACGATTGTTTTATGAACCAATTCGTTTAGCTATCCTCATGGTAAGAACCGCTTTATATTTCCTTATGACTGTTAACGGCATTTATTGTGGGCTTTACTTCGATGCTCAGCAGCAACACGACACTCCTCATCAAACCAGCATCGATAACCGAAACTTTTCATAGTTCCCAGACACTGTCTTTTAAGCTCACTAATATCGAATATGGCTGAAAACCAATACGATTTCTCGTCTTGGACAACAAGAACTCGCTCTTTTGAAATCAAAACATGGCTTGAGGTTTTTTTACGTGCATGTGTACTACTTGGCACTTCGGTGTCTTAAGTATTCTAAAGTATATCGTTATTTCTCCGTGGTAACTACGGGCCGATATCTGATTCCTACCAGCTCTAGCATTAAAGTCAAGAATCACCAATCTGAAATCGTGCTCTATACCTGAGTACAACAAATTATTGTTAAATGAGTATATATCAAATTGACGGAAGGGTTCTTGTGCACGTGTATCTTATACACGTCCAATACAGCCGTTTTTACCTGTGGTCCAATGAGATATAAAACTCTTAAATTTCTCAAGTCACCCTAACTGTGTAGCTGGATTACGTTGCGACACTAATGCTCAGGCCGTCAACCTAGCGATCCAACCAGATTTAATCCTACGACAAGCATTGATTATCGTGGTGGTATTTATGGGTCCACCCACAGACCATATTTATTGAGTAAGCTCAAGACGAGCTAAAGCTTCTTAAGACTAACTGCTTATACATGTCAAAAAGGATATAAATTTGAGATATCACTTCGAAAGCTAAATCTCGTGGTACGAATCTGTACCGCCACAGTAGTGCACAGTTGGAATACATATACCATAAAATTTTGCACACTGTGCTTACACACGAGCCTAATTAAAAATTTTCACTTAAAACTCAATCAAACTTTTAATTATATAAATTACAAAAGAAATTAAGTTTTGCGACAGAAGAAGTCACAAAAAAGAAAATTCCTTCCCCATAGGCAACTTCATTCATAATATAACTTAAAGTGTTACTAGAAAGTTGTCGCTTTTGTTGTTGTTGTTGTATTTACTTTAAACTAAATTAAACGGAAATTAGTTTTTCATAAATAAATAAAGTTCATATTTAATTGTTGTTGTTGCTGAAAATAAAATTAATTTTTTAAGAAAAACTTTCTGTTTTTATTTATTACAAATCAATTTTGATCAACTTTATGCTTCACTCAAGCTAAATGAATAATGGGGGATGAAATGAAAAAAAAAAATAACGGAAAAACTTTTCTATTTTCCAGACAATATAACGTAAAATCGATATTTCGAAAATAACAACATATAACATGTATGTATGTACGGTAAGATAGAGGCGATACCATTAAAAATTAAATCGTTCGTAGGCGGCTAGTACCAAAAGCACAAAAAAAGCTTTTTTTTGTATATATGTGTTGTTATATCAAAAAAGTTTAACAAATTTGTTTGTGTAAATAAAGGTATGGCTTTTACCATGCATATGTATAACGTTTCCCGCGCCATACAACAAACACGAGAACTATACCAAGGCAGCAGACCAACCAACCAAAATATTTATTATCAAAATCACATAAATTAAATTCGTTCGTTTTCTAAATGTCATTAAATTTATGTGACAGCTATTTATTTTATATATCGCAATATATGTATGTGTGTGTGTGTACATTCCGACTAGTATCAAACTTAACGTTTTTCTACTGTATGTAGGTTGTTGGGTGGTCGTTTCTTTCGAAAGCTAAACAACATATAATAAATATTTGAATCGGTTGGAAGTTCATTTTTTATATAAAGACGATGCTACATATCTAGGACACAACGAATATCCGTTTTGGGTGTGGGACGGAGCTTTAAATTAACCAACAACAAAAAATAAGCTTTTTTGTGCTTTTCGGTGTTGGTTGAAGGATCGTGACAGTATTTTGATTTTTGTTAAGAATTGTTTTTTGCTTATCATTGGATTAGTGTTTGTGTGTGTATGTATGTGTGTGTCGGTTGATGGAAAATATTTTTTTTCGGTTTATCATTGGTTATTTAACACTTGTACGAAAATTTAGATTTATTGCAAAATTATGGAAATTAAGCTTTTATCGGTTGTGGTGATATAGTGTGTACATGTTTATATCGTAACGAAATTTCGATTTGTTGTTGAAAAACTCATTTATAATGCGAAGCGATAAACTGAGTCAATAGTGTCAGATAAATATTTTTTGCATTAACCATGGAATCAATATACTAGGACTGGTAGTTATTCTATATCACACTCATTTTACTTTCTGTTCATTAGATCCCCGTATAAATATTGCAAACAGCAAGAATTTCTCAGTGTACTGGTTGTCTTCACTCGAAGCTTTTAACATATTGTTACGACTCTGGTGATATTCGTATCCGGATTATTGACGAAGCAAAACAAATCCTCAATGAACTTCAATCCTTCACTGATTTCCGATGCATTGTTGAAGTATGTAAAACTGCATTTGACTAACTCGTTGCGTTTACCTGATGTTGATTCGCTCGCTGTATAGTGTTGCCTCTTTCCATATCTCGTCGAAGGGGATATAATATATCAGGCGCTTCATAACTCAACTCCGACACACAAAGTCGAGTGGTTTCCCGTTGGCCAAGAGAAACATCATGCTGTCCTTGGTGCTGAATATCTTTGTCGTTAGTTCGAGAAAAAATCAATATTTAACGTGTTGGATGATAGTGTAATATGGATCTTTGCAATTCGTTTGTAGCTTTGGTAGATTTTCTTTTGGGTTTGTTAACTAAACCCTATTGATTTTCCTCGAACCTTGATGTGTTACAAATTACTGGGTAGATGTATCTCTCCTCCAAACATTACATTTTCTGTCGTTTCTCACGTGATATAGTATTCTGGTCTACGATACGCCATCAAAACAGTTGCACTTGTTCGTTCTAGTTCCTATAAACGGAATCTACCATCTTTGCAAATATTCATATTGCACAGCTTACTGATTAGTTGTGGTTCAAAGTTTCTATCTCGATCCGAGCTTCTGCAGTCATTTCGTGGAGTAGCACATTGATGAACTTGTTCCTTCTGGTTGTTTCTAAAAATGGTCTAGCTATATCAATAGATATCCGTCCTTCTGGTACCCTCCTCCTCTCCCCGCCACGTCATAGTGCTGTATCTCTTCTCTCGTTCTAGCCTTTGTTCCTTAAAATGCAACACAAATACAGCGTTGATTCCGATATCCCATCATAAAACCTTTGCCTTACTTAAGCAAGTGACATTGTGAACTTCCACCATCCAGTTTCTCTACTATTTCGGGTATTCTGCTCCTCAAGTTCTAATGAGTCCGTACTAGTGTTTAATCACCGTACTCAATCGTACAACTTACACTTCATTCTGGTCTTGCTCCTTTTAGGTCATCGGACTCAAACCTGCATCGTTGTTGCTTATTGTTGACCTCGTCAAGGCTATACCCCTATGTGTTCGTTTCAGGTGAAGTTCATCATTCAGTAATGCTTCGTGCCTACCGGTTATTTTGACAAATTGGGAGCCACAAAATGTTAAGAGTTGGCTTAATGTTAAGTATTTCAGAACCAATTCATATCTGAATAAACGGAAGAGAAAATTTGACACGTAGCTTTTTGTCTCACAATTCAATGCTTCACTATTTCATTTCAGGTGAGTTGAATTTCTCAAGCTCAGTTTTAGCTAGGGCTTACATCACACCTCGTCTATGTCTTCTGGTACTACTTTGTTTAAGTAAGAGTCAAGATGCGACTAGATACAGCGAAAAGAGTCTCCTTCATATTTCTTTTGTTTTGTAGCTTTGTAAAGCTTTTTGTGCACACGCTATCATGAGTAACTAACATAAACGATTCAACTTGATTTGTATAGTTTACGAGCTTTTATTTTCTATATAACCGCTTCGGTTGTTTATCTATATTCGAACTCGATAGATAAAAACTATTTTGCTTGTATGTTTATCTTGATATATGTGCTCGAGTAGTTTTGCATACATCTACATTTTAATTGATTTATGCCACGAATACTATACGAAGTTGAGTAACAAATTGCAGTCGAACCATTACTATAGAGCTTTTAATTTAAATCAAATTACACACACACACACGGAAAATACACAATTTTTAATGGCATATGACGGGGTAACCGCAACCGTATACTCGTATACCCATGTAGAACACTCGCATAAATATGGGAAAATATATGCTCAACCTGTGCGTTCACAAATCATAAACCTTAAACCAATATAAATGTATGTATATGAAAAAATATGTTCACGTCAAACATATTATATATTTGCTTATTTATTTATGTATTTCGATTTTGTGTGTGTTGTAAAAAAATTTACATAAAATGGAAAATTGTAGAACGAAGAATTATATTTACATTACTCTATATACGCGTCTATATAGATAAAATAACGAGCTTTCGAATTTTTATGGCCCTAAAACATGAAATATTTATATAATCCCTTTAATGATGTGGTGAATATATATTACGAGCGAGTACCCCCTCATCTTATATCAATTATGTGCGCTGAACACAACAACTTTATGCTCATATTGATAATAAATTGCCGGAGCATAATAACACTTTAACGTATACAGCAATTATAAAAGCTTCAATTTATATGTACTCGTATACTGTGTCACCACTAAACTATATAAAAGTTTTTGTTTTCGAACGAAATTAGTTTTTGTGTGCTGTCATTCCATTTATATAAATATATATGTATATCGAAATAAAAAGCTTACAATAAAAGCACAAACAGAACGATGTTCGAAACTGCCATAAAAAAAACTTCTGTGTCATTTATGTATATCTGTATGTCGAAATAGGCGAATAATTGTTATTATATACAAACTTAGTTTTTAATTTAACGGGTCGAACGCAACTTTATTCAGAGCTTTTATCGATTGTGTCTATGCTTTCGATTCTAGACACTCAAATCAATAATATTTTATGTGTTATGCTATTTTTTTTTGTAATCTGTAACATTCACTTATCTGTATCATCATTATCAACCTCATCATCATCATCATCAGTGCTAGTAGACATCAACATTGAGCTTTTTATACAAAAATATCCTTTTTTGTTTATTTTGAGATGTTTTTGCTAAAATGAATGTAAGGTAATAAATATAAATTACCAAATATAAATCAACCCGTAAATAAACACAACAATAAACCCACCCATCCACCCACACATACACACACACACAATAGGAAAACTTACCGGGAAAAATAGATATATTTTTTTTTGGTTTTCTTCTGGTTTTCATTTGTTATCATTTCATGGGTGGTAATGCTCGTGACGATGATGATAATGATGATGATGATACTCATGGTTATTGATGTTGATAATAATCATATAAGGATCTCAGTCACATTCACAAAAGCTTTATAATATAATGAAAGCTTTTTTTCTTATAAAGCTTTTATCTCCTTAAAGACACAACCGAAAGATTCTCCTGATTGATGTGTAATTAATCATATCATAATTGTCGTCGAGGAACAAGAAACGTGAGCGGAGAGCTTTTTTAAAAAAAAACTGTTGTTGATGGATTGTAAAAAAATTACTTGATTGAAATCATCAAGATGAAAATGAAGGTAGAAATTTGCCTCGTGCTTGCGCGCGCACACACTCTGTTTATATATAGACTCACCTCTTTGTTCATACCGAATGGATTGATGTCCCATCGCAAGTATCCAAATCGCGAAAAATCTATTTCTGTCAAATTTGTGTTATGTTTCGATACGACCAAACAGGTACATGAAAAAGCAAATCGTTACCATATGCTTGCTGGAAAACATAAAAATGTCCTCGACGTTCTTTTGTTTTTCCACACAAGAAAATTGAGTTGATGCGGCATTGTTCAAACGGAAAATTTATGGTTAAGTGTGTACATTTATATAAACGAGTGTGTTTCTACATATAGATATGTTGAATTGATAGCGAATATTGGAAACACATTAAAATGGTAATGTACTATTAGTTTGACCTAGTTTTTGGTTAGAATTGACATTTTATAGATTATTTGTGTCGTTCGATCCAGAAAATAAAATAAAGGCGCCAGATTTTCATTATAGGTAAATCAGTTGGAACAGTTTAATCGGATTTGATTTATTGTGTCTATGCGCGTTGTTCGGCGATTTAAATATTAGAAGTGTAAGGAGATTACAACTAGGCAACCCGAAAACTAGGAAACTGGAGAATGTTCCTTTGAGCTTTGCCAAAGAGCTCTAATGTTATAGAGCTTTTGGTAATTCCTGGGGATTATCTCCCAAAATGCTATATCTTATCTACAAATCACTGGTTCTATCAATGCTAACTTGTGCATCTGTTCTTTGGTGGGCAGTAGTTAAAGTAAAATCTTCAATTAATCTCAACTATTTGCAAAATACCGGTTATAGGGTTGTAACTGGATCTCTTAACCGCCTCTCCTAGTGATTGAACCTATTCTCTCTTTACCCCAGTTACAATCCTCCAGCCTTTTGCTTGAGGAGTACAGGGGCGTGGAATGATTTTGGCACTACTTCAGCCCATAGCTAGACCAGAAATTGACATGGTTATTGATTGACGTCTGCTTTCTACAAATCTTTTGAGGTGTTTTATCCATCCAGGGATATGTGGTTCTCACCATATTTGCTCAATAAGATATCCGAATCGCTTGTATTCTTTTCAGAAGACTCTGTCTCTGAACAGGGTGTTGGTTTTGGCTACTACTGTCAAATGAATCTCTGGCAGTTTGGAGACCTATCAAGCGGAAATAAGTGTGGTTGCCCACGACAGTGAGATTATATTTTGTACGGATAGTAAAATTCTCCCTAAAAGTTAAAGTTAAAAACCGTTGCCCTATCCAAACTAAAGCTGACATGGTTAACCACTTCCACTTGTCGTATGGCAAAAGACGTTGTAAGGAGGCTTAAGCTGAAGCTGACCAACTACGCTCTTTCATTGAAAAAGAACAGAAAGATAATACTGGTTTCTTTACTTACTGTCCATGGCCATTTCAAAAGTCATCTTCATCGCATGGGACTTGTCAGTGAGACCTTATGCGACGAATGTCTTAAGTAGATGTTGATGATAGCTTACATTTCATCAGCAGTTGTTCGGCTTTCGACCACTCGCTTGTGTTCAACTCTAAGACTATTCCTGTAAATCTACTGTCTTCTATACCCTGGCTCAAACTGCTCCTGTATGATACTTCAGAAAAGTATAACCCAACTTAAGACCACTTATTGGTTTTTCTAACTAAAAGAATGGCTGATTTTGGAAATTTTAGTTCCACACAAGATCATAGGCTTAAAATATTCCCTACTGGAGAACGTCGCTTAAAATATCCACTACTACAACAATACGTTAAAATGGTTATAAGGTCTCAGTTGAGACTAGATAAGGGCCGTTCACGGCATCTAAGCCGTAGATTAAAGCTTTTTATTATAGTAATCGCATTGTGTCTTATAGTCTATTCACTTCCAATGCGCGAAAATGGTTTGAGATCGTACTGTGACTCAATCCAAAAAAAAAAGCTTTTCATTCTGATGGTACAAGGTTATTTCACACCAGGTGCACCTAAGGTTCAAATATCTAAGCCGTTTAGATTCATGGAATAAACCAACAAGAAAGAATGTCGCAGCCATCAAGATCCTACACCATCGAAGTTCATAATGATAATCCGAATCCTCAAGTAATGATTGTTTCTAATCCGCAGATGCAATGTGAAGTGCCGTTTGCATCCTTCCTACAGCAGAAATTTATGTTGACAAAAGTCGTGCCCTGCTGGATTCTGACTCGACACATTCATTTATAACCGAACCATGTATTGGTTATTTGGGAATTCTAAGCGTTAAATGTCAATTGATACCTTGAATAGTGCCAAGGCAGGCTTCTCAAAAGAGGTATACATTTTCAAAATCTGATCATAAAATGATTTTACTCCATTCGAGGTGTTTCTAAAGATCTTTTTTTTGTGATAACTGTTCAAACCTAGTAAGTGCAAAAAAGGAGCTTCGTTAATTTTATAAACAATGCCTTAACGAAGTAGAACAAGCGAATGTATTAGACCTGGACCCAGCCCAATGGCATTTCATTGCACCGGTGGCATCTACCTTTGTCGGATTGTGAGAAGCAACCGTTTGTGATTGAGGAGTTCTTGACTCTTATTATTAAACAAATTGAAGCCCTTCTTAATTTCCCGGCCTCTCGGATATCTTTATGACGGTAAATATGGAAATTTATTGGAAAAATATTGGAGGTACACAATATTGTCGCTAATATTAACAGCTCTAACTATAATTGGTGCATGAGTCATAATGAAGGTATACTTTGAAGGTTGTTAAAGATTATGTTTTGGTTTTGTGGTTTCAGAGAGTTGCTAGTTATTTGAGTATATTGAGTTTCGGTCAATAATTTCTCATATGTTGACCTGACAAATGGCTACAATAAACCCAAACCAGGGCACGGGAAGAGAGGGGAAAATTTTGTTTTGACAAATTTTAATGTACGTGTTGGTTCAAATTAGACTAGTTTAGGTGAATGATTAAGACTTATGTAGATGAATACTTATCATATAGTTTGAAGTTCAGTTTCAATTCCTAACTCAATTCCTTTAATAACCGAGATTGGCCCTTAGCTTCACTTCCTACCCATGAAGAGATACAAAGTAGTATAAATTGAGCTTAAATCAGGCAACTATTGAGTTACTACAACGTTTACCCGAAGAGGGTATTCAGGCAATATTATATGTTTTATAACAAGTATGGTTCACAAATAAATGGTCCTGGTGAACGGTCAGCCACAGTTCAGTTCCCTTTTCCAAAAAACACATTACAAATGGAAAACTGGAGAAGTTGTATTATACAGAGTTCAGTTATATGGTACAATCAGCGTGCTCAATCTTTTCCACGGAGTATCGTGGGACACAACAACGAGTCAATTCAGAAATAGATTCAGTCACCGTATACTAGTCTGGAAAGCCGGCAATAATACCAATTCTATGAGATATTAAAAGCAACCAGCATCCGGCGTAATATTTCGAGGCTATGAGCGTCATGACTTATATAGATATTGTTTTCTCAAAATAAGATGAGGATGTTGAAAGCGCGAAGGTCGTCCAATATATAATCAAAATTACTATCCCATGAACCTTTCGCCGAGAATCGCTAACTTAGTACTTCTAAAACTGTCCATTACCACAAATCGAAGACAAACATAGATGTTTAGGGTGGCATGTAGCAAGCATTACTTTATCCCAAATGGTTTAGAGAAAATAGCGTCCATTACAGATATGAGATTAAGGCAATTTGGGATACTGGTACTCGAACAAGGGTTATGCTTCGGTCACATTCAAACGACTTACTGAGTATTCGATGAATGGTCTGACATGGTTATTGTTATTTATTACTTTTAATGCCTTACATGATTTAGAAATCATTAAATCGGAGATTAATTTATATCTTAACAACCAAGGATACCAAACGAGCAAGTATCGACTTTTAAAATAACTTTTTCTGTTTCAGACTTACATTTCCACGTTATGTATCCTAGGAGAGAATATAATCATACCCAAAAAGCTTTTTTGAGCCAGTTGTGCCTCCGTCATTATTTATAAGTTCTCATATTCATGTTGCAGAGAGAAACTTTTCCATGGCTATATAACAGCCAAGAGAAGTTCCAGGTCAAAAGATTAAGTCAGGAGGAGTTAAATCTGGAGACTTGGGTGCCCCGTCATCTCTTTTTGGCATATGGCGTCCAGGGAATTTTTGTAGTAGAAACCTAATTGCTTGATTTGCAGTGTGTCATAGCGGGAGGACCTAATGGGTTAACATTAACCGATATCGGTTTCTTTCAACTGTCTCGTTTAATCATAAAAAATATGGCCGAATGAGGGGTTTTGGTTTCGTAACGAGCATTTATTTGACCAAACCATTCGAGCGACTGTTTCACCGGCCAAACAGCTGCTCGAATGGTTCGACATATTGAAGATCTCTTAATTCTATTACGAGATAAATGGAGCCCAAACTTATTCTGTGGTTTAGTGACATGCTTAGGTCAAGGAGAATTACTGTCTCAAGTCTGGTGGTCAAATCCGGGGATCTATAGTTGGCCCGTCTTGTCACCTCTTTTTGACATCAGACATCCAACAAATATTCGTAACAGAAACTGAATTTTTTGATTTGCAGGATGGCATGGCTCACTGTTTCGTGAAAACCAGTAACCGTCAAGATCTTTTTTCACGTATTTGCGAGAAGATATAATGTGCCAACAGCAATCAATATCGATTTCAATCGATTGCCTCTCTCGATTGTCAATTTCTATCGATTTCTATCGATTGACCAATGAAGGCTTTGGCTTCGAAACTGGCATTTATTTGGCCAAACCGTTCGAGCGATTATTTGGCCGCATTTCAGGCGACGTGAACAGTCTATAACCAATATTCTTTGTATTAATTGCACGTAAACAGTGGTTTCGCTGACTGCTCCAACCGGTTGTTTGAAACGTCTTAGTCATTGTTGAACGCCATGTTTTCGATCTCTTACTGTCCCGTGCTCACATTTGACACCAAACGACGAAAACGGTTGTTTGACGATTCCTGTTACCGATGACGTACGACTATTTGAATGTTTACATACCGAAATAAACTATGGCACATCCTGTATACTGTCAATGAGTGTGGATACATTGATAAACAGTGTCTAAGATATATATTTTTACTCTTATCACATAGACTTGATTAGGCCTTGTCAAATTATCATTCGAGTTATATCATTATTTCAACAACAGTATACAGGGAGAATACCCAGCAAGACCATCAAAGTATTGGAGCATTGGAAGTGTTGGTAAATAATTCGAAGGAGAATTGTTCAATGACTGTCCATATTTATCTTCAGAGATAACAACGTCAAGCTTAAGGCTGGGTCAGGTCGTATAAAAACGGAATCCTTTGACATCCATGTGACTGAGTCTCACTTCATTCAAACTGTCAAGGCGGTTCATGGTATAGTTATTGTCTGCCAAACCTGTTTTGAGGAAACACTATTTGAACCCATCTTGGTTGTCAGAGACTGTGTAAATCGAACCCCAATCCGTTCGTTTTAAATTTGGCTTGTGACGTTGTACATAAGGCGTTCGACGTAAGTTGGGAATGAGTTGAAAATTCTTCGACCCCAAAATAACTGTACAACAGATTTGCAGGCTGTCATGGTGCAATCCAATGGTTAACTCTGTACATATGTGAATACGATCTCAATTTGGCTTTGCCGTAAGATAGCATGGTTGTGAAGTTACCAATCGCAGCTGATACCCAATTTGAATAGTTTTAACATCAATTGGACTGAGACTTAAAGCATTCTTAAAGCTTAAAGTAAATCTGCAACTAGTACAATATAGAATTCAAGTGTTAAATTATGTTAATTTGTTATTTAAATATTTTGCGAAATATAGTAACTTTATAACTACAACTTAGTACGCAAATATATAAACCGTCAACTGGGTGTATCTTATTCAAATCAGCCACCCAAATTAATTCTCCATTTTACACACATTCATATACAAATTGTATTTACATCAACATTTTTTTAGGCGAACAGTCGTTACAATCATCCACATCGTAACCATCGACATTATACCATTTTTTCCGACATGCCTACACATACCAACATAGAAAAGCTTTCTGCTATTAATTTAAATTCATAAACAAGTGTATTTTGCATTTTAATTTGCTGGCTGCCTTCTGGTATATAACAGTCGAGCAAGATATTTTCAAAAAGAAAACCAAAGTTTAACGAAAAGTATAGCAAGCAAATCGATAAAATACAAATAAATGAATTTATACATAAAAGCTTCGAGGGGACATAACGACCGATGTTGTTCGGTTATAAAAAAACACAACACAACTCTATATGTGTAATACCGCAAAGAAACATACATGTTGATGACAGCATGTTTTCATTTTATGCTGTGCAATCCCAGGCGTAATAAAAATTTAATGCACTTCAGCGTCATGTTCGACATAATATATAATAAATACGATTGGTACAATAGCTTTTGATGCAGTTGATTACATAACTTTCTTTTTAATCCGTTATAAGCATGTGCGTCTCAAAGTGAATAGTTGACAACAACATATACACTGTGACGTAAATGAGCTTTATTATAAATATTATTATGACGGATTGGTACTTAAATTTTCAAGGTTCCTAATCATTTTCCAAACCCCACACATACACTGAGGATTTATTAAAAAAGGATAATTTTACTGTTATGTCGAATGTTTGTATCATAAAAATAACGGATGATAAAATAGAAAATATATTTTCCACTGTCAATCCTGGATTATAACGAGCATAAACCTACAAAAAGCTTAGGTGGAAAAAAATGACGTCATTTTATTACAAGCTTTTTTTTGTCTGTACTTATTTATGTGGGTGAAAATATTAGAAAATATTAACTTCTCAGTTTTTATGATTTGTTTGATAGTTTTGGTGTAAATACAGAGAGAATATGTAAATACGGGCGTTAATAAACTTATTTTGGCTTTAGTTTGGTTTGGAGCTTCACCAAAAAAAAAAAGAAAAAAAAGTTGTACGAGTTAATAAAAGAAAAAGTTATAAAAATGCCGTTACGAAATTAGTTTTTTATGATAATTGAAAATTTAATACACTCTGGTGGGTGATACTAAATATATTAATGGTGGTTTGATTAATTTGTCTCCCGTACATTAAATGATAAAAGCTTTCGGGTTTCGAAATGTATAGATAATGAAATAGTTGGTTCTTTTGTTAAGATGTACCTCCCTTCGTTTCAATCGATTTGGATATAGGTTCACAGGTGTTCAAATTTTGTGTTTTTTAGTGGCTACGACTTTAACAAGAATTTCATGCTAACCCATTTAACACACGAACAACACCTTGTAACATCCGTAAATAAAGCTTTAAAACCTTACCAGTCAACATTTGCGTCTTTCGGTTGGTTGTTACAGACTTCGTTTGGCTTACACGGGTTATTCGTTCAGGTAGGACCCGTTCGATGTTAGACTGAATCTGATCGTGTGCAGGTATCAAAAATAATTCCCTCACAACTTTTATATTGCCAATTGTAAAATTTTGTTCTGTACACCAATCGAGGTAATTAATGACTGAGACGGATAAAACTATTAAACGGTTATTCGCTCTAGATTTAGGCCAGCTTCATAAGATACGTCTGTTCAACGAGTTGCTCCGTGAACTCCGATCATAGCGTCACTGTTTACAAATCAACCAGCCGATGAAGACTATTTTGATTGGGATTGCACACGTGGTTCGTGGACTATAGTTGTTGATCCAACGTAATTACTAAATGTAAAGTTGATTGGGAATTTATTCCATGATCTTAAGCAAAGATCTTTTTTTTTCCAGTGGTTGTACTCTTAAATTTTTTATTTTCAAGCCATTCATTTGAACGTTTCATTGGGTTAAAAATTGAATTCCCTTTTAGTAAGACCAGTATCGCAATTACTGCTTTCAACAGTAAGGTGATACTCATGATCAAGCAATTAGTGTGTGGAACAAATTTACCTTATCTCCATATTGGTATTAACAATTACAGCGGTGTTTGATACATCAATGGTTGATCTCATACGCTACCTACCGCTTCAGCGTTTCCACTTGTTTTTTTCACTTTTTCTTTTAGATATTCTTCACTCCTGACATACTCTCGTATACAACTACGCGTATCAATTGCTTGAAGTATTGAACAGTAATAGAAGTGTGGATCTAAATCCACTTCATGCCTATACATTTATCTTCGAACTAGTCAGAATATTAGTAACTGGTGCTGTTATCTTCTGCCATTCCAATTCACCTTCTTACATCTTAGATGTTTTTCAGTTTTACGATATTCAGAGTTCTGGTAATTTTATCGGGATTGACCATCATTCGCTTGCGTTACACAACCCAAACTTCTGTTAGGTACAATGAAAGCCGATTTTTGGAAAGCACCATTAGCTCAACTTGCAAGAAAGCATCACTTTTATCAATGCAAAACAGATACTTCGTACCAGATAAAATCCCATTCACGGATTTTACCGGTAGATTTTGTTACGCAAAACACACAGTGTGCTCATTCTTCACTTGGTGCTGATAGCATGAAATAGGTCGTACTCTTACCCTGACTGATTTAGTCTAATGCGGTACATCTGAGTTTGTACGTGGCCGCGTAAACAACCAAAAGTAAGCAATAAATCAATGATCTACACTATCCTACGCTCAACTTATTCATTTGTAAGCATTGTAAATGTCCTGTGTGTCTCGAAACAGAATCTCCTCTTACTAAAAGATTTGAACTTCCGCATCAAAAATCGTATTTAAAGTTCTGAGAGTAAAATAGAAGTTTTTGCAAACATCAAGATTAAATCCCATTATGTTGGACGATAAGCTTTTACAATTTTCATAAATTTTTGAACAACTAAATTGCTATTGCATTGAAGTTTGGTTTGTAATAGTATCTTAATTGGACAAGTATGTTCCTTTGTCCACTGTTCTGTTTCCGCATCTAGTCCAACACCCATCTCGATATTATAAATAAGTTCACTTGTTCAGTCACGAGCTTTCATTGTGAATTCTAGTCCAAACCCCATCTCGAATATATAAATACAGTTCACTAGTTCAATCACGAGCTTTTATTGTGAATTCTAGTCCAACACCCATCTCGATATTATAAATTCAGTTCACTATTTCAATCAAACGATTTCATTGTGAATTCTAGTCCAATAGCCATCTCGATATTATACATACAGTACACCAGTATAGTGACGAGCTTTCATTCTGAATTATAGTCCAACACGCATCTCAATATTATAAATACAGTTTACTACTTAAGTCACCCGCTTTTATTGTGAATTTAAGTCCAAAACCCATCTCGATATTATAAGTACAGTTCACTAGTTCAGTCACGAGCTTTCAATGTCAGTTCTAGTCCAACACCCATCTCGATATTAAAAATACAGTTAACTAGTCGAGTCATGAGCCTTTATTGTGAATTCTAGTCCAATAAGCATCTCGATATTATACATACAGTTCACTAGTTCAATCACGAGCTTTTATTGTGAATTCTAGTCCAACATCCATTTTGATATTATAAATACAGTTCACTAGTTTAGTCACGAGCTTTCATTGTGAATTCTAGTCCAAAACCCATCTCGATAATATAAATACAGTTCACTAGTTCAGTCACGAGCTTTTATTGTTAATTCTAGTCCAACACCCATCTCGATATTATAAATAAGTTCATTTGTTCAGTCACGAGCTTTCAATATCAGTTCTAGTCCAACACCGATCTCGATATTATAATACAGTTCACTTGTTTAGTCACGAGCTTTCATTGTAAATTCTAGTCCAACATCGATCTCGATATTATAATACAGTTCACTTGTTTTGTCACGAGCTTTCATTGTAAATTCTAGTCCAACACCGATCTCGATATTATAATACAGTTCACTAGTTCAGTCACGAGCTTTCAATATCAGTTACTACCAACACCGATTTCGATATTATAATACAGTTCACTTGGTTTATCACGAGCTTTCATTGTAAATTCTAGTCCAACACCGATTTCGATATTATAATACAGTTCACTAGTTTAGTCACGAGCTTTCATTGTAAATTCTAGTCCAACACCGATCTCGATATTATAATACAGTTCACTTGTTTAGTCACGAGCTTTCAATGTGAGTTCTTGTCCAACACCGATCTCGATATTATAATACAGTTCACTTGTTCAGTCAGGAGCTTTCAATATCAGTTTTAGTGCAACACCGATCTCGATATTATAATACAGTTCACATGTTTTGTCACGAGCTTTCATTGTAAATTCTAGTCCAACACCGATTTCGCTATTATAATACAGTTCACTTGGTTTATCACGAGCTTTCATTGTAAATACTAGTCCTACACCCATTTTGATATTATAATACAGTTCACTAGTTTGGTCACGAGCTTTCATTGTAAATTCTAGTCCAACACCGATTTCGATATTATAATACAGTTCACTAGTTTAGTCACGAGCTTTCATTGTAAATTCTAGTCCAACACCGATCTCGATATTATAATACAGTTCACTTGTTTAGTCACGAGCTTTCAATGTGAGTTCTTGTCCAACACCGATCTCGATATTATAATACAGTTCACTTGTTCAGTCAGGAGCTTTCAATATCAGTTTTAGTGCAACACCGATCTCGATATTATAATACAGTTCACATGTTTTGTCACGAGCTTTCATTGTAAATTCTAGTCCAACACCGATTTCGATATTATAATACAGTTCACTTGGTTTATCACGAGCTTTCATTGTGAATACTAGTCCAACACCCATTTTGATATTATAATAAAGTTCACTAGTTTAGTCACGAGCTTTCATTGTAAATTCTAGTCCAACACCGATCTCGATATTATAATACAGTTCACTAGTTTAGTCGCGAGCTTTCAATGTGAGTTCTAGTCGAACACCGATCTCGATATTATAATACAGTTCACTTGTTCAGTCAGGAGCTTTCAATATCAGTTCTAGTCCAACACCGATCTCGATATAATAATACAGTTTACATGTTTTGTCACGAGCTTTCATTGTAAATTCTAGTCCAACACCGATTTCGATATTATAATACAGTTCACATGTTTTGTCAAGAGCTTTCATTGTAAATTCTAGTACAACACCGATCTCGATATTGTATTGTATTATTGTAATACAGTCCCTAGTTTAGTCACGATCTTTCAATGTGAGTTCTAGTCCATCACCCATTTCGATATAATAAATACAGTTCACTAGTTCAGCAACGAGCTTTCATTGTGAATTCTGGTCTCGATATTATACATACAGTTCACTTGGTTAGTCGCGAGCGTTCAATGTGAATTATAGTCCAACACCCTTCTCAATATTATAAATACAGTTCACAAGTATAGTCACGAGCTTTCATTGTGAATTCTAGTCAAAACACCCATCTCGGTATTTTAATACAGCTCACTAGTTCAATCACGAGCTTTCATTGTGAATTCTAGTCCAACACCCATCTCGATATTATACATACAGTTCACTAGTTTGGCCACGAGCTTTCATTGTGAATTCTAGTTCAACACATCTCGATATTATAAATATAGATCACTAGTTTAGCCACGAGCTTTCATTGTGAATTCTAGTCCAACACCCATCTCTATATTGTAAATACAGTTCTCAGTATAGTGACGAGCTTTCATTATGAGTCTAGTATCAAAGCACAAATTTTCTCCATATTATAATTATCTTCAAAGCCTCACATAATGTTAAAGCACTAAAGTGTGCACTTATTGTCTTAGTTGCGAATTAATTGCATTTTTATAACATGTCAAGTTTGTCTAACGGTATAAAGACTAAATAAAGTTAACAGCAGTATGTCTTCTGTAAAAGCATTTTGATATTATAAAATGTTATGTCTACATTTTCAATTAAATTTATGCATCTAATAACTTTAATGTTATACCATACTGCCATCCAACTATGAAATGAAAAAAAGCTCTTTTAAAAGCTCGTCTTGTTGCTGTAAAACTAAAATGCAGAAAAGTACAATCGGAATGAATATAATTCCCTTAAGCAGAATATTCTGTATATACATACACATACATACATATATATTACATAATGTAGCATTATGCTTTTGAATCTTGGATCCAACATAATGGATAAAATATAACGAAGAATATTACATTTTGGTTAGATGGTCTTTCACTACTACTGTTGTGCGCTTCCATAAATTTCTTTCGGGAATCAACTGAACGACTCTATAACTCCATCCCGCTCGACTCGATATTTATATGTGTTTCAAAGATCAAACCACAAACACGAAAAGCTTCGTGTAAATTATGCACAATATTTATATAAACTGTGCTTTGTAATGAAGTTTCAGTTAATGGAAAACAGATATAGGTACCGGCAACGTCAAAAAGGGGGTGTACTTTGTTTATCATTTCATAAACATAAATGTATCCCTTATATATATATAAAGGGTTACTATCCGTTAATTTTTTACTATAAATCATGTGGATTTTCTAGAAAATGGATATAGAGTGGAGGAAAAATTGTATAGTCGTATGTAAATTGTTGGGAAGGTAAAATATTATATACTTTTACGAAAGGAAAACTAGGGGAGCTTTTTATGAAAATTCATTCATTAAAATGTTTACCACATGTTTGAATTTGTTTTTGTGTTTAATTTATGATTTTGATATTTGTGAAATTACCTTTAGAGAATTTTAAATCGGTGTGAGTGACTGTGTGTGTGTGTATTTGTGTGCGACAGAGGGTAAAAGCGTTTTATATACACATATACTGATTGTTGTTGTCGATGTGAAAAATTAGTTTTGGTCTGTTGGATTAAAAAAATATACTTTTTAGTTTTATTTGGAACTAAAAAAGGGGATTACGGCATGATTATTGAGTTTTGTTTTGATAACCTGTAAAATCAATAATAATTTAAAAGTTTTTTCCATTGGGAATACATTTAATTATTGTTTTGTGCATATACCTAACTACCTACCTACCTAGTCAGGCGAACTTTCCCAATTAAAAATCAAAACTAACGAATTTAAATATAGTTATTTAATACCCAGGTTGTGGAACACAAATTGCTTTTTATTCTCCTAATTATAAAAAAAACATATTTTGCCAAAAGGATCGTATATAGGCACGGTTGGAGGCGTTTTAAGGATCCAAATAGTTTTCGTTTATAAATATATACTTTCATCGTATAATCTTATCTGGATTTAATTCATTATAAAAGCTTATGTTTTGCAAACTTGTCGTCAAGGTGTTGAGGGGAGGGGGTGGTGTATAAGAAGAATCCGGAAATTAGAGGAAGTCTATGATTAAAAATTCTCCGGTCTAGTTCAACAAAGCACAAAGAGATAAATAAAAACGATAACAAACAGAATTTGTTTACGTTTCAACCTTTTTGTAGGGATACATCGAGAGGATATAGAGTAAACACAGGTATATTGTAAATCTTACCGTAAGATCTATATTTATGGGGTAAATATTTTTTATTCGGCTAAATTGATTGCAGTAGGAATTTGAATGGACGTTTGATTCAGAGGGTGCGATAAATTAAACTTGATCATTTTTGTTTTGGTTCTTAAACTAAAAAACGATAAAATTTTTAATCGTTTTCAGGGTTTGCTTCTTAAGTTATGTATTATACCAGGTAAGGAATAATTTATCGCTTTGGATTACTTATATATGACTGTGGCTACAAATCTCTGGGTTTTATTGATTTTAAATACGAATTACGATTTACAATTTAAGTTTTGGACAAATTAGTTCGTAGGAAAAATATTTAGTTTTTATTAACTTCAAAGCTTATTCATAAAGCTTATTTTCTTAATCAAAACTTTGAAATTGTGGTTCAGGGAATTATGTCGGCACGTGAAAAACTTGAAATAACTTTGGCGAATATGACAAACATTCAAAATTTTTATTCAAAATGGCTTTCGGTTCGAAACAAAATATTTAAAGCTGTGCAAGGTAAGAAGGAAAATTACAATCTTCTTGTGATGTTCAATTTGCGAGTTAAAATATTCAAGACGATAAAGTGAGCGGCTCTAGGTATGATAAAAAGTCAACTAGAAAAAATCATCTCTTGTGATGTTCAATTTGCGAGTTAAAATATTCAAGACTATAAAGTGAGTGGCTCTAGGTATGATAAAAAGTCAACTAGAAAAAATCATCCTTCTCTAGTTGCTGTTCAACGTGCAGAACTCTTGAGTATTCATCCAATGAAGAAGAACAAAAGTATCGAGTCGATATAGAAATTCTATTCGTTCTAATGGAGCCTCGATTCTTCGCTCGTACTGTAAACATCTTGTTCAATAGATAGTTTAGAATTTCAGGAAATTTCATTCAACTCTATTCAAAATCTCTCGAGGTTATCGAGACATTTTGTAATAAATTTTAGTCCCAGACACACATGGATTGTGATACTTAACACAGCTTCGCTATATACATGAACTATTAACTGAACGTTTAAGGAAGTTATAGAATGTGCCTTAAAATAATTCCATAGTCATGCTTACAACATAAATAACATTAACTTAAACCGAACTACCTCATTTGCCTCCCTGATAAGCAAGAGAAAAATATCGTTATTGGTGGTTATGTAAATGGCCCTTAAGTAAGGAATGTATAAACAAAAGTTAATAGGGCGATACTTAACTAGCCAATCTTAAGTTTTGAATCTACAACCATAAGTATTCAAGCAGACCGAATTTAAAACTGGCACCGAACAAAATGAATTCGCTATCACAAGTTTGGCTTAAATAACTCGAGCTCTACTCCAAAATTCGTAGTAGAACTGTTTTTTAACACTTCATGATACAAAAAACAATACTTAGGAAGTTGTCCACCTATCTGCTTCAAGCCCATCGATGAACTACTAATCGACGAAACATCAAAGTGAACGATTTTTAATTCTAAATCCCGTTACCAGAATCCTGCATTCACAAAACATTACCACAGTGTTGCGTCTGAATCCCAATCAGGTTAGCAGTGGCATATGCAACCCGTTTTATTATTATTCTAAACATGTCCCACAATGTTTGGCTGACCCAAAGCTATCCAAAACATCTCCCTGTTTATAATTAATCTACATCCTGTTAATCGTTACATCGGGATGGTTTATTTTAGTGTTGGGAAAAGTTTTTAGATTTAGGTTCCGAAATTGGCCGAAATAGTAACAAATATAATCTACAACCTTCGAGAGTAACTGAGTAAAAATAAGATAAATTAAATCAGGCAATTGTATTTCGGTTAACAATTCATTTGTTCAACATAGTTTTATAATTTCTTGTTCAAATAAGGCTGTTTTTAAGAGAATACTTATTTGTGGAACCTAATTTATTCAAAAGTTGCTGCAATCATAAATATCAAATTAGTTCGAATTTATGTCACTGCAGTTTTGTGAACGCTTTATTAGGAATTTCTAATCCTACCACGTCAAAATTTGTCACCATTATCCGCACATTGCATCGTATCCACAAAACATTACAACAGTATTACGCGATTCAAACTCGCTTGCCTGTAAAATTTGCTTTAGTACTATTTTTAACAAGTCCCACAAGTTCTAGCTGACCCAAAGCTATCCAAAACATCTCACTTAGCTTGCTCTATTAGATCAAGTATGTATTTCGGGATGGTTTATTTTAGCGTTTTTTGATTTACGTTCCACAATTGGCCGAAATAATAACCGATATGTTTTACAAAACCTATACAATAAAAATAAGAATAATTAAAGCAAGTCAATGGTTTTCCAATGATAAGTTCATTTGTTTATGATTATGGCCACAATAGTAGCGAATACGTTCTATAATCTACGAGACCGGGGATCTTGAGTAAAAATAACAAAATTAAATCACGCGATTGTATTCCGATGAAAAGTTCATTTCGTCAACATTGTTGAAAAGGCTGTTTTTGAAAGGAATACTTATTTGTGGAACCTAATTTTTTCAAATGTATACCTAAGGTGTTTTCGTCATGAATAGTTATTTTTGGAACCTAACATATTCAAATTAGCATCCTAGCAAGATTACTTAGTTCAAACGTTTGAATTTATTTCACTGCTCCTTTGTGAATATTTTTTTAGGAATTTGTACTCATGCCACGTCAAAATCTGTCACCAGTATCCACGCATTTCACCTCAACATTATCACAGTATTTAAACCCGTTTGCTGTGGCCTAAGAAATTTGTTTTATTACTACCAATAACAAGTTCCACAAGTTCTGGCGGGCCCAAAGCTATCCAAAACATCTCTCTTACGTTGCCGCGTATCATTGCTTACACTTTGTATTTCGGGTAAGTTTATTTAAATATTGGCAAACGTTTTTAATTTACGTTCCACGATTGACCGAAATAATAAGAAATATATTTTACAGCCTACATTAAAAAAATATAAAATAAATTAAAGTAAGCATTTGCATTTCAATAAAAAATTCATTTGTTTACTATTGTTATCTATCATGGAATCTGATTTGTTTAAAAAAGGTTGTTTTCCAAACACATATTTTTTGCGGAATCTAATTTATTCATATAAACCGATACATATTTTTTACTTATTTACTGCACGCCATGAATTTTCTTACTTATTTTGTCAGTTGGCTTATGACAGATATAATTGTCCAAAAATAATGATAATATTGAAAATATTTAATTAAAAAATTTTAACTTGGTCTGTTGAAGAAAATAAGTCATCTTATGATTGAAAATTTGCCAGGTGTATAAAATTTAGATTCCACATATATATTAATTACGAAAATAGCCTTATTTTAGAAGGTAATCGAATATTTTACATTCTACAGACTCAGACTATTATATGATCTAATTCTGTTTTTTTAAATAAATACTAACTGTGGAACGTAAGTTATTCAAATAAGTATTCTGTCGAGGTGGCTTATTTTCTAACTCTGTCTCACAAACAAATCTAAATTGATTGTCGAAATTCATGAATGAAATGTTTTTGTATCAAATCGTATTTGCAACTTTCTCCAAACAAAATTGATTGTCATAATTTGTTGACAGTCATATCGGTCAAAATAGCACTTCTGTCAAAATAAGTAAGTGAAATCAATTCGAATGATTTTGCTTACTTATGTAACATGGTGGCAAATTATTTATTAAATCGACAATAAGTATCAGTTTAAAAAGCAGCCTGCTGTTCTACTACTAACTGTCCGCCTTCTAATCCTGGTGAGATTCTTTTTTTCTATCTCTTTCTTACAAAAATATTCAAAATTGATGGAAAACGAAGATATATCAAATTAGTTATTATATACTCATTAAAATAAGTAAGATGCTACAAACAAGAATTTGTTTTAAAAAGCCTTATTTGAGTAGCTTAGGTTCCTCAAATAAGTATTCGTAACTGAAATGGCATAAGTATCCTGGCGAGACAACTTTTTTTGTGTCGTTTTCTTACAAAAACAAACTGATTGGAAAGAAAGTCAGGATAATCATTTGAAAAAGTAAGGTTCCACCAATAAGTATTCGTTTCCAAAACAGCCTGGCTAGATACCTTATTTTTCATCTGTTTCTTGCAAAAAAATTAAAGTAATATTTTGATCTAGTCGCATTTGTGACTGTAGCCAATGAAAATTGACTGTCATAATTTTTGACAGTTATATTTGTCAAAATAAGTAAATGAAATGAATTCGAATGTTTTATAATCGGTTTTGTAATCCCCGGTCCGTATTGCCAGATCTGTCTGATTTTTTTTCCATAACATACTTAAAGACTTAAGGCTAGTACTCAAATCAAAGTGAAATGAAATTTTACCACGGTCTCCAAAAATTTATTTATTTTCACGTGAAATAGAAATGAATTTTTTTTGGAGAGTATAAATGTTCAAATTTCACGTGACAAAAATGGTTCGAATCATTATTTTCGCGTGAAACAAATTTGTAGAGTTTATGCGTGCCATCTTTGATGCATTGAGATAACTATAGATTTAGCAATAACGAACTGAGTACAGCCACAAAGCACTATAATAATAAGAGAAGTTATACTGAACAAGAAGCGCCATCAAAAATTGGCGACAAAATATTTAATTAAGAATAAATTGTTTTACTATTTTCACGAGTTTTGTTGTACGAATCGTATAAACGCAAAATTGAATAAACTTACATACATAGTCATATGGATTGGAGAGTGTAGTAGAAATAACAAAATCATTGTAAAATAACTGCATGGTTCATTATATTCCATGCAATTTTCTTGCATTTATCGTTCTTGACCATTATCAGATTGTGTTCAAATAAAAAATACTAAATTCTACACATACATCCGTACTTGTACATAATTGGTAGTCAATATGTATATTGAAATCGCCAAAAAAAATCCTGGGAATATACGCATACAATGTGTAGGTGCCAGTAGAGAAGGAAATAGGCCAGTAGGTGGAAAATAAAAATAAAATAAATTTAAAAATTTCCTTTAATACATAAGTTTATTGATTATTATTTTTAACAGCTTTACAAAATAATTTAATTTAAAATTGTTCTCCACTGTCGTTTAATTGGTCCAAATCTTGATTTTATTTTAGCTCGTTCCATATGCCATTTACAGTGTTTTCTGATAAGTATTAAAACCATCAGATTCAGTAACTCCACGCGATGGTTATAACATGGATGATTATCATCATAAAATTGTTTATCAGTCTGTTCGGTTAATAAAGAAGTAACTATTTTACATTTTAAGCCCACAATATGGGCCTGCGATTTAAAAAATGAGTCAAAAATTAATATTTGTTTATGACATAGCTCATAAAATGATTGAGAAGGTGCCTGCAGTTTTCCAAAGCAATCAGACATATAATTTCTATGTTTTATTAAAAGTTCAGAAGAACACTCTACGTAGTCATTTTCCTTTAAAAGTGTTATTGCACAAGCCGCACAATTAAATTTTTTTAAAATTTTGTGAACCAAATAGCCTGTAAAAATACCTAATAGATGTATCTGATGTAGAATCAGGTTCGTCAAGTAATGATCCGGTTTCAATAAATTCTTCGTCGATTTCAATTACAACTAAATAATTGTCCAAATCGTTTTCCTCGCCTTGGCAATTATTTGAGCAAGTTAAGCTAGAATTGGTCCCAATTCCAATATTTTCTTGTAAGCAATCATCATTGGTTTTATCTTCTCGAATAACTTCGATAAGGTTAGTATCAATATCTTCTTCGCAATTTCCTAAGGTCGTGAATGGTGTTAGATAATTAATTGATAACAATTTTGAGACTGTGTAGCTAAACTCTTGAACAGATGGGTTGAAATTGTTACCATTGGCAGATCTAATTAAAGAAAAAGTATTTTCCAAAGCATCCTGATTTAATCTTGAGGTAAGTAGATATTTTATGTCAGGATTCTCGTGTGTTAAGGATTTAAGTAATAAAATAATTCCGCGAATAGTTTGAATCATTCCGACAAATGAGTAAACTTTCTTTAAATTAACTAATTTAATTGTTGCCATATAAATTAACATTTCGTTAAGGAATTTTAAATTGACACAGTCATCGTTTTTTAAAGCGCACTTAAATTTATTAGGATCATACAAACTTTTTGAGTTTAAACAATCAAATAATTTGTCAAGGTTATCAAAAAAAATTAAGGTCGCAGGTACCTTATCTTTGACGGGATCGGAGAATTTACTTAAATCATATGCTGTTTTATTCCAGCCACAACGCTTCGGCTAAATACTTGAGTTGCTAGTTTGACTTTCATTTTATCAAAGTGACCTGGATTAATGTGTTTGTCGGTCAATTTTGGACACATTCGAGTTGGAGATGATTGCTCTAATTTATAAAGTTCCCGAATAACTTCCCAGCTTGCTATACATCAGGTGTTTGAATGTCAGACGTTAGCATGCAGTTGCGGAAGGATTTAAATAAGTGTGGAGGGTCAAAAATACTTACGATTTCAGCAGTGCCATCGTGATTTATAAGCGGGTTATTGGTATTTGTTCCCATATTATCCAAAGCTTTGCAATTATTGGACCCTTGGTCACATATTACTGCTTTGACTGCCAAGTTTAAAGAACTGCACAATGTTACGTTTGTCTTTATTAACGTAGTTAAAGAACTGGATGAAATTGCATTCTCTGAGACGTAGTAACTTAAAATGTTTTTCCAGTTACCAATAATGCCACGCACCATGAAAACACACACGTAATTACCAATTTCCGCCGTTCTATAATCATCACCCAGATCAACAAAACCATCGACACAATCACGAATTGAATTATACTTTAAATCTTTGCGAATCTTGATTTCGTCAAAAATTAACCTGCATTGTCTGTTGATTGTATCTAACGATTCAATTTTCTCCTTTAACTTGTTTAGCATTTGTACATTCTCCGTTCCCGGGAAGAAATTTTTTATTGGTTGCCACCGTATAAGCGAAGCTTTCGACGGTAACTCAAAAACTCTAACTCAAAAACGGTAACTTTTAAAATTTGACGAATTAAAATGCAGTTCTTGTAACGACACAACTTCAGAAGGTATGTTTAATTGTTGAGTAAGAGTATTTAATTTACCCTCCACAGTTAAATCATCAGTTTGACTGAAGGTGCATGTGGTTTGTAAACTAACATTTGCGGTTTGCAAAGCGACATTCATATCTGAACTTGGTTCTAGCAAGGGTAAAACTTCATTGTATATTTGTTGAGTTTGTGATTTAGCATCCGAACTTAAAATCGATCCGATTAAGGTTGGATTAATATTTAAATTAATCGCAGTCGCTGATGATGAAGGGATTTTCAAAGTAATGTCCTCATCATCGACAGGCAAACGAGGCAGGCATAATGTTGGGACAGCCGTTAATTTAAGCTTGCGCTTTAGAATGCAACTTGGCTCAAAATGTTTTGAACACAAAAATATTCGCTTTTTATTCAATGGTGATATGCCACAATTTTTTAACCAAAGCTGTAACGCTGAAATGTAACGTAAAACACGCAGCTAGCTATATTATTTTATCCCGATTTTGTTTTCCTTCTATTTCCAACAAATTATCATATATAATAGTAATTTGTGCTTCTACTTTCCACTACACTCAAAAATATGTTGTATAATTTTATTTTTACTGTTGCGTATAGATTTTACGAATGTGGTAGTGAGAGGTTAATGTGAGACGTTAAAGTAGGTTCAAAAAAATAATTTATGAAGAGTGTCGCTAGTAAAAAAATGGCATTCGAGAAACACACCATATGATTTCTCTTAATATTATAGTGCTTTGTGGTACAGCTTAGTGAAAACAGAAATAAAATTTTCCATTTCTGAGTTCACTTTGGTAAAATCGTATGGAAATTTCACGCGAAATCGATTTGATCTGAGTACTAGCCTTTAGACGCCACCTTTTACATTTATAATGTCGATTATGATGCCATCTATTAAATTTATCATGAATTTTCAAACGTTAATTATAAATTATAATTAAATCTTTTACATTTGTACATAATTATTAATTAAATATAATTTTATATTAAAAAATAATAAAACATAAATTGTTCAAATCATTTCGTTGTCATATTAAATTTAATTCGATCGATTGTGAAACGAATAATTTAATTTAATGTTGATTGATTGGAGAGTGGAGACATAAAAGAAAATCTATAATTTTATAATAAACAAAACAAAAAAACAAACGCCTCAAGAAAATTTATGATTATATTCTTTATTTGATTTATTTTTTATTTTATTGTCTTAAGTTATTTATGATTTGTGAAATCTTGTGAATCGAAAAAGATTTGAGTGGTGTATATGCTTTATGATAAATGATGAAATTGATGATTGTTGAAAGATAAATTGAACGAGATGCTCACGCTCTTGACCAGTATGTATGTGTGGTTGATGATTTGATATTTTCATCGACGCAATGATTAGGAAATTAATTTCCCGTGTAATATAATTAATAAGCATTAGTTAAGAAGAATAACAATACCATATGGTTTAAATTTTCGAAAACATAGTAAAAATAAATAGAGATATCCGAAATTAAACTATCGACCAACCAAAAAAAAACTTAAATAATGTTAACATAAATTACATATATGTACAGTATATCCATATGTAGATTTTATGTTGTGTGTATGTGTTCGTACATACGTATTTTTGGATGCAAATAAATCTCATAATTCCTGCATGAATTGGAAAATTTATAATACACAAATTTGGGAGATTTATACGTGAGGATTTGAGTTACACGTTACAAATGTAAATTTGTATCGTCTGTCTGTGCGTACTCGTATGTGTACATTTAGGTACATTTTCCGAAAATTAAATTAAACCACAAAATTTAATTTTGATATTGAAATGATGTCACATGTTTTTTTTGTCTGCGGGTTTATTTCGAATTCGATCGAATGATTGATATTTTACACGATGGATGGAAATTAAAGTGGAAAATAAATGGTCGCTTCCGGTTGCATTCGCTCAACGACTGGATAGTGGCAAATTTGAATTTATTTAATTGAAATATTTTTGATTTGTTGAATAATTTTGTGTTTTTTTTTTCTATTGCAGGTAAGCCATGTGGAATGTCGTAATTGATGTTTAGTGCAATATTGGTGAGTGGATCTAGATGTAAGCTATGTTAATGATTCCGTAAGACGGGGATACTTCTGTTTTTTGTCGTGTAATATACATTGAAGATGTACGCATCAAATGGATCAGGTTAGTACAAGCGGTGAGTTTGATTTTGAAGTTGCCACATGGTTTAATTGAGCGGAATTCTATTGGAAAAATTAGTATAGAAATGTTCTGTATTTCAGAATTAATGTAGATGGATTCGAGAACGAAGTAGAACTTTTTTTTTTTTTGTTTTTCGTTTATTTCTATGCCATCTGTTTTGGGGCTCAAGGCACTCCCAACTCTTTCGCGGTTCGCTTATTTACGTCCTTACCTTACGCTTTGCAGCCAAATCGAGGACGTTCGGCTATAGGTCCGATTTACCTAACCATCTGCACATTGCATAGCTCCATGCCAGCCTATAGTAACTGACATGGAAGATGGGTCGGCCCATGGATTCTGCACTCCAACAGGGGGTCAAAGTTGTGTTCATTCACACCACCGATCGTAATCAAGTGGTGAAAATCCCTTTTGCATCCTGCCCCTATCGGGATTCGAACCCGGTGCCTCCCACTCCAACTGCCGCAGCTTTAACCACTGCGCCACCTGATCGGTGAAGTAGAACTTGATCATGTTTCGAAAACTACAGCGAAACGTTTGGCAATTAGCATGGCAATAATTGTCATTTTGAGTATAAATATCTAACTAAATAGACTCAATTTACTACAAGTTTCTGCCTTGTTTAAATTTAAACTTTCTGAAAGATTGTTAGTTTATAAAAAGTGAGCTTTTACATAATCTTGTCGTCATGTATATTGGCCTTTTTTGATTTCATATATTTTTTGCCAAAGCTTTGTCAACCTTATTTATTTTAAAAGCTTTTAAATTTATTATCACTACATATTTGAAAGGATTTGACAGTTTCCAATTTATAAAATAAGTTGTACCGAGTTACTCCATTATCGGGACTTGTAGACAATGTAAATGTATACAATGTAAATAATTGTAACAACTGCATATCAACGTCCTTTTTTGCCATAAAGTTTGTCAGTTACCAATCATATTGTTCTTTCAGACAGTTTTTGAACCGCGAGTTCACCGCTGACTAACTTTCTGCGTTAAATTTGCATTAAATTCAAGTCTTAGTGCACATTAGATTGCGCTCCTGTCCTTTTACATGATTTATATAGCGATGAGCGAAATGGGAAGCGTTTAGCATACTGTAGAAGAATATTTAACCTGCTATAGGCAGTATGATATGCATACATAGCATTGATAACTGAGACTTGCTTGGAAGGGCTAAACTGCTGGTAAATTGTTACAGGACTTAATTGCTGATAAATTATATTTCTCTGATAAATTATTTTTGTTCTGTTTATTTATTTAGTAATATGTCTCGAAAATTGTTAAAAATAAACATCATCGGCGCATAATATATCGCCAACTATCTTTGCTTATGGTGCTCCCAACAAACGTGTTTTTCAAAACCTCACGTCTATTGTTCAGTATTCCAGCTTCTTTGTGTACCCAGGTTGTTATACCTCCGTCCAACGTTAATAATAAAACCATACATAAAATTCGGTTTGATCACACATTGTTCAATTTATTAGGGAAAGCATATTTTATCTTTGAAAATAATCACTAGGTTTTTGATTCGCCATTACCTCGAAGAAGGATTAACTTTCGGGTTAGAAGTCTTATACACTTATTAGATTGTTGATCTCTTCACTTTTAAGCCATTGATGATTCTTTTTGCTTCAGCAGTTCGATTAAACGTTTGATCATACCAAACATTATTACTTTGGGTTACTTCAATAATCCCATTAACAAAAAATTATAAAGACCCCAGGACAATATGAGATCCTTGAGCTACTGAAGATCTTTCCTTCCATTTAATTTTTCCCCATTTTTCTACCTCGCTAATTTGTTTGAAATTTGTGTCATAAACAGTATTGATGGACTAGGTTTCTGAACTCACATTTTAAGGCGTTTTCTAACATCATCAATTACGCAGTCCCTTATCACGTCCCTTACTTTCTTTTGTTATTTTGTAATAAAATGGGAGCAGTCCCCCAATAACTTGGGGAACTGCTTCTAGTGATGTATATTCAATTGACAAAAGGCCATCAGTTGGACTAGTCGATTAAAATCAAATATTACAGACTCGCGAAGTATGTCTATTGTCTGAGGAAGACTGTGTTGGGCTTTTTAAGACTTAACTGGAACTAGTGGTTATTTAGTTAACAGCGACCAGAGTAACTGAAATAATTCACGAATACAAAATTATATCATAACGCCACAATCAATCAAAAATTAAAAAATCGATATTTCGAGTTAAGTGCTTTGTAATTCGCTAGAACTGTCACTACTTAACGTACATATACGAACCGCACAGCACAATCATCAAATCCGGTAGCATATGCCTGATGAGATGGATTTGATCTTTTCGATCACACAGTCATTCAATGACGTCATCATCAGAATATCTTTAAATTGCTTGTTGCATTCAGTTAGATTTGAAAAAGTTGTTGGTAATAATATAGAGGGTCATACACATTGAAGCAAAGTGAGAAGATTTCAGATAAAGGTCTTGTGATTCGATACTCCGCCGATGTTATAGAAGTATATAACACACGATTTGAATCGCTATATTCAAGTTCTCTTCAGTTATTACATAAGTCATTGCATACCTGGTTCACTATTTCTTTTGATTGATATTTTGTTATAAGAACTGTATGATATATGTAGGTATACGATATAGGAAAAGTAAGACAAAATATTTTCGAGAAACGTAAGCGAACAAATACCGTGAAGATAAGATGATCAGAACTCTGAACACAGAGTTTAATATTACAATAAACCTGATTAATCTGTTCGTATTAAGCCAAACTTGATTCTGAACCATTAAATGGGTATAAAAACAATTTGCCCTCGACTTCCTAGTACACAAAAATTTAATCGAATTGGCTTTAATCCCATCTCAACTGAGACCTTCTGAACTTTTCAATTCGTAGTAGATGGTCCCAAGTGATGTTCTTACACACAGCCACTTTTATGTCCTCCAGTGGGTATCTTTTTTGGTTTACGACAACAAACAAATCCAAGAACATGGAATTAGGATAATTTCTGATTTCTTGGTTTATAATATCATTCAATTCGATAGTTCCAATTATTTGCTCTGGGTAGCCGGCAGGAATAACATTTGTTTTTTATTTTTTAAGTTGCAAAATTCTGGTCCCTCGTTCGGTTTAGCTGAATGCAATAGAACCATAATTTTTTATGGTTATGCATATTCTAAGCACATCCAATATTCGAAGCACATCCACTTTTATAATTGGTGCTTTATATTAGATATAGTTCTCACGTTGATCGATTGTTCCGAGTGTTTCAGTTCTTTCAGTTCCATTCCGTATCGACTGATGTTGCCCATAACTGCATCTTACGTTCTTTCGTAAAATGCCTGTTATTTCACTCCGATTACTTTTTTGAAGTAACAATGAAACGCAATTGGGTGTGGTTAGACAACTCTACTACAATGATTATGGTTGGTAGGATAAAGCTTCAAATCATTTATTGAAACTTTTTCATCCTCACTATATTCCTCACATTGGTTTCTTATATGTTTATTCAAGAGTACATAATCGTGATAAAAATGTTCACTCTACAAAAGGTGGCCATCTCGAATGATTTTCTGTTGTCGACATAATCATTTCTTTTATACATTTGTATATTTGTTTTTGTTTTTTTTTGTTGACTAGAGTGTGGCCAGTCTAAATAGTCTTCGATAGTTTGGCAAAAGAATATGACCATCGAACGGTTGGGTACTCCTATTGTAAACTTCCCACGATCAAAAGGTTGTTAATTAAAGGCTAATAATTTTGGAATCAAAAACATCAAGAAGTGTTAGGCGGAATAAGAATAAGTTGGAAGGAAAAGTAGTAGAACTTCAACAAAAGCTCCCCCTTTAAGTTTTATTTCAATTTTCTATGGACAAAGTTGGGTTGAAATTTTTGTTAAATCGATTGTGACTCAATTATTGATATTCTATTTTCCATCGAAGGTTTCCTCTTTATAAAAGAAATTCTATCGAAAAATAAAAGCTCCACCACCCAAAATAATATTATGAAAGCTTTATACACCTTCACTTGGTATATAGGAATGAAGTTTCTTTGAAGAATGAGTAGACTTGTGTAACCAATGTGTAGAATTCTGAAATCTATACCACACACTCTTCTTTCCGTTCGATCGACCTATTTATATTCAAATACACTCTACATCTTATAGTTTCATCTTAAATCAAAAGCTTTAAAATTAATTTATTGATTTAAAATTGTACCTGTCATTAACCTCAAAAGCTCGTAACTCGTTGTTTTGTTTTACTACTTTGAAATTTAATTCCTCGAATATTATCAAACCGTTTGATGTTGATTTAAATTTCGATATCAATCAAATTGTTAAATAAAGAATAATCTGTTCGGTTTATATAGTAAAAGATAACAATAATTCTTCTCAGTATTTACCTTTCATCAAACCCATCACCCCTAACCCTTTTTATCATAATAATGATTCACCCACAACAATCCATCCACTTTGTTTTGATTACACCCACCCACCTATCAACTTTTCTATAATCTATAAATTTGTGAACAATACCCAATGAAGAAAATGAGGGGAGAACAGTATTATGATCGATTTATATCTTAAAGGAATGCAAACAATAAATAAATTTAAAATAAAATCGATTTAATATTTATTCATTTTTATTTATAAATTTTTAGTTTTTAAATACACAAATAATAAAGCAAAAGCTCTCTTATACATTGGGTGTATGTTTACGTACGGTGTGCTTTCAGACGGAGCGAAAAAGTATATGATTTTGTTTGTTTAACGTTTTCTTTGTATGTATTTGTTTGGGGTTGTCGATAGAAGTTTCTTTTTTGCTATGCTGGATGCATAAGCCATCTTTCTCCCCCTCTTCGACCCACACGGTTAAGTATATTGTATAGTTATTTGTTTTTCATTTATTTATTTGTATAGTGTTGGTACAAATGTTTATAGCGAATTATTGAAGGCAAGCTACATAAACATTATGTTAGACTTAATTGTTTACGGGTTGCAGTATGATGCAGTGATTATATAAATGAGGTCATGAACCGATCCATGTTCCCGGTTTGTATACTGTACGCTGACTTGGAGATAAGATATGTGTAGAATATAGCCTAACCCCAACGATACTCCACTTGTTTGCACTTGTCCCGGTCTCGCTGGGACAGATTTTTTTCGAAGCCCTCTTCTGAATCATCCTGTGAAGTAGGTCTATCCCGGTCCTTCAGAACAGTCATCTATGATTACCTAAGAAACATTTATCTCTATGATAATGTGCAATTTGATTTAATGGCAACGAAATAAAAGAGAAACTTGATCCACTGAAACAGTGATGAGATTCAAGTATCATGGATATCTCATTACTCACGATAATAGTGTGGAAGAGGATATCAGGTTTGCCTTTCCGCTGGCAATCGGGCTTTATATCCTTTAAATATCTACGTTCTTCTGAAATCAAAATATCTTGCAAATGTGGATAAGCTGAAACTGTACAGAGTGTTGATAAGACCCGTTATCATATATGGATGTGAGAGTTGGACCTTAATGGATGAGTACGAAAACTGACTTCGAACATCCGTGAGAATAATTATACGTGTGATATATGAGCCAAAACGTTCTCTTCAATCATGAATTTAAAGGACAGCGAGTACGCTGGCCCGGTCACGTTCTGCGTGCTGATCCAAACCGAATGATACAGCGTCTTTGAAGGGTGAGTAACTCTTTGGTAGGTAAAGAATTCGCTGTCGGCGACGATGGCTCCACGGCGTACAGAGCAGCTCTGGCATCTTCTAACACTCGAAACAGTATAAGGAGCTGGCTCGTGATCGAAACCGATGGAATCAAATTGTTGACATGGCACTAGGCAGCAATGGTCTGTCAAAGCCGTAAAAAATAATAATAATAATGTGTTGAAAATTTCATCTGTTCCTAAACCAATAGCTCAACATTTGAGGGTTTAAAATTGAATAATCAAACAAAAGTCGGTAAAAGTTCACCATAGTGGGGTTAAACATACATCGCATTGCTCATATAATTTCATGTTGAAGACAAAATTTATGAGTTGATCAGTCCTCCAAGTCACTCAGATCAAGTATTGTGCTGATCGGACCTATGTAGTTGTATACATTCTTGATTTGGTTGACAAAAACATTATTAACATGTTCATTTGAAACAGGCAGTAGCCTCCAATTTACATATGTCCAATTTACATAGATTTCACACTTGGACAAAGAATGATAAATGAGTTCTCGGTTGAACACCTATATAAGACCTAGTTTGGTGATTTCCATAACGGTAAATGGGTTGAAAATAAATCTCATTGTTTTAGTGCCTAGTAAAGAGTTTACTCTGTGAAAATATTTAAGTCCCTCGCAAGGGGATATGCGCGAACTAATATTTAACATGGACGTAGTAGGAACCACCGAGCTAGATACCATATACTATATGATCCATGTAACTTAAGCTCTCTTGACTATTTTCAAAGCTAGATTAATAGTCAACATTGTGAACACGCTCGCTCTGTTCGGGGCTACAGCTTTTAACTCTTCCCATTTACCAAGTTCTTTCACATCATCGTTGTTTTATTCTATGCAGGGATAACCTGCTAGTTTCCTTGTTCCTTACTGGTTCCAGCCCAATATCATCCATTTAGTGATTTCCTCAGCGTATAGCAAATCTATCTCCCGTTCCGACTGATTTTATTTTGGCCTCTATGTGTTCTATGCAGTTCAATGTAAGTGATAGTGTTAGGACAGAAAGAGATTTTTCTCCATGAGATTACGATCTGTGGTGTGAATGAAAACAACTATGACCCCTTGTTGGAGTGAAGAACTCATAGGCCGACCCATCTTCCATAGGAAAATGGGACCTATAGCCGTACGTCCTCGAAACGACTGTGATGGCGTAACAGTAAGAACGTTAATAAGCGAACCGCCAACAAGTAGGGAGTGCCTTGAGCCCCAAAACAGACTATATTTTTTCTGTGTCGCAACATGTGTGTGAGCAAGCATCATCTGCATAGACCTGATTGAGTTAACCTGTTAATCCCCATTGAATGCCATTAGGAGACGTGACGTTCGATTCCCGCATTATATTATCCAATAAGATCAGGACCAGCATTCCAGCATCCCAATACATTTCTTCAGCATCCCAATACATGCCTTGTATGAGTTCAATCAATTTCTTTTGGAATGTCCATTCCATAAATTGTTTCTATTTATCGTATCAAATTTTCAAAGCTATTACAGCCCCTCGCGAGGATCATGCAGTATTACAGCTCCTCGCGAGACTTGAAGCATCTTGGAGATAATAATGCCTTTCATTCCACATCCAGTTCCCCCAACAGTCACTAATTGGGTATAAAGCTTTAATATTTTGTTCGAGATACCCAATTTCACCTGTCACAATAAATTATGACATCAAAACGGAACGACTAACGTACATCATATAATATACACACATATATGTACATACCGGTTACGTATAGAACGACAAAGCTTTTTGCTCGTCATATTTAAATGAGCTTGCACATACACACTATATAAAAAGTAAATTGTGTAAATATCTAATAAATGTAATAGAAAAGTTATACATTTCGGGATAACAATACGATAATTTTTCCAATTTTCCATTCGCATAAAATATATTTTATTCAAATTTATTCATAACTGTAACCATGCTGATATGCGGCGCAGCGCGCTGTGGGTAGGGTTGGTATAATCAAATTTTCCTATATACCGAACGGAATTATTTTCTTGGGATTTTCTTCCGTTTCTATGCCTCGTTTATATGATAATATACAATGTTCTGGGAATATATGATAATTTTTGTGCTGACGAAATGCATTTCTTGTCAAATTATTATTTTTATATGCAATAGAAATTTGAGTCGATTCGTTGTCAAATCTACGCCAATTTGGTTTTGTTATTGTTCGGGGCAAAAGTTGTTAAGTTGGAAAATGAATAAATTTTCTCGATATTTTATTGATGACGATGATGATGATGTTACAGAATTTTTAAAAGTTATTGGGAATAATATCATTTTGCTATTGTAAATCAAAACATATGAATGAGCTGTCTGTTTATGAACTTGGAAACTAGATTTGAATCCCTACTAAACCTTTGCGTCAAAATTGATGTCTTAAAGTCCCAAAGTGATCGTACCTGCTGCATATTAAGGCTGGACAAGAATAGAGGTAAAGTTAACTATATTTTCTTCCATTTCACACCCTCAAAGCTTTTATAGAAGTCCACAACACAGTTGGGATTTTGCATGTAAAAAATGTTGTTAACACTTTTTATGTAAATTATGTAAAAAACTGCGTAAATTACATAAAAAATAAATAACATGTAAAAACGAAAACAACAGTGCCATTTATTTACAAAATGTCAAAAATCTACTGACGTTGAGGTTGGTCATTAACATAAATAAGTGCGTTATGGGATTTCAAAAGGGATTTTTTTACTTTCACATGAGCCATTTAAAGTGACTTTTAATGAAATAAAACCTGTCTATAATTCTATAAAACAAAGTATTATGACATTCAGCGTATAATCAAAAAACTTTTACACAGTTAATTATTTCATAAATTCTGATAGTAAAATAGTAAGAAGATTTTTTAACAGATGGTGCTTTAGTTACAATTAAATTTGATAAGAGATGGCTTTTTTTAGATGTCAACTTTTTTTTACATGAAATCAATTTTTAAATTTTTTTTATATATAATGTAAAAATAACCTTATGTAAACTACATATTGTTTACGTGTAAAAAACATGTAAATTACATCGTGTACTTTACACGCCAATCAAGAAGGCACAAAAGTACTATGGCGTTCTTTAATTTTTGCTTCTTGAGTATTTGTGCTACAATAAACGTGAAGGTGTTTGTTTACGTTCTATTATCTTGATATAATTATCACAAATAAGCAGGGAGATTCAAATCAAACAATTCGAGCGTCGTTTTTACCATCAAGTTGGAAGTCATTTGAATGTAAAGGCAATACTTTAGTTTCCGTACCAGATCTGCCTTTTCGTGTTTGAAACGCGGGTAGAAAATATTTATTTCTCTTTTATTAAATCGATAATAGTCGAGGGTCTGAAAGATTATCCATTAGTTCTTTGCAGATAGTCTCTTTTCCGTTTTCCATCTTCTCCGTCATTGAACCATGACAATGTGTTATCTGATCTCTGATACACATTTCATGTCGACCTTACCGTCCGATTATATATAAAAGCCTTATCCAACCTTTATCATCAATATACGGTAAGTGACTTACTATAAGTGTAGGTATTAGCACAATCCCATTAATTTTGTGTGCTAGTTCCGGTTTTGAACGCCATGTAGTTTATATCATCGTTACTGTACTAGCTCATTGGGCTCGTATTTGCTGTCCCATTACTCTTACCGTAATCCATATACGTAATCCTGCTAACAATTTAAGTGATGCAGTAATCTAGGCCATTCCTTCATTTTAATTTCCATCACTCATTATTAAAGCCAACCTCAAGGTCAAAGAATGTTTTCAAGGAATATTCGGGTTATGGGATTTCTAAATCGTGGATACCGGATGCGCATATATGCGTGATAATCTACTCTCTAAAGTTTTATAAAGAAAATTTGATAAAAAAATTTGACTCCTTCTCACTTTTTATATGTATCACCTTAAGATACCGTTAATAATGTTTGAATCATTCTGAATTTTTTCAGGTGACATGAATGTGATAAATTCATATAGGTTCTTTGCCAAGTGTGCGCCTTCTTACTGTATCCCAAAACACTTTTGTTGAAAGTGAGTTTCGGTGTAAATGTCGCACTCAGAATAGTTTTATTTTTCGACTAAATAAGAAAGTGCGATTTTCCCCACTTCTTATCCTGTATCTTCAATGTTAGAAGCAAAGGACGCCTCAGGCGATTTTAGAAGCATAGATCTTAGCTCTTGTAAGGGCGACAGCTTTTATCTTTTCCTTTATATAGTCTTTATAGTTTTTTTATAGTTTTTATAGTTCCTGGGAATAATACCATTTTGCTATTGTAAATCAGGACATAGAAGAATGACCAGTTGTCTGGTTGGAAACGTGGAAACTAAATCTGAATTTCTACAAGACCTTTGCGTCAATATTGATGTTCATAAGTCACAAAGTGATCGTACCTGCTGCATGCTAGTGGCGGACATGAGTAAAGGGAAACTTTACTATACGTTCTTCCGTTTTACACCCTCAAAGCTTTTATAGCAGTCAAAAAGCTACTTAAGTACTCTGGCGTTCTTTAAATTTCCCTTTATATTGGTTTGATTGTCACAAACAATTAGGGAAATGCCAGTAAATAAATCCATTAAGCTGACTGTAGAAGATTTCAACGTCATTTTTACCATGAAGTTTGAAGTCATCTGAAAACCAAGGCAATGCATTAGTTTCAGTAGCAGATCTGCCTTTTCTGGATTTAATGACCGAATCGAGGGTCGAAAATGTTTATCCCTCTTTTATTGAATCGATTTTGGCCGAGGTTCCTGTTTGAAGGAATTTCCATTTATCACTTCTGCTAATTAAACCATAAGAATGTGTAATCTGATCTCTCGTACGCATTTGATGTCGTTCTTATCATCCACTTTTATATACATACATATATATATATATATATATATATATATATATATATATATATATATATATATATATATATATATATATATATATATATATGTATATATATATATATATATATATATGTATATGTATATATATATATATATATATATATATATATATATATATATATATATATATATATATATATATATATATATATATATATATATATAAATATATATATATCAGCTTTACCTTTATTATCAATATACAGTAAGTGAACTCTTACCATAAGTGCAGGTCTTAGCTCAATACCATAAAGTCAGTAAACCAGTTCCGGTTTTGAACGACAGATTCAGCGTTACTGCATTAGAGTATACATGGTTCATTGGGCTCGTATTTGCTATTCCATGTGGTTCCCTATTATTCTAAACGTATACCATATAATGGTTACAATTATAAGTGATGGAGCAACCTAGGCAATTCCTAGACTGGACCATCTTTCTCTGTTGGGGGCTACTGCTTTTAGCTCTTCACATGATCTACCTAGTTATTTCGCATCAGCATTGTTCTCTTCCATTTTATCCCACCTACTTTCCTTTTCTCTTTCCTTTTTCTTTTTCCAGTTCAGTGACATCCTTGTTATATCACTTGCGGATTCCATCAACGTATGGCTAATCCATCTTCACTTTTCACTCTTTATTTCGGCCTCTATGTCCGCCTGACTTGTTTTTCTATGCAGGTTAATGTTAGTTATGATGCTAGGCCAGAATCATTTCAGTATTCGTCGAAGGCGAGTTTATTTCCCATTTTTCGTATCTTGGTCTTTCGTGACAGAACAAATAAATTCCAGACTTCATATAAGATACAGTCAAGTTATACAAATTCATTGTACACTGTGGATCTGCATCGGTATGATGATATTTGTGTTGTAGCGCATCGTCTTGGTTTTTCTGATGTTAATCTTGAAAACAACTTCGTTAGCTAGAACTTATACCTGTTGTCGTTTCTTTGTCTGAGTGTTTAGGTGTGAGCAAGAATATCGATCTCCGCATTATATTATCCAATACGATAAGGAATAAGGATACATTGGTGAGAGTACCCAACTCTACGCTACTCATCGAATGTGATTTGCCTTTATATTGAACTCGGTTTCCAGCATCCCGATACATTTCTTGTATGAGTTCAATCAATTTCTTTCGGATGTCCATTTATCAAAGTGTCTGCCATATTTCCTTACTATTTATCGTATATCAAATCAGCATTTGAATCGACGAAGACAAGATAGAGTGATGACTTCTATTCACTGAATCGTTCAGTCATGATACGGATTGAGTAGATGAAATCAATAAAACTACTTTTTAGTCTAAAACCAGCTTTTGCGTTTCTTAATTTTGCATTGCATTGGTCGTATAGGTGAGATTCTGTCAATGATGATCATTTCGAGTATGATTATTGGTGTGTTGAGAAGATGCTACCTCATCAATTTAGTGCATTTACTTAGGCCAGATTTCTTAGGGGTGGTATTATCAAGCCTTCCTTTCACTGTTCTTGTACTGTGCCAAAATTTCACACTTCTTGAATTATTGGTGTCAGTGTGCTTGCAGCTATATATGAATCTCCTTTGGAGTTTATTCAGCAGTCATTCGTTATTTCGGCGCTTCACTCGTGCAAGGGTGTTGCTACCTTCGTTATTGCTCGCATACGTTGGGTTGCTGTTGCCTCTTCAGTAGCCTTGAGAATGCTTTTTGCATTTTTCCTGGTGTTATTTGTAGCTAAAGTTTGGGGCGTTCCTTAATCTTTTTCCATGAATCATCTCTAATCCGACGTTTCCCGATTGTATCTTGGCAGTTTGGATGTAGGTTTCTTCACTTCCAACATTTACATTAAAATTTGTACTGAATAATGGGTTTACTTATGAATATAATCTCGGCACTACTTTTCGCTATTCCATTCCATGGAAGGAGGAGGAGGATTTACATTCCATTTCACCTTTTTCCGACTGTAATGTTCCCAAGCGGCCAACCAAATTTGTACTAACCCACGCTTCACGTTGGTAATGAATTTATTTTCGCCTTAACCATCTAACCTCCCTCAAATGCTGAGGTAGCCTTCCATTTGATCCGCGGAGGAATTTCAGAATAAAAATTTCATTCGAGATTTTGATATTTATATGATGAACATATAAAGATGTTAAAGCACCCGCATCAGGTGAGAAAGTTACTTTTTAAACTTCACATAAACAAGATTATATAAGAGTACAATATGGAGGCAGACGAGCACGTATCCATATTATATGAGGGTTATGTTATTCGATATAGATTTTCAAATCACGTTTGTTAGATTTGAATAAAAAAAAAACTTTTTCGGTTTCACCACCATAAATCGATTTTTCATTAAATGTATGTATTGCATCATCGACCGAGAGATACCCAAGCTTTTAACGTATACATCCATATACAACTATGTTTGTGTGTACGACTATAAAAAATGTACAAAAAGATCATCAAAACATAAAAGGAGCATAAAAGGAAAACGCATAAAAAATGCTTTTAGTTTTCGATGATGTGATTATTGTGCTTTTTGGGGGGGTTCGAAACGTGATTACAGCTTTTACTGTATATACAACACAAATTCGAGATAAATTGCTCAAACACAAAAGTCCGTTACACCATATATTTGTATCTGTTGAAAATAATTTTCTGGCGGGTCCTGCAATCATTAATTTCTAATAAATTTTTCCGATAAAAACCAAACAGACAAAAGCTTTTCCCTTTTACATTACGCATACAGTGAAAGTACATTTTTCCTTTGCTCGTATATAGTTTCGCCCATTAAATAGATAAGGAAATGACATTCTTTTGTTACACGAAAGATAAAATTGACGAAATCAAGCGCCCCAAAAAAAAAAGAATTTTTTACACAAAAAAAAGGATTAAAATGAGCTTTTCCGAAGCAGCAAGTAGATTTTAAGAAAAAATCGATTGTGAATTTAATTTTGGGTCCATTCTTGGGTATATGTGTGTGTAGTCGGGTGTTTGATGTTTAATCGACCTTAAATGATGATGACAGGATCATTTAAACAACACTAAACAAATGTGATAGTCGTCTACAACAACAACAACAGCAACAACCGATACAAATTCGAAACCTTTTGCGTGTCTCTTCCGTTTCGATGTCCTTTTTTTGTGTTTTTGTACATCTTCGAACACTTTTTTGTATTTTGATGATGGTGTTGATTAGGAAAACTGGGTGGTGTTTTATTGTTTGACCAGTTTGGCAACAAAAAAAACTTCGATGTGATGATTTCGTTTTTTTTTTCTTTTGTACTTGGATGTCCAATATAATTGAATTGGACAAAATGTTGATTTGACATTGGTATTGTATGGAAAGGGCTTTGTACACTGATAACTACAGATATACAAAATTTGACTTTTTGAGTGGACCTGCTCATCCGAAAATAGTGTTTGATCGATTGATTGGAAATTGATGTTTTCAGGTTCACGGTATGTACTACAAAGCGTCCATTATCATACAGTACAGTGTTTTTTGTACACACAAAAACGATTCGCTTAGTAATAAGGATATTAAAGGAAGTAGACAGAAGGCAATAGGAAATTGAAATATTACAATAACAAAAAAAATGATTAAGTGTTTCTCGTCTTCTGGTCAACCAAAAAATATATCTTGAATCACCGGAAAATGGGTTTTCTTCGTATCAAATCAAATTTTCTGGATGAACTTGGTTATGTTTTATTTATGACCAAGATCCATATCAGTTTCATGTTGACGTCTTAAGGAAATTTAAATTTCCCCTGTAAAGCAGTTATCTGAGGGAGTCAATTGATATAGGTTAGGGTTTTGGTGGTCAGCATAAAGATTTCATTGAGATCATTTTGTCTCTCCACCGCAGCAATGAATATGTCTAATCTCCATTTAGCTGTGGTAAGCGTCTGTCACCGGTTGTAGCTTAATGGTTAAGTGAATTTCTCACACACCGCGGTCTCGAGTTCGATTCTCGCAGTTGATCAAAATTTAACATTGAATGCGAAAACAAAAACGATGGATGGAATTGAAGGATAATTCGCCTGTTTCTGTAACCCCATGTACAAGATTTTCTTATAACTTAATGAACTATTATTAATGAAGACATAGACGGTGATAGCCTTAAATTGTGTAGCCCATCTGCACATTATATTACTCCAAAACACAGGGTTGTGATCAGCTAAATTAACGAGCGAATGATGTATAGTCACTTTTGGGTTTAGATCCGTTCTAAACCAGCTTCCCGTTTTATTGCTGCTGCTCTAAGCTCAGCATAATTTGGTCGTCATGAATAACCTTGAAAACGAGTTAAGCAAACTCAAGTGCGACAAGAACTTCGAAGAGTGCTTTTTCTGTCACGTTTCATTATCAACAGAATTCTTAACTGTTAAGATATTAACTTTCCGAATAAAACAATCTTGCACAACATGATGTCTATCTAATTGATCAAGCTTTTCAATCGGAATCTGATCGAATATCTACATCAAATTTAAGTAGTCCAGGATGGTATCAGTTTACAAATGCTGCATGCCATCATGACCTGACCACTAATTTATTATACATTTTTGACATGGGGTTGTTGGATAATATTTATAAAAAGTAGTACATTTCTTGAGTAACACGAGATGATAGAGTTATACCAAGCCCCTTATTTTCGAGTACTCCTGGTTATCTGAAGAAATAACAAAACAAATGAAAAAAATATATCATATTGGCCCAACAGTACATATTGGCTCAATTAGGTTAGGGAGCTTTAAGCTTTGTTTTGACGAATGTTGATCCGATACGTCATTTTTACGGCATAAATATTGGTGAAACAGAATTTTGACTCAATTTTTAGAATATTACCTTCATTGGCAATTTCCGTTGATAGATGGAAGCATCTGCCAAGAACATTCTGTTATATTTGCTTTAATATCGAAAGCAAAGTCGCATATAAGAAACATGTCTTAGGAAGAAACAAATCTAATAAGGAAATTATAAGCACGAAGTAAATACAAGGTTATTTCTACATCAGATGAACTATATAATCGATTACTTGATATATGCGATTGATGATGATATTTCCTATTGTCAATTAGGTAGTCTACAGCATTGGGCTGACCAACTACAATGTGCACCAATTTTTAAAAATGGTTCTTATGGTCTCAGTTAAGACGCGGTATGGGCCGATTACGACCTCTAAGCCATAGATTAAAAAAAACGTTTAGTTGAAAGCTTACGGGCGGGATTTACATATAGGCATCAAGACATGTGTTGGCCAGAACTGCAGAATACAGTAACAACACTTGATTTTGCAACTGTTCTGTTCGACTAGAGATCTCTGAGACATTGTAGGGTTTGTATATGTAGATAAGCGATTTACTTGTTTCTTAGAAAATAATCTGAGTGGAAGCAGTTCTTAAAATATCACACAATAAATAAGGTAGCGCTCTATGAACTTTTGCCAAAATCCATCAGATGGTAATCTCAAACATTACGATATAAATTCGCGCATTTCCATTGCCATAAGTATGTAGTGTTGTTGAGGCTTTCTTAACTGTTTCTGGGGATTCAATCTTAGTTTGTTCTGAAACATAGAAGACCTATAACAATTCCGTTCTATCTATGATTATTTAATCAACGCTGACGAGCGTGGGAACAATAATCAGATAGAAGTTTCTATTTCATAGAAATGCGATGGAACATGACGAAAATGAACACTTCAGCAGTAGTCCGAAGTGATATGCTTAAAAATCTCCATAGCAGCACTAGTAGCCATAGCTCAACGTATATAATTACTTCATTTATATCGGATTGCCTATAATCCCACTGATGAGGCATACTTTTCTAGGTTGCCTTATATATCAATCGAGGATGACAAAATTCGATACAATTAAACCATAATGTGCCATTATTGACAAAGTGGGTCTACAACAGCACCAGATATTTGCTCTAGATGCCTAGTAAGACTGTCGCTTCATGTCTCCATAGGGCTAGAGTTCCCTAGTTTTGACTATGTGTCTGTTCTAAAATCATCTTCGGCTCGAAAATCATAAGATATAATTCTCTGTTGTCATACCATATCAAATGGAGCACAAACGTTGATCTCAGGTCTTGTGATCTTGTTCAACAAAATTCCTTCTTTTTACTGGATTGACATTGGATGATGAATACAGTATAATTACAGTAGAAGTTTTCTTAACAGTCCGACTCAATAGTATTTTTGGCCTGTCAACACCATAGAAACCATTACTTGGTTCATCGTGAAAGTTTTCCATAATATCGATACGCCACAGTTTATAAGAATAAACAGTTGTGGTTTTTATCCTTACATGAAGTGTATTCGGTCTTTTAATTGAATCATTCAATCTCGGACATTAACATTGCTATAATCTTTTATTTGGTGATTGCAAGTAGCCACTTAAAGGTCGGTGATTAAGGCAAACAGTTGCCACACATTCATCAATACAGCCTTCAAACCTTTTCAACTCCTATACTACATTTATAGTACTCGACGGATAGCTCCTGGCTCTCATCTGTATGCATCATAATTATTGGCATCGGTTCTAACCATGTACAGTTGTTATTGATTAGATTGCATCAGGCTTCGAATTCTTCGTTACTCTACTTCCACTTAACATTCTGTTCAGTTGGAGGTCTTATACCCGAAATAGCAGAAACTTTTTTCGGATCTGTCTGTATTCGCGATTATGTGATTCGAAGGAACTTTGAAAATATAATGTCAGCTAGATAGACTATAAGATTGACATAGGTGATAACATTTTAAGCGGAATATTTTAAACCGAAAGGCGATACTGTCGTTATTGCGTTTAGTGCTGCATTTTCTGGTTTGGTTGGAAAAGTCTTTAACTGAGACAGCATTTTGGATAAAATTAATGCCTAGGGTTTTTAAATTTCGACGGCCTATCAATCGGTACAATGGATTCTCCAAAATGAAGATCTCGATAGTAATGTGCGATGAGATTCATCACGATGTTGAGTTAACAGATTTGTCATGGCTCTAGAGTTATACCATGGCTGGCTATTTTAATACGGCCGCTCCACCAATCGGCTCTTTATAGCTCTTTCATTAGTTTTCAGCCCATCTAAATTCCAAGACTAATATCACCACTAAATACTGGCAAGCAACATTGTAAGGTAGAACATAAAATGGGAACTAACCGATTCATTCCGTAACACAATTGTTACGGTTGGTGACTCTACAGCCAAAACCATACCGTGCTCTTACGTCATCGAGATATTAAATATACTTTCATACAATTATAATTATTCGTTCATTAAACTGTGCTCATATAATACGAGCACGATATGTGTTAGCTATATTATTGAATTGGTGGATTAATATCTAGTAATAAACAAATATGACAAGTCTTGTATAAAACTTCTCATTTTACGATTGTGTATTATGTCTGTTGTCTAGACGGCAGCAAAATATGAGCAAGAACAATAAAATTCACAATAAAATAAAACGATAATCATGCTCCTCTACAATACTCATTGTACATATTATAAAACCACTAAAAACTATGAATTCATCGTTTTATTAATTATTGTAAAGTTGAAATAAGTACAAAGTTGCTGCTGGTATATATGCATGAACGCCACTATCTGAGTCATAATACCAATCTTTTGTTCAAGTTTGTTTCGATTTCTTTGAGATATCTAAACGAGACGTCGTGCATATACCTTTTATAGGTACACCAATCACTCGATCGACACGGTACCTTTGAGTATTATTATGTATAAATCTGGTTCCGGTGATTGGAAAGCCATTGTGGTAGAATGCTGAAAAACAAACCATATTTGTCAAAATCCGAGCCATATGCAGGCGTTCCTGTTATAAGAATTACCAGGCCATCACCAACTGCTACGGAGTCTTTCGTAAAGACAATGTTTATGTAGATATGTCACAAAATATATTTCATGTGAGGTCCTGCTTTTAAATCAACTTCAGTTTTGCGCTAGTCACAGCCCTCTCTTGCCTGGTGATCAAGCTCGGAAAACCGGGTGATTAATCGTGGTTAGTAAAAGTGGCGGAGGAGTCATATATGATCCTTAAACACTAGTGTTTTATGACTCCCCTGCCAACACTGTTCGGGTTTAGATGTTCTACGAAGCCACTGGAACTTTACGAAGCTTTACGAAGCCACTAGAAATATATTAAAGTAGTTTGTGTATTGGTTGCTTTTAGGTTATTATAATGATTGTAGACATCCAAAACTAGATCTTATAATGATTGTAGACATCCAAAACTTGAAAAGTTTGTTACGTACAATTCCAACTATGCCATCCACCTCAATGATTCAACGTCAAGGTCAAGGCATTATATGTCAATCCTTATTAATTTTACAAATTTTGTAGAGTTTTTAAATCAATTGAGTGGCGTCCTTAACTCATTGTCACATCAATCTCAAAATCACCGAATTTTCAAGGTTGTATGTTCAAGTCAATTGCTAAATAAGAACCGAGGGTCAAAGCAATGCAGTCTATGTGGAAAAAACATGCTTCTGCTTTCCTACATTGTTTCGCATATGTTTGCTCAAGCAATTTGTTTTAGCAATACGTCTGTCATAACTGAGGAAGGACTGGGATCTTGACTGACTTATGGTTCCTAGAAAGGTTTTGGAGAAGCTATAAGAAAAATCTCTCTTGGTACACGTCTTGAAAGTACTTGTCCGACATCTCCTTTATGAAATGTTAACATTACGACTAGCCCAGTCTATCTCCTTCGAAAGTGGAAACTTTAACGTAATTTTTCCATCAGTTGTCAATCCTAACTTTTTGGAAAATGAGTTTTCGTGACGGACGCTTGCGCTTCCTCATTTATATAAGTGTAAGTCCCATGCTTGCGATAGAGGTTTTAAAAACTCGCACTCGATTCTGTTAAGTAAAGATCCTTTTCAATGATCTATACAGTTCCCAGTATTCTGTTAAACCAGTTTCCATTGCTTTATTGCAAATTTCTCTTTTATGACTTCCCATTTTGTTGGTGATTCTTCAATTTCAGATTAAGACAAAAAGAATATTACACTGATCAGAGAAAATAACATCATCAAAGACGCTCCAATTTAAAACTTTCCAAGTTAGACTACATATATGTGCAGTAGAACAGGAATTTCTGTCATTTTTTGCCTTGAGAACGTCATAAAAGTGACTACGTTTAAGTTGGCCGGATTAACTGATCGTGATAACATTGCAATTTGTTTAATCCATATCTTTAAAAAACATCTTTAGTAGGAGGATGAAGCTTCCAAACACATGGGAAGTAGACTGCAATTACAAGAACCTCATGTCATATACTCTATTGCTCTAGTTTCAATGGACATTAGTTTGAGATCTATATTATTGCTAGCAGGAACGAAGGCTTGAGCTCTCGCGTACGTTCTACTCATCAGGATAAGCCTGATCGCTATCAATTAATTTATGATTTGGTTTCCATGAATCTACGGTCCAACGATCATTTAGCGGTGAGAGAATCCGTGTTTCGTTAATATTTTGAATGAGTCATAATAATACCTCCCCAGTAACCATACTTAACGTAGTAGGCGACCATATCTGGTTAGATTACTGGGCTGACGACCCTCACACATACATATCTCAACAGTTAAAAATATCATCATAAACAACAATCGGATTCCGCCAACATAACATAAGTTAAGTAGATTGTGGGCTCTCCAAGAAACACCATGGCGTTAAAGCGAAGACCATGTGTCACAAGGCTATACATTGCTATACAGTGGAGACGACCTTGGAGATGATCTTGCAACCGCATTCAGTACCAGGATAGAAACCACTATGTTAACACTCGATACATGTCGTGAGCAATTTTCTGAACGGAGTGAAAGAGATATACTTGATCCACTAGAACTGTATTCTGCTTCCGTTGATTTCGGGCTCCATATCCTCTTGTACATTCTCTATAACAATGTGGTTAATCTGAAATTGAACAAAGTGTTGATCAGACGCGTTGTCATATATAGATGTGGGAGTTGGACCTTGATAGATAAGTACAGGAAATGGCTTCTAACGTTCGAGAGAAGAATCATGGACATACCGAGTTCTTATTTAATCATGAAATCAGGAACTTAATGTCAAATCCTCATATCCTGCATGAAATCAAAGGACGGTGAGTACACTGGTTCGGTCACGATATGTTTCGTAGCCAATAATACAAGGATCTTGAAAGAGGAAGTCATCTTTTGGAAGACGAAGAGGAAAGCCATCTTTTGGAAGTCGAAGAGGTTCATGGCTCTATAGGGCTTGGTGAGCGATCTGACTTGTTTTTGTTAAGTTTGTTGAAATAGTACAGGCCAGTAATACAAAATCATCCAAACAAAAAGTTCATAAAATAAAGAAAAAATCTTAAAGGTCATCAAATTCAAGACAGAGCTTTTAACACTTAATACAGTATGATTGGGCAACTTTAAACTTGGGTGCAAAAAATCGCTCATTCCTTGATTTTCCACAAAAATTCAAAAATACCCAATGCTAGAGAAGAGGTTGCATTTATTTATGCGAGGCAACACCGAAGTGGCTCTATAACTAAATTTGAACCGATTCTTAAAGAATGCGGTTCGACTGGGACGGCTCCTGTTATCGAATGATATGCACAATGTTGCATTGAAGATCGTGTCTCGTATTGCGTTGGATCGTGCATGTTCTGGGGATGTAGAGGTGAAAACGGATCTGGTATTCATCACCCGAGCCAAATTTTCTGTTCATACAGTAAAATGAGGGACCGCATACGGTTGGATTAGTATCCTTCAAGAGGTGGATGTGCCTGTTATGGACTGACCAGCTCGAAACATTTTTGGGGCGAGTTGAAAAGAAGGGTTCGAGCCAGAGATGTTGTTTCAATGAGTCTCCAGGGGCTTCAACAGATGATCTTAGAGGATTGGTAGGCAAAACCTCAATATTGTGTGAAAACAATGCAGCATCGAATGGAAGCTGTCATTTGAGCCAAGTGATGGAATACTTCTTATTAAAAAATTTTTTTTTGTTTTGTTTTTTCCATTTTTTGAATCGATTTTTCCCCTATTTTACATGCTGACAAATTCACAAAAACGTATAGCTAAGACGTTTAGCATCAAAAATCAGTTTGACGGCACGTATAAATACAGAAGAGGTACCACTAGATAGGTATCCAAAGACTTTCAATCTGCATTTTTTTAACACAGGGCCAAGCACACTACCTTGTGGAACTCCTGCCAATAAACATTCTTCAGTTTTGAGTATTCCTCTTCCTGTCTCACTTGAAAGTAACGGTCATTTATATAAGACATTGTCAATTCAAAATATCGTTTTGGTAGATTAAAGCTTAAATTCCAGATCATGGTGGCATCTCTTATCAAATACTTGGGCTACGTCTACAAATACTGCTGAACATACCTTCTTCTCCTCCAGCGTCTCTTCAATCGTATCAGTTGATCCTATGTGCCTGTTCTATTGTTAAGTGACCTTCTCGAAATCCAAATTGAGGTGGTGGTATAAGAAGCCTCTTGAGAAACAATTTTTCGAAAAATATTGATGTGGTTGTTAATAAAGAGATTGGCCTCTATGATGTTGTGTCATTTAACGGTTTCGGAACATGATTTTGTCTAAAGACAGAATTGAGTATGTGCTGTAGTTCTCGTAGTGCTTTGATTATTTTCGCTGTTATGAGGTCGTATCCAGGAGCTTTTTTATCTTTAAGATTTTGTACTTCATGTTTGTTTTCTTGGTGTTGAATATCCATTCTTTTCCCAGTTGATCGTTTGAAGGTAATTTCTATGTGTTCGGCAAACAAATCAGCTTTCTGTTCATTGCTGCAAGCTCAGGTTCCGTGAACCATTTTTATGGATGGCACATTTGCAGTTTAGGTCTTTCAGACCTTTGGTGGCCTTCCACAAAGAATAGTTCGTATCACATTTACGTCAGGTAACTAATAAAGCTAGCTACTGACTCATTATTAATCTCTTTTATAAGCGTTTCAATTTGTTGCATAAATTGTTTAAATAGGATTGTTTTATCTTCGCAGGGACTCTATTTTTCTGCCAAGTCTTGCGACTTCGTCTTTTCTTGTTTATCAAGTTTCTCACTTCAACTGGATAGCTAATACTTTTCTGTGGTGGTGGTAATTTTCCATACCGCTTTCTGTTTACTTTCAAAGAGATTTTTCAGCTCTTCTTCTACCATATAAGCATTCAAGATTGGCACCTGTAGATTGACGCTATCTTCGACTAGCTGTCGAAAGTATTCCCAGTTTGTTTTGTTATTTGTCATTAAGACTGCAAGATGAATGTAGTCTTCCTTTTTCGGGTTATATCTGGGTGGACAGTAGTCCACTATATACTGTAGCGATATACTGTAGCTCCTGTTGTTTAATATTTTCTTTGATAAAGACTACTGTCCCTCATCTAGCTCTACGCGATTGTCCTCGATTATTTTCAGAATATGTCGCAAGACATAAGTAGACCAAGTTTGAGCGAATAATCGGTACTCCGTTGAACATAAAACGAGAAAAAAAGTGGAATAGGGATCTCGAAGGGAATATCTGGCATAAACCATAATGTAAACATTCCAGATCGATATCATCTCATCTTTCGGGCTTTACATATCAACTGCATATTTACTACATTTTATTGACAACGAGCATATAATCAGATTCTATTGAATGAACATTCTGAAACCAGCCATCGTACCACCTTTCGCGTTGTCAGAGTTTGTTTGAATGACATTTGGACTTAGGAGTATTTTTCGGATTAAAGTTCTTTTTTATTATTAAGAATATTCTCTTTGAGTCGGCGTGTTGAGGGTCCACTTCAGACGGCCGTTAAATCTATACCATGGTGTCAACACTTTTTGGCAACACACAGCCTCACTCAAGATCACCATAAATCAAATTCGAGACAGAGCTTTTAACCCTAAATACAGTGTGATCGGGCAGCTATGAATCAAATCAAGCTTGTCCGACCTATCAGCATTCAGCAATAAAGAAGCTATTTTAGCCAACGTATATTAACGAGATTAGCCTCAAAATTTTCTCTGGTCGTCGACCATATCCGCAATCTAAATCGACGCTTGGGTGGCATACATTCATTCAGGATTGGGTATATGAGGTGGTTTCCTTAAAAAATTACCCTAATTTCATCAACAAATAGACTATAAATTTTCCCAATATAAATAATAAATTTATTATCCTTATTCACATTCAGGATAGCATGTACATACATTCCTTGTGCCAAAGTAAATATTTAATTTTATATTCGAATTTTGTTGCTTTAAATAACTTTTCGCATATGTGTGCGGATGGTGAGGTATTTTCGATCTTTGCATAAATAACACAACAAAAGGAGAGCAAAAATTCGAAAGAATCCTTTTTCAGTCGTCTTCTAGATATACACTCGTATATATTCCTTATTCCAAGCAAATAAAATATAAATTATTTTATTTATTTATTTATTTATTTACAAGATTTTTAAAAATAGCAACAAAGTATATATACTCGTACATGTATGTTAAGTAAAAGGGTTTCTTGTTTAAACATCAACGTGTATAGACTGTGATGTGTTGTGTGCACACCCTCTCCCCTCACATCGCAGCTACTTGTGAAATCCTTCAAAACGATATAGAATGGTTTTGTGTGTGTTTGACTTGTGATTTTCTGTGAGTGGTGTACATATGTATACGCAGAAGGAATCTGGCAACGTCGTCATCGTCGTTGTCGTCGTCTTCTTCTTGTTATTCATTCTATCGTCTTGCGTACGTTGTGTTCTTTTCTGTTGTGTATTAAGATGAATTGATAAAATAAAAATGATTAATTTAATTGAATAGCTCTCATTTCTATAGATATATGTACTTGTATGTGCTGCCATGGAACTTCTTCTTCTGCTATACAGCCTTGTTGTTATACTGTAGACATAATAAATTGATGTAAGCAAGATTTAATAAATTTGGTAAACATACGACATAATCCATCTTATATCGATTCATATTGTATGCGAGTAGCCAAGGCATTTACAAGAATAATTTTGGTTAGATTTTTATTCCCGGAGTGGTACTCAATTATTTATTCATTAATCCGTATTGTGCGGGTATAGTTACCGAATTTTTTGTAACTATTTTGTTGAATTCCAATGTCGTGGACTTGTCAAGAGAGGGTTCAACCAAACCAGCGATTGTGGCACTATAAAATTTCTGACTGGTTAGGAATGAACAAGTTCTTTCAAGAATTCGAATGGTGTCCTTGCTTTGCCTTCGGTAATATTGACCGGGGACCCATTCTGGTGTCTACTGTCATTCTCACAGGAATGGAACAGTTCATACCTTCCAGTTTCTCTAAGTCAACAAAGTAAAACAATCCTTAGCACAATCACGACTCCAAGGTGTCTCCTAATGTTTCGGTCATTCGCTCGTAAAGTCGAGGAAAACTTTTTCGAAAGTAGGAAATCGTCTATACCGCCTTTCAATGATGGAGACAGTACTTTTTCCACTGCCCATCAAATTACTAATCTTTTTGCTCGAAAATTTGCTGCTAACTCCAACTTAGCTCAATCTAACTCAACACCAGCTGTTATCTCGCAAGTCAGCTCGTCGATGCGCCGCATTCGATTCCGACCAAGAGTTTTCGCCAAAGTTCTTGCAAACATTAACCCCAACAAGGATGGTATTCCCTGAAATATACTCAAATATTGTTGTAAATCCTTGTCAAAGCCACTTTCATGTTTGTTCCACCGATCTAAGTCGGACCCTTCGAATTATCGTCCAATCGCCATTGTCTCAGTGCTTTCCAAAGTACTTCAAACGATAATCAATTTTCAACTGATGAATTATTTGGAAGATCACCACCTTATTTCAGATCGTCAGTATGGCTTTCGCCGAGGACGCTCTGCCGGAGACTTAATTAACGTCATCACTGAAAAATGGAATTGCGATAGATATTTTGAAAGCATTTGATCGCGTGTGGCACGAGGGTAGTTGGCCTTCACGCTTCTTTAATTCTATGGGTTGAGAATTTTTTTTCCGACGTAAAATCCAAGTGGTGGTATGGATGGCACGACTTCCATTCCACATTCTTTAAACGCTGGTGTCCCTCAAAGATCCGTTATTATATCCGATATTCTTATGTTGATGACAGCTCACTTTCCTCCTCATACTGCTTACCTTCTTCTTCATCGCGAAACGATGTTCTCGCAGAAAGAATTGCTATATGAAGAATCACCTTAAGCGTGATCTCATTACAATTCTGGAATGGGGTGAAGCCAACAAGGTTCCCAACAAATTTTAATCCTGCGTTTTTTCTGGCCGAAATTAGGGCTACTCGCCATCTTTTCTGATTGGTGATTCAAGTTTGGCTACATCTGACCCATTTTCGATTCTCGGCTTGACTTTAACAAAGAAAATGTCCTGGAATGAACAAATAAACAAAGCAGCGATTAGTACAGCTAGATGACTTGGATTTCTAAGACGATGTAAGTTTTATTTTACACTATCTGAAACACTTTCAATTTACAAGACCTATATAAGACCCAGACTAGAGTATAATTTTTGTCATTTGGTCTGGAGTATCATCATCAGGGCTCTTTTCCACAGGCGGAATGTGGGAACTTTATGTGTGTTCTACAAATACTTTCATGGTCATTGCTCATCGGAACTTTACGAACTTATGCCTGGTATTTTAAGACCCACGCGAAACTTAAGAAGACCTTTACACATATGTAATCTAGAAATTAAATTCGCCAGGACCAATAGGTTCCAGAACTCGTTTTTTGTTCGGAGTGCGCGAATGTGGAACGAGCTTAATGGTGGAGCGTTTTCCTTGGCGTATAATTTACAGAGATTTAATCTTAATATCAAAAGTATGAAACTTGAAGACTAAACCCCTTATTCCTTGAGTCCTTTCCAACCTCCATCCTTCCTAATTCCTTCCCATCCTTATTATTAGTAATGCTGTGTTTTTTTGTGCAAGAGCAATCATATTAAAGCAAGAACGATCATAAAAAAGTTGGTTATCACCGATCTGTACCGATCTCCATTGACAGTAACGTTGTTATACTAGCTTCATTTCGAAAAAATACGGGCCGATGTTCGAATAGCCTGTCAATTTAGATGAATGTAATGCTTTTTCATGATTATTTTGTAGATTTTCTTCGCACCATAATCGACAGTTTTGTTTATTGTAAGTTTTGTAATACATGAAAGTGAGCCTTCAGTACTTGAGTGAGAACAATTTTATACGAATGGAAACAGAAATCTTTTTTTCAAAATCCGCCAGGTTGTGGTTTGAGACAGTCCCAATTCTGGAGAGTCGACAAATTCCGGTCTTCAGCAACAATTGCCTGAACGGCAGATATATTTGCATTACTTCGAGCGTTCTTTTGTCTTATTGGCACTTGAACATTATGTAAAGAAAATAAACGCTCAAAATTTTCGAGTAATAGCGACAATTCTGCAAAAAGCGACCCCATTTGGACGATTATTACGACTGTAAAATTTCTTCTCAACATTCAAAATAAAGCTTTGATGGTCTTCTTTTCCAAACCATTCATCAATATATGTTTTGTGGTACCATAATTATAAATTAAGACACTGTGATTCCAGGGCATCAAAATCCGGGTGTGATATACTACCATATCTCAGATATTTGAACTCGTGGAATCTCTTGGCCATCAGAAAGCTGTTTAATGTAATTATCAGATTCGCGACTTACTCTATCTTAGTCGCTCACAGGCTTAATTTTCCAGAAGAATCGTTTTACGTCGACCTTAAATATATTCTGTCTGGAGTGTAACCGCCTCGTTCAATAAATTATACAAGCTCCTCTGGAAAAAGCTTCTCGTCGTTTTAGATTGCACAGACGCTACTGCTCCCTTACACTTTTAAGGTTATGTCATCAATGAACTTGAACTATCCAGAGCTTTTTCTTATACTTGAGACCAAATATAACATCTTTCTTCGAGCAAGACTGGGACAGATGCAAAGCAACTTTTTCTTCTTGCTTTACATTTTCAGAATTGCATCAATAATCTTGTGAAGAGACTCCAGGTCTGTCTTCGAGCTTACTTATGTGATTGTTCTCCGTAAAAGCTCCTACCGTTGCACTTATCTGATGTCGCCTAAGAAAAATGTTTGGGTTACAACCACCCCGTTTAATAAATTTTACAAGTTCTTCTGAAAGCTCTTTTCACCATTTTCGCTTGCAGACGCTTTCTTTTATATTGACATTGTTGAAAGCAAAAAATTTAAACAGCTAAGAATATTTTGTTCTGAAAGTTTATTAGAGTGTACTACAACTATTTCAGTCCCTAATCCTTTTCAGATCATGTGATCGAGTGTACTGGACAATTATTTATTTAAAATACATATATGTAAGTGGTTACGTTATATTAAGTTAAGGTTGCTGTCTCAAAAGTGGTCCGTAATCATACCACATAGTTTTTGTTGCTCCTTATACGCAGCCTATCCTAAAAAAATTTTATTCATGGGTCCAGATATTTCATCCTGCTTCGAGCAAAACCAGGGCAGGTGCAAAGCACTTGTTTCTTCCTGCTCTTCATTTTCTCCTGCTCCCAGATTTGTCTAGTTACTATCCACGAGTTGCTATACTGATCCATCTATCACTCACAATTCAAATATCTTGCTGAAGCAATATCTTACATGAGGGTAGTTCACACTGCTTGATAGGAGACGGCATGTAGTTCCCTAACGAGCAGGTATGTGCATCATTGGAATTCTCGCCACCCAGAAGTGCCCTGGAACCTACAATGTTGAACTGATCTATAGTCCCAACGTAATACAGTTTGAATAAAGCGTTTTCATATAAGTGGTAACTTCTCACGATATGGACAGGATCAATATTGTCTGATCGATTGGGTAAGGAGAGTCACATCGTATTTGGCATATGAATATGTCTTTGTGACATGAAATATTTTAAATATTATCGATAAAGAAACTGTTAAAACTTTTACGAATATGCAGGTGATGTCAGATACGCCACAACTCATTTTCTGAATAATTATACAGCCACCGGTGTTTCCTTTATACTTCGTTTACGTACGTTCTATGCTTCTTTCCTTAGAAAAGCGATGAAAGCACAAAATCTTGAAGGCAATCGGTTGCTTTATGGGATGGTGCCGAGACTTGTTGAAACGTCCAATGATTGCTTATGAACATTTAAGTGGTTACGTTAGGTTGCGTTAGGATGGCCGTTCCAAATGTGGTCCATAATCATACCTCCTTCTACTCGAACTATTCTGAGCTTTTTTTTATAAGTAAAATCCAAATATTTTATCCACATTCGCGCAAGACTGAGGCAGATGCAAATCAAGTGGATTATTATTGCTTCATGTTCTACATCTTCTCACTTGGAACAGTAATCTTGTAAAGACTTTTTCCGCGTGCTATGAGACTGTGTTCCGTAACCACTTCCATCACTGCACTGACCAATACAGTTTTGCCCAGATTCATCTAGTTATTATGCACGAGTTGCTATTGAATCAACTGTCATTCACAAAAATATGAGACAGTATCTTCCCGAATCAATATCCAACATGAGGTGATGTTCGCTCTGCTTGGATAAAAAAGACATGTAGTGCCTGACAGGCAGGTTTGTCTCTTTTTACATTTCCGGACACGCTGACTTGCCTTGAGACCCACAACATGTGGATGTCGAACTGATCTGCAATTTGGTTTATAGATGAGAGCCTAGCTACCATCAATGTAAGTTCTGAAGTTCTGAACATATAAGCATTTCCTAACATAAGCATATTAGACAGAACTCATGTCTGACGCAATTTTATATCAACTTGGACGGGGAACGTGTAAGTAAATAAACTGGTTTTGATGGTTTTTTACCCCGTTCTCGGTGAAATGCAATCTTCAAGGCATCGATCTCTTTGGCCTGCAAAATAAACGCTATGGAAAAATACAAGGGGTTGAGCCATAGCCCCGTGAATATTGCTGTGAAAAATTAAGCTTGGATCTTTTTCTTGTAAAAAAGGTTGGGCTTCATTAGGATTTATAAGAGTCTTGTTGAAACGTCCAATAATTTCTCCCGAATTGAATATCACTGTGGCCCCGTCCGATGGTGCAGTGGTTAAAGTTGCGGTAGTTGGAGCGGTAGGTACTGGGTTCGAATGAGGGCAGGATGCAAAAGAGGGATTTTTCACCATCGATCGTTTGGGCGGTGCGATCGGTGGTGTGAATAAACACATCTGAATCCATTGTTGAGTTTAGAATACATGGATCCCCATCGTCCATGTCAGTACTATATAAGCTGACATGGAGCTATGCAATGCGCAGATGGTTTTACGTAAATCGAACCTATAGCTGTACACACAGTAGTATTACAACGAACTGTTGCCGGTCTAAGTGTGCAGTAGCAGCCACCCAGCCCATCATGTGGCAGTTATCGCGACCCCAAACCATCACTGATGAAAGTGCTTGCTTTCGCAGAGCAATTCGCTGGTCTAAATTGGTTTTTGATCATTTTGCTACGAGTATACACATTGAGATTTTCACCGGTTGAATTGCGCTTTGTCTTGGATTAAGTTGAATCCTTAACGGTGCCTTTTTTCATCCCCCTACAGCAGCAGGGTTTCTTCCAGTACTGACCTCTCTTTATATTATTTGTACTTCAATCTCGTCATCACAAAACCAATAAATCACACACATTGTATATCTGTGTCACCGCAACTATTGTGATCTGACATTGCGATATAATTGAACATCGGCCTTTTGTATAGTGCAGATTGTAAATGTACCAACTGACAGATCATTCATAAACAACTATTTTTATCAATTGTACATCTTTATTTGGAAAAACTTTCCCATTTTTTATTGTTTGACTTTGAATTTGACACATGGTTTCCCTTAAATGTTTTCCTCCGCATATACATACATACACATATACAGAGACGACGATGAAAGATGAAAATTTATTTTTATTTAAGAGTTTTTGTTGTTGTTGTTGTTGCGGCGATGGAAATGGAAAATGGTAACATTGTACATTGTTTGTGCGAAGACAAACATGAACGGAAATTGTTTCAAATTAGAAATGTCGTATTTATGCTATTTTTGTTATGTTGTTATGTTCTTTGAACCTTTACACAGAATATTCTTGAATAGTTTGCAACTCCATTATACGATTTGAACACAAAAACGTATATTTGTATATTCATTGTAGATTGTTGGCTTTGTTGTGATTCTTAAATGAGTCAAAAATTTGCATATACATGGTACGCGATGTATGCATGCGTACATATATATACATAATTTTTTATGAGACGAGACGACATAATCAATTATATATGAATCGTAATGTTTGGTTGGTTTTTATTAGTTTTGTGACATTGTCGTCTACATCTTGATCGTTCAGCGTAATAAAACATCTATACCTGAGACATCGTATATGAATTCCGTTTAACATACTCTGGCGATGTGTCATAGTTCCATTCGAACCCGTATACAGACCGTGAGAGTACAAACAACTTGTGTGGTTTGAAACCCAATCCCAACCCTTTCAAACGTCAATTTGGAAACAAAACAATATTCCGAGGCGGCATGTAATGCAGAATATGCAGGATGTAACCAACTTATATTCAATCATCCTTTTCCAATCCCAATCCTAATTTTAAAATCTTTTTATAAGAAGCCGCCAAAGCAGCCAGACAAAATAAATCTGCTCACAAGAAATATAAGCGCAACGAAATTTCGTTTGGAGAATAAAAGGCCACTCGTAACATCTGTAAAAAATCTGTGCTAAGGAAGCGAATAGAGCTGATAACAAAACGGCCGCTAAGGCATCCAAGTTGAAAATCTCCGATCGCAACTATAATCAGATGGTCGCATCGGTTGCCAATATTTCTAAATCATCTATTTCAGCATTGACATGTGCAGACGGTGCTTTGCTGGTGGATCCATATTTTCAGGCCGACTAACTGGCAAACGTCTTCACTTCGAACTCGACCTTAGTTGTCTCCGATGGAGTTACGCCTCCGTCAATTCCGTGTTGTGGTTCCAAAATGGATCCTGTCCATATCTCGGAGGAAATTGTCTTCAGGAACCTGAAGACAATGGACATAAATAAGGTCGCCGGACCTGACGGAATTCCTGTTCGAATATTGAAGGATTTTACCAGTGACTTGGTTCCAATATTAACTAAAAATGTTATCCTGTCTTATAAGTAAGGTAAATACCCGAATGCCTGGAGGAGTGTGATGGTACAAACTACCGGCCAATATCAATTGTGTCAGCCGTGGCTATAAAGTTTTTGAGAAATGCATTAAACAACAACTGGTGCATTATCTTGAGATTAATAAAATAATTTCAGATAAACAATATGGCTTCCGCGAAAGCATGGATCCAAAGCTTTTGACAAGGTTTGGCATTAGAATCTTATTCGTAAACTTGTGACACACGGCTTGGATCCGATGACCGTCAAGTGGATAAAATGCATTAATAAATGGTAAATGTTCTGCAGAATTAAAGGAGAAAATACCACCATTTGTTACTCCAGGACGGGTAACACGAGGCACGATAAATGCGCATTGGTTTACGGTGATGCTGCCGAAACCTATAACTGAAGGTGCAAAGCTCGAATTTATTTATCGAACATCTAAAAAAAAAAGTTAAGTTGATGTGGCTGCTATCGCACACTTAGACCAAATTTGATCCGTTGTGATACCACTCTATACGGCTATAGGTCCGAGTCTTTCCGTAGAGCCATCTGCGCATTGCATAGCTCCACGTCAGTCCTATAGTACTGACATGGAAGATGGGTCGGCCCAAGGATTCTAAACACGACAGAGGATCCAGATTATGTTTATTTTTCACCACCGATCGCACCGCCCAAACGATCGAAGGTGAAAAACCCATTTTGCATCCTGCCTCGAATCGGATTCGAACCCGGTTCCTCCCGCTCCAACTGCCGCAGCTTTAACCACTGCGCCACCTGGGTGGTCTATCGAACAGAAAGTGGAATTATTTGCTTTCCGGTTTTCAGTTTCCGTTTGAGTATAAAATGCACAAGTTAAAGGCAACTATCAACCTTTACTTGAAGAAGCGCGCGTTGGGTCCAAGAGCTCTGAGAGTTACAAGGAGCTAGGACAGTCTAAAAATCCGCCCTGAATGCAATTAAAGCTTAATTTAAAAAAATATTATTCTAAAGCACTTTTGGAGCTTTTTTAAGTCAAAACGTGAAATAAACGGTTTTCCGGCATATATAATGACATAAGGGAAATCATCGGACGCGCAAGTCATATCCAACATGTTCGTTGAGTTTTTTCAATCTGTCCTTAAACCAGAAGAAGTTAATAAGTACAAAAATCCTCTCCACGTTAGCGTAGGAAACCTGTCTATTGAGGTACCAAATATCACAATTGAAGATATAAACAAGGCCCTGAAAACATTCGGCGATGACAGTGGTCCTGACCAAATACCTGCTTCTTTTTTTTAAAGATTACACCAATTTGGACTACCTCTTTGCATGATGTTCATTCAGTCGTTGAGATTGGGAGAATTTTCTAAAAAATGGAAGATTACCAGAATAACCCCCTTATTCAAAACTGGGGATGGAAGTGAAGTATCATGTTATAACGTCGAACCAACATGGGTTCATGCCAAAGAGTTCAACATCTACAAACCTTTTTAAATTCACCAATCACAGTTATTGAAAGTCACGAGCAAGTTGACGTGGTGTACACAGACTTTGCCAAAGCGTTTGACTACATTAACCATTGTAAAGCACTAAAACGTTTATACTCGTTTGGGTACCCAAGCAACTTTGTGGCTTGTTTTGACTTTTGAATCTTACTTAAGCAACAGTATCCAATACATCGACATCGATAATAGCAGGTTCAAACCACATCAGGTTTTCCACAAGGTTCCCTTCTTGACCATTAGGTTTTTACTATTTTCATCGACGCAATCACCGAAGTATTTCAACACTCACTTCAAAATATACCGAACTGTAGAGAACTTAAGCGATGCCGAAAAATTTCAAGAGGTCATTGAGAATTAATCGGTGTGAGTCAAATCTTAGCCTGAACATCAATACGTGTTAGACTTTATCATTCCACTGGAGATTTAATCCAATTTTAAAACATTACGAAATAAACAGCAATATGCCACGAAAGTGAGTGTCTCACATTAAAGACCTCGGTGCTATTTTCGTGGAAAATATGAGCATTAACAAACATATAGAGCAATGTACCCAGTAGACATCTAAGAAGAAATGAGTTCTTGCAAGTTGATTACTTTCAATTATGGTTCTATACTGAACCGATTAACATGATGTGCAAAAGCTTAAATCAAATAAATCGCCTGTTCGAGTTTACTTCTAGTAAGGATACATTAAACCAGGCAGAAAAAACACTTTGCTTCTTCCTGGTTTTAATTATTTCTTTTGTGTCTGACTCTTCTTATGTGTTCACATCTACCATCATGACACAGACATGGTGGTAGATGTGAACCAGTACTTCATATTCTACTAGTTACCGCCTACGTGGTTCACTAATTTTGGCATCTACCAAAATATCGTCTTATATGTGTTCGATTGGTCTCGCATTGAGTTTGGTCACACGAGATGGTTTTTCGGTTAAATTTTCCAGACGTTCTCCTCAGGAAGGTGCAGTACTATTATCCATTGTGTGCCTTTAGGCTATTGATGAGTTAGTTAACGAACTTAAGAAATCTGTCTTTTTAACTCACAGCTATGTTGCTAATGTCATCATTATAGCATATCGGATAAACACTTATACATTTGGCCAGACCTATCTTACGCTTTTGTTGTTTAGTGGCCTATGATTACCTCTGAATCCATTGGCAATACTTGCTCATACCATTTTTGTCCTCGTCGATCGTGGCTAATATTTGAGAAGAATTGGGGCGTGAAACTCTTTCGGTTTGATTTTGGGAAGAAATTTAACAAATAATTACCGTCACTATTTTTTTAAGTGACGATTCCCAATCAACATTAACACTCATTGCTCGACTCAAGCTTTTAAACTTGCTATTCCTATAGTGAAAATATTGACAGCAAAAATTTTCGTTGCAAAGTTTTGATAATATCTGACCAGCTCCCGTTAACTTCGTTCATTACCACCCAACAAACGTATGTCAAGCTTTCGCTACTGTCGAAATTTCTGTGTCTATTTAGGATTCTATAGCTTATGAGTTGAGATAATGAGCTAAATTTGACAGGAATTATTTTTGTACTGCTGAATTATGTCTTTCGATGTGTAGAATTCGATACAGGTTTCCAACAGGTAAATTTTCCAATTAACCATTTCAGTTTAGTAGAATGACTTCATTTAGTCTGACAGGCGAACGTGTATGTTTACGAATTGTGAATATAATGTTACGCTCATCGGTCTTAACTCTCCCGTATCTTAGCTATTTTAGCTGTTCTGTCGTTATTTACTCGTAAAATTCTTCAGGCTGTAACGGAATTTTTCCACTCTGCCTATTGCATTAATAGAACTTGGCGATAAGTCTGCTGTTATTTATTGTTATGCCTACAATATTGAAACTTGGTTTATATCTGTAACAGACGTTCGAAGCAGTACGAAGTGATTGTCTGGAATATCCGATGCATTGAACTAGGGTATACTATATCGTCGTAGGGGTCGTACACAGTTGACTGCTTATCAAAGTGCTGTCAACAAGAAAAGTAAACTTGTGCTAAACACGATCGAATGCTTTCAAAATATTGAGCTGAATAATTTGGGACCCACCTAACTAGTGAACGCATCTGTTCATTGCTCAGTGGCAAAGTTGGTAAAATCATTCGTTGGCCGACCTTATAGAAGATTAAACGATAATTTTACAAATATATAATAATTCATTTATTGAGGCAAATTATAATCGGCTGATAGTTAGCAAGGCCAGACTTACTCCTTTTTTGGTATAGGATGAATAATATCGATTTTTCAGATAGAACAAAATATCTGCAAGAAATTTAGTAGCTACTCGAGGTCCTCAGAGAAATCAGAATTTCCGGGAAGTTTGGTGGCCAGAAGATCGTATTCTAGGCTAATGGATGTTAGATCCATATTTCAAAGGTGGAATGGACTAGTACTATCGAGTAACTTTACTTCAACTTTCCGAGCAAATCGGAAAGTTCGCTACTGTTTGATAACTTCACATTTACCGCTTTTCTGTTTTCAACGTGGTTATGTTTTTCTTTGACATTAACAACAGCCGCTGGTGCTCTCTTTCTGGTTACCGTAAACCAAACCAAATACTATAGACTGTTAATTTGTGCTCCATTGTTATATAGTATTTCTAAAAGTTCGAAACTTTTAGAAATACTTTAATATATTTCATTACGGTAAAAATTACGGTAAAGATACTAAATTACCGGTAGAATTAAGACAACTTGTGACAAGAACTCGTTCATTTTCACCCACTCAATGTTCTTGTAGAGTCGAAAGTTTACTTTTCAGCTGTATATGCGTCTTTTGGCTTTAGGTTACGACTAGAATTGGGGATATTGTTTTGGATATAAATGACCAATTATTTTGGCAACGAGCCAATAGATTACTGATAAGTCCTTGATACCGATGGTTGAGTTGCATTTAAATCAACACAAAATATTACCAAATGTGGCAGGTTAAGACGATGTCTGAACGTATATCAATAATTTTAAATTACAACCCTTACATTGCCAGAACTACCTTTTTGTGTTTTTGAACTTTAAACTTTATAAATTCCTTAGACAAAAACCACCTCACAAAAGAGTATTAAAATAATACGTTTCGACACAAAAAGCTGTCTAATTACTATACCTCTCAACAAAACAAACTCATTATTATGTTTACAACGGCGCAACGAAAGACAAAGCTTAAATTGTTCTAAGCTTTTCCGAATTTATGTATTAATTTATAAATTCGTCTGAGTGTGGTAGCGGTGGTACTCCGTTTGTATATGTGCATGTAATTAAAGAACTTTAAACTATTTATATATATATATATATATATATATATATATATATATATATATATATATATATATATATATATACATTCGAATCCATCCGGATATACCCTTTTGTTATTTTGTGGATGTATGTATACACATTCTTACTTTATGTATATGTATGTACAAGGATATATTTGGAAAAAAAGCTCTTTCTGATTTTAAATGATAATTCTATGAATATTCATAAATGTTTTTCTTCTATTCACTAATGGAATTTTCAATTCTTTGTTATGAAAAGCTATTCCTATACTTTTTATAGCTTCTTGTTTTTTTGTTGTTGTTGTTGTGAGTGTGTGTGTAACTTAAGAAAATGTTATTTTGTCATGTTGTTAAATTTGTGTATTAAAAATCATTATTATTTGGAATTATATAACAAGCGAATAAAAGCTCATTTAAATTTAAATGAATTCGAAAAATAAAAACTCTTTTGCTCGTGCCCATTATCTTGCAGCCCAAAATAATGTTATTTCTTATTCATTATTAATCATATGACTTATTTCTGAAGTCGTGGCTTTCTATACTTTATGAAAGTAAAAAGCTTGCGTTTCGTTGATAACTTTCGATTATGTCAAATAGTCGTAGTTGTTAGCAATATTACCTTGAAAAGTTCTCGGAATAACCACCGTGTGTCGCTCCCAACAATCTGATTTTGAGTTCTGTTGTTGTTTTTAAATGGGTACATCTGTGGTTGATCCCTCTAAATCTTAACGTCATTGCTTGACATTTGCAAAAGTAACGTAGTCAAGAGTACAACTATCTCTCTCTTTGTTGGCGATTATTTACAATTTTAGAAATGGATTTAAATTTGCAACAACGAACTTGTATTAAATTTTGCGTAAAAATCGGAAAAGTGTTTCGACAACGATTCTCTATAGAAAACGGTCGTTTATAGTGGCACGAGCATCGAAAACAGACGATAACATTGAAATACCCACAAATAAGCTATCAGAGAGATAGCGGCGGACTTGAACATTGCCTATGGATCCGTCCAAGAATTTGTGGGTAATGATTTGGGTTTTCGTCGTAGAGCAGCAAAGTTGGTGCCAAAAGACCTCAACTTCATGCAAAACAGACATGGAAGATGGGTCGGCCCATGAGTTCCGCACTCCAATAGGGGATCATAGTTGTGTTCATTCACGCCACAGATCGTAATCTCATAGTGAAAAATCCCTTTTGCATCCTGCCCGTATCGGGATTCGAACCCGGTACTTCCAGCTTCAACTGCCGCAGCTTTAACCACTGCGCCACCTGGGCGGTGTCGTTTTAAGTCAAAAAAGAAGGCAATGCTCACGGTTTACATGGATTACAACGGTGTTGTGCATAATAAATTTTTGCCATGATGCCAGATCGTAAACAAAGAGTATTGTTTGGGCATTATGAGACGTTCGCGTGAAACAATTGAATGGGTTAGGAAAACAGAAAAGTGAATTTTGCACAATGATAACGCCCCGTCGTACAGTGCCATCATTATTCGTAATTTTTTGCGCAAAATGCAACAAATATCATCCAACAGCTATACCAAATTTACCTGATTTGACTCCCTGTGACTTCTTTATGTTCAATCGAGCTAAAAAACAATGACGGGGACGCGTTTCAACAGCCGAGAGGAAATAATGGAAAAATCGCGGGAAGCAATGTTGGACCTACCGAAAACCGAATGTACAAAATGTTTCGACGGTTGGATCAAGCGCTGACATAAGTGTGTTGTAGTTGATGGGGATTACTTTGAAGGGAACAATATAGATTTAGATTAATAAACTTGTATTTTTAATTGTCTGATTAAATTCCGGCTACTTTTTGATTTACATGGACTTCGGTTTAACTGAATCCGTGATTTAATCGTTGATAAACAAAACATAGTTGGGCCACTTGAACTTGTCTCAAAATGCCTTCATTTCTACGTAATTTATAAAATTTTACGAAACAGACCAAGTCTATAACGTGTCTACAATCGTTCTTTATGGGTTTCGTGGCCGAGAGAAAATGTATCTCGCTTCCGTTGACGTCATCCACGATATGTTCAAATGTCAAACTGTTCTGCCGCCCTCGAATCAGTTTGGTACTGGATGCCCGTATTGCCTTGAAGCACATATAAACTTTCTACTGGGACTACACCAATGACTGGCAGGATGAACCTTGGCTACTCGTGCAGTTTGGTTTTAGGCTGTAATGTCTAAAAACAATCTATATGGTACCTAGATTCGCCAAAAATGCAACAAATCTTTCCAGGAAAGTATATAACTCTGCTTAATATTGTTCGCAGCACCGATCAAGTTTGCCCTATTGTGATTAGATAGATTTCCCATTAATTTGAATGAGCTCTTATACATAGAATCCACCACTTGAACGACGAATTAAGGATTTTGAAAAAATCAAAAAATAGCACTGGCCCGAATGGACCATAACGCACTAAACTTAAATTTTCAATTTCTTAAATAGATGTAAATTAGCCAAGAGTCACATTACATTACAGAACCAGGGGGTGTATTCAGATACGACGAGATTTGTCATAAAACATTTGAATGTCACTGGCACGAATATGGGCCTGATCAATGCGTTCGAATATGAAAGTGTTTTAGTTTCTGAGGTGTTAAGCTTGTGACGTTCATATTATAAATCAGCTGGGCAGCTTCATTCGCGTCACACTGCACAGAGTGAACTATTTTGTTGTTGTCTGAAAAAGTTTTAGTTAGCTGAGCTATCAATATATCAGTACACATGCTGTATGTCCTACTAAAGATAATCCGAGTCCAAGTGATGCTTTTTTTATCTGCATATAGCATAAAATCAGGTGCTTAACAGCATCAAAATGAATTTCTGTTATCTCATCGAGCTTTTACTGCTCCTCAGATTTCTCTGAAAATAATTTTTCTCCCAAAGCGCCGTATTGGTGTAACAGACTATCGACACGCTGTTGTCGGATACTTAGCTCTGCTAGATTGTCATGTGCATTCTCAGCAAACTGATCGATTTGGAGAATAAGGTTTAGTGAGTTCATCGAGCTTCTATGCAAACACTTGATTAATGTTATCTTGACGTTGGCTTGAGATACTAAGTACTGCAATATGTTTTCAGGCTGACAGCTGGGTTTAATTTCGTAAAAGTCTTCATGCATAGTTTAATACACCTGTGAGCTCGCTCTTTGTGGATGAAATGATACCATCAAAGATGGTTCGGATTATTTGAACCTGAATAATGCCCTTGAGTGTTTGAGCGAGTACGAGATCGTGAACGTGATCGGGGTGTTGGCCGTTCAAATTGTCTGCAGTGTTGGCCTGGCGCACTTAAATTTAATTGCCTGACCATTTGTTCAATTCGTGTCAATCGAGACGCGAAAGAGTCAGATGACGATGTCGATGGTTGCTCGACCTGAACTGGCCTTGCTCTTCGTGGCTCTCGTACTCGTGAAAATGGTCTTGTAGCTGGAGTACTATAAGGCCTATCAACGGCGTGTAAGTTTGGTTGCTGCAACCGAATGCTTTCGTGCATACGATCCGCGACCTCGGCCAGAATCGATAAAGAAGCCGAGTCGGGTTGGGTGGCTAACGCAATTCTAATTAGTTCGTGTAAGTTTCGGGTCCACAGTGACCTAATAACTGGGACACCGAAATTATTCCCTGCCAGATTCTCGATATGTCTGAGGGTTTCGGACGGTTTACGATCGCCAAAATGTCATCTGAGCAATTTTATAACACGTCCGGTATTGTAGTTTTAAACAGTTGTGATGGGATTGACTATATGACCTGAACGATGGGTAGAGGACCATAAATTAGGTAGAAAACACCTAGAAAACTAACTTGTCCCGAATATCTAGCTTTTTGAATATAGGTCCAAGATGGAGGACGTAAAGTTCTTTGAATCCCATGAGTCAACTTAATGCTTCTTCCCAACCAATAACTATAAGAACAGTTTTAATGTTTTTCAATGTTGCTACCTCTATTTGCTCAGCATGAATGGCCATATTCTCATATAGAACTGCCATTATAATAACTTTGATTTTAAAGCGTCAATATACTCCTTCCAATTCAAATCATCATCAATTTAGATTATATCTTGAAACATCCACTTGAGTTCTAAAACTGATACTCGAAGATCTTCTACACTAATAGATACATTTTTTTCATGGCTTTTACAGGCCATTGTTGTCAACAATTTGACTCCATCGGTTTCGTACACGAACCTGCTCTTCATACTCCAGATCGCTCTCTACGTGTCTCATCGTCGGTCAGCGATCTCCCTTTAAAGATATCTGTATCATTCGATTTGGATCATAAAACGTAACTGAGCGAGCGTATTAGCTGTCTTTTGATTTCATGCACGGTATAAGGAATTCGCATTAAATTCCTGATTGAAAAGAATTCGGTTTGTGCCATCGACGTCGCGTTTCGTGCCATACGCATAATACTTCTCTCGAATCGTAAGAAGCCCTTTTTTCGTACTCATTCGTCAAGATCCACCTTGCACATTCAATCATGATTACGGCAAAACATTTAGTCATTGTTTTTTTCAGCCTATCGATTTATTTTCAGTAATCAGACTGCCTCGACCAAGTACTGCCTACTAATCTGAAACGCATATGGCGCAGTGATCTTTTATGACAGAACTGCCTTTTGTCAGAATTTCATAAAGTCGGAATGATTTGGCTACATTCGAATTCAATTTTGAAGAACCATGTAGTAAAATCATACTGATACACGTTGGCAATTATTCGCCTAGCCTGGCTTTATATACCATTCCAATTTAAAGCAGCGTAAATAAAACCCCGAATTTTTGTTTTGGAATTCTTAGACGCAATTCAATACTGCAAATATTGACAATCGGGCCGATTGATTGGTGTGGTGTAGTTTTGTATATAAACCCAAAATAACACCCAAGTACATAAATAAACCCCAGAAGAGACGAAAATAGCCGGAAAACAAAAATAAAATGGATCAATTTCGTATCAATAGACTGTACACATTCTCTTAAAATGTCCTTTCTTATTAAACAAGAATAAAAACAATTTCGATCCTTCTTGTGTATATCAATTTCGAGTTTTGTAATTTAATCCCCGAGACGCTCCTCTCTGTCCACTTTATCTTCCTATATATAATATTATGTTTACATTGGATATTGATGGCTGTATAAAAGCACCTTTTTACGATATAAAAAGCTTTGTGTCAAAACCACAACATATTAAGCATATTGTAAAGGGTTGTATACTAGGGTGGTGTCGTCCTGAACAAAATATAATCGAAAAATCGTTTTTAATTATTCATTCCAATCGGGCGACACACGATCCATCACACAACAAATCGTTTGTCTGGCAAGAATGTGTTCGCCTGGAATAGACATTGTGTGTCGGGACGATTGTCTTAAACCACCCCAATACAAAATTTAGTAATTTCCATAAAATTTAATTTAATTTCGCGTTTTTTCAATTAAGGAGGTAACAACTTTTTTGGACATGATTTTAACTGACAGGTACATAACACTCGTAGCACAAGCAAGAAGTTTAATTAAAAACACGTTTGAGGTGTAGAGAGAGAGAGAGAGAAAGAGAGTGGCAACTACTTTGTATACAAGAGCAACATTATTGTTGTGAGTTATTTTTTGGAAAATTCTATTTCATTTTCCAAAAAGGAAAACTTTTTGTTAAAAAGAAAACCGTAAAGTATTTTTCTTTTGTGATACTCGTACAAAGTAGAAAATTTTTGGAAAATTTTAAATTGTTTTGTATAAATATTTGATTTCGACGTACATTTAGAAAAAGAAAATTCGTTTGAAAATTTCGCAAAAAAAAATAGGAAAATTTATCTAAAAATTAATGAAATTAGAGATTCTTCTTGATGGAAAGTGAAAACTATCCTTTTTACCATTTTGTATTTTTTTTTTGTTTTTTTTTTCGAAAGATGACACAACAAAAATATTTATGTTCGGAAAAAGGGAAAATTGAATTAGTCGGAATACGTTCTGTATAGTTTTCCCTATTTATGGAAACGTAGAATATTAAATGAAATTACTATTTGGAAATTGAAAGCACACAAAAAAGTTTTAAATTTAATTTGATCGTGCTGTCGACTCGATTCTGATCCAGCATACTTGTGATAAGAAGGTTTAATGTAATTATGTTTAATGCTGTGACCATATCGAATGAACGACATCCGATTGAATTGGAAAGAGTTTCTTAAAGTTGAAACGTTTGACAACACACCCAAAAGCAGTGTTGATTATAATTTGAGCTTTAGATCCGAAAACTTAAAGGTTGCAGTATTTATAGCATGTGTATAACCTATTTGGAACCGCACACGTCGCCCCACTCAATACGAAAGAATGAGGAAGAAATACTACAGTCGCATACAGTCGAGATCCGTCTGATGGGAACATTTTAAGGAAAAACTGCGATCGTTTTGGTACTAGGACGCTTTTGTTTCAAAAGTGATCGTGAATATCTTAGCATCAACAGATCGTATTTGAATGCCAACGGACTATATAACAGAATATTTATCTTAGAGTACGGTCATGAGCACATAATGCGATGCAACAAATAAAATTAAATTTTGCTAGAGGTTTGATTTTTATAGACCTTCGATACTTTACACTTATCCATGGCAGCCCATAAGTTTTGAATGATTTCTACACCGATCTGAGGACTGGGAATTAAGTATTTATAGACTTGTGACAAATTCCGCCTGAGACCTCCGTATCACTGAAACAATTTCTTCTGTTTTCCAACCATTTCTTCTGCTTCAAGGTCAAAATTCTTTGAAATCGTCAACCAAATATCTCAAGGTACTACTACTTTGGTGTAAACTCATGCCAAGTTGTTTCTTTCTGCTATTCACTTTCCAGCTCTTGCAACATTCCTTGTGATATTCCTTCGAACAACCTTCCAGATTTAATCAACGGTGGTTTCAACTTTTTGAAAAGCTTTTTGGCTTATTTTAAGGGCATAACCGTCAATCATGTCGCTGAACTCTATTTATCTGACGTCTAGAGTGGAGTTGGGCTGACACTTGTCTCCGAATGAGATTAGTGAGCATTTCAAAATTCAGATAGTCTGGATCTCCGACAACTCGGACGTCATGGGAACTGAAGGACGGATGCTACCTGAAAGGGGAAAGTTGGGAGGCCCACTAAGGAACTCAAAACTGCTTAAAAAGTGGCCGTAGCCTCAGCGAATAAAAGGTGGACGAACACCCTCATGTATAGTGTAGCAAGGCAAGTCTAGCAAAAGCTGGACTCGAACTAAAAACTACCGTGGGGATACTCACATGACACTGCCTACTTGGAGAACATGTGAGGAGGCTAAGTCAGGATGCTAATGACTTTTGTAGAAGCTGTATGAACAAGGAGGAGGAAGAGACGGTAGTCCACCTCCTATGCTCATGCCCGGCTTTGTCACATAAAAGACATGAATAATTGGGAAAATTCTCTCATCCACCTCTCTGATCTCGAAAACTGTAAGGTGCGACTTATCACGCTACATGTGTAGCTCAAACTGGTTCTCATAAGGGTAATAGGGAAGTAAGATCCTGTGGTATCACAACGGACCGTTGTCACTCAACCTAACCTAACCGTCAATCATTCTATATATATCTTCACTGTTGGTTTTATCAGTATGCATCCAGGCTTCACAATCCCGATTTCACACCCGTTATTATACTTCGTGACGCGAGATGAACAGATAAATCTGTTCCAAAATTTGTGTAACGTGTCGGAGATGATCCTTTGTTCATTCGCTTACTTCTATTATATCTTCATCTGCTCCATCGATTTTCACTACTGCACAGCCAAGATAGCTATGTCCATGAATTTTTAGAGAATCATATTCAATGTAATCAATGCTGTCGCTTTTTTGATATACAGGTGCAGTAGGGCCAACCCTAACATTGCATCATTTATCTGTAGTCGGACATCAAGTCTTTGATCCAGTTTTATCAATGCTATTCGTTGCATTTCCTAATGGTTAAATATGAACAGTACATCATCTTTGGTTTCAATTTCCAAGTGCTACAGTTTTACTAAGCCGCCAGAACTCATAAGCATTCGCGAAACCTAAACCGCGAAACCTTCAATCCGAGGTGGCTCAGTGTTCATGTTAACCGAATTATTTCCCAAGTGCGGTAACGTACACTTAGCCTGTCTCGTCTGTTGCACTACCAATGGAGTCATTTGAGATATTATCGAAAGCTCGCTCAATGTCAATAAAGATACCAGAGAGAGATTTCGTTTTCCGTGTTTAATCTCTCAATCTGATAGTCGAAGTAATGTTTATGGAGTGGACTCCTGAATAGGGCTGCTAATGTGGTGATCTGACACAATCTCTATAGTCTAATTATGTTACTAGGTGATTTCCTCAACGCGTGGCTGATTCATTTCGATTTGGATCTTTTACAAAGCTAAAGAGTACTTTTTTCAAGGCCAAAACCATCTTTTGTGTTGTCAATATCCTTGTTGTTGATTTTTTCAATATGTTTCAAGGCATATGATCCATCTACTGTCAGTAGTGAATAGCCAAGAGAGATATGTACATAGGTATGGCCTTGAAATTCCACTCGGATTTTTAGATGATCCACTGAATTGTTTGCTATCAATTTTCCTTCAAATGTAGTCAAATATCCTTCCCTTTTTGATATAGAGGTGCATTCTATTCGTTGCACTTTAGAAGATTCTCTAGAAGAGGTAAAGGATCCAATAATGGTTAAATATGACCAGGAGATCATCTTTGGTCTCTATCCACTAGTGCTGCCATACAGCATTTGAAACCAAAAAAACCGCCATAAGATTTCATAAGGCTCCATCACATTTTCTCCCAATGATTCTGACTAGAAACTTTCAACGCGAGGTTGCTCAGTCTAAATAGAAGGTTGTCACTTCTTGAGTACATAGACCTTCATAATCTTAATATTAACCGACTCATAAAGCGAATCCATTTTGTCGTTGTCTGGTGACATGCACTAAGCTTTTCTCCTCTGCTGCACTACCAATGGAGTGATAAGGTATTATCGAAAGCTCGCTCAATGCCAATAAAGACACAAATTGTTTTTCGTCCCATAATGAGGTCCAAAGTTTACCTCACTAAATAGATCACTGTAAGACTGGCTCTCGTGGAGAAACCTAGTTTAGTTCCTTTTTGGGTCTTAGTAAAACCTGCATCACCCTTTGAAGGTCACCTATTCCATTAGTGTTGTCTTAGTATTGTCTTAGTTTGAGGTTGTATTCCGTGAAAGCTCCGTAATACCGCTCTAGTGGACAGTCTTTGCACTAGTATAACCTTCGAATATAGTATTTTTAGGATAGTGTGGAAATTTTTAGACAGCGTACTATTATAAGCGAATGTTTAGCCACACATGACAAAAGCTCCTACAACCAAAAACGGATCGAAACACGAAAATGGTTAATTCTTATACCATCGACATATAAACTACTTAAATGCAGATACTCTTTGCTTATAAAATAATTCAAGAAAACCGAAAGTAGATAAATTGGTATGCGGGTGTATTCAGCCAGCCATTCACAATACAGTCTATATGACCTTTTGCATCTGTCATTTATAAACAAACTTTTTAGTCTTATAACTACATACAGTATTCAAACTAGTCTGTTTGCTTTCAAATTTTCTGAATTTATGTTTTCGAGATTGTCTTATCATTTTCTTAAATCGAGTACATTGTATAAATGCAAAATAAAAAAAATGCTGAGCTATTGTTTGTTGCGGTCTGATTGTCTTACCACAGTATGACCTTTTCTTATATATTTCGTAGATTTTTTTTCCGCTTTTTGTTGCCTTATGAATTTTTGATCGGCTGCCTTCTTCTTATATACACATTACTTATGCTTTTCAAGACACTCTCTATTCTTATGCAAAATACATCGACAACAGACATAAACCATTTTATATATTCTTATGTACAGTCACACAAATTCGGAAAACATATTTAGATAAAAATTGGTTTTTGTCTTGTGAATTATTAATAGTTTGTGACATTCTATATACTGTCGTACGATATGCAATATACAATACAATCATGGATGTGACAGACGAAATGGAGTTGAAAGCGACTTTGTAGGTAATTTGGGAAGTTTATAAATCTGACTATATAGGAGTCTCAAACCACATTCAAACCTAGAACACATTTCAACATATTTCAAAAGGTTCATCGGAATGGTTCGGAGCTTCATCCTCCTGCTCAAAGCTTTACTTTTATCTTACGGGGTATACGTGGATAAGTCTCAAGATGACGGGCCTTAGATGAGATAACTCTATCTGACCATCGCTTTATATCCATTACTTAAAGTGTTGATGAACCTGAAATTGAATAGTTTAGGAACTCAAGAAAAAAATTCGACGCTATCCTGACTCCAGCTCTACCAGTTGCTTCGACATTTAGTGATGAAAATCAGAAAGTTCTGGGAAATGGAAAAGTCAGCTGGCTAGCGTTAAAAAGCTTTTATTAACTCATATGAGAAAAGCTGTCCCTTTTAATAAAATCTCAGAGAACTGGATCATCATAGACAAGGTAGATGGGAAGACTGAGGAAACAATACAAAAACGCCATGAAAACCGGTAAAAAGGAGGAAGAAGGTGACTTGTAAAGATCCTACAGATCCTCTTTAAGAGAGTACATGCAATGCATTCAAAGTTCTTTGGGGAAATATAAAAGTATCGCAACTCGAGAAAAGCCAGAATTTGGCTTGAGACCACCGCAGTTGACATGGCATGGAGACCACACTTCTAAAGTGGTTCAGTGATTGAATTAGTGCCGACTTAGACAGTGATACTTCCTCGGGCAATTGCCCTGAAGAGATACCCTCAAGGTGAAGTTGTGTCTCCATTTCTGTGGGGTATCTGATCTAAACTGTTAGCCCAACCAAATGACTTCGAACGTTTCTGTCAGGGTTATGACAACGACATCTTCTCATTTTTTCTGAAAATGTGTTTTAAACAGTCATATAGCAAATCACGAGGTTTGAAATCTAGAATCGTGTTCTGGCTATATCTGGATGAGTACGCTGCAATCTGACTAGTGCCGGGCTATACGTTATAAATAATGCGGTCATACTATATCCCTCTTGGTAGGAAAACGCCACTGTTTTCGGGCAGTTAATTTTCCATGACGGCCATGCTGCTCGAAGCGGTATTGGCTCCAATACTGTTTCATCCAAACTATTGTAGTTTATGGCAAGATAATACACATTGAATTAGCTTGATGTGTGAATAAAGTCAGACTTCATTATATACCCAGTCTATGGGTAGCAAAGAAAACTTGTAGACCGATAATTTGGCCCGGATTGGTGCATCTTAAGAAAAACATCGATATGTAGTTTGAGGATCTTGCTACGTTTTCTCATTGGCCTCTGTTCTTTGAGTTATCACTTGTCTTGAATCAAAATTTGAAACAATTCAAGAGGAGACCAATAACTGTTGAACACTTCCTGTGGTCCTGTCCTACCAATATTCTCTCCATAGACTATACAGGGCTTTTGTACATTCAAACGTGGTTCCTTTTGAATATATTGGACTTCATTCATGAATGAATATGCTGCTCAATGTAACCGTGACTAATCCATAGCTTATCGGTCAGAACAAATAGTAATCGGAAAAAGTATAGGAAGCAACAGTACTTTCTCGTATCTCTTCTCGTATTGCCACGATTCTTTATTAATGTTTGCAGCACTCATTTAGTTTCTTTTTGTACGGGTTTCATCAGGCAAAGGTGTCCGTAATAGGTTTTCATATATGATGCGTTCGTCATACGGGCCACCCTATGATGAACGCGTCATATTGAAGGTTGCTCAATGGCAACCTTCAATCTGGTTTTATTTAGCCTATCTAAAACTTTACCAGCTGTGTTAAGCATGCAAAACTTTTATCAATAAAAATAAGGCGCGACCTTCAGCTGCTACAGAAAGTACCCACACTAAGGCAAGCATACAGAAAGTATACCCACACTAAGGATGTACTTTGTTTTGTATTTCAACAGGTACACCATCGGGTCTTGTGGCTTTCTTGTTTTTCAAACCTTTAATTGCGGAGTGGAGTTCTTCCAAGGAAAAATATAGGACCTCACCTATCTCTAGGCTTGTTTGTATTAGACAGTCCGGATGGCTTGGGACCAAGGCACCAAATTTTTTTCTATCATGGATGCTTCTATTATAGATAAACACGGCTTATTGGCTCTCTAAGTTACTTCATAGCGAGCTTGTAGCCAACACCAGAACCCCATGGGTTCCTTTTTGATATCTTCCAAAATTTCTTTCCAGCATTGAGCTTTGCTGCTGTTGATGATATGTCTTAACTGCTTTGTTTTATCTCTATAGTTCATTGATCGTTGGCTGTAAACAGAGTTTATGAAGCTGTGCGATTTCAATTGTCCACCAGTATAAGATTTTTTTGGGCAAAGATGTGTTACATTCTTGGACGATCAGATTCATAGTGCTGTCCACCAATTATTTCACTCTCGTTCTGTCGTTAATTTTCCCTTCTTGTATTTTTGTTGTGCCTCTAGTTCTATCTGGGTTCTGTGGGCCACCAATGTGAAATATGTTGTACTGGTGATCGCTGTTTTGGAGTTGTGGGCTTAAACGTTCCGACGCAAAAGTAATATATGGGATAGTCTCTGTCAACCTTGAACGCTTGAAAGTCAGTATGTTACCGTTGTTTACTGCCAACACCCCCGTTCTGGAGATCATTTCCAGTATGTAGCTGCCACATGAGGCGATCCACCTTTCCTTTGAAGTTTGTTATACAATCATTTGGAGCAAGATAGCAGCTGAATATAGTCACGTCTTTCAGTTTTACCCAAACGAAACCACGATCCTGTCCACTGTCGATTATTGTCGCTCTTCTTGGCTTTGGAATCCAAAGCGCAGCTGTGCTTACTCCTGTGCAGCTTTGACTGTAAAACATAGGTCATATTTTCATTGATTTTTCCTTTTTAGTGCATTTAAGCCTAATGGTGGACGCCAATGCGATAAAGCTATCTGTTGAGAAATATCGAGAGCTTAATAAAATTAAAAGCACCCAATTTTACCACCCGAAGAAATAGTGTCTTAAAGATATGTCACAAAACGAATTCTGTACAACAGGTATTCTATATAATGATACCCGTAAGTAAGCTCAACATATTATACCTAAATAAGCTCAACTAAAGCTTCGTTCAAGATTGACATCAATCTCGTACTTTAAAATCGAATTTCGTTTCACATTAAATTCGAAACGAAATGCGTTCAATTTCGACAGCAACAAAAGCTCCATTTAAATATAAATTTTCGTATTCTCAAGATGAAAACAAAAAGCTTTCATTTTCCTCATACATAATACATAGATGTATTATGTATATATGTATGTACATATATGTATTGCAACATCGATTATGTGATTCTATTTGGTATTCATACCAAATAATCTTGTCGAGAGTAGAAAGCACAAAACATGTTTCTAAATTTCGATTTCGACACAAACCCATATCGTATCGAAATCGAGTTTCGAGATGTGTGTGTACAGTAAACCCCCAGTAAATTTAATTTATTTTACGAACACAAAATTTCCATATATCTCGTTGAATTTGTGTTAAAAATGATTTCTTCGCAAAGAACAACCATAGGTAAACAAACGAGCTTTTTACCAAAAAAAAGCTTTTCTTTTTTAAATTATTTTATTTTTACACTTCAATTAACATTTTGTACCGTTTCGTTTATTTTATATTATAAAACACCTGCCTTGAATCAATATACATATGTATGTTTAAAATTTAAAGGAAAGAAGCTTAAAGCTTTGTACGTCGATATGTACAAATATATATAAGGATAATGTCGAATCGATATTTCAATAAATGTACAAATCGACATACGAGATAAGTAAACTAAATAAATAAATTGCGATGGTACCCCAATATTTGATCTGCAGCACACACACTCGTAGTCGTAAAGCTTCGATCCATAAAAAATAAATAAATTAAGGCGATGTGAGATATAAAACGGATTTGACACGAAACCCAATACAAATTTTATTACTTTACTATTCGTCTCACTATATACTATGAGTACACAGCATGTTTGCCCTTAGGGACCGGTTCGGTATGTACAGAAAATAAAATCATCTTGGAGTGATAAAACAACGATATAACGCAAAATCCATTTGAGATGAAACTTTAAACTTTGCAGCGAAACATCCGCAGACCTGATTTATTTTCCATATTTTCCAACTGTGATAACGTCATTATTATCACACTAAATATATCTACGGGGTCGGTCGGACACTTATATTTTTGAATTAATATTCTGTGCACAAAATGAGTTGCCTCTCGGCATATATAGTACAGCACAACACATGTCGAGCATATATACAATAATTTTTGTTTATTTCGAAATGTTTTGTGTTGGCAGTATCCCGAGAATAGGGTTGTGTGGATTGTTCGATGGGGATGAATTATTATTATTATTACATATTTAAAAAGAAAGTTTTCGTTTCGATGTTTTGGGCATGCTATATCTATACATTCAATGTTAAAAAGGCAACATGTCTATATATATTATATACTCGGTATGTGTTTGGAGGAAATGCGGAAAAGATTTACACAACACGTACATATATGACCTATATGAAGGGGAGATATAGATGTTGTGTTTATCTAAAAATTTGATTTAATTTATGGGATGAAAAGTTACGCATTCGAAATTATCTTCAAATAATTGAAAACCATTTTGAATTTAGAAAGAGATATTATAAGAACATGCTTTTTCGAACTTACACAGTGATTCTCAAACTTGGTTGAAATGAGTACCGGCTTCATTACATTGATTGGGGTCATGTTACAATATGTAATATCTCAACGGCAAAGTCTTCATTTCCAACCTGTTATAGTGAAATGAATCGGGGTGTCGGACTTTTACCAATTAAGTCCTAACCCCCGATTTCTTTGCCGTTCGGCCATATGGGACTATCGCTAGATATTACTTTAATAGACAATCTCATCTTAATGCTGCTTCATATTCAGCTAGAACAAGGTTCTCATCGCGTTTCTGTTTCGGAACCTCTCAACTCCTTTCCAATTCGAGGTATAATTTTGAAAGCAAAACTCTTTGTAAAAGAAATAAATTGCAGAGATTCTCGTATAAGCATCCTTTCTGACAGCCGGACTTCACTAACGGCGATTGGTTCCAATACTGTTTCATCAAAACTTGCTTTTTGAACCTGCTCTAGGAGTGACGTCACTATCTCTTAAACAAGAAATTGACTATCACTTTGGAGATCTACACCCAAAAAGATGGGATAATCTCATCTCTTGTACTCTATCCAAAATGTTCTTTGGGTCAATAAACCAGCAAAGACCCGAGTTCTTCTTAAATTATGATAGACGCACTTTAAGAATCTTGTTGTACCTTCTCACGAGGCACTGCTCCCAATCATACGTTTCAAATGAAAATTCGAAATATCTCATACTGCAACCAGTGTGGGGATGGAGAAGAAAAAACTATTGAGCACTTCTTGTGCTCCTGTTTTTCATACTCTTTCAATAGACTGCACTGTTTTGGCTCACAATTCTTATTTGAGGATCAATTGACTATACCTTGAGGATACCAGATATCATGGACTTCATTAGAGGAACAAACAGATTCCGGGGCTGAGAGTGTGTGTCTGGAAAGTGAGGTTACAATGGTCCAATTGAGCCTAAGTGTCTGGGAGGAAAAAAAGTGCATTTATGTTTTTTCTCGTCTTGGAACTCAAAAAATAATCGGTCTCTTTCTGCTTGTACTTGAATAATACATTCTCTAAAGCATACAAGACCAGTTCGGAACTGCGTTGGTTAAATTGTAACCCACTATATTGACTATTTAGCACTTAAAGAGATCTGGCGACAAATATACACATCTTTGGTCGAGTTATATAATTGTTTCTGCCATGCTCTCTTCCTAATGATGAGGGATGTTAACCATTGTTGAATGTACCAGACGTTCTGTTACTAATTTTTACAATCTCCAATGTCATCGGTAAAGCCAACCACTTGAGCTGGACCTTCTCACTTAAAAAGGATTTCAAAGCACATCATCAGACATCACGTTCGATAATGTAAGATCTAGAACGGACCCTTGTGTTGTACTACAAGCTATTACACATGTTGTAGTCCCATCACCAGTTTTATAGTTTAGAGCCCTCTCACCGAAGTAACTCGCAACTACTCGGAACAATTCCAATTAGCCGTATTGAAGGCTCTTCACATCTAGTGTTCTTGCTTTTTGTTGCCACGGAAACGTCTTGTACCATATATCGCCTCTTGCACCTAATCTACCAGAGCTTTTCTGAATCAACATTGGTGTTCTGCCAGGTCATCCGCCCTTGAAATATCGTCCTGTATACAGTTGGACATAAGTCATTCAATAGGACCGTGGATGACAAGAGAATGGTTTTCTTGGTTGCTTGTCTCATTTCAGTAACAGTGCCACTTTCTCCATTTATTAGTGAAAGCTTTTTATTTCAAGCACCGTGAAACCACTTTCAGTTCGTTTGTTTGATGTCACCCTTCAGTTACAATATATCGTCACTTGACGTTTTCTGCAGGCAAAATCTTTCAAATAATGGGCTTCTTGGTATTTTGTTCGTTCTTTGAGACTAACGAAGTGTCTTAATCGTTGTTCCACCAAACCAAAAGACAGGCTTCTTAAGATTGTCAACTATTCTTCTGGACATTGCTGTACCACGTGCTCTTGTAATATACTCCATAAGTTGAGTGCCTTTATCATTTACGGGCTCACCTAGTATAACATTGAACATCATCAGATGAAATATGTTTTCACCGAACATTTTCGACTTCCTTCACATTGGCTTTCTAATGTAACTATCTTGGTTCTTCCACGGCCTTCTTTCTATCAGTTTGTACATACCAGCTTGGTACTCATTGTGTGTATATTAGTCGCACTTCATGTTGTTCATCTGTTGGTCAAACAATTGCTTATAAACATGTGGTTAGTTATTGCATTACCTCGACGAAAGGAAGTTGTATTTTCTGTATTCATTAGTAGCACGGTAAAAAACCTCTTATATTTGTCTAAAGGCTCTCTCATTCAATGAACCCTGCATTGAATTCACCAGCTATCAGCAGTGAGTTTCTGCTATACGTGCGTCGTTCCTTAGTTAACCAAGAAAAGTTTTGTACTCTTCAATCGATGCACTTGGATTACCTTAACAACATTAAATGTGAATGCCGTTGTCATTTGGTCTGACCTAGCCAGAGATAGTAGTACTATCAATTTCCTGTAGAGAGTGGCTACCACAATTCTGTTATCGAGATGTCTGCATTTGTCACACACAATTGCAACATCTTCTTCAACTTCTTATACTGACTGCTGCAAGAACATCCTTCTCAGTAGAGAAGATACATTTGGCTTATTTTAGAATGTCTTAGTGTGTGTACTTCTATACCATATATTTTGCAGAGTTTTAATCTGTCAGTTTTTCCTTTTACCGTTTACGGCCCAATGATAGAAGCCATTTCACTAAACACTACCTGTCAGCTCCAGTTTCGCCCGGATTCGGCAAGAACTCCAACAACACTGTTTGCATCACTAATTGCTGCTGTTTGAGTTCTTCCGTAGGCGTTTGAACATTGTATCGCCCTTTTACTTCTTCGAATTGTGCATCTAGTGCAATTTCCTCTTATTTGGAAGTGGTACTCTGGTCAATATCGTGATCAGCAACAACGCCTCCTGGTTCAACATTTTATCTATTGTGTCGTCTATTCCAATTGCTGTTCCTATATTTTGAGGTTTCAGATACAATATTTTCCCCAAGAGTATTCAGTGCCGGATCTACCTTGAAGATTTATATCCGGTGCTGCGCATGCTTTCTCTTAACATTTCTTACTGATTCTTGGTCGTCGTTGTTTCTCTTTATATATTGATGTCCTGACTACTTGTCGGTGACGTTTGACACTCGTGAGATATTAGAATCTTCAACCGCCTGACCCGTTGCCAATTCGTACCTGCCCTCCTCTTTTGTTCTTCTGTTTCGCGATGTAGTTGTATGGTTGGCAGTAAGTTTCTCCTCACTATATTGCTTTTTATAAACGAAGAAGACGATGCAGAAAAAGTCGCTGCAGTAAGATCATTTATTACAAACTTCCATTGAGATGACATACCATATTCTCTTTGTTGAAAATTTGGAGGTGTTCCACTCTCCTTAGTATTTGATGGTGATTGAAAAACAACTCTCCCATTTTGTTTATTTTTTTCTTGATTTTTACATGTTTGTTCCCATCATCAGAAATAAAGGCCACCTACGACAGAGCACTGTATTATGATAAGAAAGGTATGGTCTTAAAGCGAGTGTCGCCAACTACGGAGTTTGTCGATGTACGAACAAGCTTTCTTATAGTCATGCATCCATCGGCGTATGGAGTAAAATATTGGCATCCAATATTTTTCGTACAATACTCAGCATACAGGTGGATATAGCGAATCATCATCTAGCAAACTATTTTTTGGTAATATCCGGATAATACGGTGTTTTGCAGGAAACGGTATAGCGAAGATTTACTCAAACGGCCTCGTACTCTTAGTATTCCGGATGGCCTAAATGGTGATGACCATAGTTTTGTAAATAATTGCTAACTTGTGTGCAACGCAGTTTTCCGAACATGGCGAAGGATTACTCTTTACATCGTGGTTGCATTTTTGAATTTACAAAGAATCTACAGTGGTCCGATTTTTTCAAATTACTAATTCTTACTATTCACTTAATGTGTTGCTAAATCTTATGTTGAACTTACCCTAGCCAATTGTTGAAATATACTAAATTGTTGGTAAATTTAAACAAGTAATTGATCTGTACAACCAAAATTATGTTAAATATTAACTTAATTTGGGATTATATAAAACTTGGTAAAACTAACTAATTCGTATGTGAAATTTACTGTTTTTTTGGTTAATTCAACTTTTTTATTTGGTTATTTAAAACCAATTTTTTTTATAACAAAACATTTAGTTACTTTAACCAAAAATAATTAGTTATAAAATAACCAATTACTTATGGTTAAAATAACTAAATGTTTTATTTTAATAACCAAGGTTTGGTTATTTAAAATTAAAAGTTATTTTAACCACGAGTATAGTTATTTATTTAGGGCATTTGGTTGGTTGAATAAAACTTTGGTTAAATTGGCCAAGTTTTTTGTTGTTTTTGACGCAAGTATTTCGCTGAGTGTAGCTATATCTTGCAAATTTTGAACTTTGATGAGTGTTTTAACAAAAGATTTAAACTACGATATCTTCATTGGCCGTTGCAGCTCGTAATACATAAAATAATTTTGGCTGTCCTTCCGAATTACTTATAGTTTTTATCTTTGGTTCTTCACCAACATAGTTGTGAGCAAATTTCAACTGTCGTGTGTTTTTCAACAAAGCTTTTACATCACCGTGTCATTCAAAGCGAATACCTTTATATCGTCATATTCCAGAGACTCAATACAATTATCCACACACGTTTGGTATAATGTCGATACGTGTCGGCATAATGTCACCGTCCTCATTAACTTTCTTTTAAATTAAGACAAGGCTATAAGCGGTCTGCTTCTGAAGCATTGCAAAATGCATATAAGTAACCGCACGTTTTTGGGTTCAGATTGTAGTCAACCATCGAAGACAAGGAAGTAGAAATCACCCACAAATGGCCGCATAAGTTAAAACAAATTTCAAAACCCGCATATAGTTTTCGATATTATAGTAGCGTTCCGTAAGCCGCAGCATCCATCACCATGTTTTGCTTTCAAACATTTTCAAACAACAAAACGTATTAAAATTTACAAAATGCATATTCACACCAACAATAAACTTTTCAAGTTTCGAACAACATTATAGCATTCAAATTTTTCCAAATGAAGTATTTTAACAATAAAACTTCATAAAATCCGTAACAACAAAATAAAATGTTCTATCATCATCAACTCGTCGTAAGTTTTCACCAAATTTTCCAAACAACATAATTTTTTATTGTTTATGTATTTGAACAGCCAGTAGCAACATATACATATATATTGTCTAAAACTACTTTAACTTTTAAACCAACTTATGTGTAAAGAAGAAACTGATACTTTCGAAATAATTCCGTCTAATTTATTGTTGTCCGTATACAGTGTATGCTGACGATGGCAACAACAAACTTTTTGTTTATTGGAAAAATTTTATTTTCTATTCAACACAAACGGAAAACTAAGAAACCGGAAGTAATATTATAAGTTAAAGATGGTTGTTGTTGGCTTCTTGTTTATTTATTTCATCTGCATTGGTTTATAGTTTGTCGATTCCCCTTGGTAGGGAATACGGATTTGGTTTGATTCGTCCAATTAACGAATAACTTGTATCTTCACTATATGGATATGTAACAGCTTAGCATGTACGTATATAATTTTCCAATATTTAATTTTTCATTATTTATTTATTTATATTTTAAACAATAATTAAAATAAAAATATTTATTTATCCATTCGAATGCACCTTGTGGAATTGAAAATTGATAATAAATTTTCCGATTACTAATGATTGTTTTGATTATTTATGGAAATTATCCTATTTATTTGTGGGTGGGTGGGGGTTGTTTTTACAATTAAATATACATAAATTAATTTGATTTAAAATAATTATAAATATTTGTTTTCGATTTTTATATTTTCAGACCGAATTATCACATAATTTACAACAACTGTCAGAGAAAGCTAGATCAACCACAGAATTTATACAGAGGCTAAAGGGGATGAGTGATAAAGTTACGGTAAGTTATACATACTGTGTTTGATAAAGAGAAATTCCTACACGAAATTCCTATAGGTCTGATGGTACCGACATAGAAAATTGGTCGGCCTTTGCAAAATATAAAAATCTTTTTTGCATCCTGCCCCTATCGGGATTCGAACCCGGTATCTCCCACGCCAACTGAGGTAACTTTAACCACTGATCATTTTGGGTGGTTTAGAGTATACATTGCCTTAACCATACATGACCAATAAACTCTGTCCACCCAATTTTTACAAAACATTTCCGTTTGTATAGACTCCTGCCTCCTCAATGGCAACATCGATTCGATCTTTTAAGTCTAAATTAGTCTCTGGATGGTTAGCGTAACATTTTTCCTCCACGAACACTGCACAGTACCGTAGTTTAGGTCCAGGAAAAATGTTACGTGAAACAGGACAATCATGTGACCTTTCGCATTATGAGCTACAACCGACTATAAGATAGGTTACTTGCTCATTTGCGAAAAAAATGGACCAATGATGCCGCCGGTCCAAAAGTACGAAGTTCAAATCCTGATAAGATGGATTTTATCTTTTCGATCACACAGTCATTCAATAACGTCATCAGATCGAAATCGGCCTGGCGAATTACCACAACATAACATCACTTCGAATACAATTCACAAAGTTTGCCCACAGCGCGGCGCTACAGACTTCTCCATGGTAACGTATAGGTTTTCTGAACCTCAAATGTGACAATTTTGCTTGGGGGCAGCCTCCGAGGTGAACTTCGACGGTAAAGATAATTTTTCGGTAAAACTGTACGACTTCATACCAAGGTGTTTATGCACAATTCTCATCACAGAACTCCGTGATTGTTCTATTCTTCATTGTTCTATTCTTCATCACGATGGCGAGTCTATGTACATAGATAGATGCTCAGACATACTCCGAGGAACCGCTGCAATGGTCTCAGCTGTGCAGGCCGTAAATACACGTGCATTTGGTTTTCAGGTGCTGCAAATGCACGTGTATCAGGTTAAATTTTAGCATAACCTGTAAAAACCGGCGTTTCAACATACTTTTGTAATGGTCAGAACTCTGACTAAACAAGCTCTCAAAAAGAACCAACGTTATCAAACCAATCTTATCAAACCAACAAGCAACTAAAGATAATCACTACAAGAAATTATTTTAAATGTCCTGAGCGCTGACTGTTACATGCCCGGAACAAAATTTCCGACCTCAACATGAAGATGGCAGTTTAATTTATGGTTTTGTGTTTAAGGGATTCGGATGGAGTGTTTTACATTGTGCTGCTATTAAATATTAATTTTTGAAAGGATAAACGCCTACGCAAATCAAAGTCCGACGCTGTGTATTGGGACACCATAATTTAAAAACGAGCTGCTGAATTCAAACATGGCTGATCTAGTTTGGGTGACGATGAACTGCTCAATTTCACCAAATGGTGCACCACCCGAATTAAATTAAGAAAGATAAGGAGAATAGGAGCCAACAAATGTGTTCATCTCATATTAAACGAAGATTTAGATGAAGGTTTGCTCACTTCGGACCAAAAACGAGTTGGAATTATCATAGGATTCATCATTATATCACAAAATCAAATATACAGTCAAAACAGTAGACTGCCAAAGAGAAATCAGCTGCAAAAAAAGATAAAGACTGTTGGGACAATTTGGACTAATCTTAATCGATTACTGCAGAACGGCAGGAAGCACATTTGCAGACAAATCTTGCGCTGCCACAATGATCCACAAATTGTTTCGACCAACCTTTTAACTCACCAGATCTAGTCACGGGCAGCTTTTTTTGTTCCTTGGTCCAAAAGTTGTGCTCCAAGGTCGGAGATTTTCGTCGAATAAGGACGAAGGCACCACCTTTGTAAGCTACCATTTTGTCGAAAAAGACACCGGGTTTTATTTGGATAGGTTAAAGTGGAAGCGTAGTCCAAAATATTTGCTGTCCACATATATTGACACTGGCTGAAATTATTAAAGTAAATCGGCCATTAATTGACTAATTGAAAACAATTTATGTTCCACCATGATAAAGTCTCACATATTTATGAGCTCACAAACCCTCAACTTAGTTTCCACTTATATGTTCTCAAAGTTTGTTATATGTCATTCTGATTTTTAAGCTCGTCCTATTAATAGAAAACAATACCACATTATTCTCCAGAAGAACCTGCAATGGGCACTTGTTCTATGAGACAGAGTCTTCTATCATTTTAATCTATATCGATGTATGCATAATACATGGAAGATCTGTGACTGACAACTAGTACTGGTGAATTATGTATGTTCCATAATTCACCAGTACTAGTTGTTATATATTGCCGATACACTATACCGACTTCTAAAGAGCTTTTTAAAACCTCGACGAAACAACTTACCGTGAAATAACGGCTCAAAAGATTTGTCTTGAAACAACGATTAAATCGGCTGCCGTGTCTGTTAGTTCACTAAACTTGTAATAAACTGGGACTTGTGATTTTTATGATTGTTTAGACATCCAAGACCAGATTTGACGAGATTGTGTTTCATTTTTGGTCGATTAAAATCTACACAACCATATCAGTGTGTTTGGTATTGCTTTTTAAAACTTACATCATCATCTGCTTGGAAGTCGTGTTAGATCCTATCATCAGCAAAAAATGCGCAACCACACGGATCCTATCATCAGCAAAAAATGCGCATCCAAAAGGGTGACCACCGTCGACCATACTTGATTATAAACAAATTTTTGTTGCCAAAGATGACAAATTTCCACCCATGAACTTTCAAATAGGTAAGCGTTGTTACAATGCACGCCTAAAGTTATAGATTTTTACGAGTCAGTCAATGTAAAAAGTACGACCGGAAGTATTCAACGAGATATCGCAAAAATATAGACGCGAGTGTGTTCGAGGTGGAAGGGATGAACACGCCGAAAGCATATATCGAACATGTAATCACATTCGAGTGAGAAAACACAAGAAATGCCATATAAAGGTATTCGTGCCTATAAAAGAACAATTGTCCTAAAAACTATCAAATACTTAGCAAGGATGCCAGTGGACAGGGCCGACTAGAGAGAAACAGTACTCCAGCTGGAGTGAAACAGTACATACTATAAAGGCTAGAATTTGCAGCAATAGCCCGTAACAAAGTTGGAAGTATTATTGTGGAACGTATTTTCTATTTTGTGGAACATAATTTTCAATTATGATATATTCGTGGTTTGTAGTCTTGTCTTTACTATGTTTTGGGGCCAGATCACTTCTAACTCGTTCCCAGTTCCTTTTTAATGTAATAACATTAGTAGAAAGGATTTAACACACATTTATTTAGATTAATAAATTTTGATGAAAATGGAGGAGTTGAACATGCTGGATGCTTAAATCGACGATGTAATCACATTCGAGTGAGAAAACACAAGGAATATCCAGGTATTCCTGATTGTGGTAAACTGAAATTCTTCTAGACAAACACGCAAATAAGTGTTCTAAAAAAGTAGCAAGGATGCCAGTGGACTGGGCCCGCTAAAGCTTTTAAGGATAATTAAAAGACTAATAATGGCATTATTAACCAAATATTGCCAGCTGGAGCGAAACATTAGAAATAGAAGCAATAGCACCTAATAGTGTTGGAAGTATTAGTGTGAAACGTATCTTTCAAATTTTGTGGAACATAATTTTCAATTATAAAATATTTGTGGTTTATATTTGCCTTTAATATGTTTTGGGACGAGTCCTTTTTTAACGTCATACCGTTAGGAGAAAATTAATAATACTTATTTATTTACTTTCATAAATTGTGGAACTTGTTGAAAATTTACGAAATACTTCCGCAATCCTTTCAGAAACGATACTTTTGGTAAAATATAAAGTGTATATGTTTGAACAGAGACAATTATGGAGCAAATATATTTCCGGTTTTTACCGCGCAATACGAGGTACATCTGTAAGTTGTTATATTTATGAGTCGATAATAGAGTTTGAATAAGAAATCGGTGTGAGTGTTAGCAGAAACCTATTGTTAGTTAACAACTAGCACTTCCTTCATACTATTATGATCATCCAAATCACCATCGTGTAAATATTTATATGTTTTCGACAATATTTAATTGACTTTAACCCTTTTTTTTGTGCAAAAATAAACAATAACCAAAGTGTTTTGTTAGTCACATCCCCAAAATGATTATTATCACTCAGACCTGATTATTGTTGTATTCTTACCATTGTTTCTATAGACATACAATATCGAGACAGAGTATGCACACAGAATCTATATAGGTAGACAAAATATAATCGAATATTGATGGTTGGGGCGGAATTCACCCCAACGCTCTTGTCACAGTACAGATATAAATTCATCATATAATTGTTCTCTGTGGATCGGTGTAGGTGAAAAATTATTGACTTTTGTATTAACAAAAAATCAGGAATGAATGAGATAAGGTTAAGAGATTAAAAAAAGCTTACAATTTCCTATTTTCATCTTGATTGTTTTTGTTGGTGTGGTACTTTCAATATTTTATGTGAGAAGAAAATGAAAAACATTATTTTTCTTTTATCAATGAACATACTCGTACAAAAATCAATCTTTGGAAAATGTATAAATTTTATTCGATTCTCGATAATCTCTAAATCTCTATTGAATAATTTATAATAAATTGGATTAGGTTTTTTGTTCAATAAACGTATATCTAAAAAATTTTACAGGATTCATGTATGGAATTTGAGCGGCTCGTAACGGCACAGTGTGAGGCGCTGATACAGGCGATACGAGATAGGCGAGAATATTTATTGGACGCAATTAGACGAGATAAAGACACAAAACTTAGGATATTAAAAGTGAGTATATAGTGGGCCGCTCATCAAGCTTTTATATATTTATTTGGCTGATTATGTGTTTATTATTATCTCGTTTACTGCAGGAACAACAAATGAGCTGTACAGGGAAATTACAACAAACAACCGGACTAATACAATTTTGTATCGAAGCCCTTAAAGAAACGGATAGTGCTGCATTTTTACAAGTAAGTATTATGACCACGCCCCACATATATTTTGCCACAGTGAATTCTATATATTATACAAAACAATACCATAGAACGACGTTAATGATAGCACAAATGGTGATTTTCTCACATTAGTAACGATTCACTTAGAAAATAAAATTAAAATATGAATTTTAAAAATTAAATTAAAAATAATCATAATTAAAATCTAAACAATAAAATTGTTTTTTTGTATCTATTCGGGATTTGGTGAAAATTGTTCTACCTCCTCCCCTCCTACACACGAATATATAATCATGTTGAGATGATTCGAGTCTATATTATTTTGAATATTATAATTCTGAACGTCCGACACCCCTCAAATACTTTTCAATAAATAATTTGTATTTTAATCCGCCATCATTAGGGATATTCATGTATTGAATATTTCAATTATTGTTCATTTTGTTGTCGAACCATTGTCGTCAGCAACGAACTTCGTTCGAAACATCATTCGATCAGAACATGACTGATTTGATCTTTATCCACAAATCCAAAATGTTTCGATTTCAGAAATTGACTTAAAGTAGGTGAAGTCCAAGGCATATACTTATAAACATTCTCTCTCTCTCCTCTCTCTCTCTCTCTCTCTCTCTCTCTCGAAATAAGTTGATTTGTAAGCTAGTCCTCCTAATGGAATGCAATTCCTCATTATTCGCCAGATAAATCTGCAAATGGGCTGTTAAAAATAATTTGTCCCATTTTCACTCACTAATTCTATGAGACAGAACTTTCTATCATTGTAATCTATATCGATAGTCGTGCAGTTATATTTGCATAATAAATGGAAGACCTGTGGCTGGCGCATATTCGTAATTCACCAGTACTTGAGGTTATATATTACCGATACACTAGCGACATCTAACAGAACTTTTTTAAAACCTCTATGAAACAAGTTACCATGAAATTATGGCTCAAACGCTTTATCTTAAACATCGATTAAATGCCACAAAGATTGCCGTGATTTGTCTCTTTTAGTTCACTCAACTTATGATAAACAGTTTTGACATCAATTTTTATTAGGTTCTTCAAAACTCGTCTACGACGTAAAAGCCAAAATTTAAAACACAAGACGCATATACTTATAAACATTCTCTCTCTCTCTTTCTTTCTCTCTCTCTCTTTCTTTGTCTCTCTCTCTTTCTCTTTCCCTCTCTCTCTCTCTCTCTCTTTCTCTCTCTCTCTCTCTCTCTCTCTCTCTCTCTCTCTCTCTCTCTCTCTCTCTCGCTCTCTCTCTCTCTCTATCTCTCTCTCTCTTTCTCTCTCTCTCTCTCTCTCTCTTTCTCACTCGCACTATGAGTAATTAGAGAAGTAAGTTGATTCCCATTCGATCAAGTGAACCATAAATATATTGAGCAATGTTCCATTGCTTCGTAATCCATTGTAGAAATATATTACCCCGCTACTTCTAAGACATCGCAAACTCTTTGCACCATTGGTTCAAATTGGATCCACCTCAAGAGTTTTTCTAATATATTGATAAGGACTGCTACCATTCTGATATAGAATACTGATGGTAATTGTTGTTCCCAAGAAAAATTCAAAAGTCTTGCATTAAGTTTTCCGAATGAACTAAGAGTTTCGATAGAACTTTACTTCTGGTCATCTTTCCAGTTTTGTAATAAATTAGTATACCATGAGCTGAATGAGATTGAGTACATATTCTCTGGTATCTTAATTTATCTTTTCTAATAATTGAATATGATTTCTGGCCTATTTTTTTCAGTTTGACTTGGATTTGTGCACCCTTTGCGTCATTAACGTCGTGTATGCATTGTTTATTGCGGCTTTGCTTTCCACTAAATGCCTTTGATCAATAAATTCCAGTACGCACTCGTGACAGGAATTTCGAAAAATGTCAGCCATCGACCCAAGGATCTTTTTTTTATGATCCGGAGATCAGGAGAGTGTTTCAAAGGAAATCGTAGTATAGATCGGCCATCTATGTCTCGTTCATTAAACCACTCTCACTATAGAGCACGGTTTTTGGTGTATATTTCTTGCAAATCCAAAAATTTGGTTGGTAAGCTTGGTTGGTAAGCTGTATTTTTGATCAGTTCAAAAAAGTTTGCTTCATTATCTGCTGTCAAATTCTTGTTCATTCAGATACCGGTTTACACGTGGTAGTATCAGACCTTCTATTTCCATGGGGAAATTTAGTGAAAACTGCCAGCTTTACCATAAGCCCTCAATTATAAACTTCAGATCAGCATTTTTTAAACGTGTGGCCCAGTTAGTCGATCTGTTATTTAATTATCTAGATAGTAAAGAAAGCTTTGAGTGGAATCTCCAGATAGCTTTGATTGGAATTCTTATAAGCCCTATTCATTGATGGAACCCTAAATGCTTGTTGTCAAGAACTTGTGCTTTGCACTTTCGTGTTTTATCGAACTTACAGTTTCTGCCTTATAATTTTCAAACTGACTTTAAAGCTTGGAAATGCTTTCCTTACATCTTAAGTCTTAACAAAGAAACCCCTACCTGAGTTCAAATCTTATCTTTGTACTCGCATCTTGTATATCTTCAAGCTCTGTCGTTAAGCAAACTATCAATGATAAGCTTTAGTAAATTTCCAGCGAAAGCGACATCATTGGTTACGTAGAAAGCTTTCTTAACTATCGTTTGTTGACTGGTTCAAATCGAAATGATTAATTAATTAGAAGGTATTGTTAACAGATACTGTCTGTAGGCAGAATATTTAAAGGTTGTATTTGTTTTTTATTTTACTGTAAATTACTTTTCTTAAGAAATCATAATTTGAAATGATTTGTTTGTTTAGGATTTTCGCCAACATGGCCATTATCCATTAAATATTTTCGCCCACCGTTGGAGATATCAACTGGAGAGTTTTAGCATTCCTAACTAGGTGAAACCATACAGTTTAAAGATGGCCTGCTCACTCATTAACTTTGTAACCCAAATACAAGCTTAATGTTATAAAAGGTGATTCAAAGCATTTCCATTAATTGATGGCCACTCTCTGCTTCCAAAGTATTAAAAAGGTAGAACATAACATTGAAAGCTTGTACAGGTGTCGTGCCCTCTACTACATTGGTCATGACACGCTATACTCTATACTTTTAAGTACTGGTTTTAACAAACAAGTATAAAACCAAGTGAAACACTAGCTCTGGTTTCAAACATCATCTTATCCATTAGCGTTCTTGAATTGATACACGATTATAGTAGCCTAATTTAACAACCTTTGTAGATGTAACTGCATTCCAAGTGCTGTAATCTGTATTGTTCTCCTACTTCAGATTATTTACGACGTTGATCAGAAAGTAGTGGCTCTCTGATATCCTCCACTCGAGCGATCCAAATTCGTGAGCTAATATTTTATCGTATCTGACTATATGTTGATTGCTATATCGCTTTTTTCGTCATCTTCTCTTGTTTGTTATCCAAAACAAACCATTTGGGAATTCTGTGCTTAAAAGATTAAGACAACTTACTTGGAAACTTAAGAATAAGGCTAGAGTATCTACTCTTCATGATTGGAATAGTTTACGAGTGGGTCAAAAATATTATAAAAAAGTATGAGATCCACTCACAGAACCTTTTGGCTAAATTCCTGTGATAAAATCAATAGTCTATCTGATTTGATGGTGGTTTTGCTGATAGCCGATCTACTTCGTCAAATAGAGAAATTGGAGAGTTATGTTATGTTATGTTATTGCGGCTGCTAACGCACACTTAGACCGACGATTGGTCCGTTGTGATACGGCTATAGGTCCGATTTTTCGTGGTACCATCTGCCTATAGCATAGCTCCATGTCAGCCTATACTATACTGACATGAAGACTCCCTTCGAGGATCGAGATTCGAACCCGGTACCTCTCGCTCCAACTGCCGTTGCCTTAACCACTGCGCCATCTGGCCGGTAGGTTGGAGAGTTGACTTCGCTGTTTGTTTGTCTTGATGTGAAATTATCAGTTCTGATTCTATTATCACAGAACCAAATAACGCACATTTGTTAAATCCCTCATTTGGGTACTAGCAGATGATTTAAGAAGTATAATGCGTTTAATTTTGGTCGTTTTTTGGTCCATACAGTTTCAGCATTACTTAATCGTTTTTCAAACGTGCATTACTCTAGCACTATTCCTCAATCCTTTGGAGCAGAAGCAGGATTGTTTTCAGCCAAAAGTCTGACTGTACAGATAGTTGGTCGTCTACCTTTCCCCAGCAAATAACATGCATAAAGCTTTTACAATTGATACTACAATTGAAGAGAAAATGAGATGCTTGCGAGCTCTTTTCTGTATTCAATGCTATTTTGGCATAGATTTCACTATTGTCAAGTGGTTATTCTTAAATCGCGCGTTGCTGAAACAGAGCCATTCGGCATCTGTCAAAGTCACAGAAGTTGCCCTAAAGCAGGTGTGCTTTCATCTGTGCTTTGACTGTTGCTCATTGATGAGCTTATTATGGGTTGCGACTGTCTCGCGATTGATTGTACAGAGCTACACCAATAACTTTGTTTCTGTCAAGTCAAAACGAATTAAATTATTTTTACAAAACGTAGATGCACTCTAACATAGCTTTTAGAGTACAAAGCAACTACTAGGCCAGAGAAGCATTTAATTGTTTTCTTGTAAAGTATTCTCACCTGGAAATATTACCGTGAGTGTAAACGTAAATAAGAGAACTGCTAAAAAGTTGGAAGTGCACGAGCCCCGAAACAGATTGTAGAGATAAAAACAAACAAACAAACAAAACAAACAAGTTATTACTAGTAGCCTATCCTTCTTAAGATTAATGGTCCTCGTCGAGCTTTCTTAGCGATCTTATCTAAACCTCTTGAACTTTTTAAGAGACTGACTCTAAAATGAATGCCAGTTTTGGAAGCTAGATCTTTTGAATATTTCTTAGTCTCTGAAAAACGATCAAGTATTGGTCGCGATTTTTACGAGTCATGTTTGCATTGGTCTATCTCAAGATGTAATATACAAAAACTTGCCAGCCATATGTTCGATGTTTAGTGTTCCGCTGTAGGTCAATTAGGTAGATATCGTCCCTCCCTTGGACTATTTAATGCAATTGAGTATATTGACTCCCGGTGATCAATACGATTAAACAAAACTATATACAATGAACATATTATGTTCGAAAAATCTAGATTAACGTGCTCACGATTTCAACAATATATTTACATAAAATAAATCCAAAAAGACCATTAATCGTGACTCCCAATATATTATAAAGACAATAAATGTGTGACGTAATAAAAGTTAGCAAATAAAAATTTATCTTTAAGTCATCGTGATCTGAAATTATTAGATATAATTTGTGCGCTCCAAAATAATGTGGAAACACACGACTCCTGCGGCCATGAATCGTGTTGTATGAGACCGCAATTAAATCCGTAACAACTATTATATATGTGTCTTTATGTTTCTAGGTAGGATCAATGTTAATAAATCGTGTCGCAAACACCGATATGACATGGCATCAAGAGGTAACAAATGCCGCACCAAGAGTATCACCAATAGTCGATTTAACCTTAGACGATACACCTGTATTACGTGCTATTGATAATCTTAATTTTATTCAAATGAAACGTAAGTATATCACATTTATGTATATGTAACACTCCAGCATGTTTATATTGTACAAAACCCATTATTATGCCCCCTTCTCCCACTACATGAAAAGCATAAACTTTTTTGTAAAAAACATAATTTTTTGTATGCATGCAGCTGCAAAAGATGGAGAAGAAAGAATACCAGCAGGTGAGAAATTTTTTCTATTTTATTGTTGAATTGTGTTGAACGACGATTTAATCTATGTGACATGGTTCAACCTCTTCGCATATTTATTGTTTATGCACGTATTTGCATTTTGTGCATATCGATTTCGGAATTTTATGAATCTCCAATCAATTTTTCTGCATATAAATCTACATTAAATTATTAATAATCCGGAGGAGCTTTATGCCCATATAAAGGGTTTTGCAATAAGAGGTTTGATTTTGAAAAGTCAGCTATTCGGGCAGCTGTCAATTTTAAAGCTGACATCTCTCCATTACTAAAAATAGGACGATATGCGTTTCAACATCGCCTTGAAGCTAAACTTCACTATAAAAATGGTGAAAATTTTGCCTGGTGACATAATGGTGACTTCTTGGCAGTCGTAAAGCACCTTCTCGGCCTGCAAAAGTGAAACTGATGTTTTTTTAAATTTTATTTAATTGGATGCAAGGCGAACTTTTAGACAGTCCTAGCTCCTTGTAACTGTCAGAGCTCCTGCAACCAACGCGCGATCCTTCAATTAAAGGTTGATAGCTGTCTTAATAACGAATTCCACTTCCGAGATGTTCGATAAATAAAAGCAATATTCTATACACGGTCTAATAAAGTTTTTATATATCTGGAGAACCTGATGCGATCTAAAAAACCATCTGCATCTATTGAGGAATCCGAGTTTACGTTATGTGTTCATTCCATTTTAAATTGTTGCTAGTCTGAACACCAAACAGACGAATTCACGAAGTCACAACCCACAAGCCGTGGCCTGTTACCACAAATATTGTACTCAGTAGGCTCGACCTCGAAGGAGTAGGCTAAACCAACAAGTCATTAATGTATAACAAAAACAAAGTTGGGACAAAACTGATCCCTGAGAATTCCGGCATTTGCGAAGTGTGTCGCTGATGATCTTTCATTTAGCACAACATTGATCTTTCGGTCTTTGAGAAAGGTTTTTATCCACTTGATGGTCATCGAATCCAAACCGTATGCCAGAAGTTTACAAATGAGATTCTCATTGGAAACGTTGTCAGAAGCCTTGGGTATATCTAAAGCAGTAGCAGTGCTCAAAGACGAGATTCCATTTGCTTGTAACATACGTCAACAGATAGGTTGTGGAGCGGCTTTCGTGAGGAGCAGTTTTATCACCACCACGTTTAAGAACCGGTTTCACCATCGCACTCTTCCAGGTGTTCGAGTATTTACCTTGCTTATAAGAAAGGAGAAAAAGTTTAGTTAATATTGGAGCCAAGTCACTGGCAAACTCCTTCAATATTCGAACAGGAATTCCGTCAGGTCCATTGCCTTCAGGTTCCTGAAGACAATTTTCTCCGAGATATTGACAGGATCCATTTTGGAACAACAATATGGAATTGACGGAGGCGCTACTCCTTCCAGGACAACTAAGGTCGAGTTCGAAGTGAGGACGCTTGCTAGTAAGTTGGCCTGCAAATATGGATCCACTACCAAAGCACCATCTCCACATGTCAATGCTGAAATAGATTTTTTAGAGATATTGGCAACCGATGCGACCATCTGGTAAAAGTTGCGATCGGAGATTTTCAACTCGGAAGCCTTAGCGGCTTTCTTGTTGTCGGCTTTATGTTCTTCAAACGCGAAATTTCGTTGCGCTTATATTTCTTGTGAGCAGATTTGTTTCGTCTGGCTGCTTTGGCCTTTTGACGATTTTAAAATAAGGATTGGGATTGGAAAAGGATGATATAGGATATATTTATTATTTCCATGTAGAACGGTTTTGGTGAAATTGGAAACGGCGTCGTCTATTTGATTGTTATAACAACAATGACCCTCCCGCGGGAAATGTTGAAAAAATGACCGTTACTCATCCTTGTCATCCTCGTTAAAATGTCAAACACGCCTTGGCTTCTGTCTAAGTTCTAGTGATTTTCCTCGGAATGTGGAATTGTTGTAAAACAAAGATCCAGAATATGACTGCTTCCAGAGTAGATAAGATCAATGCCAATGATCCACAATCAATTTAAGTTCTTAAAGATGGAACTCGTGAAGTGCGAATTGGTCATCGAAATTTCATGAAAAGGATATGGTGCAGCAAGTGTAGCTGGGCGGCCATTTGGCTGATATCGTTTTCAAATGTTAGTGGCATACCTTCCATTTTTTAAACATCAAAATGAAACCTCTTATTGAAAAACCCTTTACATGCGCTTGTATAACAATAAAGAGCTTTTCTTCACCTTACACATATAATTATATAGGTTTATACACACGAGACCATCTCTCTATATACGAATTCGATTAGCGTTACTGTACACGTTAGTGGAAATTCAAATTTGTATTCATATTCGAGTTACGAGCTATACTATCGATATGTATACTACAAAACGATATACACGAGAACAGCAAATTGATTTGGGTATACTCGTGTAATGGCAAAAAAAACCGTTATTAGATGAATGAATTTTCATAGCTTTTATCGATTTCCAATCAAGAAAGCTATTTTTAAATATATCCACATACTATAACCGTTCGACATGGTACTTTTTGGATGCTGCAAACGATTATGAGAACTTAATTTTTTTATGTCGATAGTGTTCGATCCAAAATAAGTGTTTTTATAATCCCTGCGTCTGTATATGATTTTGAAATATATAGAGACATTGGTGCGGTTTATGAGGTGATCAATATATCGTCGTTTTAGTACGCGGGAATAAAGGTAAATGGATCATTAGGTTTATTGGACGATTTATGTTGTCTGATATGAGCTTTTAAGTGATTTTTTATCGTTTTTCATGATCAATAAAATATTATTAACTGTGGTTTATAGCTCAGACATCCAATCAAAATTATTAAATAACAATTTTTATGTATACTTTGGGGTATTGTATGTGTTAAAGGTAAAGTCGAGCTTTTCAAACTTTTCATATTTGTTAAATGCATCTAGGAGTCGTCTATAACATTATTAACTGTATTAATTTATGATTGTATGCTTGATCAGACATTCAGGCTATGGAAATTGACACTAGACAGTATATCTCAGTAAATTCAGTAACTAGAGTAAAATATCTCGAACATTAAAGCAACACAAGTGCGATAGCCCGCATTAATAATTAGTCATGGCAGAGTTATGTTGGTGACGAAACTTGAGAATACATATTCCGCCACCTCATATCAAAGCATGCATAAGGACTCCAGAGAGAGTACAAAATAAATGTGATCACGAATAGACTTTCACGAATCATCAACAAAATTTAAGACACTATAGTACACCAACCTAACTTGGATTAGCGGGGTCTGTATAACCTCTCGAGAAAAGCAAAATCGTTGAACCATAAATTCAAAAAGCTTTAGAATGATAAAAATTGAAACAGTTTTCACTATGGCGTTAAAGAGCTTTTGATGCAGTTTTTGGTAAGAATGAACGGTGAACTTATCGATTCACATACTTACTGATATTTTTTTGCATTTACTCGATTAATAAATTTACCTCGACTGTTGCAGATACGATACCTGTGAAAAAGCTTTAACGACATTTAAGTGCATCTTGCATATCTATCCAAGTTGTACATTGAAGATTATTATTAATAAAAGCCACAAGTGAGAACAAGAATGGATATTGTTGGAAAGTAGATAAGGCAGCACTATCAGAGCTGAGCTCTTCACTGCTGGCAATACTTCACTATAATTAATTATATACGTACAGAAACGATTCCTAGTTATGGACAGCAAGGTCAAATCAACTCCAACACTTATGGAGAATAGTGTTTTAATGGACACAAAAAATTACGAACTAAAATACCAGAAGTAATGGCTCGAAAAGCCATAAGAATGCACTTCGAGCCATTACATCTGTTGGTTGGAATAAGGAATGAACAATAAATCAGTTTAATAAAATCAACACATCATCCTGAACCAAACGCTGGTACCTCAACAAACTGCGGTGTCCACAGTAAAGATATGAAGTCCACAGTAAAGATCGTAAGGTTGAGATTGTGACACACTGCTTCTAGTCATCTTTAATAAGATTCGAGTACAGACATGAGACTGTTTTCAAGTCGTTTGTCTTAAGCCAACAATCAGTTTATAAATTATCTAAAAGGAAGTAACTTGGAATTATTAAATGATGGTTCAATAAATTGCAACCTTGCTGAGCAGAAGAAATAAATACTTCCAAATGAATAGCACGTATTAATGACTCAAAAATCATTGAAATAACTGAGATGGAATCGGTATCTAAGTATATTCCAGGATTCCATCGCAGGGAACGAACTTAAAATTCCATCAGCATCGGATCAAACATCGTCACGGAGATTCGAATCACCAACTATTAGTAGCTATATCTCTACACTTATCGCAACTAAAAATTATCCTCCAACTGAAAGATCAAGGTTAAATCCACTGGAAACATACATTCACAGAGGAATATGTTTTCTGTTCGTCATCACGTTTTAGCAAAGTTTGGACAACGATTTTTCTTCATAAAGGGAACAATACCTCTGGATAAATTCTTACTGAGCACTGAGCAACAAAGGTAATGAACGATTTCAAGGTGCAATCGAAGTCCCAAATACTGCCGTGGAAGTTTTGTTGAAATCTGTTCAACTCAAGCAAATGTAATTCAGGTTTGCTTAAACCACACTCCGCGCAACCCATTCTTCAGTTTTGGACACTTGCTTTTATTTTCGATCATCAGCTCGAACAATTAATAGGTTTCCGAAGTAACGTTACTAGATGCATATAACACTACTTAGAAATATTACAGATCCACAAGGAGATAGATAATAAATGTGAGCGATCTATTAGTAGTGATAAATGGATTACAACCTTATGTCGACAATGACTGCCTTGGAACGATGCCTTCAACACTAACAAGAATGCGAATTCCCAGTAAGCTTTCATGTTATCACAAAAACCATCGATCTTAGGAATATAATTAGCCCAACGAGTTGGATGAAGGTCTTATTTGAACGCGCCGAGATTAATTCTTCGTGTATCCAAACAATTTTCCAAGTAACATATAACACCTTAATCTTCAAAATAATTTCGATGGAATTTTCTCACATTTAATTCAAATGTGCGTCATAAGAGCTTTTATAGAAGAAAAACAAATTTAATACATACATAAACATTTAACCCAACATAATGTCGGAAATCCGATTACCTTTTTCATTTTTTAAGTACATCCTTATATAAACTCTGTATATATGTACATAATACAAGAACCCATTTAAAGATAACCGAATTTGCCACACTGTGCTTCTTGGTAAATATCGAAATACATACATACATACAAAAAGCTTAATAATATAACATGTTTTGTTATGCTATTGGTACCGAAACTATATAATAAAAATTATCAACATATTTTTTCTATGCCAAAGCTTATCAAGCTTTTTGAAGTGAGGTAAAATTGGAAAACAGACAATTTTCTTTGTGTCACAGTCGTCGTCATCATCGTCGGTTTTATGTATATTGTTATTGTTATATGCTGGTTTTGAATATAAAAAAAACGAAAACTTAAAACCGAAAAAAAGCTTTAAAGCACATTATAATGTTGAAGAAAGCGATACTTAGAAAAAATAAGTTTAACTATTATCTCTCGTTTTATCATCAATATTTACAGACAAAAAGCTGCTTTTATTAGATACAACAGATATTGTTTTGTCAAAAGTTTAAATTTTTTTTCTTTATATTTATCCAGCTCCATTGGCGCCTCAAATCATACCGGAAGATTGTTCGGCTGAAAATAATTCGGTGACGGTGGCGTGGCAAGCACCCAGCCATTCATTTGTTGAAGGATATGTACTCGAATTGGACGACGGGAGTGGAGGAGAATTTAGGGTATGTATCTACTATCTAAATATATAACATTTTATTGTGTCCTGTTTTAACTGTGCACGACCCTCGAACAGTTTGACATATTGTACATCATATCGAAAAAAAAGAAAACATACATACATACATTCATACATAAATTCATCTAAAAATAGACGAAACAATTGCCCTATAGTAAATTAAATTCCACATCTCAGTGTATTACATCCTCGTATCTTTATACTCACACTCTTGAAGGCTACTCACACTCTGATAGTCAGCCAACCAACCAGTCAATGTGTGCAGACTAAAGCGAACACAACAAAATTGCAACGATTTGAAGTTGAATTAAATTACAAAGTACGAGCACAATGTAAAAAAAATAATACTATGAAAAGCTCGAGTGAAAATGTAGATCCGCGTGTCTTTTCTATATTTAGAATATGGTTGTTCAAAAATTGTGGTTGTCATGTTTAAACAACAATTAAACATAGACTCTATATACATACAGTGGAATGTGTGGAATTTGCCAAAATAAAATGACAGCTTGAAAATATTTTTTCCATTCGTCATGATGATTTATTTAGTCGCCGTCACACAGTATAAAGTTGGGAAAGCTTTTTTTGGCATGGTGAATATTCTTCCAGTGTTGGGAATGTATTTTTTATTAGTTTAGATTATTTAAAGTGGATTTTTTTTATCATATGTTGGCTGCGAATGAAAATACATATTGAACATTTTGTGAATTCTTATTGATTTTCATTGAGCTTTAACAAATATAGCCATTTTAGAAACTCCTAAGCATAGTAAAACATACTCACCCACATCTATTAATAAAAGCTGAGCTTACTAGTCTTATAACAATGATATCCAACAAATGTAGAATGAGCTTTAAAAGCTTATTACATACCTTAGTTTAATCATCCAATAATTTTTCCGAACCGTATATACGTTTTTTGGATAGTTACAATGTTAAAAGCTCTTGTCCCAAACGAGATTCTATACCATCTTTTAATTTAGATTATGATGAGCTTTTGCGGTATGTCTCGTCGATTGACAGCATTTCCTTTAATATAGAATGAATCCATCACCCACTAATTATCAAAGAAATATCGTATACAAATTTGACAAATTTTGAATAAGCTTTTTCACAAACTCATAAAAAGCTTTAACGTGCTTTGAGCTTTTATAAATATGGGCGTTTTACAAACATTTAATCATAGTCTTACAATAGTGGGTCACCACAATAGCTGAGCTTTCCATTTAAATGTACTAATTTCGTAACAATGATTTGGTTTATGAGCTTTCATACAGCTTGATAGTTAGCTTAATATAATCATTCAATTATGTCTTCGAAGCAAAAATACGTTTTTTGAATAATAACAATTCCAAACGCTCTTGCCCCAATTGCGGGATCCATACCATCAAGTGTTTTAGATTATGATGAGCTTTTGCGGTACGACTCGTCAAATGAAAGCATCTCCTTCTATTAAGAGTTTATAAGAAATTTAACAGAAATAGGGTCTTTCATTCACTAATTGTTAAGTAGATACCGCAGCAAAATTTGACGAACTTTAAATGAGCTTTTACATATAAATACCTAAAAGCTTTAACAAGCATTGAGTACACAAGCTTACCATTTAAATGTAATAGTTTTATAACATTTACATACAGCAAATAGCTTATGAGCTTTTATACAGCTTAGTATAGTTAGCTTAGTTTTATCATCCACATATTTCAGTTGCCTTGCATTGTGAAGCGACAAGGAACCGAAAATTTTTTTTTAGGAACAATGCCAAAAGCTTTTGTCTCAATTGTGAGTTTTCCATGACACTTATTATTTATATAAGGTTGATGAGCTTTGTGGCTTAATCGTCGATTAAAAGCTTCTTTTCCATTATAGAGTTTTAGAGAACTTTGATAATTTGTGAAGTACAGACAAATTTTACAAATTGTAATTGAGCTTTTACAAATAAGCGCCCAAATAGCATTGAGCTTTTACAAATATGGGCGTATTACAAACTTCTCATTAGACACTAATTGTCAATATTAGCTGAGCTATACATTAAAAAATACTAATTTTATAACAGTGACATCTAGCAAATGGTAAATGAGCTTTCATAAAGCTTACAAGATAGCTTAGTTTAATTGAAATTTTACAGAAATCTTTTCTAGCACTTACTTATTTGTAAACTAGCTACAACATAAAAATTTTACGAATTTTTATTAAGCTTTTACAAACAAGAACGTCCTACCTTACGCCGAACCAGATCGAGGACGAACGGCAAAAGAATCGATTTGTATAGGCAATAGCATTGCTCAGTGCCTTTAATATTGACATGAAGAAGGCAAATTGGACCATAACAGTGTATATTGTTGACGCTGTCTGTATAGATTATACCCAGATGGTGAAGGTTGTTCAGAAGACCGTTTAACTGAGATTCCACTTCTTTCATTCGAAATAAGAAAAAGTTCGTTTTTGATGACATGACCCCTTTTGACTAGGTCTTAGCAAATACACATAGATCCAGTTAAAACTAGCTCTCATGTTTTGAAAGTTCTAACGGACCGATTAGCTTTATCATTGCTTCACCAATACTGGGTGAAACAGAGCAATTTTCAAATTACTTGATTACTTGAATTTTCAAATTATAGTTCTTGATCTATTTGTTCCCAAAGCTTTTTAGCGGCAGACCAACTGAAAAAACTTCCATTGGATCGTCGAAGGTTACTTGACACTGCTGACAAATTTACTGCATCATCGCTTCTCGAATTGTTGTTACAATTTTCTTACCTACTTACATTCTGTAACGAAAATGAAAATTTTCGACCAAAGCTTAACTTTCTATTGGTTTTGCAGACGATAGAGTGCCTTCTGAAATAATGCCATGCCTGTTTGACAATCTCTGGTTAAAATGGTAGTATTCGTACAAAATATTTACAAAACATGGACAAGGCTAATCATGGCATCTCACACATCCACAGGGCTAATCATGGCATCTCACTTAACCTTAAACTCTAACCATTGTTAGTGGATTAAGTTACGACCTCTGGGCTATATAACCTAAAAGTGTAGTTGGAGTAAATAAAAATTTCTAAGACCTTAATATCTTTTTCCCCACTAGGGTTCGATTGGCCCACTGTGGCATCCCTTCCAAGATGTACACTTTCAGTTCCAAAGATATCTGATGTACTCGCGGTCGTCAGTTGATTTCTCAAATAGGAATCCTGATCCAAATCAGTGCAGTCTATGGGAAAAATATGAAAAACAGGAATACTAGAAGTGCAGCATCAGTATCTCCTCCTCTCCATCCACACTATTTGCATTTTTTCCAAATTTTCTTTCAACTGTCGATATCTCCCTTAACAGATAATAACGTCTTTTTTAGAGCGGGCTAAATTCCCATAAAAGTGGAAGTTGCACCCAAATAGGTCAAATAAATAAGCCAATACGTTTCCTTTGATAACCTAGTAACTTCAGGGTATCTTGTGAAGTCGATTTAAGGCAACTATCGTTTCCAAAACAAGTTTCCATGAAACAGCGAAAAGTGCTTTGACAGTTATAAGCCAGCTCAACCTCCTTAAACTGGCTAGTGTCCAGAAGCGTTAAATTTATAGGTGATGCTGTTTGCGCTGCATACCTTCCTATCCAAAGATCAAGCGGCAGCAGAGTCACAGCAATCTCAAGAGCAGCAGTGTATGAGGTGGGCATAGCTTCCACAATACCCAGACAAACAAGGAGGTTTAGAATTTTGATCAAACCCAACTCATTGTTCCCAACCACCAAATAAGTGCGGCAAACGGGATTATGGGTTTGATAACCGAAGCCAGTATACGCTTCTAGATTTCAATCCAATAGATGTTGCTTTATTGCATTTCTCTTACATGCATTTTTGCCATAGTTCGATACTTATTATAGTTTGAAGTCCAACCAAAAACGTCAAATGATATATGTCGCTGGTAGGGATCATGCAATTTGACTGATTATTAAAATCAGTTGAGAACGATTTGGCCCCCAAAACAATCACCCTTAATCTTAATTAGTCATTTATCTATTAATACCAAAATCTTTATGGTCCACCGTCATCACGTTGCTAAACCAAACCAAAAATCCAAATCACAACACATCGACCATATACCGCATCGTCACATCCGAAATGACATGGACGAAATGAAAAACTTAATCAATTAAATAATTTTTGAATCACAATATGATCAACATCAAACAGCATCGTCAGCATAGGAATTAGGAACTAACCAACCAAAACGAAACACAAACCCAATGACGGACTTATACCCTTGGAAAATACGTGACCCAACTACTTAATCAGATTTATATAAAATGAAAATTAATTTAAAAAAAAAAAATTTCGTTTTTCTCATTTTCTTCTCGACAGGAAGTGTACTGTGGCAAAGAGACGATATGTACCGTCGACGGTTTACATTTTAATTCAATGTACAATGCACGTGTCAAAGCGTTCAATAGTACCGGCGAAGGTGAATATTCCGAACTGATTGGGCTGCAAACGGCTGAAGGTAGGTTTTTGTTATTGTAATTACATAATATTTCATTTAATGCTCATCTATATCGTTGTGATGGTGGTTTGCCTTCCTAATTTATGTTCATGTCTGCATAATCATTTCGCATATACAAAACATTAATTTCGATTGAAAAATTAATGAAACGAGAGAGAGGGGCCAAATAAAACCATTTTTAATTTAGGAAAATTTATTGGCCGGGTGCGCGTATATAGAGATAAGACACATTGGGTATATATGATGCGATGATGACGATGATATGGAAAATAATTTCAGTTTTTACAGTCGACGAAATACAAAATATCTCCGGGGTATTCAGTTTTGAATTTAAAATTATAAATCTACGGATTTGTTTTATTTGGGAGGTTACGGTGGGGAGGAGGGATTGCGATGAGGTTTTTTGGTTTCCAGATCATTTCGTTTGAAGAATTTATGGACGTCGATATGGGGATGCATTGTTTGAAATTTCGATATTTATTGTCTATTAACAGACGGGAGAAATTGTTCGTATCCTTTATTCGAATTGGGATACGTGTTGGGTTGATGAATTGGTTTCCGGTTTATATCGTTTTATATAATATAAATTTATCGGGTTTAAGATCGATGAATTATTTAGTGAAATGATTTTATTTATATTTTATTACATTTTTGAAAATCGCATTCCTTGTGGGATTTGATTTCATTGCGTGGTCTCTTTAGTGTTTGGCACAGTGCAAATATAACCTGATGGAATAAATGGCATGATGATGGGACGATTCGTTTATTGGAGAATTTGAAAATTTGATCATAAATCGTTTAGAAATATCGAACGGATGATAGAAATGAAGTAGTAATATCGGAGGTGACAGAGACAGATAAGGCGAGAGTAACTTATCGTATACGGATACGAATCAGGAACTGGAATATCAGAATTCTAACATCACCGAAAATGTCTGGTCAGCAATTGACACCAATGACGGAACAAGCAAATCCCGTTCATCAACAGAGTGGAAAGTGCCATTGTTAAGTTGAAGAACAATAACGCTGTTGGACCAGACCGTTGAACTGCCTAAATATTAAAAGAAATTTATCTACGCAGCTGCAATTATCCAAGAAGTGTGGAAAAACAACAAACGGGAGGAAGCCTTAATAACCTTAGAGAATGCAAAACTGGTCTCCTCAGTTCGGGATTGAACTCATACAAGTAATGTATCGGGATACAGAAAACTGTGTTCAGTATAAAGTCAAACAAAAAAGTTTATATAATTCGATGAGTCTGCCAAGCATGCCAATTCTGCAATATCCTAACGGGTTACAATAAGGATTAATATTTGAACCCAATGATCTGGAAATATGCAGATGATACAGCCTACCCATGCACCAACTGAAAATCTACAGCAAGCACACTTACACAAATCATTATTCAAGAAGTGTGGAAATTGAATACTTTTAAAATGGAAGGCCTATCAAATACAATCTCCGTTAAGAATACAAAATTAGCTCCCCAACAATAAAGATACTTGCAATGATCATCCTTGACATAATTTCTTCTTCGGCTACCATCAATGCAAAATGAAGAAGCTGGATCAATTAATTAGTTAATGACTCAACTTTCGTCGAGTACTTCAAAAATTCTAATTTAGACTCATTAGAATGCTCCTCTCCACGGAAATCTTTAGTAAAAGGCGAAAGATTTATTCGACAATTGAAGAGAAACCAGAGTAAACATGAAGAAAATCTTTAACAATATAAAAAGACTATGTCTGTTTGTTTTAGCGAATTATATTAAACGTCAACGTAAATAACAAAGTTAAATATGTCAAAATCTCAGGTAGGCGATTGCAAGAAGCTTGGATTAAGATCAGAACACAAAACAAGAAGTCCTTGGAGATAAAAGATTGATATTTCTCCTCGACTCTTGGGACTTGCACTTTCACAGTTGTGGGTGCATATTACACTTGCACAATATGGCGGACACTGGACAACCCCAAAGAAATTGATAAAAATGTATCGAGATACAGGAAACCGTGTTCAGTATAAAGACAAACAAACTGAAAAATACTATAACACTCAAGGAGTCAAGCAAGGATGCGTTCTATCACAAATTTTGTGTCCAATTTATTTGAATGCCACGTCTCCTAACAGTATACAATGGAGATTTTAAGTCAGACAAACATATAAACATCAGAAAAACTTCGACAAACACTTGCTAGACAAACACCATCAATAACTTTGAACTGCATAGAGAAATAAATCAGTCAGACAAACCAACCGAAATAAGGAGTCGAAAGTGGAATTGGTTTGTTCATATGCTGATGAAATAACCTAGTGATATTATGAGGATGTCATTGGACTGGAATCCGTAAGGAAAAAGAAAAGCCGGAAGACCAGCGATCACATGGTAATTGGACCGAAACTATAGTGGTTTAAGCTGAAGTATTTGTTCCCCAAAAGAGACTAGATAAAACTGCGATTATTCATCATTCGATTACGATCGGTGATGTTTACAGTTACGACCTCTTAGTGGGGTACAGAACTCATACCTTAGACCGATTCATCGTGGAACTGCGAAAAAGTTGTCCCCAAGACAGATAATCGAAACAGAAACAAGCAATTATAATTCTTATGAATAAGGCCAGCGTTTATAGTATGCGGTAAGAACAGGTTAAGTTCAACTAGCCAGTTAGATGCACCTTGAGGCCATTTAATATATAACATTTGAATGGTATAAGCTCAAAGGTTGGGAAATCCGTTTTTGTGACAACCTATTGACATATAAGGTATATTTATTGTATTAGTCCTGCATTCTGCAATTTGCACTTGATGGTGTGATACATGGCTTGAAAGAACCAAGAACACCCTTTCGAGTCATTAATGGCATTTAAGATTCGTCTCTAAATTATCTGCAAGCTTAAGCTTTAGAGAATGCTGAGAATATTGGAAGTTCAATCAATTCAATTAAACTCCTTGAAATTAGTGACGAAATTGTTGTGCAGACATAAAAGCTTGAGTATCTATAATCTAGACTTGTGGCATTCACAACAAAATACTGTTGCAATACGACTTACAAGCAATGCCTCACATAGAGTTGTGCACGCGTTAATCGCTGTTGTTATCTGAGATGCCTTTCTCCTTCCTTTTTCACTCTCCCCTCTCACTCTCTCTCCATTTTCAGAAATAGATCGACTCACCGTCAGTCGGAAATAGTCAGGGTCAAACATCTTGCTAAACTAAATCCTATTAGTGCCTTGGAAGCGTGAGATGTTTTTAAGCAGCTTATGGTCAGCTTCGATAAGGGTTTGAAATCGAAAAGTATTTTGCATCTTCTTACATACCGAACGTTATTTGGGATCAGAAGGTATGCATTTCCTATTATAGTTAGAGATTCTTGATATACCCCATGATTTATGATTAAACTACCCTGATAGTCACGAGTGGTTACCATTCCGAAATAACATCATTTTTGAGCTCTTCGTTTCTGTTGGATTTAATTTAATTTGGGATGGAACTCTTTTGTAGCTCTTTTGGACTGGAAAGCCTATCTCTTTCAACCAAGGAATTAATCGGTTTCTTGGTTTGTGAGACTATTGCTTGTAGTCGCTATCCACATCATTTATATGTGTAGAGTGTCTTTTCAAGATCATGCAATGACAATTTAATTCTCTTTTCCTCCATCATAGCTTTGGACATGTATAGGCCATTGGTCTGACTAGTATGTAATGTAAGCTATATTAGGTCTGATTTTGTAGAATTACTCTAGAATAATTGAAGCCTTTGGTTAGAATTCATAACAAATGATAGTGAGACGTTAATTATTTAGATTTTCAGTCCTTTCGAACCACCTGCAAAAAAAACCGTTGGCAGTCCATACTAATATTTTTCCTAATTTTCAACTTTCGGTCAATTTCGTTCCATCTCCACAAAATGTTGTACTGTCGCAAGCATATAATGATGTAATACCATTGAATCACCATATAGTCGAACCCTTTTCCGCATGCACACCCTCAACGAATCATACACAAAATTACATCCAATATTGGGAAAAGGGATCGAAATTCTTTCGAAACAATTTTTTAATCTCGACAATTTTATGATATGCCCAGATTGAAATTTTGACACAATAAACCAAAATTTGTGTATGCCAAAATTTTAATTTTCAAATTGGAAAAAATTATAAAATGGATTTTCATCTCCTCCGTGTATAATATGCTCTTGGATTTGCATAATACAGATGTAGGCCAAAAACCACAGACTTGTTATGCTGATTTAAACTTTGATAATTTGAATACGATGGGATAATGATGACGAAGGATACAAAACTCATTAATTGTATTCGGATGGCGGAAGGTTTGGGGGTTGGGGTGTGTATAATCTCTTAAAACACAAAAAGTAAATCTTTGTTTTATTTTTGTGTACCAAAAGGATGTTAAAATTTAAATTAAATTTGACCCAAGGTCCATCCTACTGGAATATCATCATCAAAATTATTTTTTTTAATTTATTTCTTTACTCGAACCCAAAACACATAAATACGAAAGTCGAACATCTTCACCATAAAGTGGGTGGCATTTTATTATTTTATTTTATTTTATTTTATTCGTGCTCTGGGTGGCAATGCGGAATTGGTAATAATTGTATATAAGAATTTCTACTGTGTCCCTTAAATTGTTTTTGGGAATAAGTCGTAAAGTTGGAAAATTCAAATTATCGGATTCGGATTCGGAAAATTTTTGTCTCTTATGCGTGAAGTGACAATTGGTCGTGCAGGACTACTATAATATAATCTGGGATACAAACGTAATGATATGCAATATTTGAATAAAACCTCAGTTACAGCCTCTACTTTACAAAGTTTAGAACAGGCTGAAAAAACTCTAAACAATACAAATACCGTGACGAAAGCAGCTCCTATAAGGTTGACAATGGTCGACGCGTAACTCAATATCTTATAGAGCACCGATAATTCATAACTTACTCATATATTACAAATCGCACCAATCCAGAAACAACTGCAGAAAAGTTACCTTCATTCATACTAGTACGGTTTAGCTTCAGCAAATACTTTGGTGTGCCTATTTATGACGACCCATCGAAAGCGTCTAACTGTTATAGTTTTGTTCTACACTCAAACTTCCGAAAGGAGTACTTATAGGAAATCCAAAGGTGGCGTATTTATAGCCGTACATTCCAAACAAGAGAGGGCCCCAGTTCTATTTTTCCCATCTAGATTAGAACAGATTTGTGTGAAGAATAAAATCAGCAAACGGACTTATTTACGCTGCGTCGATATCACATTTACACCACATATAGTGACTACTATGCGTCAGCTTTGCCAGTAATCAGAAGAAGTTTTTAGATCTTTCTTTCACTGGGTTCTATTATTCGATTGTTTTTTGAGAGTTAGACTATAGACATCGCATTACACTTGACATTAGATTAGAACGATGTACAAGAAGGCATTCATCGTTATACAAGAAGGCATTCATCGTTATACAAGAAGGCATTCACATGTTTGTATCATTATCAGAACGATCGGTTCGATACATAGACAAATAGAAGAGGACGAAACAAATAATCATGTTAAGGCTTCATCAAGGCACGAATTTCCTTACATTGGGCTTTACGAGCTAGTTCTAAATACGGGTAAAACGAAAATCGATAGACTATTAGTATATGGAAGCGAATGCACTTGAAGCTTACTATCTCTCATTCCTACTATTAAGCACCAACATGAACGATTCAGTTTTTTGCTTCCGACTGTTCCGAGTTTTTTTTCTGATAACCATTACTTGATCAAAATTAAACCGGCTAGTCGGGATGCCGTCAAAAGTAGTATAGTTAATAAATAAGTGATTGCCAAAAAATGAATCACGGAACATAAGCTCCTCAAAGTCGGAGTGAAATATATGGGTATAGCTTACAGTGATCGCACTTTAGAACATGTTTCTTGCATAGTTTCATAACGGAAACGGATTAAGTCTTCGATGCGCAAACAAATTAAATATCGATTGCTTCTGAATTTTCATGTTGTTAAGCTCTCTCTCTCTTTCTCTCTATAAATTTTAGCACAACCAATCTCAACTACATGCTGCACAGAAGTTAGTCATGGGTACGTCAGTAACACTGATTTTGGGTGTTAAGCCACTCCCGCTCTATACTCGAAATACGGTTTCTTCCGATTTCAATCGATGTATCACCTGTCTGGAATCATCATCTATCAAAAATGGGTTTATACGATTTAGATTGACATTTAAAAATCTCGTTTGGCAAAAAGTGTCAGATTGTCTTTCCAACGCATCAATTAATTAAAGCCACACCGGTTCAAGCTCTATCTGAGCCTCAATACGATCTCTTGCTCAAAAAATTATATATAGAAGTTTCGAACTACATCATAAATAATTCTAACTCAACTTTTTTTTTATTATTTTCAGTTGCTTGGTTCACATTCGACCCCCAACTAAGCGGTGGCCTAGCATCGGGCATGATTTTCTCCAACGAAAATCAAACAGTAGCGGCCGATGGATGGGAACATTGTGTTGCACTGGGTAGTGTTGGATTTTCACGTGGCGTTCACTACTGGGAATTCACCGTAGATAAATACACAGCCGACACAGATCCAGCATTCGGGGTGGCCCGAATTGATGTTGCACGCGACAAAATGCTAGGTAAGTCTCCGAACTAAACTATATCGATAGATAGTATAACCATTCACAATATTATTCTATAATATGTACGTATAGGCAAGGATGATAAAGGTTTTGCAATGTATATTGATCGGCAGCGATCGTGGTTCCAGCACAATTCAATACATGAGCGGCGTGTCGAGGGTGGTATCTCAACGGGTAGTACAATTGGTGTGTTATTAGATTTAGAACGGCATACGCTTAGTTTTCTAGTGAATGAAATGCCACACGGTTCGGTGGCATTTAAAGATTTGTACGGTGTATTCTATCCGGCGGTCAGCGTAAATCGTGGTGTTACATTAACGCTGCACACGGCATTGGATCCACCCCAAATGGACTATCAGTAATGTAGTGCGACGATATACGCAGTAAATTTAGTTTAAATTTTTTTATTTTGGTTTTTACTTTTGTAATCAATTTTCCACCGAAACATAATTTTTTTTTTTATTTTTATTTTTTAATTAAAAAGTTAACCGTCCCAAAAGACATAAACGTATGTAATGTATAATCGAGTTAATCACATGCAAACAAGTAATTTAATTTAAATGTAAATACTATAAAAACATACAAGCAAGACAAGAGACATAAAATTAGCATAAACAATATAAATTATCGATTTAACATGAAAATTAATTAATTTAATGAAGCAACTATTAATGTTAAATTATGCCAACAGTAAAAAAAGCTCACGATCAATTTGCGACAATCACCAAATAAACTAGACGGATATGGTTTACTGGGTTTTAAATTTTTCGGTTTCGATCATGGTGTCCAGCTGTGGCAATGTATTCGTAATTACAGTGCCGCCAGTCGACCACCATACTTCGAGTGGAAGTGTGCCATTGACATACCATCGATTAATAATTCCTTCAATTTATTGGCCAATATAACCCCAAATATCTAAAATATGTTCAAAAAGATCATGAAGTTGAGGTCTTCAGATTTGTTGCTTCGTTATAGCCCAGATTTACACTCGTCAATAATTGTTCACTGGTACTGCGAGCAAAAGCTTTAGATAAATCGAGTCGATCACCATCGAGCTTAATTTATATCCGTGTGAGACACGTGTTACATGAAATGGACCACAATGTAAAAGGTTAATTTATGGGTTGAGGAGTAATTTCAAGATCTCACCACCCGGACATTCTCAAATTGTTGGTAAAGAACCGAAAATGACAATATTTTCTAGACCGCATTCTGCAACTTGCTGGGTAACTACATATACTACGTTGGATTTTCACCATGTGACTGTCCATGTGACAACATCCATGGTAACACCCAGGTTATTCGAGATTTGTACAACGAAATTTGGTCTCCAAAGAAATACAACCGTGTCAATCGACGAGTTCCCATTATATATGTGACGATTTCAGCATTTACGCATTCGAAAAGTCCAGTGAAATCTGTCCAGTGAGTTCTATGATAATACGTGTAGTGTTGATGTGAGCTGTATAGCTTCTTCCTGGCCTGCTTGTTCCAGTCTTAGTAGTTGTTTGATTGATGGGAGTATTAGCTCAAGGATTATCATCGCTAATATTATTATTTTACTGTTGAGAAGTGAGATATATCTCCAGTTCTTGTATTCTCTTTCTTTCCTCGAGATCGTTATGGTTAAACCCTCTTTCCATTTCTTCGGGATTCTCCCAGTATTCGAATACTTCAACTAATAGTGGAGTAAGAGTTGTTGCAGTTATGTGCGTGATCTTTGACAATTCAGCTGCTGTATTATCTGTACCAGCATTTTTATTATTTTTGAGCTGTTGGATGGCAGTTCGCAATCCTGTTCGCTTGTACAGTTGTCCTCAAATTATTTTTTCCATTTATTCAGTTGTTGCTCATGTGTGGTTTGGATTTGACCATTCAGTTGTTGCTCATGTGTGGTTAGGATTCTGTGTATTCTCTGCGATCATTTCATACCATATTCTTCACTTCTTTTGCTGTCCTCTTATACTTTCTTCTGGTTTTCGTTGTACCCTGGACGTTCACGAACTATTAGACGCACGGTTACCAGGAAAAGATCATGACATTTATATGTTAGTAAAAACTACTCCAGTTAATATATCATCAGTAGAAGCTAATCCTACCCTGTGGTCTAGATGCTTCCAATATGCCAAAGTTATATGTATATAGAAAATTTTAAGAATTTTTTTGGAGCATTTTAAGAAGCTGATTTACGTCTAGCTTACTCTACTTTCATAATACATTTCGGAATATAAGTATAGAGTGATACTGTGAAAGGACCACCATATGTCATAGGTCGCTAGGAGAAATTTTTCTGAGTGCCATATTGTTTGTTTACTGGCCACTAAATGTATTACTCAATGTGCTAATAATAAATTGTGGATACATGACAAGGATAGCACGTGGACTATATACGGTTGTCGGCGCGTTTAAAGTAACGTAAATTACTTGTCAGCATTTGGTGTATAGACGATTATTTTCAACATAATCTATTATGCTAAGCACCTCTCCTAAAATCAGAACATTGTATCAAACCCAAATGTTGCCAAACGTATACATCGTATAATAGGTTAGGAGACAGTTAAACTCCAGTTATGGCCATTACATCCGAAACTCACCTTTAAAATGTGTATCAAATGGTATATCTCTGTATAACCTATATCACTGGATTGGTACATTAGAAATGACGACTGCAACCGTTTCTACGTTACTGTTGAGATCGAATTCCTTCTTGTTGATCTTGTTTTGATCAATCGACACAAAAAATTATTATTCCGTCTCGGGCGGACCTACCCTGCCTCGTAAAACTATAACACAACCTGTAACATGTTGTCAGTTTTGAGAAATGAGTAGCCCACGAGAGTAGTCTACGTAGTCGATCATCTATTCCATCGTGACATACCCAGCAACCGGTGAATACATCGACACCCAACCCGTTGAACGTTTCGATCCATGGAACCGTACCAGTTAATAATTATTTTTAATATATTCTGTCATCGTATCCTGGCCGTTTTGTCGCCCCACCTAATTATTTTTATGACTGATTATAAATTAATTAATTAATTGTATCGTTAATTTTTTTCGTATATTAAAAATTAAAAATGGAAAAACGTTTTTATATTTAATTGGTTTTTTGTTATAGTGTACCGATGTTTTTATTAACATAAAAAAAATTTTAACTGTAAATTCTGTGTATTTTCCAAATAATTTTTCTTTTATTTATTTTAACTGTATTCGATTATTAAAATTAAATTAAAATGTAATTTTTCGTATAATTAATTTTCATTTTTAGTCAAAAAGCTTCTTTCACGATCACGTACAGTTTAAATAAAAATAAAATTCGAATTTAAAAAATAAATAAATAACTATACATATACATATATAATATATATATATATATATATATATATATATATATATATATATATATATATATATATATATATATATATATATATATATATATATATATATATATATATATATATATATATATATATACATGGTTATGTAAACTCGAAATATTCCTTTCAGAACGTTTTAGTAGGGTTAACATACAACGAATTGAGCTATCAAATATTCTACCGAAACTCAGTAGATTTTGAAATATTTCAGTTTAAAGAACAACCCCAGTATTAGCCAATTTCAAACAGTTTAACACAAACTCTTAAATAACAAGCCATAAGTAATACACAAAATAAGGAAAATGGTGTCATGTAATAATTTTGACTTCAACCGCTTAAACACGTATCTGGGCAAATGTCTGTCGTATGTTCTTTTGGAAAATGGTCGCCTAATGCAGTAAATGCTGATATCATAGACTTTGTGGTTTCAACACCATCGAAGCGGGTAAATGTCTTTGATCTATAGTTATCGTCGCATATCTGAAACAAGTAACATAAAAAAGACAAGTTCATACTGCGCGAACACGCAGCTTTACGGTTCAGGATGGAAAAGTGATACTTCAATATATTACTGACAATCATAGCAAGTCAACCAACAATGTAGTGCGTCAGCTTGGCATGTCTCAGTGAATGGTTTGCTCTGTCATTCACCTATCAAAGCGACACTTGTAGCATTATTAACCTGTACATACATTGCTAGAGGGAGATCCATGAAAATGTTGCCGTTTTATTGTGAATCCCGATGCTGAATTTTCTAAATAACATTTTGTGAACAGATAAGCCTAAATTTGACAAAAATGGGGCCATAAGTAAACATAAATTACACTATAAGTAACACTAGGAATTTCTTGCCCAATAATTAAATGGAGACAATTATGAATATTTTCTTATGTCTGATTTACTCGAGCTACTTGTCAATGTAATCGACGAGTTCAGAAATTATATCATATTTCAGCATGATGGATGTCCACCACACCATAAAACTAGTGAGTAGATCAAAATTATCCAAATAGATGGATTCGTAGAGGTGGCCCAATTCCATAGCCTGCACTAAGGCCAGTCTTGACACCATAAAATATTTACGTTTTGGGCCGTATGCAAGAAACAGTATTTCAAGCCACTATTAGTTCCGTAAAAGTCTAAAATGCAAAAAAATTTGTGAGGCAAAAACAAACATGACGGAATTCACTTCAAGAGTAAGCAAGACAAATGAGCGAAAATGCATTCGGTTGTGCATAAGGAAGTATTAACCATATTGAGTATAGGACATAAATAATTAATTATTTTTGAAAAGGTTCAAAAACTGAAATATTTCAAAATCTACTGGATTCCTAGAGAACAATGGCTCGATTTCTTGCCTTTTAACCGTACTACAACGTCCTGCATGGAATACGTCGAGCTACCAGTAATCCTATATATATATATATATATATATATATATATATATATATATATATATATATATATATATATATATATATATATATATATATATATATATATATATATATATATATATATATATATATATATAATTATGCGATTAAATAATAAAATTGAATTTATTATTATTTTTTAATATGCTTTGTAAATAAAATAATAATATTAAATAATAATGAGATGCGCGAATAGAATATAAATTAAAAAATAAAATAATTAAATAACGTAAAATTTACAAATTGGTTTTTAATTAACACACACTTGCAGCCACATACAACAAAATCACTAAATGCTTTAAAATTCATAAAATTTTAAATAAATATTAAATAAATGCTGTAAAAGGTGCTCCATTCACTGTATCTTTAAAATAAATTTTGACTACACACACATTCATCTAAATAAATAAATAATTGCACCAAACAAATTTAATTAATTAAATTTAAAAATAAACACAACCCCAAATTTATTTAAGCCTCCGTTAAATGTATTATATAAATATTTTTTATAATTAATTAAAAACAAAATTCCTATTTCCATATCATAGTTTTTCATAATAATAATATATATAAATTTATTATATGAATAAAAATAAATTTACAATTATTAAAAATAATTAAAACACAAATAAATTATTATTATTATTATAAATATTTTGTACAGTAAATTGTATTATATAAATATATTAAAAATAATTCAATATATAATTGTAAAACTATAAAAATCAAAAATAAAACAGAACACAATATAATTATAAATAATAAATTAATTAATTATATTGATACAAAAAGCCATAAGAACAAAACAAATATTTAGTTTTATTTATATTAATTTAATTTGTTTTTATTTTAAATTATTTTTAAATAATAAAAATACGACGATAGCTATTTAAATAAAACACAGAATAAATTAAAATTAAATATTCAAAAATAAAATTTATATTAATTATTAATTAAATTAATGATTTATAATAAATTACAACAAAAATTAAAAACTATTACTAAATATTGATTATTATATTATATATAAATATTAACTATTAAATAAATATTTAATTTAAAAAAAATAATAATAATGAATTTTATTATTTATGATAGTGATCGAGAGTATTGTGAGATAATAGTGAGAAAAAGGTGAGTTTCTGTGCTACGATTCTTTTAAGTCACCGTTAGCATTAAAATCATTATATACCACGGTGACTGATATTTTCCATCATTCATCTTTGCGAAATCACCATTTCACTGTCGTCGATGTGCAGCAGAAGGTAAGACAAGTTCAAGATGTAGATATTCGTCAATGAACATTAAGCAGACGTTTGAAGAAGCTTAAAAGTGGTCCAAAATAGATAAAATGCCAGCGCAAACAGTCAATGTAGCACTGTAGATGCAAGGGGTAAGTCAAACTAACAGGTTTCCAAAAAAATTATATCTTGTGAAAAGTAATTTCCTTTCAATGAGCGCTGAAGGTTTGAAGGACGTAGAAGAGTGGCCGATAAAGTTTATCATGAAAATGCATATTTTGATTATGAAAATATTTTATTTTAATATTAATTAAGTTTTTGCCGACCGAATGAATGTACCTCTCATCGAAGCAGTGCACAAGAATTGGAAATGGCTGCCTCCATCATGTTTGTTAAACATTTTCAAAAAATATTTGTATTTTTTTAGGTGTAAAATTAAACTGACCTGATAGCTGTAGGTAAGTGACCTACGAGGTGTAACGAAATTAGAGTGCTCATGTGTTATAGCTCGGTATAGACGACCACTAATATCGGTAAAAATCATTGTGAACAACGAAACACACTTGGCTGGGTTTGTTAATAAACAAAATAGTCTCTTTTGGGCACTAAAACCACTCAATTGATGCACCAAAGACCACTACACTTTCGCCAATTATATTTTATATTGTATAGTGCACGAATATGGCCGACAGGGTTATTGATCCATATTTCTTTGAGGATGTTGGTCTACATTCCAACAAGACAATCCCACTTCACATATCGGCTATGCGATACAAATTTTGTGTAAATTATTTTCCAGTATAGCTTAAAAATGATCAAGTCAAGGAGCTCACTACCTTTTATGAGGTGCCGGATTGGAACCCCGAACAGAGGCACGGTGTATAAAAGGTACTTTTTTCACTCGATTACGATCGGTTATGTTGATAAACACATCTATAGCCTCCTGTTGGAGTGCAGAATCCTACCCATCTTCCATGTCAGTACTGTAGTAGATGGTCTACCCAATCTAATATTTAGCCCTAATCTCCTCGATTCGTGCTAAATTAATCAACATCCCAATGTTTGTGTATAGGCATAATCAATTTAAATTGCCATAGGGAGCTTTTGAAATATAATCGGTAAATTATACAAGTCAATAAAAATTAATTAAAAAGTGTATAAATACGTACATATTGGGTTGTAGATATCTAATTAATTAATAAACAAAATTTTATTATTTGTTAATTATTTATTATAATTACAATGTTGAAAATGTTTTGAATCACATACCATTGATGTACACTACCGGCCAGTAAAAACGTATCATGGCTAATTTATGGGACACGCGGGTCAGTAGAATAACTAGAACTCTGGAGGCCGGAATCAACATGAACGAAATAGTCATAAACAAAGGAAATATCTAAAATGGCCTAGAAGCAGGCGAATAGAGTATAAATACGTGAAAAGAAAGCGTATTGGAAAAGAGACAGACACAATCCAGTGATCGAACCGTATGTCGGTTAGAATCACTGATAGAAAAAATCGTCGAAAGGTTAGATAACGAGGCTTTCCTATACGTCTGATAGTATAACGGAACTACAGGGAAGGAAATATATGGAACAAGACGATTATCATCAGTTTGATACTGGGACAACGAATGAAAAAGATGCAGTGATACCAAATGAACATCGTCGAGTATCTGGAAATTTTAACACGGAGAAGTTTATGGTCGTCTTGTTGATACAAATGTGTACAAATAATATTTAAATACAAGAAAATTTGGAAACCGAAATTTTAATCGGAAATGCTGAACAGCTTAGCACAAGAATGATGTCCTAACAAATCAAAAGACTTAAACGTTAAGAGAACAGTTTATATTGAAAGTGACTCAGAAGTTACGACAAATGACAGTATCATGCTAGAGACACAGGGAAGATTTACATGACCCAACTATTTGCGGTACCCGATTTTAAGCTTAAAGCTCGATATGAAAACTAACACTACTCCCCAAATTATTAGTCTAGCCATTATTAGTCAATAGAATTGAAACCTCAAAAATTCGGCTTTCAACAAATCGCTGCGATGATAAATAATTGGTGTATGAAAATCAAGGTATCATCTCTAATTGTGGCATAAAAAGGCTGTGTGGTTGAAAATCAAGGTATCATCTCTAAATGTGGCATAAAAATGCTGTGTGGTTGATCTGCTACAAATTGTACCAAAATCCGAACGAAGAGATTACGATATAAAATCATGCTGGATAAAAGAACGACCATATAAAGGCGAGCACAAGCGGGAGCGAATAGCGCATCTTACACATCACAATATGATTAGAAGAAGAGCGGTGGTGCTTTCTTTGAAGCCAACATTTACTAAAACCTGCACTTGTGTTTGGTTTAAGCCAGTCAGTTATAATTTAAGAAGCTGCGTGTTTATTACCATTCTCCGATTGGATATGAACTCATGATGCCTTGACGTTACAAGGAAAAATCGCCAGAAAAATCTGAGTGATAACTCTGGATACGGAAGATATCCGAACGTTGTGCGGTGTGACTTGGTTAAAGGTGCGAATCTCCAATGAGTGTACAAATTGCACACAGCATACGAATTCGTAAAAGACAGACAATAATAATGAGATGGTTTTGGGTATTGACTTAATGAAAAAAATGAATCTGGCGGTTCATATGGAATCATCCAAGAAAACTAACACCACACAGAAACGGAAGATTGAGGTAAATTGGATAAAGAAACTCTGACAAAGACGCTGAAGGTTATGGAAACAAAAAAAAAATGCCCTTAATGCAAATTTACTCTAGACACAATATATATATATATATATATATATTTATATATATATATATATATATATATATATATATATATATATATATATATATATATATATATGTGTGTTTATAATGTGTTGCAGCCTAGATCTGTTGAATCTAGAGTCTCACAGATTTAATTAATTATATTCAAAAAAATTTCCTCCCATTATAAAGTATTAGAAACGATAAAAGCTTTCGAGTAGTTCTCAATATAGAAATAGGAACCAATGGGAACTAATTCATGTGTTTTGTTTTGAAATATGTTTCATAGTCCTCACTGTATCGCGGAATGACCAGTACTATTCTACTTAAAGTTATATGCGTCTTATGGTGTCTTAGCAACAGATCTGCAGATCAGATTCGAACAAAACTGCTAATGTAAAAAATTACATTAGCATTCAAAAGAAAGTCATTAAAAGGCAAAGTGGTTTGCTCAATGATAGTTGGTACGCTGGTCATATAATTTCAACGACTAAACGGTGGTTCCTGTAGCACAACATAAGGCATTGTAAGTCATAGATCATGATAACTTTGATATAGTTATGGCTTGGATATCGTTTGGCTATCGGATTACTGCTAAAGCTTTTAACTGACAATGTCTGATGATTCGTTTTTTTAGGCTCTAGTGTACCAACCTAACCAAAACTATTCGTATTAAAAATATTGTTTTAGCTTTTAGTTTTATTTATTAATATATTATTTACTTCATTCAAGTATATAGAGTACAAATAACGATTTATAAATAAATTTATTTTGTTAAATTAAAATTTATTTAGATTTTAAAATTCGAAGAGTTAAATCCAAAATAAAAAAAAATATATTTTATTTATCAGGATTAAATATTATTATTTGGTGGTTTTATTGGGTGGTGGAAATAGCAAATGCAATATTTGTGGTGTTATGTATGCCGAATATACGTATAACAATGTTTTATTTCGATATTATATCAAATTGAAATTGCAGTGATACATGTATGAATATGTGAATCGATTCAATTGCTTTAAGGGTTTGTTTTTCAATTTCGAGTAGATTATTTGTGTGTTACATGCATAAAATATTATGTTTATCGAGTCGAGTACCAACTACCCTCGACGTGCACGATATGAAGTTTTTAGTACTCTCGATGCTTTCTCATGTTATATTTGTTTATTTCATAAGACATTATGGCTAAAATAAGACGGGATCAGCCAGCGAAGCCCCGTATTGTTACCAACTTCACAATTCTTTACACACTTACAGAGCCATATCGTTTTACATGACACTTCAAAAAAGTTATTGAAATGGAATTCAAACGTAACAGTGTTACTGCTTTGTATTTGGCTGGAAAATCATAGCCATTGTTAAAGAGCTGGATATTCAAAAGAAACATCGTACATACGTCCTACAAAATAAAAAAAGTACAAAGATTTAATTAACATTTGCACCAAAGGCAGTTCGTGTAGTAGGAGCGAAGCTATTAAAACACTTGCACGGTGGTGGCGAGGTTGAGATATTGGTTCTTTCACTTTTTACTACTCAGTAATATGTAAATAACCAAAACCATAGTAGACTTGAAGTAACTGCCACAGGATAATATCATCACTTGTTTTTATTAAAGGGCGTAAAGGTAAATCCAAAAGTATTTGGACAAAAAATTTTTAACGATGCTTTGTTACCTTACGTAAATAATTCGGTAGAAACCATTGAATGTTTCAACAAGGATTGGCACCATCCCGATAAATCCTGTGAAACCCAACGTATTTTACAAGAAAAAGTAGCTAGTTTCATTTCTTCGCAATAATGGCCAACAAATGTTGGGTCTGTGGAGTTAAGCTTTCCATATGATCCATTCTGCGGGCCAAATTATTAACTAAAAAATATGAAACAAAGACGGTCTACAATATCTATTGATCTGTTGGTAAATCTACTAACAGAAAAATAAATAATTTTGAATACTCTATACGATCTGGTGAAAAGCTTTAGAATGCAATATGTAAATTAAACCATCCCATTCATGTGAAAAGGAAGTATATTAAGATGATACATCGGATTCAATTGCAAGATTCCAGCCGAACAACAGCCGTTTTCGATAAAAGTATCACACAGCGGTATATTAAGCTTCGGTTCAAGGTATGCCTCATAACAGTGGAGTCGCAAACGTAATCGAACATCTAACTGTCAATAGATGACATCTAGTATCTGTGTTGAATACTATATAACAACTGATAAATATTCAACGCCCAAATGTAGATTGTTGAAATACATCGAGAATCGTGATTGTTGTTAGTGTAATTGGTGCAATAAAAAAACTTTTTGACCGATTTGTAAAATTTTTTGGTCAAAACTTTTTCATACGCCCACAAAATTGTGTTAATTGTTTTTGTATTAGTCAGTAGCCTGCATTTAGGCGTTCAAAATATATTGCTGTGTAACTCATTGGTATTTATAATTTGATGAGCTTCTGAGTAATCTTTACGCTGCTGTTTTATGTTGGTGCAACTCGGAGTAGCCACTGAATATGACTACCATTGCATTAAGCAAGTCAGCTCACCGTAGTTAGTGGAAGTCGTTTCTGATTGTATAGTGGACTCACGGTTTGCTGATCAAAGGTTCTTAAAACTCGAAAATGTGATGAGAAATAATTGATCCATGAAAGATCAGGGCCCTTATTTGGGAACTCGATATCGAATAATCGAACGACGATATCGAACAATCGGTATTTTGGAATTCGATAACGTACAAAATGAAAACGAACACCAAAGCAATCGCGTATAAACACAAACGACTGAGAATTTCCCTTATTTGGCAGTTCGATTTCGAGTATTATTTATTCGATCATGATCATGAACATGAATTTATGTTCGTTGTTAGTTTTGCTAACGAACCCATATAAAAAGGATACAAAAGTAAAAAATTGTAAGTCCGAAAATAGAAGCCGATGCTTTATTATTTATAAATATGTAGTTATAAATATATATATATATATATATATATATAATATATATATATATATATATATATATATATATATATATATATATATATATATATATATATATATATATATATATATATATATTTATATATTATATATATATATATATATATATATATATATATATATATATATATATATATATATATATATATATATATATATATATATATATTTATATATTATATATATAAATATATATATATATATATATATATATATATATATATATATATATATATATATATAAATGCGCTCATACAATGCAGGTTGCTATAGTATCTCTTCTCTACTCCCAAGCTCGTGGTGAATGGTGAACCCTGTTAGCCTTTGGGTAACAGAATGTGCTATGGCGTTCGACTGGAATGGTGAACTTATAATCGACATAACTTACCGCTTGAGCTACTCAAGCTAAGGTGGCACTGCATACGCTCATGTCTGCGTGGCTAAGGGGATGCTAAGTTGCTAGTAGGGTTAGTCGAAATAAGGTGACTTTCGGGTTTTACAACATAGCCTTCCAACGATAATGCTAAGATCTGTCACATAGTCAACCGTATTTCTCGTTAGTAGAAAATGATACCAAACAAACAAAGTGAGTGATGCTGATATGGTTCACAAATAAACCAACTAAAAGCGTGATGATGATGAGTACTAGTGGGATCAGTGGAAGTGAAAGGAAACAAAAGAAAGCTCAGAGACCAGTAGTAGTGCGGAGGGAGGATCCCTCTATACAAACAGGCATCAGGACATAGCTGGTGGTAAAGGGAGTATCCACACAAACATTACAGAATGAAAGCCACCTACATGTACACTCAACATAAATATCAGGTATGTATTCGGCGATGATGTCGAACGAAATCAAGGAAATTGTTGCAAAAAATGGACACACAATGTATATTAACAGAATCAAAATATAATAGCAGAAATATACTTGTACAGTGTGCATTTCTTTTTTCGATCGTATTACCAAATACCAATTCATGTTCGAATCGATTTGATTATTCGAATCGAATAGCAATACGAATCGAATTCCCAAATAGGCCTGCAGGTAGCAGGCCTCACAGAGGCGTTGAAAGGCAGTGCAACAGGTATGCTACAGATTGTTTCCTAATTCAATAAAATCATGCCTACCTTTAAACTGAAATATAGTGCTGACGACAAGCGGAAGCTATACTTACAGTCGATTGGTGACTAATTGTACCAATCTTGGTATTTTAAATCATTATGAGACTGTTTGTGGTGTTTATTTTATAGATTGAGTCCGTTTTAGGTGTTCAATTTCAACCGACTTACGGTAAACATATTGCGAGATAAGACGGACATTATCGCAGACCAGACCTGATCAACAAGCGCATTCGTATAACTTGGTTATGTTCAGCTAATCCCATTGTTGAACGTTATGGTCGTGTTGGAGATTATACAACAAACCTGATATTTGAATTTTAAGATATTACGATGTACAACGTTTGAGTGTGTGAATTGAAGAGGGTTTGATCTATAAAATAATCTGATGTAATCTGTAATATTGTTATATGCTACGAGTGACGAGTGACGTCTTTAAATTATTGTTTGAGCTGTTTACTACAGTAAATCCGTTGGCAAAATAATTCAATGAATTACATAACTCAAAATCGATGCGAATAAGAGGTCAAATTCTTAGTTTTGTTCAATTCCTCTTTAAGACCTAGACTTAAAGCAATATGGGGATTCATGTTTAAATACTAGAGTTATATGCTGGCAACTCCATCTAGCAATTTCAGTACTATATACGGTCTTTGTTAATATATATGCATGTAACCTAAGGTTTCTCATATCGCTTCAACCTAAGGTTTGGATAATATTTCTCATTCCAGACATCAACTGCCACCAGTTAAAATTATGCAACATCGTTCTTAGTGGCTCTTTTGTTTGTTCCCTACTTATTGATAGCGATAACATAATAAAATTTTGTTTTATATACGGACATTTATTTCAAAATGGACGACTTCTTTACATTGACTCGACTTCAATGTAGGTTCACTATTCACTACCCTCTAGTATAAGGTAAGTTGTCAATTCATAATCACTTTAAACGTCAATCTGGAGATTTGTAAGTAACTTTTGAAAACAAATCTAACCAATCACTTGTCGATTGTATGGTTAATTAAGCGTAACAACGAAGTTAAAGAGAAAGGTTTGGGCTACACTATTCCCCCTTTATCATCACATGAGTTTGGATTTATCCAAAAATTCATTTCAAATACCCGTGTATCCCTATACACACTCAAGTTATCTAATGGCACAAAATTAGAAAACTTTTAGGGTTTCATCCATCATAGTCCCCATTATGAAGACGTTCAAAGTACAATAAGAGCAGGAGCCGAAGGAAACTAACCATCCGCAACGGTTTCGGTTTCATCAATTGGATTGTAGAACGCTTGCAAGAGATAAGCATTTTACCGAAAAATCATGTAGTACGACTAAGATCATTTTCACTTTGGAGGATATGACAACAAGCAAAATTGACCAGAACTGATGGCTCAGAAACTGTTTGAGGTGGATTTTGATCGGGCCATCATTGGCCTTCTTTTTAAATGTACAAGGAGCCGCTATTACAGACAATATGGGGGGATAACGGAGATATGATGAACGAGTTTCTTGCAATGCAGAATTAAAGAGGAGGATACTTACTAAATTTGTTTTTAACAGAACAACAAACGAAACTATTAGGCTTCTTCACACTGTCTTCTGGGAACAAATAATCAGTTGTAACGGAGGGTTCAATAGGACACCACGCAGCTGAGATTTCACTCCGTAACAAATTTTTTCTATGGAGAGCAGTTAATGATAAGTCTTACTTTAATAATCAAGAGGCCAAAAAAGACCTAAGATCAAATCGAAGTTGCCGTTGATGAATAGCAACATATTCTGTAATGGTAGCCAGTCGTGGAAGACACTTGAATTAAATTGTGTCCCATACTCCATGACAATGTATACTCGGTCTAATAAAACGAACAGCGTTGAAAAATGTTCATTCGTCTTTGAATTAAGGGCAAAATTAATGTTAGATGGGCCATTCTTTATTTGCCCGTGGAAGTAGATTAAGTGTCGTTTATTCTGAGCTTGTTAATCAGACCTGCATTACATATCTCGATTTTTGAGTAATGAACAAATATAATAGAATTGGTGCTTATGATTCCATCTATTTAAAATCAAATGTTAAAAGAAAGCTTTTAAGAGCTTATAAGTAGCAAAAATGTATAGATTGAAATTCTTTGAGATTGGCTTAGTTTTATGCTTTAAAGGAAGCTCCTCCTGAATATCTACAACATTCAGAATACGATAGGGATGTATTGGTACCTTAGCCTTGGTTTGTTTCAATCATTGCAACCTTTTTTGGGACTCAAGGCACCACTGATTCTTCGCGTTTTGCTTACTTACGTTTTAATTACATACAGTCAATGGAGCCTAAAGTCACTGTTGGGATTTTATTCGTACATGTAAAAAAACCGTTGTTTACATTTTTATGTAAATTACGTAGAAACCAACGTAAATTACACTAAACGTAAATTACATGTAAAAAAAGACATATCATTCGCAGTGCCATTTTAAAATGTTTTTAAAATGGTTTGACATTTAGCGATGTTCGGTACTTAAAATGATTTTTAACTTCTTAATAATTTTAATCTTAATCAAAAATTATTGTGACATTCAGATGCTGTAAAAGTTAGCCGAAAGTTTCCAGCCGAAAAAATAAAAAAATCGATAATGCAGATAGTGTCTTAGCTATTCCTGCCGCAAGTTAAAAATTTTGAATTTTTTTGATTGATTTCCAAACAAAAATATTTCTTAACCATTTTCCAGCCAATAAAAAATTTAATGCTTCGAAAAATTACCAAACTAACGGAAAAACACTTATTTTAAAATAACTCATATGTAAAATTGAATAAATTCAGAAATCTATAGACAATTAACCTTTAAAGTGTTATTGCTGAATTTATTTTAAGCGGTTTGTCAATGGCTATCACTGGAAAAAAATTTGGGTCAAGTTTCATGTGGGGAGTCTGGGAAAATTCGATTCATTGAACCCGTAGTCCAAACTTGACCCAATTTTTTTTCCAGTGATATCCATTAACAAACTGCTTAAAATAAACTTATATCCAGCCATAACACTTTAAAGGTTGATTTTATAGTGATTTATGAATTTATACATTATTACATATGAGTATTTTAATTAGTTTTAATATTTCCGTTAGTTTGGTAATTTTTCAAAGCATTAAATGTTTTTTTGCTGGAAAATGGCGGGGAAAAATTTTTGGTTGGAAATCAATCAAATAAATATACAATTTTTAACTTTCGGTTGGAATAGCAAAGACACTATATCTGGATTATCGATTTTTTTAATTTTTCGGCTGGATACTTTCGGCTAATTTTAACAGCATGACATTTAGTACGTAGTCGAAAAAAATTATACACCGTTAGTAAATTTTACATATTCTATTCATAAAATAGTAAGAAAGTTTTTTAATAGATGGTGCTTTAGTTACAATTAGTTTAAATAAGAGATGGCACCTCAATTTTTTTTTAACATTAAATCGTTTTTTACAAATAGAATGTCGGCATCCTGCTTCTATCAGTCAACTTTTACCACTGCATCATTTGTTCAGTCGTCCATACAGTTTATAGATTCAATCTCCTTCCATAGATAAAATTTCATTTGACTACTTAACTTCAGGTTATAGCATAGTATACACATATGAGCATATTGGTACGTATTTAAAGATCAATTTCCTGTATAATGATTTTCAATCCTTTTTACACACATCATATTTTTTGTACACATGTACACACATATACGAGCGAGAGCAGATAAAAGATAAATTCATAATCTGTTGTTCAAATTCAAACTATTCAGGCCAAATCCTATTAAAGGATTTTTTTTAGAGTGTAAAGTTCATAAACATAAATTCCTTTATACATATTCATGTACAAAAACAGGATTTCACAAAGTATAAAGGTGATTATGGGAAAATTTAATATACAATTTTCTATGTTGTACGTAATCATAACTTACAAACTGATGGTTTATGTATAGGAGTACATATGTACATATAGTTTTATCAGTAGTTCTTTATACATACATATATGTTGAGCATAATATTATATATGTACGTCTAGAAAAAAAAATCCTATTTGAGATATTTAAACATTTTGTAGAATTGGTTTTTTACCATCCATCCATTCATTCGAATAAAAACTCCCTTTCCGATGCTGTGTATATAATGTGAGGTGGCTGGTTGGTTGGCGGGTTGTTTATTTATTTTTCATTTATATTTTTGTGTATTTTTCTTCTGCGTTTTGTTGTTGTTGGTGTGTTGTTGTGGCCCCAAATTTTTGCTGTATTTTCACTATATAGGAACGGAAAGTATATACATTTTTTTTGAACATTTCAAGAGATTTTCTCAGTGCTGTGAAATAGGAAAATGCATATTTACATCATCTTTTGTTTATTTTATGTCTGTGCAATTATTTTATTGCCAAAAGGGATTTTCTTTATGCCATTTTCCGATATATATCTCTGCCTGCCGTTCTATATATAGTTAATAGGTTTAACATTTTACTGTGTTGTATATATATACAGAATGCTGCAACTAACGTTGTTTATCTATGCTTATATACACACATACTCTACGACTTAATAATTATTTTGCTTCTGGTCTTCTCGTTTGAGAAAGGATTAATGTTTCGAAATCTTTCCAATCACTTTGGGACTCAAGGCACTTCCATCTCTTTCGCAGTTTCAATTTACGTAAAGAACCATCTGTACAATGCATTGATCCATGCTAGCCTATAGTACTGACATTGAAGATGTATCGGTGCATATATTCTTCACAAATACAAGGGATCATAGATGTATACAATCACTTAGTCTGAATCAGATAAAGAAAGCATTGTTTATGCATCTTGTCCGTATTGGAATTCTGACATTTAAATCTCAATTAAAAGAATAGATTCATCTCCGTAATTGAACATTTTGGAAGCCTCTTACATCGGAAAATAATGTCTAGGCGTTGTATAATGAGGTTTTTGTGCCAAACCGCGATTACTACTGTCAAAAATCACAAAAAGCTCGCTATATAACGGGTCACTCTATAACCCAATCATACTGTATGTGTATTATATTCACAATCATTCATCAAACAAACGAACATTCATTGGATTTGCAACTCGACTAAACCGTAACCGACAAAACATTCGAAACCATATACTCGTATATTTACCCACAGCACCTTGCTCAATGAAACAGTCAATTCGTCACCCAATGTGGAATATGCCAGGTAATTTTTTATAAATGATTTGTTTGTATAAATGTATGAACACTTAAAACTCACTGTCTCATCCTGTTAGAGCGTTGGGTAATGGCTCTTCGTTGTCTTGTGGATAATCATCTAAGTTGCTAGTGTCTATGGGTTGGTTCATCGAACCGTCAATTGGATTATCGCAATACATTTTTTTAATTCATTCCCCTTTGAGAATTATACTTATCGGTTCATACCTCGTTAATGGTGACTAATCCACAAACAGCTCAAACATAAGCCCACCAAATGGCCAGTCATCAGGGCTAATATACTGGCCACGATTTAAGATCAAAGGTTAGCAATAGTTTTATCTTCCTATATAAGAGTACTATAACACAAGAAATAATAATAAACCATCATATTTCGGTCACTGGTCACATTTCGAAAGATTGCTGGGAAATCAGACCGTCGTCTATGAAGGTCAAATGATGATTCACGTAAGATCACATACTTTAAACGAGTAAGCGTTCGTTTTAAATACTGACTCCCACAACTAAATGACTTAATATAGTCAAATAACAAACGTTAACCGGGAAAATTAATGGAAAAAAAGAAAGCAATGATACAATTGGTAACAGGGACTTTGGTCATGCAGTATTTGTGACGCAATAACTTCATGAAGAAGAACATATTCGTATTAGATGTAGAGAAATACGTTAAGCTATGGTGATGTTGAGCTGCCATTCCAATTAAATAGCGGAGAATCAATCATCAGTCGAGTTATGTAGGACCATCGAAAAAAGCTACCACCACACTCAGAAACAGTAGTTTTAGATAAGTTGGATGTAGGTCCTCGAAAGTAAGCTCGAGAAATTATGCCTGGAAAAGCCTTAGTAAAACCGGATGATCACATTAGAATTCCATTATAGGTTCTCAAGTAATCATATAAAACTATTAAAAAGTTGACCATCATCAGAAAAGTGAAGATGTATCTAATAAAGTAAAATTATTACTCGCATCAGTAAACACTATAAAGCATTGAAGAAACCAATAATTCTTCTCAAATTTTAGTTCGCCAAAGCGATATTATTGTGTCATAATGCATAAAGCTTTTTCGAAAGCATATTTACATAGCTGGTCATTTCTAGTAAGAACAGATCATGGATGAATAAATGGTTGCTACAATTTAAGATTCCGGAGGTCAGTAAAATTGTTTAAAATTTCATGAAAAATTAAATTAAAATTAGAAGAGTTATCTATACAGAACTCTGCCATTTAAATTGTCTATTTCCTTGATCAGGCTTCTTTTAATTGAATATACTGCTAGTTTCTTCAATCATTCGTCCCTCATTGTGCTTCTTAAATAAGATTTGACACGTTTCAACGTATAAAAAAAATCGTTATGAAACTGCGATCGACATCGGCATTATTATTATTATTAATAATAACTTCTTGGAGTATTTTTTCTAAATTGTTATTATAAATCGTTTTGACTAGCTCACAACTAGTTTTGTGGACTGAAAAATCATTATTTGCCGATAAACTGCCTATAGTTTAGTTTTCAACCGTTCATACTAAACATGGATATAATTTGGCTATTGTATTTAGCAGCTGGTAAGAAAAGATTAAAGCATAAAGCTTTATCTTTGTGCAATCTAAAATTGTACGACTGGAATGGTATTTCATATAAATTGTCAAAAAATACGCAGTAAATACGAAGAACTAAATTTGAAGCATAACAGTAGAAAAAATATACGTAAAGATTATTCTGTTTAAATATGATTTGCAGTCCACCTTTATTTCTACTCATACATAACTGTAACACCGTCGTAATTTTGTCACTGGTAATATTCTATTTTAACAGCTGAACGATCTTGGATTTCTACAAAAGAAATAAATCTTTCAACGACTTCTCCTGTTTTAATACGATCTTTAGAAACTAATCAAAATATGAACACAAAGTAACTTTCGTTTGAGACATCACTGATCAGTAGTTTCTGCTTGAATGAAAATGTAAAGAATATCTTGAATTTCTGCATAAACGAAGTCATTATATACGGCATTGATACATTTGGAATGTGGTTGAAAGTTTCGTTAAAAATTGGAATAGTTGCATAATATGCTTTCAAAGTAACCTAATTTTTAACCCGGTTTAAACAACCCGGTCGAACTGAATCAATTTTTTCATTATGGCCACATAAGGTCAATTTTCAACTGCCACAAATTCCGATATCATATTTAAAATCTACATTTATATAAAATCACGTAAGTTGAGGGAATCTAGTATTATTTAAAATCAGCAAAAGTCAACAACAAAAACCAAAACAAAAAACCTTTTTTGTTTCATTTCATCTCACTTTAAAATTAGTTTCTATGTTAAAAAGGAGAGAGACAAAATTATATCAGCAAGTAATATTCGTCATTGCCTACTATTCCGTGTGCTTACACTTGATATCATGATATCGATGTTTCTTTCGTTCCTCTCCCCTTTTACCTACGAAACCGGTTTTGGCATAATTTCTTTTTTCGATCACAATTTTTTGTGATTCTTTGATATCACAAACAAATACAAACAAAATAAAATTTCAAGGACACATTATTGTTTTGTTATTTTTGAATTTTGAAGAGAAATAAATAAAAATAAAATACTTACACACACACAGATACAATTATTTTGATATCGATATCATGATGCGTAGTGTAAAGATAGTTGATTTCTGGATATCACAGAAATCGATTTTTTGATATCAACACACTGAATATAGAAATGAAATGAATCATTTTACTTTATGTACTCGTGTATGTGTGTATAAGATATATATGCATGTATTACGAATATTTTACTTTGGAACGTTTTAACATGATTATTTGAACAGGTTACCCACAATATGCGCGTAAACTTAAAGCGAATCTTGTGAATCTATGATAAACGATAGTTAAACTATCATTTGTTTGATCTTGATAGAAGTCTAGTAATGGAAGAGGTGGGCACTGTCCACCTTGCCCATTATGACGGACCGCACCTGGAAACAGTAGTTTGGGTAAATTGGATGGAGGCTCTGGGACACAAATGTTGTGAGTTCTAGAATCCAGTAAAGAAGAAAAGTAAGCTCGAGTTAAATTGACACAGACGTGATCAGAACAACTAACTAAAGAACAAAATAGTATTTTTGAAAAAATGCATGTCAATTTACTGTTGTGCTACAGAAAACCAACTTAGTTAAACACTAATTTTAAACAAGCACCATTGGCAAAAAAAAATCAGAAGTATATCGCATGTTAACCGGAAGCTTACTTACTTCGTAAAAAAGAAGGATTGTTATCCTTAACCCAAAATTATATAAGCGAAAAATTGACATAGAATGAAATAAGAATCATGAAGGAGCGTTCAACAAGTTAAAGAAGAGGTTCTACACAGCTCCAATTTGTATATACCCAGAACCAACTGCCTTATCGTGGATACTGATGCGAGAAATAATGTATTAGAGAAGTTTTATTTCAGGAAATAGATGGAAAAAACGAAGATATTGCGTTCTTCTCGAAGAGTCTTGTTAAAACCGAAGCGAAATTATTACATAATAAGGACAGAGTTTAACCATAGCACAATGCATAGATCATTTTCGAAAGTATCTATGGCCGGGCTTTTCTTATTTGGACGGTATAACATGGTTGCTACTATTTAAGAATCCGAGAGGAAAGACAGCTCGCTGGATCGATAGATTATTTTGTTTCGATTAAACCATTCAACGGTGAACCATTCGGAAATAAAGTTTTTAAACTAATGCGGATACCATGTCTAGACCGCAATGTCTTGTCAACATTGTGGTCGAGTTGAGAATAGAGAATAACTCGTTGACGTGAAACTAATGCTACCATCTGAAGAATGGGCCAATGATTATAGATCACGAAAAACCAAACAGAAGAACAGAACAGACTATTAAAGAGAGTGATTACTGATACGAGTCGGATATATAGTTTAGTCGTATTAGACTCAAAGGAATGGTAAATTGATTGGTGATGGGTATTTCAAAGGGTTTGGGAAAGTTCCAATGGTTGTTTTCCAGAAATTTTAAGGGAATATCATGTAGGAACAACTAAATAATCTATGGGTTAGATGCAGTAAACGGCCTTTACCGCGTATAAACGCGAGACCTTACGAACCATGTTAACGATTGGTGCACACATTGCCTAACGAATGTTTTTACACACAATCACTTTTTATGTTACATCACTTTTCTCACGGCATTTATTTTCACCCATAGTCAAACGGTATGGTTGCACGGTTTGACACTACGTTTAAAGAATTTTTTAAAGAAAACCTAATGGCATATCGATGGATTTGAAGCAATTCCTCGGGTTCGAGTCCCGGGGTGGTGACCAAACATCAATCACGATTGGGTGTTTTTAATCTGTTAGTGTATATGGGTTAAACTTTGGGCCCTAGTGGCGTTGAGTTCTGGAAATAATTTACAACAGCTTTGTGTGGATAAGTTTATTAATATAAAATGAAAGAAGACATCACCGGAATTCACAAACACGTCAGGGAAATGATAAAACTTAATCGGATGAAGGCACGATATGAGATCCAGTTAGTTTGACGTCACAATTTACAGATTGGGAAATTCAACAATGTAATCTACTGTTTTTAGAAAGGTACCCGAAGTAAAAGATTGACTCTCTACAACGGAGTAGAACTGAATCTGGTGATCATGGGCGACATCTCTGGGTCAGTATAATACCTAAACTTTTATAATTGAATAGCAACATTCATGGTAAGTAACAAACAAATTTCTTAGTTGACCTAGGAGTAGCCGAATTGATCTAGTGAAAATCGTTGTGCTGATAATAAACACCCGTGTCAGGTACAAGTCCATACATACAAATATAACACGTATCAGCATTCTTTGTTATTTTTCATTACTCGTACTTAAGCTCTTTAAATGCTTTTAAAGCGTTTTTTGTACTGATTGCAACATATAAGTTTTCCTCTAATATTTCTTGCATTTTACATAAAAGTCAAACCTTTATGTACAATTTATAAAAAAAAACTACTAATTAACTAAAAGGTAAATTTACACGACTAGAGTTTTAGAGAGTGTACACAAAACATCTACACAAATTTTAATTTAATTACAAATAATCAACAGTGTCTCCCTTTTCAATTTAAATTTCACACGTTTGATGTAGTACATAGGTATACATGATACATATGGTGGTGCTTTTATAAAAAGTTCAGGAAATGGCTAATGAATTTTAATTGACTTTTAAAATTGTTGAGCTTTTTCCACCCACTAAAATTTGTTTAAAATAAAATTTTTAGTTTTGAACAATTAGACATAGGTCAAAATGTTAATGAATCTGGTTTCACATTTAACCTGTCTCCCATATATAAAAGAGATCGAAATTATTTTTGATCAATACGATGTGTGTACGATGCCCTCTCACACACCCCAATAGGATACGAGACCACCCTCATATTATTACGTTGATTGTAAATTTTGTATACCAGAATAAGCAATAAATTTTAACTTAATTAAGAAATTCCCTTTCACGTCATAAATATACATATTTATACGTAATTTTATTTTTCACTGAACAACAGAAAAGCATTTTATGTAATATTTTATTAAATAAAAAAAAGTTACTATAAAGCTTCTTAAATGAACAAATTCCACAGTCAACAATAATATGTTCATATATTCGAACAACACAGCAAAACGAAACAAGGTATTTTGTTGTCTTCTGTAATTTTTTTTTTGTATTTATTATTATTTAAAAAAAACATTACTTTAGATACCGAAACACAGGGTACACAGGAAATAAGAATTTAATTGTAAACAGAAAATAATCGTAAAAATAATACTCCCCCAAGTTGCTCGGTGCGGTGGCATGCATTGAATAAATATAAACCCTGTTATGTAATAATATTAATAAGAAGTGAAATTAAGGTGGGGAATAGAGACTTTGCCGCATAACACAAAGAATGTACATTTATATGTTTTTATCTACATGTCTATGGCGTATGCCTGTGTACGAAGACACAATCAAATTCTATGTTAACAATTGTTCCTGGTTGTGGGATTACAAAGTCGAACTTACTTGGATATTAAAAGGTATGTACATTTATAGCAGTTGATACTCATTAAAATTAAAATATATATATATATATATATATATATATATATATATATATATATATATATATATATATATATATATATATATATATATAAACTCGATTTCTTTTGCATGACCACCGTGTGCACGTGTTACGAAGTCCAATCTTTGAACCCAATTTTCGACAACTCTTTCGCATAAATCGGCCGAAATTCCAGCAATTTCACGTTCAATATTGGCTCTGAGCTCTTGCAACGTCGACCGCTTATTGCCATAGACAAATGACCTCACATAACCCCAAAGAAAATAATCTAGAGGTGTCAAATCACACGAGGCCACTGGACGGGCTCATTTCGCGAAATAACACGCTCATCGAACTTAGTCTTCAATAACGCGATTGTATCGTGTGCTGTGTGGCATGTGGCCCCGTCCTGTTGAAACCACATGTCGTCCAAGTCCATTCCATTCATTGCGGCCAAAAACAATCGTTTATCATATCGCGGTATCGATTTCCATTAACAGTAACGAGGCGATCGTTATCGTCGATGAAAAAATATGGCCCAATGACGCCGCCGGCATGTAATCCGCTCCAAACAGTGACTTTTTCGGGATGCAACGGTGCCTCATGAATCACGTGTGGATTGCTTCTTGCCCAGTAACGCATATTTTGCTTGTTGACAAATCCATTTAGTCAAAAGTGAGCCTCATCGCTAAAGATGATTTTTCGGTGAAAATCTGCATTATTTTCGATTTGTTCTTGAGCCCAATTCACGAATCGGCGTCGCTTCAAATGGTCAAAATGCTTTAGTTGTTGTGTCAGCTTGATCTTATACGGATGTAGGCCAAGATTTTTACGTAAAATTCGCCACAATGATGTCACAGAAACGCCCAATTGTTGCGAACGTCGTGTGACTGACACATTTGCGTCTTCTTGAACTGAAGCCCTGGCGGCTGCGATGTTTTCAACACTTCGAGCACATGTTGCTCTCGAGGGCACCGGAACGTTAAGTTGCGGAAACGTAGACTCAAATTTTGCCACTATACGGTCGATTGTCGAACGGTCTGGCTTGTTAAATGGACCGTAAAATGGCCGTAATGCTCTTAAAATAGCAGCAACAGAACGATTATTTTCATAAAAAATTTGCACGATTTGCAATCGCTGTTCACGTGTAAAATTTATACTAATGAAGCCTCCAAATGACAAAAGAACAATAAAAACTATGGCGTCGTTCGCCGTCCCTATCAGTAAAAAGTTGAAGCGCACCTGTTATATATATATATATATATATATATATATATATATATATATATATATATATATATATATATATATATATATAAATAAATATATATATATATATATATATATATAATATATATATATATATAAATATATATATATATATATATATATATATATATATATATATGTATATCGGGTGTTGTACACCCGATATATATATATATATATATATATATATATATATATATATATATATATATATATATATATATATATATATATATATATATATATATATATATATATATATACGTTGTACTCAATAATCTGTAGTCTGTCTATCTGTTTGCTTGTATATTTCTATCGTTGCAATCTATTTGGGGCTCAAGGCTCTTATGAAAATGGGCGTTCAAATCAAAATGCATATCACTTCGTGATTTTTTCGGTCAATTAAACGGTCCAAATGTGCGTACAATCGGAAAAATCGTGCAAAAATTTGAGCAAACCGGGTCTGTAGGAGATTTTAAAACACCAGTGCAAGCTCGTACAGCTTCTACTGCAGAAAATATTGCTGCTGTTCGCGATAGTGTGGCTGAAGAGCCATTCACCTCAACTCGTCATATTGCCCAACAATTGCACCTTTCACGCTCGTCGTCGATGAACATTATGCATAAAGACTTGCATTTACACGCTTATAAGGTGCAAATGACTAAAGAACTATAGCTTCTTGACCATTCCAAACGTCGTCAATGGTCAGAATCGTGCCAAGAAATGGCAACAGTGTATGATCAATTTTCGAATAAAATCATCTTCAGTGATGAGGCACATTTTCATCTCAGTGGATTCCGTCAATAAGCAGAATTGCCGCATTTAGGCGAATCATAATCCAAGAGTGATTGTCGAAAACCAATGCGCAACCACAAAGAGTGACTGTTTGGTGCGGTTTATGGGCTGGCGACATCATCATGGGCCGTATTTTTATTAAAATGAGGCCGGTCAGGCAGTTACTATGACTGATGTTCTCTATCATGAGATGATAACGAACTTTTTATGTCCCAATTGCCACACAGCTAACGAAACAATGGCTCTTTTGCGCGACAAATTCAATGGCCGTGCTATGGCTGCCAAGATTAGCCGCCACTTCTTTCTATCGGGTTATTTAAAAGAAAAGGTGTACGTCGATAAGCCAGCAACAATTCAAGAGCCATTTGACCGATATTTTGTTCCATACGTAATTGAACCATACCATATTATCATAATAAAAATAACTGACAATAATTTCCTAAATAATTTGTGTTTTATTAAAAATCAACATCAGCCCTTAACATTTAATGACCCTTTAGTTAAATCAACAATAGGTCCAATTTATGTAGAACCGTCTGCACATTGCATAGCTTCATGCCAACCTATAGTAATGACATGATATATGGATTGGCCCATGAATTCTACACTAATACAGAAGGTAATAGATGTGGTCATTCACACCACCGATCGTAATCAGATGGTGAAAATTCCTTTTTACGTCCAGCACCTATCGAAATTCGATTTTTACGCTCCAATTTCCACAGCTACAACCACTGCGCCATTTGGTTGGTACCAATTAACCTTACCTTATTTCTCATTTAAGACTATGGAGGTACTGAATCAACAATTAGGAGAGTCTTCCTCTCGAGAAACCCACTCCATAAGAATCAGTTCGCTTACCAAGCTCGTTTCTCGGATAAAGAGATCAATCACAGGAAAAAAAACTGTATGTGTCCTTACTGACATTCATCTATAGATAGAACAACTTTAAATATAATGGTGCATAAATATGGGACACACATCCTAAACTGAAAACTTAGTGGGCTCCGACATCATGTTGACTACATAATAGAGTTCTCTAAGCCTTTTATTTAAGGTATTACTTGAACGGGATGAAAGAGCTGATGGACGATGCAACAGGGATTTGTGTCTTTGATTATGATTTGACCTTATTGAAAATCCTTGGGATGAACGATACCGTATTTCAAGCAGAAGTGCATGCGATAGAGTTTTGTACAAAGGCTAGTCAAATCAAATGCCTACATAAAGCCAGGTTTTATATTTTATTGAATAGCCAGAAAGATTTGAAGGCACTCGTAATTTCTGATTTAAAGCTTGTTTGGGACTGTCTAAACTCCGTAAAGCAACAAGCAACCCTAAATAAGATAAATTTATGTAAAGGAAAGTGGTAGCCATTGATACGTTTCATGCTAGAGAGACACATATATTTATTGGACCATTACCATTCTGTTCGGTCACAAGAGAACATTGCAGAGCGGTGGTGAACCGCTGACTATTTAAAAAAAAATACCTCTCTCTTTCTCTCCCTCCCCCTCTCTCTCCCCCTCTCTCTCTCTCTCTCTTTCTCTCTCTCTCTCTCTCTCTCTCTCTCTCTCTCTCTCTCTCTCTCTCTCTCTCTCTCTCTCTCATGTACCAATGCATTTGTATTGATATAAATAACCGACGAACATCTAGATGGTACACAATCTAACCCATAAAGCTTATTAGCCTTACCTTGTTTCTCTTGAAGACTATGGAGGTGATAAATCAACTATTAGAAGAGTCTCACTCTTTCCAGGATTTAACTCAATAATAATTAGTTCTCCTACCAAGCTCGTAAAAAATAGCTGTTTCTGTAGTTACTGATATTAAGAAAGCGATCGATTACATTTCAAAAGAATCAAGTGCAGCAGATAGTCTAAATAGGAGGGATGAATCGATACCGATTTAGACCTTTATAAATATCTCGAGTGAATATTTTATACCCTTTAGTATGATATTCGGTGATTAACGAGCTTTTATCTAGATAGAACAACCTCGAATATAATGATGCATACAGATGAGACGTAAACTCAAATAAAACAGAAATATTCACTTACACATCTAAATGTCATAACAATCCAATTGTTTAATGAAGTCAAATAGCAAAGAGCAATCCTAGATTAAAAACCAGCTTTGCTTCAACATATCATTGAAGCTTGTAACAAAGCTCTAAACGCTTCTTCAGCTTGTCAAATGAATTATGGTATTACTTGAGGATTGAAACCAAACATGATCTATACTGTTCACACTTAACCATCATCAGACTCATAGCCACCTATGCTGGTATGGTGGTCAAGAACTAATGTGTTACACAAACTTTACTTTAATTTTCTGGGATCCGACAGCATGCTGATCACAAAATAGATTTATATATGTCTTTAAATAAAGTATTCCTTGAACGGGATGAGTAAAGCTGATGGACGGTGAGACTGAGCTATGAGTCTTTGAAATACCATATCGAAATCCTTAGGAACGAACGATACCGTATTCCAAGTAGAAGTGCATTCAATAGAGCTTTGTACAAAGGATAGTCAAATTAAATGAAGGCACTCATCACTAGCGAATCAAAGCTTAGATTTAGCAACCCTTAATATGATAACTTTTGTGGGCATACTTTAATAGAGGAATCTGAGGTAGCCATTGACATGGCTCGTTTTGGGGTGACACATTCACTAAATTGACTGGAACCATTCAGTTGGATCTTAAGTAGTCTTGAGATGCGATGTCTTTTGGATCTTCTTGAGCTCTAGAAGCATCGCATAGTGGTTGGGGACCACTGACTATCATAAATAATGATCTCTTTCTAAGTCCATATAACCATGGAGCTTCTAACACTCAGCAAACCCGAGTTGAGGCTATTCACTGGTTTTCTTACAGGTTAAACATTAGTCGAAAGTAAAATCTGTAGTGCCAATGCTTTTATAATGAAACCTATAAACATTCCTAAACACCAACTAGCAAGTTTTTTGTAAATAAGAGCTGAAAATACCACGAAAAGGTGACATATTAGAGCACGACTATAATAAATTTCGATCGAGATCTGAACTTGAGTGGGTATGGTTTATTATCTCCGACTCCCGAGAGATCAAAGTGGAGCGCGATCGGTTATAGTAGACACGTTATGATTAGCAAGAGTGTGCCTAATATATATATATATATATATATATATATATATATATATATATATATATATATATATATATATATATATATATATATATATATATATATATATATATATATATATATATATATATATAAATATATATATATATATATATATATATATATATATATATATATATATATATATATATATATATATTGTAGCATCCCCCATGGTCCGAAATATGCCCCTCGAAAATTCACACTCCTGGTAGACTGATCGTTGAGCTGCGTGGGTCCACCACGAGTGTGCAGAAAATCTCCATCCAGGATGGTGCCGATAATTAACACCTGATGAGAGACTGAATCTCGATGAAGTTCGCAGACCAGTATTGCGAAGTACCAATATTTTATTTATTTGAGTACATATTCGTCGCTGCTCGTATTTGTACATGAGAGTTATGCTTGAACTCCAAACCAACTTTGACGCGGCAGGCATTCGATTTCCACAGCCATTCATAAAAGCTGCAAACCGAACCGATGGATTGTCGTGTTTTTTTTTAATGTTTTGGGCAAAAAACTCTTTGTAATACTTTTTTGTAAAGTTTTGTTTCGATAGCAACCGGGTGTGTGGTGGAGTTGGGATTTCAATCTGAAGAGCGACGTCAATTGAAATCGAATAAAATCCATTCCATTTCTTCAGACAAATGTATATTGCTTGTATATATGTCGTGAGTCGTGTTGTAACAGTTCTAGCGAATTATAGATAATTGTATATATATCAAAATGTTTACGATTTTAGTGGTGTGACTGTACATGTGAATGATTGATTTTCTACTTTGTGATGAACGGCTCATTACCTTATTTAGATGAGCCGAGTGTGCGTGAGTAAGGGACTGCAATCCAGTCATTCTAAATTTAGAATGAATCTATGGTAATAATTGACCGTACCAACGAATCATTAAATTTGTTTAATAAATGTTGGAGCAGGAAAGTCAATTATGGGTTCAACTCACCGTGGCGAGAAAAGTATGTCATCTACAGATATGTTTTCGATGTGAAAGTCTAGAGTGGGTATGCCCTAATTCACATTTTCAAATTTGAAAGCTCATTTCAATTTCGACTACTAATCTCTCAAACACCAGTTTTAGATGAAGTTTTTGCTCTTCTTCGATTTAAGTTGCGTCAAGAACGTCGACTATAGAGACGAATCAAAATGTAAGCCATCGATCACTTCTTTCTTTTAATTTCAAATAACCCAATCTTTATGGTTATAGCCGTTTTGGGCAAGTTTCCAAGCGCAATGGGTATCAGATGATAAACTGTTACCATGGTAATTTTTAAAGAAAGCTTTGCATCCTTCAATGTGCATCGAAAAATGTTGTACATGTGGAATCGTATATCGATCCGGTTCAGTGACTGCATTTAGGCCTCGATAATCTCCACATGGTCTCCAGTCCGGTTCAGTTTTCTTCTGGCCCATGTGAAGAGGTGAGTATACCGCAGAAGATGACGGCTTGCATATGCCCAGATGAACCATACATGCTCAAACTCCACAAACGCAGTCCTATGTCTGACAGATCCTGAAACATGGCCTCGAAAAAGACAAACGTCCTCTTGTATATAGTGAACCACACTGTGTTTAGCTGAATGATTATAACTTGGTTCCTCAGTAAAAGATGGAAACATCGGGAAGGGGAGGTGATGATGTGGTGGACACGGCCATGTAAATAATAAATAATTACATTTATGGGCATATATAGTAATCTACTGGAAAGGGAGGAAAATATATTGTTTTTATATATATTTTATACTATGCAATCTGTTTTGGGACTCAAGGTTCTTCGAGCTCTTTCACGGTTCGCTAATTTACATCCTACTTTACGCCTTAGTAGCCAAATCGAGGACGTATACGGCTATAGGTCCGATTTACGTAGAATGATTTGCATAGTTCAATGCCAATCTATAGTACTGACGGAAGATAGGTCGGCCCATGAGTTCTGCCCTGCAATAGGGGGCCATAGATGTGTTCATTAACACCACCGATCGTAATAAGAAGGTGAAAAATCCCTTTTGCATCCTGCCACTATCGGGATTCGAACCCGGTACCTCCCGCTTCAACTGCCACAGTTTAATCACTGAGCCACCTGTGGATCTCTTTTGAACGAAAATCTTTTGGTTATTGACGAGGTAAACACTACAAACAGATGTTAAACGAGTTTAAGAGTCAAAACGAGTTTTGGCAAAGAATTACCATTCAGTTCAATAGTTAACATCACAGATGACATCACAGGTTTCGTGTACCTATATTGATTCAAGAGTGTCGAGTGTTAATTCATCTACATACTACATTTTGATATTGACCATATGACGGCCATACTATACGAACTTCTAAACTGATTAATTCGTTTGATTGCGTTGCGTCAATAAAAGCTCAAAGTCGTAAAATATTTATGAATCCCATTTTCCCATTAAATTTTCGTCCAATTGCAAAAATATTTTCCAATTTTCATATTTCACATTTCTGTATACCGCGATAGTGCCATAAATGTGACATTAAAACTGGCAAAAAAAAATCTAAAACTTCTACAATGCACAGCACAATTTGAGTTATGATTATTTTTATCGCAATTCGCGGTTTTTTATGAAATTGTATGTATAAAGCGATTCGATACGCATACAAACAGGTAGGGTTGTACAAACTACAAATACCTATTATTATTTCGGATTAATTTGCAATAAAAATGAAAAAGGGCGCGAAAATAAAATAAAATTTATGTGTTCGCGATTTACGCTTCTATACACATTGTGACAGCACCATTGAAATGCCAGGTGTTATGGTCTGCGGTTATGTAATTCAAACAAATTATCTCTTTAATTAGAGTATCGCGATTTTGTATTTATGTATGTCTAAATTATGTTCGTATATACATCGCATGTCTCTGGGGTGGGTGAGTGCATATATCTCGTATATACGGACATAAAACAAAGTGTTGATGGATATTCGTTGAAGTCACGATTTAGCCATTCAAATGCAAGCGCACATTTTACACGACACAAAGTATATTCTCAAATTCTTAGTTTTCCCCTAATTTTCCATATCTTCGTGGATTTTTCATTTTTAATTGGATTGCATACACAAAATTTATTATACCTTTGAGATTGACATTCTCATGTTTGGTTGAAGTAAGTATAAAAAGGAAAACGAACCAACATTTTCTTTTATGTACACCAAAAAAAAAATGTATTTTCCGAGGCAATATACATACGGATATACACACGTACACACCAAGTAGTTATGTATGTGCGTCTTTATTAACAGTTCACATATATACAGATGTACGAGTATATAGAAAGAGTGAGGTGGTTTACATTCCGAACGAGGTATAACATAGTTTATATGTTTTTATGTATTTTTGTTAACGAATTAAAAATAATTAAGGGGTGGAAATATGAAAAGAAATGGTTTAATTAAAGTAAAAATGTAATAAAATTGTGAAAACGTGGCTAAAAATTTGAACGAACTCTGGTGATGTTAGAAATGATAATCACGTAAACAAAAAAGTTACTATACACATGATTGTAGATATATAGTTGGAATTAAAATGTCTTTATTGATTTTGGGGTTTTTGGGGTAAAAAACATTTCGAAAAGTTTTTGTTATTAAAAGTTTACATATTACGAAAGGGCCCATTAAATTGTGACTGTTTCATAAACTCGTTATCGATTAGAGCTTCGCCTATCGAATGGTGGCTATCCCTTTAAACAATTCTATATCATTTGGTCCGGAGCAGCACGCATAACGTGCTCGAGTCGTCATGTGACGCTTTGGGCCATATATCGAGAAATGATAAATCCAAAATAATTGAATCTGAAACGTGTGGCTACCACTATTGAAATCATTCGGACTCGTTGATTTTGATAACAACGTAAAGTGAATACAGTTCCGGAACAAATATCTCTTTCATATCGTGGCCACTAAATGCTACATGGACGCTACCAGGGGTTGTTAACCCTTTTGTAGGATAAAACCATTTTTGATCTGATGATATGACTACCGCATCAAGCTTTTGATACGTCCAGAAAGCGGATGTGGCCTTATTATAGACCTCGGTGATGGGTTAATTTTTAGAAGGTTTATGATCTAGTCTAATTCTTAAATATTTCAAAAATTGAACCTTTGTGCCATTCAGAACGAGCCGTTAACATCAAGGAAAATCTCTTCTAAAGCAGAAAACTATATCATCTCCTTGGGACGTTTAAGGTTTTGAATGAGTTTATTGCTCATCTAACATCTTTAGCTTATAGACTTTCCCAAAAAACATTATATCCTACAAGAAGGTTCAAAATTGACCTCACCTAAAAGGTTTGGCTGATGTGAAGCTAATAAAGAGTTTCTGAAGAGCGTCGCGGAGACTATACCCTAATATTTTCCGCTGGTTCTCCTTAATGTTTCCATACTTCTTTTGGAGAGCAAGAAAGGTTTGTTGCGCATGAGTTCTGAATTTCACCAGCCTACAATCTTAATGTGATTATTTGTAACTTTTTTAGACTGGATGCAAATAAGCCCATCTACTTGTTTTGAACATATTTTTTCCTTTATCTCCAATTTAAGATCACTCAAGATGATTATATATTATATATTAAAAATTCCATTAAACCATGTGATGAATAACAGTAGATAACAAAACCACCAACCCAACAATTCAAATAAAACTCATATAAACCACTTCAAAAAATTTGATGAAGCTAAATTCAGGGATTCAGCTACATTAAATGGTTCAAGACTCACACGCTGCTTGCCCAATAGTAAAGCCAAGTGATAAGCAAAAACCAGCATGGTGATCCAAGGAACTTGAGACCTTTCGGAATGCGTGTACGATAGTCTTGAATAGAGCCAAAAGTACAAGAGAGGCTCAGACTGGGACGTCAAAGTACTCAAAAAAATTATTGAGGAATTATTTTTTTGAGGACTTTGACGATACTGTATACTAATCCTACCAGTCCCAGTAATTTAATTAAACCGGATGAACCCTGTACTGCTTCTAGTATGGAATCTTTGAAACTTATCATCGAAAACCACATTCCAGAAAACTTCGACGACTCGACAGAGACTAGTACTGATCGAGAAGCACACTCACTGCGCATAAAAAATATCATAACCAAAAGGCGGATCCTATGGGCACTTGAAGATTTCAAACCCTATAAATCGACTGGCCCTGATCGAATATTCCAGCAGAGAGTCAGAACAACTCGTTCTTTATTCTCTCAGTCTCCAGGCTGGAAGTAATCTTCAAAGGTTAAATTGGTTTGTATTCTGCGAGGGTGGGCAGAGGTCAGAGTGATCTATATTCCGAAAACGGGTGAATGCTTACATGGTTAGCCGAAGGACTTAAGATCTATAATTTTACTATCGTTCCTACTGAAAACTTTGGAAAGACTGATGGATAACTATATACGTTCAAAAATAAAGCCTAGGAACTGGGTGCAGTTTCGGCATGCTTACTGTAAAGGGAAATCTGTGGACTCAGCTCTGCACGCCCTGGTAAGTACAATTGAGAAATCAATATTGTCACAAGAGTTTTGTATGGTGGCGTTCCTTGATATTAAAGACGCTTTTAACAAACTTGAGGATTGTCGTTCTTATAGGGGTGGATTATTCTATAAGTGAGTTAATCAATCACATGCTTGGGTGCAGGATGGTTAAATCAGAGCTGGGTAAATACACCTTCAGGATGCGAGTGGCTAATTAGCTCGTCCAAAACTGAACTGGTACTATTTACTAGGAAATATAAAATCCCGGTAGTAGATCCACCTCTCTCAAATAGCAGGAAACAAGCTGAATGAGATGAGTGAACATTTCAATATTCAGATAGTCAGGGTCTCCGGCCCAGACAATTCAAACATTTCAGACTTCGACAAGCGAGGCATGATATAGCTCTCCAACTGCTACCGGAAAAAGCAAAGTTGGGGAGGCCCATTAACGCACTCAAGACTGTGCTTAAAAAGGAGGCGGTAGTCCAAAGCTGGACTTGAAAGGCTCTAAGACACTGATATCCTGTGAAGACGTTAACCTAAAAACGATCGTGGAGATACTCACATGACACTCCCTACTTGGAGAACACATGTGGAGACTAGGTCTAGAAGCAATGACTTTTGCAGAAGCTGTATGGAGAGCAGGAACAAAAGACGGCATTCCACCTACTATTTTCATGCCCGGCCTTGGCACACAAAAGACATGAATATTTGGATATATTCTTAATAGACTGTCCTCTGATCTCGAAAACTGTAAGGTGCGAGACTTATCACGCTACATAAGTAGCTCAAACTGATTCTCATAAGGGTAATAGGGAAGTAAGATCCTGTGGTACGAAGTGGATTGGGCCTATGGCTGTGCAAAAAGATGAGCTGTATAGAGATACAACTCGATAAAAAAGAAGATATTAGTAAGTGTGGTTGACATTTCAATCACAACCTTTCATGAGAGATAGATTATTATTTTCACCGGCATACAAAATTAATAGATTCTTCAAAAGGAGGAGATGTTATAGAATCAGGAGGTATATACACTACCGCTATAACCAGTTCAGTATAAAAGCTAAAGCTATCAATAATCAATCATTCGTGCAGCTGTAAGGTTAGCCAACCTACACTTTTCAATAGAAGAGGTATAAATATTATTACAGATATTCATAGAGAACTCTTATAGATAATTTTTGCACTCGAGGAGAGATACAATTCTTGAGTTAAGTAGACCTCAAAATAATTCGACAACTATGGTAAAGGTCCGACATTATCTTACCATTCATTTTCTCAAGTTTTAGCTAAAATTATGGGCCAATGTCATTTAAAACCGTTTAGCAGAGTAAAGATGAAAGTATTTCTAAAGAGTTCCAAGATGACGTTGATAACAATTTGAAAGCTTATCTGTTTTTGTGTAGTTGGATATATTCTCCCTAAAATTATAAAAGCTATCAAGGAAATTGGGCAGAGCTACCCGTATTTTCTTCGAATCACCGAAGTCCCTTTTTCTGACATAATTGTGTTCACATCCCTGCTGTCCCCTCAGCTGTCTTTTTCGATTCTGGTGTGTAATTGTGAAGCCATGTCTCATCCATTGTCACATATCGATGATAGAGTTTCATTTTATTGCCATTTAACCGTACCAAACACTCCTCTGAGGTATCGATTCGTTGTTGTTTTTGGTCGACTGTGAGCTCACGCTTCACAGAGCTTTCGTATACCCGTTTCGTGTCAAAAATGTTCGTATAAAATGGTAAAAAAAAATACAATTTCATATCTTTACAATGTCAGCTGGCTCGTGCACCTTCAATTTTCCATCGTTCATAACCAATTTGTGGTTATTTTGATGTTTTCTGGAATGACAACCTCATTTGGGCAGAAGACGTGTTGAAATTATCGGAAACCAGGTTACTCACATTTTGATTGTCCTGAACCACACACCAGAGTATACTGTTGTAGACGTGATGGATTTACGGTGTAAAATTACCTGAAAGATTACAAAGGAGCCAAACAAATGTTCCCAGACAACATAGGTTCTACAACGGGAAACGGCAGAACGGAGGTGTAGGGGATCACCGCCCTCCGATCAACCGAAAGATCCCAAATAACACAATTAAACTCTCGAATTTGAAGACCCAGAGCACAAAGTATCATCGCAACAGAAGACTCGGTATAAAGACACACATGAAGTTAAACCTCGAACCGTCAGTACGAGTTGTCAGACCGATAACGATATAAATAATTCAGAAAATGAAATTGTCTGCGTTATTTCGGTGGATGGCGATGAAAGGCCACACATAGAAGTAGACATACTGGGGAACGGTTTGGTAGGGTTGTTGGACTCGGGTGCAAGTGGCACGATACTGGGAGGTAAATCAACTGGCATAATATCATTATTGGAAATATATATGGTCTCAAACAAAACACGTAAAACACGGTAGATGGCCCGGTGCACTGCATTGAGTTTAATGCGGATGATCTTATACGGCATATGAACAATTTCAAGTTATGAAAACCCTAATTCCAACTACCACGAAATTAATATGTGGGATGGATTTCTGCCTTAGGCATACGACCATCAGTAGGCAAGATACGACCAGTGGACAAGACAGAAGGCGGTTCAAGTAAGAGTTCGCCCTATCTCACCCTATCAACAAAAGGCGATGAATGAGGAGTTGGGTCGAATGCTGCGACTAGAAGTGATATGACAGACAGGTCCCACTTCATGAGCACACCCAGTAGTCTGCGTTTCTAAACCTTCCGGCAAAATTCGATTTAGTCTAGACGCACGCAGGCTAAATCAAATCTCTGCATCATTTGTGCTGGTATGACCACAGTTAAATTCAGCAATCCACTTCTCTACCATTTGTCTTGATGGACCAGAATTCGGATAATGTTTATCAAGCCATTGTTTGGTTTCCACTGTATTTTTTTTTCGTCAAAAAGCAATGCTTTATTAACACTCGAAATTCACCTTTTTCCAATTTTTTTTCAAAGCAAAAGTTGCTTCACACAAAATCCTATAAACCACGAATCAATAGCCAGAGTGATGTCAAATTTATACACGCATCGTTAGAAGGTTAGTTCTCAATAAAAATCATATGTAAAAACGTCTAGTAACGCGATCTATACGTCATCCTTCGGACTTATTGCATGACCCTGTAAACTGCATTGGAGTGTAGAATACTATTTCTATAGGGACATACAGATATTTTAAGTAGATCGCCATGTCTAAAATATGTATAAGTGAAATCAACTTGTAGTTGATTCCTATTGGAGTGCAGAACTCATTGGCCAACCCATCTTCCATGTCAGTACTATAGGCTAGATCTGGGAGAGCCTTGAGTCCCAAATAAAAATTATAGTATAAAATATAAAAAAAAAACTTGAAGTTTCTAACTATTTACTATTGTTGAAAAAGGATCAAAGGACCTTTAAATCATCTAAATCTCTAATACTTTTATATATGTCTAGCAGAGGACGATAATATTTTGACCAAATTCGGTCCTCAGTGTTCAAGTCAAGTTTAAGTCAATTAATATTAGTTGGTTATTACGAATAGAAACCTGATGGTTTTGAGAGTGAAACCTTTAAAGCCAGATTTTATAAAAAATCAGGTCAGTGCTTTGTGACTTCTTTCACCATTTTTTATACACATATCGGTATTACTTTGGAAGACATAATTAACAAAAATTGAACAATTAAAAATGAATTTCCATAATTTTAAAGTACACTAAACCGTGGCCCAGTAAAAGCTTGTGGATTTACATCACTCAAAACTGAGTCTCAGATCAATGACCTTTATGATCACCTTTTTTTTTTATTATTATATTATTGAAACTAGTCTTTCCAGACTAACAATCAATTTGCATCTGAATTCTTACAAACTAAAATAAGGTAGCTGCTCTCATACTAACGAGCTTGATGTATGATTTTTTTTAGTCTCCTATCCAAATGTTCATTATCCAGTAGCCGAGAGGCTGCCGCATTGACATGTTCCATTAGTCTTGATTCATGCTTCGATGCAAATCGTTTTATTTCGAGTTTTACATCTGGAATCTCCAAATCACGGTGCAAATCACTATTACGAATGTACCACGGTGCATTGACTATACTCCGAAGTACTGTATTCTGGAAGTTTTGTATAAGTTTAATGTAAGTATTCTTAGTACAGCCCCAAAGCTGAATGCCATATAGCCAGATCGGCTTAAGAACCTGATTGTAAATCAGTATTTTATTGCATATGCTTAATTTTGACCTTCGCCCAATTAGCCAGTACAATTGTCTATATTTAAGATCAAGCTCTTATCTTTTCTTCTTCACATGCTCTTTCCATTTAAGTTTAACATCCAGAGTCATACCCAAGTATTTAGCAGAGTTCACGTTCGGCACCATCACATCGTTTAAGCTCTGTTGATAGTATCGCGGTGTCGTCAGCAAATGTTGCTACGATTACCTGGTCGGACTGTGGTATATCACTTGCATATAGTAGGTAAAGGACTGGACCTAGAACGCTGCCTTGTGGAACACCTGCCCTTATCTCTCTCAGTTCAGAATACTCATCTTCTTGTCTTACTCTAAAAAGCCTTTCAGATAAATATGATCTCAAAAGATCAATATATGGTCCCGGAAGCATAGCATTAAGTTTATGTATTAAACCCTCGTGCCATACCTTATCGAAAGCTGCTGCCACATCCACAAATAAGGTCGAACAAATTTGTTTTTCTTCTAACGCCTTTTCTATAATGTCTGTTATTCTGTGAACCTGATCAATTGTAGAATGTTTACATCTAAAGCCAAATTGGTGACCCGGTATTAGGTCTCTACTTTCTATTATTGGCTTCATTCTCTTCAAGAGTAGTATCTCCATTAGCTTTGAAATGATAGGGAGCAGTGATATCGGACGGTACGATTTAGCTTCATTAGGCGGTTTACCTGGTTTCGGTAACATAATAACTTCCGCAACTTTCCAGGCCGAAGGAACATATCTTAATCTAATAACAGCATTAAACAAGTGAGTTAGTTTAGCGATAGCTTTCTTTGGTAGTTGCTTTGAAATTTCTCCCGTTATAAGGTCATTTCCAGGTGCCTTTGCTGACTTCAGATTGAATTGTATTTCACTGGTAACTTCTTTTTGGGTTGTTAGAGGAATTCCACCCTCATAATTGCTGCTTTCATTTTCGATTATAATATCCGATTCAATCTCATTCGGTTTGAAAATATCAGCCAAATGGTTAGCAAATTCTTCAGCTTTGTTATCCCTAGCCCACGAGCCATCATTTCTCTTAATAGGAGGGATTTGCTAAATTGGGGTTTTTATACTTTTTGTTGCCTTCCATAGTTCGTATCGTCATCAGCGGTCAATTTTCCCAGATGCAAAGAAAACGATTTTTCATTTAGCTTCTGAATTTCTCGCTTAAGCTGTTGTGATTTATTATTTAAAATCGTCTTATCAGATGGACTCCTTGTCTGTTGCCATTTTCTCCTAGCTTTTCTTTTTTCTAAGACAAGATTCCGAATTTCTCTTGGGTAAATTTTACCAATGGTTTTGGATACTGTTCCATTAGTATTATTCCAAGTGGTAATCTGAATGATATCAGTGAAATTTTCTACCTCTTCTTCTAGGTCCTGAATAGTTTTAAGTCGTGTTTGTAAGTTAATCTTGTTTTTTACTTCAGATCTGAGGCTTGCCCAATCAGAGTACATATCTGAATTATCCTCTACTTCAATAAAATTTGATGAAACTTGTTTTGAAATAAAGAAAACCAGTAGATCAGGAGTTGCTGATCTTGGCAAGATGCTGTATAAGATAGCAGAAAATTTTCAGCAGAAAAAATGATTTTTATACTCGCCACCAGGGGCACTACTATCGCGAAAAGAATTTCTTTTCCTGTAATTTTTGTATAGCCAACAGAATTTTTCTGTAAATTTTTTAATTTTCTTCAGTATTTTAACTGCAAAATTATTCCAGATTTCAAATTAAATATGTATATTATTTCCATAAGATTATAATATGCTGTATAAAACATATTAATTTCATCTAGACTTTAGGCACTTACTGTAAGCTATGAATGAAGCCCCTGTAATAAATATTTCAGTTTGACTTTCCAGAAACTAAGTCATCTTATCTCTATACATACAACTATGAAGTTTGAGGATAATCGACCGAGTTTGAGCGCCTCCAGAATTTTTCAAAGTTTTGGCCCATACATAAAAATCAGTTTTTTCACTGCGAGCTATGGATGAACCTCTCTGTAAGCAATATTGCTTTGTGCGATAAACTTTTATGAAAAGGTATGTGATGATACTCAAGCTTTTTTGTACAGTTATTTTTTTTTATGACTAGTGTATTAAAACTGTCAATGATCAAATGATATTTGTTTGATATCGCCTCAGCTATCTATTTTTATTTCAATTATTCTGAGCTTACCACTGGTGGGGAAGAATACTAGAATGAAATAAATTTGAGGACGGTTTAAACGGTTCTGATTTTATTGTGTGATTTATATGTTATATATATATATATATATATATATATATATATATATATATATATATATATATATATATATATATATATATATATATATATTATATATATATATATATTTATATATATATATATATATATATATATATATATATATATATATATATATATATATATATATATATATATATATATATATATATATATATATATATATATATATATATATACGACCTATCTATTCTTGACATATCTCGGCGGCCAGTAATAATTTTATATGGGACGAAATCGTCTACGATTTAAAATGATGATAAGATACAATAGGCTAGTAACTTGTTATTTTTGGAAGAACTTGAACATCAACGACCAGAATAGATAACGGTATTAGATCCAATTCCTCGTATTATGACAACTCTGTTTAATGTGAATGGTTATGTGACGACGCAAGTGATTTGATCATGAAATTAAGTGGAGAACCAGAATAAAGGAGTTTTCTTATAATATGCTGGCGTTGAATTGCAATAAAATCGAAGCCAATGGTAACGAAATTGTACCGTTGATCAATAGGTAGATTAAGACATCTTACTACTGCGCGACTATTTACTGATCAGATCTATCGATTCTTTTGAAAAATGCTGTATTAATTTCTTGTAACAAAACAACTATAGCGTTCTAACCATTCTAACTGATTATCTAAAAACAGTTTTGATGTAACAGTTTTGATGGCATATTGGTTACAGGGGGGTCCATCCATAGCTCACAGTGAAAAAACTGATTTTTATGTATGGGCCAAAACTTTGAAAAATTCTGGAGGCGCTCAAACTCGGTCGATTATCCCCAAACTTCATAGTTGTATGTATAGAGATAAGATGACAGTAGTTAAACTGGAGATGAAATTAATATGTTTTATACAGTATATTATAATCTTATGGAATTAATATACATATTTTATTTGAAACCTGGAATAATTTTGTAGTTTAAATATTGAAGAAAATTAAAAAATTTACAGAAAAATTCTGTTGGCTATACAAAAATGATAGCAGAAGAAATTTCTTTAGCGATAGAAGTGCCTCTGGTGATGAGTATAAAAATCATTTTTTCTGCTGAAAATTTTCTGCTATCTTATACAGCATGTTGGCTTGCCAGTGGAATGGACGTTACATCCCATTTCTACTATTGCATTTTTAAGTTCGTTACCTTTGGTTGTTGTAAGCCTAGAGCCAAAGTCAATATGCTTTGCATCAAAATCACCCCCTAATATAAATCGACCATCGAACTGTTGTAGGATCACCTGAAAGATCACCTGACTAAACTTTTTTACTCAATTAAACGCCAGTCATGTTCAAGTTGGGATCCAAATTTTAATTTTATTCGGAATTTGTATTCCTGATAACAATACTACTCATTAAAATCGAAAAAAAACCAAAAGCTCACCAAAAAATGTGTGTATATTGACCACAAAACTATACCAAGCGATGCAGAATAACACACATTTAATGAAGTTCAACATTTCGAATCTGTATATTTTCATAAACATAGATTCCAATTAATTCATTTTTACTAATAATTATAATTGATCTGTTATGTATTAATAACTGTCCATTTAAATATTTGGAACCATATAATTCCATTAAATATCGACATTATGATTACACATTTGTCATATATCCTAAATTTCATCGTCCCAATAAACCCAAAAGCAACAAAACTGGGTAGTTGGCATACATGTACATGTGTAGATATAGAAAAGCATAATGAAATATGAAAGCTTTCATTTTGATCATCGGCTGGTGTCGTCGCATCGTCATATCTCTCCCAAAAGGATACACACACACAAAAAAAAATTGGTTTAATCCCCAATATCTGTCTATTACACATCGAATATAATAAAATGAATCGACCAAGAGAGATGACACAAACTAGTGTGGCATGTATAGAAATCGGTTTAGTTTTGTATATCGTCCTCGTGTATACATACGACAGTATATAGTTTATGATGGGATTTCGGGAAGTAGATAAAACCATAGTCACTTTTATCTGCTTCTATATCGAATATAGATTTTTTGTGACGTTATACGTTGTTTATGATCCAATAGCAAATATAATGATAATCAATTTAAGCTACTTTTTGACATTTAGCGTTAAATCAATATTTAGAAAGCGTTCAATACATATATAAATCGACTACTTGTGGAGTTTGAGTTGTGGTTCGAAATCGGTATGTACGTGGAGAACATCGATTCATGATCAATCAAATATGAAATTCTGATATCCTCTTTTCTTTATATACAATTAAGGATGTATATAGAAAAAATAAATAATTTTCCAGACAAAATTAATAAATTTACAATACAAAGAATAAGCAAACAACAATAGCAGTGAATGTCTATCTAAGTAGAAAAAATATTTTTTATAAGAGAGATGGTTGGAATCATTATTCTTGTTTTTTTGCCATATTCTCCAACAAGCTCATGACTATGATTAATTACAATTTAATCACATTTTTTAGAGATTTATCCCGTTTTTGTTGCATTGTACCATGTACATAAATAACAATATTACTTTGCGAGCACAGATTGACAAAAATCCATGGATGAAGGTTTGAACAATCTCGAAACTAAATTAAATGGATTTACTGGATACCCAATCTCGTTTTGTGAAACGGTTTGTTTGTCCTTTTTTGCATTTTTGAAGGTCTAGACATATATACTATGTGAGCTAGGATTGGTTTGAATCCCTACTAGGAAACTGTAACAATTGGTGACAGCGGTGGGATTGTGAATAAAGAGACATAAAGCTACTTGAGTAAAAAGCCGGATCTGAAAAACTAGCTGAGTGTTCTAGGTTTTCCTACTACGGATAGCAAAGCAGAACTACAAGAAAGGCTATACAACAAGCTTTGTTGGAACAGAATATCGATCCTGACCCGTACGAATTTGATACTGAAGTACCAAATGCGGAGGATCCAATGGAAGGGGCAACAAATGCCGGAACAAGCATTGCCCCAGCAGTAATAAATAAACCTTCCCCAGCACCTACAAATTTCGATATGGGGCAGTTAATGGAGCGATGCAAGAAATGATGCGTGGTTTTAATCGGAGTAGAAACTGTGTTAGATTCAACGGCAATTAATATCTGAAGTGAGTGAAAAGTTCCACGAAATGTTCATGTCTTTTAATGCCAAAGTGAATACAGTTTAATGTCAAATGAACGAAAAGTTTGAAACGAATGATGAAAGGATTTTGAAACTTGAATAAATGGCGGTGCTTCTCAAATTTTAAAACTAGTCAGCGGAGTTAAATTAAAGCTTCCGATATTCCACGGAACAACGTCGTTTAACATTTTTAAATAACAATTGGAAACAGCAGCATTGCGTAATAATTATTGCAAGGAAGACCAAGACGCAGCTCTTGAATTGTCGTTAAAAGGCAGTGCAGCAGATATGTTGCAGATTGTTCAAGAATCAAACGCGTGGACTATGATAGAATCATGCTAGCCTTGAAACGAAAATATTGTGCTGACTACAAGCGAGAGCAATACCGGATGGGAGCTCAAATATCGTCCTCAAAAAATCAGAGAAACGATATTCGGGATGTAGAAACAACACGAGCGGTAGTGTTAGCATCGAAAACAACGTTTGCGGAGATCATCGCTTGTGTCTTTACAAACGAAACTGCATATGACATAATCAAACCAGCGGTTAAAATACGACGAGTCGAATTAGAACCAGAAAATTATAACTCGAGAAATAATGAAAAATGATCAGTAAATAAGCCATCGACGAGGTTTCGGGATAGCAACAATAAAATCAGATGTTGGGCCTGCGACAAACTAGGTCATATATTGCCAAATTGCAAGTAAATTATACGTCAGCGAGCAAGAACACACTGTCGCCTATGTACCGTAAGTCCAATGACGAGAAAACAAGATCAGAAGAGAAGGCGAATCCTGCAAGTTCGTATAGGTGTTAAACGAGAGATTCAGTTCCTTCGATCATATCATTCAACCTCGGAAGGCAAGTGTTCGGCCATGTCTGGTTGATTGCAAACATTGTGGTCGAGTGGAAAATAAGGAACATGTAGTTGGTGTAAAACTAATGCAAGTGTTATCATGAGTGGGCCAACGAAAAAATTTAAAAAAAAAGGAATCAGAAGATTCCAATTTTTCGATCATTTTAAATTCGTGGAAGACCAGCACAGATCATTGTGGAAGAAGATTGCCGATAAAAGTCATATAGTTAAGGCATATTGGACTCAATAGGATAGTCTATTAATTGAAGATGGCTGTTAAAAACGAGTTTGGGAAAGTTCCGATGGTAAAAATAAATAATCATTAGTGGTGGTACCAAGGATCCGAATTCAAGGATGCAGACAATAAGTTGCGGAATGTTGTCAAAAATGTGGCCAACCAGTGCATATCGGTCAGCAACACATAATACAACGGGAATTACACCAATTTGGAGAAATTACTAGTACTACAACAGCTTTGTGTTGGCAAGCGTGTGTCGATAAGAAGTTATCGACGAGATACACAAATTTGTCAGAGAAAGGATTCAAATTTGAAGCAATAGGATGAAGGCACGATATTACATCCGTGCAAATAATAGAGGATTTAAACAAGGGGAGTTAGTCTGGCCTCACAACTTACAACGGAAAAGAGGCTTATCACCAAAAGTGCAACCTGGCTGGAAGGATCAAGGTGATTACGAAAATCAATGATGTAATGTACCGAATTCCGAGCATCCGAGGGAAACCAAAGGTTGTACATTTGGGAAGGTTGGCTCTCTATAGAGTAAGAGAATTAGATCCTGTTTGGGACGAACAGGTTTGGTCGGAGGACAGTGTTACGGACACGGGTGACATCTCTGATTGAATAGAAGTACTAAATGCTCGTAATTGGAAATCAGCATGAATCGCAGTATACAGGCGAAATAATAAATAAATGGAAAATTTTACTATGACCGAAAAGCGGGCAAAATGAGCATAAATATATGCGAGCAGAAAGCGTAGAGTTTCAGTTTGAATTGGAATAGCGATAAATGAAAATCGGGAAAAAAGTGATAAAAAGTGAAATAGTAAAAGTAACAGTGAAATAAAAGTACTGTTTAAAAGTGAGTTGTGGTGATTTTGAATAAAAGTTACAGTGACAAGCAAGTGGTTTACAAAAAATGAATTTTACAAAAAATCCAAGAGAATATGGCTCAAACAATAAAGGCCGAACTGTTGAGGCCACATCTGCAGCCGACAAGCGGGCCATCTTGTGCAAAAATTAAAGCTAGAGTTGGTGTGGAGGCCAGCCGAATAACAGTATGGAGAGTGATTAAAAATAATCAGGAGAGGAAACAGAAAAGGTTAGATTTCTCGAGGCACCATATGACATGGGCTGAAAAATGGAAACATGTCGTTTTTTTGATGAGACGAAATTTAACCTCGATGGCCCCGATGGTTTTAATTATTATTTTCACAACCTTCGAAAAGAGGTAAAGTTTTTAGCAAAATACCACAGCCGGGAAGGAGGCGTTATGGTGTGGGGGGCTATATAATTTTATGGTCCGGGAGATTTGTCATTTCCAACCGGAAAAATGACCGCAGCAACTTACAAGGGCATCCTTGAAGAAGCATTTCCCCGCTTCAATGATACTTTTGGGCCTTTGCCATGGATATATCAGCAAGATAATGCCCCTATGCGTACAGCTAACATAATCAAATCATGGATATCGCTTACCGAATGTAACAGTTCCAGTATTAAGCTACACGAGGATAAGACTATTGTGTAGCCTTGTTTTTTTTCCACGAAATTCGAGCTTCAATTAAGCTTACAAGACTGTGCCTATATAAATCTCGCTTTGTCAGTAAAACATAATATGGTGCTTTTAAGTTATAGGAGCACCAGATGGAATTTTATATTTATGGGAGCTGCAATTTTTAGAGACCTGCCAAATTGATCCGTTTCATTGCCAGTAATTCTTGAATCGTGATTCATTGTTTTCATTCCCGCAGCACTGTCAATCGATCGTTGTTTATTTATGGCGTTATTCTGCCGGTTAATTACTGATTCGAGTTGCAATCACATTAAAGATGTATCATCCAATATTCCCCAGCATTTTGCGATTCTGCATGCGATTGTGCTAACCAGTGAATATGTACGTTCGGACGTCGTTTATCTGGCAGATGATAAGTTGTAGAACCAAACCAGTTATTTTAGTGGCATCCTTCAATACTACCGTTGATGTTACAGCGCTTCTTTATTTTTCATTCAGTTTCGTCCTTAGTTGATCCAAGTCTTCTTCCTTCGTGTATTATTGTTTTTCAGGCACTCCTAACTGTAGCTATAGTTAGATGTATCTACTTTCAAAACATTACATTGATTGGCGTTTCTCCCATTGTATCGTGTTGTGTACAACGCTACGCTATCAAAAACATTGGAAGTCGGTTCTTTCACTGGAATGTACCACTTCGCCAAACCTTCTTCCATGATTCGGTTGAACCACTCCACTAGAACATCTGACAGAAGGTTCAAAGGAGTCTTGTTTGAAGTTTCTTTGAAGTTGATCCTTATGTAGCTCCAATGGCTCTCTGTATCTGCTGATCCACTTATTAACCAACGGTTCTGCGCCTGCTTGGTTTGATAGTGAGCACGTTTCTAGCCACTTCGTGAAGTAGGTCATTATGATCTTAATAACTAATTGTTTACCCTTCAGGATACTGTAATAACCAAGTTTGAGGTCTTCCAACTCCTTCTCGAACCTCGTTGATTCTCCTTTCATTATTGTTGATCTTTTCAAAGGAGGTTAAACATGATAACTTGTGGATTATTCTACCTTTCGGTGCTGACAGGGACCTGGTCAATATTTTAGGGACTTGCCAAACTAGTCCGTTTTTATTAGTGATTCGTTAATCATGCTCTCCTTCTCTTTCTCTCTCTCTCTCTTCTCTCTCTCTCTCTTTCCTCTCTCTCTCTCTCTCTTTCCTCTCTCTCTCTCTCTCTTCATCCTTGTATTTCTGGCAATCGATCGTTGTTTAATTATGACGTTTTTCTGCCAGTGATTAACTTATTCGGGTTGATTTCAATCACATTAAAGATGTCTCATTCCTTTTTCCCCAACATCGAGTTCTTTGGAGTGTCGTTTCACTCAGAGAAATCCTATGCCGGTCTTCTTTCAAACTGTCTATAGCTTAAAACGAACTGTTTACCCACGCTGGTTTCAAAGGTTCCCTCTGGAATCCAATTTTCTCACGCGTTTCAAAACCAAACGCGTTTTCCTAACTACCATTTGCATATCCTGCGTAAGCAGGTTGCCGATTTCCTCTCAAGTATAACAGTTTCCTAACAGATTTCAATTCAAAGGTTTTCGTGTTTTCGTAGCTCATTACTTAATTTGGCTGGCACAAAATGATCCACCTGCTTTCAGCTTATCGATTAAATCGCACACATATCGTTGTATTCACTTTTTACGTTTGTTGCAAGAACGTCTTCCTATTTCTAAACTTTCATCTCGACATTAGCTGCTTTTGCTAGTCCACCCAACTGTTTTTCGAGTTGCAGCATCAGTTTTTATTTCAAATAAATATGTTTTTCCTGTTAGTTCTGAAAAGCTTCCTCATGTTGTAAAGACCCTCATGTTGTGAGAAAGACTTCTCTCGGTTAACTAACTATAGCAACGAGGTAGTATTCCCACACTAAATCCTTGCCTATTACGATTATAAGTTCTTTATTGGTCACTATACACAGACACACACCGCAACCAGAAAGCATTCCGATAAACCAAAACATAACAATTAAAAGCCGGTGCTAATTTCATACATTTCCCAACATTAAATTTTCCGCGCGATTTAATTTAATTCATGAACGAAAATATAAAACATCAAACGGTTTGATAACACAATTTATCAACTTAAACAAAAAAACGAAAAAAAAAAAGTTAATTTTCTTAATTGCATTTCAAAAAAAAATAAAAAATCCTTCAGAAGAACATAACTGAGTTATGTTAACGTAGAAATTCAACCCTTCTGTATACAACAACACCGTCACACTAACGTAAAATGTAATAACAATAATAAGATAAAAGAAAGCATAAATTAATTTGGGTACATCATACCCCATTTTCCAGTTTACGTGTTTCTTCACGGAACTTAAGATGCTCGAATTTCGAACACATACTGATGTAATAAAAAAAAATACTTTGTGTAACTCGAGACACCTATACGCGCTATGTTGTTATAAACGTATAAATATTTTCGTTTTTATTTCGTGGCTGTGTACAAGATAACGCGGGGTGCGCGGAATAAAAAAAGCCGCGCAATAATAATCGTGTTTTTTGGGGGGGTAGTGTAGAAAGAACTATACACTACCAACCCCCATTTTTTTTATTTTTTTATTACCTTATATCAGTTTTATTATTAATATTAGGGATATCTTACTTTAATTTCGCATTGATAAGAAAATGTTGAATACTAATTAAGAGAGTGGAAAACAGTGTACCGTATAGAATGAAAACTTTTCATAATTGAATCGAGCATAGTATCGCACTGAAATGTATAGATGATGATGATGATGATGGTGAAATGGTTTGGGTGAATTTTTCTAGATAATTATTTTAACAAAAATTTCATTATGTATTCCGAATTTGGTATGTATCTCAATGTGGCAGTGATTCTCAATATATTGACCGTGGGCCACTTCTCTAGATTTCGATTGAAATGTTTCTGGTTTGTTGGCATAAATCGTTGCTTTTATCCTCTCCAGAAGTCCAGAGCTGGTAAATTTGGCGACTACAGAGACTTTGTAAACAAATTGCTCAGAAAATCCTTTCGTGGAGTCAAAAATGTATGAGACATGTTACAGTAAATTTATCGACGCCCTATAGCATATCATACGTGAGCTCAATGGGATAATAGGTAAAGTGAACCAAACCGTTCGATAAGTCACCACCTCCACATAATGCACACACCATTATCGTGTGTTCATGAATTAGTATTATTGAGAATATGACTCTCTATCACGACCAATATGACAGTATTTTTCAATAATGCATGATTGGTCTAGCCAAGAGCCTAAATAGCTGTATTTAAAAAGAAATTCATGTGTTCGAAATTTTTTGATGATAATACGAAATATGATCATCATTGATCAAAGTAACGACGCCATCTTTCATCTCCTTTTAAATCGAATAATCTTGGTGTCATTATATGGAATTAACCATTTTGCCAGCTGAAGATCAGAATAGTGATGGTAAGAGGAATTAAATGAACAACCAGTTATTTACGTCAAAACACGTAAATAACTGGTTGTTCATTTACTTCCTCTAAAGTCCGAAGCCTAATAATCGAGCCAAAATCCAAAAGTTTATCCGACCAACACTATTTACCGAACCCTTTTGCATACTCTCGACAAAATTAACTTCCCCCATAAGACACTATTTTGGTAGGCAACTTACCACCGGGCAATACACACATCAAAAGGAGAGTCCCTCTTGGATGTGTCGTATTTGGTGGGTTTCTGTCATATAATAATGCACTGATGTGCGTGTAAATTACACGATGTAATTTACACGGTTTTTTACATGTAAAAACGTGTAATTTACATAAGGTTAATTTTTATATTCTATATGTAAAAAACGTAAAATATAATTTTATGTAAGAAACTGTCGCGCCATCTCTTATTAAATCTAATTGTAACTAAAGCACCATCTGTTAAAAAATGTTCTTACTATTTTTCGAAAAGAATTTGTGAATTACACCAATACCTCAAATTAATAAAATAAAATTAATTGGTACCTTAATTTTGACAAAAAATTAAATTTATTACATTTTTGAAATAAAATAATTATTTAATTAAAAGAAGTCCGATGGCTCGACTTGTACAAAAAAATTCTCCAATGTCAACTGAACCGGTTTCGGTTTGTTGTTGATGTACATTTTCTCGTATCACTCTAAATTGGTTGAAATTGTTCTAGTAAACTTCGAACTCTCGGATGGATCGGGATCAACTTTGGCAAAAATTTCCAGGGCCTTATTTTTTAGCTTTATAGCTTCTGAAATTTTTTTTGAAACTGAAATTTGTTTCTCTGCTTCTTCCTCTTCCTCTAAGCTACCTTCTTCCCTAGTTCTAACTTTATTCATTTCCATTTCAAACAAATCTTCATTCGTAATGTTTTGTTCTGCATTCAACAGCTCATCGATATCAATTCCTTCCATTCCTTCGTAATTCGCATTTCTGGCGAGATTCTCAATTGCTAGACGAACCGCTGGAACATCATTGACCACTACTTGAGAACTAAGAGTATTGTCCTGTACACAATCCGGCCATAATTTTCGCCACACGCCATTCATGTATGAATGTTTCACTTCATTCTATGATTTGGAAATGTTGTCAGTTGCTTTAAGGATGTTGTTACTTTTCCGAAATTCTTTCATGATCACGTCATTTGTATCAGTGCAACGGAGCACCTAGCGAAATTTTCGTCTTAGGTAATAGGCTTTGAACGTTGAAATCACCTCCTGATCCATGGGCTGAATAAGCGATGTTGTGTTTGGTGGTAATAAAATAAATTTAATCTTCGGGGAGATTTAGTTCACATACACTGGATGTCCTGGAGCATTATCTATTAAAACCATGCATTTTAAATCTACATTTTCCTTGGAACAATAAGCCTTAAGTTAGGCAAGCAACAATTTGTAACCCAGTTCTCGAACAAAATAGCTGTTATCCATGCCTTTTTATTGGCCCTCCAATGCAATGGAAGTTTATTTTTAGGGCAGTTGCTCAAGGTTTTTGAGAGTTTGTCTCGAAAGCTAGATTGGTAGCACTTCTTATTTTATCGGCATCGCGATTATATATTGTACGCTCGGTTGTAGGTTGTTTTTGCAATGTGTGAAGCCTTTTCACCAGCTTTAAATCTTCGTAAAATTTACAATTTCACTTCAAGAGTAAGTTTTTTTTTCGACAATTTTTATGATTCACATCACGTTTACCCATTTTGGTGATCTAAAATTTTTAAATTTTGTCGACTACAAACTGAATTTCACAATAATTTTTGCAAGATATTAAAGTTTAAGGACTTAGAACATAATTTGATCTTGTTTTACGGTTTTTACAGGCCATTGTTGGCCCGTATCGTGTCATCACTCTGACATCATCGGTTTCGATCACGAGTCAGCTCGTAATGCGGCCACTTTCCATTCTTCAGACATAATTTGATCTCTATGCAGGTTAAATTCATGTCTCGTGCATTGTCTAACATTAAGCCAGACTGCTTTCAACTCTACGAGTGGTATACTTTATATACACCTCCATTGAACGAATATTTCATGCAACATCTATTGAATCCTAATTCGTTCGGTGTTTTGGTTGTTTTTGCATATTTAAATTTGTATACATTTACAAGACCAAAATACTAAAAACAAGAAATTATTAACCAAAGGTATAGATAACAGATAATGAATATTAATTTTATAAAAAATGGGCCATGAAAAACGAAATTTATTCGGGTGAAAAATATGATAATATTGACTATGTGTCAGTATAAGACCATTCACCTGATGTCGTCATGCAACTACCCAAAAAAACAATTATTTCGGCTCATCTCGCTATACGACATAATGTATATTCAGTTACATTAATGTCGTATTAAAGAAAAGCATTTTCTTTTAGAAGCTTATATAGGATCGAATTTGTCACTTTATCTCACTATATACAGTAAAAAACTTTTACGACATTTAATTTTCGTTTTTCCTTATCAAATAGAGAGATAAAAATTATTGTTTTGAAATTTTCAAGCTTTTACTAAATCTCATAAACTAGATACTGTGTGATAAGCAAACAATAGTATTTTATTACTTGTTTTGACACGGAGACAAAAAACTATTATTTTAAAGATTTTCCAAGACAATGAAGTTTGTCTATATACATAGATAGATAAAGAGCATTTTCACCCCTTTTCGTTTTAACCAGGCCATTCAATTTTGTAATGAAAATTCAAACAACATTGATTTGATTGTTTTGTTCCTCTTTCTTAACACACAAAACTTATTATCTCAATAAATCAACTTCTTTTCCAACAATTACGATTAATCGAAATCATATAAAAGAAAACTGCAACCTTAACAGTAATATGCGGCACAGTAACCCTTCGTAATCCACCCACGCGTATACATCTAAATACGTATATGCACATTATGTAGAGCTTTACACAGTTAGGGAGATATAAAAAAGGGGGGGTGTACAACAAAAATCATTACGATTCAGTTTTATGGAAAATTGATATTGCAATGGAACCTGTAACTGAGAGATAATATTTTTAGCTGCGCCCAAATAAAAATACATTTTTTGGTTTTTATTTTTTGGGGTGAAAATTATAATCCCAACCCGTAAAAAGAATGTAACCGGAACAAAAATGTAACTTTTTTTGTTTAAAATGTGCGGTAGAAGAACGAATGAATCGTTTAATATTTGTTTATGGATGAACGAATGTTTGTTCAGGTGTTAGATAAATGTATCAAAAATGCAATATCATTTTATGCGTTTTGATAGTAAACACTTTGGTTTATGGGTAGCCTCTGCGTTATAGAGTGATTAGGAAATTACTGGTTGTTTATAAATTAAGATATAGTTGAGATTTTTCAGTAGGATCATACCGGTAATGAAATCATCAAACTCGTCTGAAGTTGACAAAAACTCGACTCCTTGTTAGACGAACCATTACTGTGCAGTTAGACTTCATAATACAGACTTATATCTGAAACGACCGATTGGTATGAGCAGTCCCAATTTTAAATCTATTGCTTTGATCAAGCTAGCGAATTAACCATGTCGAGTATTATCCTACGAAACTTAAACTAGTCTAACGTTCTATAAGTGAAGGTTTCTCAAAATGAGGTAGTTTTCTGCATCCAGTTGTGGATAAAAGATCAATAAAAATATATGTAGGTCAAATCAATAAATGATTGTAAGTATATCCAGCCAGATAAAATTAAAAAATTTCTAAATAATTTTTTCAAGAAAATTTTTTTTCAGAAAAAAAATTTTAGTGTTATAAAAATTTTACTAAAACACATTTCAACGTAAAATTTATGTTTCCACAACCAATATAAACCCGGAAATTTTTTTGTCACTAAAAGAAAAAAAAATTATAAATATTGCATAAAAACAGAAAAAAAAATTTTGCATGAAATTTTTTGTTCAGAAATAAATTTTAGTGTAATCAAAATATTTTTTTTTTCTTAAGATGCTACCTTATGTGATGAAAAAAATCGGTTCATCCCAGTTCGTTCAGTCCATTGATTTCAGTAGTTAAGGGAACCAATAATTCTAAAGGCTTTGATCTTTTTAGGCACTTTGGTACACGACTCCTTGCCAATTTAAGTATTTCATCGCTGACGTATTCCATGTTAAGGTCTTGATGGCTCAGAGTTTCTACCAAAAAGCCACTGCATTTTTCTGAATTTAAAATGCAATTCTTGCCGTTTCTTTATAACATGGGCTTCCCACCTGAGCTTAGTGTCATGCCGAGGTATTTCGCATTGAATACGGAATTTTTGGGGAATTCAGCCTAATCGGAATGTATTCTAGTTTCTTGTTTGTGATGTGTGTTGATTTTTGTTTAGCGTTTATCTCCAAGCTTTTGTCCAAGTGTTTACTGTATTAATAGCATTTTGTAGTATCCATGTTGACTCGACAATACTAGTATCTGTGATCATAACTGCAGTGTCATCAACAAATGTTCCTATTCTGGCTTGTTCTATATTTGGTAAAACATTTGTATACAAAAGCTATAACACAGGGCCAAGCACACTACCTTGTGGGACTTGTGCCAATATTTTCTTCAGTTTTGAGTACTCCTCTTAGTGAGACAGGACACCCGAAAGTAACGGTCATTTATGTAAGACTTTAGCAATTCAAAATATTGTTTTAGAAGATCTCATTGAAGCTTTAATTTCAGATCATAGTGCCAAACCTTACCAAATGCTTGGGCTACGTCTAGGAACACTGCATTTTGTAACATAAAAAATGTATGTTACAAAATGTATCCTATAACACAGTTTAAAGTGAAAATATGGTTTTCTAAAGCAAATTTACAATTTTTTCAACCAAAAAAAATTAATGTAAATTTTTCCAATATGTTTTTTTTCCAGTTGATATTTTTTTTAGTAGAAATAGTTTTTTATAAAATTTTTTTTCAGAATCCCAATTTTTTAGTTATAATTATTTTTATAATGGTCAAAAAATAACTATAAATTATTTTTTAAGCAATAATTTCAAAACGTAATAACATTAATGGTTGTTGATATAAAACTATTTTAACGTAAAAATAATTTTTTCATCAAATAAAAGTTAAGTAGGAAATTACCTGAAAAAAATTTTCGTCCAAAATTATTACCAGAAATAAATGTTTAATGCTAAATATACATAACAAATGATTATTCTTATTGGTTTGGTGCTAAAGTCCGGATGAAAATCGTCGTGTCAACTATTTAAAAATGGTCACTTTCAAAGACAGATCACTAGTGGTTTACCTATTTAGAAAATTTCAGGCTGCTTAGTTTTTAGTTGTTTTCAGTTATTTGTCCTTTTGTAGTAATATGCGTCGATAAACGACATCAAGATATTGAGAAGTTAGTTTTGTTGTTTTGGTTTTGTGATTAAGATTTCAAGAATAGTATGGATATGTTGTTTGAATTAATTTACGTTCATTTGATCGTTTGGGTCCACAACCCAAAAAGAAAGGTTCTTATCTAGCATATAGCTCGAAACTATTGTATGAAATTTATGATCTCTAACCTTAGAAGGGTTAAGCTTCTTGTTGAAGATACCAAATGGATATTGAATCGAACAGGTTTAGTGTATTGTTTGAGACCAGTCTCAGCTAAACTATACAGGTTAAAATTAACGAATATCTCCGACATATAATGATAGGTTTGTGACCAACCATAGACTCTTCCTCACGTTTTTATTTTGCATTTCCAGTTAAATTTCGACAAAACAAATAAGTATTTGGAATTTTTTTTTCATTGAACCAATCAACTTGTGGTTGATAGGGAGTAACTTCGTGCATCGGTAAACAAATAAACCGAAAAGCAATAAAGTTAAACAAACGGAAATATAAATTTCTATCAACACTTGAATTCCTTAAATTTTATGTATATAAAATACACATAAGGAAATTAATTTTGATATCGTGACCCATAAAAATAATTCCAAATTAATAAGTAATTAATTATAAAACTCAACCACTTTTTGAATAATCGCACAACAAATCAAAAACGCGTTAAATAAAAAAATAAAGTTTTTCCGCCATTCGTTTTAAAAGAAAACTATACCATAGCTAAGTGCCTATACATAATATACGAGTATATAAAATACACTGTTCAACATAACTGTGTGTATGTGTGTGTGTGTACGACGATATATTCCTCGAGAGTGAAACTAATAAAATTCCAATCGATTTATAAGTAAAATGTTTCATGCAATTTTCATGCTGTAAAAAGGAAATTTTCTACACTTCATACGATTAGTTGTTGTTGGATGTATGTGTGTATGTGTAAGTTGGAAAAGTTTTTCCTTTAAAATATACGAAATTGTTGTTGTTTTGCTTTAATGGAATTTTTAGGGAGTTTTGTGTGCACTCGTATTGCTCGGCTATACTGCATTATACTCCCGCTGCTGCTGTACTCCCTAAACATATACAAATGAACTTAGAAACAGACACATACATGGAAAATATTTTCTTTTAGTTGTAATTTTCATTGGCGTTGCCACGAGTATTTTATATACATGCACTAGAAATGGACTGTTGTAAAAAAATTTTAATTTACGTGCACACAATTCGAGCCCTCTTTGACATAATCTACAGCATAATTGTGAAATTATATCGGCTGCAATTGATTTATTACAGGATTGAATTAAGCTTACAGGCGGATATACATTAGCTCTATAAGTGAGTATTGACCTTATGTTACGGATCGCTACAATTATTTATTTTATTGTATCTGAAAATTTTAAAACTTGCAGAAAGAAGAAAAATACAAACCATTTACCTGCCAATGCTTTTTGTCCTTGTTGCTCAAATTTATATTTACCTGTAACCTATTAATTAAATTTTATTTAAATATCTCTGAAAAAAAATTGTATGACAAAAGTATGAAAACTTTTTTTATCAGAAATCGATTTATAAAGAATTTGAAATTTTTTTTAAGTTACACAACATTAAATATTTAGTTTTTTGTCAAAACCAACTCTATATAGAAAAATTTTAATAGCAGAAATAAATTTTAACAAAAAAATTTTTGTTCGAAAAATATAAAACTTGAAAAATTTTTCGAAATTTAAACCTTTTTATGTGATAATAATTATATATATGAGAAACAAAATATAACATGGGAATTTTTTTCTCGTAAAATTCTCGTAATTCATTACCGTAAAATTAACAGTAATCGGTAGTAGTTTATAAACACAAGTTTTTTCTTACAAAAATATTTTAATGTCTGTTATAATTTTTATCATATAAAATATTTTTCATTAATTTATTTTCCAAAAAAAAAATTACCATACAAAATTTTTTTTATTTTTTAAGGAAAAAAAGTTCAATTTTATGCCAAACATCAACTGTCTTAATATATATTTTAAGTGATGTCTTTTCTAATAGTGTGTATCTTCAACTTAATCGCCTTATTGGAACTCAATTAATGTGTGTCAGCTTACTAACGCTATTCAGCGAATATTTCGAAAATTCCTGGTATATATGGCGATTGGGTTACTTTTCTCCAGTTTTTGAGTGTAATATTTTTGACACACAAAATTAGCAAACCTGTAACTGATACATTGATTTAATGTTTTTTATAAAGACTAGTCATATTTTAAAACTTTTAAAAATTGAAACTTTTCATGATCGTTAGATATTTTTGTTAGAATTATATTTAATATGTGTGATATATAAGATCTTCCATTCAAACTTTGCCTAATCTCCTTCGACCTTGTGTCCTCAATCCAGCCTGTGCTCATTAGTGCAGGTTATTAATCATTTAGAGATACTCGGACTGGGCGTAACAATGAGGCTCCAATAAGAAAGACCCTAGCTTCACGGTAGAGACCCTTGATTCACGGAGACTTTTGCTAACGAACACTGTTGGTAAATAAATTTGTCTAAAATTTTCGTTTTGTCCGCTCATCCTTCCAACAAAAAAATGTGTGTCATGAATCTTTTGCATCATTCCATGGATTATTTGCGATACCTTTGTACGCGTGGTCAATCTTCTAAAATTTACGTAGATAGCTATACAGAAGAAATAACTAAATAACTGATCTCCTTGATATATTCATCCCAGTCTGGCAAACTGACCATTTCAGCAACTTTTATAGCAATGCTGATACCACCCTTCTCACTGGCTGTAACATCACTAACTTCGTAAGGAAATCCACTATATCATCAACAGGTCCCATGTACTCCAACGTTATCGTTTTTCACGAGATCGTTGGTGTCACTTTGCGATGCTTATTCACTGCTATTCTCTACATACCTTAAAATACCTAAGAATGCCTTCAAGCATTTTCGGTTCACAAGCATGTCGCCCTTATTACAGTATGTCATCATATGATGCCGCCCTTTTGGTACTTACCATCTCAATATTTTGGGAACATATAATTTCCAGACCACGTTACTTGTTCCATCGTTTCTTTTGTGATGACAAGTTTATAATTCTCCAGCCCATAGTTTTGACATAGTCCTTCGAAATTATTCCAACTATACTATCTGCACCTGTTGATATGTTAGATCATCCCGCAAACAACAGTGAGTCGATTTAACTGACTTAACTGCACTCAAAAAGCATCCAACTCATCTTGGTGAATACGCCCTGTTCTTCTTAGGACCAAAAAATGACTTACTAGTCTTATTCAGGAGGTTATCTTGGAGAACTGCGAAATGAATAGGTGTTATGCGAAATGAATAGGTGTTACTACTGGTGCAATTGTTAAAGCTGCGGCAGTTGGAGCGGGAGGTACTGAGTTTGAATCCCGATAGCGGCAGGATGTAAAAGGGATTTTTCACCATCTGATTACGATCAGTGGGGAGAATGTAACCATCTGTGACCCCCTGTTGAGTTTAGAATTTAATCCGACCCGTCTTCCACGTCAGTCCTAAAATATTTAAACAAATAAAAAACCCAACAAAATAACATTAAAAATTTAATTTTTTTGTTAAGACAAACTTTTTATATAAGAAAAAAATTTCCTGAAAAAAAATTTAATATTAGTTTAATAAAATTAACAATAATTTTAATAACAATTCACATGTTTAGTGTGAAAATATTAAATTAACAAACATTTTAAGTGAAAAAAATATTCACTATGAAGAAAATTTATACAATGAAAACTTTTTTATGTGATAATAATTATATAATGAGAAAACAAATTATAAAATGAAAATTTTTTCTCGTAAAATAAAATTTAATTACGTTTGAACTAACAGTAATGGATAGTAATTTTTGCAATATGTTTTCTTAAAATATATTTCAATGTCTATGATAATTTTATCATGTAAAATATATTTTATTAAGTTTATTTACTAAAAAAAAATTTTTTAGGAATTTTTTTTAAGGAAAATTTTAATTCAAATGCAAACATTAACTGTCTTAATATATATTTTGAGTGAGCTCTTCTTGCACGCATGAGTAAGGTTAACTGATTGTTTGGCTGAATACTCTCGGGCTGGGTATAAAATGAGGGAAGAAAATGAAAACCAAACTTTAAGAAGGAAAACCACATGGGGATTTGGGTAATAAAGTGGCTCTAACCTTTCATTTTTTATTTTATTTTATTTTTATAAATAACAAATCTCCAGTTCGAAAACGAAAATTGTTTGTAAATCAATTTTCCGTCTGTATGTATGTATATACAAGTGTATGACATTAATTTTTTCTATCGTTCATCTATGGCGATGCCGATACCACCTTTCCATGTACTCCACCGTTAACGTTTCTCACGGCTTTCTCGGTGCCACTTTGGTAAGAACCTTTTCATACCTAAATAAGGATGTTTTCACGCATTTTCGACCCAAAAGTATGTCGCCCTATTACAGTATGTCGTCATATGCCAGTTTACTACTTTGCATCCAAACTTTTTGGGAGCATATAATATCCAGACCATATGTCACTTGTACCATTGTCTCTTTTGTGATGTCTTTATATGTTACGTTTGTTATACTTCAGCCATTGATGGATGATCTAAATCTCTCAATGGCGAACACCAAAACCAATCACCCTCTCTCAGTTGCCGGATATTTTCGCCATATCCTGCATCAGGACATCGAATGCATAAGTTTGAATAGTGAATTCTTTAAGAAATTCTGACAAATACTGGTTATTTGTGCCGACATCAGAAGAGACTTTACCTTGGTTATTTTGGATCGACTTTCAGTCTATGTTCTGTTTATTAAATGTTTTGACAGTTATTAGTTTCTGTAAAGTTCACGCCTGTCGTGATCATGTGATTGATCCTATATACTTCCAGGAACATGTAGAGAGTAGGAATCATAGACTGAGCGGTCGCAACCCAATGAACAACCGGTAATAATCTCACATTACAAGTGTTTAACCAAACAGACTTAAGATAAACGAAGAGACTGATATCCGCGATTATTACTTCTTGGAATAAACCACTATGGTCAATATATATACCGCCCAAATGGCACAGTGGTTAAAGCTGCGGCACTTGAAGCAGGAGGTACCTGGTTCGAATCTTGATAGGGACAGGATGCAAAAGAAATTTTTCACCATCTGATTACGATAAGTGGTTAGAATGAATACATTTGTGACCCCCTGTTTATTTTAAAATTTATCTTATCTTTCAGATGCATCCACGTAAATCGAACCTATAGCGGCATGTCGTAGAGATGTTACAATGGGCCAATTGAACCTACGTGGATTGAATTTGAACATGTCTAAAAATAGAGGTCGTCCTGATGTTTTCGGACTTTCATCAACTTTTCTGCTTACACTATCATCACAAGTAAACCTTAATCCCTTCAAGAGAATTCTGGGGGAATAAGCTAGCACTGGAAACTGAAGCTATACAATTCTACATGGACGGCTCAAAGCTAGATGGTAAGGTCGGAGCTCTGCTGTTCTGTGGAGCATTAAATATAAGCACTTCCGTTCGTCGCCCTGACCACTGCAGTGTGTACCAGGCGGAGATAATAACATGATATCCAAGAGGGATATCACGATTTATGTGGACAGTCAGGTGGCTATCAATTCTCTGGAAGCAGTGCTGTTGAAGTCTAGGGTTGCATTGGATGCCACTCGTCTCTTATCGAGATGAGTGAGCATTTCAATATACAAATTATCTGGGTTCTTGGCCACTCTTTTTTTGGAGGGTAACTGCAGGGCAGACGAACTAGCTAGGCAAGGTACAACTCTTTAGCTAAAGCCTGAAAAGGCCAATGTGGGGAGGCCTACATAGCGGAGTTTAGACTGACTCTGAGGAAAAGGACAGAAGCTTTAGCACTGGAGAGATGGTCCAACACCCTCACATGCTATAGGGCGAGACAAATGTGGCCAAGGCTGGATTGGAATCGCTCTAAGACCTTAATCTCTCTGAAGAGGAAAGATCTAAGAAAGATAGTATGAATATAAACGGGACACTGCCATTTCAGTGAACATGCGAGAAGGCTGGGACTAGAAACAAATGACTTCTGTAGAAGCTATATGCACGAGGAGGAGGAGGAAGAGACGCTTGTTCACTTACTGTGCTCTTGTCCTGCACTGGCACTAACAAAGCATTTGCACTTAGGTAGGTGCGTAATGCACAACCTTTCAGATCTTGCCGATCTCAGGATGGATCCAATATAGTGTTAGGGGACTAAGATCCTGTGGTATCACAAAGGAATGGCAACGGTCTAAGTGGGCGTTAGCAGCCACTCTAACCTAGCCTAACCTAACTTATCATCACAAGTGGTCAGTAAATATTTATGAACCACCATTATATTGGCAAACGGGATTCAAATTTTTCGGTGAAATGTTGTGCATCATGCAAATCATCGGTCGAGTGACTTTATCAGATATAAGTACCTAAAAGCCGATAATTGAGCAGTTTATGAATTCCGAACTGTAATATAACACGAAAACATCATCAATTTTTCATTCCATAAAACTCCATCAAATATCATCAAATCAATCAAAATCCTATGAAGACAGTTTTCTATCAGCATTATTGATTCACAAGCTATAAAATCAATTGAATTGTATCAGCCCTCCCCCAAAAAAAACCAGCATATTTGCATGCAACATATACCTTTTCACGTTTTTCGCACACACCTTTCAATCTTGTGTGATTTATGAGCACGAAATGATATATACGAGTGTTAGTGTTATGGCAACATAAAAAAAAAAGAACAAATTTGTTCATGTTCTCTCTTTGGCATCGTATGGAATTTCCCAGAATTTTCAGCCCAACAAAATTTCCATTTGAAATTTGTTATTTTTTTCGGTGAAAACTACTTTGCTCTATAGCCTACACACACTATGTTAGTTTATGGAAAATGAATGATAAACTGATTCGTTTATTTTGTGCGGGGTGAGGGGGAGGATTCGTTACATAGTTCGTTTATTTACTCGAGTAAATTTTTGAATGATGTACAATTTTTTTACCGATTCAGTGTTGTTGTTGCCGGTGGTGGTGGTGGTTTTAATGAAAAATTTAACTTATCCATAGTTGTTTGTAAAATTCGCTGTTTGTATCTAGGTAAAGCAAAAATAGATTATTTTGGCTATGGGTTACGAGGGGGTGGGTGTGGGTTGATATATGTACGAGTATACTGTAACTTAATGGAATTAAAATTTTCAATTTGGAAATGATTTTTTTTGTGCCTTGCTTGCTTTTCACGTTTGTTATGCTGTTGAATTGATTGAATAGTGGACTAATTTGTTTAACCTTTGTTGAATCATATATATGCTGGCAATACGACATTTTATATCCATATATATTATTCGATTAAGCCTATTCACCTATTCGACATATTATAATAGGCAATCGATACATTAAAGTAACTTTTGCTGCATTTATTTACGATAATCCGCTTACGACGTCTATACAGCTATAAGTAGTCATTTCTGTGTAATGTAATGCCAATTTGAATCAGTCATAGTAATAACTCGATTAATAAAAGAGCAACATGTATAAGGTGTTCATTCTAATCGTGGCGAGTGTCAAATTAGTCGATCTGTTTAAATACCCGGACGACATTGCAGTGAACGGATGCAAATTTATCAGCCACAATGTGTCAAGTGTTGATGGATATCAACTAGCCGTACATCATTTTTATAAAATCGATGATGCCCAACCAAACAAAGTCGTGCTTTTAATACATGGTGTGACACAGACGGCTCGTTCGTTTTTCGAAAATAAAGTGGGACCTAAAAATTCATTGCCCTCAATGTTTATCGAACGTGGATATCATGTGTTCTTGTTTAATTCGCGCGGGAATGAATTCTCACGTAACCATAGCTATTTGGATCGGAATTCGGCTAGATATTGGTCGTACGATTGGACCGATGTTGCACTGTACGATGTATCAAAAACGATCGATGTGGTACTAGAAAATGTTGGCGTTAAACAATTTAAAGTGGTGTGCTACTCACTCGGGTGCAGTGAATTATTTGTGTTACTATCGGAATGTAACGCATACAACAAGTATATCGACGAGATACATGCAATGGCACCCGCTGTATTTATACGTGTATATCCAAAAGAATATTCTGATCCGATACAATTACGATATTTAGCGATACTCGCTAGTTACATTGATGTGCTCGGCGATATGGAAGCAAATGCGATTATATCATTGGGTTGGAAATTATTGTGCCGCAATAAACCGGCCGAATCCGAATGTGTTGATAATTTTTTTAAGTATCTGGAATATTTGGCCCCCGAATTTTATCGGCAATTTGAATTTTATATAAAATCGAGTTCGAGTGGATCGTCGCTACGCATTTTGACTCATTTCTATCAAATTAGTTTATCGAAAAAATTTCGTAAATACGATTTTGGCCTATTCCGCAACTGGATGATATACAATCAGACCAATCCACCGGAATACCAAACGAAGAGTATTACCGCTGGGATATATGTGTACAATGCGTACCACGACGAGCTTTTAGATTTTAATTATTTCAAAGAGTTCGACACAATATTTGGGAATTTAAAGAAAAATTTTGTGATCACCATCGATGGTTTTGGCCATGGAAATTTTATCAATGATAAACATGCGCGTCAATTGATTTACCCGCGAATTATAAGCTATGCTGGACAATAAATAAGTTTATATAATAAATGTAAATTGTATTAATTTAATTTAATTATTTTATAAATTTTCTTTATACTTTACTCAAAGAGAAGATTTAAATCTCGCGGTTTAATCTTCCGGAAATAAATTTTGGTTTAATCGTCTTTAAGTCGTGATTGTTTTATTTGTAGTGTTTGATTAAGCGACCTTGAGAAAAGCTAATCTTAAAATGTTTGTTTTATTTCGTCGATAAATGAAGAAAACGTGCGTTAACATTAATCCATGCGAATCTGTGTTGATGATGTATTGGTTGGATGTCCAATTACTATCATTTATATAGTTTACGACCGTGAAGTGCGACAAAAATATTTATATTGAAAATATGTGGATTTAGGTCAAGAAATAATGTTGATAATTGCTCTTTGACTTATTATTAGATCTTATAGTATATTAAACCTCAGTAGTCGTAAGCGGAAAATAATGATCTTAAAAGGGTTCAGTAAATTGTCCGAATTGCTAAAACCATTGAAGGCATAGCATAACATCAACCGTCATGTCAACGAACTAATCAAATATAGAAAGTTAGTAAGTCAACATCATCATTATTGCCAAGAGCCGTACTGTTGCACAAGAACTAGAATAGTTGGACTGGGACTAGAATATCCACCTCTCGGTATCTCATTCTGAATTTACTTAGTCTTCCAGAATGGATAGTAATCTCGGATATATTGTGTTTGAAGGTTTTGGTCTTACCTTCCCAGCATTGGAATTTTGCTATCTGCAGTGATATCTTGTTGTTTTTGTAGGATGTTTTCTAGGACGCACTCGAATAGGGATCCGATAACCCGCTACAAATAACGTATGGTTTAGTATCATCGTTTCATCACTAAAACGATTTCAGGTTTCTCCCGTGCCACAACAAACCAAAAGACTAAGGAATTGATCTGTTAAACCTGACTGTAATCTTATAGTAAATTGCAATAAATTATCTAAGGTGACAACGCATCACGTTATATTTTGATCCTTCATAAATGGAAATCTTGGCATTTGATGTGTGATTCAGTATTTTTACAGTTAGGTGAGGTTATATGGAAGAAACCAGTCATTAAATATCAATCTGAGGCAACTGTCATTTAAGAAAGATCTACGAAACGACACCTATTTAAGATAAAATTTTCTCACCAGGAGGCACAAATTGGTAAGAGTTTTCAAATACTTTATTAAACCAATTATTATTTAGTGCTTTTACATCAGGCTCAACTTATTGAGTAGAACTTCTGGACACCTAACTCTAACCTAACTTAACTTAACCTAACCTAACCTAACCTAATCTAAACTAACCTTCCCAAGCTAACCTAACGTAACCTAACCTAAACTAACATAACCTAACCTAACCTAACATAACTTAACATAACCTTATCTAACCTAACCTCACCTAACCTAACCTTACCTTACCTAACCTAACCTAACCTAACTTAACTTAACCTAACCTAAACTAACCTTCCTAACCTAACCTAACCTAACCTAATCCAACCTAATCTAACCTTACCTAACTTAACGTAACCTAACGTAACCTAACCTAACTTAACTTAACCTAACCTAACCTAACCTAACCTAACCTAACCTAACCTAACCTAACCTAACCTAACCTAACCTAACCTAACCTAACCTAACCTAACCTAACCTAACCTAACCTAACCTTACCTTATCTAACCTAACCTAACCTAACCAAACCAAACCAAACCAAACCAAACCAAACCAAACCTAACCTAACCTAACATAACCTAACCTTACCTAACTCAACCTAACCTATCTAACCTCACCTCACCTTACTTAACCTAACCTAACCTATCCTAACCTAAACTAACCTTACCTTACCTAACCTAACCTAACCTATAACCTAACCTAACTTAACTTAACCTAACCTAACCTAACCTAACCTAACTTAACCTAAACTAACCTTCCTAAGCTAACCTAACCTAACCTAACATTACCTCACATAACTTAACATAACCTAATCTAACCTAACCTTACCTAACCTTACCTAACCTAACCTAACCTAACCTAACCTAACCACCTAACCTAATTTAACTTAACATAACCTAACCTCACCTAACCTATCCTTACCTAACCTAACCTAACCTAACCTAACCTAACCTAATCTAACCTAACCTAACCTAATCTAATCTAACCTAACCTAACCTAACCTAACCTAACCTAACCTAACCTTACCTAACCTAACCTAACCTGTTGGACTATAGTACATTGTGAGAGTTAACTCGAAAAAAGACGACTTCATTCTGCTGGTATTGGTTATGGGGCTTTTTTTCTCAAAAAATGTTGGTTAACTATATGTGATATTGTTGACCATTAATAAGTGTTTTTCTCTATATTTTGTCACAATCGCTCTGATAATTCCCAGTGTCATTTAACTAGAAACCAATCAATTCTTATAGTAGCTGAGACGAAAATAGCCAACGACATCGATTGATGTTGTAATCAAATCGAAAATATAAATTTGTCATAAATTTTACTCACAACTCGGTATCAATTCATTTATCTGACATTTTAACGGAAATCATGTCAGTATATACATAAACTATATACATACATAATACACGTATAACGTGAAATAATATTTTTTTCGTAACTTCCGGAATCACTTACAGTAAATTGGATTTCTCCGTTTCATTTTCTGCCATGATTACGATTATTTTTCTATTTTCATACATAATACGATGGAAAATTCATTAATTTTTTTTTGTTCCAAATATTTGTTGTTGGTTCAATATTATATTATGTAGTATAGTTCTATTTATTTTCTATAATACTCCCATCAATCATATTGAAAACGAAACAAAACTCGAAAAGCTTTTTTATATGAAGTATCAAGTAGTATATACATACTTCGATATACAGTGTGAGTGAAAGTTTATTTTCTTACACTTTTTGCTTTTTGTGTATATACGAGTATCCGTTCAACTTTTTTATATATAGGTTTTCCGTTTCCAATCAAACTTTTTACTCTTCGAGATTTCTCTATAACTGTGCGGTTACGTTACATTGCATTACATAGTATAAAATTGAGCTTTAAAGTTTTATACAGAATGAACATATATCAGGTTTGCGTATAGCATGATGTATATAGTCATCGCAATATTGTATATATGTACGTACATACAAATGCTGCCTCAACTCAAATATTTTGATTTAGTTGAGGTTTCTTGATGCCAGGTTAAAGCTAGACTGTTGGCTGACTAAAAAAGATAAAAAAAACTGTTAATCTAGTAGTTTGTTCTACGATAGTAACTGCACTGATCAAAGACCACTTTCTCCAAATATTCCTCAATGGTAGGTTGAATGTTTCAATCTTGCCATCTAGCTGCGGATTCATAACAGAGCGAGTATTTTATATATTAAGGGTCTTGTAGTCCATATCTGTATCTTGCAGTCCATATCTGTACAGATATCATCAAACTCTGCACAGATATTAGGAAGGTTGACTCGATAGTTCCTTTTTGATTTAATATCTTACCTTTGTCTTGCTGTGGCAAGAGTTTAATGAAGTTATCCACGATATTTCATTTAGTAGTTTACAAAATCATTAGGGCTTCTCGGCACCCTCAGTTGTTTCATCTCCGTGTTTCTTTTCATCTTTTCATTCTTTTGAAGAATAGCGAGAAAAATTAAGATCAGTAATAGTTAATCACTGTAACAGTGCTTTTTGCTTCCAATGGGACCTCGAATTTATTTCGAGCTATTAACTTGAACTATTTCTTCCCGTTGTTCCTTATAACACTTGACTAGAAAAAAAATATTTTGTACAAGATTTTCAACGAGAGCTCTCCTCGATTCACCTTGCAATTTGTGTCCTGGATGCGTGTTCTAAAGCAACTATTTTAGACCATCAATGTCAGTTCTTATTAGGAATCCCTGGCAACACAAATATTTATGAAAATGTTGTATTATCTTCATGATAGCTAATACCTCTTTACTTGTAATCCATTAATTCCTCTCCGAAACAGGAGATGTTTTACGACCTCTTCTTATCTACGGGTACACAATTAAATTTTTTGTTGTTTTGTATTATTTAAAGTCAGGGCAGTGTAACTAAAAATAGAAAAAATCCAAGCGCGAAGGACTCACATTGAGCGGCTCCTCAATGTGAGTCCTTCGCGCTTTAGAAGCGGCTGTTATTAATAACTGGCAGTAGGTTTAAAATGCTAGAGGAAGGACACCCCACATAAAACCGTATAGCAGAGAATAATAAGGAAAATTACTACGGTTAAGGGATTCGGATCACAGTACCGGCTATTTGGAGGAGTGTGGAAGCGGGCATCTTACAACCGCAATAATCGTCAACATCATACAACCGCAATAATTCAACCAAGTAAAATAATGAAAATCTATTTGGACGTAGCTCCAAATTATCGAGATCACCAACATCGTCGCAGTTAGTAGCCACGAAAAAGAAAATGCAGAAAGAGATACCACCTCCACCCATTAATATGCTTAATGTTAGTAAATACGAAACAATTAAAAAAAATAATGAAAATAGTTCCAAACGACAAATATAAGGTCACTGTATTGAAAAATAATGTTTGGAAAGTGAATGCAGTTGATCCAGAAACATACAGAGTGTTAGCAAATGCAATTACTGCTCAAAACATCGAATGGTTCACGTATGTAAAACAAAGCAGAGCACCAAATCAATGTTATGGCTAGAGGACTGCATCATACATGCCCAATTGAAAAAATAATTGAGGAACTTAGTCAGAAAGGATTCAAAATCATAAATGCTGTGAACATTCTGAAGAAAAAGGTCACTTTAAACTCAAACGATAAAAGAGTAGAAACCAAAATAGGCCTACCTCTATCCATGCTAACATTTAACAACACTGAGAGCATTGATAAGGTATATTGAATCAAAGCAATCCTGAATATGAAAGTCAAAATTGAGACATTAAAAAAGAACAACAGTTGAATGCAGAAACAAACCAGTGAAATTTATACAACGTGGGAACCACCACCCAGCAAATTACAGAGACTGTGAGGTTGCCAAACAGCTACAAAGAATGAGAAATAGTAAAAGAAATCAACCAGAGAACATCACACCTCCTAATTCTCAACCTAGGACGCCATCCTATCCAAACCAAAAACCCTCAGGAAAGCACCCAGTCAGGAAAATCATGTCCTGCAAGAAAAACTGCAGAAGTTAACCACTATAAATTCTCATCAGGCGGCGCAAGATCAAATACTAGAATCTATGAGTGAGCTACTATCGAATCACTCACAAGCCCTCCAAGACTAACAAATAACAAAACAAACTAGAAATACTTTCGCCAGCTTGTCGAAGAAAGCGTCAATCTACAGGTGCCGATCTCGAACGCTTATGATAGAATAAGAGCTGGAACATCTAATTGAAAGTATACAGAAAGCGACATGGGAAAGTATCCCCATCCAGGTATATTACAGGAAAATATTAGCTACTCAGTTGAAGTGAGAGACTTGGTTAACGAAAAAAGACGAGCCAGCAAGACTTGGCAGAGAACTAGAGCTCCTTAAGATAATACAATCCTAAACAATTTCTGCAATAAACTTAAACTGCTTATAAAAGAGATCAAGAATGAGTCAGTAGCTAACTTTCTAAGTAACCTAACAGGTAATCCTGAAACGGACTATTCGTTGTGGAAGGCAACTTAAGGTCTGAGAAGACATAAACTACAAGTGCCACCCATAAAGTAGTTGATGGCTCGCAGCGATAAACAAACAGCTGATCTTTTTGACGAACACCTAGAATTTACCTTCAAACCACCAACTGGGCAGGCCGATAATGAATATTTAACACCGATAAGCAAAATAGACGAGGTACTTGTCCTACCAGTCCCTGTGAAAGAAAGAAATAATCAAAGCACTACCAGAAAAAGCACTACGGAAACTACAGCACATAATCAATGCTATGTCTTTAGAAAAAGTTATGTTCCGAGACAGAAGAAAGTAGCACAAATCGTAATGATCCCTAAGCCTAATAAATCAATAAATGGAAGGCCAATCTCTTTATTAACAACCACATCAAAATTTGTCGAAAAATTGTTTCTCAAGAGACTAAAGACAATTATAGAGAATAGAAAACTTATATCACCACCTCAATTTAGGTTTCGAGAAGACCATTCAACAATAGAACAGGTACATAGGATCACTGATACGATTGAAGAGGCGCTGGAAGAAATTATGTTCAGCAGTATTTCTAGATGTAGCCCAAGAATTTGATAAAGTTTGGCACCATGGTCTGGAATTTAAGCTTCAACGAGATCCACCAATACAATATATTGAATTGCTTAAGTCATCCATAAATGACCGTTACTTTCGGGTGAGGCAAGAAGAGGATTATTCAAAACTAAAGCAGAAATTGGCAGGAGTCTCACAAGGTAGTGTGTTTGGCTCTGTGTTAAACCTTCGTATACAAATGATTTACCAAATATAGTGCAAGCCAGAATAGGGACATTTGTTGAGTACACTGCAATTATGACCACTGATACTAGTATTATCGAGTGAACATGGAAACTACAAAATGATGTGAACACTTGGAGAATAACGCTAAACGAATCAAAATCGACACATATCAACTTCAAAAACAAGAAAGTAGAATACATTCCAATTAGACTGAATTCCCAACAAAATCCGTACTATGATAATGAGAAATACCTAGGCATGACACTATGGACAAAAAGTTTAGGGAAAGCGCATGTTAAAAAAAAGACAAGAATTACATTTGAAATTCAGAAAAATGTGGCTTGTTGGAAGAAACTCTAAGCTGACACGCATAATAAACTACTACTATTATAAAAACAAATCTTTAAACCTATCTGGACATACGGCATTCAACTTTGGGGCTGTGCAAAGAAAACTACAGTTAAGATCATACAAACATTTCAAAACAAAGTACTACGTACCATTGTCAATGCTCCATGGTATATAAAAAATGACAATCTCCATCGAGACCTTAACATGGAATACGTCAGCGATGAAATATTTAAATTTGCAAGAAGTCATGTACTGCGACTGCAGCAGCATGGCAACGGGGAACTGCGGAACCTGCTGGATCACACTAATAGACCAAAGTGCCTAAACTATGAAAATCTTTAGAATTATTGGTTCCCTTAACTACTGAAACGAAGGGCTGCACGAACTGGGACGAACCGATTTTTCTCAACATAAAATGCTATACACCGCTTGAAAATTCAGACCTTCTGTATTAAATACAGGAATACATTTCTTAAAAAAAAATTATAATTAGTGACTCCGTGAACAAAACCAGGTTTTATTTATTATATGTAATTGTGCAAAAATCTTTGATTTCTCAATTTCATTAACTCTGATTTTCAGTCTCCAGCTTCCGACTTCTACCTTGTTATAATATTTCTTGTTATAATGCGAAATGTTCCGGATTGAAAAACATTTGACATTCTGATGGCGATTTCTTTTCCTTTTTCCAGCCTTCATCTGCAGTCAATTGATAGCGGTATCCAAGGCGGCTTCTTTCTACTCATATACAGCTGGTGTCTCCAAACCTTGTATAGCGTTTATTAATGAGCTCCTGCTTCATCATCTCGGACGGTGTTTCATTTGACTGAATACAAGTACCTCATCTTCATGGCTTCCATAAGTATTATGTAGCTTCTCGTCTTCGTTGATAGTGTCTGCCAAATTTTAGCGGCTGAAGTGGATTTGATTTCTGTAATTTTGCATCAACAAGTTTTCCAATCTTGAGCCATTCAGATTATGACTACCTCCCAAAATGACTCAAACGGTTTATTCATACTTTATTTAAGCAGCTAATGCTGTTATTGTTCAGCTGGGCTATCCATTTTATGTAATACTGTAGAGTAAATGTAAACTACAACGTTTACAATTGGAGAATAACGCTTAGCTAAGTTTCTTTCTTACTTAAGCCGGACTAAGCTCATTATATTTTACCATCTAACACCAACTGTTATGGCCAGAAATGTAGACCGCTTTACTGGTTAGAATAAGCCATACGCGATACGGTGGTTTAGAACTGATTTTCACTCCTACCATACACTCTTCAACACTGTCTTTGAAGCTTAAACGCTGATTTCCATTATGAAAAAATACTGACAAAATAGTCAAGGCGGGATAAAAAATATAATTTTTCTTAAAGTGCGAGTGAAATAAAAAATATTTCCAGTACAAAAAATTTATTCAGTACTGAGTAAATTTTTATGGTTACTGAGAAAATAATTATAGCAGTACTGACAAAATATATCAAGAGCAGTATTTTTATTCAGTACTGGAGAAATATTTTATAGGAAAAATAAAGATGGATGATTTTTTATGGTCAATTAATAATTTTAATATTTTGTTTTGTGCCATTCATCTTAATTCATTGTGAAAATAATTGAAATAATGAATAATTATGTTAAGTTTATTTTTTTTTTTAATTTATTGTTGTAGATTTAAAGTGTATTTTATTCTTTTTTTTTAACAAAAAAAATTTGAAATTTATTGGTTATGTTACACGAATCTCTCAAAATATATCCACTATAAAAAAAAGAAAAAAACGATCTCAGTCACTCTAATGGCATTTTTAATTTTTTTCTCGCTTTTGTTTTTTCAGTAAAAAATACTGACAAAATTTTTTTCATAATGGAAATCAGCCTTTAAGATGAATGACACAAAACGAAATGTTAAAATTATGAATTGACCATAAAAAATCATCCATCTTTATTTTTCCTATAAAATATTTTTCCAGTACTGAATAAAAATACTGCTCTTGATATATTTTGTTAGTACTGCTATAATTATTTTCTAGGTAACCATAAATATTTACTCAGTACTGAATACATTTTTTGTACTGGAAATATTTTTTATTTCACTCACACTTTAAGAAAAATTATATTTTTTATCCCGCCTTGACTATTTTTTCATAATAGAAATCAGGCTTAAACCGCGACTCTTATTACAATTAAAACCAACAATTAAAACAACAACTATTTTATTATTCTTACGTAACAAATCTTGATATTCGAGCTTCACATACAAATTAAATCTTAGCACAAAATATCGGTTAATAAGTTTAAATTCGATAAAACACGTTTTGTCTATTACCACACACACATATAAAAAATTGAGACCCCGTCATTGTCAAATGGAATCTTCGTCACCTTAACATTTATCTATAAATATTATCAAACATTCACGTTTTTTTGTCGCGCACTATTTCGATTGCCAAACGAGCGTAATCGACAGACGATAATTGATGACTTCAAAACACCGTGGACAAGCGCAATAGCGCACAAAAAAACCTTTCTATAAATTCATGTAGTGATCGATTAGTTTATATACGATTGAGTGGGCCTGCTTATGCCGCACGAAGCTATTGTGCTGGAACCCGTTCATTATTATAGTGTGAGAGTATGGCACATTGACGAGTATATCGTACAAAACGTGAAAATAATTACTATCCAAAAGTTCGTCGTTCATTGAGTTGTATAAATATACAGGTACTCGTATACGGGTTAGATTGTATTCCGGTGGCCTAACCGATTTGTACTCGATTAAATTTCGGAATGGTCCATAATCGTATTTTTGAAATATTTTACTTTCACTGATTTGTAAAAAATGTATAAGGAATTTGACAGGCGATCCCGTTGGTTCCGGATTTAAATAAAACTTAAATCGATTATATATGCCCGGCATTGCATACTCAATAAACGCTAACACTCCTTTTACACACTTTTTATCGAGATGGTTGCTCTCAGGTCTCAAACACACATGTTTGTAAAGGTACGTCACTATTGCGGTTGTTTCTCGATCACCAAACAAATCGATAAAGATCGAGGTGGCCATTAAAATTCGCTTCAAGATTTTGCCAACCAACTGATCCGATAATATATTTAAGTACACTGAAGGTGCCATTGCATGTACTTGTTCGATTTTATCGTTGTACATTTCGTTTTCGGAGAGCAGTATGAAAAGCTGACTGCACCCAAGCGAAAAACAAATCACATTTATTCGTTCGAGATTCGTTGTGTTCGTTATAAAATCAATTGTTGTCGATATATCATATAGGCCAACCTCGTTCCAATCGAATGTCCAGAATTCACTCGATGAAATATCCAAAGTCTTATGCTTTCTCGAATACAAATTACCTCGAGCATTGAACGCCCACACATCATAATTCTTCGCCAAATAGTAGTAGGCCAATGAGTGTTCGAGACCGGCATCGTTTTGAAACAACGATCGTGAATTTTGTGTTACACCGTGTATCAAAAGTAGAACCTTTTTAAAATCCGTTCGTTTCGACCAGAAGTGATGCAAATCAATAACATAACCATCTTGTGTGGTCAACTCATTCCGATCGAATATGTATCCTCTATCGATTATATCACTTGGATAATTAATGAGATTTTCACTATGTACACAACCGATCACTAGTAGGCCTACCACATAACCAACAATATGCATAACCATCTCGTGTGGTTGTCAGACCGCGGCTATTTTACAACTGTTCGTGTATAGAAAATTTGTATGCGATAGCGTATGTTGATTTACGGAATTCAAGGTAAATTTTGTACGTGTTATAAATTGTCAGTAAAATAAATTGGAGTGGGATTGGCCATTAGATTCATATAACACGGTCATATGTGTATAATAATATATAGCATTGATAGTGATATGCTTTATGTACGTGACGTTTTAGATAAGGTATTGCAAATTAAGGTGTTATTGATCGTCAATAAATGTGGATTTATCGGTACAAATAATCGGATTACAGTTTGACTCATAACTTATTAGCGACTTACTTACTTTGAGACCAAAATGTGTATGACTTTTTCAACTACTTATCGCAAACATCGGTTTGGATTAAATAAATAAACTTTATACTGGTTTGTTTGACAACTTTACAACATAAAAATTGATAACATAAATTATGGCAACTAATTTAGCGGGTTTTGAAATTTACTTTTGTGCTGATAAAATATTTTTTATCCGAACATAAATTATGTTCGTTAAAATGCAAATTCGATCCTTAAATATGATTTAGTTATTTAGTGACCAAAAAAGTACTTCATAATTACCAACGAGTTACAGTCGGTCTGGATTTTCAGTTTCAGTGAGATTGTGCCCCATTTCATAAAACTGTCACTGGTGAAGACGTTTCAGCAATTGTATTAAGGTTCCAATGTTGACTTAATTTATCGATGATAATGATGCCACGTGTCCGCACAGCTTATCATTAGTCACCAGATTGTTATGCTAATCGCTTTTACACTTCACTAGTTAAAACCATACTTCCCAGAAACGGCAATTTAGTACTGCTATACAAATCGGGTAGATTATAGATCATTCCATTCTAATACAGTACTGAATGTCGTATACACAACCTGTTTTCATCAACTCGTTAAAAAAAGTTAAGTTGTTGTGGCTGCTATCGCACACTTAGACCAATTTTGATCCGTTGTGATACCACTCTATACGGCTATAGGTCCGACTCTTTTCGTAGAACCATCTGCGCATTGCATAGCTCCATGTCAGGCCTATAGTACTGACATGGAAGATGGGTCGGCCCAAGGATTCTAAACACGACAGAGGATCCAGATATGTTCATTTTTCACCACCGATCGCACCGCCCAAACGATCGAAGGTGAAAAACCCATTTTGCATCCTGCCTCGAATCGGATTCGAACCCGGACCTACGCTCCAACTGCCACAGCTTTAACCACTGCGCCACCTGGGTGCTTCATCAGTCATCAACTCGTTGGTACTTCTCAAACTAAAAACGACTATCAAGCATAGACATCCCTTGCTCTCCAAAACTGAACTCAAACACAAAACATTCATGTCATCTGGATGGAATCGAACCTACTCTCACCCAACCATTAACGACATACTCGTTAAGCTAGTTCATATTCTTTGAGTAGGTTGTACTGGCTATTGCGACGCATTGACTACTGGGTTAGCCAAATACCAAATTATTTTGAGAGTAACTTCACGACTCATGGACGACGTTACGCTAAGCGGATGTACTTCCGTTTTCGTGTTCATTCCATTCGTGTTGGAGTTTTTAAGGTATGAGCGAGGTGTCACAAACTACAAGCTTTCAAACTTTTCCTTTAAAAGAAATCGACTAAATAGAAAATATTTATATTTCTTAACGTTTTGAAGCATACAAATCGAGAATACTTATCTATCACAAGAGATCACAAAACTTATCTAATAGTATAGAGGATAGATATAATGAGGTCTCCGATTAGAGGGTGATTATTCATCAGCAGATCAGTCAATCATAATTCACAATGCATCAGAAAAGGATATCGCCTATATATTCCATAATCGATGATTTAGGCTCCCGTGAAAGGGAGGGTTGTAATGGTTACAAAAGGAGGGTTGCAATGGTTCAAAATGAAATCCTTTTATATAAGCTCTAATTGTTTTAGTCTCAGGTTCGAATATTCAGCTTTAAACATATATAGGAAATTTGAAACTCATTATCATCCCAGTTTCATTTAGACTAAAAGGTTTACCTCACCTGAAGAAATAGTATCATATTGCACGAAAATGGATTTAAAATTGGTTATAAACCCGAAAAATCTGGAAGTTTGTTTCATCCTTTCAGAAACGGGACATTTACCAAAAATCAGTCTTAAAAAACTCAAGGTGAGACCCAATGATTTATCAGATAAATTCTCGATCACACTGTTGAATTGAGTAGAAAAGCTGCCTTCGCAGGCGTTATGTTTAGTGGGATGAGATCTGCTAAAAGTTGGGGTTCGTTTTTTGTAAGCAGTAATATTCTTGAACGAGCTCAGGCCACCCAATTGTTTCACAAGCGCGATTAGGTTAAAACTCAGCGTCTTCAATGAGTAACTATATCGTGAGTTTACATACGGTGCGTATGTTCTAATGGATCAAGTATCTCGTTCACTACGTTGTTTGTTAATCCAATCATACAGTTATCATTTGCATCTCCCATAAGAAGTTGATTGGATTGTCGGAATAAAATGGTGTCTTGGGGTGTTTTACCAACATGAGACTCAAAATTATTGGGGGACACCATATCTCCTTGTCGAATACCGGAATTTATTTTAAAAAACAAATCTCAATAGCCTGTGCTCAACTTTGACACATCATTGAGACTGCTCCACTGTTATTTTACACAAATGTATACGTAATTCTTTGCATTCTTAAATACTAAAGTGCATACCATAGCCTCTCTCGATTGATCGAGTGATTTAATTAAAATCTAAGAATGCCTAGTGTACATCGTGAGATGTTTCATAGTACTTAAAAATCTTCATCCGTAGCGAAAAACTTGATCAGTGACTGACCGATTTGGACATAATCCCCCTTGTTATTGACCGATAATTTCCTCCGCCAGAGGAGTAATTACATATTTCCAACAAAGCAGAGCTATATTGTGATAATTCTCGCGTTTTAAGCAATCGTCCTTTTAGAAGATTGAGTATAGCACGGCCACTTTCGATTCTCACTTTCGGGTATAGCTTCATTTCGGAATACCAATCGCATAAGGTCGGCAAGACAGTTCGATAAAGTTACCTCTCCGATATCTTTAAGTATTGCAAAAGTCGGTAAATCCTTAAAATAAAATTAAGAACAGCCCTCATTACTGAGTCGTTGTATACTGTTAATAAATCCTCAATTCACTCTTTTTTTCACCGATTTCGCGCTTTCTTGCGTGCTATATTTCGTTGCTCAACAGCAAGGCGACACCCCTTATAAAATAAATAATTTTTCGCGAGGCTTAGTTTTTACTATACCAAGAGTGTGCTGGACTACATCGACAATCAAGGTTGAAAATACTTCCCTGACAGTGTTCACGCCATTAAAAGTTGCATTTCATCATTTGAAAGACATTCACAGGAAAATCAAGTTGTATATTCCCCAGGTCCTCGTTGACGTACAAAAATTTCCATAATGGTCAGCCCTATATATAGAAACCGAGATGATTGAGCTTTGGAATCTTTCACGTTTTATGTGTCCATCTTTCTAAATGGATGTTTTATGAAGAAAAATGTACTTGCCACTTGGAGATTATGAACGATCTCGAGATTAAGACTAATCTGACATCGTGATCAGATACAGGGCTCCTTAGAAAATCCAAATTATTATGTAAAATTAGTATTTTTCCTGGGATTGGCTTATACTTCAATGGGCATATGTACAAAGATAATGGACAGGTTGTCTAATCACTTGTGAAAACCCAATAAGTAATCCAACTCCAAAATTTCCTATAAGTCAACTCCACTGTGTAGCAATCTATAGTCTTGAGACACTTTTAGATTATCGAGTTTTGTAGAGTGCCAATATACTACTACAATACGGGTTCCAGCCAATACCCTTTCCCACATGTGATTTTCAAAGTGACTGCTGGTTCCACGTGAAACGTTGATATTCAACGTTGTTCATTGGATTATTACAACATGTTCTGTTTACATTTTTTTATGTCAACTGGCAGAATAGGTGTAGTGGTTCAAAAAATGATAAATGGTGTCATACGACACCAAGTAAAACTATGTCAAACAAAAACTGCAACTAATGGGCGGTGTTTATATAAACTTTTTACCGGTGAAGAGATTTTCCATGTTTTCTTCAATTAATTTCTTCTCTCGCTGAACTTACTATTTGTATAAATACCGAACAAAATTCAATAAATTGGTCAGTGAGAGAGTCGGATCAGAGTTAGAGAATCGGATCAGAGTGAGGGAGTCGGACCCTAGTGAGGAAGTCGGACCAGAGTATTGATAACTTAGAGAAGTCAGTTCAAAAGGATAACCAGTGGGAACAATTGGGTGTTATTAAAAAAAAAATTAAATAACCAAAAAGGTGTTTTATGATGGTGGTACCATTATAAACCACTTACTAACATATAGTTTTTATATAAAAACAATATAATATACGTTTTTATATAAAAAAAATAGTGCGGCTCTAAGCACACCATCCAACTACGGGGAATGACACCCCAGTCCGCGCATACAATACTGGTACACATACCACGATTTCCCAACCCTCTCTCTGTCGTTTATTTAGACAAACGTATCATTTACATTTCACCTTCAACCATATGTGCGATACTCTAGGTCTCTAGAGATGAATCTCACTAACCCCGACCGATTCCTCTACCATTCTGAACTCCGGGAAACCATGCCGCTCAAGATTCAACAATTCTGGATACATTTTTTAAAAACTGGGTCTGCCATGCGTAACCACATAGGCAAACCCGTTTCAATGGTTTTGTTTTAAATAATTACGTACATGGACGCCCCCACTCACAAGGATAATCGTTGCTATATAAAACCAAAAACAAACTATACATTGTTTATAATTATGTGCTTATTTGACATTTGTAAACGAAACCATAAAATAAAAACCAAAACATTATTTAGTCAATGTCAATCTCATACAGCGCTGAATCTGTAAGGTCATTCAATAAGTCCGTAGGATAAGTAAGAAAAAATCACAATTTTGATAAAACTCAATGTTATTATTCGACAACACAGTTGCCTTCGAGGGCGATACAACGAGTATAGCGATTTTCCAACTTTTCGATACAACTTTTATAGTACGATTTCTTTTTCTCGTCAAAATAGACGTCAGTTTCAGCAGTTACTTCATCATTGGACTTAAATTTCTTTCCAGCAAACATTCTCTTGAGATCTGAGAACAGGAAAGTCGCTGGGGGCTAAATCTGGAGAGTATGGTGGGTGGGTAAGCAATTCTAAGCCCAATTCTTTCAATTTTGCCATCATTTGCATTGATCTATGACACGGTACATATTGTCTTGGTGAAACAGCACTTTTTCTTTATCTAATGTTTCCGTTTCCTTGCGATTTCAGCCTTCAATCGATCCAAAAGTGCATATACAGACGCCATCACCTAACCTTCTAAAGCATCCATTCGTTGTTGTTTCACGCGGCACCCACTTAGCACAGAACCTTCGCATACCCAAATGTTCATGTAAAATGGTAGTGTAAAAGTGTTTTTACACTACCATTTGATATCTCTACAATGTCAGCTAGCTCGTGCACCTTCAATTTGCGATCGTTCATAACCAATATGTGGATTTTTTATATGTTTTCAGCCTCAACAGCCTCATTTGGGCGTCCACTGGGCACTGCAGCATTTGTGCTGGTATGACCACATTTAAATTCAGCAATCCACTTCTCTACGATTTGTATCGATAGAGCAGAGTTCGGATAATATATATGACGTCATTATTTGGTTTCCACTGTATTTTTTTCATCAAAAATATAACTCGAAATACGGATGTGAAGTTTTTACCAAAAACAAAAAAAATTCTTAATTTCTAATAGGAATTTTTATTTTTAAATTATATTTTGGTAATAATTTTGGTAAAAATATTTAAATAAAATTAACCGATAATAAAATGACGAATAAAATAATAAACTAATAATTAACCTAAATATTGTATGAAAAAAAAAATCCTGACATGAATAAATGATAAAATGTGAAGTTCGCTGAGTGTTTTCTTTATCGGCCATTAACAAGACATCCAAGAGATTTTACCAGAACGCCACTATATACAAATGGTTTCTACATGTCTAATCTACCCAATGTGCTACTCCATATTTGCCAACGGAGGGTAACACTGTCATTTATTTTGACTTAAATATATATTGATAAAATGTGAGGTTTGATGAGTGTTTTCTTAATTAAGGTAGTGGATACATTGTCGGTGACCACCCGAAATGGATGTCCTCATGGTAGAGTTCCATCTCCGCTTTTATGGTGTAGTTGCAGCGTCGTGTGGTAATCAGAGCCTATCAATCAAAGCTAGGAAAACGGATATAGTTCTTTTCACAAGACGCAGGACTTTGAGAAACGCTGGCCTTATACGATCCCAATCTCTTCAGAAGTCAAGTGACGGGTGTTTCAACAGGTGCGCTTCAACTTTTTTCCGATAGGGACGGCGAACGACGCCATATTTTTTATTGTTCTTTTGTCATTTGGAAACTTCATTAGTATACATTTCATCATGGAACACTAAACACGTGAACAGCGGTTGCAAATCGTGTAAATTTTTTATCAAAATAATTGTTCTGTTGCTGCTACTTTAAGAGCATTACGGCCATTTTACGGTCCATTTAACAAGCCATCCCGTTCGACAATCGACCGTATAGTGGCAAAATTTGAGTCTACGTTTTCGATACATAATGTGTAAGGTGTCCTCGAGAGTAAGAAGTACTCGAAGTGTTGAAAACATCGCATCCGCCAGGGCTTCAGTTCAATAAGACGCAACTGTGTCGCTCACACGACGTTCGCAACAATTAGGCCTTTCTGTGACATCATTGTGGCGAATTTTACGTAAAGCTCTTGGCCTACATCCGTATAAGATCAAGCTGACACAACAATTAAAGCCGTTTGACCAATTTAAGCGACGCCGATTCGTGAATTATGCTCAAGAGCAAATCGAAAATGATGCAGATTTTCACAGAAAAATCATCTTCAGCGATGAGGCTCACTTTTGGCTAAATGGATTTGTCAACATAGCAAAATATGCGTTACTGGGCAGGAAGCATCCCACACGTGATTCATGAGGCACCGTTGCATCCCGAAAAAGTCTCTGTTTGGAGTGGATTACATCCCGGCGCGTCATTGGGCCATATTTTTTCATCGACGATAACCATCGCCACGTTACTGTTAATGGAAATCGATACCGCGATATGATAAACGATTGTTTTTGGCCGCAATTGAATGGAATGGACTTGGACGACATGTGGTTTCAACAGGACGAGGCCACATGCCACACAGTACACGATACAATCGCGTTATTGAAGACTTAGTTCGATGAGCGTGTTATTTCGCGAAATGGGCCCGTCCAGTGGCCGCCGCGCTGGTGTGATTTTACACCTCTAGATTATTTTTTTTGCGGTTATGTGAAGTCATTTGTCTATGCCAATAAGCCGGTGATGTTGCAAGAGCTCAGAGCCAATATTGAACGTGAAATTGCTGGAATTTCGGCCGATTTATGCGAAAGAGTGGTCGAAAATTGGGTTCAAAGATTGGACTTCGTAAAACGTGCACGCGGTGGTCATACAAAAGAAATCGAGTTTCATACTTAAATGTATATGTTCAAATTCGTTAATAAAAAATAGTTAGTTCAAAAGTCGAACAGTTTGTGCTTTATTCAAAAAAAAAGTTGAATTGCTCTTATTGAAAAACTCGATATATGGGAATCTCGTTAGATCAAAAAATTACTTGGTAAAACTATAGCAGTGATATGCAATTAAGCTTCTAATATTTACTGGAAATGCAAACACTCTTTTGGTAAATCATGGGGCCTGGAACTAAGACCCATGTACTGGTTATACGTTTTGGACCCGTAATCTCATTTGCAGAACTTTTTTGTTGGCCTAGAACAATGAGTTGGGTTGAAGTTAGGCGTCTATATAACCTTCAAAGACTTGTTTATCTGAGTATTGTGGAAGCTATGCACACCACACCCAATGCAGCTCTAGATATGAATGAGGGTCTGCTGCCACAAGACCTTTGATTCAAATTAACCCAAAAAGGAAGAGACAATCTATCAACGAACCTCACATTTAATCATATATTCATTTAATAATAAACGATAGTCTTTCCCTCCGTGGGGAAATGTAGACCAGCACATTGGGTACGTTAGACATTTAGAAACTATTTGTATATAGTGGCGTTCTGATAAAATCTCTTGGATGTCTTATTAATGGCCGATTAAGAAAACACTCATCGAACCTTACATTTATCATGCATTCATTAATTTTAAACATTTTTCTCTTTCTGCTAAAATCAGTGATACGTGTTTTTTTTTGTATCTCTAATCTGTTTTGAGGCTCGAGACACTCCTTACTTTTACGCCATTACAGTCAAATCGAGGACGTACGACTATAAGTCCGTATTTTCCTAACCATCTGCAAGTTGCATAGCTCCATACCAGCCTATAGTACTGGCTTGGAAGATGGATCGGCCCATGAGTTTTGCACTCCAACAGAGGGTCATAGTTGTGTTCATTCACACCACAGATCGTAATCTGTTGGTGAAAAATTCCTTTTGCATCCTGCCCCTTTCGGGATTCGACCCGGTACCTCCCGCTCCAACTGCCGTAGCTTTAACCACTGCGCCACCTGGGCGGTATATGTGTAACGTTACGTAGGAAAATTTATTTAAATTTTGTAATTTAAATTTATTTGGTTATTGAAATGGTTTTCTAAGCCTAAATTTTTTGTTTTCCATTTAGAATTATATTACACTTTTTGTTTCAATCTCTTTACATTATTGTATATTTTTCTCTCTTTAATATAAATTTTAACAGTGTAATTACTATCCCATATAACATATTCAAAAATTCCAATTGGATTTGTATACGTATATGTTATTTATTTTGTTATAAACATCACAGCCGTCTCGAAATTCACTTTTTTCCATTTTTTTTATCAAAAACAAAAGTTGCTTCACACAAAATGTTATAACTCAAGACCCGGTCAAATTTATACACGTATCATTTGAAGGTTAGTACTAACTAAAAATCATATAGCAAAATTTTAAGAAGCGCCATCTATGTGTCATCCTACGAACTTATTGAATGACCCTGTATATACGAGTATAAAGATATTCGTGTTTCCGTTTAATAAACTGTATACATATGTTTATCAATCATTCTAAATATTTTTACAAAACGCTAATCAATCATTTACCAAAAAATTATACAAATTTCTCTATTTATAGATAAAAAAAAATTTTACCATCCACCGCACTATAAAAAACAAAAAAAAACAAAGCTTCAAGAAATATACCTTGACAACCCTAATTTATTTCAATTAATTAAATTCGTTCCATTCAACTTAAATGAAAAGCTTAAAAAAATATACTTAATCCGCTGCTTTGTTATTGTTGCCAAAGTTATTTTGGTATACTCGTATATATACACTCGTAATAATTGTTCGTTTAGAGTTTTGGATGTACAATATTTTCCGAATTTTCCACATTTTTACGAACACAAAATAAACTTAAACATCATAACATATACTATGTGTACAGGATTTAAGCTTTTCCTACATATAAATAAAAAAAGCTATATACACGAGTATTTTCACAATTCTTTTGTTTGTGATTAAATTGCACGCGATTTATACTACATAAAGTTGAAATTTTGTACGATATGTACTTTGTGTGTGCTTTGAAGTTACACACATGCGATCGATGAGACATATGTAGGAATGGAGTAATGAATGTACAAAAGTGTTGTTATAACACTTTTATTTCAAGTTAAATTAATTTTTATTGTTGATTTAGTGAGGAAGATTAGAGATGAAGCTTTTTTGTTTCTTTTCATGGGGCTTTGATTTGTACAATAAACTTGGGTTGAGTGGTTTTGCGTCAATCAACATAATGAATTGTCCAGCAATTGAAAAACTTTCTAGAACAAAATAACTTGTAATTATGTACTTATATATACAGACGAGTAAAAAAGTAAACATTAAAATTATTTTTAATAAGATTTTAGCGCTGCTATGTTTATAGAAAGAAACCGATTTCTTTGATGGTTTCAGACATGAAGAAAGCTCACAAAGAAAATTCTTTTATTTGAATAAATAGAGTAAAATAGTATACGCTAATTATAAAATAATATTTGATCGAACAAATATATGTACATAATGTACAGGGACGCGTTGTATAACGCCGACCTGTGGTATCGGGTTCTGCACTACGAACACTACTCACAGTTTTGAAGTAAAACTTCTTTACGCACGCTTAACTTGGGGAGTTAGTTAATGAATGCGTCACAAAAGCGTTACTAAACGTGTGATTGGGCGAGACGAATGACCTACTATCCATTGCCATGATAATAACCATAAACGGAAAACGAAATCATTTTCCTTTAGTATCAAGATGTGCCATGACAATTTATAAATCCCAAGGTGGAACATTCAATCAAGTTGTTTATGAATATCATAGGACTCATTCTCTACCATTACTATATGTTGCTCTATCAGGAGTTACCTGTATTGAAGTACTGTACATAGTGACCGCCTTGGTGGTTAGAGCTGCGGCAGTTAGAGCGGGAAGTACCGGGTTCGAATCCCGATAAGGGCACGACGTAAAAGTGATTTTCACCATACGATTACGATCGGTGTGAATGAACACATCGATAACCCCCAGTTGGAGTGCAGAATTAATGGGTCAAACCATCTTCTATGTCAGTACTATAGGCTGTCATGGAGCTATGCAATGTGCAGATAGTTCTACGTAAATCGGACCTATATCCGTACGTCCTCGATTAAGCTGTGATGGCGTAAGGTAAGGAAGTAAATTCGCGAACTGCGAAAGAGTTGGAAGTATCTTGAGCCCCGGAACAGATTGTAGAGATAAAAACAAAAAAAAGACTGTACATAGTGCCAAAAGGCAATGATAATAGAATCATATCAGCCCTAGATGAAATTGGTCGATTATCGTTGAATAGATTGTCAACAATTAGAAAAAACGATTCTTGATTTCATGAATGACAGAAAAAAGATTCCCATGGTTACTTTCAATTGTCAACGTCTCAGAAAACACGTGTCGGACTTGAGCAATCCCGTAATTAATTTAAGCAAGATTTTGCTTCTATCAGAAACCTCGTCAAATGACGATGAAAATATTGACAACCCGAATTGTATTAGATCAGCAGGAGTGGCAATTAATCAGAAATCAAATGATGTCTAGAATATAGTAACTTCGAAAATGGACATTTTATACATATTCATGAAATCGATATATGATCAATCATCAATAGGTGATATATGTGCTGCTCATATGCTGTGTTTTGGGCGATGGAACAAACATCATGGTAGTTGCTTATATTTCGCCCAATTACACAGTTAATAAAAGGCTAATGATTTACGGTCGAGTAAGCTATGAAGAATTAGGAGAAAACAATCAAGCATTGCCACTAATTTTAGCAGCAGATTTCAATGTTAAATTCGCGTCCAAAGATCAAACTTTTTACAAGATAAATTAAAACTACAAATGAATAATAACCTAAATGAGCCTACCACAAGACATGGAACAACAATCGATGCAATTTTCTCTAGATATCTTACTAATTTTCATTCGAAAACATATGAATCTTATTTCTCATACCATAAGCCTATTGTCTCGGTCTTACAATCAACCACAGTACTGATGTATCTAATCATGAAAATAATGGAGCTATTTTTTCCTTCACTCGTCTGGTCTAAAGCACACCCTTTTTTTTACCAGAATCTACCACTTTCAACACATGTTCTCCCTCAGTTCGGTTGAATCTCGGAACTGAGGGTTCAAAGGAAGTTGTGATTCGGAGTTTATTCTCATTATCAATAATATTCCTGCTATATTAATTGCTACCCGCTCCATTAGTGCTCCCAACGTTGTATTGCTGCATATCTCCTCGCGTTCTAGTCCTCAGTACCCTACATGCTACACCTAATAAAACCTTTATCTAATAAAACCCCACGTTGACTTTCCACTCAGTATACGTTAAAACTGCTTTATATTGGCTATTCCATTAGTGGGCAATATTCTCCTCACGATTATTCAAGTATAACAATTTCTTTGAGCAACATCGTGAAATTTTCGAAACTGTGGGAGTTATTTGTTCCAGAGCGGAATCTGCTGCTAATGTCATATGAGTCTCCTTAGTTCAGTTACCTCTCAACCATATCATCTGACTGTGGGTTCATATTTGTGTGTATCTCCACTGGCATTCAGTATGTGCTGACCAACTCATACCTACTTGTTGGCCCTTGTTATCCATATATCTCCTCCCGTTCTGATGCACAGTCTCTTACACGCTGCTCCGAAATTAAACTGTGACCATTACCCTACGTCGATCCTGATATCTCACCCTTTTTGGGCAAAAATATTATTAACTTCATGAGGACTTTCCACAACTCAAATTTCCTTAAAACTCTAGCACTTGTCTTGCACTTTTTCCGGTATCTCGAACCTGAATAAGTTTTCTTTCACCGTTCCGCTTACGTTGAAATTGATACAAGACTGACATCACGTGTTGCTCTTGATGGACATTTCCACTTTTCAGTGTTTGCACTTTGCAGTGATATGATCAATTTTCTTCAGACTTGCTACTGGATGCGTTTAACTACTATAGTCATTAGTTCATCGTGCTCTATATCTATAATCCTATAGTATGCTCAATCAGTAGCTGTTACCTGTTGACTTGGACGGTTTTAAATTTCGTTAAATATCTACCAGCTACTCACATCTCCAACATTTTATCAATGGTGGTTAGCATTGTATGATATTCTTTCTGACATTTTTCAAGTCTCGATCTATGCTAAGAAAAATCTAATCCTCAGGTGTAAATGGTTAGTGATTTCCAAATAGTGTGAATTAATATGTTCGCCACTAACTCATCTCGATGATCTACATCAGATTTCAGCGAAGCCAAGTTTACAAGTCAAAAAATCTCAGTGGCTAATGCTCGGATTGTCAATATCAGCATATTATTTCTTTATTTATCACCGACTCTACTTTTTTACGAAAGTGTTACACCACCAGCTTATATCTTTTCAATCCCTCTGGAGTCTTTTATGTTGTCTCAGTCTTACTTCGACATCAGCTTCTCTTAACTGGACGGCATCTGGAAGCTCATCTAGTTATTTCTCCATTCCATCAAACTTCTTTTTCAATTAAACTCTTCATATTGTTCTTGCTAGCACTCGAAGGGCTTCTTTCATTACGTGCCGCTATCTTCGCACCAATTCCGCTTTCGAACCACTTGAACCCGCATTTCGTCGACGGAATTTTGCATGATAACGCGAGATTTTAATATTTGTACGGTATGTAAACCGCATTATAGCTCGTGTCGCTCAATATGAGAGACAGAGTGTAAACTCTAATTTGCTTAGAAATTTCGGTTTTTCAAAGTTTGGAAGAAGTTCGTTCTATAAGTATCCTGTATTAGCTCGATTCTAAAAAGTTTCAGTGTTTTTTCATGAAATTCATTGAACTGATGACTTCATATTCTATCACTGCCTAATGGACTGAAAATCTTTGCTCTATAAATCCTGAAGATTTGAATGCTAGAGAAATGACTATTAAGCCTAATGATAAGGCCGAATATTTTAAACTTGTTTATAAATGTGCATGTTTGGGAGGTATAAGCTGATTTAGGTTGAAGAAATGTTCCAAGAAATTTTTATACCGTCGGTCATACTTTAGGTTATTGTTCTGAATCCAAATTATCCGAAGCTTAATGTGTCTGTTACGGAGTTTGAAACGAGTGTTATTTTTATCCACCTTCTAGGAAAATCTGTCCATCTTTGTTAGTAATTAACTTGATTAAATAAATATATTGGATCTTTTTCGAATACCGTATACAATCATGCTTGTAAAATGTGTTTCAAAGAGGCCTAATTGCTTGTAGTTGGTATTGACTATTCACGAGGTAGTGCCCCTTAGAATCGTGGTTACTGTACTGATAGTAGATGTTTTGGGCTTGATATTTTTGTATTATTAATGCCTAATGCAGTGATGACTCCAAATTGATCAGCAAAGGTGACCCTAGTCACGTTCATTACCATCAAAATGGCCAGATCTCGATCTAGTGTATACTTTGAATCATTATGTAGATATCGTTTTGTGATCAGACTATACTTATGGTATGATACAGTTCCAAAAAAATAACCCTCTGATCTTTATTTAAAGTCTATATACGGATACAATTGGTTAAGTGACCAAGCGCGAATATTGCTTAAATAAAAGGCTTTAAAATAAAATTTCAGCAAAAAGTTCGGAATCTATGTGGTTCCTTTGATTTCCAGCCAAATAGATCAATTTATAAATCGATCAATCAGCATATAATCTACTGGATGTATCGGTTTACCTTTAAATATACTGTTACTACTCTGCGGTTCGTATCCAACAAGTATACAGATCAAAAATTAAAAGACCAAAACTTAGTCGATTGCCGCTGGAATGGCTATGATACTAAATAGTATTTACTACTTTCTAACCACTTTTGCACTTCGTTGGCTAACATAATACTTCGAACGTTTCACCCTGCTGCAACAATTACGTAGTGGGCATAAATTTCAGTGTAGTGCATTTCAAGATAATACCATGCGTCATTCGGCGTTGTTTTATTCGGTTTGTCTCCTGTTGGATTCGAACTTATGGTAAAGCATTATAATGGTATATAAGACCAATATATCTTATCTATTTAATATATAACGACTTTGCCGTTTTTTATTCCAAGACGGTTCTTTTTTTGAAACACTGGCTTTTTAAACAGTTGTGGTCTAAACTTAAACAAAGTGTGTGAAGTTATCCGATAAAATCAAATGAGATCGAGAACGACACTCGTGGTTCTTAGGAACCATAAATAAAAAAGTTTATTATATAAAAACAAACAAGTTGGGCCAATGGTTCTTAGGAACCATAAATAAAAAAGTTTATTATATAAAAGCAAACAAGTTGGGCCATGCACATATTGGCCAATAACGCATATCTCAACATACGGCTGGTGTTGTCGGTTGGCTCTTAATAAGTGGACATGAAATCAATTCGATTCCACATGAGATCGTTTTTAGCTCTAATAATTTTTGGAATGATTAATAACAATTACTTTTGGATATATTAAATTTGTTTCCACACAACCTTTGATCTGGATTTAAAATCTCATTAATTATGATTTGTCAGTTTTTTTTATAGAAGGCAGAAACTTGTTCGATCTTGAGTACTTATTTCCCGATTTCGAACAAATATACAATTTTCTGGGATTATTATGAAAGATCTTGGGATGGGATGAAATTAGTATTACCTGATGAACATTTTATTTTTTTCTGGGATGAGATCCTGGGATAACTTCACACACTTACTTAAACAAATGGCTTTATATTGTAATAATAACTAATAACTACTGGTAGAAACTATACCATATTCTCAGAAATGAACCAATGGTCTGCGCATACTTTGCTTCTGAGTCAAATAGGACGTTGAATTATAACACTGAGATGAGTTATAATTCTTCTTGAAAACTTTGAATGGCGTTGTGTAAGGTATATCCGTATTGCAAATTAGATATGTTAAGCTTTCATTATTTGTCTAAGTTTGTTGATAATACAGTGTAAATACAGAATTAATTTTATGTGTGAGTAAATACATATCGTTAGTTTACGTACTGTAAACCTGAGTGTTTCAATCCTCAATATGTGCGGTGTTCAAACGAATCAGCCTGTATCCACAATTTAAAATACAGGAGCACATTAACTCGAATATCTACTCACAACAGCTTTTAACAAATCAAATATAAAAATACAAATTTTTAATTTGTAAATCAACTTCCAAAATAAAAAATTTGTCATTGAATCACAAAAGAAAACCTTTTCGAGATGTGTACAATATAATATATAACAATATGTGGTAGACGAGCTTAATTGTGTGCTTTTGTATAGAAATAAAAAATCTCAACAATTCTATTATTGAGAATATGTTTTTCATCTTATGAACATGTTTTTGGAAAATTTTCCTTTTTGTGTACCGACAGTAACATGAAAATTATTTTAATTTTAACACAAAAATAATGACAATAGTTAATAACAATTTGTACATATGGGGAAGACATGTGTGTGGTCGTCTATAACTAAAATGAAATTTTTAAAAGTCTTAAAATAGATTTAAAATTTAAATAAACTATATATATAGACAATTCAAAATTTTATCTTCTACTTTACAAAGTTGTTATTTAATTTATAATTACTATTCCTCCTATTTTGAACGTGTCAATTAAAAGGATGCCGCAAGCTTTCGGTACATACTTGTATGTATAGTTCAATTATAGATCAGATGGTACGTCAAGTTAACCTTAAGATTGTCTCTGTTTGTCTGGTTCAATCTTTGCAATCTGCGACTCAAAGCTCCTCCAACTCGTTTGCGATTCGCTTATTTACGTCCTACTTTACACCATTTCGAACCCAAATCGAGAACTTACAGCTATAGGTTCGATTTACGTAACCATTGCATAGCTTCATGCCAGCCTATAGTACTGACTAGGGCTTGCATTACCAAAAAACTAATAACGAAAAGCTAATAATAGTGTATTCAGTTTGACGTTTGACGAGTGGACGTCTGTTAAGAATCAACGATATATGAACATAAACGTTCATGGAAATGACCGCTTTTGGAACTTGGGTCTTGCGAGAGTACATGGTTCGATGCCAGCTGATAAATGTATACCGCAGAAGATGAATAAATCGAATTTAGACAGTACTCGGCCAAAATCACCTAAAGCTAAAGGATTAGCGAATATTATTAAAATGGAAATGGACTTTTTTCCAAGAACAGAATATCCGAGCCAAATATTTAGAGAAAGCATTTAAATGTTGTTAACTGTTCGACCGAAAGTGTCGGAGCGCGCGTTTTCAGCAGCCGGTCTGATCTGCACCAAGTTGAGGTCGAGCTTAAATGATAACACGTTAGACACAATGTGTTTTTTAAAGGAAGCATTTTAATCAAAAACTAGAGTTGAATTTATTTAATTTAATTTTTTTCTTATTTATATGTTATAATGTTATGAATTAATAAAATAAAAGAATGAATTTTATAAAACAAAATTTTATAAGTAATTAGTTTGAATAAAATATCAACTAACTAAAATACTCTCAAAATTCCCGGTAAATTCCCGGTTTACCGAGTTTTCCACATAAATTACCGGTAATTTAAAAAGTCGGTAAATTGGCAAGCCCTATACTGATATGGAAGATGGTTGGCTTATCAATTCTACGCTCGAAAAGGGGGTCAAAGATGCGTTCATTCATACCATGGATCGTATAATCAGATGGTGAAAATTCCGTTTTGCATCCTGCGTATATCGAGATTCGAATCCGATATATCCCGCTTCAATTGACACAAGGTTTTTTACATGTAAAATGTATACGCTCATTTTTGACATACTGTAAAGTAAATAATGAACATAAAAAACTTTTTTGTTACAATTGTGCCATCTTTTATCAAAGCTAATAAATTCCCAAAAATTTACTGTGTACTTGACCATTTATAATTATTATTTTACTTCATGCTAAATGTTGTTTCTATATGTTGTGTTGCAGCTGACCGCCGATTTATCTAACTTAATATTTACATTATTTACATGTAAAATGTAAAAAAAGCTTTTTACATGTAAAATGCCCAACTAAGACCGTTTGTAAATTATGATTGACTATCAAAAATATAAATGTAAATATGTAGTACCCTTTCGATTTTGGATAGTGCTTCCGTTTTTTGACTATAGTAACTCTTTTTAACATTTAAGAACCAGTATATTTTGGTTCACCCATTTCAATCCCAAAAAAAACTTGAAAAACAATACTACATTGTAAAAGCTACAACATTATTTGAAAATGCCTTCAGAGTATATTTTCTATATTGCCGTGACTCTTTCAGTTCCCTTAAACAAATACGAGTCCCTTCAATTCCAGTGATTTAAATCTTCCACGTGTCTCATATTTTCGGTGATGTAGTACTGCATTGAATCTGTTCTTCATCAAAACGTTAGTCTAGATTAACAACGTTTGGAAACTATTATAAACTACTACTGCAATTCTTAGTCAGTGGTTGAGGTCTTTAGAACCGCTTACTCCCATTTTTGGTCGAAATAATCGTCCCAACTATAGGCTGTGCGTGAATACATTCGAGTCAAAATATCCACAGATGTTAATGTGTCTACCAATCAGTCTATTCCATACCGTTCATACGAAAAATGAAAAATCGCTCATATGTGATTTAACGCCAATGGATTTCTTTTTGTAGGGTTACTTTAAGGCAATAGTTTATGCCAACAAGCTGACACCGTTTAAGGAGATCAGGAATAATTGCAAAAGCGAAATTACTAACGTTCCAGCCGATATATGTATATGGAAGGGCAATAACAGTAATGAAGATTAAAAGCTTAAAATAGGGGGTATTGATTCGATTAAATTTTAGCTTGTGAAATACCGTTTTAAAATATAATATTCCAAATCGGATACTGCACTTTCTGTGACAAATACTGGATCTGCATCCGAAATATTAACATAAGGCAATATTTTAAAATAAGCCAAAGTGTGTTATAAGCAATATTCAAAGCACCAGAAAATACTACTGCTGTATACGTGAAAATCTATGAGACTCTCCAACGACATCAATCAGAACTATAAGAACAATCAACACTAACCGTAATATTTAACGTACGCCACCTTAGAATAAATAGCAACTAATTCCAACGACGATTCCACCTGACGCAGTCAACATAGATTGCGAAATCAACTATGCGAATACTACATTCTGTCAGTACGAGGTCCTCTTTTAAGACCCTCACTTCCGATTGATACACGCTACAGTAATCAGAATTTAGACCGTTGCAGAAGACTCAAGAAATGGTTTACAGTGGCGCTTTGTCTGACGGTATAAGATCCGGGTTATACTTTGTTCCCATTTATTCCAAGCATCAAAAATGTACGCGGCTTCATTGAAATGGTCAAATTGTGAACAGTACAGGACTGAATTGATGGTTTGGCTAGGTTGCAGCAGCTCACAATCGACAAATCCCTTCCAATCCCAACAAACATTCAACATAACATTATTTGTTGTCTATGCAGGCTTTAAAGTGGTTTGTGGAAGGTCATTAGATTTTGATCATGAGCGCTTACGTTTGTTACTCTCGTATTTCACCTATGTTTCATCGCCTATAGTCATCGTTTCAGCAGTATTTCACTAATGTCAATTCAGTTTATCAAATTTCATTGCGTTAATTCATTTGTCACCCAAACATCGATCTTCTATTTGTTGCCTGCTCTTCGTATCGTGTATAGTCTTGCTCCACCAATTGCCAAATTGTATTGACTTTTTTAGGTACTATACTGACCAGGGCGATGTGAATCTTTGACATCCACATTTTTGGAACGGAGTCAACAAACCACTCCAGGGTTTGTTTTTATAGTAAAAATCTTCCCAAACAATGGAAGCTGAAATGTCACGTTTTAAGAACAAATACATTTGAGCCAACGTACCCATTTGGGATGGCGAAATAAAGAATGGAAAGTGGCCGCGTTATTCCCAATATTTCAGTAATGTGTTAGCTTGAAATGCGAGAATTATCGCGGTATAGCTCTACTTCGCACAGCATACAAGTCATACATTATCTTGGGAAGCATTCTTTCCCCTGGCGGAGGAAATTATTTATGACTACCAAGGAAGAATTCGTCCAAATCAGTCACAATCACTGATCAAGTTTTTTCGATACGAATGATTTTCCAAGTAATACGAAACATCTCGCGATGTACACCAGGTATTCTTATAGCAAGCCTATGACTCGATCGATCGAGGGAGACGTATGGTATGCGCTTGAAAATACCAAACAAATACGTACATCTGTATAAATGACTGTAACGCAGTTTCAATCTCATGTTGGAATGCAGCCTTCGTAGATGTGAAACATTTCAAGACAATTTCTTATTCCAATAATCCAATCAACTCTTTGCATATGCAGATGATATCTGTGTGATTGGATTAAATGGCAGCGGTACCCACGGTGTCGAGAGTGAACTGACATCGTCTAATTTTTAACAACAGTTTAAAGCTGGCTCGTAATCGAAATCGATGAAGTCAGATTGTTGACATGGTACGAGCAGTAGTTAGACATATACAAGATGGATGACTCTGAACACACCTAGTTGGGTGTTTGGTTTATTTATCGCGGATATAACTAATACGTTGTGGATTCGTTTATGACATATTTTATGATATATTTAATGCTCCAATTAAGAGGAATGTATTAATCGATATGACCGAATAAAATGTTACCGACAAACAAGCGATTTCACGTCTATTTTCCAAAGTTGCCATGTTGTTTGTTTTACAGCCATCCAGATATCGTGGTAACCACGGAAGGTTTTCATGGTTTCATGTATCATCCCAACCGCATCTCCAAGTAAAATAACGGATAAATTATTTCTGAATATACCTTCTAGTTAACTGAGGTTTGGATTATAAAACAGACACCAAACGGTAACAGCATATTCCAATTGAGACCACTCGTATGCAAAGTACACAATCTTGACTGGCCCCAGGTTATAAACATCTCTCATTCTTATATGTTTGTTCTGCTTATATTTTCCACGAAAATAACACCGAGTTCTTTGATCTCATACACTCGCTGTAGCGGCATATTATTTATGTCGTAATGTTTTAAGACTGGATTCAATTTCGGGTGGAATGATAAAGTCTTACACTTATTTATGTTCAGGTTAAGCCTCCCACCAATTCGCTAAATTGTCAATATTTTCTTAAAGTTCTCGAAAGTTCTGTATATTTTTAAGATTCAGCAAAGATTAAAATTTTTGAATGTAGAGTTACTTCAGTTGCGTTAATGAAAATAGTAAAAATCTAAGGAGCAACATGGAAACCTTGTCGAAAACCCGAGGGTTTATTCTAGTTATCTTTCGTACTTTAGGAAACTGTTCCAATATCAGCGACTAATTCAACAGCATGAAAAGAGGTAGTTCCAAGCTAGTGTAATCTTTAAGAAACGAAGAAGTCAGCCAGGAACCATCAGTATCGCAACCAGGTCACTATATGTGGTACTTCAATGGACAGGCTGCTTTCCCTAGCGAGTTTTGAAAAAACTCAACGAACATGTTTTCATTGAGTTTTCTGTCCACCATTCTGAACTCTTTCGGCGAATTGCTTCACGCAAACGTCTAATAACCCCCAAACAATACTCTTTGTATACGGTCTGGCCTTCTGGCAAAAACTCATGATGCACTGCACCGTTGTAATCACTGAAAACCGTAGCATTGCCTTCTGTTTTGACTGAAAACGACGTATTTTTTTTGGTTTCGGCTCATTTGGTGAACGCCATTCATTTTCCTGATGTCTGGATTGCGTGCCGTACTCATAAACCCACGTCTTGTCTGCATCCCCTCGCAACCCACATCCTCGTTTTTTTGCCTCGGCTCATTTGGTGAACGCCGATTCATTTGCCTGTTGTCTGGATTGCGTGTCGTATACTCAAAACCTACGTCTCGTCTCCAGTAATGATCCTTTTGATGAATGTGGGTTCGGATTCAGCCTCGCAAATCATGTCTTTTGCGACGTCGACACGGTCCCGTTTTTGCATGAAATGAGGTCTTTTAGCACCAACTTTGCTGCTACACGACGGAAACCCAAATCATTAACCAACGGATCCATAGGCAATATTGAAGTCCTCCGCTATCTCTCTGATGGTTTATTTGCGGTTATTAACCAACGTATTTTTTACTTTATCAATGTTTTCGTCGATTTTCGATTTCGATGGTCTGCCACTGCGTTCATCATTTTGATTGACTCACGGCCACTTTTAAGCCGCTCGTGCCACTGGTAAACGACCGTTTTCTTTAGAAAATCACTGTCGAAACTCTTTTCCAACATTTCCAACGTTCGAGCACGGTAAATCCATTTCTAAAATTGTAAATAATATCGCCAACACACACAGAGATAAACGTAACTTTTGCAAAAAATGAACCAACTTAACAAAAAACAGAACTCAAATCGGAACGATGGGAGCGCCACACGGTTCTTATTCCGGGAACTTGTTGATCAAGGTGTTGCTTCTAAACCTTGAGTTATGATTTTAAATGACAATTTTTTAACTCCCCTGTAACTGAACAATTCTAGCAGCACACCATTTTATAATCTTGGTTTCTTATAGACGCAGCGCAGCAACTTTAAGTAGCAATCACGTCTCCCCATATAGATTTCTACTTGATTTCACTTTGCTAAGAGTTTAATAGAATTAAATAAGAAAACTTTATTTTGGCAAGTAACGAAATAAATAAAATAGAATTTTTTTAAAGTAAAGTAGATAATTTTATAAAAATTCAAACTCTAGAGAATTGTTTAGATTTTAAAAGAAAACAAAAGTATTTATATATAGAAGTAATAAATTCAATCTACATAAAAGCTTTCACAAATCAACAAAACTTTTATTGATTTTATTTTTAGATACACAACATTTTTATTTTTGTTAACGTTCGTATTAGTTAAAAATAATAATTTTATGTAATTTTATAATTTTCAAAAAAGTTTCAAGCTTTCACACACCAAATATACATATATGAGTATAGTCGTGCTTTTATTTCCACCACTATAAAACTTATGTAAATTGTGGTAAAACTTTATTCTAAATTGGGTTTTAATTCGATTTTATACATTATGATTATGTACATAAGACATACATATACATAATAAATGCCACTAAGAGGTATTAATATATGGTTAACTTTATGTGTATACCCTCATCGTTACAAAGTTGTACTAAAAATCAAAAAATTGGTTTCTATACTTGTCACATACGAGTACATAAAATATCTGATGACGTTATAGGATTTTAGAAAGACAAAGTTGTTAATTATGTTCATTATAATTTCTTAGCTTTATACAACAATTTCCAAAACTTTTAAAGTTATAGATATCATAGCTTTCATCCTGTTGTCGTTAAAATGCATAACAAATACAATGGTGTAATATTATCTGGAATGCTCATATTTGAAGGCTAACGTTTCTGAACTGTATATGAATAATCTATGGCTTAAAGGCCGTAAACGGACCTCACCGTATCTCAACTAAGACCTGAACCACGTATTGGTGCGCATTGTAGCAACGAATGCTTATTTAACAAAATCGCTTTTTGTGTCATCCGGAGCATGTTAATTTTTGGTCAACGGCGAGAATTGAACTCGAGACCGCGGTGTGATGAGAAACTATCTGAACCATTTAACTAAAACCGGCGACTGAATTTTATATGATACTCTTCTAATGTACATATGTTTGTTGATTTAATCCGGATTTATCATTGGAAAAAATTGTTTAATATGGTTTGTTAGCCATAGGCTTTATTCCATGAGAAAACATGACTAGCAGTAAATATTAAAATGGGACAAAAATATAGATTTTATAGTAGTGTAAATGAAATAAAAAGCTATCTCAGTCGATTTTTACTGCAATAATATTTGTGGTTGTGGTAGTGGGACTGCCATAAAAAGTATAAAATCGAATACTTTTAATTGCTTTATATCACACATGCACCTCTACATAAAATTTGTGTAACACGAGAAATCGGGAGCATCAAGCAATAAAAGGAGTTAGTTGATATTCAAAAGATAAATTTACGAATACTATTTGATATATAACATAAGATATTCTATACTCGTCTATATAAATTATTTACAAATCGGTTTAATTTTTTCAGAAATTCCAATGACTCAGTATCAGGAAGAGGCAATGAAAATAAAACGCCGTTACGTAGAGTCGGTAGAGATATTAACAAACAGCCATTCTGCATCTACCTCAAGTCAGGCTTGGATTCAAGTCACTGACCCTGATGATACTCACGTAGATGCTAATTTAATGACGTTAAAACCGTGTTTAAAAGCTTTGCGATTAATGGTCAGGTTGCAGGCGCAGCAAGATTTACTAAAAGTTGTCACCGATGCGTTGAAAAACAGGTAAATAATAAATAAAACTTTATTTAAATTTACTATTTATCATTAATTTTTTTTTTTGACCAAATAATTATTTATTTTTTTATTAAATTGTTTGTTTTCAATAATTTTTATTTATTTTATTGTATTGTATAGTTTCATTTAGTTAATTTTTTTTATATTTTTGTTAGATTGAATAAATAAAAGAGTAATTAAAAATAATTCAAATTAAACAAGTTTTATTAAAATCAATATGAATAAAAACTGTTTCTTAACCTGCCCGATTATAGTCGCACAACTTATATTTTATCTACATAGCTGCCACTCTACCTGCCCCTCTGCACAAAAGCAATCGGCAAAGCTCTTACGCGTCAATTTGGCTATATAAGTCGATTTTCTGTTCATTACCTGAAGAGGCGTAAAATAGGTGCTGTGACTGTGCCAAGAACCTAAACCTAGATCATAATTTACTTTTAAATGCATTTTAAACTTTAAAAAGTATGAGTTAAAAGTTTTACCTGGTACGTTAATTCCTTTTACTTCATGATCAATAAAATCTTTAGTAATACAATTGTTAATGCATCATTTGCAAAACTATTGAATAGCAAAACCATCAATATGGAAAGTTTTACTGTATGTATCGATACATATGTATGTATATAACAGCTGTACAAACTATAAAATAAAAAAGAAATTCTCTGCAAACAAAGGAAAGAGAATTTTGAAAATAAAATGTTATATATACATAATATGAATACCTACGATCCATTGAAATGTAGACTGTAGTGTGTGTATTTGTGTTTTCAACATCAACTTTTATGATGTATATACAACACACACACAAAATACAAACATGTATAAAAAAAATTTACTAATTCGGAAATTATATGGCATATATACATAATTGCTAATACAACGATCGCACATTGACAGTGATCGCGTATGCTCTGGTACATACATAAAACAAATTATGAAAAATCGTGTAAAGGAAAAGGAAATATATAACGTTTATAGTAAGAATTGTATGAAGAGCGAATTATGGGATGGGCTAGTCAAACGAAAGAAAACGAAAGCACACGTCGCATGCGATCGTTTTCAATGGAATATTGTGGTGTGATATGAAGATGATGTATATAAGACACAAACACAAATACGTTATATATTAGTCTTGTTTCTTGACGCACAGTGATCCGGATCAGATCAAATTTTACATGCAAAGCAACAACAATATGTGATCCAAAAATTTATTCGGATCACAAATTTTGATCAGAAAATTAGTACTTATTTGAAAATAGGGAGAACTAATATTTTTTTTAGAGGTTGGCGGTAATGAACTAACAACAAAAATTTGTCATCGAACGCACTCATTTAGTAGAGCTGTCAGTTGATTTGTTTGAAAAAGAGAATATAACAACAATTAGCACCGTTCTGTTGCATAGAGGATTAACTTAATAGTTTTGAAATTTATACAATGGAATTGTTTTTGCAAAATTTTTTAAATCTATATTTTCCATTTTGTTGTCAAAAACACTATCGTTAATATTTGTATTATTTATTACTGACTTAAAGACAGTTAATGACAAAATAAAATGGATGATATTTTACATCAAAATAATACAATTTTGATTAGTACCATAGGAAAGTTTAATCTAATTTTGAATAGTAACTTTTGTCACAGTAGTACCAACCTCTCATCAATATATTATGAATTTTTATGTCGTTTCTTGGCACAAGATCTGATCTGGTTCAGATTCAACGATAAGAAACACGGCTATTTAACGCGAAAGCATCATCGGCCACAAAAACATAGGGTACGTTTTTAAAATGCTAAAAAAATTAATATACTGTTAAAGTTATAAACTTTTTGGGTTTAATACGGAATTGAAAGATTTTTCAAAGCTAGAGATACTTACGGAAGCGTATTTGTATAGAATTTGTTGCCAAAATTACTTTCCCTAAAAACCTATCCGTCACTTTGTCGACCTACAGCACCAATATGACACGTTATAAAGAGTCGCAATTTGTCATTAAGACAATCGATGATGTTTTTTAATAATTAAAAAACTCTGATCCGGAGTGACTTGGTGCCTAAAATAAAATATAAAATGTTAGATAAAATAAATTTTTCGGTTTTCAGATTACATTACTATATTTAACTTATGATGTGCTTTCATCAATTGCTCCTATGCAGTGAAGAAAATCCCATCTCTTTTGAAAACCAGATGCCATCGCTTAGAAATAATCTGTGGTCAGTTCGGGAAACACCTTGCTTTTAAGCGCGTTTGCTAAACATCATGTTGTGTCACCAACAATTCTGTGAATGCTTGTTTTGGAGCATTTGTAGACAAGTGCCAAGACGATTTGTGACTCCCCCGTTGCAAGATATCTTATTAAAAACAATTTATAATAATTATTATATAAGAATTACTTAATTATCTTAATGTCACGGCCAACCGGACGCTTAAAGGTTCCCTCACGACATGCTGTTTCTCAATAAATAGGCCAACCATAAATAGCAGTTCGTCGAATTCAGTCACTTTCATTCGGGTATAATTAAAAAAGAGCTTCGAATCTTGCCCTAGTTCCTTTAAAATACTAAGGCACCAGATCTATTCCGTTCCAAATAATACGGACGAACCCAACATTTCCTTTTTTCCTATTATTTTCTTCGTGTGGCTTTTTTCATCATCACTGCTACTGAAAATAATATTCTACGGATCCAAATACAAGCTAAATTTAATTTTATCGATCATACTTCAAAAATTAGCAATTAACAGTTCAATAAAATCAAACAAGTCCGACAAGGAATAAGTAATGATTTTTTTTTTGGTTTTGTTACAAAAGCTGTCAAAATTCTGCCTTAAGGTTTTACTATAAATAAACAAAGACGTTGTCTTTGCACAATTTTTTATAACACTTCACAAGGTTTTCTTAACCAAATCGCATGTCGAAAAAAGTTGGTAGTACATTCCCATCAAGTGTTAGAACTTTTATATGGCTATACATTCAATACCAGAACCATCCCAAATAGTTCCATCTCAAGATATCTTATGATACAAATTTTTGATTACTTTGTATAGCATGAAGGTATAGAATTGATGACACACCAAATATTGGCAGCATACAAATTATTTATTCAAAATCCAACCAAATTTAACTTTACTCTACCCTCTACACCTGCGTTGGCCCAATCAGACCCATATGTTTTACCAGTTTTGCATTTCTGTAATGACAAGTAAATCTTCTGATTAAACACTTTGATCGATAGACTGAAATTTAACAAGTGTTATACATTAATCACACAAAGTTTCCAATACGACATAGTATACTTGAACCATTTGTCATAATTAATCAGTAGTTTTCATCTACTGATGTAAGCTAATCCTACAAAACTGGAAAAATAATGAAATTGCAATCGCTTTCAACCATTCAGTATTCAACAGTATTAACTACCTGTTCACTACAACGATATCATGCAAGTTTTGGCACAAGTCAAGGAGAGTAGGAAATATGGCACAAGTCAAGGAGAGTAGGAAAATGCAATTCTCCTGTGAAAGTCTAAAAAATGAATTGTCGATCATTCCAAGCAGACTCCCGCTGTAATGGAAACTATGCCATAAATATTTGATTCGATGAGACGTTCCATTTTGCTGTCGATCAACAATATAAATCCCAGTTCTTGCTAGGAGGATCACTAAACGAATTTGGAGACTGGCCATAACATCTTAGAAGTATATACGTGCAATTTTGATGTTTCTTTAAAGGAGTCATCAGATTTGAACCTACTTAATGTTCCATATGTATCACAACTGTGCTTAAAATTAAAGAACGACTACGTTGGCTTGGTCCCATTCTGTGTTCTGACCTGGATAAAATGTTGGAGCGATCGGTTAATAGAAAGCCTTACAGAACAACAACAAACTAATTGTTTTTCTGGTTGTTTACAATAGTATGTGAAAAGCTGGCTCGTGTTCGAAGCCGATGGAGACAGATTGGTAACATATGAAACAAATATGGGCTTTAAAAGTTGTGTTTTATTGTACGGTACTATCTATCGTTCACTTAGATTTCTGTAATCGATGTCACAAAGAAAAATCCGTTTCTATACTTATTTTTATGTAAAGTTTTGTGTTTCAATGGTATTGAAAAATCTATCCTACTGGTGCTGACTATCTTATGATTTTTTTTCCTTTTATCTCCAATTTAGGAGCATATGGCGCCCACTAGACCATCTGCTTTACTAGGTGATATTGTTTTCAGATCTCTCCATGCTTTACAAAGTTCATTGGCTAGCATTATACTTTTCAAGGTCATTACTGGCATTCTGACTTTCAATGGTCCCCGTTGAATACGATTTGGGGATGTGATGTCGAGTTTGCATATAATGCTATTAAGTGTTGAAGAATAGTAGCGGAGATAATACACAGCCGTGCCTTAAAATATTGATTTTGAATTTTTTGTTAACTAATACGTAATCAATTTAAATCTTGGTTCGGCCATTTTCTGAAGACCAAGTATATTGAAGTATATTTTTGTGCAGGGACTCAACCATCGACACTTCTATCTCCATTATCATTTCGCGTTGCTGCCAACACATATTTTCCCATTGTTGATGACATATCCGTATTGTCTGTTCCCATTTATGATTGAAATCACACTGTACTATTTTTATATTTCGTTGTGTCGTATAAATCTTCTGTAGCTTAATGTTGTTGTGTTTCATTTCCTTCTCAACTATAATGCTATCATGATTGTTCTAATGAAAGAGTTCTGTGATGTTCCAGCGATAGCCAAATGTCCATTTTTAATTTTGGCGCTTTGTGTTATTTCTTCTAGTGTTCGTGTCTGTAATCATTTTTTGTTTGAGATTAATGATGGTCCATTGGATCCAATACAGTTTCCAGAATAACTGGATAAGTTATAATGGCATTCCGGGAGAAATTTGATGATTATGTTTCCTCTTTTTCTTTAATGATGTACCCAAGAGAGCACCCAAACTAATCCAAAAGGCTATTACTTGACGTAATAATAAAACTATTTTCGCTTTCTCGGGCCAAAATCAACATTTTGAATTTCCACTGCATATTGACTTTTCCTAATATACCTGGAAATGTAAAATAACGGTTTGACCATTTTTTATTGAAGAGAAATGTACAAGTAGAATTTGGAAACTTCTTTAATAAATATTATAGTATTGGTAAGATTCCGTCTAGATATTTTATCCCGCATAGTCGAAACAGACGAACTAAAAGTTTATTTTATTAAAAAATTAAAAATTTTCAACATTTATTTTTTTAATTTAATAAAAAAAAATAATATTTTATTTTTATAATAAATAAGAAAAATTCATAAAAATTCCATTTAAATAAATTGTACATAGAACAAGGTATATGTAAGTAGATTGTGTACCGTAAAAGAAATATCCTAGACTCTCTTTGCAATAAATAAATATTGCAATATTTTTAAAATAAGTTTTTTATTATATTTTATTTTCTCTTAATATAAATATAATAAATAAAACTATTTGTTTAATTTAATATTCTAATTCTTAGCAAAACGTTATTCTACTGTGCATTCCTTGTTCAATACAAATGAATAATTTGTTTCATCAAATTATAATCAAATTTTCAGTTCATGTGAAGGAGAATTGCAAATCTTTGAGCACGTGATACGGCTTGTGTACCATCTACGACACGAAGATATTCATTTACTGATTTCTGACTGAACATGGCTATTTAAGGTGCATCCTATTTACATAGAATAGATAATGAGTCTTTAGTGCCTGTATTGCCCCGAAGATTACAACTTCACCAATTACACATTTAAAAGTTGCACCAGGTGCGCTAATAAAAGAATCGTATACAACATTGGGAGAGATTTTGGCTGGAAATATTGGGTATATAATAACTGGATGCGAAAAACCGTCAAGTGCTAAAAGAAATGATGCAAACGTAAAGATTATAGGCATCAAGAAGAAAATGGTCGATTAGAAGATGGTCGGTTTTTAGTGACTAAAACTATTCCACACTATTGAACAATCACTTCCATAAAAGGAGTTCAAAAATCACGTATCGTTTGAGTTATGTTTTTTCGAGCAAATCGATTTATGATATTCGGAAACAGAGAAAATCATACTGGGCCCAGATAAGATTTATACTGTGGATGCGGGAGTAATTTTTACACAAATTCGGTTATTTTTCTTACAAACCGTCGTCAAATCGATCCAATCAATCTGTATATACTATTTTACGTTTTCACGGTGTTCGAATTAGATGCGCATTCTATGGTAGGATTAGGACTAATAACCAAACGTTCCAGTTCCCGCCAAAAGCACGGTGTATATTTGTTTAGAAGACTACAATATTATAGCATCACCACGCACCTTAAAACTCCTATCATACGAGATCGTACCATAGATTTAATCTTCCATTTCTGGTTCGATGACTTGTGATCATTCTAAAAGATAATTTTTAGAGGTGAGTTAATCTACCTACCCAATATTTAAAATTAGCGATCAAAAATTAATACAACCTGCTCAGAGCTGTTGAGAAAGTTTATTGATGCAACATTATACGGTTCAACATTCAAGAAAAGATCATTTTCCAGTAAGATTCAATGTTCACAATTCACAAACTTATGATCGATATCAGGATGAACTTGCTCTGATCAAGAAAATAGGATAAACCTCATTTTTTTATACAGACGATATTTAATATAAAATGTCATTAATTTGTTAGATGTTTGGCAAAAACATTCGTAAGAGTTAACTAACATATATGAACGGTCTTTCCCTCATATCGGCTATAATACTCATTTCACGTTTGATATTATCCCTGAGCTCCTCTAACATTGTTATCTTGTTGGTATAAACCAACTACTTAAAGTAACGCTATAAAAAAAATCAAATCGCGATAAATCGTATGAGCAAAGTAGCCATTCAACTAGATCATTTATCGAAATGAATCGATTACCAAACATCCCTTTAATAGATCAATTATTATTTATTTGGAACCACATATATCAATGATGTTAAGGTCATCCATTTCTGGCCAAATATATATTTGCTGATTGACAACGCCATTAGACGACGAATTTCAGGATGGAAACATTTCGAATTATACCACACGGAAATTTGTGCACCATTATACATTGACTGTTGCGAGGAGAATAGAAAGGTCAAGAATCCCACTGATTGGTACAAAAGCAGTGGTAAATTACCGCATCGGGCAAGGTTAGTTATAATTAATGAAGTGTTAATGTTTTCAATGGTGAAGTAAAGACTAGTGACATAGCCCCACCAGTGGCAAACGGATAATATTTCCCATTGTTTTGAGTGAATTGAATAAACTGAAGTCTGACTAAATTCTGGTCGTTTTTAATTTTTATTCCCGTCGAACTCGTCAATCGTCCGGATACGAACCATGAGAATCGTACAATATGGTTCAATATATTCCCAATTCCTGAAAATTGCGTAGAATCGAATAATTTAGCACATTTTGAACTGACACACATACAGTTGCGATATTTTGCGGCACTTCAACCAGTGGACTGTCTCACTGGTACATCCACATCCAATAGTGAATATTTTGACTCGAATTTACCCACTGTATGTGACCTTATATGTTATCTTTGAAAGTGAACTAGGATAAGGTCCTCCTCAAAAATTTTAAAAAACTGACCATCTTAATTAAAATCATAAAGAACTTTTTAAAGAACATTGAAGGGTAGAGTATACAGATGTCCCAAAGAACTTAAGACTAATTTATTTTAAGAAAAAGATTTAGATTAATAAATAAAACTCTATTTCACACATAAATCGACGACCTAAGCTACATGAAAATTAAAATCATGATGGTCAAAGGATACACAATCGGTCGAAAGTAGGGTAAGGCTAATTCCAGTTACAGTATTTATCATTAATTTAAATCTAAGTCAATTTTGTCTATATTTCCAAATCCATTCAATATCTAGCAATCCATATAACAATAAAACCTTTAAATCCCCTATATCACATCACTAAAAGATTTATATTCAAAAATGACAAAAATATATAAAATCAAAAATCAAAATCCCACCCCTCAACCCCAAACGAAAAACCATTTAAAAATCAAAGATCCCTAAACTAAGAATTTTGTTGTTTTTATTACTCTTTATTGATTTAATTTTAATCCAAAATTTTCAATTGTCGCATCCACACAAAGCCAATGTAAAATTGAAAATTATATCCTTTCGTTATTAGATCGAATTTAAGATTTTTTTGTTCACCCCCTTTGGTAAAGACGAAACAAAAAAACGTTTTAACTTTTTAACAATCAACACTAAATATAAGGGATAATCATTGATTTTTGGGTTAGATTTAAGACAAATTTGTTAAAATCAATTTATTTCATTAAATATTGTGTGTGAAGATTTATAATATTATGTACATAGGGACTACGTCAATATGGAGTGAAGAGTTCAGTGGCCCTTCCTAAAAATATCGTTCCATTATATTCGCTCTAGATCAGCACGCATACCGAGCCTACGTCGTTTGAATTCATGTACGATTTAATTCGCATTCCTAGTCTAGTGATCCTAGTCTCAATTGTGCTCGATAGCCTGTTCTCAACTTTGACACAATATTCTGACTTCGTTACCATTATTTTACACAAATGTACGTACAGGGTGAGGCAAAAGTCCCACGACCATTTTGATTGCCTATAACTTTGTTCAAAGAAAAGATAATTATGGTTTGGTTTTCATAAAAAGTTTATTTGACCTTTACATTTTTCTTTTCGTTATGATTGGAAAATTATGTCGGATAAATGGTGACCGCGATTCACTATGCAACTTTCGGCTCTTTTTAAGGCGTTTTTCATGGCATTCTGCAACATCTCAGGCTAAATTTCTTTAATTTCGTGACAATTATTGCATCTAAGATGTTGAATCGTTAAGGGCTTATCACATAAACTTTTGATTTTAAAAAACCCCATAAGAAAAAGTCTGGTGCTGTTAAATCCGAAGATCTGGCTGGCCATGCTAAATCGCCATTTCGCGAAATTAGTCTTCGTGGAAAAACCTCATTCAATAATTGAGTTGATGAACGGGCTATGTATGCTGTGGCCTCATCTTGCTGAAACCACATGTCCTCTAGTCCTTGCTCTTCAATTTCAGGCAGTAACAGTAACTTCCAACACCTTGGTCATTTTCAAAAAAATAGGGACCAATGATGTTTCCAGCATGAATACCACACCATACAGTTGTTTTAAGTGGATGCAATGATGTTTGATGAATTAATCGAGGATTCTGTTTTTCCCAAAACCGACTGTTCTGTTCGTTGGCGTGGCCACTGAGATGAAAATGGGTTTCATCGCTCATTATCAATTTAGACGAAAAAACTTCAATTTCACCAGACAGCCTTCAGAACTCATAAATTAGGATCACTCGGTAGCAATTTTTGAACTAATTGAATTTTGTACGGAAGCATTTTCAAATCAGTTTTAAAAATTCGCCTTAATCTGCGTGCAGAAATATGTAACTGAGGACCACGTCTTCGAATTTATCTTGCTGGAGACTCTGCAATACTATCGCACACCAGAGCCACATTTTCAGCGTTACGAGACGTCCGTTGTCTTCCAAAACGACGTCTGTCTGCTGTCGTACCGTACTGTCGAAAATTCACATGTAAACGATCAATTGTGGTTTTGTGAGGCACTGGACGGTTAGGATATTTTGACGCAATTTCCGCTGAGTAGTAATAATAAAACAATTATTTTCAATAAATATTGTCACTATTTCTGCTCGTTCTTGTGGCGTATATTTATTCATTATAAAATTGGGGCGTCTACACAACACAATGGTTAAAGCGGAACTGAGCTTAACGTCACATAACCAAAATGGCGCTCAATTAAAATGGTTGCGGGGCTTTTGCTCCACCCTGTATTTGTTTGGTATTCCTAAATATTCAACCCCATACTATAGCCTCTCTCGATTGATCGAGTCATAAGTTTACTTGAAATCTATACGAATACCTGGTGGACATCGCGAGTTGTTTAATATAGTATTTGGAAAGAATCAAACATAGCGAGAAAACTTTACCAGTGACTGACCGATTTGGACGAAATCCCTCATTAGTAATCACAGATAATTTACTCCGTCCAGAGCCCTAATGTTTACCTAAATGCAAATTTCCAATGTAGTTTTGCAATGGCCAAAGAATTGTCACTGCGCCTAATAAAATTTGGTTTAAAACCGATACGATCTCACGTCTTTGACAACTCAAGCCCGCGTACTTACAACTTTACGATCATGCTTATTACCGGTGTGCTAAGGACAACTCCTATAAGTGCCTTACAGATCCTGTCTCACCTTCTCCTCGTGGACATTTTTGGTAAGCAGATGACGGCGTTTACGGCCACTCGACTATCAGCCATATCTCAGTGGAAATGTCTTCAGATGGGACACTCGACGATAGTTAGATCGCTGCTGGCGAATCTAGACTATGTTACACCGACTTTGTGCTTCGAGAAAAGGTTCCGAACTATTTGCCCCTCAAGGGAATCTTGGAGGAGCGGGTCGGCAGTTGAAACGGAAGCATTGCAGGTCTTTATGGATGGCTCCAAGTTACACGGTAAAGTAAGAGCTGGAGTCTTCTGTGATAAATTGGCAGTTCGTCTCCCTGATCACTGCATCGTGTACCAGGTAGATGTAATAGCGATTGAGGGGGCCCTGAACTGGTTGAGACATAATGAGGTATCCTCGACTGATATTGAAACATATGTGGACAGTCAGGCGGCAATCAAGTCACTGGACTCAGTTTCTCTGACGTCTAGAGCAGCGTTGGGTTGCCGCTCGTCTCTAACTGAGATTAATGAGCATTTCAACATTCAGGTAGTCTGGGTCCTCGGCCACTCGAACGTCATGGGAAACTGCAGGGTGGACGAACTAGGCATGTTACAACTTTCCAACTGCCACCGGAAAGGGAAAAGTTGGAGAGACCCATTAACACACTCAAGACTGCGCTTAAAAAGGAGGCAGTAACCTCAACGAACGATAGGACGAACACCCTCTCATGTAGAGTTGCAAGGCAAGTCTGGCCAAAGCTGGCCTTGAAGCGCTCAAAGACACTGGGTAAGTTGTTAATGGACTGTCTCTCTGATCTCGAAAACTGTAAAATGCGAAACATATTACGCTATGTAAGTAGCTCAAACTGGTTTTCATCAGGGTAAAAGGGATAAGATCTTGTGTTATCACAACGGACCGTCGCCGGTCTAAGTGTGCTGTAGCAGCCACTCAACCTAACCTAACCTAACCTTTCATTAAGAATCGTGACCAAATACAGTGACATTGATAAAGAGAAAAATCCTAATTAAACTCCACTTATTAAAAGTGAGGCTACAAGCTTCCTCCTTTGTTATTCTTACCAACTGACAATTCATGGTACTTTCGGTAAATTGATTTACCGGCACTGAGAACAGTAATGGTGAACAACGGAAATGGCTTGAACCATTTCTCTATACTTATAAAGTTATATAAACATTTCCTAACCTAAAATTAAAAATGCAAACAGTTTTCTTATCAACTAATCAACATTTTTATGGCTAATTTAAATAATTAGAATTTTTTTGTGATGCAACAAGTATTAGAAACGTACATATTTATTCTTCTAATATGCATAATTTAAACAGTACGATTATGATTTACTCAAGATCAAGGAAATTAATGTCTTTATCAATTGTAGAATGGTTGCATGGTATAAATAGGAACACCCTGTTTTAATATTTTGTGTAGACCTTAAAAAATAAAATGTTGTTATATAAATAATAATTATGTTTAGATTTAATTAAATTTTTCATCTACATATTATTATCTAATTATTCATGTTTTCCGCACACAGCACAGTACAATGTAGCTTTTTATAATGAAAATGTATTTACGAGTATGTATACAATGTATTAGCTTTTATCAAAGTACGAGGATAATGCGCTAATTAATTTTGGAATAATTTTTCTATTTTAATACGATGTAATCTGTAGACTGAATAGGATACAGGTAATTACAAATCTATAGAATTTAGACATAATATTTATGAACAGGAGTGTGACAAAATCCAGATTGGCGCTTATATACTGTTTAGTCGAATATGAACAATTGTTTACAAGAGCTCTCATCGTAGTAGGTGATTGCACAGTTGTTATACGATTCTAGTGAAGTAAAGCCCAGTTTACACCTCTCGTGAACTTGAACGTGAACAAATCAATTTACATCGATAAATTAGAAATTATTTGATTTTTCTGTATAAATTTTATTGGAATAAACGGGAAATAGAATTATTTATTAAATATTTACTAAATTAATTAATGAAACGTGAATTTAATAAAAGTTTTTTCATTTCCCCGATGGTTTTTTTTTTCACAGTGAATTGACTGTGAACAAAAATTCACCACAGTTCACAGAAAGTGTAAAGAGAACAGTGAATGTGAACATGTTAGTGGTGGTGAATATAAAAACAATTTTGTTCATGACGCTTGTTCATTTTCGAATACCAATCGGCATTGGAGAGTGAACAATCGTTGTGAACATATTGTTATTTATTAGTTTGTTTTGTTTAATAAAAACATAAAATATGGAACGAGATGAATCAAATCCTGAATACAGCGAAGCCGTAGAATATTTGCACGATGATTTTGTTGATGATACATTTTTTGAAGTGGATTTATCGGCCATACCAAAACGTCGCAAAGTAAATACATCGGGAAAACCATCTAAATCAAAAAACATATTGCATGAGGAAGAAAAAATTAAAATGGCAAAAGAAATACGTAATTTCACTTGTTTGTGGGATAAAAAAGACAAATTCTTTCGTAATAATCAAAAACGCGATGCAGCTTGGATTGAAATTGCAAATAAACAAAATATGACATGTAAGTATTTTAAAATTTCTATATTTTGTTGCATTTTGTTGTAATAAGCTTTTATCGAAATTATTTTAATATAGCTAATGAAGCAAAATCTCTCTGGAAAAAGGTAAAAGATACCTACCGCTACATCCAGAATAAAGGGAAAAAAGCACAAGCAAAAAGTGGAGATGCTGCAACAGACGACTATGATGATTTATTTGATGACGATGGAAATCAATTGCGGGATGAACTATCTTTTCTTGATGAAAATGCTTCGAGTAGTTTGCGTCAAACAATTTCGTTGGATGGTGAAAGTTCAAACTCTCGACCGTTAACATATATGTCTGATTTCGAAAATAGATGCAATACACCAACAACAACAAGCAATTACAGCTATATGACAAGCAGAAAAAACAAATCAAGTGATGACACAGGAATGAAAGCGGCCCAACTTATTGGAACGTCTATTTCTAATTATTTGGAAAAGAAGCAAGAAGAAAAGCCGCAAATGGATAATTTAAAACACTTTCACATTTGGTTGCAGCTTGAAAAGTTATTTGAGCAATTAGATGAATCAACCATCACAGATTTAAATTTCTCATAGGTTGCTAGCACATATAACTCAATTAAAACAAAAAGAAATAATAACTTAAATTGAATTACTGAATAAGATTTATGTGCCTTTTACCTTTTTGTTTTATTACATATTATATATTTTCTTGCCAAGGAACACTACCTACTATCGAATTAACATATTCTTTTATATAATAATATTACGAATTTGCTTTGCTGTATCAGAAGTACGTCCACTCCTGCTTTGTAACGGTGCCATTTGATTTTGATTTTTTCTCCACTCGCCTTCAACTAACTCACCATTTTTATCAATATAATCAGCATAACCAGGTGGGCAGTATGTATTTGAATTGATAAGAATGTTGTGAAGAATGCAGCAAGTTGCAACTATTTTTGATACACGTTCTGGCTTTTGAGTTAATGTTCTACTCAAGCAGAGCCATTTGCGTGATAATATTCCAAAAGAATTCTCTACACATCGACGAGCTCGACTTAATCTGTAGTTAAAAACTCTTTCTTCTCGGGTGAGAGATTTTTGTTTAGAAGGAACAAACGGCTTCATGATTCGATTTAGAAGTGGAAACGCATCGTCTGTGATAAAAAAATATGGTACTTTGTAGTCTCCAATTGTTGAATATTCTGGTAATGGTAATTGATTATTATATAATTTTTGACCAATGCTACTGGAAGCAAATACCCCGCTAACCCCTTCGCTTCCATACGCACCCACATTAATATGAATGAACTTATAATTAGCATCACTAATTCCCATCAAAACGATTGAATAAAATTTCTATAAATAGAAATTATTTTCAGTGAAAACAATGATTAAAAAATACAATGGAAACGATACCTTATAATTGAAAAATAAGCTGCCTGAATTAAATGGGCATACTATAGGTATATGCTTACCATCAATTGCACCAAGGCAATTGGGAAAGTTCCATCGAAAATTAAATTCATTCGCAACCGTCAACCAGTTTTCTTTTGTGAATTCCATAAATTGATTTTTGAATTCTTTGATAATAGCATCGCAGACTTGGTCAGTTATTTTTCCAAAAGATGCTTCACTTATTCGGTATATAGATGCAAGATGACGAGGTATTGTTCCTGATGCTAGAAATTCTAGCACAATAGCAAAACGCATCAATGGTGGGATAGCATCTTTCGGTCGGCTATTTACTTTACATTGCAAATGTTTCCGTATTTTTTTGAACGTATCTTGAAAATTGGTACCGCTCATATGGAAATTTTTATAGAAAAACTGATGACTTTGTGATAAGTCTTTAAATGCAGTATCAAATCGACTTTTTCATTGCGTGATCTTAAATACGGATGCACCCAAAAACGACGACTTCTTCTTCTTTTGAGATTTGTAAGCATTAAAAATACTGTAAAAGCACTCCCAAGCAAAACTATTTCATCCAAATTATCCATTTTTGTCGATTTAAAAAGAACAGCAGTTGCACAAAATAAATTATCTTTCTTTTACAATTGACATCAATAAACTAAAATTAAATGTCAAGATTTTCATGTTCACAAAAGTATCTTGTCTAAATGTAATTGTGAACGTGAACAACATAAGGTTTAATATCTACCACTGATTTTTGTTCACATTGTTTTCACTGTGAAACAAACTAATTAATTCAACATGATTTCACGTTCAAGTTCACGAGAGGTGTAAACTGGGCTTAAGATGGAAAGATTGTAGAGATTTTCATAGGATTTACAAGCGGAAAATGTCGGTAATACTAGAAAAGAAGGCATTATTCAAATGGATAATGCCAGCGCTTGATCCAGTCCTCGAAACATTTTTTATATTCGGTTTTCGGTATGTCCATTAGTGATTCCTACGATTTGTTCATGATTTCCTCTCGGCTGCTGAAACGCGTTGTCCGTAATGGTTTTTTAACTAGATTGAACAGTAAGAAGTCGCAGGGAGCCAAATCAGGTGAATTCAGTGACTGTTGGATGGTATTTGTTACATTTTTCGCCAAAAAGTTACGAATAATGATAAACGTCTCATAATGCCCAAATAATACTCTTTCTTTACGGCCCACACACACAGATAGATGTACTCTTGACAACGTAACTTTTACAAATGTCAAGCTATGACGCTAAGATTTAGAGAGATTATCAACAACAGATGTACCACTTAACAAAAAAACAGAAATCAAATCGGAACGATGGGAGCGCCACATCAAGGTATTATACTAAGAAACTATAATACACAAAAATATTCCACATAAACGGTCCAACTCAATAGGAAAAGCATCAAAACCGATAACATAGTATAGTATGTTAGACTATACATAAACAACAGATTGTCATATATAAATTAAATACGATACCTAGAAAAACATAAAAATGTGCTCAAGTATAAAGTACTCAAGTAAAGGTAACTGAAAATCTAAGAGACATTGGAACATAAATACCACCCGGAAGTACTCAATGAAATTAATTTACAAAAACAAATGTATTAGCACTACTATTATTGAATGCTAATAGTAGTGCTAATACATTTGTATTAGCAAAGGTGGTTTAACCATAACATCACACAATTATTCAATGACGTCATCATCAGCTCAAAACCGGCCTAGCGAATTTGGTGAGTGGTGGGGATTTAATTGGTAATGGGAATAATTATCCGGTTTCGGCACCCTTTTGATTTCTCCTACTGAAACTATGAATTTATTTTTGATGTTGTGAAGTCGGGTTTTTCGACAATATTTGGTGTGTATTGGCTGTAAGACTGGGTGTGAAATTTTTCGATGTACTGTGGTTCCCAGTTCTCCATTGTCCTCACTGATTGTTTTCTGCACACCGTGGGCATTTTGGTGTAATTGTGTCTTTTAAGCCACACTTGTAGCAAAACCAACGAGTTAGATGTGCTGGACAATCGTTGACCAATGTTGTCGCAATTATAGCATATAACGTAATTTGATTCATTATGAAGGTTGTTGAACCTTTGTGACGTCATATTAGATGTATGCATAGCTGCAACTTGCGGGGCAACATACATAGGAATACTGATTGGGGTTGATTCAACCAATCGAAGGCTTTCAATATTATTCGGGTATTGGTAATCAAAATTGTCCTCCAGTGCATTTACCACGCGTCGGGGTGTAGGATACTGGAGTTTTCCGACTCTACCTGGCTCATAACCTCGACTGTCTCGTTTGTAAGGCACAAAACTATCTGGATCTATCTTCAAATCCGCCCAGGTATTCTTCCAGCTCGTACAACTTTGAATCAGATCTCCTATACTATCGAATTGGTGATCAGTTAGCTGGTGGCGTAATTCAGGTCGCATATTTTTCCATAATATTTTGATCAATTGCTGGTCTGAGTATAAGGAGAACTCAACTGAACGGTTAAAGTTAAAAAATGTTGATAGAGTTCTAAAAAGGATTCATTAGGAAGCTGCTTACGAGATTCTATTTTATTTTCAATATCAGTATCTGGCCGTCTATTTGCAAACCTGGCTAACATCTGTTGCTTTAATAGGCCAAGTGGTTCCAGGGTGTGGTTGGCGAATTGTCCAATACCAATGACCCGCTATTCCTTTTAACACGAAAGTAATTTCGGTTAGAAGTCGCTCATTTTCAATGTGCATATGCAGCTAATGTTTCTTATTTAAACAAGAATCAAGAAATAGGAATCCCAGGAGGTGAGCCTTCGAATGACAGACCATTACGCGATAAACCGCGGGGTTCAATCCTGTAGTTTAGCTAACAATGGTCGTACATAATCTCCCTCATATTGTCTTGGTCCTGTCGCTATAGGGAATTTGTTATGGATTCAGGTCCTAGCTGTGGTATATTAACTCTTGAGGGTAATTGGTAAGTAAAACTTCCTGATAATGGCAAAGCGGGATTTATAAGAGATGGCGAGATCTGACTTGGTGAGATTTGGTGTTAGTGCTTTAAAGCTGGATGTTCAGCTGCCTGTGGATATAAACGAGCATGGTTTGAACCAATGGCTGTTCCTTTCGTTGCAGCAGAAACTAATTTACTTAGTTTGCGCCATCATGCATGACATAGCATACGCGCGGTCAGACGCTGTGGCTGCTTGGGAAGTGAAACAACAACTCAAAATACTATTTAAAGACATCCAACACAATCATTAAATAAGATTATAGGACACATATTCAAAAAACTGGATGGAAATAACCATTAACTCCACAATCAAATAAACCGAAAATTTCGGGTTAAGTTCTTGTAATTCGCTAGCAACGTTGCGACACGATTATGCGCCACATATACGAATTACACAGGTACACACATCAAGTCCGGTAGAATACGCCTGATGAGATGAATATTTGATTTTTTCGATTATACAATCATTTAATGACGCCATCATCAGATCGAAACCTTCCTAGCGTAAAATAACAACGAAACAACAACTCGAATTATTCAGTCTCCAAATCAAACGGCGTTTCATTGGTGGTCCTTACGGCCCTGTTTAGGGAATATAACATTACACATCAACACCTTCTGACACATAGATCCCAAAAATTTCATACTACCTCCTGTCTAATCTATAACTTGACAACTTCTCAATGTTAGCCTTCTACAATGGCCTTCTTAAGGCACAGATATTTCCAGGAAGTTTGTTACATGCTGCAACACAGGTAAATATCACTAAGGTGAACGAAGGCGGGGCACCCACAAATACAGGATGCAGCCAGGTAGTCATGTTCGTTTCATGTCGCTAAACGAGCAAAAGCAGGCAACCCAACGCATTACGGCACATATAGATAATCAAAAAAACGGAGGAGGTAAATTCACTTACGGGAGAGTAATGTGGCGTTCAGTTTCAGAGTAACTCAAATAATTTTTAGTTACAATTATTATCACGCCACAATTAAATCAATTAATAAATCGAGATTTCGAGTTACGTTCCTAAAATTCGCTAGCACTGTCATGACACGAGTAAACGTACACATACACGAAACGCACAGTACGAACATCAAGTCCGGAACCATGCCTGATGAGATGGAATGGAATGTTTCGATCACACAGTCATTCAATGACATCATTATCAAGATCGAAACGGGCGTAGCGAATTTACAACCACACGGTGTCGTTACAAATACGAGTTATTTGGCAAACGCTTGCGATATGCCTGCTTTTTAAATAATTAAACCTAGACAAGCAGACACTTTTAGAACTGTGTAACAAACAAATTAAGAGTGTAGGGGAATACATATTTATCATGCATAAAAAATATTGATTAAGCCAGTGGCTTTAATTCCATTTAAAGAATTTTCACTGATTGTTATAAATGATGAAAAGTTTCCTTTTTTGCATTCCCGGACCTTGAAATTCGAGGCGGTCTCTTTCCCTTTTAAGCAAACAAGTGTCACAATTGTGCCATTTATTCTTAATTAGGAATTGTTTTGATTACCTCCTTTTGATTATATTGCGTTCTGACAACAGCTGAGTAATATATAACTCGGCAATAAACAATTAAATTGCATAAAGTGTGCATACTGTAGGTTTTTGAAGACCATCTTATGACAGCTGGTTAGTCCAAGCAAATAGAGAATACTAGGATGTAGTATCGATCGGACTCCATAAACTAAGAACGAAAAATTTAGCTCTATATGGCCTATATAACCTGCCAGATGTTCCAAACCACCATATTAGAATAGTCTAGAACAATTTTTTCTATTTAACCTCAATTATTGAGGTAGTCTTAAAATAACCATCTTTCATACGACCAAGATATGTACGAACGATACCATAGTCTCATGGTGATGGTCATGGTATTATTCTTTCGCCCGAGTAACACTACAAACATTTTGAAGAACATCTTGAATCGACGATATCAAATAGAAGATATTTCAGCCAATTTGGTTTCCTTATCTCGCAGCCCAATAAAATCTTAGTCATTACGGTGCGGGAATAAATGTTTACGACCTTTAATTTTTCAAATGGATCTAATCATTATGTTTTATTAATGAGATCTAAGACGTGGGCCTTCGTATATACTCCTCAAGTGGATGTACATTGATAGTATAGTAGGACTTGAACAAAAAAGTTGCTTACTGTCTTTTGAATGTGATGTTTCTCCGAAGCGCCATAACAATCCTTTCCGACAGTAGCCGAATGGTTGTATAGTCAGATAATTATAAGCTAGATAATTCACCCTGCATTAGAGATCTAGATTATTTGTATAGCTTGAATGTCGCCTAATTCTTCACATAAATTGTGATATTGACCCCAGATGCTCCACCATGCTTCAACCAGTTCAAAATTCGTGTCTATAACAAAATTATGTGATGAAGTAAGTTGGATCACAGAAAATTCCCTCTTCTTCAAATTCTCAAATTGATAATGTTGACCTACAGAATTCATATTTATAATGAAAGACCAAATAGATAAACAGGGCAGACTCATTGCAGCAAATACTTAAACATAATTTTACTCATATAAGTAATAGTAAACATTTCTAGAATGCTTGACCGCAAAATATACACATATGCATGCTAGTGCATGCGTTAGATAAATTTAAATCCTTCCTGTGTCACTAATATTCACTGTACTTCCCTGATCGGATGATTTGGCTCTGCTTATATTTAAATCAGATGGATTCTCGATCGTTCCATTCGCAACAGTCAAAGCAGTGAGATGTTTCCATGCGTCACTGTTAGTGCCACAACTGGCTTCTATTCACTCGCTGTATTCTCGTGACGTTGATTTGGTCGTTATGTAGTGTTTTCACTTTCCTCATCTCGTAACTACTTTGCAAGCTGAAATCAACTATCATAAATCCATTGCATACTCTTCGGTTGGATCCGAACCAGTTTACTGCGTTGATAATTAGGAAATATTCCATATTAATTACCTTTAATACCCAACCGATTCTCAAACCAAATTGACCATTACTAAAGAGGTTAAGGCTATAAAAAATTAAATCACTTTAGTTGTATAGACGGTAAAGATGAAATATAAAGATATTATAATAAAATGTGGGTCTTGACAGACATTACCCATAAGTTCTAAGGTATTATGTTTAACTTTCCTTCCAAAACATTGTATACAGATGATATAGACACATCTTCACCTTTTTCAGAACAACACCTTTTTATTATTGAATGTAAACGATTATAGTTTAGTATACCTATAGAGCTTTAAGCTAAGCTTTCACATTAGTAGAAAACAAAGATGATATCGTTTCATTCATATAAGTACATTGAACTGAACAAAAAGTTTAAATTGGTTTAGAGTTTGCTGCTTAAGTGATTCAATTTGAACTTTATATAAAAATGGAGTCTTGTAAGAAGATAAATCCTTGTGAGGGTATTTACATGAAATATAATTTACGGTACATTGCACTTTGAATTGCGAAGGCTGGCTTTCGACGATGAAATTTTTCAGTTACTTAAACACAAATTTTGAGAAATGTACATACTCTTAAATACTTGTATGTATATAGAAGATAGAACATATACTAATTGAAATATGGGGCTTACATAATTTGTGTATAAGCATCCGGTGCCTAAACATATAAATTAAATTATAATAAATAAGATAAATTCTACATTTTGTGATGTTTAAAAATTGTTATTTTTTGTGTAAGATAAATGAAATATTTTTTGGCCTAAATTGACAGAGTAAAAAAATATTTATATGGATTATTTTAATACCTATGTTTTATGCTATATACTCTTCATATACAGGCACATAAAAATTAAATATGTTTTATTTGTGGTAAACGAGAGTAACTTTTACAAAAAAATATGATAAATTAAGGACGACAATGTAAATATGCGGACTGAACTTCAAGATTTATGTATAAATATATTTGGAAAATTCTGGTCGGTACTTTGGTTATACATACCTCTAAAATAGATCTAACATTCATTCTAAATATGCAAATATTATATCTAGCACTACATAACTGGCGAGTACAAAGTAAGCGACTCCAAACTCGCAAGAGCTGCACAACGAGGAAACTTCGGTTAATTCGCTTATCAATCAACACGATCAAACCAAAATAGGAATAAGCACAGCACAATGATTACACAAAGTTGCCAATATGGATTTCGTCACCTCAAAAGATTCAATAACACCAATCCTCCTTGTTGACGTTCAACTATGACTCTACCTAAAACATAAGGCGGCCATTGAAGTAAACAAAATCATGAAACTTAGATACAACGAATGCCTGAAGCAGCAGCAAAAAAAAGCAAATGGAGTGACGTGGATAAAATGATGAAAAAGCAGATTCCAAATGCCTTCTTACATTTTAATTTTGTTAACTATGTGGACGAACAGCAAGAAACAAACTGTCCGTAAATACCAATCGTTCCTTTTTTGGTTAATCTTAAGAACTATTTATTTGTTGGTTCTATTGGTGTGGATCTGTAGTTAGCTATATAGTGGGACCAGGTAACCGGTTGTGGATAATCATCGAAGAAACATCGTCTATCTAAAATTGGTAAATGTGCCTTACCACTCCGCTCTATATATCATTTTTCGGACGCCGAGGGTACGGGGTCAGACCTTCAAATACTCACACCTAATACTAACTACTCGTTGAGCTGTGTCCACTAAACAGCTAGTACCAGTCAGCACTACCTTTTGGGGTTGGTGCCCATACTTTTACAAACAAGTTACTACCTGAAGATAGATTGAATCTTCGTGTGGCTCGATCCACTCAAATCAATTTTAGTATTATATATTTGCAATACTGCGTGCAATGTTTTCTCTGACAAATTATATTTGAAGCAGTGGTCGATTTGTGCAATTTATAAATGACTTCAGTCTTTAAATAGCACTCATAATCGTCCATCTGACGTAACTTATCTGTCGAGAAGTCGGCAGATTTCATACGACATAATCTAATGATCAATTTCTCAGGCCGAAGCAAAGTTGCCAAGAATCATCATAAGTGAAGTTAGCCCGAACTTTCAGCACGAATTTGTTTGGTTTGTTTCTTGGCTAAATTTTATGCATATACATATTCATCCCCAGAAAGCGTAGTGATAACAGAAAAATATAGTGTCATTCCGAATCGATTTTTCTATATCAAAAATGTATACAAAGTTGAAAAAAATTGTAGAAAATCAATTATTAACTGACCAGCTGTGTAATAATAATAAAATAATTTATTTTAAACGTATATTCACTTACTATAAACGAAATTTAATACAATGCCTTTTAAATGTAAACTTTACATTTCTACATTCCTATTGGTTACCAAAGTAATAAAAATAAGGAAATATAATTTCAATACCGCCAATCCTAGAGATAAATCCGTATAGTGACATATATGGCCTGATAGGTCATAATAATACCAATCTACCGTGTATACGCCAATTCCATATAATGGGGATGAAAAAGTCTTTGGGTCACTTTTGTATGACACGAATTTTCCACAGATTCAAAAATGTATGAAAGAGATCATGGCTTCTATGATTGTAGCAATATGACGACATGAAACAAATATGGCGTAAATTGGTAATTTTATTAACATCAAAATATATAACTACTGACGTTAAATTAACGTTTGATAGTTTAATCGACTTAATAGCATTGCATAATGCAGGTTCAATATTAAATGTATTTGACTGTAAACCGGACAATTCTGATCAAGACACTAAATTTTCTAAAAAAGATTTTCCTGTCCAATTTATAAACAGAGTCCATTTTATAAAGATTTATTAGAAATATCCAATAATCTAAGTTTAAATAATTTGGATGATTTTGATGAAATACCACGTAATAATTTTCTTGAAAAAATATGCAGCCTTATTACCCCTGTTTACAGGCATATGAAAAAAAAAAGTTAATCGTATCAGTAATGGCCACGTCGAAAATTATTTTGCGTTTTTAAAAAGAAAATTCTCAGCGACAAGCCGTTCGCTTGAGGTTGGTAAAATGCTTTTAAAGGTTTTTTCGTTTTGTCCGAGATATATACTTTCGAAATAAAACAGAATTTAAAGAAATATTATATTCTATTCCTAAATACTCAATAAGTCAAAAAAATCAAACATCACCGGAAAACTGTAATCGTAGTCTTTTGGACATTCAAAACAGTCAATCGGTATGGAAACGAAAAAATTCAAGTAAAACACTCTGTTAGTTCTAAAAAGCAGAAAAGTAGTTTTAATTTTAATTTTGTCAAATCGTTTTCAGATTTATCAAATACTGAGCAAAACATTACTACAATGGCAACATTAAGTAAAAACTTGTATAATCCTAGACGAGAAAGAAAACCAACACCAAAAACTATTTTGAAATCTAGCCTTAAACTTCCCTTAATAAGAAATGCGTTAAAAATTCTTGTGCTATAGATTCCGTCTATCAAGCATTGGTCGATTCAGAATAATGATCATTTTTTAATAAATTTAGAAAATAATAGATCAAAATTGTTATTAGAATTGCTTTAAATAACATTTTAAATAAAGTGTATGAGATAAGAAAGGAAATTCTTGTCGAAATATCGAGGTTTATACCTGATTGTACTACTGAGGTATTTAATGTGTGTAAGTATGAATTCAAAAACTTCCCGAGTATTCAAATAACGTTAGAACGTTCAAATATACATTGTTCGTTAACAGAACAAGAAGATCGACTGTTAATATATTTAAATATTAACTTTTATGAAAAATTAGGAATTTCCAATATTAACAAATGTTTTGCAGACATTCCTCCGAAGACCTGTAAAGTATGTCAAGAACTTATGAAACCTATTACACTATCATATGGACAAATATTATGTATAGACACTGAATCCGTTGGTGAAAATTATGTAAAATTGTCAGATGTCCAACGTATCATAAAGATTGGTAACAATACTTTTCAGTTAACTTCTGTTATCCCTTTAAATACCAACATCAAAACTTTGTTCAATTTTCATCAAATTTACAGTATCGGTTCGTAAGAATGTTATAAACAATAAAAAAAAAGTAAAAAAATTTTTTCTCATTTTCCTCCCCGGAAAAGCAACCTACACTTTTGTGTATGTTGGATGTTAAGATTCAAAAACAAAATAAAGTTTTTCATATAAAAAATAAATTTTTATTTCATTCATAAAAATCAGTCCATAAAATATAATAACAAAATAAAATAAATTATAATAAAACAAAAATAAATTTAGGTTACCACATTTGTAAATTGACTATGTACCTAATTATTTGGGAAAACATTTATCCCAGTTATCACGAATTCATTTTAATTATAATCAAGTTTTATTTATATGGTAGTCTTTAAAACAACTACCTTGAGTAAGGCATAGATGCACATTGCACTTTTCGCATCTACCGCGCGTTCTTTTATTGCAAGAATTTAGTCTGCACGCACGAGCCGTTTTCAAATTATCCATTACTGGCCAATGTTCGAGACCATCAAACCGAACACTATCACCAGGATGTGGCGCACAGTTTGTATATTTCTTGGTGGGTGTTTCCTCATCACTTTCTTCCAGTGTAAATTTTGGACTCGATAAAAGCAGTGCTTCTGCTATTTCCAAACGGAAATCAAAAAAATGTTTTATTTTGTTTTTAGGAATTTTTGCGTTTAAACAGTTCTGTCTATATTCCATCCACGAATTAACCACTGCTAAGTCAACAAAATGGATGGCAACTTTTAAGGTCCATTTTCTCGACTTGATCCACGACCGATAGTACTCGATCATTTGGTCGCAAATATCCACTCCACCCATTTTTTTATTATATTCTACAATTACTTTAGGACAAGGTACTTCAATGTATTTACGATCTATTTTGCTCCATCTCTTCACTATTGATAAAGGGCTTCTTCCATATGCTGTTGAGGCCATTGTGACACAGTTGCTATCCTTCCATTTGACGGTCACAACTTTATGATCACTTCGAGTACGTTCGATAGCTTCACCACGCTTCATTTTTGTATCTTGTGGGAATTTTATATTTCGAATTCGATTAACTTGAATGGTGCCCGTTCCATAAATATTTAGTTCATTTAGTCTGTCTAGCAAGGGTATAGTTGTAAAGTACCTATCAAAAAACAGAAAGCTTTTTTGAGGAATGCTTTCTGCTAACCGCAAAACAACCGATGGTCCTAGACCTAATTTCCGTTCTGGTAGCCGTGTTGTGGAACCTAAAAATAAATTATAGTCATATTTTATAGTTAAGTTAACTTAAGAAACAAAGCACCTTGATAGATTTCAAAATCTAAAACTAAACCTGACGTGGTGGTTATGACGAAGTTTTTTAAACCGACAGGACGCGGCTTGTTTTTCACATATTGCCTTAAAGGTCGTGGACACTTTCCAAGGAAAGGAATCATTTGCTCGTCTATAGAAAAGTGTTTTCCAATTCGTGGTATTGCTAAGCAACGTTTCCTTACATCGTCAATGATAGGTTGTACTTTCCAAAGTACATTGGAACCATCAGAAGCAACATTGGTGTCTACATAATGTAAATACTTCCGTAATGAAAATAATCTATTACGTGATATTTTCGAAGCAATCAATTCTTGTCTGAACCGTTTCTGCCAATACATTGTTAGTCTGGGTAAAGGAATACACCCAAAATATAAATGGGCCCCGTAAAGGATTTTTATTTCAGTTAAAGTTGTATTTAACTCAATACCGTCCTTGGAAAGTGCATACATATTCGTATATTTCACTGCGTTTTCAAAATGACCATCATCAAAATATCTTCGAAAATAGTCTATTGCTAAACAATTTGTATGAGCAGTTTCTGTTTCTGTTGGACTTTCATCTGAGTCTGGTGCTGGTGTGAAGCTAACATCTTTCCATAAAAGTGACCTCGTTTGGGCACTTGATACTGAAGATGTTAAGCAATTTAATTGTTGAATATCAACATCAGATGGGTAATTATCAGTTGCTTGAGTTTCAATTTGATTAAGGTCATCCTCATCATCACCCAAAATATTTAATATTGGAGAAATTTGAATTTGGGCTAGTTCATGTCCATTGTCGGTTTCTTCATCTCCGCTTTCAAGTTCCAAATCTGAGTCTTCATTCATGATCTTAAATAATTCGTCCTGATCCTGCTCACAGTCGAATCTGAAAATTTCTTAAATTGCGACAAAAAAAATATATTAATCTTTTTTGTATTCAAAGTTAAACTCTAATTAGAAAAAAAAATTAACTGCATAAAAAAACCGTTAAAAACCAATCTACACAATCGTGTATGCTGTTTTTGTGTTATGAACTACACATATTTAAAGTAAATTTTTTACCAAAAAAATGTTCACATACTAAACTTAATAGTATTTTAAATGTAAATTTTAAAATGTTATAATAAACATTTATTTAATTGGATATCAATATTCAAACTTACTTTGATGCGATTTTTGATGTGCAGCCATGTTGAGTTGTTTTGTTCTTCACTCACTAACACACACTAACATTCTATTTTTTTTACACGTTACACAAAATAAAAATCCCAATAAACAAAATATACGGAAATATTTGTGTGTATTGACATGCGTTCGTATTTAATGAATTTTTATATTTAGCCTACACAAACGTGTATCAGGGTATTTAACAGCTTTATTCATGATGGACCAGCTATTAAATATCCAAAAACATCAGTAGGTCATTATATATGTTACTGTAACAAAACTAATAAATGGAAAGTATTCGACGACTTAAGTACATAAGTACCTATAGTGCGTTATCCGAATTCCGTTGTTATAAGACCACAGATAACATTCTATCAGAAATTTTGATTTAGTTGAATCATATTTTATAATTTATGATAAAAAAAAATAGCAACTAGTGGCCCTATTCTGGTAATTCCCGGGGAATATGGTATTGGGGAATAATTTATTATGTAATTAGAGTTTAAATATTTTTTTTTCTGGCATACTGAGGTAAAAAGCTAGTGTTAAATTGGGAATAATTTTTTCTTTCAATTTTGGTATGGAAAAATTATTCCTAATTTATAAATATTTACATCGAACTTTTTTCGTCAGTAGGCCGGAAAAAATACATTTGAACAGAAATTTCATATAAAATGTTTCTCCAATTCCCTATTCCCCAATTTCTCGTGGAATTACCAGAATAGGGCCACAGACAACATATTTCATTTTATAAATTATGAAATATGGATGCATATGGATAAAATTTAGCCAAGAAACAAACCAACAAATTTCATGCTGAAAGTTCGGGCTAACTTCACTGATTTCCAAGAACTATAGAGATCTTCTGAAGAAAGGTTGTTCAGTAAAATAAAGCTAACCGCCCAGGTGGCGCAGTGGTTAAAGCTGCGGCAAATGGAGCGGGAGGTACCGGGTTTGAATCCAATAGCAGCAGGATGCAAAAAGGGATTTTTCACCGTCGATCGCTTGGGCAGTGCTATCGGTGGTGTGAATGAACACATCTTGGACCTCCTGTTGAGTTTAGAATCCATAGACCGTCCAATCGTCCATGTCAATACTATAGGCTGACATCAAGCTATGCAATTCGCAGATGGTTCTATGTAAATCGGACCTATAGCCGTACATCAAAGATACTGTGATATCACAACGGACCGTCGTCGGTCTTAGTGTGCGGCAGCGGCCACTCAAAAAAAAGAGGTTCGCCTTTTAACATTGTAGAAATGAAAATTTGTAGTAAAATGTCAATGAATCGAAAAAAAACCTACAATCCAATTAGAAAATCGTCGATAGCGTACACATTGTAATTCACCCCGGATGCCGTCTTATGCGAGAATTGTATAAAATGGAAATTTCTGGCAAAATTTATGCTCAAACGGTAAGTTTGAACATAAGTTGTATAATTTGTTAAATTACGAGAAACATTGTTTTGGTGAAACAGTAGGCATTGAGTACTGTACAAATGGCGCAATAATTAAAACTGTCTGTAATTGACAATAATTGACAGGAGGCAAAAGCCTGTATTCATCATTCGATTACGATTGATGATGTGAATGAAATCATCTTTCACGCCCTATTTGGGTGCAAAATAGGCTGATCTATTTTCTTCGTCAGAGCATTAGGTCTACAAACACACGATTGGATAGAACATATTTAATAATTTTAAAGAATATTTGAGAAAAAGGATGTTGACACAATATTATACGAAATTCTTAACGCAAGTCAATCGGAAAATTTGTTGGTAATTTGATTCTGATAATGTTACTTTCCAAAATTATACAAGTATGTACATACATGAATGGAATGAGAGCATGCAAATTTATGTATAGGTATATAGAACTGAGTATATAAAGTTAATGCATACATAAAGCAATTTCTGTTCATTCAGCATCTCAAAAACCATTGAACCATAAAATTTTTAACAGAAAAAGCTTAATTTAAAAGCCCACCTACATCATGATTTCGTCTACACATATATATAATTTTATGAAAAATGCAAATTATCATGAAGCAGACAGAATGTTATGTTTGACGATAAAATGCCTTTTGGTTTGGTGTCCAGAATTTTTTTTATTAAAATTTTATTATCGTCGTATAAATAAATACAATAATAATAATAAAAATAAAAATTAAATTAAATATGAAATTATATTGTTACAGACAAAATAAAATATAAAAAAAGTTCAACTTTGAAACATTTCAATATGGTTTTTATGTACTGTAAATTTCTCGTACAAAGTGTACCAACTATACCAACATAATATTCTAAAGGCATAAAAATTGCTTCCTTTACAACAAAATTAATATTCGTATAATGAACATTAAACAACATAAAGTTTTATTAAAATGAATACGTAAACAAAAATTCTTGGACTGTTTTACATATTTTAGAAATTTTAGCTTTAGGTTAAAATTTATGAAAAATGTTTAGATGTCTTTGCAAAGCTTTTCAAAAATTAAGAGCTTAAAGTTAATTAATGTTTAATGATGTTATAATTTTATTTTTATAAATAATTGATTCAAATTCAGTTCTTGAGTACATGTATGAGTTAGGTAGATCAGTGTAATCATCTACTCTCTGAGAGTATAAAATTTTGATCACTGTAGTAATATTGTATCTTAAAAAAGTGACTGGATAACTTATTTGTTAAATATATAGACTTCACAAAGTAATCGATCTATTAAATTACATGGAAAGAATGATAATGTCAAATTCGGGATGTTACTAAAATTTCAACAATCGCAAATCCCAGATATCATCTGTCAGAAACAGATCTGAAACAGATGATATTGACTCCATCTGCCACTAGACGAAATTACAATTTTCAGACAAATCGGTTATTTAGTTCAGTTTTGACAGCCATTGAAAACTATTATAGCTTGATAAATATTATGGGAAGATTTCACCATCGATTAAAATGATTTACAATTGGTTTACTGATTTTCGTTGTGGTCGTACAAGCACAACTGATGCCGAACGTTTAGGTCACCCAAATGAAGTCACCACACCAAAAATGGTTAACAAAATCCATGTTACGATATTGCAAGACCACAGAATGAAAGTGCGTGAGATAGGTGAGATAATAGACATCTCAGATGAACGTGTGCGGAATATATTACTCGAAGATTTGAATATATTACACGAAAGTGCCGCGTTTGCTGCTGGTTGGGCGATATTCAAGCGAATTTTTGCATCGTTTCATAACCTGGATCCATCACTATGCACTGGTGTCTAAACAGTACATTTCTACTGGCGAATCTGCGTTGAAGTACGCTAAGGTGGTTTTTTCGGTCAAGAAGGTCGTGGCCATAGTTTTTTGGGACTTATTGGACCGTTTTAACAAAGTTTTGAAAGAAAAAAAAACGCATTTGGCCAAGAAAAATGTCCTCTTCCATCTAGACAATGCACGGGTGCACACGTGTGTAGTTGCCATGGCCAAGATCCATGAATTACACTTCGAATTGCTTTCACATCCGCCATATTCTCCAGACAGTCCCATGCGACTACTTAATATTTCCGAACTTGAAAAAGTGGCTCTGCGGAAAGAGATTCGGCTCTAATGAGGAGATCATCGGTGCAACAAACGTCTAAATTGAACGGTTAGAGGAATCGTATTGTTATTTGAAAGGGATCGAAAAATTAGTACAATTTAACGTTGAAAAATATGTTTTTTCGCCGAAAACATTACTCCAGAAGGTCAACAGCGTTCAAGAAATAAAATGTATGATCAAAGACAACAAAAGATGAACTTTCACTATTATTATTTTGTACTTCAATAGATTTGATAGTCGAAAAATGTGACCTACCAATTCCAAAAGCACCGAGCATATATAATTTACATATAAATGTATTTACTATGTATCTCAGCTTAAATGATTGGAATGCGAATTAGTCTAACCGATGTAAGGCTTGAAATATACTTAATACTGTTGGAAAAAAACACGGTACCCATAACAACAATGAGAACGATTTACTGATACAAAGATCTGTTGTTTATACGCAAAAGCACTCCAGTTGGACTCATACGGTATCGGTAAAACTAGTTTACATAGTGAGGTGTCCAACTTTAAACAATTTTGAAGAAAACTGAAAACTTTGTTTTTGAGATTATCTGCAATCAATATATGTGATAAGTTTTTTCAATGGGACTAAAGACAGAAAAATTGACTATCTTTGAAAAAAAGAAGGAACCGAAAGTCATACTTCTTGACTTTACTACTTTTGTACCGAGAATGGAACCACTTCGCTCTAAGTAGGATCACAATAAATATGGCGCAAAAAGAGCTGAGGAGGATCATATTTTCCTCCACCATCCCAACTTGAATTGAATGTTTGGGAGACAGTCTATACAGATAAATTTGCAGCACTCCAAAGCGTCTTGCTCTCTCATAGAACGATGCATGAAATACTGTGATACATTAATATCTAAATTTGTCTTTTTGATAAAAGAACCGTGGATACACGAGAACAAAATCAAAAAAACAAACTAGGGACATTATGTTTTCTCCTGGTTAGTGATACATGCTCGCGATCTACACCTTGATCTTAAACAGATTTAAACAGATTATTCGACGTGAGGCTATAGAGTATGCAAACCGTAATGATGTCCCAATCATTACCGAATGTCATGCAAACTAACATCATGTATGTTGGGGCATCTACGAAATAAATCCTATAGGCATTTCCCTCTTGGAATACCTATCTGCATCTGATCATCGTGAATAATATAACTCTTGCCTTACTAAGTCTAAGTGGGAAAGTCTCATCCTGAATGGTCCTTAAAATATGATGACGTTAATCTCCCTCTCTGACCAACGCTACATCTCCTTCCATCTACCCAGTGATATACTTGAAATTAGAGAGCTTATGAACTCACAAAACACTAATTGGAAACTTTATAAACTCCACCTCAACCAGTCTATCTTCAGTAATAAAAATCAGTGCAGAGTAATGGAAAGTCACCTGACAAGCTTGAAGAAGCACTAATCAGCGTCTATGGGTAGAACTGTCCCCTAAGTAAGCATAAAAGAACTACGACACCATGTTGGGCCAAGGAACTGGGAAGATTGAGGAAACAGACAAAAAAATTCCAAAGAAAGTCATTGAGACCGGTACAACAGAAGATTGGAACTTACAAATCTTCACAAAGAGAGTACAATATAAATATATCCAAAGTGAAAAAACATCGAGGTCTTTCTGTGAGGAAGTCGAAAACCCCTACGGCGACCGCTAAACTCAATAGAGTTCTATGTGGTAATATGAAGGACACTATACCGCAACTCAAGAAAAACCTGATGGAACTCATACGAGTACAAATCAGGAAGATTTAACAGAGATTCGATTGAAAGTTGATTTTTCAAAAAGTAAGAACTATAATATAGTAAATGGAAATCAACTCGCACACCAACTACCAAGTTTTAGAGATTGTAAACTTGGTGAAAAAGGTGGTGATAAAAGTTAGAAACCGATGGAGCATCGGTTCTTTCTAAAAATTTAAAAATCCAGGTCAAGACGGGATATTTCAGGGTCATCTACAGGTACTGATAATTATCCTAGACCACCTTGTACATATCTTCAGGATCAGAATGACCCTGAGATTATTTTTAGATCATAGAGAAAAGTCAGGATACTGTTCGACCTATCAGCCTGTCTTTTCTACTTAAATGCTTAGAGCGATTAGTTGATAAGTACTTTGGTGATAACGTAATATTAGAAAAGCCCATATTCCAAACAATACGCATACCAGAAAGATAAATCTGTTGAAACATACTCCATGAAGTCGTTGGACGAAGTGAAAAATAACTATACAACAACGAATCTGCCTTAAGATTTCAGGACATCGAAAATGCGTTTGATAAGGCATTCTTCAGTGCGATGATCTTTGCAGCTGAAAGACATGGCATGAAGACTGCCTCCGCTCCGTGGTGTATTGTGGTCAACTCACACCTAGTCGCATTAAATGACAACGGATTTTATTGGCATAGGAATATACCGATGAAATTGCTATAATACTGGTAGGTAAACATTCGGATTAATATTATTCATTTGTATGTATTTTACCCGGTGTCCTTACACAGTTGTCCACTGATGAATTCTATATCATAAGTTTTTTTATATGTTTTTTCAATGCAATTATTGTCAATGTAAATTATAAATTTTTGCCAGTATCAGCAAAACAGAGGGCTATGTGGATTTTCAATTGTGTATCGATGACAGTCAAGGAATTACTTTTCCCGATTTTAGTTAAAGACGTGCCCAACTTAACATACTTCATTGTAATAGAAAAAAGAAGCTCTGATGGAATTTTCGACACCTAAAACCCTTTAATCGGAAACCATTATTAAGATGGAATTAGAAAAAGAAACAACTTGCAACCAGTATAACAAATGCAATAAATCTCGTCTTCAATGAAAGGACTATTTACAGGATTATCACTTTATTTGCATGACGATGAAAAAATCTGACTTCACCATGAAAACGATAGTTGCCGAAACGCTCCCGCCTATATCGAGCTTTTATTTTAGCATACACTTTTATCTACCAAATTGAGGGAGAATATCGGTCTGCACGTTGTATAGCCTCATAGTAGCCTATATACTTACTAAATTTTTAATGCTCATAATTTGTAAATATTAAGAAGGAAACCCTATGTGGTATGGAAGCAAATTGTGCACATTATTACAAATCACATTTTGAATGCATACTTATTCACAATAGAATAGTCAGAATGAAGAATATCTCAAACTTCTAATACTGAATGGCATAGAAGTTCATAGCTAAATTTCGGGAAAAAACGGAGTAATTCAAAGACCTAGAAAACTTTCAAGCAGTGAAGTCTGATTTCCATTTTTAAAAAAAATACTGCCAGTATTTTTTACTGAAAAAACCAAAGCGAGAAAAAAATCAAAAATATAATACCATTAAAGTGACAAGATCATTTTTTACTTTTTTTTACAGTGGATATGCTTATAAAATAACTAATAAAGTTCAAATTTTTTTTTGTTATTGAAAAAAAAGATGAAAAACACTCTGAATCTACAACAATAAATTTTAAAAAAATAAACTTAACTTATTTCAATTATTTCCACAATGAATTAAGATGAATGACACAAAACGAAATGTTAAAATTATGAATTGACCATAAAAAAACTACTATAAAATGCTTCATAATTATAAGAAATGACTTCACTTTTTAAATATTCTTCGAAGACCAAGCTCCTGAGAACGGTGTCGAATTGAGGTTTTGAACACTATCTTGAGCTGTAGTAATGTTTTCAGCCGATCTTGCAGTACATTGTGGCCCATGCTTGAGCCTATCACCTACAGACCCTCTTTCTTTGAAATTGTTCAATACACGATAAATAGTGCGTTTTGATGGCATGTTGTTTCTCCCAAAAATTTCACGTAACTTTCTTATCGTCACAGTAATCGATGATTGATTTTGATAAAATGTTTTTAACTATTAAAACACGTTGGTTTATCAAATATTTTTCCATAATAAATTTGTCACGTGTTTACTTCACAACCGCCAAGCATGAACTGACAAGACTAACGTTTACCAAAATGGCGGCAAAACAAAGTAGTATACCTTCCCGACGGACAACCTGCACATTTTCTTATAAAATATTTTTCCAGTACTGAATAAAAATACTTCTCTTGATATATTTTGTCAGTACTGCTATAATAATTTTTTCAGTAACCATAAAAAATTTATTCAGTACTGAATACATTTATATTTTTATCCTACTTTAACTATTTTCCAGTATATTTTTCATAATGGAAATCAGGCTTGATTAACCGAAGATTGGAACAATGATAATTTTATACTTTAGAAGTTTTCCAGTTAGCCAAACAACATATGAAATAATCCTAGCATAGGTTGAAATATGGCCGAATTGATTCGGAAATCTATAATTTTATCTATAACCATTTAAACCCGTTTCAGATAAATTTGCTTTGTAGTGATCCAAGTACATATAGGTTATCTGTGTTTAATTGGTCCAAGTACATATAGGTTATCTGTGTTTAATTGGTCTGTGTTGGTCCGCCAAATAACTTTTTTTTTTTAAAATTCTATAAAAAAAACTACTGAATATTTTCTCAAATTTCTTTTTTTATTTAAAAGTACAATCCTTCCGGTTAATAATGGAAAATAATTTCATTCAAATGGCTGCCACGGCTTGCCATGCAGTAGCCTACACGATCGGTCCAATTTTTAAGCACATTATCGATTGTGTGCAGCTGTATTTCACCAATGGCTTCACGAATATTGTCCTTTAAAGCGTCAATTGTCTCTGGCTTGTCGGCGTAACACTTATCTTTGAGGGCACCCCACAAATAATAGTCCAACGGTGTCAAATCGAAGCTCCGAGGTGGCCAAACGACATCAGCTCTGCGGCTGATAATGCGATATTCAAAAACAGGGCGCAAAACATCGAGTGTAGCTTCAGCTGTGTGGCACGTAGCGCCGTCCTGTTGAAACCAAATGTTGCCAATATCCTCCTCCTTATGCAAAATTTGTCTCAATGATGTCTCCGAAATGTTCAATTGTTGAGAACGACGGTGAATTGATGTTGATGACGCATCACGCACACTTTCTGCCACAGTATCAATATTCTCGGGTGTACGCACTGTTGTGCGTGAAAAGCGTACACTGTGTGTACGCCGCTTTTCACGCTTTGGTTTATCGATGAGGATGCCAGTTTCTTTCACTTTTTTCACAAGATAACGAACATACGGAGCTGACGGTGCTTCTCTTCTTCCAAAATCCGTACGCAATTTTCGCACACATTCTGCAACATTACCATGATTTTCAAAGTAATGTCGCAATATTTCCCAGCGTTGTTCAAGCGTAACACAACCATATTCGTTCAGCGGAAGGATAAAACTAATTATCTGTCAAATCAGACATGAGCTAAGTGTTACCATTCACGAAATAAGCACTAGTTGAAAAAAAAACTTTAGATGGCCGACCCTATATTAAATATTTTAAAATTTATTCTAGTAAGTTTTATATAAGACACTTCGTTTCGTTTAGGTTTTATTATTGGTAGATTTTTGCTGTAAACCTGCTTAATTCTTTCAACATATTCAAGAATGATAATTTTTTTGTAAAATTTATCTGTCTGTTTTTATTTTTGTAATCTGTTTTGGGGCATAAGACTCTCCCAATTCTTCCACAGTTCGCTTACATAGGCAAATCGAAGACGTACGGCTATAAGTCCGATTTATGTAGAACACATATATATTGTTATAGCTTCATGTCAACCAATAGTACTGACATGGAAGGCCAATGTATTCTGCACTCCAACTCCAACAGAGGGTCATAGATGTATTCATTCACATCCCCGATTCTAATCAAATGGTGAAAAATACCTTTTTGCATTCTGTTCATATCGAGATTCAAACTTTTTATAAAATCATTTCAAATTTGCATAAACATTAATTAAAATAAATTTAATCATAATAAGTTATCACGCTAAACCTAATGCTATTATATCATTTATATAACAGAGTAAAAACACAAAATATGTACATAAATAATTATAAACTATGTACTCGATATAATTTATATAGCAATGAAATATGTAGTGCGGTTAAACTATGTTGAAAAATATTTTGTGACACTATACATTTTATATGCTAATCTAACACTATCGTGAAAAGCTTCACTATATACGAGTACATACCCATAACACATTTTCATGTACATTATATTCCTATAATTCTATATACTAATAAATTAACATTACGTTAATTATCTTAATATTTAATGAATTTATAAATAAATAATGAAATTATGCAAATTTTGTAAATATATGTATAAACATAATTATGTATAATTTAGGGAAATTCGTTTAATGAAAATGCACTGTGCAAATCCGCACGAGCTGCGATTCGCCGAATAATATAATAACTAGTTAGGGGAGAGAGGAGGAAATACCTAGTTTTTTCTGAATTAAGAAGATTATTATTTATCTTAATTTGCTTTTAAATTAAGAAATTATGTATTAAGAGTTTTAGGGTAAATATATAATATTTTTACTTGTACTAAATTTACTCGATGTACTAGGTAGTTATTTTGTAACAAACACCTTAATTGATAGTTTCCATGAGAATTTATGAACCTATAATTAACTAAGAAGAAAACTAAAAAACTATATAATTAAAAACAATAAATTACATAATTTGTTGTTGTGCTCTGCTAAGTTTTTATCTTCTTATGTATACGATGGAAAATTAGTGTTTAACTTTAAAGTCGAGTTGAGTTGATAATTCTGTTTCTGTTGTTGGCAAATATATAACCCAAAGTATAAGTGGAAAGTATGTAGTCTACGAGTATATAGAAAATCTTGTGTATCTCGTGTATATATATATACGTACAATATGTTATGTATATATAATAGAGAAATTGTTCAAAATAAACAACGGGAAAATCTCAAATAATTTTCATCAACAAAAGGAAAAACGAGAAAATTACAAAAATTCAGTTGAATTATTAGTTGGTGAATATATGTACATAAATCATTTTCTCGCTGAATGAATGAATTTGTATATATGTACACACTGTAGTACACAAATAGTATATAGTACAACCGAAGACTTCATGATACATGAATAAACTGTTTGCTGTTGGTTTTTTTATTATGCTGTTTACGATACACATTAGACATATATAAACACACAGTATTTCTTATTGCGGAATTTCTGGGTGTGAATACAATGACAATTTTACCATTTTTTTATATGTCATAGTTTTAATGTACGTACACGTTTATTTACATAAATGATTTTGTAGGAAATTTATTTATGTTCCACATATATGGAATTACTATATATGGAATTATCGCTTTAATAAGGATTATGCATTTAGCGATATACTTACCAATCTGATGAAGTACACAGTGTCTGGGAAGTAATGGAAACCTTGGTTGTCGATGCTGAGCAGCACATACTCGGTATAGTAAATACTAAGCCCAAAAATGATTGGTTTGATGAAGAGTATCGTATTTGCTGCTGAGCAACGAAATATAGCCCACAATGCAGCGCAGATTCGGTTTACAATTGCAAGAAGGCTAAGGTCTTAAGAGTACAACAACTCAGCAACGAACACAATTCACATGGTTTCTTTAAGGGAATCACCGAATTACACCTTAAGATCTCGGTCAACTGCCATTCAGGACCAGGATGAAAACGTCTGTCTTAACGTCGATGTACTCGATACATGGCGTGCACCTTTTTCTAATCTATTTGATGTTCCACATGTATCACAAGCTGTATTTGAATATCCTCAAATACAGACCGCAAAGATGTCCATTGAAGATCCCCAGTATGATAAATTTACCATTCAGAGCTCTTGATATTCGGAGGGCTAACTTTGTGGAACTGTCTTTTTGACCTTGTTCGATTTCGACCAAGCGATCACCTTTCTTGAATATAGGGCGTTATATGCCCTATATTCAAGAAAGGTGATCGCTTGAAGAGCGAGAATTATCGCGGTATAGCTCTCCTTTGCATAACATGCAAGTTACTATCATACATTATCTTGGGAAGCATTCCTCCTCTGGCAGAGGAAATTGTCGGTGACTACCAAAGAGAATTACATTCAAATCGGTCAGTTACTGATCAAATTCCACTACGGATGATGCACGCCAGGTATTCCCAGATTTCAAGCAAGCCTATGACTTCATCAATCGAGAGAGACTATAATTTGTGCATAAATATTTAGGAATACCAAAAAACTATTTACTTCTGTGAAAAGTAACAGTAACACAGTCACAATTATGCGTTAAAATTGAGAATAGATTGCCGAGAACTTTTGCAATTACTTCTGGCTCTAATAAAGAACTTGTGTTTTAAAACTGGTTTTATCACTTGACGTAATGGTTAAAGTCCGAATAAAAGTTCAATTTAAATATCAATGTTTATTGAACTTTTATTCGATAAGGTGTATCGAAAATAGCCTAAATTTCAGTAAGCTCAAGAGTTTGTTTATTCAAATTTGTTTTACATATACAAACAGGCTAAAATAATTAAAATCCCCTAAAGTTACCTTCCATTACACAAACGAATTACCAAAAATGTTTAACAATTTAATCGCGATTACTTTTGGTAAATTTAACAGTATAGAAGCAACGCTATGCACGACTGACGTTTTGAGCAAGAATATGACCCGATACCAGAAGCATATCTCGAGGAAGAAATAAATTTAGTAATGAAGTAAATATATAATGCAATAGCTACGACCAAAGTGAACATTATGCAATGAACGTCTTTAGTTTTTTAAGAATAAAGAAAGTTAAAGATCGGTTATGTTGGCTTATCGCTTGCTATTGTTTTGCATTTTTCGATGTAGTTCCGAAACCAGAAAATGTGGTCTTCCGAATGCTTTGGTTAATATTTGTCTATGAGATAAATATAATTTTATTTGTACTGATAAAAAAACTAATGGTTATTCCACGATTAGTAGTGGTCAGTTGATTTAACTGTCATTTTTTACAAAATAATAACTAACCTTTCCCTGATTAATGCAACCAGAAGCTTTAAAACCTAAGCCAATACCCATATAAAATTATACTTTGAGTATAAGCTTTAAACTAAGATTATATGCTAGATCTGTTGATCTGGATCACTAATACTAGGAAATTGAACGACCAGGGCATGACTCATGCAGTACTTAAATTGTTTATCGAAGCATACATTCATATATACAATCGATTAGTTTTATAATATCGCAAATAATTTATCTTATGCATTTATCTCTAAATTTTTTATCATCACTAACTTGAACTCTAATAATTTTTGCGGTTCTTAGAAAGATAAAGAAATAATTTTTTAACATATCAAAATTTTACTAACACTATAAAAGCACACTATATATACTCATTTGTAAAAGAGCCGTTCACTTTAAAGTAATTCAACTCCCAGTACACTTCGAGAAAATGTCAAGCACATCACAGAAACATAGAAATTTCGTATCTGAGTCCATGGGAGATAAATCGGTTGCCCAGTTAGCAGGTATAGGACCCGTGTATGGAAAACGTTTGGCAGACGCGGGGTTTGATAAAGTAAATTGACCATTGCGCTTCATTAACATAAAACACAAATAAATTTAAGATAATTATTTAATTTTTAATTAATCTAATTTTAGGCTTACAAGGTACTTGGAAAATATCTTTTGCTTGGCAAAGATGCTCAGCTTTTCAAGAGTTGGTTGGAGAATTCATTTCAACTATCATCGAAGTGGGCGAACGATTGTTATGAATGTATCAACGAATGGTGCTTACAGTTCTTGTAAGCTATGGTTCTAGTGACTATATATGAACATCCGATTTATAACGAATAAAGTGACAAAATATGTATAGTAATCTTATCAATTATAATTTATTAATGTAAAGTAAATTTTTTATTTTCAATAAATAAATCTATAAATAGAAATATTATACTTTGATTACAATTTTGTTTTCTGTTGGATTTTATCCATGTAATCGGATAAGGGCACCTTCACATCGCGTAGTCCATATTAACCTATAATACTGACATAGAGAATTCCATACACTAGATTATATGTGTGTCATAAATTACACATGTAAAAAAGGCTGTGTTGAACTTCATACCAGTCGATAACTGAATGTGTAAGCTAAGCTTGTACTTGAGATTAGCCAACTTATTAATGATCTCGATACATGCGCTCGCCGATGTAAACTAACTTTATGTTCTCTGCGATCGGTCATAATCTCAAAGTGGCAAGTACATTTGTATGCATAAAAACGTGAGATCTTATCGGTTTTCAACTAAATTCATAGGCAGTGACCATTATCTTGTTATTACACAGATGAGATGGAAATTTTGAGTACAAGTCTGAGAGTCGAGGAATATACAACATAATTCCTCTGTGAAGATTTAATAAATGAAAAACATCGAAAATATTAAGATCTTGTCAACAACAGCATTTTGTGATATAATTACCAGTATGATGAATTGAGCACTGTATTGGAAGTATTCAAAACCTCGGCAGCCTATAGTACTGACATGGGAGATGGGTTTGCCCATGAATTCTGCACTCCAACAGAGGGTCATAGATGTGTTTATTCACACCATCGATCGTAATCGTATGGTGAAAAATCAAAACCGGTTTTGCTATGGAAATCCAAAAAAATCCGGGTATAAAATACCTCGTGTAAACACACGGTTTGAGTATAAATTAGTTTCCACTCCAACAAAATTTATTGACAAAGACGTTAGAGATTATTATGTTTCCACTATGCAGTACTAGTCATTTATGCAATATTCTTTGGTAAAAAAAGTGCTCTGACAGCAGAAAAAGTGCTCTTTTTGCTCGAAATACGTGCGTTTTTGACATTACACGTTCTTTGCAAATGATCTCGAGCACTTTGTATTTATCTCGAGCACTTTTCAAAAATCTAAATCTTTTCGCAAATTTACCCACACATATAAATTTTTAAATGTCAAAACAATATAAACAAAACGCCATTTTTAATTTCATTTGTGAACTATATTTTGTCGTAAATGGATGAAATTATCAAAATTAAATAAAAAGTTAATAACAATAACAATAAAGGATTATAATAAAATAAATCTTTTTATAATAAAAGACAATGCTATGAAATTTGTGGTTATATAGCATAATAATTTGTATTTTTTTCCACCAATACATCAACAAAAAGGGCAATTTTTTCGTATGCTTTGATAAAATAAACTTGCTCTTTTCTCTCATTTTAAAATTGGAAAGAATATCACATTTAGTCAAATCAGTTGAGTGAAGTTAGGTAAAATTATAATAAATTTAAACATTGGGAAAAAATACTGGGATTTTATGGATAACTTTTTTATATTAACTTTTCTTTACGTTTGTTTTATACAATAAATACAAAAACAAAATGATTTTTATACCATTTTATTAAAATGTTAACATTTTAAATTTAATAATAAATATATCTATAACGATAAAATAAAAATCATTTGTGAAATTTGAGACATTACGATAATTCAAAATTCCAGTTCTATGAATTGAGGACAATCGTACATGAAAACACAATTTTTAAACTATTAGAAAACTTTACAAAATATTTCTAAATTTTAATGTTTTATACAATGATAAATTGAAATAGGTAAACAAATATTTGATAATAATATGTAGGTTGGCAATAGAATATTTATGAATAAATTCTTATACTTATCTCGAGTGACCAATAGTAATAATAAATCTGGAGTGACTGAGAAACCCCAACAAACATTACTTGGCAAAATCAGCTGGAAACACGAAATATCAACAAATTGTATCTACAATACTAATATTGTATATGGTACAAATTTTGACGTTTCTTGATATTCAAAATGGCTACTTTAATTTTTATAAACAGTTTGCTGGTTGTGTCTATTTTTATTTGTGTTTTCTCTGTTATTTTTTGCCATTTTAATTTCACAATCAATTTATATAATAATGCAGCAAAAGGATATACTTAAACTAATTAGTCTATATAAAAAGCATCAGTGTTTATGGAATGTTAATTCTAAATTGTACAGAAGAGCAGTTGTAAAACAAGCTGCTTATGAAAAAATTGCAGCCGAGATGGGCTATGCTACAAATTTCATAAGGAACAAAATTAAAAACCTTCGCACATGTTATACAGCAAACAAAAAAAAACTTGAAACATTAAAGATCTCTGGATCAGGAATTGAAGATGTAAAAGACTGTACCCTGTTTTATTTCGACGAAATGACATTTTTAGACCCATTTATTATTTATAGAAAAGGAAACCTCCGTTCAAAAGTAAGATTTGTATACTCATCATTACATTTCTTATCATCTAATATACCATTAATTTGTTTCTATAGGCCATGGCATACAATAATTGGACAAGTGAAGATACATTATTAGAATCACAAAAATCAAATAGTTGGAATCTACATGATGAAAAAGAAACACATTTTGAAAATGTGAGTGTAGAAATAAATAATTCACCATCACCGGATACCCAAAACCATTCACCATCACCGGAAACCCAACACAATTCACCATCACCGAATTGTTTGCCTATGAATTCGTCCACAACGGGTTTTGATGACGCTCTCGCTAAATTTATCTCAGTTATAAATTCTGAATCAGAAAAAGATGAATTTGATTTATTCGGAGAATCAATCGCTACACAGTTGCGGAAAATTCCTGAAATTCATTCAATCCAATTTATGGCTTCAGTTCAACAACAAATGACTGATTTGAGAATTCGCCTAATTAACTCGCAAATGGCACATAAACCAATTTCGAAATCTATGTATTAATGTTCGGCAAGAAAGGTAAAACGGCGAAAAGTTTGTACGTGTTAGTAAAATTAGTTAAAGTTATATTTCTTTTACGATTTCAAACGACTAAAATGATCTCACTTTTAAGATCGATATGAATAAAAATATTTTATAGTATATTTTAAGTTGGTTTACTTTATTATGTCTAGCAAAAATGCCTTTAGATCCATAACCTCGATCAAAATTTTGTGGCTCGAAGCTTAGAATACTCGCACTTTAAAAATAGCCAATTCTAGAGTAAAATCTTTGGTAAAATGGTAAAATACAATGATAAACCTTAATATGATGTTACTACAAATTGGTATATAATCAATAGTTATAAATTACTTTGGTATCCAGTACGTTAAAGAGCATCGGTAATTTATTTGCCATCTATATTTCAACACTGAAACGTAATACATACAATATTTTTGTGTTGGGGAAATTTACTATGACCAACTTCAAACCGCTCATTTGTCATTTAATTTTATTTTAATGCTGTGAGACGATGCTAATGCACAACAAAATTACTAATAATTAAGGTATTTATATATATTTGTTTTTGCAAATTATACGAATTTAATAAATGTGAGCGAATATCTAATAATAATCATATGTTGTAATTCGCAGAGACATTGTATACGTATAAACTACGACGGAAGAATATATAAAGCTAACCCCACATCTAAATAAAAATGTCGAGTACTTCACAAAAGCATAGAAATTTTGTGGCTGAGCCCATGGGTGAGAAGCCTGTTACAGATTTAGCAGGTGTTGGTGATGTGCTCGGAAAACGTTTAGATGAAGCCGGCTTTGACAAGGTAAAATCTATTAAAATTTGTTTGGTAACCTTGTTCTATTACGCTTAAACATGGCCGACCGTTAATTTGAAAATAATGTGTTAGTGTAGTAGTAGTGTAAGAAATTTCGAGATCTGATTTTCTGTTGTATTTTTAGGCTTACACAGTACTTGGACAATATCTATTGCTTAAAAAAGATGCTGAACTTTTTAAAGAATGGATGAAGGATACGTGCAATGCAAATTCGAAACAGGCTGCTGATTGTTACCAATGTCTTAACGATTGGTGTGAAGAATTCTTGTAAATTCGTTGTTAAAATGTGTTTAATTTATGACCACCCATATGTAAAAATTTTATTATTTTTTAATCATTTTATTACAGTGAAAATATGTGTAAGTTTTAATTCATTCATGTATAATAAATTCTTAATTTTATAAATAAAGACAAATGTTCAACGTAAACAATAGTAATTATTTACATTTTATCAAAATCAGTAAATTTTCTCTACCTCAGTCGATTTCAGTTGGAAAATTTAAAATAGTATATATAACAGCTTATATATTGACAACTTGAGAATTTTGGTTGCTCTACTTACTGGCCATGGCCGTTTCAAAAGTCATCTTCATCGCATGGGTCTTGCTAGTGATGCCGTATGCGATGAATGCCTTGAGGATGTTGATGACAGCCTACACTTCATCGGCACCTGTCCGGCTTTCGACCGCATTAGATCCCTTGTGTTCAACTCCAGGAATATTCCTGTTAATCAACTGTCTCCTCTGCCGTGGTTCAAACTGCTCCAGTTTGCTAAGGTTGCAGAACGCACCTGTGTGCTTTGATGAAACCCTAGGTTTGCACCATGGGCCCTTTGTGGCATTGAGTGCGGAACCTTATAGGGTTCCAGCCAACTTTAATAATAATTTAATAATAATAATATATAACAGTGTAAATCCGAATTACATTTGGCAACCCTAAAAATTTCATTGCGCAAAGCAATCCAAAATGGAGGAAATTTTAACAATAAAATTAACATCGTGCAACTCTATTTTGCATCGTCTTCTTTTTGTACACCAAATAACGAACGACAAAATTCGTCATAATTCGTGCGAAGTATACTGAAATGCTGCTTTGACCCTACACAAAATATATTTAAAAAAAAATTTTGTTAAAATTAAAATAAGAAACATATAAAATTCATGTATTATTAATTTATATACATTATTGAGTTCTAATTTAAAGTAATTTAATATAATTTATTAAGGTGCTAGAATATAATATAGTATAAATTTGTTTTTGTTGAATAAGAAATAGTGAATATTTAAGAAAAATTGTGAGTTTATTGTGCTTAAAAAGAACGAAAAGAAAAATTTATTGTAGGAAAAAAAAATTTTTTTTGTTCGACGACGTTCCCTTTCTATCGGAAATTTTTTTTTTTAGTTTTACAGTAATGGTGGACATGTCATGAGAATATATAATCGAACAGAAGAAAGAATGGATGACAATTCGCCGTTGTCACATCAAAACGGTGGTGGAAGTGGTGGAGTTAATAGTGGAATAAATAATACTACCGGACAATTAGGTGGTGTTAATTCATCGCAAATAAATTCTCAACAAAATCAAACAAATGTCATAAATAAAACAGACGAGAATAATGGATGTGACCAGCCGAATACACATCAATATACAATTCCCGGCATATTGCACTACATCCAGCATGAATGGGCTAGATTTGAATTGGAGCGTTCGCAATGGGATGTGGATAGAGCTGAATTACAGGTAAACACCCAAAATCAAAACAAAACTTTTTTTTTTCATCACTTCATAAAATTTACCAACTACAGATCTCGAAATATATTATTTCGTTAAAGACACTAAAAAGTGTCATGTTGGCGTTTGTATGAAGAAGAAAAATTAAAACTAACACCCATATTTGTTAACTAATGAAAATATTCAACAAAAAAAAGTTTAAATTAATCAATATAGAAATTAATTACTTTTATCAAACAACAATTAAAGTTGTTTTGTAATAATATGTTTGTATATACATATATTTTCCTTATCTCTTTTACGAATGGAATTTTTTTGATAGTGAACACATAACTGTAAGAAATAGTTTTACTACTTTGGTTCAATTATATACGATACTACTTACCAATCAATAATAATAACAAACAAAATATGGTGTACAAATCTCGTGCACTGGTGCAATGTGGTACTAAAAATCTAATCTGTTTTACGATCGATAAATACAGACTCCGTAATTACATAATACAGTGCAGTACATAGTAATCCACGAGATTTTTTTCTTTAATTTAACTTACCTAACCCAATGTTGTATGCGAGCCATTGTCCATCCTAGGGTGGAATTGATTTATTAAGGGGTGGTATATAGATTGATTGGTCAATAAAAAATTGTTTGTATTTACGTACGTATTTACTTCAGGGTAGCACAAAAGCTTATTTGATCAGCTACCTACATACACATTACAAATAATTTAAAGACTATGTAAATTTATTTATTAATTTATAATTTTTATTCTATGTTTTTTGGCACGAAGAAAATACAAGTGTAATATTAGAGCGAAGAATATTAAAGATCACCCACAGTTCATTCCAGATTGATACTTGGGATAGTTTAATCAAAATCGGAAGCTTGTTTTTACTAACCTCAGTAATTGTTAAATTTGTTGTAAAATTAAGCATAATCTTGTGGTTGGGTTACATCAATTGATAGGTCAACAATATCCTACATTTAATTGGATTCAAATCAGCTTAATAAAAAATCCAATAATGTATAAATTTGGATTATATGTATAAATAAAATCGATCAACTCATGCCGCATCATTTAGTTTATAGTATAAAGTAGGAAATTTGAATCAATATAGCCATTTTCTCCGGTCTAATTAAATGTGTACCTGCCAAGCGAAGATCTATATTGGTGAAGCTATGATATTTCAATTTATAATCACACAAATTACTAATCTTATCTTAAAAAACGTATGAAAACACTAAATAGCTTTGCATGATTGGCTACTCATTCAAACTGATTAAATTAATCAATAAATTTTAATTAAAACTATCAACATGATTTAACATAATATTTTATGAGCTTATAGCTGAATTGTTCATGTTTGTAGCATAATGCTATCTATTGATCTGGGTGTCTATTTGGCTACTTCACTAATAAGATTCTGTATATTTCGGCTTACTGACAGCTATTAGTATGATTCCCATTAGCTTTATATTTGAAGAGTGTCTGGAAAGTATTCTCGGTATAGTGATAACTACGCCCAAAAATGATTGGTTTGATGAGGAGTGTCGTCTTGATGTTGAGCAATTAAATATAGCCCACAATGAAGCACAAACTAGGAGCACAGCTAAACGCATAGGCAGAAAAACTTCGAATGGTGGAAGACTAAGGTCTTAAGAGTACAACAACTTAGCAATGAGCACAACTTGCGTGGTTTCTTTAAAGGAACCATCGAAGTGCAGCATACCTTAAGATCTCGGTCAACTGCCATTTGGAAACCTCTGTGTTACTTAATAAATATTTACTGCCTTATTTAATGTTCCACATGTATCACATGCATTGAGGATCAATCTTATAAGTAATTCACCATGGCCATGCAGAGAATAAAAAAAATCGGTCACCAGCTTTTGATATTCGGAGGACTAACTTTGTGGAACTGTCTTGTTCGATTGGTATGGCGAAATGAAGTTACGCCTGATGAATGAAAATGCGAGAGGTATCACGGTACAGCTCTCCTTTCCACAGCATACTAGTTACTGTCATACATTATCTTGGGAAGAACTACTCCTCTGACGAAAGTTATCAGTGACTACCAAGAGCATTCGCGATGTACACCAGATATTCCTAGATTTCAAGCAAGCCTATGACTAGATCAATCGAGAGAGACTGGTATGCGCTTGAATATTTAGGAAAAAACGTACATCTGTGTAAAATGACAGTTACACAGTCACAATGCTGCGGTAAAGTTGAGAACAGGCTATCGAGAACTTTTGCAATTACACCTGGTGTTCGACAAGGAGATGAGCTGTCCTCGATACTTTTTAATCTCATGTTGGAATACATCAAGACAATATCTTATTTCGACAATCCAATCGACTTTTTGCATATGCAAATGATATATGTGTGATTGGCTTAAATTGCAATGGAGGGACTTGATCCACTGGAACAGAATTCAGCTTCCGTTGGTCTCAAAATCAACGAGTCGAAAACCAAATATCTGATCTCTGGTTTTCGAAACCAAGACGCAATTGATTTCAGTAACCACACGTTTGAAGAAGTGATGAGATTCAAGTATCTTGGATCTCTCATTACTCACTTTAATAGTGTGGGAGAGAATATCAAGGTTTATCTTGCCACTAGCAATCCTTTACGTCCACTTCTGAAATCAAAATATCTTACGAATACGGATAAGCTGAAATTGTACAGAGTGTTAATCAGATCCGTTGTCATGTATCGATGTGAGAGAAGAATCATGCGTGTGATATATAGCCCAAAACATTAATGGCACATACCGAGTTCTATTCAATCACGAGATCAGGAATTTAATACGAATTCATGATATCGTGCATGATATCAAAGAACAGCGCGAGTTCAGGTCACGTTGTGTGGGCTAATACGACCGAATGATACAGCGATGTTTGAATGAAGATCCGCCTTTCGGAAGGCAAAGAGGTCGCTGTCAGACTTCAAAAATTATCTTTATAAACTGTGGTTTTTAATTAGTGGTTTATTAGTTAAGTACGAGTATGTATATAAACTAGGTTTTAAAGCTATGTATCTAGATAAAATTAAACCTTAATTCTAAAGTGTATGTGAGATTCATTTCCATAGCGGTATATATTGAGATGAAACACAGTAAAAATTATTAAAAGGCATCGAACCCATTTCCCCCCAAATATATTTATCTGAGTAAAGTCAAAAATAACCCGAAAATTCTAACCTACCCCAAACAATATACAATCATTGTATTTTCAACTGTTTTATTATATATTAAAATAAAAAATATTTCATTAATGAAAAATGAAAACCGAATTATAAGATTTTACTACCAAATGAAACTGAAAACTTTTTTATATGTAATACATAACTACTCGTATCATAATAATATGTATAGCAGCATACATATATCATCTCTTATATTTTGAGATTTTATTCAAAATAATTTGTTGTTATTTTTCGTCTTGCTTTTTCTAAATTAAACATTAATTTTTGGTACTCAACCCAAATTTCGAACGATTTGATTATGCCTAGCTATTAACTATATTGTAACTATGATAAAATTTAATTTAATTTAATTAATTTAGTGGTTAACCAGTGTTTTTTTGTTTTAAATGTGTATCCGAGCACATACACACGATTTAGCTCGATTAGGGGATTAAATCAATACGGTTTGCGAATTTTCCTAAAATACGCTATGATTCACTGAAAATTTGTTGTAGGTATATTATTATTGTTACTATTATGTGAACAGTGTTTGTCATTTTTTGTAACTCGATTTTAATTTAGATTTGGTGTGAGATGATGTGTGGTATATGTTCCGGCTAAATTATGTATACACAACACATACAAATATATTATAAAATATACACACGGAAAAATTAATTGATTTATGTTTTCCTCGTAAAAAAATTCTTTGCCAAATTTTAATATTTCTCTGCATAAAAAATAACATGCATTATATAGTTTTAAAGTACAAAAGAAAACACGTGTCTCGTGTTAATACTATTTAATTCAAACTATTTTCCAACTCGTGAAAATATATTCGAGTATTTAATGATAATGTATTCGTTATGTAAATAAAGCTGATGTAATTTTTATAAACTTCAGTCATCGGTTTTATCGATGATTGATTTTACAAGGTTACAATTTTAACTATTAAGTCATACAAGTCGAGGACGCTATAGGTCCGATTAACATTAATCATCTGCACATTTGCATTACTCCATTGCATAGAGCAATCAAATGATAGAACTCCAACTGCCCAAAACTGCGTTTGGATTGCATTCGTATTTATACTTCCTTAAACATGTTCAATAACAAGATAACGTGAGAAAAATGCTAGAAATTATTCTTAAATATTGTATATTTCAAGTACCCACTTTTAATACTTAATAAATGTTTCTTTTTTAAGATTTTTGTATTATTCCAATTAATCCAAACAAACTTTTTGATCCAGTTTAATACAGCTCTGAGTATTGAAGAGTTAAGGAGATATATTGTACAAAAACAATTTGGATTACGGAAAAATAGGTCTTAAAATATAATTTAGGTTTGATATATTTTATTAATGTAAAATTAGGTTAAAAGAATTACACTCAAATTTGGGACGAAACAATTTACAGACTTTAACAACTTTCTATTCTAATCGTTATTTGTAAAATAAATTTGATAAGACAAGTATTCACTGTAATTGGCTCGAGCTGTAGTGTTAGCTGTTAGATACGATAAATATTTTTACACGATTTTACTTTAGCTAGTAGCTAAATTCTTCAACGCTGTTTGGTTCTCTTCAGTTCTATGTTTAAATTGTTCCAAAAGTTTTTTCTATTAATCCAACTCTTTCGTCGTTTGCTTTTAACGTCCTACTGTATGTCGTTGCCAGCCAAATCACCTACCGTAATGTGTTCGTTTAAACTGCATCCTAATGATGGATACGATGTAGTCATCCACCTAATGATGAATACGATGAGTCGACGAGCATTAATTATCGTTCATGATAAATCTCTGGTATTTATTTGAAACACCCCTCTATAATTCAGGTTTGAATAGTTTTGCATATTTTTTTTGACGTCTTTTATAGGCTATTGTATAGGCCCGTGCCGTGTCAACATTCTGACTCCATCGGTTTCAATCACGAGTCAGCTCTTCATACTGTGGCAAGCCGACAGTGACCTGATCGCCGTTAACGGAAAAATCCGACTCGGACTTATTTCATAATCTCGTGATTGAAAATAACTCGGTATGTATAGTGTAAGGTGAATCTGATATTCTCATTGTATCTCCTTGTCAAACACCAAAAGTAATTTCAAAAGTTCTCGATAGCCTGTTCTCAAGTTTAGATTGATCGAGTCAATGCTTCGTAGTAGTTGGAAAGAATCATCCGTAGCGAAAAAACTTAATCAGTGACTGGCCGATAGTCACCGATAATCTCCTTCGCCAGAGGAGTAATTCTTTTCAAGATAATGTATCTCGCGATAATTCTCGCATTTCAATCATCTCAAACTTACGAACCAGTTATAACGATTGGTGCACATTGTAGGTGGTCAGCCCAACGAATGTTTTGCACACACTCGCCATTTATGTCATCCGGTGCAGGTTTATTGTTGGTCAACGACGAGAATCGAATTCGAGACCGCGGCTTGATGAGAAACTCTCTTAACCATTAAGCTACAATTCAAACGATCACCCTTCTTGAATATTGGACATAACTCGGCCACTTTCCATTCTTCTATCAAGAACTCTGAATTAATGCAATCAAGGAGTGAATTCCTTATAGGATGGATTCTCAATGATCATCTTTGCGGTTTGTATTGGAGAGTGTTCAAATACAGCTTGTTATACATGTGTAACATTAATAAGGGCAGACATATATTTACGCGATGTATCGAGTACCCATCGATGTTAACAGATGTTTCCATCCTGGTCCCGAATGACAGTTGATCAAGATCTTAAGGTATGGTGCAATTCGGTGATTATTTTAATGAAACCACGCGAAATGCGCTCATTGCTGAGTTATGTCTTCATTTTGACGTCCCAATATATATTACTTATTTGATCTTGCATTAAAGTCACCAATCTAACATCGTGCTCAGATATAGAGCCCATCAGATTTTCCAAATTATTGTAAAATGGGTCTTTATCTTGGGATTGGCTTTCATTAGTTAGCGCATGTATAAAGACAGATTGATTGACTGGAAGTCCAATACAGTCTTTTTTACCTGTGACCCAATGAGAAATCCAACTCCAAGTTTTCGAGGTCCAAGTTCATCTCCAGTGTGTCACAATGTATAGCAATGAGACACATGGACTCCACTTTTGGACCATCGAGTTTTTTGAAGCGCTACGAGTTCCAGCCCATACTCCTTCATATGTGTGATAAGGCCGTCAAACGGGTCAGGTTTTCCAAGTGACTACACGTTCCACGTACCTACCGTCAATCTCATGTCCTGATACTTAAGCGATGGGTCATTGTTGTTGGTTATTTTCTATGGGTCTTATGGTTCGTTCGTAATATTTACGAATCATGGATGCCCCCACCCACAGGCGACATGCGTTTTGCGTATGCCAATAAAAATATTTTCTCCCACAATATTACAATCGTAATAGTTATTCAAATTATATTCCTACATTTAAAATAAAACTACAAATTTAAATTAATTTCAATTTGTATAAAGTACTTTTCAGAATAGAGATTTATGCTGTCGATAATTAATTTTAGGAAATACTTAATTCATACGATTCGTGTTCAAGTATTGTTTTCGACAAAAAATTTTAATGGTTTACATAAATAGTTAGACTATTGTATACACTAGGTCTGTAATAAGGAACAAAGAGTACAATTCAAAAGTAATAACAATTATATTATTATTACTAATTGTATGTAAACAAAATAGCTCATAATTTACAGGGTGGTCGATAATCTAATTCATATGCTGTTTCATATTTCAATACACGATTTTATTATATAGCATAATATTTGTGTGATAAGGTGTGCCCCATTGTTTCTTTATTTATTGAGATTATCCTTTTTAATCATACATATAAACATATTGTGATGATTTAGATGACAATCCTATATCATGTATATATTGTGTTGTACTAAATTAATTAAGTCCTAAACACTTTTATTTTAAGAATCAATATCGAAATGTCTTTAAATAAATGACGTCACATTTAACCATAATACATTATAATTAACATTTTACTTAGCTGTTTGATATTGTTATTAACTTTATCAAAAAAAAAAAATATTTAGTTGTTCGTTTGCTTGTTGTACATGAATGAATAACACGCAAGTTTTGTTCAACTCTAATGATGGGTTAATCTGATGGTGTATTGTATTTCTTTGTTTATGTCTTACTAAATATTGATCTATATGTTTATTGATTTCTAGATAATCTAATTTTGTTCACAATTTTATCAACAATATGCGGATTTTCATGCAACATTTTATTTCCACTCGTATTATTGTCACTTCATTTTAATTAGTTTTGTATGTTGCTTAATTAATTGACGAATCGTTTTACTAACCCCTTAAATTGTGTCGATAGTATCGTAAAGTTCACATCTCTAGTAGAATTTATTGCTTTAGTCGATTTTTCTTACACTACAAAGAGTATTCCTTATAGCAATACTCTAATTTAATTAATCGCAATAGTTGTTTAAATTAAATTATAATATATGTGTAATTAAATAAACTTAAAAGTATATCATTCAATATTCGATTCAATGATTTTGTATATTGATGATGTTGATTTTTAAGAACTTTCTACAGATTTCATATAATGAGGAGAAATTTTTTCAAAACTTTTGTGACATATACTCGTATAACCCGTAGACCATTAACAATTTATTGTTTACTTTATGATACAAATAAATATAAATTAGAAGCGTTAATTTATTTGCGGAAAGTTATGCGAGTTTACCCATATCGATTATAAAAAAAACAATGAAATTCGTATGGCGTATCGACTCCATTAAAGAGCAGGCATATAAACTCGTATATGATATGCATAATAAGCTTCCAGGATAATGTCGTAAAATAACTTATATGTAATAAATAAAACAACACATTCATTTAATAATTTTATTTTAATAACATTTTTAATTCCCTTAACGTTTTTCAACATTATATGTGTCTTCACCAGTTATCTAGTCTTATATGAAATAAATTAAAAAGCATTTAAGGAACAATATCTACCTACATGAAACATACAAGAATACATACAAGAGGACATCTGAGTAAAATAATTGTATTTATATAAAACAAAACTTAATTGCTAGTTGGCACGTATGTACATTGATATTTTGATATATGGCCAGGAGATTAGCAATTTAAAATGCGCTAATCCTTATTTATCTGGTTAAAATACAATATATTTACTTTAAATTGTACAGAATAAGATTATTTATGTTTCAAATTTAACGAATGTATGCATGAAATTCTTATTTTAAACCTCATTATGACATAGAAAATCAGGCGACTTCCTTAACCAGAAATGTGTGCTGTATATAAAATTTTTTCACAGGCAAGCATTTTTATAATCGATTTAAAATTAAATTTAATTATTTTTCTATTTTGTTATATAAAATATTATATAATATTCATTAACTTATATAAATTGAGTTGTTTTTTTTTTATTTTCTTTTTACATGATTTAATTAAAATTATATTTAGCTAGAAAGCATAGGCAAATGCAAAATTTTCTTTTATATTGAAAGAATGGGTTTGTTAGTGCTTAATACTTGTTTATTTTAATTACTATAACCAACTGTAGGTGGTGGGTGACTGTTTTATAACTACCTCGAGATTTCCACTGCCTTGAGTTATATTTCACGTTGCAGATCAAAAACCAAAGAACCAAATTATCTATTGAACAAGTTGTTATTGATTACTGCCTATTCGAAATTCTTCTAAGTCTTTAAACTCTTCATTTTTTGAAGAGGTAATTCTCATAACAATCTTCAAAATATAGCTTTTTCCGGAAATCTGTCTAGATCCGGAGAGTATGGTGTTGGTCGTATTTCTTTAATGCCATAGATTTTCGAGTGGAATAGCAGCCACTATTTTTGATCGGGGGAAGTAAACTGACATAATTACTGTTGTTGCTTAGGGCTCCATAACATCTACAGCTGTTGTTTCCGGTTCGGACTTTTGAACCAAGATTCGTTACCAGTAACGACTTTATTAAAGTTGCTAGACTGCACAATTTTCGAATTTATTACAGAAAATTTAGTAAAATGCACTCAAGCATCTTTTTGGTGCTCTTTTAAAACTTGTAGAACCCATCAGAAGTATCTTTCCTCGTGTATCCCAGATGATTATTTAATATTTGCGATACAATTATGGCATTCAAGATCAATCATTTCTGCAATAATTTCTTGTCTCAATCGTTGATTTTGGTCAACTTTGGGCTTCACCAGACCCACAGTAACGTTATCAGTGGAAATCTGTAAAGAGGATACAACCGTTTCATATGCAATTTGACATTCATACAATATTTGCAGTGACCTTAATATACGCCAAAAACCTAAGAGAATCACAAAGTGGATTTCTGTTTGTGTTGGTAGTTGATTTCGCCTGATGCATTCTCAGCTATTTTGCGTTTTCTCGCCTCGATTTTAACCGATTCTGAATTTTTGAAAGAAATCTCATAAAACAATTACAAAGGATTTAGACTATACGATTGTGAATGAGCTTGTACTCAAAATGGTATGTGCATGCAGTAAAAATAACAGGTTTTATGTCTAAAAAGCATTAAATAAAGTTAGTTTAGTTCCTTAAATCTAGGGTTTCTCTGCTCGTTATATAAAATTTAATAGTTAATGTGGGATAACACAAACTTGTTGTGCCTTCTTAGTGATTATGTAAAATATTGGATGTGGGATGCTTCGTTATTAGTTTGGTCGAATTGAAAATAAAATCTTTACAACAATCTGTACAAAAATTAACACCAAAAAAATTGATTTATTGAACCGCTCAGCAGATCTCCTGAAAATACTTGGCCGGCAAATGATACTTTCGTTTACATAATACTTAATTAAGAAATAGGAATAACACGTAACTCATCGATAGTTAACACGTTTCTGCAGTTACCTAACAAGCGTCATAAAAGTTGACGAATATTGAAGCTTTCAAAAACGAGCACTAAACGAATGGTTTTATAATACCTCAAGCTAGGACCTATAAAGATTTGTAAATAATATAGCTTTCATTAGATTGTACAATCAAGCATTCTAACTGAGCATAGCCAAGCCCATTGTGTACCCGTTTACAAGTTGCTAGATAAGCTCATGAAGCTTTACTATAACAAACTTATAATATTATCAAGCCATTTCAACTTGTCGCCGAAATAATACGGCGTTTGTTGATCTCCAAAGCACCAATTGTTCTCACAATTCGATTATGTATTCACTTGATTTATGATATTTTTATAACTACGTTTATGCTTTGGTTCTAATCATCTTGTAGTTGAAATTGGGTCAACCTCGAACTATCTTATCGTTTATACTATCAAGTCGAGTCGAAACTGATGTATGGATGTAAGAATAATTATTACATCAATCCTCGTTGGGATTTCACTCGACTCAACCTTACAAATTTCTTGAATCGAGGTAACTACAACACGACTCGACTGTCAACCAAACTTTTTAACTAAAGTATAGTTACTTCAGCTTAGTTAGTTATATAAATTTATTTAAAAGTTGTATTATGTTTCGAGCTAGGAAGTGCAACGAGCCGACACAATTATACCGTACTCCTATACAAAATTATATAAACTTAGGGTTTCAGTTTCCAACTAGTTGTGATGTGTTATGAATGAAGTCTTAGTGTGATATTTACTCAAAACAAAATAAGTGTAGAATAAAATAAAAAAGAAACCAGTCAAGCAATATTTATTACGTGAGCTTTTATTTCCGTCTTTGCATGTTTTCATGGAAATTTCAGTACCCAGAATTGCTAATGGGAAATCTTAAAGTTTTATAGATATAGATATGCATATATATGATGAGCGAATTAGTCATGTAACTAGGCTATGACTAGGAATTTGGGAATCTGGATCGACAAAAGACTTAATTGAAGGTACACATGGAAAAATAAACCAATAATTGTAAGAGTATACTGAATACGATCAAACCCGCTTGTGTCCTCCAAAAATTCGTATAGATTAAGCGTGAATGGGAGTTGTATTGGGGGCGATTAATTCCACACAATACATAGTTGAAATGGGTGACTCACCTTTGAACGTCAAAAGAAAATTTGTTCCTGTCGAATACTTACAAATAATTGTCTGATAAATGAAATAATAACAACATTGCGAACGGGAATTAATAACCAAAGCACCAACCGGCCAAAAATAATTGAGGAAAGATATTTTCCAAAATTAGACCGGTGAGTGCAAAAATCTTGCGATGAGCTTACATTTTGAAGACACAACAAATGCGATGATAAATAAGTTATCGGTGGATCGCGAGTTCTAAAGAAAGTGTTGAGACTAAATGACAGTATCTGTTTAATGAATGCTGAGTTGATTGGAATTAAAGGAGGAGAGTAATTTTATTCTCTAACTCCCTAAGTGGGTTAGAGTTAATAAAACGAAGAGAGGGTACTCAGTAATATGTGTGTAGAAAACCGAATGAGTACTTTCAATCTTGTGGGAAGGACGTTATTCTTCAATGGATAACTTCACATCTACAAAGCTAATGAAAGAGCCAATATGCTTTCAAAATGGAGTTGTTTGCTTGAAGAAACAAATGAATATAATTTTATGGATGCAAGAGATGTACTTCGTATGTTTGAAAGAAGTACTTTGAGTGGAATAGTGAGTCTTTGTTAAGCCCTTTTTCTGGGAGAATTGGCGACTCAAAAATGATTCGAGATTGGGTGAGATTAAATCATGGTAATTGGAAAGAATGTCTTTATAAACATCACCTGAGTGATAATAATCTATGTGAAAGTTGTTTAGTTGTTGAGGACATTAAACATTTGGCTCAGCAATGTACTAATTTTAGTCAAAAGAAAACAATGTTCGATGTCCTCACAACAGGGAATCTGATTGAACTTTTGCGAATAGATAATAATGTGTATAAGGCTATATATGAATTTTTAAAAGAGTGTGACATAACGGTATGAAACTGAATCACTGCGTATGAGGAGAGTAAATGATAAAACAATGTAAAGTAAAAATGTAAATAAAAAATGGACCATATGACTATCCTATGATTGGAGTTAGTGCCAAAAAAATAATCTTTATTATGATAGAAACCTATTCATTGTCTAGCATCTAGTCACACGTATGTTCTTCAGAATAAATATTCGGTTCATTTGCTTCTCTAACAAAATTAATCGGAGTTCTGTTTCGATAATTCAGCATTGAATATAAACAAAAGAGCGTTGTCCTCTTTTCAACTGATCGGATTCTTATAAATTATAAAATAAAAATATCATAATGCCAATGAAAATTTCTAAGAAATATAACATTGTACGTAATAATTTGTATATAAATATTGTATATTGTGTATACAGAGAGGTAGTAGTGGGCTTTTCCTTGTAATAAATATTTTTCAATTTTCCATGTTGTTGATTAATTGATCCATCATGCGCCAATAAAGTATACATTTTAATATTACATACATTCTTTCAAAATCAATGTAAACATTAAATAAATATGTATTATGTATTACAATATATAGTGAATCAATAAAAATGATTAGCTTAGATTGGGCAACGGGTGACAAAATTGGCTTTCCAGCTATATCTCAAAATATCATTATAAAATATAACTTGTTATAGAATTTTTATTGCTGCACAACATTTATTATAAAAGCAAGTAATAACTGCTAATAAAAAGTAAAACTCATTGGCATAACGAATTTATTATGAGTTTTATATATTTTTTCAAAAGTGAAATTAATGTAAATATTATTGTGTGTACCTGAGAGTTGGATAGCTGGTTGCTTGGTTAGTTGATTTTATTTATTTAAACAAATTGGTTTAGAAATATTTTCTCTGTACAGTGGTGATTTCTTGATGTGTTGTGAAATAACATTTATTTTGAATATCTTAACATTTTATTGAAAAGTAATAATGATAAAATTTATTCTTGAAGAAAAACGTTATCGCCTTGAGATTTAAGATCTTAATGTAGTTAATTTATATTTAATATTAATATCTTCTAATAAATTGTTTGTTGTTTCAGGCTCGAATTGCCGCCCTACTCGGTGAACGCAAAGGACAGGAATCCTTAAAGTCCGATTTAATACGTCGCATAAAAATGCTTGAGTATGCATTAAAACAGGAACGCGTAAAATTTTATCGATTAAAATATGGTTGCGATCCACCAAATATAAATGATGTTAAACCACCATCCGACGAGGGAATTGGTAACGACGTAGCTCCAGATTCTGAGGTACCATATAGTTCTGTATCAAATATTACTTGGCGACAAGGCAGACAATTATTACGACAATATCTTCAAGAAATTGGATACACAGATACAATAATTGACGTCCGCTCAAATCGTGTACGTTCGTTATTAGGTTTAAATAATAATACGGAACAAGAGGAGAATATTAATCCGAATATTAATGGTAATGAAAATAATAAACGGGCTAGCGATACGCAAGGTATGCAAACCAATTTTTATTTTAATTTTTTTTGTGTTTTTTTTTCGTTTTTTCCGTTTTGCTTTCATTTATTAATTTTGATATACAAGTTGAGTACAATGATTTTGAAGGGCGGAATACACCAGCAAAGAAAACGCAACCCGCTAATATGACAGAGGCAATGATACTTGATTCGGAAGCGGCTGTGATGGCTAATTTTGAATTTTTAGGACAGGACACGGAAATATCCGACGATGACGAGATACCGGATGATTTAGATGTAGTTGGGGATAATGACGAGGCAGACATTAAAACTTCGAAACGTAAAACTGAAGATGGGATTATATCGCATGAAGGTAAACTAGTAACTATTTAATTTGATTAATTATATAGATTATTTTAATCGATTTAATTACAGAAGTTATATCTGATGAAGTGTTGAACGAACTCATAGCTGTAAATGAACAAATTTATGGAAATAAAAATCAAAATGATGGAAACGAATGGGGTAATTTACCAACCAGATTTTTATATATGAGTAATAAAGACTAATGAGAAAATTAAATATGTATTTTAGATAATTCAAGGCGTAATTTAATGCCCGGAGATGAGGAAGTTGATTCAACGCTTGGTTTGGGAGAATTAGCTCAATTAACCGTTAATAATGAAGCTGAATCAACATACGATGTATCGAACACAAAGGAATCTTACAGAAAAACATGGAATGCTAAATATACATTACGATCACATTTCGATGGTGTTCGAGCATTAGCATTTCATCCTCAAGAATCAGTTTTGATAACTGCATCGGAAGATCATACACTTAAATTATGGAATTTACAAAAAACAGTCCCGGCCAAAAAATCGGCAAGTCTCGATGTCGAACCACTATACACATTTCGCCAGCATACTGGGCCAGTTATTAGTTTAGCTATGTCAGCAACAGGTGAACAATGTTATTCAGGTGGTTTAGATGGTATTATAAATTGTTGGAATTTACCATCGTCGAATATTGATCCGTACGATAGTTATGATCCTTCGGTATTAAAAAGTACATTCGACGGCCATACCGATGCTGTTTGGGGTTTGTCTGTGAATCATACAAAAGGACATTTAGTTTCGTGTGCAGCCGATGGCACCGTTAAACTTTGGTCCCCACAAACAAAAATCCCATGCTTAAATACGTTTAATTCGGAAACCGAGGGTATACCAACATCGGTTGATTTTGTTCGGGACGAAATCGATCGAATTGTTGTTGCGTATATAAGTGGTCATTGTATTATTTATGATACAGAAACCGGTAAACAAGTTGTTAAATTAGAAGCTGCTCAGGAAATAGCTGGTAATTTTGGTAAACATATAAACAAAGTTGTAAGTCATCCAACACTTCCAGTTACGATCACAGCACATGAAGATCGCCATATACGATTTTGGGATAATACAAGCGGGTCGCTTGTACATTCAATGGTCGCACATTTAGACGCTGTTACAAGTTTAGCAATCGATGCGCATGGTTTATATTTATTATCCGGATCGCACGATTGTTCAATACGACTGTGGAACTATGATAATAAAACATGTGTCCAAGAAATTACGGCACATCGTAAAAAATTCGACGAAAGTATTTTAGATGTTGCTTTCCATCCATCTAGACCCTATATAGCTAGTGCTGGTGCCGATGGATTAGCAAAAGTATTTGTTTAAACACAAAATATATACATAATGAATGCATTAAAACCAGATATTTTTTTTTTAATTTAATTACGTATTATTATTAATTTTTTTTTGTTTAATGTTATTTTTTAATTTAATTTAATTTTTTTCTTTGTGTAAAAGATAATAATAAATAAATTATATATTTTGAACATTTAAAAAACAAAAACTACAAAATAATCGTAATCGATATCAAAAAAAAATTAAATAATTAAAGAAATAAGAAACATAAATTTATGCATGTACTTTAGACAAAAAAAAATGAAAACTATAATTAATTATTAAACATATTCTCAAGAAAAAAATAAATTTATTTATAAATTAGTCAAAAAATATACAAAACAATATTTGAAAAAAAAATAATAATAATTAGTAATTGTGAATAAAATTAAATAAAAATAATTTTCTATTTTATTTTTTAAGTTCGCTTTATTATTTGGTTTCTAGTTTTTCTTTTTTTTTTTTTTTTGTTCCAAATCATAAATTCCAACATTTTTCTTATATAACTCTATATCTATACGTTAAAAAAACTTAAAAATTAAATGGCTAAATTATTATACATATTTATGATATTTGGTATCAAGCGACGAAATTGTAAAAAAGTTTTTCAATGAAAAATAATTATATAAGTTAATTCCATATAAAAAATGTTCATGCTCTCATTTATTATACTAGACACGAAAGAAGTGATGCCAGATAAATTTTGACACAATTTCTCGTACGAAATCATGATTACAGGATATTTTAAAACATTATTCAAATATCTGAAATCATATAATTATTGTGTTCATAGTATTTTATATACTCATTTTCATAAAAAATAAGTCCAAGGGTTTTTAAGGTATGTTGCCCGTGCTCAACATACCATTTACATTACATACATTTCGTAGCATACATCATATTTTGAGACGAATCCTTGTATATAAAAAAAATAAAATAATCCAACTTTAAACAAATAATAGTTCAATGTTTTCCCGTAGCTCTAATATTTAAGTTTTTAAAAGCCATTTTTAATTCTATTCTCGTTTTTTTTTTACATACATACATATATAATTTATCTAAGTTTTAAACCACTTGTAAAATGAATCATCATTTTTTTACCATTGTAATTGCATCGATTTGATTATTTATTTATTTTTAATAATTTAAATCGAAATTGATATTAAAATATTATACGTTAATTAAACGGATCGAAACAGAGATAGAGAGAGAGAGAGAAAAAGAAAGATAGTGATCGCCGATCCAAATAAAATCTAGTCATCGACACATACACGAAAATTTTTTTATTAAATAAATGGATTAATTTTGCACGTTTTAATTTTGTTTTTATTAATTTATTTAATTTTTTAAACTAATTTTATATCGATAATAAACAAAAAAAAAATAACAAATCGATAAAATTACAATGTAGATTATTTTGTTTTTAAATAATTTATAAATTATTAATTTTATTAAACATAATCGAAAATAATTTTTAAACATACTTAAATATAAAACCAATCAGTAGGGGCCTATTTATGAAAATTTTCCTTATCTAAACAATTATATTATAATTAATTAATTAAATGTTAATAAATTCTTTATTATATAAATTTACACAATCTGTGTTTTATCAATTATGAGATGTGGAACTATATGTGTACATTAAATTTCAGGTGAGATTAAATTTTCATAAACGAGCCCGCGTTAATTACTTATTTAATTCATTTTTTATATATTTTCTAAATTATACTCCATCATAACTACAAAATAATTATAATAAAACAAGATAGCAATAATTCTTTATAAATTTAAAAAATAATTAATTAATTTAAAACAAACTTAACATGTTCAAAAAATGTATAGTAAATACATAAAATAATAATTAATGTTATATTTTTTCAAAAACAAAAAATTGTCTATAAATTGTATGTTAATTAATTAGCTCTATTATATCTATATTTATATATATATATATATATATATATATATATATATATATATATATATATATATATATATATATATATATACACGAAATCTTTTGAAAAATAACAAAATAGTTTAACATTTTTAATTAATTAATTATATAATATATAACATTATATACATAATATATAAAAATGACAAAAAATCAAATTAAAAAAAAAATTAAATATATAAATAATAGAGAGTTATGATTTTATTTTATAATATTTTTTTAATTATAATTATATAAATATATACAATTTAGTAATAATAAGATTAAAAATTTAATACTCAAAAAAAAATATATACTTTTTATTATTTTATTGGTTAGTCATTCCTTCCATCAGTTAACTTTTACTATTTGCTAATATTTTATTTATAATTTGTTTAAATACTTTTATAATGCGATCTATTGGATGTTTCGTTCTGCGTCGATTATTTTATTTTCCTTTATTTACTGTGTCTAACAATTATGGAGTTTGAGCTATGATTCTATATATCGCACTCAAACTCGTATATTGGGATATAAGAACACTAAATTGAATATTTAATGTGTATCGAGTCGAGGAAATAGTCTGGCTTGCATGTCTGAGTCGATCGGAATATTTTATAATCTCGCTGGCGAGTGATAGAACCAAATAAATGTAAGCCCTAACAAATGATAAAGGTATAAGTTTAATTCATATCTCGCTGGAAAATTTATATACTTTCGTTTTGTAAATACAATAATAAAAGGTATATTAGGTATTTATAAGTGAATGAAAGAATTGAAATTATTGGCGAGATTTGTTTATAATTATATTTGGACGTATTTTCTTTTACATGGTTAATTTATTTAGAATTAGTAAAGTATACAGGCAATATTCTGTTTTGATAATTCCTACGCTTTCGCTAACTGTTGAAAAATCTCTGGGATAAAGATTAAGAAATTAATAAATTCAACTACAAAATATATATATATATATATAACGCAAATTAAACAATTTTATTTAATTATTCATTATTCAACACAAGAACCAAGAAAAAATTGTAACACAAAATATAAATACATAAATAATATAGATTTTACTTATAATTATCTAAATATACATACATATACATATAAATATATATATATATATTAATTAATTACAATAAAACAAAAACATTTTAGCAATTAAACATAAAAATCGAAATCGAAGTCTAGTACTTGCTCCATATTATATAGATACCTCCTGCTAACGACACGAATTTTCTATAAGAACCTACCAAAACAATTACCTATTTAGGCGATATACAGGAGTAGTACTAAGCTGATGTTATAAGAAAAGTTATAAATAAAAAATTTTTAAAAAAAAATATAAATACACATATATAAATAAATCAATAATTAATCAATAAATAAAATGTTTTCTGTAAAAAACTGTTGTAATTTAAAAACATTATTAATAATAACAAATATATACATATATATTATATAAAATATATAATTGAAACCAGAAAAAGTCTTATTACTAAATTAAACTTAAATAACAAAACAAAACTGTATTAAAAATATATAAAGTAACATTAATTAAAATAAAATAAAAAAAGAAAATACTATTGTTAGTTCGCCTCTATACAATAAAAATAATATAAATATTTAAAAACAAATTAATTAAAAATATTTACAAATTAAGTAAAAAAAAAAACATCTCTAAATTATAAATAAATATAAATACTTACTACTATAATTTTCTTGGTTAATATTTAATTTAAAGTTATATTTATAATTGTTTATGGTTTATTTATACAAAAAAATAAAAATGGTTTCATTTATTAAAAACAAGTAAAATATTATTGCAGAAAATTATTATTTAAAATTAATAATAACAAATAAGAACAAAAAACAAATTTCTTAATAAAATTTTAATTATATAAATACATATAAGGATTATTAATACAAAATGTGTTATATAATAAAAACAAATAGGTAAGTGTTGATTTTTATTGAAGATGCATTTGAGGTTGAAGTATATATGAATGGTAATGTATTATTTTCAGATTTTGAGTTTTTTGAAATAAATAACTAATTTTTTATAATTATAACCTCTTATATGATTTCATATTTTATTGGTTGTACATTACATTATGGTATGAAGTCACAACTTTCGAATCTATATACAATACTTCAAAACAATAGTATTAAGAATGATCTAAAGTGTTTATTTGAATAAAGAAGGAAAGGCACATATGGAAGCTATATGTAAAAATTATAACTTCCATTAGGCATAAAGATCTCTAAAATTTTTTACTGCAAAAAGTCAACACCATACACACACGTCCCATGAATACAAACTAATTTACAATGGGATAAAAAAATCTTAAAAATTAAGTTTAAACTACCTTTATTGTCATTCTAGCATGCCATTCAAGTTGATAATTCAGATCTTAAATTCCTACTACTGAATGGAACAGAATTTCATCGAGCAGTACCTCTAACAAAAAATGAGGAATTTAAAGACCTAGAAGAATTTCGAACATGAAGCAATCGAAGACAGGCGTTATGCGACCTGCTAAATAATAACTTTTTGAATAGATAATTTGGTTCTTTAGTTATGAGTACTTTCCTATTAAAAGCGCTCTAGTATAGAGTCAAATATGGTCAAATTTCCTAATTCCGAAAATAAAACGAGTGTAAGCATTAAAACATCTTTTTAGACGTCATATTCTCCTCAAACATACCAAATTAGACAACATCACCATATAGGAAATGTGGAAGGAGATATGACATAAACCTCCTTTTCAAACTGATCCGTAAACCTTACCTCTTTATACAGACAACTAAGTAATCCAAATATATTCTTACTAACTTAAACTAAATCGCATGTACCAGTTTTGTTAACAACTATCCCTCAATAAGATGAATATAAGGGAAAAGAAACGTATCTAACGTTTTCCCTTGTAAGATTTTTTGTAAATACCAATAGATTGCGATTCTGCTAGTAAATAAAACACAGTACTTGGTCCTTTATTATATTCTCTGTAGATTAATGACATAGATTTCTCGTTTCACCATTGTTTGTTTCACATTTTCGCTGATTTGATGTTCAAATTTATAGAAAAAGTAACTTTTTTTTATCACCATTCTAGTAACGGAAGAAATGTAGAATAACAACTACAAAAAAATGTTTGTGAACAATCCGATTTATAACTTATCTAGCAGACTAAAGAACGTTGTGATTTAAAAAATCAAAGGCCTTTGAAAAATCTAACAAAGTGAGAGAAGTCAGGTCCCTGTTTTCGATACTACGGTGAATATCATCGCCCATATTCAATAACGCAGTATTCGTACCATGGAACTTCTTAGCCGAAATTGAAAGACATTGAGTAAACTATTATTAATTATATGCGACTGAATTTGATTTTAAATAGTATTTTAAAGACTTCGAAAATAGAACAGTACTGCTAATTTTAGGAAGGAGGTTAAGATAAAATTAAAAATGTATTCGAACACTTCAGATATAAAATCAACAATAGATCGAAGCAAAATTGGATCATCTTTGAAATCTAAAATACCATTATTTTTACACCTGCTAAGACTTAAATTTCGAACATTACGCCAATAAACTTTGGGCGAAAAAGAAGGATTTAATTTAACCTGGAAAAAACTACGCTTGACTGCCTTAATAAAAAATGTTTCACTATTGCCTAACCTTTTCCACGAGCGAAATTTACGTACCCTAAATCTGACTGCAGCTGTAATTTCCTTAGACATCCATGGATGAGATAAGGTTTAATTATCACTGTTCTTAAGAAGAGCTTAACTATCGAAACCCGAATTAAAAAAATCATTGTAAAGCTAAATTTGTCTTGTAGAGGAATCAAGAGAAAAAAGGATATCCCAAGGAAAAGAGCTACTGAATAGTGGTAGATTGGAATCATCTATATTGGAAAAGTCTCTAAAACAAAAACTTTTAGGCTTCGGACGAGAGAAACAATTAATAGAGAACACTAAAAGTCATAATGGGCTCCTATACCGAGAGACAATTGATTGAAAAAACAAATAGAGTTATCAGTGACCGATAAAACATGGCCAATAAGAGTAGCAGCGACACCATTAGTGGTTGGATGTAGGTTCGCCAATATTATGTACCGAACCGATACATTAACTGTGCAAACTATTCAAATAATTCCGAGAGCACCACCTATCCTGTAACATATCGAAGTTGAAGTCATCTGAGATGAATATTTCATCATACTGACAGGTAACATAAGGGTTTTAAGAGTTCAATATCTAGTACGAATTTTTTAAATTGTGTATAATACCGCTTGCTTTTTATGGATGGGTTGTACATAGTCCCAAATAAATAGCTACGCTTATTAACAAAAACACAAACAAATAAGAACTCTACATTGAATTCTGTTTGTCTTCTATTCATACTCTTGTCTCTTAGCATTTATATCACCTCTTAGTATCAAAGAGAAATTATAAAATTTAAAACCTAGAATCTAGATCCTTTTCACCATTTGATTACATTACGATCCGTTGTGTAAATAGACACATCTATGACTCCCTGTTGGAGTACAGAATTCATGTAATGTTCAGATGGTTCTGCGAACCACTAAAGAATTCAAAGTGCCATGAGCCACAAAAATTATAGTAAAGATAAGAAAAAAAACAAACAAACGTACATCGTTGCGGTAAAAATTAAAAGAGAAAGTATCTAAAGATCTCGCGCTCGTTATTCCTTTAACAACTTAAACAAATATATATTTCTGGTTTAAAAGACCAAGACGAGTAGTGGCAATAGTAGTAGCTACTACACTATCAGTCCCGCAATGTGTTTTATCTGAAAATGAAGGCCAAGTAATTCGGTATGTTTAAGGCCATTCGTTGATTCTCAAACAGGAAAACAAGGATCAGACCTGTGATGAGGAATATGCAGGGTAGAAGAAATGGATTACTTAACTGCATAGATGGACAATCTTTTCTCTACTATACTCCTGCGATAAATTATGAATTTCGAAGTTCTCGAAGCGATCAAGTTTTATTTGTACCGAAACATAGAGAATGATCCATTATATGGTTTATTGCTTATGACAGTACGAAGAGCTGGAACTCTTACATCGCCTTACCGAATCATAACTAAATTTAATACTTAACGCTTAAAGAAGTATGGTTTTGTCCAACAAAATTTTCCCATATCAATCCGGTACATCACCTGCTAAGATCTAAAGGTTTCCAAAACAAAAAATTGGAAGCTTATATATGCTGTACAATCAGTAATTCAGAAACACCAGATATGTGCTAATTATGGGATCACCAGAACCGATTATGCTATATTACTACTAAATTCAATCAAATTCATCCTAAGTTAAATGAAATATATTTTAGACTTCATTTGATTCTGGGCCACTTTTAGCAATAAAGCATATGATGTTTTGAAAATTATTGATGATATTGCTATAAAACAACGTGTTTCGAAGAGACAACCTCCTAAGTACTGCTAAAATGGGTAACTTAAAATATATACCGAGAATATTGGGCCGAGGCCTCGATATCGTAAAAATTAAAGATTTCTCCTCGGTCGATATAAGCTTCAGAAAATTTAATATTACCTGTATAGGATTATTATCTGAAACCGGCCAGAACGATAGTCGATATTTGAACATTTGTAGCAACTAGACAGTCATGTTGTTGACTCAGGGTCTCATAGAGGAATGGCGCTAGCTATGAAAAAAATAACAAAACTAATAGAATTTTGGTTATGATTGTACGTCGTGATGCGCTCTGACAACAAGTATTCATATAATTATAGTCTGTTTGTTTGTTTTTATCTCAACAATCTGTTTCGGGGCTCAAGGCACTTCCCTTCTTTCACGGTTACGCCATTACAGCCAAATCGACGACGTACGGCTATAGGTCCGATTACGTAGAACCATCTGCACATTGCATAGCTCCATGCCAGTCTATAGTACTGACATGGAAGATGGGTTGGCCCAATTCTGCACACCAACAAAGGGGCATAGATGTGTTCATTTGCACCACCGATCTTAATCGTATGGTGAAAATCCCTTTACCATCCTGCCCCTATCGGGATTCGAACCCGGTACTTCACGCTCTTAACATAATTTTAGGAAATCTTACATCGATTCACTTTTATTCTTTAGAGCTTAGTTGTTAGGCAGACTCTCAGATGTGTACTGTAAGAGAAAATCTATTAGACAGCCTTACTTATGGTGTGCATGATTGGTGATCTCGATATTAACAATGAATTTAGTATTAAAACGATAGACAAAATTATGGAAGGATAGTATTTTTTGAAAGAGATAGTTTGAAAGCTGAATTTTAAACTGAGGTTGCGACGATCCATGATTTAAAGATGGATAGTTAGAAGAACATAGCAAGAAAGCTTCCTCTTCTCTGGAACTAAATTATTAATGTATTACAGTAAGAACTGGACAAAGCCAGGATAGGGATGGTTACATATACAGATATTTAACGAATATCCTGAAAAATCAATATTTACTCTTCCTCATGAATTTGGGATATAGTAGGTATATAGACGTAATCAATAAAAATGCCTTTGAACAAGATACTCGACAATAAACTAATAGAGGAATTGCTAAAAACCTTCTCCACACTACACGTCTATTTATGATTACAAACCTTTGCCCATTACCCTGAAATACTGCAAGAACCAGTTTGCATCGAGATTCGTGTCTTCTCAAATTTTCACTGACGACTTTAAGTGCAGTCGGACATCAATCCAAAATTAATGAAATTAAGATCAGTGAGAATTTTTAGAAACAACAGGGTAGGGGAACTAGCTAGACGTGGTACGACTATCCGAAAAATGAACTGGAAGGCCTTCCAACCAAGCTAATCGAACCGTTAACATACAAAATGTGGACAAACTACTTATTAAGACAAAACTAATTTATAATTTTATTTGTTATTCTATTTAATTTTAAAATTTTATCAATTTTTTGGTAATAAATAAAATGAAGTATTTTGAATGATCGTGTTCTAAATTCCAATTTGTTGCGCCAATCCTGTATACATATGTAGAGTAAATACTCCCATTACGGATGTGATTAGTGCTTTCAATGCCAATGTTAACCATGGTCCTGATGACAAAATTCTCAAAATTCCATCCAACCATACACCGCGATACGTAGTTGCAGCCAAAAGGATCGTAACGACTGGAACAAATTTTTTATTAAGATCATGTCGCGAAAATAACCATAATAGGGTGGCTGTTGTTAAATGCTGAACTAAAGAAATATTTGATTCTAGACATTTTTGAATGTACATCCAATGAAATTCGGCACCTCGGGCACCAACCCATAGCAATAGGCCGCGCGATAGAATAACTTCAGCCGCGGCCCAACCTAAACCAGCTGTTATTAATTTACTGTGTCCTTTGCCTGGAATTTTTGATAGCACAAAAGCGAGTCCTAGAAGATCAGCTAGATCAACGCTGCATCGTAGAAATTCCTAAATTATAAAAACATTGTTAGTTCAATGGTTTATGTTGCGGGTCTCCAGTTGTCACTCACCGCTAAAACATTGAATTCTCCTGATGGTGAAATAGCTTCGGTGTCCGGAAAGAATGTAGCTAGTACTAACATTTTACACAATTGTGTAAATATATAGATCCCTCCCGATTGTATACACTTCCAAAATGCCCCATATTCTGATCTACAAATAAAATGTCACGGGGCTCATTCAACATAAAAATTTATTGTGTATGTACTACTTACAGTCCTGAATATTTGTATGTTAAATAGTATGGTACATAAACTAAGGCTACACAGTTACCGAAGTGATATAGGGTCATTATAATTTAGATTTTAATAAGTTTTATGTGATAAACTAATTAAATTAAAAACTAGTAAAGAATTTCCACATTTATTTGTGTAGAATGACAACTATTTTCTAATTGCATTGAAGTGGTTTCGGCCGGTTTTACAAATCAATTAAATTTTAGTGCCACCTATTGGACAACACTGTAACTATGAAATTCGACATTTCTTTTAGTAATCAAGTTCCACACTGATGTGTCAGTCACGTCATTGCTTTCAATTTGTATCTATTAGAAATTCTTTATTTGAGTTTATTTTTTAAAATTTGATTACTAGAAAATTTAAGTGTTAAACATCGTGCTGTTCAATCTAATTAATAAGTGTATAATAAATCAATTATTTAGTTGGATCAATTACAATATTTGCATGTAACACAAATTTTTTTGTTTTATTTGTGTCGATTATGAGATGCAAGCAAGACATCGTCGTATTGCAACGGACGATACTAGTCCAGCAAATGATCAACATTTTTCATTGGTAATCGACGATAGCACCAGTAATAATATCGATATAAGCGAAGAAAAAAAATATAATAAAAAGTGGACATTTACTAAATATTCGACCGAAAATTTACCTTCATATATTGGAGCACTCGGTAGCAAAATTTCAGCTGGTATCTCTTCATACATTCCAGCACAATCAAATCAAACAACAGATTACACATTTGGTAATCAACAGTCTAGCTCAACTGCAGAACTAAAGCATAGCAATAGTTTTAGTGAACTTCAAGAAGATTTAATATTGGATAAAAGTACAGACGAAATTGAAGTAATGACGGCACGTGATCGAACAGTCGAGTTTTCAAATGCAATACGTTCATTGCAGGGACCTAACATTGCCCGAGCGGTCAATGTTCGGGATCCCAAGAAAGTTAAACAGCTGCAAAGTTATTCTGAATTTATGATGATTGCTAAGCATATTGGAAAAAATATCGCAAACACATATTCAAAATTAGAAAAATTAACATTATGTAAGATTCCCGGGATTTTATCGTTTGAATCACACAACTTAATTATTATTTTATTTTAGTGGCAAAACGTAAATCATTATTCGATGACCGACCAGTTGAAATACAAGAACTTACTTATATCATAAAAGGTGATTTAAATTCGTTGAATCAGCAAATTGCTCGATTACAAGAAATTTCAAAATCACAACGGAAAACGACAAATGGCAAACATTTATTATCGCATTCCTCGAACATGGTGATAGCATTACAATCCAAATTAGCTAATATGAGTTCGGATTTTAAACAAATCTTAGAAGTTCGAACCGAAAATTTAAAACAACAAAAATCTAGAAGAGATCAATTTAGCCAAGGACAAGTATCTAATACACTTCCACCATCGGCAACACGGGGTGGACCAAATCAAAGTAGCTTATTGCTCTCGGAACAGGATCAAGTTAGTATTGATTTTAGTGAAAATCAACCACTTGTACCGCGCAATCAAATTCAACAGCAGCAATACTTGATGTATGACGAATCGGATAATTATGTTCAGCAACGGGCCGAAACAATGCAAAACATTGAATCGACTATTGTTGAATTAGGTGGAATATTTTCACAATTGGCTCACATGGTAAAGGAGCAGGAAGAAATGGTTGAACGTATCGATACTAATATTCAGGACACGGAGCTGAATATCGAGGCGGCACATACCGAAATTTTAAAGTATTTCCAATCCGTAACAAAAAATCGATGGTTAATGATTAAGATATTTGGGGTCTTATTAATATTCTTTATATTCTTTGTTGTATTTTTAACATAAATCGGTTGTTGTTAAATGTGGTATTTTCACCTTTATTTATTCTTTGGTATACGTACTCTTCTCTCAACATGGAAACACTTCAAAATAAAAATTTGAGTTATGTTTTTATTTCCTTGGTTTATAATACAACATAAATATATATGATGAAGCTGGTGTAAATAAAAACCTATTTGTATAATACAATTAAAATATATACTTATATGACGATTATTTTAAAATTATCAAAAATAAAATTCGTTTTAATATTTGTTAGAAATCATTAATAATTGTATAGTCAAAAGCTCATTTCAGTCAGTAGTTATTGCAAATACCGTTTTCTTTGTAGTGAGCGTGCAATCTAATCTATAACTTATTTGTCAAGTGGCTTTGATTTTACAATGTTAATATTCTCGATAAGTTTCTTTGTTTCATTTATCTACTTGATTGATAATTCTTTAAAAGGTATCGGATTCGAATCCAACAATGAAATATTCTTCGCATTAGAGCTAGACATAACAGTCCCTACATGGAAAGAAGACAATCAAAGTGAGTAAGCGTCAACGCTGCAAAGCGCTGGTGTAGCCTTATAAAATCGTTATGACCATCTTAGGAAATCTAAATGTAACGTCTCTCACCCTAGTGACACTAACCAGAATTGTAATGATCTTATTTCCTCAACAATTTACTGTTCACTCTCTATTGCTATCGGAAAATATTACTTGGATAACATTGAAAGAACTAAAATGGGAAATCAAAACTAATTTGAATGCGCATAAGGCTCCAGGATGTGATCTTATAACGGATCAGATAAAAACTTGTTACCGGAGAAAGCGTTAAGGAAACTAGCAACTAAAAAATTGAAGAAGTAATTATTATACTTAAGCCGAACAACCAGTGGGTGGGGGCATCCTTGTTTCGTAAATAGTTCGAACGAAACATAAGACCCATAGAATACGACCACAGTATCCAGAGCTTGTCGTAGGAGGCGACTAAATCTAGTTGGATCGCTGGGGTGACGACCCGCATCCATAAAAAATGTCAACAAAGAAAAAATAATCGAATAACGAGCAGTCACTTCAGAAACCTGGCGCGTAGTGCTCCAAGAAATTCGATTTCCTAAAAGAGGAGACCATGTGTCCCAAGGCTACACATTGCTACACAGTGGAGATGACCTTGGAAATCTTGGAGCTGGAATTCTCATTGGGCCACAGGTAAAAAAGGCTGTACTGGACTTGCAGGCAGTCGATACTCGAATATGTAAACGTCGCTTGTACATGAAATTAGCCAACCCCTCACTTGTCTATGTGTACATGCGGCCAATGACGTAAGCTATAGCTAACCCCAAGATAAACACTCATTTTACAATAATTTGGATAATGTGATGGGCTCTATACCTGAGCACAATGTCACATTGGTGCCTTTAATGATAGAGCTGGCAGAAATCAGACCGACTTATGAAATAATATAGGTCCGTATTCCCGAAAGGAAACTGCGACCGAAAATGGGGAATGAATGATGTACTTTGCGAACGCTCATGATCTGAAAGTGGCAAATACATTCTTTCATCATAAAACCATCCATTTGGAAACATGGAAACATCCAAGTAAAACACCCCGAAGCCAAATTGACCATGTGTTGATTTCCAAAGGGCGGGCTCGGGTGGTCCAAGACGTGAGATCTTATCGGTCGTCAACTAAATTCGTAGGCAGTGACCATTATCTGGTCACTGCAAAGCTACCATGGACATTTTCGTACGTCAGGGAAGACAGGGGAATATACAACGCGATTCTCCAGTGAAGGTCTGATAAATGAAGAAACGCAACAAATATATCAAGATCTTGTCAGTAATAGCATTTTGCGATCTTATTACCAATCTGAAGAAGTGAATAGTGTCTGGGAAGTATTGAAAACCTCGGTTGTCGATGTTGCCCAGCACATTCTCGAAATAGTGAAAACTAAGATTATTGGTCTGATGAGCAGTGTCGACTTGCTGCTGAGCAACGAAATATAGTCATATACAATGACGCGCAGACTCGGTTTACAATTGCAAGAATCAATAAAGCAGTTCTTACTCGGAGGGCAGCTAAACGCATTTGTAGACACAAGAAGTGCGAATGGTGAGGAACGTCCATCTGATGAGGTGGAAATTATCGGTTTCACAAAGTACGAAATAAAAGAAAACTAGTCAAACAATTTATTCAAAACAATAATTTTTATTCAAAAATATATTTTGCAGTCATTTTACTTCAAGCGTCTTGCCAATACGACCATGTAAAGTTGAAAAATGCTGGATTACTATTTGGATCCGCAGGCTTATTTAGTGGTGGAACAGCCGAAGAACGCAGTTCGTTTAATCGATTGCTCATCTGAATATATTTTTGTGGCAAAATTGTAGCCAAATTTGTTGTTTCACATGGATCGTTAACAATGTCAAACAGGCATGGCGCTACACGTGGATTACAAATGAACTTAGGATCTGCTGGTGTTGTGCCACAAGTAAAAGTTGCCTGTTTTCTCAAACGGTATATTGTCGAGTCGGACAATGAAATTGGTTTGCGTTTGGACGAGCATAAATCCGATTTTGATAAATCTACATATCGGGCCAATGCTTTGCTCACCTCTGAATTTCTAATATCAGACGCATAGTTTGTATATGTTTGTTCAATTGTCGCATTAAACGGAATCAAGCCCAACCAACCATCGTAGATACCATTCGATCTTGTACCTTCAATATATTTATACGATCCGTTAATGTATGCTGCATACTTGAATACGCTGTCAATGTTTTGTACAATTTCTGAACGCGGACTTGGCAAATTGTGTGAAAGTGCATCCCACAAATCATAACCATCAAGATTTGGTTTAACTTTATCTGTATTGACTCCACCGAGCTCCGCGAATGTTTTGAACCAATCAGTGATATGAATATATTGATTCGAAACACGTTGTCTTGATTTTAGAAGAGGACTGAAAATAGATGCTACTCCACGAGTAGCTCCCTCCCAAGGTGTGTCTTTTTGCTGTGTAAATAAAAGAAAAATATATTTATATAATTGTATACCAAAATAAGACCAAATATATAATACATACTCCTCTTAAGGGATGGTTAGATGCGGCATTTGAATGTAGCCCAATGGTTGGGCCTCCATTATCGGCCATAAACAAAATAACTGTATTGTCTAGCATATCACGTTTATTTAGTGCTTTAACTACTTGACCAACACTATAATCCAATCTCGAAATCATAGCTGCTAGTATTCTGCGTTTTTCGTATTGAATATAACTGAATTTATCAATTTCACTTTGAGGTGCCTGCATAGGATCATCTTCGTTAGCTGTGTGTGGCGCCAAGTGCGACATAAACAAAAACATAGGTTTTTTTTTATCATGTTGATTGATAAGTTTAACTGCCCTATTTGTGAAGACATCAGTTGCATATGATCCATTGGTGGTTGGATCAACATCCAAATTCTTTCTCATATCATAACCACGCGCATAATCACGATTCAACATAATTAAACTGTGATCCCAGTAATCGATGTATGATCCCAAATAACCATCAAATGTATCAAAACCCCGATTATTTGGTGCATATTCTTGTTTAAAGAATCCTAAATGCCATTTACCAACTAAATGTGTTTTGTAGCCAACATCTTGTAATACTTCTGGTAATGTTTTCTCACTGAGTGGCATACCCCATGGTTCATCCGATACTACAACCCAGTTAAACACACCAGTATGATATCCATGTCGTCCGGTTAATAGAGCGGCGCGCGAAGGTGAGCATAGTGGTGCTACATAGTGACGGTTGAGCGTGATACCATTTATACCGAGCGAATCAATATTGGGTGTGTGAAATTGATTGTTTCCATGCATACTGACATCATTCCAACCCAAATCATCGGCAACTATCATAACAATATTTGGCTGTTTATTCGGTTTACCGCCACCGAGCTTTCGAGCTGCGACATTTAGCATGAGCATGCATGCAATTACAAAATACCACGTAAAACGCGACATTTCAAATCTGAAAATAGTTGGAACAGTATTTGATAGATAGATACGCATGCTTGTGCACTTGAATAAAAAATGACAGAGGGAATAGTATATTTATGTAATGAAAGGACACCAGGTGAATCTTTAAACTATGTCATTGCTCTGTAACAGCGAGTACTATGAAATGTATTCACAATATCGATCGTAATCGAATGATTAAAAATTCATTTTGGGCCGATATTCTAATCCAATAGCTCCCACCCTCTAAAGCTGCAGATTTAATCAATGCACTATTTGATCGGCAATATTTTATATTCATTTGGAAGCTTAAAAAATACCGTCCAAAGTGCTGACGTTTGAATAAATATTCATAAAGCAAGAATACGTTTTGTGTGTTGTGCGATACCATCACAGTATTTACAAGCCTATGTGATCCTGGTCGAGTATAACGATCTTATCAGCCTTTGTGAGAAAGTTGCACATTCGAATTAATAGCTGAAAGCGCATAAAGCATGGAAGTTTAGCGACCATATGCAACGGATTTGACCAAGGGCTGCTACTAGGTCGACAAATCACGAGTTTCATCATTTTTTGAATTCTGTCTTCGCGATAATGAATTTGTCTGGTGCTAGTCGTCGTGGTGTGCATGTAACCGGTGGTCCGTACGTTTCTATTTTATGAGTCACGTCATGTTTTAAAAAATCGATGTTTACCGTTAAAAATTTTGAAACAACGTTGAAAACTCCTGGGTCCATTGCTGACCTGTTGATCCTAGATACCGTAGTTTGGTCATAGCGGGAAGTGTACCGGTTGTATACAACGAGGTTAGCGAATCAAAAAGCCTCTGCCTCTGTATATCAACCAGTAAACCAGTTTTACACAAAAACTCCACGCCGATAACAGGCATCGACACGTCAGCAACAATAAACTCCCAGGAGAATTCGCGGTGCAGTTCAATGTGTAGTCTTAAAAATTTTGTCCCGTAAGCGTCAACTGACGAACCGTTCGCTGCAAACAACTTGAAGGATGGATCGACCTTTATGGGTTCCGAACAAAACGGAATGGCAATACAGAGACATCTGCGCCTCTGTCTATTAAAAAATGCGTCTGAAGTAAAATCTCGAAAATTAAAAGGCGGTTAGTTTTAGTAACGTCATTGCACACCGCACCAGACCTTGTGAATGACAATTTAATGTTTTTGGAACATTGCTATCGGATAATTTGTTTGAAACAAATTTACAATTTGGCTTGCATTTTAAAGCTTTTGTGCCGAAATGATGATGATAGTAACAAACATAATTATTTTCGGCCGAAAGATTGCCATAAAATGAATTTCGCTGATTTGATTCCCTGAATTTTGAATTAGACCTAGAATGATTTCGACTTTGTGAATTTGAAGCAGTCCTTGATCTATAATTTTGATTAACAATTTCCGATAGCAATGTTCTTTTAAATTCCGAGAGATTTTGGTCAATGGTAAAATTCGAATTTGTACTAGAACTGCAGGAAGCAGAAGTCTCTATAGCGTTAACTTGCGACTGAGTCATTATCTCATGCACATTGTCAGCCCGTTCTGCAAGGACCGACAGAGAGACGTCATTTTCAAATGGTGTCAGCACCATTTGAACGGGCTGGGGCAAGCTTTTCATCCAAAATTGACGAAGGGTCGCTTCGTTGAAGTTGCTCCCAGCATTCAACTTCATGGCGCTCAACAGTTGAGATGGCTTCCTGTCTCCAAGAGTCAAACCATGCATCAAGTTGTCCAACTTGGTCTTTTCCGACTCGCCCAGAACTCGAATTACCTCCGCTTTGAAAGTAGTATAAGGGCTATTTCCACTAGGACTAGTTATCAAATACGTGTCATGCAATCGTGCTTCCAGAGCACCCACCGCATGAGCATACCTGGTCGCTTCTAACGTAATCTCTGCCACTGTGAACTACTGCTCGAGTATCTCAAACCACACTGTGCATATAAAGGTTGGGGTGATTTGAAAGCCACTCGAGCAACAAATCCAGTATTGGCAGAGACATTAGCATTTATCCTCGACTCAAAAGGAGGAGGTTTGATATTCATGTGTGCCGCAGCCTTGGCAACAGCATCGTTAATTAGGCTAGCAAGCTGATTGGCTGTCAGAGACATACTAGTTACCTCAAATGTATTGCTACCAGATGCTGATGACGGGTCTGTCGCATTGGATGAAGCATTGGTACCTGGTGGGTCGTTCAGAAGCATGAATCCAGGTTAAACGAATTAAGACAAGGATAGCTATTTCAAAATGTTAGAGGCATACTGCAGGTCTCTACGTCAAGGAAGTTTTTATATTTACCATCACAAGAAACAGTTATCCACGAAATGGCGGGCACAGTTATACTCATTAAAATCAGGTTCAAATTTAACGAGAAAAAACGCAAATATGCACGTTTTCGCATAAAAGAAGTCACAACGAATACCCTTTTGTGGTGAAAGGCCATGTTCTCGTGGGTTGCAACTCAATTCGTCTGTTTCGTGTTCAGATTAGCAACAATTTAAAATGGAAAGAACACATTACAGCATTGGCCAAATCAGCTTCATGTAAACTCGGGTTCCCCAATAGGTTCTCCAGATTTATAAAACCTTTATTAGACCTTGTACAGAATATTGCTGTTAAGTTTGGGGTGAAGCATATGGCATTGCTCTCTAGTTGCTGGATATAGTTCAGGATCTAGACAGCCTACAGCATCGCAGAGATGTTGTAGATCTCTATGTGTTCTATAGATTAATAAATGGTAAATGTTCTACAGAATTAGAAAATACTATGATTTGTTACGTCAGGACGGGTAACACAAGGAACAGTTAATGCGCATAGGTTTACGATGAAGTTTCCTAAACCTTGAACTGAAGGTGCACAGCGCGAATTTATTTATGGAACATCTAGAAAGTGGAATTGGTTATCCGGTTTTCAGTTTCTGTTTGAGTATAAAATGCACAAGTTTTACCTTTACTTGAAGAACCGAGAGTTGGGTGCAGGAGCTCTGACAGTTACAAGGAGCTAGGACTGTCTTTAAGTCCACCCAGCACCCAATTAAAGCTTAATTAAAAAAAAAAAAAAAAAAAAAAAAAAATTATGAAGTGATAAGCAATGGTTCTAACGAACTAATTTTCTTGGTTCACCACTTAGCACACTAACATAAATTTTTTTTAATAAGTTTGAGCCACGTTGCATCTAGTTATTTCGAACAATCGATCGTCTAAAGGAAGCCAATCAAAATTAAAACAAATCAATTTAACGATAACCAAGTGGAATAAAGCCTTTAGCTTTCGGTCGTTATCTAAAGAACGTACATATATTGTCACCTCATACAATAAGCAATAGGATAATGATTTGGTTTTTAACCCAATCAGGTTTAAGCGTAAAACTATAAAGATGTTAAATATGATTTGAAACAGCAAAATTTCGATAACGAGTTATCAGTTATAGAACATTTAACCTTCTATCCCAAACCAGGTGAGCGTATTGAAAATAATTAATTATACATTTAGCTTATTGGCCTTTATCTCACTCTCTCTGTCAAGTATTATTATCTTATTTAATTATGATTTATATACTGTTTTAAGATGTTAAGTCAAACATTGACTTATATAAGCCAGAACTATTTACAATTCGAATTGGCAGTAAATTTAAACCAAAACTTGATAAGCATGTTGCTTATCCACAAAACACAATACAATCAATTATCACAAACTAAGTACAAGTTAATTAACTATATTCATACCTGGAATGAGTGACAACTGGCACTAGAGACTATTTAATGTAACAACTGTAACTGATATAATTTTTAATTTTCCTAACTACAACTACTGCATCAACTTTATAAATCGTAAGCTTTCCTCATTCAGTTCGAATTTTACACTAACTGAATTATTTGAAATTTCGACGAACTTAAATATCATTTCAGAGTGTGGATGTGTGTCTGTCTGGTTATATACATATAGTGTGTATAACTACATAAAAAAATATTTATCAAAAAGTAGTTAATTTGTTATAAATTCATTTTAGGTGATTGAATCCAATTCAACTGTATACTTATCAAACTATACTGTCGAGAATGCAATACAATTTATAATGAATCTTCATCTCTAAGGCCGAGATTTTAAAGTTCAACCTAAATAATTGATCTATTATAGAATAATACCTTACCTGTGCACACACTCTCGTCGAGCACAAATCAATTTTTGATAAGAAACTTGAATGTAGGATCTAGATTAGTTCGTCAAAATTGTAAAAATATGATAATACAAATGTTAAGTATGGCACGTGTAATGACACAAATTTAGGTTGTGGCCTGTGAATAATATTCGAGTGCGGTGTCGTCACCATTAACAAGACCATTACAAGCCAATAGTTTATATATTTCAATAACACTACTCGAATACGGCAATGCATATGTTAACTTTATAAGAACGATATGAAATATTTGCGCAGATGGCAGTTCATGCACGTGTGTACCGCAACAGAGCTAACTAGCATTCTTTAATAAACAGTTAGCTGCTTTAGATAAATGTCTTAATAAATACCGTCTATAGTATATGTACATATAAGCTCTGTGGGTGAGGGCATCCATGTTTCGTAAATAATTCTAACGAAACATGAGACCCATAGAATACCACCACAGTATCCAGAGCTTGTCGTAGAATGTGACTAAATCTGGTTGGATCGCTGGGCTGACGACTCGCATCTGTAAAAAACAATTACTGTTAAAAATGCTATAACAAGCGAAAAAAATCGGATACCGCCTTTCGGAGACTGCCTTATCACACGTATAAAAGAGTATCGGCTGGAACTCAAGAAACTCGATGGCCTAAACGTGGATACCATGTGTCCCAAGGTTATACGTTGCTACACAGCGGAGATGATTTCGGAAATCTTGAAGTTGAATTTCTTATTGGGCCACAGATAAAAAAGGCTGTGTTGAACTTTCAGGCAGTCTATAATCGAATGTGTAAGCTTGGCTTCTGATATCTGGTTTTGGAGACCAAGACGCAATTGATTTCACTAGTGGTACCCACACTTTTGAAGGAGTAATGAGATTCAAGTATCTTGGATCTCTCATTACGCACGATATCAAGGTCCGGCTTGATGATGGTACATACCGAGTTCTATATCAATCACGAGATCAGTAATTTAATGCCAATTCCTGATATCGTGCATGAAATCAAAGGACAGCGAGTACGCTGGCTCGGTCACGTTCTGCGTGCTAATCCGAAACAAATGCTACAGTGATCTTTGAAGGAATAGCTGCCTTCCGGTAGACAAAGAGGTCGCTGTCGGCGACGATGGCTCTACGGCGTAGAGAGCGATCTGGAGTCTTCTAACTGCTTACAACAGTATGAAGCTCTGGCTCGTATTCGCAACCGTTGGAATCTCATTGTTGACACGGTACGAGCCGTAGTACATAATTATTGTTATGGTAAAATAAAATATTGGTAAAATATAGTTGTTGTTTTATTTATTATACGCATTGGTATGTATGAGATGAACAGAACAAACAAAAAAGTTAAATTAGAAAAATAAAAATATAGCACGCAATCGGCGATCAGTTGATCACACAAAAATTAACGAAAACCAAACGAGAATCAAATGTGTTAGTGTATACAATATACGTATATTGTATACACTAACATTGTACATAGTAATGTACATTGCATGTATACGGCCGTTTTCCATAGAAAAACATGGCCAGTCCTATGTATGTGTAATGGAATAGAAAGTGGAAAATACATCAACAATCGTATGAAAAAGTTGATTTTTTCGTATTTTTTGACTTGGTAGGCGGGCTCCATAACAAATTACTCACTTCCCAGAATTTGGAAAATAATTATTTATCAACAATCCTGGTTTAATAATTTTCATTTAAACCAATATTTTCATTCATGTTTTTGAAGATTTAAGAATCTAGATTTTTATATTTTGAATCGTGAATAGAAAAATAAAACGAAATGAATTTGTAATATCGGGGTTTTATACAAATTGTTTGATAGATTGTGCTTTGTTTCCCGCGACCCGCATACAACTACTATTTTGATTTTATTTTGTATCCCGACCGTTTTTTCGCATTTTTCTTTGTTTCAATTTTTTTTAGAAATAATGTAAACAGTTTTGTTCTTCGTTGTATTTTAGTGCATTTCGTTTCATTTTTAATTTAGTTTTAGTTTACTCCCAGCACTTGCAGTTGGATGTATTTGTCTTTATGTTTTTGCAATTTATTCTAGATTTACGTAGTTTTATTTTTTAATTTTGTTTTTAAGGTTTTTAGATATTTATCAATGTTGTTAGGGTTTGGATAGTTCTTAGCTGAATTTATTTAGGAATTTAAACTAAAAAATAAATTAAACTATCAAATTTATTGATAAATATCATTAATTTAATTATTTAAAAAATATTAAAATTGATATTTTGTTTAAAAATAATTACACCATAAAAGTTTTTCCCCGGAATTTTCAATAAAATTATGGATTAAATAATAATATAAAGTTTAATGATATTTAGATATTTGTTGTATATTCTTTTTGTGCTAGAGTGACTTTGTATATTCTTTGTGTGCTAGAGTGTTTTTCCTATACAAGAATCAAATGCAAAAGAGGAGTTAAGTTATATAATTACTCTTTATAAATTTTGTCGAATCACATTAAATCATTTTGATCATATATGCGATACCCGAAATATTATCGATCTTAAATATTTACCGAAAATGAAAATAAAAATCAGTAAATTTCTTATGAATGAAAACTTGAAGTATGTAGCAATAATTGGGAAAATTATTCTACGACAGTCTTGATAAATAATCATATTTAGATGATTATTTATTAAACCTCATAAACAAAAATTTGATGTTAAGGCATGTATTGTAACATATAACAAAGCAAAGTCAAAAAAGTGCGTGAAATCGACAGTTTACGAACGAATTGTACATATTTTGGTGTTTTCTATTCAATTACTCATACAAACTCATAAATGTGAAGAGTCGGCCTGAGATGTAATGGTATTTCAATATACATGGTGAGTTTCCTAATAAATGCAGGGCTTTTATCTCGAGAACGGTGCTAGATAGGAGAAAATTACTTATAATGAAATTTGTTAAGAGTCGAGGGAGACGTCTAGTGGTGATCTTCAATGACCTTGAAACTCATTAGTTTCGGAGGTATAGGCTAAAGTTAGGTTTTTTTAAATTAGAACCTATACTTTTGAGTGTTTGTTTTTATTAAGCAATTAAAAGTAAACACTTTTTGCTCACACATCATTTTTGTAAAGTGTATGATTTCAGAGATATGAGCAAAAATTGATATTCACTAAAGCAATCGAATTTTCCATAAGTTCTACAAATTAAAATAGAAAATATCAAATGTTCTTTGACTTATTATGCAATTTTTTGTTTTATTACTTTGAAATAAAATTACAATTATCTTAAAAAAAGTTTTTTATCATGTTGTACACTAACCAGGAAGCATTCGACATGATGATGATCTACGGTGAGTGTCGACAAAATGAAAGCATGGCGATTAGATTATACGCTGAATGACATCCAGATCGTCGGCACTTTAGAAGAGGTGTATTTAAACGTTTAGCAGATAAGCTGCGCACTACCGGAAGCATAAGCAACCAAAGGAAAGCTCGTGAGTGTCTTGAGGAAATTGTTGTAGATGTGCTAGCTACAGTATCACAGGACCCACACACATCAACACGAAATATTGCACGAAATAGAGGAATATATCAAACGACCGTGCCTCGCGTTTTGAGAGAAAACAAATTCCATGCGTACCACATATCATTGCTGCAAGAGTTATCTGCTCTAAAATAAAATATAATTCCATAAAACCAAATAAAACCAATGAGCACAGGAAAGCTTTGTTTGAAGTTGATTTATATTAATTCAAATTTATACAATAGATGGATTTAGACAAAGTGGATCTTCCAACGAAAATACTTACTATTTTGTTCACGTTCTCGCTTCTGAGTATTAAATAAATTAAATATTCTTTGGATATAGTTATATATATATATATATATATATATATATATATATATATATATATATATATATATATATATATATATATATATATATATATATATATATATATATATATATATATATATATATATATATAGCCAGGTCGTATCTAAAGAGTCCTATTTCTATGAGCCCACCGTCTACTATTTTGGAGTCGTCCGTATACAGAACCATAGATCCTTAAAGAATGATGGTTCTACTGGGTCCACTCATCCCGATCATATACTACCAAATACAGTCGGAAGGTACTGCAATTAGTATTTAATAAGAATTTGTATCTCATCAACTATTGTCCGTTTTAAAATTTACATTATTTCAATTCAGTCTAGGTAGTATCTGTTTTGATATGGCCCTAATCGGAACTCCATAGCTGCATTTGAACATGTTCATTCATACCTATGTAGTCTATCCATTAAGTTGGCCACCATACCAAGGTATCATACCAAGAGCAAATATACTGAGTCAAACCACACTGACTTCGGTGCATCACTTCTTGCTCATATTTGTTCAGGAAAGGGAACTGAAGAGCCAGAATTTATAGGTTCTTTCACTTTATGTTTCATCTTGTTAGTAATGAACTTTTCGTCCCACTCTCTCATTTCCTTCCTATACGGATTGACGACTTCATTCTTGTTGGTGACGTTTGTATTTTAAGGGGCACTTGATGAATACTTTTTGGAAACAGTTGATTTGAATCTACAATTGAACAATTGCCCAATTGGTTTTTCTATTTGTTATGTTTCCACATGGCTATGTAGCCGTTTGTCTAAACAGATGCTGATTGTTTTTATATACATACTCTCCATTATATATGGCAAGTTCGTAATTCTGTGATTTATGGTGAGCTTGGATATCATATGTAATCGTTTTTACTAAAGTGGAAGGAAATAATCTGAGTGTATAGGTTATTCATAATCTAAAAAGCTCGTTCTCATTAAAAGCATTATGTATTGATGTTCTTTTGTTCGTCTATAGTTTTGAACATGTAATATCACACGAAAATAATTCGAATTGTGGAACCAAATAATGGGTGCTTTGACACACGTTTGAGATTACAATAAGTAAACAACTTTTCAACTCTATATCCTGCGAACAACGTTTTAACGCTATAATAAAACTTGTATTGTAGAATATTATACGTAATAAATCAAGATTCGTATATCAGTTATGGTTTTGGTTCTAATGCTATAATAAGTTATCGAAAGTTACAGCTGAATTTATTGAATTTTCTATATTCGTTTGGGTACAACCTAATTAAAATTAAAACTTGATTTTGTTTAGTTTTATTGTTGTTACCTGATTATTAACTATATGCATGCATATAAGTATTATATACAATTTGACTTTATAAATTTATCGATATAAGGTCGACTACGAGTATAATATATACTTGAAAGCAGAACTAGTTGCTATAATTATAGTCAAATATTCTATTTTGGCACGTGTATAAAATGGTATAATGCAAAATTATTTGGTTAATCAGAAGATGATTATTCATCTTCTACAGCCAGAAGATGAAAAATCACATTTTATGTCCTGGAGTCATCGTCGCCGAGACGCCAACTGCTAGTAGAGGAGGCTCGATTACCTGTGGCAATATAACTTGGGATCAATCATCGGTAGTGAAAAAGCTGCCCGATTTGGACGAAATCCTCCTTGGAAGTCATGGATAATTTTCCATGCCAGAGAAATAAACTTGTATGCTGTTCAAAAGTGAGTTATCCGCAATAAACTTTTAAGATTTTTTGAAGTCATTTTCTATGCTTCGACATCATTTCATTTCTTCATACTAATAGAGTAAGGTCGAAAATTGGACGGATTGAGAAATACAAGGACAACAAGTGCAATCATCTCTGCAACCGAAAAGCATGGCATATGGAGACCATACTTGTTCGGTGGTTTAGCGTCATGCTTATAGGTCAAGGAGAATTACAGCAGACTTATATAGTGAAACGACGACGGTGACCGCCCGAAAACAATGTCTTCAGGGTGGAATTCTGTCTCCGCTCGTGTGGTTTCTCTCCTAGTCCAACTAAACGACAACGGATTTTTCTACCAAGGTTATGCTGATGATATCGTCATAATACTGGTAGGTAAATATACAGAAGTAATATGTATCACATGCAAACTGCGATCAACATAGTTGTAGCCTGGTGTAGTGATCAGGGTCTATCAGTTAACCTTAGGAAAACTGAGATGGACTTTGGGACACTTCAGTCTTCCAAAAATTGGAGCTCATACAATCTCACTCTCTTCGGAGGTCAAGTATTGGTGATCTGTTTAGATCGTAAGATTACTTGGCAAAAAATATTTACTGGAAAAGCAAACAGTCATTTGGTGAATCATGGGGCCTGAAACCTAGACGCATGTTTCGGTGATCAGACCCATAATCTCGTTTTATCGCACTTATTTGGTGGCCTAGAACAATGAGCGGAGTTACAGAGAGACCTCTAAGCATCCTTCAAAGACTTGTTTGTAGGGTATTGTAGAAGATATGCACAACACTCCTACTGCAACTCTTGAGATGGCTGTAGGTCTTCTACCACTTGATCTATGGATCAGAAGGAATGCAGCGCAAACAGCCGCTCGCCTACTATGCAAAGACCATCTATCTAGCCCTTATGAGCATTGTCAAATATGGAATGAGGTGGGCCGGCACACAACTGCCTTTGGACACTATAGTGACGAAGCATGTCTTCGGGAAATTATTTTGGGTAACTATATTACCGGAAATCACGTATGGGACTATAATAGTCCATTCTACAGCTCCGGTGACGATATGATGATCTTTACGGACGGGTCAGTATGCTGTAGTCTAGCTGGTGCCTGATTATACATACAAAATCCTTAGATTAAAATATCTATCCCCCTTGGTAGGTACCCTACTGTTTTTGCAAAGTAGATGAACTGCTGAGATAGTCGTATCTACATCATTTTAGACAGTCAGGCTGGTTTCATCAAAATTTGTTTTGGTAACGATTATTGTCTTAAATCGACTAGGCAGTCTGAACAAAGTTAGACTTCATTGGATGCCCAGTCATATGGGTATCAAACGATATAACGGGTGATTTTTTAAGAGCTTGAGAACTTTTTTTTAAAAAAAAACGCATAAAATTTGCAAAATCTCATCGGTTCTTTATTTGAAACGTTAGATTGGTCCATGACATTTACTTTTTGAAGATAATTTCATTTAAATGTTGACCGCGGCTGCGTCTTACGTGGTCCATTCGGAAAGTCCAATTTTGGGCAACTTTTTCGAGCATTTCGGCCGGAATAGCCCGAATTTCTTCGGAAATGTTGTCTTCCAAAACTGGAATAGTTGCTGGCTTATTTCTGTAGACTTTAGACTTGACGTAGCCCCACAAAAAATAGTCTAAAGGCGTCAAATCGCATGATCTTGGTGGCCAACTTACCGGGCCATTTCTTGAGATGAATTGTTCTCCGAAGTTTTCCCTCAAAATGGCCATAGAATCGCGAGCTGTGTGGCATGTAGCGCCATCTTGTTGAAACCACATGTCAACTAAGTTCAGTTCTTCCATTTTTGGCAACAAAAAGTTTGTTAGCATCGAACATTAATTAATCGAACATTAATTGGACTTTCCGAATGGACCACCTAAGACGCAGCCGCGGTCAACATTTAAATGAAATTATCTTCAAAAAGTAAATGTCATGGACCAATCTAACGTTTCAAATAAAGAACCGATGAGATTTTGCAAATTTTATGCGTTTTTTTTTAAAAAAAAGTTCTCAAGCTCTTAAAAAATCACCCGTTACATTGGTTGACAAATTCACCCAAAGTTTGGGTGTGGCTTCCACTTTTGTGGGACCAGAGCCCGTTTTAGAAGTGACGTCATCTTAAACAAGAAATTGTCTTTCACTTTGGTGATCTGCACCAAAAAACAGTGGCTTGCCTCATTTTCCTGTTGACTATCCAAAAACTTGTTTGTATCAATAAACCAGCAAAGATCCCTGTCCTTTTTAAACTATGATAGACGCACTTTAAGGATCTTGCTGAGATTTCTCACGGGGTATCGCTTCCTGAATAATCATAGGTTCCGAATGAAAATTCGGTACATCGCAAACTGCGAACAGTGTGTGGGAGGAGAATAAGAAACTGTTGAGCACTTCTTGTGCTCGTGTTCTTCATACTCTATCCATAGACTGCACTGCTTTGGATCACAATTCCTATTTAAGGACCAAGTGACGACCTTGAGGATACCGTATATTTTGGACTTCATTGGAAGAACAAACAAATTTCGAGACTGAGAGTGTACGTCTGTGAAGGTATGTCACAATGGGGCAATCGAGCTTGAGTGACTGGGGGAAAAAAAATCGAAAATATATTTTAAAAAATTTACCTCTCTTTCCCTTATCCCACAACTAAATATTTTTTAATATTTTCAAAACAGTGTTCACTTCTTTAGACTGGCAATTAGATCGCAAAATGCTATCGCTGGCATGATCTGAATATTTTCGTATATTTTCGATTCTCACAAAATAACGAACAAGTGTCTACCAAAACTTTGTGTCGAGTGCAGAGTACAGACTCATACGATTTAAGTTGCCAATCAGATTATTTAAATTATTGTAAAACTAATTTTTAAAGTGGAGTTGGCCTAACATACATCAGTTTGTGCATGCTTGTTAAATACAATTGATAGGTTGGCAAGTGGAGCTAACACATTCGATTATCGATTACTTCAAAGTTTAAAACAACCTTATTTTGACCTGTGGCCTAACGAAAAATCCAATTACAAGATTCCCGAGACATTTCCACTATATATCACAGGCTTGCTTGGACACATCCCTTTTAGGCCATCGATTTTCTTGGACAGCGAATTCTAACGGATAGTACGTGTGATAATGTCGAGTTTTCTAACTGGTTGTACATACTTAATCGCGTGTCCGACTAGTAAAGCAGTATCTTATGTATTTTTGTTTTGGGTTTATAGCTGTTTATGGAATCGGATCGTGAACCACCCTACTATAAGACCTATTGAAGAGTCCCATGTTCCTTGCGAAATATGATGCACGCCTTCATTAATAGGACTAACACGTACATAACAAACGATCAAAAGGCGCAGTCGTTAAAGCTGTGGAATTTGGAGTGGGAGGTACCGGGTTCTAGAATCCCTATAGGGGCACGATGCAAAAAGGATTTTTCATTATTTGATTACGATTTGTGGTGTGAATGAATACATTGCTGTGAATGAACACATTTGCTGAGCATTTTGTGTGAATGACCCCCTGTTAGAATGCATCGACTTGACCCATATCTTCTAAAACAGTACTATAGGCTGGCATGGAGCTATGCAATATGCAGATGGTTCTAAGTAAATCGGCCCTATCACAGTAAGTACTCGATTTGGCTGTAATTGGGTATAGGGTAGGACGGAAATAAGCGAACCGCGAAAGAGTTGACAGTGCGCCTTGAGCCCCAAAACAGCCCCAAAAGATAAAAACAAAAAACAAACAGACGTATACGAAACGACTCTGATACCATTTTGTTATCTTAAAACAACGATGCGGTATTTCACCAACAATGGCATTACATAACCCAATTTAATCTAATCTTATATCTTAAAATGAAACGATTCTGTTTAAGTATATTGTGATTACATAGCTCATGAAATGTATAACATATGTTTGCGAATTTAAAATTTATTATTAATTAATAAAACAATAAAAGACGAATTTGTCACACTAACATTTCTTATTTACGAGTATATACTTTCTTTTAGACGAGAGTAGGGGTTAATCGTAATAAATAAAAATATTCATTAATCAAATTTCGACGCTCATAAGATATAAGCTTATCGACTTACTGATCCGTCTTGTTTGCACTCTTGTTTAACAAAAACGATTGTATTTACGGTCTCATACAGTTCACAACGAAGTAATGTGTGCGCGAAAGCTTTTTCGCTGCTTGCACACCTAAATATTTTGTAATGGTCAAGTGTACACAGAGAATTCAGTTGTGGTTCCGGACTTGATCTGTTTGGATGCTTTTTTGTATATAAGAGGTAAAGTAAATTTTATTTAATTACAAAAAAGTAATTGACGTGTGTTCAATAAGCAAAACAGTTTTTAATAAGTTTATAGCCGTAAAATAGTTTTGGTATGTGAATTATATAAGAGGTGAGAGTAGGTGAAAATAATTATATTGTAGTTGGTTTTAGGCACATGATGAGTATCTCAACTGACTTTTGTCTGTGGCCTTGCCTATAATACACGATAAATAGATAATAATTATTGGTTTAAGCTTTAAGTATAAGTAAGTACTTTTATCGTTATAAAGAAATATGTGCTCTGTGTGCGCGATCTTAAATGAAATATAATAAAAAACGTGTTGATTGTTTGTGAATTCTGAATTTGGGTCATATTTTTAGTTTTTGTTAAATAACTTCCTCTATTATATATAAATGATTACAAAATTAATATAAAATAGTTTGCACGTCATTTCGATCATTATAATTCGCGCGTATTGTCTGTAATTATAGTTTCAATTAGTTTTTAGTTTAACGAATTAACTCAAACCACACGTCTTATTGGTACGCTCTTAAAACGAATTGAAACTGTTTGGTAAGTCGAGTTTTGAAATAATTATAAAATTTAATTTTAATTAGATCTACCGCTTCTCTGTTTAAATTTTTTCATCAATAATTAGATGCATACATACATTATAGTTATTAAGATACTTAATTTATTAGTTTGGCTTATTCACATAAAAAATTCAAGACCATGGGGCTCTTATGATATTATGCGATATCGGATTTTTTCCGATATCGAAAAATCCGACTCGTGATAACACAAAATAAAATTCGTCTCAGTCGGATTTTGAATTTCGATTTTCTGAAAATTCAAATTCATTTTGTCTTTTCAGTTTCATAATAGCGGATTTTTCGATATCGAATTTTCATAATAGGAAAATCCGATTCCGGATCCGATATCGAATTTTTCATAATAGCCCTCCAGCACAGTATCTATCAAAATTATGGTCAAACCTGTTAAATTTGGCCGCAAAAGTCTACTATTTGTTTACAACATTTTTACCACCACAATTTAACCTGAAGGGCTATTATGAAATAATCCGATATCGAAAAATCCAAACCGGCACGAATTTTCCTATTATGAAATTGTTTGGTCGAATTTGTCAAATACACTTTAACTTGCTCAATTTTATTTTGTTGTTGTGGTTAAATTGAGTAATATCACAACAAATCTAAATTGGCTAATAACTTGTCAGAAAAAAAATATATTAATTAAATCTTCCTCTTTAAACTGTGGAATGTTCAAAACACACTAATTCGATAACACAAATTGAAATTCGTCTAATACATAGCAGTCGGATTTTGACAAAATCCGCTTCCGGATTCGATATCGAAATTTCCATAATAGCTCCACAGTACGCATTTGCCTAATGTTACGGAATGGATATTTTCGATCAAGTCATTCAATGACATCACTGATTAGTTCTCGAAACTTGGGCCTAGCAAGACAACATTACAGAGAAAACACACATATATAGATTGTTGCTTAATACACTACTCTATTTACAAATACTCTACATCTTCAACGGCTATACGGTATTGTGGCGATACGGTATTTGAATGACGAGTTATGGGCTGTGGTTTCTGAAATAACTATTTCAACTAAGATAAACCTGTCGTCAGAATCAACAAGTGCTTGTCGCTGGCCTCCTGAAATCTTCTTCTTAATTGAAGAGCTTTATTAACCAGTTACACTTCCGATGGTTGTGCATTAGTATCTAAGTTAATAGCTGGGACATCATTTATCTCTGTTAAAGGTTCCATTGATGCAACCAGAGTAATGTTTTCTACAGAAGCCGAAATCACCTCCACGTTATTAGGATCGGCATCTGGCTGCACTATTCGGGTTCTCTAAATATAGTTTTGTGTAATTCATACATCCCATGAGTAGTGGAGACAAAAATATGTCCATCTGTACCGAGATCAACAGTGCACAGATAAGGCTACGTGATCCGGAGGGCGCCCAGAATCCAGATACACCGTTAAAAACTGAGCTATTTTTTTTATTAGGCCTCCAGTCAGGTTGGTTATCGGCACGGTACGGTGGACACCTTAACCAGTTGTTTAGTACAGAATTTTTGCCTCGTGCCTCACTTAATATGATAAGCACTTGTGGAAGTTGCTAGATACAGAGCTGACAGCTAACGCCAACTTGATTCCCCCAAGCAGCTTCTCACCTGACCACCTTGTTCATTTTAACTACGGATAACAGATTATTGTCTAATATACAGTTATAAACTCAAATAGTAAAACAACAGCCACAGCACATAAATTAATTTTTTTTAGACATACATATTCAATTTTTAAATTAGTGCGGGCAACCCACATCGTGTATAAAAATCGTAAAAAGCAAATATACGAAAAATTTAAGATTACATTTCTAATCTTAAATTCTCTTGACTAATTACAAAAGAGCCGGATTCTTCGACAATAAAATCTCAGTTTGTGGTTATATTGGTGAAAAAAATGTAAACAAACGAACACACAACAAAAATTAACCAAGAAATCGCCCCGAAGTCCTTTGTTTTCATTTTTGACGTTTAATTTTCTCAAAATCTCAATTTTCTAAAATTCTCTGCGAGTATAAAAATCATTGAGGAAATAATTTGAACACTTTTTTTTACTCTCGAAGCGTTTGTTTTGCTGTTAGAGATCTTTTTTCATAATTTTGATTCGCACGATTTTTAGCACACAATGTGAAGTTAGCTTTAAATAGCAAAACCTTCTCGGCTAAAGCCGGTCAAACTAATTAAATCACAAATATCATTTTAATTTGCCAGACATTCCATAGTGTTATTAGTTATTTACAATAACAATGTAAATTATATTTTATATAAATAAAAAATGATTTTTTTTAAATATTTATTTTTTGCATTTCCTCTTTTACGTTCTTTTCGTTCTTTACAACAACAATATTGTAAGTAACCGGCTTTTAGTAGAGGAGGATTTGTTGTGATATATGACATTTTAACATTTGATTTCCTGTTTGGTTTTTTTATATTCTTTGAATTCCGGATTTACATTTAAAATTATTATTTTGCCGAAAAAAATAGAATATGAATAGATAGAGCTGCTTGTCATCTAACAAAACAGATTATGCTTTATGATAATACCAAAGAGAATAAATATAAAGAGGAACATCTTAAATGAACCGCTATTGCATATAAACTAAAAATGTTAAAATATTGCTGAGTTATTTGGTGATGGCAAACGAAATAGGATAAACATAAATTTTTTATTTTGTTTTCTCTTTCGAACGAAAAGGAAAAAAATTTTTGACTGTTTCAAAACTTCGCTTACTATTTCATATTATAATTCAATTGTAAAATGAAATAGATTATTATATGAAAATATTTCTATTCCATTTTACAATCGAATTATAATATGAAATAGTAAGCGAAGTTTTGAAATAGTCAAATAATTTTTTGCTGTCATTTAAAAGAGGAAACGAAATAAAAATATATGTTTATCCTATTTCGTTTGCCATCACCAAATAAAGCGAGAACTATACTTGGAATAAGAGAATTAAAAAAATTAACGTAAGAGAGCGAGAAAAGGAATATGTATGAATGCGACCATACTCAGAATAAAAAACTTAAAAATTCTTCGTTCAGTTGAATGTGTCACTTAAAAAAATTAAAGAGTGCGAAAATTTTCGTACTGAATTAAGGAAAAGCAACAACAATGCATCTTGTTGACATTGTTCGACGCCATTTCTGTTTGTTTGGTGAAAAAAATTAAAAAAAAGTAAATATATTTATTTTATTAAAATTTATTTTGAATTCTTTTTGCTTTTTGTTGGTCGATAAACTTATATTTTAATTTATATTTTTAGATACTATTATTACATTTTCCGATACTATTATTCAAAGTGTACGGGCCCATAGCTGCATTCATGACAATGTCACCTTATAGTAACCGTGTACATTTCTGGTTCGGTTTATTAATCGCACACTACATGACCGCATTTGCCGACGACTTTCTTTCATTTCCTTCAATAGCTGTAAATGCTCAAGGAGCTTATTTAACTTCTTAAGTTTTGCCAACTTTATTTCGTTGTTCATTTTTGATTATATTAAAATTGATTTGATTAAAATTATCTAATTAACCCTTCCTCTAAAAAAAATATAAGATTATTAACCTAAATCTAAATAATTAACTCTACGTTTTAACTACCTAAAAATTATAAAAACACTAACCAAAAAAGCTAACCTAATATAACCTATTAAAACTAAAACTTAATACCAAATATAATAAAAACAAATTAAAACAAAAAAAACTATTCCTACGATACTAACTATTTATTTATATGCTATTTAAATATTTTTAAGTACTACTTTATCTAAATTAATGTTTTTAAAATACTCAAAAAATCACACAAAAATTTTATTACACTGTCAATTTAGAAATTCTTAAGTAACTATGGGCGAAATGTCAAAATGAAATAACAAATGGCATATTTCGTTCAGTATCTTATTTCTGTTAATTCTCTTATTCCAATTATAGTTAAACAATAATTCAGAAATATTTTTACTTTATGTGCAACCGCGGCTCATATGAGATGTTTCTCTTTATATTTATTCTCTTTGATAATACTATGTGATTTGCGATTCTGCAGCGCGTTATCCTCAGTTAATAGGTTTTACTATCACACACCTACTGCTCTAGGAACTCAAGATCTAATCTATTTTTGTTCCTTTTGTCCACATATATGTTTAAGCCAACTAGACAAACGTCTTACGTTGAGTATTTCTAAAAAGTTCCATATTTGAATCGTAATATTAACTTTTGTAGCTTTGTTGGAGTCTCGAGATGTATTGGTTTGGTAGGTATATCTGCTTTATGAAGCAGATATAATATAGGGCCATGTACACTCCCCAGAATATCAGATTTGAATTAAGAATTATCAGAACTTTGTGTATGCATTTTATCAAAAATCTGTTCCTAAAGAAATCATATGGTAAGAAATGTTTAGATCTAAATTCAAACTGATCCAGTATCAGTTGTCTGTATAGGATGTAACTTATCTTGATGACTTACATCGACGAATTCCAATAGCTTTTAATGTTACTATTTTCGTTTGTATGGTTGATATACTTTTTCCAAATGATCTGTTAACACTTCAACTTTTAACCTGCTTATTTCTACTTCAGTGGTCATTAGGCTTAATATCGATTAATAAATTAGTTATTTCTATTCTATATTTAAACGGACATGTCAAAACATGGCGTTACCTTGACATATTTCCTTTGACAACGTATAATTTTTGATATATGGGATCATGTTTCCTATCCGTAGTCCAATAGATGGGTTTACTGGTTGATGTATGATTAAAATTATTTTTATTCGTAAATCTTGCATTTGTATTGGAGATAGTATTTTTCAGTATTATCAGAAAATTGTGATTATAATATTATGGTTCTATAGCTATTTCCTTCTTTTCTATGTAGGGAACTTCTTTCTTCCTGACCACATCATTCAATCATTCGGTAGAGCATTATTCAGGGTGTTGTGGTTTATGTTGTTTTAAAACCTACGTTGTATGGATTTGTTTGGTATGTGTACACATCTAGGCTGGTGATGGCAGTACAATTTGATGTCTGTTAAAAAGGTTTCCACAAATATTACAAATATTGGAGGTAAATTTGCCTTACTACCGGGTTGAATTTTTTCAAAACACAACGTACAGATAATCGAAAAATTGAGCTAACCAGTAGTCGTGCAGCTATTTCTACTTAATCTTTTGATGTGGAAATAAGGAATACATGATAATCTCGACTGGATTTGGCTTTCCCTTTATTCATTATAGGCTTCTTTGATGGAGTGTCATTGAGCTTCTTTCTTTTATATATGGGAATTCAAGTTCAACATTACAAATTACGACAACGTAAATTGGACCTATATATACTCTTTATAACCCCTATTTCCAAACTTGTCTGTTGATTCATAGGTTTAGTTGATATCATAAAGGCTCTAATTTATATGTAATTTCATGAATGAATATTTCCTAATAACAATGACATAAACTTCCTTTTGGATAGAGAATTTTAATTAAGTGATTTATTTACTAATATAAGTTGATACGAGTTGGGGTGGTTCAATTACGATTAGGTGGGCCATACTATGCAAATTCTTTATCCATAGAAAATTTCAACAACCCTTTCACACTTTATAAGTCGGATAATTTCGCAGTTACATTACAACTTAATCACACACAAGGTTATGTTACATTCTTCTTGGGTTTCCATGTAAAGTCTAGCTTCAAATTAACGAACCGAATGTCGACACAAAAACTGTAGTCTATACTTATAACGAACCATTTTTTCCCTCTCAGTCACTCAGGCTTAATTGGCGCATTGTGACATCCGTTCCCAGATGCACACTTTCAGTCCCGGAATCTGTTTGTTCTTCTAATGAAGTCCAGGATATCTGGTATTCTCAAGGTCATCAATTGATCCTCAAATAAGAATTGAGAGCCAAAACAGTGCAGTCTAAAGAGTATGAAGAACAGAAGCACAAAACGTGATCAACAGTTTGTTCTTCTCCGTCCCCATACTGTTCGCAGTACGCGGTATTTCTTCAGGGAGCAGAGCTTCGCCAGAATGCCTAGCAAGATTCTTAAAGTGCGTCTATCATAATTTAAGAAGGACTGTGATCTTTGCTAGTTTATTGATCCAAAGAAGATTTTGAATAGACGACAATAGATGAGATTATCCCATCTCTTTTGGTGCAGATCACCAAAGTGATAGTTAATTACTTGTTCAAGAGCCAATATATTCCCTTTGATACCCATGTGACTGGGTATCCAGCGAAGTCTAACTTTATTCTGCCTGCCTAGTCCGAGAGCATGTGGATAGTTGTGTGTCGGCCCACCTTCCTCCATATTTGACAATGCCCAGGAGGGCCAAATAGATTGTGTTTGTCCTGCAGGCGAGCGGCTATAAGCGCTGTACAGTTTCTCTAAATATAAAAATATATAAAATATAGAAATATATATATTTCACCATCTGATTACGATCGGTGGTGTTAATGAACACATCTATGACCCCCTTGTTGGAGTGCCGAACTCATGGGCCGACCCATCTTCCATGTCAGTACTATAGGCTGGCATGGAACTATGCAATGCGCAGATGGTTCTACGAAAATCGGACCTATAGCCGTACGTCCTCGATTCGGCCGTTAAGGCGTAAAGTAAGACGTAAATAAGCGAACCGCGAAAGAGCTGGGAGAGCCTTCAGCCTCAAAAAAGATAGCATAGAATAAAATATAAAAAAAAAAAAAAATATTGTAATATTGTATGCTGTAGGTAAACATAGTACTCTTAAACGATTACACCTACATATGTATATGTATATTGATCATATAAACAATGTCTAATTTATTATAGACATACAGTACGAAATCATAAGACTTCTTATAAAATGATGTACCTTTTAATCATTCCAGTAACATGAGAGTCCAAAAATTGTCCATAACGTTGCAAATCATATTGGTATGTTCGATATATCAAACCAATGGAAAGATTTGGTCAAACCAGCAACCAAATTTTGTTGTTATAATGGCTGATGATGTGGTAAGCTACTACTCCTAAAGAACATATTTTTAACAATTCTAATCGATATTTATATATTATATTTAATACAGGGTTGGTACGATATCAGTTTGCATGGTTTAAACCAATTCTACACTCCCAACATAGATGCCCTAGCTTTACATGGAATCACATTAAATCGACATTATGTCCCTCCTATGTGTACACCATCACGAGCAGCATTTATGACCGGAAAGTATCCCATAAATAACGGAATGCAGCATTCAGTCATAGTTTCAGACGAACCATGGGGGCTCTCGCTGAATGATAAAATACTTCCTGAATTTTTAAAAGAGGTTGGATACGATACACATTTGATCGGTAAATGGCATTTGGGATTCTTCAAAAAAGAGTATACACCATGCGAAAGAGGTTTCGATACATTTTTTGGTTACTACAATGGATATATTGATTATTGGGATCACAATCTGTACATGTTAGATCGAAACTATTCGCGTGGCTATGATATGAGATGCAATGACTCAGTCGAATATAGTACAAGAGGAATTTATGCCACGGATTTATTTAATCGTGTCGCGGTAGATACGATTCATCAGCACGACAAAAATAAGCCAATGTTTTTACTTGTAAATCATTTGGCTGGCCACACGGGAAACGAGGATGATCCGTTTCAAGCACCCGAAAGTGAAATAAATAAATTTAAATATATACAAAATCCTGAGAGGCGTACATATGCTGCAATGCTTTCAAAATTGGATAAAAGTGTTGGCGACATTGTGCAGGCACTAAATCAACGTGACATGATTGATAATACTATAATTTTATTCTATTCGGATAATGGTGCACCAACGGTTGGAATGCATATGAATACTGGTTCGAATTTTCCATTTCGTGGAATGAAAGATTCCCCGTGGGAAGGTGCTGTTCATGGTGTCGGTGCCATTTTTAGCCCACTTTTAAAATCTAGACAACGTATTTCAAATCAATTGTTACATGTTACAGATTGGTTCACAACTTTTATTATGCTGGCCGGTATCGATCTCAAAAACTACAAAATCGATGGATTTGATGTTTGGAACGCGTTGTCAAATAATTTACCATCGCCAAGACAAGATGTTGTGCATGTGATCGATGATATTTGGAAATTTGCATCGTATACGAATGGGAAATATAAATATGTCGAAGGTACGCGATCGAATGGTGAATACGATGGCTGGCTGGGCCTTACTATGTTCAACGAAACAATCGAACAAGTCGATGCAAATTATGCTGAAGCGATAAGAAATTCATTAGTTGGACAAGCTTTATCAAGATATGCAACAGATACTGTGGTCGGCGAATATTTTTCATATACGGATCTGTCCGATAATTTGATAGAAACTTTACGACAGCAAGCTACGGTATTGTGTTTAGAACCACCACCTGTACATGATAATCCATTACCCTGCAATCCACTCGAAGCTCCGTGTTTATTCAATATAATCGATGATCCGTGTGAATACTATAATTTAGCGAAGGTGTTTCCGGATATATTTCAAAAAATGAAAAATTTAGTACAAAGTTATCGAGAATCATCGTTAGTGCCGCGAAACCGACCATATGATCCGCTATGCGATCCTGCATTACACAACAACACGTGGACATGGTGGTATTGAACAATTTTTTCGCGAATGAATAATTTATTATAAAACTAAAAAAGCGTTTTATTAGGCAACAACAGTGTTATTTTTTGACAGCTTTTACAGGCCCGTACCGTGTCAACAATCTGACTCCATCGGTTTCGTTCACGAGTCAGCTCTTCATACAGTTTCAAGCAACCAGAAGATGCCGGATCGCTCTCTACGCCGTGCAACCATCGTCGCCGACAGCGAAACGCGTCTCTCCGTGACTGAGGCAGCGTATTCCTGATCTCGTGATTGAAACTAACTCAGTATGTGCCATCAACATTCGTTTTGAGCGTTGAACGTTTTAACTATCATATATCACACGCATGATTCTTCACTCGAATGTTACAAGCCACCTTTCATACTCATCCGTCAAGGTTCAACTCTCACATCCATAAATGACAACGGGTCTGATCAATACTCTGTACTTCAGCTGATCCGTATTTGCAAGATATTTTGAATTCAGAAGTGGACGTAGAGGGTAGAGGATATAAAGCAAAAAAGGCAAAACTTGATATCTTCTGTCACAATATTATCGTGAGTAATGAGAGATCCAAGATACTTGAATCTCATCACTCTTTCAATCTCTTTCACTCCGTTACCATTTGATCCAATCACACAGATAGATGATATCTGCAAAACGTTGATTGGATTGTCGGAATTAGATATTTTGTCTTGAGGTGTTTCACTTTTACGAAGGATGTATTCCAACATGAGATTAAATATTATCGGGGACAGTGCATCTCCGTGTCGAACACTAGAATAATTTCAAATGTTTACGATAGCTTATTGTCAACTTTATTGTGCCTACGTTACTCTCATTTTACACAAATGTACGTATTGGTTTGGTATTTCTAAATATTCAAGGACATACCATAATCTCGCTCAATTGATTAGGTCATAGGCTTGCTTGAATTCTAGGAATACCTGGTGTACATCGCCAGAAGTTTCGTAGTATTTGGAAAGAATCTTTCTATAGTGAGAAATTTGATCAGTGACAGACTGATTTGGATGGAATCATTCTTAATATTCTAGTCACCGATAATTTCCTCCCAAGATAATGTATGACAGTAACTTGTATGCTGTGCAAAGGAGAGCTATACTGCGATAATTCTCGCACTTCATGCGATGACCCTTCATGAATATTAGGCGTGGCAACTTTTAATTTTTCAGGCATAATTTTATTTTGCCATACCAATCAGAGAGAGGTTGAAAAGACAGTTCCACCAAGTTAGCCCTCTGAATATCAAGAGCCCTGAATTATTGCAATCAACTCCTGGTAAACGATTTTTCTCTAATCTCTGCATGACCATGGTAAATTCCTTATAGGATGGATTCTCAATGAACATCTCTGCGGCCTGTATTTGAGGGTATTCTAATATATCGAGTAGCGTATCGATGTTAACTCAGAGGTTTCCATCCTGGTCCCGAATGGTAGCTGACTGAGATCTTGTGGTATGGTGGTGCAATCCGGTGAAGAAACAACGCAACATGCGCTCATTACTGAGTTGTTGTACTCTTAAGACCTTTGCCGTCCACCATTCGCGCTTCTTCTGCCTACAAAGGTGTTTAGCAGTCCTCCTAGCAAGAACTGCTTTATTTTTTCTTGCTATTGTAAACTGAGTCTTGTGGGTTATATTTTGGAGCTTTATTGTGGGTTATATTTTGTTGCTCAACAGCAAGACGACACTCCTCAAACCTTAACAAACCAATGATTTTGGGTGTAGTTTTTACTATACCGAGAATCTGCTAAGCAGCATCAACAACCAAGGTTTTTAACGCTTCCCAGACACTGTTCACTTCTTTAGATAAGTAATTAGATCGCTAAATGACATTGCTGACAAGATCTGGGTATTTTTGTTGCGTTTCTTCATTTATCAGATCTTCACAGGAGAATCGCGTTGTATATTCCCCTGTTCTCGTTGACTTATATGCAAATTTCCATCGTAGCTTTGTAGTGACCACATAATGGTCTGTGGCCACTGCTTGCAAATTTTGTTGATGACCGATAAGATGTCACGTCTTGGACAACCCGAGCCACCTCTTTGGAAATCAATAAAAGGTTAATTTGGCTTCGGGACTATTACGCGGATGTGTCCATGTTTCCAAATAGATGTTTTTATGGAGAAAGAATGTACTTGTCACTGTGGGATCATGAGCGATCGCAAACCAATCATTTTTCCCCTATTTTTGGTCGTAGTTTCGTGTCCGGAGTACGGATCTATATAATTGCATAAATCGTTCTGATTTCTGCCAGCTCTAGCATTAAAGTCACCAATCACCAATTTGTGCTCCGGTATAGAGCCCATCAGATTATCCATCGGCGCATGTACACAGACAATTGACAGGTTGGCTAATCTCATGTACAAACGAATCTTACATATTCGATTGTCGACTGCCTGAAAGTTCATTACAGCCTTTTTGTTTGTGGCGCAATGGGAAATCCATATCAAAGATTTCCGAGGTCCACTGTGTAGCAACGTATAGCCTTGGGACACATGGTCTACACTTTTAGGCCATCGAATTTCATGGAGCGCTACGAGTTCCAGCCAATAATCGTTCATACATGAGGAAAGTCCGTTAAACAAGCCAGGTTTTCGAAATGACTGTACGTTCCACGTGCCGATCTTCAATTACGTTTCCGGGTACTTAACCGGGGGATCAGTATTGTTTTACCGGTAACCGATTTTTTTTTGGTTTGTTGACATTTTTACCATTTGTTTTTTTTACAACGAATCGATCGTCATGCGGATCGTCAGCCCAGCGATCCAACTAGGTTTAGTCGCTTCCTACGGAAAGCTCTGAATACCGTGGTGGTATTCTATGTGTCATGTCTCGTTCGAAATAAATACGAAACATGGATGCCTTTACCCGCAGGGCGCAAAGCTCTGCAGTGGTCCCACCAATTCCTTGAACATACAATTGTCTGTATGACAAAACGGATTAAAATGTATACATCTTGGTAGATACCCAATTTTTCAATCGTAACCGTTTTTAATCATAAGATCATTCACGAAAATTCCTACAATCGTGCAAGAAATCTTAATAAGCGCCAGGTTGTTGACACCACAATCTTTAAACTGTCACTAAAAATAAATTAACGGAATTTCAATTTGTAGGAAAAGTTTTCTATGTCGCAGCAATGAATGTTGTATGTACATATTATGTATAAATTTGTAGTTTAAACATTGAGTAAAAGTAAATAGCTAAGATAAAGATCGTAACAATTTAAATTGAACATAAGAATTGCGTAAACGTGCTCTCATTAAAGTTGGAGCGATTAAGTACTTATTTGATTTGCTTGATTTTATTAAATGACTCAGCATGGTAACATTGCCAATCGTTGATTTATTCGTTCCAAAATCTCTGATACATTCACCTTAGAACTAGTTAAACAAGTTTATAGGTCAAAATCGCGAATCTCGTTTGTACAAAAAACCAAAAATAGTTTGAAATTAAGCAAAGCAGCAGAAAAGATTGTGCGGATTAAAAAAAAATGATAATTAAAAAAAATCTAGATATATTTAATTCAAGACTAGTCAACTAAAATTATTCAACAAAATGCATTTATTATGATTTGCACACATAGTTGCTCTGAAATATTTAAATTATCCCTATACACTAAATTAGTACAATATGGGCTCTCTAAAATTATTTTTTCACTGGCTTTTTCTCGTCGTCACTACTGCTACTACTACTACTGTCTGATGATTCGTCATTTTGTTTCAGCACACGATCTGGAATTTTATGTGGGAATGATTTGCCACTTTTTTCCAAACCGGTTTTTATACGAACAAGCGCTGTACGATTTATATTTTCTAAACAAACATCTTTAACAGCTACATCTAATGCTACTAAACCATCTTCGTATTTTTCTTTGACGGCGAACACATCGAGAAGACAACTGTACGCATTACCAATTGCACCTTCTGATACTTTTGTTTGTTTTAGTAGATCGATTAGACGTTGAATTAATTTTTCATCTTGCTTTTCGCGTGCCAAATGTACGATACGCTGGAACATAAGTCGCGGTGCTGTTGACAAATGTTTTTCCCATATTCGGTTGCAGGCATCTGTATTTTCTTTGATGAAGTGATGTACCCAGAGGACATTCATTGGACCTATTATTCCTTTCGCTGCATATTTCTCAGCCATTTGTTCAACTATAATAAAACAAAACCGTATAATGAACTTCAAACCACAACCAAATGCATTACTTACATCTATCCGCTAACTGAGGATTTTCGTCTAAAATTCCTACTGCACCACCTCGTGGAAATTTCTCGGCAATATCGGTAATCTCTTGATCCGATTTTGCGTTCTGAATATCATCTTCCAGTTTTTTCAAATAATCAACCGATTTGCCTGCCACTATATTCGCATGACACATTCGATTATCGAATGAAACAATTTTTTTAACTTCCGGCGTTAAATATTTCCCAACCTCTTCCAAGGTCGCTAAATCTCCGGCCGCTGCTACTTTATTGAGGAAAAATCTAAATACTCGTGGTGATGGATGTAAATTTACACTTAACATCTCTTTAACAATTTTCCCGGCTTCATTTAGTCGACTTTGTTTTATGAGCCCTTCAATCAATAGAGACTGATCGGTGATCGAAAGTTTATCGGTTGATGGTAAATTTTGTTTAGTGTTTAAGGCCGTATCTATATCGCCTGTTTTGATCGCTTGACGAAAAGCGTTAAGTTTTTCAACTCTTGGATTTGGTGGAATGGCAACAGTGGTCGCTGCAAGAACTGTATTCACATCACTTTTAACTACTTTGGTGGCTTTCTGTGATGGTGGAGTCAATTTTGGTTCGTTTTTTGGAGAAATAACAAACGGTACCTCAAGATTGTTAGACTTGAGAAATTCAGCTAGCTTGATTAAAAATTGATCGGTTGGTGCAATATTATCTTCTTGTAATTTGGTCCATAGCCCCAATGCCTTATTCGGATTATTTTCTTTGCAGTAACTTAACAATAAATTATAGAATATTTCACTACGATCAATATGATTTAAATCTTTAGTCGCTTCCATTAAACCTTCCAATGATTCAGTCATCCCTTCTTGACGATATCGTTCACAAGCGACATTTATCCGTTGTGGACGGTTCTTTAATCCGGGTGTTTCTAAAATTTTACGTGCCTGGCGAATTCGACCGCATTCAACGAATGAGAATACAAGATCATATAAACTGTTCACTTCACCGTGAATGTTAGTGCTCAAATCTGTAACGCGTTGTAAATTTACCGCGTCTTCTGTTTGTATCAACTTGCATGCCAGTTCATTTTTCCAAGGTGTGACCTTATATTTGTTGCAAATTTCCTCGAATTTATCCACCGCATTTTTCAATTCATTGTTAACCAAATGAACTTTGATGAGAGCACCAAAGATAACATTATTCGGGATTATATAATGATTCTCCATTAGGCAATTAAAGATGCGATCTAATTCCTCGACTTTTCCTGCTTCGGCAATTTGATTCAACAATCTCCATACTGTAGTTTTATAGTTAAAGTTATTTTTTATCACATCGACTTGGTCCTCTTCACGTTTATTCTCCACTAAAAATTTAATAGCCTCTTCCTCTTGATTATTGGTGATCATTAGACTGGCGACACGAATTATTTTTGATTTGTCCAAAGCGAAATCAGGTTCTTTTACTTTAATTTCATGATATAATTTGAGAGCTTCGTCTAGTTTTTCATGATGCACGTACAAATCGATTAGCTGAGCGTTAACCCCAGTCGTTAATACATATCCCTCGTCGTGTAGCCGTTTTACAATTTCTTCAGTTTTTGCCAAATCCTTAGACCGAATTACGGCCGCCAATAAATGTCGTTTGATGCCTTTAGCATTATCACCTTTATTTTCGATCAATTTTATCATACGCTCGAGCTGTTCAACACTCATTTGCGAGATATTTCCTGCTTGATTACGATTTATCAGTTGTTTTTCAACGGGTTTCGGTTCCAAATCGCCTGATGATAATTTACCGAGTAGTGTTGAAATTTCGGACGTTAAATCCGCACCAATTAAGTCTTGTATTCTCTCTGCTTGCGAATTACTTATGCAAAGACCCTCATTAACTAGTCCATTTAGAATTGGAGTTAGATATTCGACGCGATTATTTCGGAAGAGAATCGCAGCATCATAAATAATTTGTCCTAGTACATCGCGTTGGTTTGAATTTGCTGCCGGTTCTGTGACACTATCCTCCTCGCCCACAATCTGTTGTGTTGCAAATTGATCGAGCTTACTAATTCCTTCGTATATTTGTCGAACAAATTTGATGTACGAGTCAAAATCTTTGGTTTTCGAAAGTGCTTGGACTAAAGGTTTGCGGAATAATCCTGGAGAATAGTAAACATTATAAACAGCTGCCAAATCCGCAGCCTCTTTTAAATTACCACTTAATAAAATCTTATATATGGTGGATGTACTAGAAATCGCAGCTGGAAGTCCAGCAGTTCGTAACAATCCTATTAATTCGTGGCTATCCTTTGATTTTAAATTTGGTATAACGTATTCACGAACAGTTTCGGATGTCGGCGAAATATTAAATTCCGTTTGCATTTTGGAAAGAACATCGATAACAGCATCATTTCCTTTTGATTTGCTTGCGCAGATCAATGGCCAGAAATAATGTTGTTTAATTGGTAAGTTTGCGTTTTGTGCTTCCTTTAGTAATGGAAGTGTTAATTCGGGTAATCCATTTACTAGACCCGATTCAATTGCAACGAGTAGTGGTTTACTATTTAGTCCGTCCAATTTCATTTGGTTGCAGATCGATAAAATTTTATCGACCGGACGCTTTGATTTGACGAGTTGTTTAATGAAAAAGTTTCCAGCATCGGTGAGTTCACCATCATTGCGAATACTGCGTGGCATTTCTTTAAGAATTTTAAAAGCGACATCCTCGTAATTTTTGTTTGTTAATCGAAGAATAGTGTTTACAGCGTCAGAGTTGAACCCAGTTGATTTTCGTAGTTTTGATAGAATTGGATCTATTTTATCTCCAAATCCATTTGTGGCTAACGCATATATCACTTCTAGGTAATCCTTGTCAAGGAGATATACATCCTTTTTATCGCAGATTTCTAAAAGTGATTGGATTTTATTAAAGTCACCTTTACGCGCAAATCCACATAATAATGTTGTGTATGTATCCGCACTAGGTTCTAATGATGCTTGTTGCATAACGGCTAAAATTCCTTCAGCCGATTCCATATCATCGGCCTGTGAATGGCCCATTATCAAAGCGTTGAATACATTTTCATTCACTGGAAGTTGTTTTTCGCGCATAAATTCCAGTATACGCGTCGCACCTTCGATATCACCTTGTTGACAATACCTTGCAATTAAGCGTTGATATGTCACTCGATTAGGTTCAATACCTTTCAATTCTAAATCGCTAAGGAACTCAGTTGGTTCAAATGGATGCTCATTTTCCAGATACACCCTAAGTAAAGCGTTATAATGAGAAACATCCATGGGAACATTTAGTTTATTCAATGTCTTCCAGATATCATGTACAAGAGCTGTTCTGACTTCGGGCAACTCTTCTGGAACTAAATTACCACAACAACGTATCACCAGTAGAGATTGTGAACTAGTCGCTGTTTTCTGAATACGAATTTCTTCCAAAACTTCTTCAATATCACGACGAGAAATACGTCCTGAACGTCGAACATCCTGATCTAATTTTTTCAGTGTCTTCTCTAGTGTCTGGTCCTGTTTCGATGCTGCTGTTGCAAATCCACTAGAAATACATTTTGAGGTTAGGTTCTATGAAATATTTTGTTCATTTTTAATTGTAAGTGAAACTGAACACATTAGATGAATGTTTTATAAACTATATAATTTAAATCGATTTAATATCCAACAATTAATTTAAATTCACTTTTTTAATTGGGTATTGCGTAAGAAAATTTTGAACCGGGGTGTGTACTTTGATTAAACTCTTAAATGATTACCTTGATAATGTTGAACAGAGACATGGTCCTTGTTGGACCAAGTTCCCTTCTACTTCACGGGTTGTATTAAGCACTAGATTTCTGGCAAAACCAGCAAAATATCTCACAAATTTACTCGACCGCAATATTGATGCCATGTTTGAAAAGGAAATTCAAAGTCTGAGAACTTTTTTGTATTTGTATTTGCCCATGCGCGTGATAAACTCTTTACCGACTGGTGCGATCGGTGTGGTAGGTATATTAACCGTAAATGTCAAATTTGTTTATTTCCCGATAAAGGTGCGAACTTGAAATTTATTTTTTTATTAATTATTAATAAAAACAATAAATAGATTATAATAAACATGAATAATAATGATTAAAGGTAGTTATAACTGTAAAGTAGTGTCTTGGCGTAAATCATGTCCAAATTCATGATAAATCCATAAAATAAAAATAATCGGTAAAGTACAACCCTTACAATCGGTATGATCCCACATGTTTACATTTTCCATTTGTCAGACACTCAGATTTCAGAGTTTCGTTAGAAAACGATCGTAAAAATAAATTAAAACCTTAAAAAACTAAATGGCCCCAACGAAAATGAATTCAGAGAAGCCAAGAATATATTTAGAGGAATATAAATTAAAGCAAGGCGCACATGATTATGGCATGGCCGATGATCCTTGGGATTTTGAAAAGTTCAAGCAAAAATTTCGAATTGTTGTTGTCCGGTAAGAGCCTTTAATTTTTTATAAATGAAATAAAAGTTAATATTATTCGCTTTATATTATAGCTATGATGATATGGAATTAGAATTCGATATGATTGGAGTACAACCGGCAATTGCTAACGCTTTTCGCCGGTTGATGTTAAGTGAGGTGCCCAGCATGGCTATCGAGAAAGTACTGATATATAACAACACATCAATAATCCAAGATGAAGTACTTGCCCATAGGCTCGGATTGATTCCATTGAAAGCACATCCAAAATTCTTTGAGTTCAAATTACACGACTCGGATGAGCCAACCGATCAAGATACTCTGGAATTTGAATTAAAAGTCAAGTGCACACGTAAAACCAAGGATAATAATGCCTCCGCCAATTTCGATGCGCTCTACAAGAATCACAATATACACTCTGATCAAATTAAATGGATACCAAAAGGAAAGCAGGCTGAAATGTATAAAGAAGTGGATATTGGGCCAATTCACGATGATATTTTGATCAGTAAAATGCGCCCAGGTCACGAATTCGATATTAAATTGCTAGCCGTGAAAGGGATCGGAAAGGATCATGCTAAATTCTCGCCGGTTGCAACAGCATCGTATCGACTATTGCCCGAAATTAAATTGAATCGTAAGGTAATTGGTAAGGATGCAAGACTTTTGCAGAAATGTTTTTCGCCTGGCGTAATCGAAGTGGACGAAAATGAAGAGGCCTACGTTAAAGATGCTCGATACGATTCGTGCAGTCGTAATGTATACCGATATCCGCAGCTAAGCGATTCAGTCACAATGTGTAGAGTCCGCGATCATTTCATATACAATGTGGAATCGGTAGGTGCCTGGAAACCACACGAGATATTCATTGAATCCGTTAAGCTTATGAAGAAAAAGTGTCGAATGTTTTTAGATGAAATTCCGAGTTGATTTTGTTTTTGTATATTTCTATAAAAATATAAACAATTAAAATAATATCAAAGCGTATTCGGTCACGTTGTGATTTTGGCATTATCTTCCAGAATCCCATCCTCGCCAATTGAGGCATCTTTCATGCTACGATGTGTTTTCATATGTACCTTTAAAGTGCTTTTCTGACGAAATGGACGACCACATATTTCGCAAGTGTGGGGTAACTCTCCTGTATGTGTTAAACGATGCTGCTTGAGCACTTTGTTGTGTGCAAACTTCTGCGGACATAGATCACATGCATACGGTCTCAGACCAGTGTGCGTTCGCATGTGGACAGCTAGATGGCTTTTTGTTTTATATTTCTTGTCGCATACACTACAATCGTATGGTTTGTCTCCCGTATGACTTCGATCATGTGTGTTCAGTTCAGCTGAAGTAGTAAATGTCTTACCACATTCGGAGCATACAAACTTTTTGACTCCATTATGCCGTATTTGATGATTTTTCAACATTATTTGGTTTTTAAAGCTCTTGCCGCATTCGTCGCATGGATATGGCGTTTCTGTTTTATGCGAAATTAAATGGCTTTGCAGACCATGAGCTCGAACAAACGACTTGCCACACAGATCACAAACAAAACGGCGTACATTTTGATGAACCTTTTTGTGCAAGGTTAGAGATGTGGCATATTTGTAATATTTGCCACACTCCTGGCATCGATAAGGCTTCAAATCATTGTGTTTATTGCGATGTCGTCGCAACGCTCGAGCGTTGTTGAACTCTTTTTGGCATATTTTACAGACTTCCGGTTTTTGGCCCATATGTTCACGTACATGAGCTTCCAATCGTTCCGACTTCATAAATAGTTTTCCACAAATTTCACATTTTAATTTATTTTGAGTTTTTGATTTGTCGCCACTTACATCGGGTTCAAGATTGATTTCATTTTCATCAGATTCTTCTAACTCCTTAACAGAATATATAGATTCAGATTCGTCTACGTTTTCTGATTTTATATCAATTTCGTATCGTTCACAATTAGTAATGCACTCACTGTTTGGATTATTTTCCAATTTAATCACTTCAATTTGTAAAATCTCTTCACTCAAAATATTTTTTAACCATTTGTCGGAGTCTTCACACAAAGTTTTAAACGCAAGCCACATGTCACATCTATCTATACAACTTTGGCATATATTATCTGGTAGTCCATCATTCTGGTGAATCTATTATAAAATCTAAATTATTAGATAATCCAAGTCAATTGAAAAATTTTCAAAATTTACCTCAAGCTGAGTACATTTTTGAAATTTGTTGTGATTATCATCATCGTGAATGGATCGAAATGTTTCAATATTGTGCGATAGACAAGCACGACACATATTTTTAAAATCTATTAAATCTGTTTCCATAACGTGAACTTTTAATTTATTACTTTAAAAAATAAACTAATTATTTTTGTGAAAAAATGTAAACAAACTTGTTTTTGTTGTTAAATTTTGACATTTAAGATTGTGAAAGCTAGTGTTACACGACCGTTTTTTAAAACGAGTTATTTTGCGCCTCTAGTATTCGGTTAAAGCAATCTTAATCTTGAAGAGAACTGCATTGCATGTGTTAAATTGACCGATCTGATAAAACTAGCTGCGATACTTTTAATTTATGGAGATGGAAGATTTTTGACCCTCCGACCATACCGAATAAATTTTGGTTAGTAACAATTTGTATCAGAGCTTCTATTGACTATTGACATTGGAATCAATCTTTTATGTGACTTACAATGTGTCGAATTACTACAATGGCCAATCAATATAAAAATACATATCAGTAATGATTACTTCATTTTTTATTCTAAAACAATTTTTACACATGACTTTAAATAATGTAATTTCTCCTTATTTCATACGGCCTGTTATCCAGAGCATATTATCCGAACCATGATTTCTTATGCACCTGATCCCATTTGGCCATGTTAATCATTATCGAGCTAACAATTTGTTCATAAGATTTGTTCTGTCCATAGTAATCAACAAAATCACCATTTGGATTTATCAGATACATGATTATCGTGTGATCAACAATATAGTCATTATCCTCATCTCGTGGGCCAGCACTAAAGTAAACACGAAATGATTTACAAACTTGACGAATTTGATCTACGGTCCCGGTAAGTCCAATTAAATCGGGATGAAATTCTTTAACATATTTGCCCACAAGTTCTTTTGAATCTCTGTCCGGATCAACGGTTATAAATATTGGCTGAATCGTTGGGGCTTTTGCTTGGCTTCCTATTAATCAAATTTTTAGAATATATAAATGAGCATTCAAATATAAATTACGAAACATAACTTACGAATATTATCAACAACTTTCGCCATTTTCTCTAGTTCTTCGGGACAGATATCCGGACAGTGGGTAAAACCAAAATAAATTAAAACCCAATTTCCCATGAAATCTTCGGATTTTCTAATCTGACCTTGAGAGTCGACTAATTCCCATTTTCCACCTATAGCTGCTTTACCCAACTGTCGTTTTCTTTCTTTTAGGATTGCCATTTCCTTTTCCTGCTTCAAGTACAACATGAAACCTAGCATACCGGCACCACCAATGGCTAAATATCCTAAACTTTTCCATGTAATTGGTCCTTTACCTTTACCTGGTTCTTTTGATGGTGTACCACTTTGAGTGGTATTAAGCCGTATAAAAGTTCCTCGTTTATTTATGGTGCCGGGCGATTGCCTTAATATATGACGTGAGCATGATGAAACAATCGAAAAACACCGGTTAAATAAACTCGACATTTTTTATTTTATAGTTATTCGATAACACTCGCTTAGTAATTAATGCAAAATAATACTTTAATATACGTTTTATTTAATACATATTTTAGTTTAAAGAACAAATAGTGTTAAATTTTCTGAAATCCTCTTTGGTTAGAAAATATTATTTGACAGATAAAGTCATAGGCGTACGGAAAATTTTCTTTGTGCCTAGATACTAGAGTCACCTATTATTGGATAAACGAACTTAATATCAATGGACATCATATTGTTATACAGTATCTCAAAAAGTACAATATTTGTTAAATTCTTTATTTGATATTATAAAGTTGATATTTTTACGTTAAATGTTAGTAACGGTAAAAATCAACAACAGCAGACAACACGTTTACAACGTAGCCCATAGTTAAAGTGCATCATTGAAATTTGATTTTGGAATGTATTGTTTTCCTGTATCTTAAATTTTCAGAGCCCAGGGTGCTTACTAGGTTTGACCACCTTACTCTGTCAGAGGCTGCAGCTTTTATCTGTTCCCAAGATTTACCAAGTTGTTTCGCTTCAACTAATATTTTCTCATCCGTGTCATCGCAGGTGTTCCTATTTCCTTTTTCACTTGCGGATTCCTCAGCGTATGGCGAAACCATCTCCTCAGTCGTCTCTTTATTACGGTTTTTATGTCTGACTTTAGAACAGACGCATTGCAGTATTAAACAAGTACCTTTGAATACGAACACCTGTACTTTCTTTTGCACTTTACGTCCATGTTGAATGTATGTAAGGCATCGTAAACAAATTCATTTAAATCATCAATTTGTACATTGTAGATGTGCATTGGTGTGATTATATTTGTGAGAGTCTCATCGTCTTGGGTTTACTGATGTTTATCTTGAGACCAACATCGTTAGCTAGATCTGATAGCTGGTGTATTTCCTGCTGCATGTCTGAGTGTTTGTGTGTGAGCAGGCATATGCCCTGTAAAGAGTTGTAGTGTTTTGCACTTTATTTGTCTTTATATTGGACTCGATTTCCAGCATCCCGATATATTTAAGATGTATGAGTTCAATCAATTTCTTTTTGGGATACTAATTTTAAATTGTGTCTGCCATATTGCGTCCTATTTACCGTATCAAATGGGCATTCAAAATCAACGAAGAGCAGAAACAGTGATCAATTCTATTCAATGACTTGTTCAGTGATGATACGAATTAAGTTGATGTAATCAGTGCAACATTTTCTCGGTCTTAAGCTAGCTGTGGCCCTATTCTGGTTTTCCCTGGGAATTGGGAATTGGGAAAAAAATTTTCCCAATTCCCAACTATAATAATTCCCAATATTTTATTCCCCAATTCCCAAAAGTGTATTCTGGCGTGCTGGGAATTATTTCCCCTCTGTGAAAGAAATAGTTTTAAATGTTCGCCACTAGAGTACCTTTTTAATGGTTTTTTCATGGTGCGTTATGTTAATATTTGAATATGATTTAAATATTGATGGATGAATAACAAATTTAAAAAAAAAATAGGTGTTTTCGCTTTTGAAAAACAAAAAACTGTTTAGGGTCGGAATTATTTTCTATGAGTATTTATGAATGAGCTAATTTTTTTTTATATTTTAGGGCAGATAAGACCAAATTTTAAAAAATAGGTGTTTTTGCTTATAAGAAATAACAAAAAAATTTAAATTTATACTCTAGGATTATGATTATGAGTATTTTACCATAAGAAATATGAATTCCCAACAATTTTAATAGGGAAAAATAAACGTCAAAACTGTTATAATTGGGAATTATTTTTTCCAAACAAAATATTTTTCCCAATAGCCAGAATACACTTTTGGAAAAAATAATTCCCAACTGTTATAAAAACGTCAAAAATTCCCAATTCCCAATTCCCTGGGAAAACCAGAATAGGGCCACTGGTTTGGTTCTTAATGGAATTATTGATTTGATTAACATTCTTTATCGTTGGGGTTACTTTTTGTATGCGATTGTTCTGATAGTATTATAATAGTATATCTATAAAAATACAGCACTGTTAAAATTAGTGATGCCTTTATAAAAATGTAAACTACCCAGAGGTGTGTTCAAAATTGGTGGAATAAACAATTTTTTCTATTTACATTTTGATAACAGCAAACTTTTATGTATTTTACCTAATGATTTGTGTTTAATTTATAACCATGTGTATAAATAATATGGTAAGTTGGCAGTGGTTCTACTTCACTTTACTTGTAGTAGTGTTAGTCCCGATAGATAAGAAATTAGATACGGAATTTATTATTGTATTGATAATTTGGAACATTTGAGTTACGCTTATACTATTTACGATCACGTACTTAAACTCAATATTCAGTTGCAGTATAAATAATCTCTCTGGCAATGGTGATTTGATTCTTTTGTGATTTAAATTATTGCGAGCTTTTATAGGGTAAAATGTATCACCATAGTAAAATAAAATTGACCATTCAACCATTCCCTGCGTAGTTCATGCCAGTTTGTTTACTCTATATTAAAGATAAAAATTAAGTATATTTATAAAATTATTATTCTTATCTTAAAGATAAAAAAGTATTTACCTTTTATGCATTACAATTTCTCTTTAAACCTTTCAAAATGTTAATTTAAGTTTTATGATTTCATTAAACCGTTCTTTAAACCTCTAAAACCTGTTTAAAATCTCGAATTGATAGAAAATATTTTAACTTTTGGGAATAGCGGGAGACATTATCTGCGATATCGATTTATATTATTTTTTCGGTTAACTTTAATAGTAAACTGTGGGCTCCGAATTAAAGCCAGACTTTTGAAAATAAATATTGTTTAATGGAAATTATCAAACTAGAGGGCTATCTCTCTTCAGATGGTCATTTATCTGTAATTAATACCTTTCCATCTTCTTTCAAATGCTAAAATTTAGTATCAACTATGATTCTAAATCGGACGAGATTAACATTTTGTATTAGAAGCTCTATTGCTCAGTGATTAATCACAATCTCTAAAATGATTTTACAATCTCTAAAATGTCAACGTGCTAATGCGATTCTGGAACTAATTGATACATTTATTTAATAAAACACAAATAAATTATTATTAATTGAAATTTTTATTTACTCCGAACTCACAATTTATTCGGTCTTTTCAAAATAATATGGTTCGTGTAGAGTGCTATAAATTTGAGCTACTTGTTTTACTTGTTTCCCATTAATTGTTGAACTCTTCACCAAACTATTATTCAGAATATGATAAAAATCCATTATATCCAATTTATTTTGTTTCTCATCTCGTATTAAATGTTCGCTGGTTTCGACGAATGCCTGAATAAAATGTGTTCCATGAATGGAATCACGAAATGAATATTCTGTTGTTCCATATAGAACTACTAAGTTATTGTATGGTGTATGCCTTTCGATTTCATCCACTACTACGGAATCTGTATCATACGAGTATTTTCCATATTTATACATCGTTGTTGTTGGTGCAGTGTTTTTGTTACGCGACGTACATATAAAAAATAGTTTGGGCTTGTCACGCATCTCTTGGAGTACAGTTGGACGAAATTCATCGATAAAGCTCAATAAATTGTATGATTTATCAGATGCTTCAGTGTTGTTAGATGAACTTCCGTATGATAACACAAAAATTAATAAACTGTCAATATTGGAAAATATATTTTTCTTTTGTAAATCCAATCGAAGATCCATTATTTCGTTAGCGGTCAGATCATTGTAAACTAAACATTGAAATCCAAGTTTACATAAAACTGATTTTAAATTTTCCACATCACGATCCGTTCCCAATCTATCTGGATACCGGGTTTTGAACTTTTCATGATTTAAAATGATGGCTAACCGTTTGGCGGGAACATCAACTTTTTTTTTAGATATTTTTTTAAACAGCTTGTTTTTGAACAGTGAATCGATTAATAAAATCCAAAACATATCAAAAAAAAAAAATAACTTTTTTTATTATAGAATAAATCTTTCAATTATAAGTTAGCTATTTAGTTCATTGGTTAACATTATTAAACTAACCATGTTCGTACTATGATAAATAAATATTACAAAATTTGTAGAGATAAGAATTTTATCGTTGAAAGATAATATATATAGAAAGATAATAAACATACTTATAATCATGTAACATTCGATTGATTTGGATTTAATATTAGTGTGTTCAACAAACTACAGCGATTCTCAATACTTTTGATTCTGTCCAAGCACAGTTCGAAAAAGTTAATAAAGTTGTGCTTAATGAAGCTGAGTATAGCTTAGTATAGTATAAGCTCTTGTAGGATGGCTGGTAAAGTTAGGTTGTAAGAGAAAATACACCCATAACCGCGTCATTATATCAAAATAATGGTGGTAAATTGGAGGCCAAGTATGAAAGAGTGTGACACTTGTCCACATTCATGCATAAACAACTTATTGCTAGTTTTTTGGGTAAAAATTTATGGTCAGTTTACAAATACTATGTGAGATCTTTACTTTTGATATACGGTTGGCCTGATAGTATTATAAGAGTATCTGTATAGTTTAGGTTGCATAGATTTAATAAGATGAACTTCTTCATATAAAAATAAGGATAATATCAATGTTCGGCAAGTCAATTTTCTTATTTTTTTTTATTTTAACGATAGAATTATTCGGCAAATACATATTTGACAATACTATTTCACTCGCCTTTTTGATGCCACACTTCTTGTACCTATAGACAGATCGTATCGACGGAAATGCCCTTTACTAAACTTGACTAAAATTCAATACAATGAATTTCAGGTTGATGTGGTGCGATAAGATAAGTTTTACCACCACATCAAATTTAACCAGAACCAAAATAGTACGCGACTGTATACAGTGCCAGAAATCAAAAACACTGGCTCAATATTAACTTGAATACGTTTGAATTGGTATGACCTCGCTGGCTCAATATTAACTTGAATACGTTTGAATTGGTATGACCTACTTCTATATAAAGAAGCGATTTAAACAATTTCTATTCTTCGATTTGTTTACATGACTAAAAATTGAATCGTGGAACTTCTGGGCATTTGCGATGTGGGTACATTTGTATTTGCAGATTTGATTAACTATATAGGGAATCACAGAAACAGGACATATTTATGGTTTTAAATTGAGAAATCAACACCAAAATAAATTAAATTTCTCTGGCACGGCAATTTCAACCTGTCGTGATTTACGTCTAAAACCAACATAAAATCTGGAATTGATAGACAAATTTTTTGGGAAGTCATTATCTGTCTATTTAAATTATTTCTTTCGGACTCCTTAGATATTGATCACGCGACTAGAGTACGTACAAGGCGATCTAATGTTAATATTGTTGCTATAGCTGAAAGTGTACGAAAAAACCGCAATTCGTTGTCGTTCTCAAGCTGGGTGTCTCATATGATACATTGGAGCGTATTTTGAAGAGAGATCTTGGTTTGAAGGAATACAAAATACAACTTGTTGACCTTCTTTTGTTCTTACCTTCGACCTTCGTTGAAAACTTGTGTTAAGCGATGAAGCTCATTTTTGGCTGAATGAATACTTGAAGTATTCATTCAGCCAATGAGCAATGAGCGATAAACAAAATTGTCGTACTTGGGTTGATGAACAGGCAGAAGAGATAAAAGCGCGGCCAATGCATTCTACCGGTAAAAAAATGCACTGTTTGTCGCGGTTTATAATACGTCAATGGCGCAAACTATAGAACCGAAGATCAATAAATTTAAACTATCAAAAATTCAAGATATTAGTGTAGTCGACTTGTGGTTTCAACAGGATGATGCAACGCGCCATACTGCAGGCAAAACCATCGATTTATTGAAAGAAAAATGTATCAAATTAAAAACTTATTTATTTAACGCTATAATGAAAACTATCCAGAAAGCTCGAAAACTTCAATTATTATAATGATTCCGAAACCTGGCAAAGACGTAACTTAAGGTAACTCATATCACCCAAACAGCTTATTATCAACTCTCTGAAAGCTGTTCGAAAAAATGCTATTGCAAAAACTTAAGCAAATTCTGAACGAGAAAAATATCATTCAGGATCATCAATTTGGATTTAGAGAAGAACATGGAATAGTGGAATAAGTTCACAGAGTCAAATCAGGAACTCCCTTGAACAAAAAAAGGATTGTTTTTTTAAGTTTGCTTTTCTAGGTACAGCCCAAGTTTTCGATAAGGTATGGTATAAAGGCCCACTTCATAAAATTAGAGCACAATTACCGACAAGTTCCTGTAAAATTATTTGCTCAAAGTTTTTGGTGGAATATTTATATGATATTCATGCATCCACAAATTTATATGATATTCATGCAGGGTACCTCAAGGTAGTGTACTGCGACCAGTGTTGTACTTGTTCTATACAGTAGACTTACAAACATAGAAAGACTCTACATACGCTGATGATACTGAAAGCTGTCCATCAAACTACCGCACGATAGCAACAAGAATTCTACAAGCCAACAAAATGGAAATTAAGTTTGATGGGCAAAAATCTGTGCACATTACATTCACACTTCGTAAGCTCACCTGTCCACCAGTCAGATTAAATAAAATCACTCTCCCACAATACGAAAGTGTTAGATATCTTGGACTACATTTAGATTGAAGGCTTGCGTGGAAAAACACATTGAAGATAAACGTCAACAAATCCAATTAAAATGCGTCAAACTAAATTGATTTATTGGAAAACACTCAAAGTTAAGTCTAGACTGTAAGATCTTGTTGTACAAAATGATACGCTCATCTGGACAGATGGTATTCAACAGTGGGGCTCCGCGTGTGCTTCCAACATAAAACAACTGGACAGAATGCAGTCACGAATATTTCGAAGAATGGTAAACGCATCCTAGTATGTTCGCAATGCAAACCTACGACGTGATTTAATCATTGAAACTGAAACCGATTCATCAATACAGTAAAAAATACAAAGGTCAAGATATAGGCGAATAAAACAAAAATCTAGCTAGGTAATTCAGAGTTTACCGGGTGCACATTAATATTAAGAACTAACATAGGTTAAGATTATCAAATTAAATCTAATTAGCTTTCAAGATTTGATTAGATCTTGTTTGTTTCCTATGTTGGAAAGATTGAAAAATAAAAGCCATAGGCAATAAAAAACAAAATACTTGCCTTAAATTAATGCCTTCCAATCCTTTTTCAAATATTAAAATTGAGTTTCGATGTATAAAATCATGATTCTTGATATTCGAACCTTTTTTATAGTAAAACACAAATAAATTATTATTGATTGAAATTTATATTTATTACAAACTCACAATTTATTCTGTTTTTTCAAAATAATATGGTTCCTGTAGAGCGTTATAAATTTGAACTACTTGTTTCTCTAGATTACCATTTCCTGTTGAACTTCGCTGCTTCAAACTATTGTTCAGAATTTGATGAAAATCTATTATATCCAATTTATTTTGTGTCTCATCTTGTGTTAATTGTTCGCTAGTTTCGACGAATGTCTGAATAAAATGTGTTCCATTAATTCCATATAGAAGTGCTAAGTTATTGTATAGTGTATTCCTTTCGATTCCATGCACTACTTCAGAATCTGTATAATCTTTTTCCGTGTTACGCGATGTACATATAAAAAATAGTTTGGGTTTGTCACCCATCTCCTGAAATACAGTTGGACTGAATTCATTGACAAAGCTCAATAAATTGTATGATTGATCGAAAGCTTCAGTGTAGTTAGATGAACTTCCGTACGATAACACAAAAACTAATAAGCTGTCAATATTGGAAAAATCATTTTTCTTTTGTAAATCCGTTCGAAGATTCATTATTTTCTTAGCGGTCAGATCATTGTAAACTAAACAATGAAATCCATATTCACGTAAAACTGATTTTAATTTTTTCACATCACGATCCGTATCTAATCTGTCTGGATACTCGGTTTTAAACTTTGTATGATTTAAAATAATCGCTACCCGTTTGGCGTCATCAGGAATAACAACTTTTTTTTACAACAGAGCCGATAGAAAGCACAGCATAAAAGAGCACAACACATATTTCACAAATTATTTTATAAATTAAATAAATTCTATTAATTATTAGTTAACTATTTAGTTCACTGATTGATATTATTAAACTAATCATGTTCGAGTTATGGTACTATACATAAATATTGCAAAATGTTTAAAGATAAGAATCTTATCGTTGAATTGGGCAACAAGATAATATACGTATACTAATATGAAATTCGATTCGATTGGATTTAAACTATAATATATAGGAAGTTTTAGAGACTCAATGGATTTCAGTAGTGGTAACCTCATGTTTGAAAGAGTGGTGAGATTCAAGTATCTTGATTGTCTCATTACACACGATAATAGTTTGGAAGAGGATATCAAATCAATCGGAATCGAAATATCTTGCAATTGCGAATAACCTTAAACTGTATAAAGTGTTGATCAGACCTTGGCGGGTGAGTACGGGAGATGGCTTCTATCATTCGAGAGAATAATTATGTGTATGATATATGGTGTGTTCCTGATATCGCGCGTTCTTTAATGCTGATCCGGACCAAAAGAGTGAGCCGGCATTTTCTTATTGTTTACAACAATTCAGTTGGTACAAACAGTAGTGTATTTCATCATCAGAAAAGTTTATGATTTAAAGTCCGGACAGCTAACTGGAACAAAAAAAGCAGGCAAATATATTCCAAAGGCGAAATAGCTTCCTGATTAAAAAATTAGAGACGAAAATCCAACTTCTTTTATTTTTTTATGCAAGAATCTACAAAACTTGATGTCAAAATATTTAACCGAGGTAAAACTCTGATTAAAACTCATTTAACTTAAATGGGTCATGAAAGCATCAAATCGATATTATCTGTTAAAAGGTATGACTATAACCTCTCCGAAAATAGGATTGATAATTATGTAGAATCCTAATTCCTGTTTTAAATAATTTAATACATGAAAGAAGGTTGTACTACATGTCTACAAGAGATACTGATAAATTTCAGTATCTCTTGATTTTCTGAAAGACGCAGATTATTGAATTTTATTATCAAAATTCATGCTCGGTTAAGAAAGTGCATCGTGCACTTCATCCATTTTATGGTTAGTTTGGATGATTTTCTGAGGTGGCTATTCGGAATCTTGTGACTAAATTTCGCACCAAATGTACATTATTGGACATTAAACCCCCAACCCGCATACGTAGAATAGTGAACAAGCAAAATTGTTGATCGGTTGCGGAAACGGTAAAGTAGGAGCTGGAGTCTTCTGTGATAAATTGGAAGTATAGATATATCAGGCAGAGATGATAGTGATTGAGGAGGTCCTGAATTGGTTGAAACATAATGTGGTAACCTCGACTGATATCGCAATCTATGTGGACATTTTCTCTGACGTCTAGTGATGTTGGGTTGCCGCGTCTCTAAATGAGATGAGTAAGTATTCCAACAGCCAGATAGTCTGGGTCAGTTCATGGAACGAACTGGCTAGGTATGGTACAACTCTCCAACTGCTACCGGAAAGGACAAAGTTGTAAAGACCCCTTAAGGTACTCAAGACTGTGCTTAAAAAGAAGGCAGTAGTCTCAGCGAATGTAAGATGGACGAACGCCCTCTCATGTAGAGTAGCAAGGCTAGTCTTTTCAAGTAAGCTGGACTTGAAACGCTCAAAGATACTAATCTTCCTACGAAGACGAGAACTAAAATCGATCATGAAGATACTTACAGGACACTACCTACTTGGAGAACATGCGAGGAGGCTAGGTCTAGAAATTAATGATTTTTGCAGAAGCTGTTTGGATGAGGAGGAGGAAGAGACAATAGTCCACGCTAATGCCCGGCTTTTGCAAACAAAAGACATGAATGTTTGCGTAAGTTCTTAATGGACTGCCTCTCTGAGCTCGAAAAATGTAAGGTGCGACTTATCACGCTACGTAAGCAGCTCAAACTGGTTCTCATAAGGGAAATAGGGAAGTAAGATCCTGTGGTATTGAAATTAACTGAATATTATTTAGGTTTTACTGTAGCGCTATGCATATTAATAGTAGAAGGAACTGGAGATGGTTACTTTTGTAACGATCACCAATATTATAAGACCAAGTGACGATGATGAATATGTTGAATAAACGCTAAGCATCGACTAGTAAATGACATCGAATATTGAAAGCTAGTGCTTTTTTAATTATTATATTGAAACTAGTCTTTCCAGGACCATCAATTTACATCTTATGTTTTTAAAAATTAAACTATAATGTGGTCACTGTTGTTCCAGCGATGCTCCAATGCCTGTCCCTTGATAGGTAGCTGCTCATATAGCAGCTAGATGGGTTTGGTTGTTTTTAGTCTCCTAACCAAATGTTCATTAACCAGTAGCCGTGAGGTTTGAAATGTTCCATTAGACTTGATTCATGTGTCGTTGTAAACCGTTTCATTCTGAAGTACCTTTTTCTGGAAGTTTCGTTCGATGTTAGTATTATTAGCACAGCCTCAAAGTTGATTGCCATATAGTAACTAAACCTGATGTAACTAGCCAGTACAACTGTCTATATTGGCGGCGGGTTAACCAATAGACAGTTCATTAAGTATGACTTTTCATCGCTTTCCCTCTTTCACAGTTTGCCCTGTAGCTAGTATATCGGTGTTGTCAGCAAACGGTGCTATGCTTACGTGATCAGACTGTGGTACATCACTTGTATATAGAGGTATAGGACTGGGCCTAGATCGATCTCTTGTGAGATTTCTGCTTTTACCTCTCTCAGTCCAGAATACTCATCTTCTAGTCTTACTCTAAAAAGCATTTCAGTTAAATTTGTTATCAAAAGATCAACATATGGTTCCGGTAGTATAACTTTTACGATACGATTTAACTCCACATGGCGGTTTAACTACTGGTTTCGCTATTCAATTATGAAAATAGTGTCAGATATAGAATCATCATATTTTATAAATACTGTAGGGTCATCGCGGATATTAATTACTCTCGCGGTGTAAGTTTTTTTTTTTTTTTTTTTATTAATGGATTTTATTACAACTGAATATAATTCATCTAGTAACTTATCGTTAGTAAATTTGTTAGTTTTTGTTGAGTTTAACCAAAGATTATTTTACATAAAGATGACTCAACCAAAGCAAAAATTTACAATATGAACGATTTTGTTTTGTTTTGTTTTACTATAGAACAGAGGAACCCATCACTATGTAGCGGAACCCAGAATAATAATTTTTGTATTTTAAAATGTTACTCTGATTGAACTATCTTTTAAGTATATTATAATCTTTGGTTTAACCAACTGGTTAGCCCCAAGTATATTGTAAGATTACATTAACCGCCCCAAATCTAAAGGTTTCGTCCTTCGAAGCCTTCTAACTGGGTCTGTGTTGGTCATACTTGCATATATTACGCATATCTGCATTTTGATGTTGACCGAGATCAACATTGATGTTGACCGTTTCTTGATTTCTTCGCTAACGTATTCCATCTTTAGGTCCTTATGAAGGTTTGAATTATTTTAACATTGCTCTTTTTGGTACAACCCCACAGTTCTATACCATATGCCCATATAGGTTTCAATATTTGCCGATATAATAGTAGCTTATTAAGCACTGTTAGCTCAGATTTTCTCCCTAAGAGCCAGTACATTTTTCTGTATTTGATGTTTAGTTCTTCTTTTTTCTTTTTAACGTGCTCTTTCCACTTCAGCTTAGCATCAAGAGTCATGCCTAAGTATTTCGCTGTGTTCGCATGCGGAATTGGATGCGAGTTCAGTAGAACTGGAATACAGTTAACTGTTCTGTTAGTAAAGTTGACATGTATGGATTTCGTTTGATTCAGCTGAATGCGCCATTTCTTTGTCCATTTACTTATTGCATTAGTGGCATTTTGTAATTTACTAGTTGACTCTTCTATACTGTATCCTACTGCTAGGATTGCTGTATCATCTGCAAACGTTGCAATGTTTGTATCTTTTGTATTTGGAACATCTCTTGTATAAAGTAAATATAGTATTGGTCCCAGAACACTTCCTTGTGGAACTCCAGCCGATATTTGTCTATGGTCAGAGTATTCATCTTCAAATTTAACTCGAAAATATCGATCAGCTAGATAAGATTAAAATATCTGGTAAAATTGCTTTGGCAGGTCTCGATATAGTTTATATTCTAGTCCTTGGTGCCATACTTTATCGAAGGCTTGTGCAACATCCAAAAAGATAGTTGAACAGATTTTCTTCTTTTCTAGTGAATCTTCAATTATATCGGTAACCCTAATGTAATTGGTGTATAGTATAATGTCTCTCTATAAAGCCAAACTGATGTGGTGGAATTAGTTTTCTTTCCTCTATTACTGGTTTTAGCCTTTTCAGCAATAATTTTTCCAACAACTTCGAAATTATAGGAAGAAGCGAAATAGGCCTGTACGAGGTTTTACCGTTAGGCGGTTTATTCGGTTTTGGAATCATTATCACTTCTGCAACCTTCCATTGGTATGGGACGTATTTTAGTCTGAATGCTGCGTTTATTAGTTGAAGCAGTTTTCGTAAGCCCTTTTCGGGAAGTTCTTTTACTATTTGACCTGAAATTAGGTTATAACCAGGACATTTTTTTGAACTCAAGTTGTTAATAATTTCATATTTTAGCTCTTGTAATGTTACTGGTTTGATGATTAGGTTATCCACTTTTCTAACTGGGTTTATATTTTCTTCCGCTGATTGCCTTGGAAGGGGCTGGAATGTGTTTTCGAGGTGGGCTGCAAACAAGACAGCCTTCTCCTTACCACTTCTTGCCCAAGATCCATCGTTCTTTTTGATAGGAGGTATCTGCTTATTTGGTCGTTTAAGTCCTTTCGTTGCTTTCCAAAGTGAATAGTCAGTGTCTTTTTGGCTGGAAAGACCAGTTAGATATTCACTTATCGGATTGTTTTTAATTTCTTTGATTAACTGCTTTAATTTGTTGCTTAAATAATTAAGTCTCGATTTACTTTGTGATGCTCGATTCCGCTGCCAAATTTTCCCAGCTTTCCGCTTTTCACTAACCAAATCTCTCACTTCCAATGACTAGTTGTTTTTCTTTGGCACTTTATATTGACTAATGGGCGTACTCTGCCACGCTGCTTGAATTATATTATTATTTAATATTTCTACTTGATCATCGAGTTGTGTCGGAGTTTTAATTGGTACGTGTAAAACCGTACTGTTTTCTACTAGCTTCCGGAAAACATCCCAATTTGTTCTCTTGTTTGTTAGTTTAGGCAAATTCACTTTCTTGATTATGGTTGCACTCATTGTCATAATAACAGGTGTGTGATCTGACCATATTCCTTCTCTGTTTTCTATCACTACATAGTTTTCTGATGCTCCTTTTGTTACAAAGAAGTCTATTTAATCTGGGATTTTGTTTTTATCTGTAGGCCAGTATGTTGGTTTACCCCCAGAATAAAACTCGCAGTTTAATTCTTGTCCTGCCGCATATAGATTTTTACCCTTACGTGTTGACATTCTCCATCCCCATTACGTATTTTTAGCATTAAAGTCCCCTCCAATTATGAAGTTGACTTCAAGCGATTTAAATAACGCGATATAATTTTCTTTAGCCAATTGATATCGCGGTGGGTGCAGTATATAGATGAAATGCTATACTCCTTTTCATTATTGAGTCGAATTTTAATGGTTGATACTTACATATTTTCCTTTTCTATTTTTACTCCTTCGTAGTGTTTGATATTTTCTTTAACGAAAATAGTTGATCCTCCTCTCGCTTTTCCTGATGGGTGGATAGCATGGTAGCAGTGATATCCACGAATTTTTACGTACGATACATTTGTGAAATGGGTTTCCGATATTAGACATATGTCTATCTTATCCATGTTTAAGAAAATTTCTAGCTCCGGAATTTGTGGCAATAGGCCATTTGCATTCCAGTTGGCAATTCTTAATGTTTTACTACTATTCATACTAGTAAATCATAGAAGTGAACTCATTCACTGCTTCTTGTTTATTTAGTCGCTTATGTATGGCTTCTAGGCTTCTTTCTTGTTCTGCAATTCGCATGTTCAAAGCTTCTATACTCCGTAGTATTTTTTCAAGAATTGAAGATTCTTGTTTTTCCTTAATACAAAGTGGCTCTTGTTGCTGGACTATCTGTGAGTATGTCTTTGGTCCCGCTACTGTACTAGCTTGTGGTTGAGCTTTCATTGAGTTTTTCGATGATATTCCGTTAACTGGCATCTCACGGTTTTGCTTAAATTGAAGTTTTTTATTTCTCAGTTTTTGCAGTTCTTTAGCTATCTCGCATCCTCTATAATTTGCTGGATGATCTCCTTTACAGTTTACACATTTAGGTGTAGTTGTTTTTCCTAGTAGGCAGGCTTGCGCTAGATGTTTTCCAGAACATTTTACACATCTTGGCTCTCGATTACAATATTTCTGGGTGTGATTAAAACCTTGGCATTTTTTACATTGGGGTATTAATCCAGTGGCGTTGCGTAATGCTTCAATTCTAACTCTCATATTGAGAATAGCTCTAATGTTAAAGATGTTTTCAATTTTTTCTTTATTATTAAATGTAAGCATGAATAATGGGAGCCCTCTCTTGTTTATTTTGACCCCTTGATCACTTTCCTTTCTTTTCTTTTTTGATGATGTTTGCGGCGTCTTCTATTTGCAGCCCCTTACACTTTAAGTCGTCTAATATATCTTCTATTTTACAAGTAGGATGCAGACCTCTTGCCATCACTTTGATCGGGCGGTCATTTTTGTTTTCATAAGTGTACCATTCTTTACCTTCCTCAGTAAGCTTCGTGGCTAATGCTCTATATGTGTCAACGTCTGTTGTGTTGATTTTCCATATATTGTTATTTAGTGACACTACCCTGAATTCTTTGTCAGTAATCGATTTCATAAGATCCTGAACAGCGCCATTTTCAGTAATTCCCATTATATTGATTAGAGGCGGTGCCTTATCCTTGGGTTTGGCTGACTTAGCCTCTTGTTCCGTTGATTTTATATTATAAGATTTTTTAAATTGGTCTGAAGCTACAATTTCTGGCGAAAATTCAGCTTTTCTTTTTTTAGAGGGTCTATTTCTTTTATTCTTTTTAAGGATCCAGTCTGTTTCCTCGCGTAATTCATCTTCATCAGTGAAGAATTCTGCGGCTGGCTGGTCCTGTATTTCCTGAACTTGAAGGGCCTGTTTCAGCATTTCGTTTTCATTTTGAAGCATGTTGATCTCTTTACTAAGTTGAGAAGTCAACTTTTCTATTTTGCTTAATTGCTTACGAAGTTCTTCGTTTTCTTTTTCATAGCTATTAATTGAGGATGTTGGGGATCTCGTTAATTTGGAGCTGCGTCCAAATGGGTTTTCATTATTTGACTTTGTCAAATCATTGCGGTCGTAGGATTTCGACGATTGGGAGCCTGCTTCCACACTCTTCCAAATCGCCGGCACTGGGGGTCCGAATCCCTGCACCGTAGTATTTCCTTCTTCCTTCTTGTCCATATTGGTTTTTTGTCAGGTATCGTTCTTCTAGCATTTTAGACCTACTGCCAGGTACTAAAAACAGCCGCTCCTAACCTGGAGAATAGACGCTGACCAAGAAGCCGCCCATTGTGAGTCCGTCGCGCTTGGATTTTTTACTTCACTTAAGGTTATACTGCTCTGATTTTATTTTTATTTTTAGCAAAATGCACTCGTTGCAATAAAAACAATATAAAACACAACAACAAATTTAAATTGTGCACACGTAGATATATTGTATATAATTTCGCACATTAGTTAAATGTTTTGACTTTTCTAATAATTGGATAAGATCATGATTCGTAAGATCTTTTGTATTTATCACTGTTTCACTCACAAGTTAACACATGTTCACAGCAATTTTTACCGATTAGAATGTTTGTTCTACTATTTTATTTTAATTATTTAATTCATCGCACATATTAACTAGTTCCATTCTATAACAGAGCTTGTACACCTGATGATATGACGGTGTAAATGATGGATTGGAAGATAGAGGACGCCTCCTAAATGGACGTCTAATAGCCTCAATCATAGCATATCATACCATATCACAAACTGTACCTCGTTTAAATATCGTTTAATATTTGAATGGGGAATTAAAAATCTAAGATATGTTTGTACGTATATAATGTAGTCTTTGTGTCCTTTTAATATAAATCAGAACTACTTAAAACCAAAAAGGGTGAGAATAATACTTAAAATTTACATTGGTAGAATACCCTCTTGGGTATTTTTATATAGATACATATGTATGTGTAGTACATATGTATGTCTAAATGGTAACCATTAAATTTGATTTTCCTAAACTAGCAAAATTACCTCAAAAACCGAATATTTTTCATTAAATTTGAATTAATGTTGATTAAGAGGACACTGTGAGTACAATAACATGTATTATTTTCAAAATATTATTTTGGTAAGCTTTGGGTAAATATCATAGGCCTTAATTGTTTTATTTTTACACTATCATGTTAAAAGGGAAAAAGGATAACAGCCTCCTCGGTATTCGAGCATATACAGATCAAAATTAAAAAAACTGACGAAAATTGGAACAGAAAAAGGAAAAAGAAAATCAAATTGGGGTTTTTAGATTTTGCCTTAACCTAATTACAAATAATAACAGTAATAAGTAATGATAATTTGTGTTGTTTAACATTGGATGAATATTGTGAAGAGCCCTATATAGAGTTTCCCATTTTAAAGAATGTTTGGTAGTACATACTGTAACCCAAACTTTTTTTTAATCCATTTATTGTTCCAGCTCTCATTCATACTTATAATATTGTTGTACAAAGTTTATAGAATTGAATAATAGATGAAAATAGATTTTAAAGTTAGAATGTACAAGGAAGGGAAAAGGATTAATTTTTAATGACTCGTTTTTAAGTGAACTTTTCTTCATTTTAAATTTGGCTTTAAGGAGAATTGATGTTATTACAATATATAAATATAATATTTTGGGAGTTATAAAGGAAATTTTTATTTGATTAATTATTATTGATACTAATTGGGACTTGTAAATAGGTACATTTCTATCCTTGCCGGTTGTTTATTTGGTTGGGACGCGCCTCGGTCCATGATTTCTATCCTGTGTATTTTCCTTTCTTGTAGAGTATGATAGTGATGCTAAGATAGCCGTGAACGTCAGCTGATGGGATTTATATTTGAACTCCGAAGTGGAATTGATTGAGAGGTAGGGCGCTGAACCAAGTCAGCCAATGAAAACGTTTGTCTTTTGAAATGTATCCCATCTTGTGTGAACTGTAATGTTGGTTCGGTATGATGATTTCAATCTGACGACGTCATTGATTGGTTGTGGTTGACCGGACTTGATGTGTATATGTTGTGATTCTTTGTAGCAACAGTGCTAGCGAATTACAGATATTTTGATCGAAATATTTTTTAATTATTTTACTTTTGTGGCGCAACTGTTCGTCGATTTGTGAGTAATGAATGATTGATTTAGTATTTTTGGTGAGAACGCCACAATCTCTAACTGTGACAATGAGCAATACCCTGTACCTGTAGTCCGAATGTGAACCACTTACAAATTAAAAAATCGATAAAAATGTTACATGCAACACATACGACAAATATGTCACCTAACATAAAACGTTTTTCGTACGGAATGAGGACTTTCGTACATAATGAGCACTGCATAGGTTAAATGGAAACACGATTTGATACAAAGAACCCAAAAACTGTGCAACACAGAAACCCAGATGGACACTTACAAATATATTATTTAATAGAAAAAGTAGGGTGGACACAGTATATACGATCGCGAGAATTCAGGTTGTGTGGATGAGTCATAGATAGCAGGTGAAGTGGAATAAGTAGCTTGGCCGTTGTGCAGTTAGGTTGCGAAGTCATATAAGGCCATGATTGCTCAAAACATGAGGTTTCGAAAACCAACTAGCGTGCTAAAACGAAGAATATTTTTGGAATTCGTGGCAAGTAAAGTGAGAAGGGTATAGGTTCCGTGAAGTGAGAGTGCAGGAGACACCGATTAGTGGAAAAGAGTATCGAAAAGAAAAAGGATATGAAGAGACGTTGAAGTGGTAGGTGGTGAATGCTGAGTACGTGCTCTTGAAAATCTAGTGCCACTATTGTTTAGTTAAATCCCCATGTAGGAAGATTTTTCCTTCATGAAGCCATATTGTTTCACACAGTCCGAGAGTCTCTAGCCAAATGATCAGCGAGTCGTACTCGTGCAACCGAGCCTACGCCCTATAATTTTTATAGTTTTTATAAAATAATTGCTTTTTAAAGCTTTAATCTGAACTATTAAAAGGATTTGGATATTATAATGGTTTTAATATAGTTAGGAAGGATAAGACAATTTCCTCACATTTGGCTACGATAGACTGTGTACGCAAACATATAACGCGTAAACCTGTGACCATACCTCCATCTATTTCTTTAATGTTGGTTCTAGTTCAATTCATTTTCAGAGGAGTTCATCATTGAGTGAAATGTGCTTTTATGCTAAATGGATGAAATAGTTGATACATTTTACTTCTATTTTCATTTAATGCTGATAATTTTTTGGCAGTTGAACCGAGTTGTACCGAGTTTGAATTCCGATAGGCACATGAAGCAAGAAGGCTTTTTTACCATCTCGTTATAATCGGGTGTGTATAAGACCCTTTGTTTGAATTCATAGGCCGACCCTTCTCGCATATTAGATGGTTCTACGTAAATCTATATAAATAGCCATACGTCCTCGATTTGGCTGTAATGACGTAATATAGAACGCAAATAACCAAATCGAAAGAGATGGGAGTGCCTTGCCCTCAAAAAAATATTGCACCTGGTTCACCCTAAAATAATGTAAATATGTATTAGAAGAGTGTCACAAATAAGTTAGTAACATGATTATTGACTTATTAAAGATAAAAACTTTATATTTTTCAAATCGTTTTAAATCAAAGTATGATAAATTCTAAATAACTCAATAACGTAGATTAGTAAGGTAAATGTTAGTATTGGTGAGTTTTAAAATATTATCAAACGATTGGTATAAATTAGCTTCACAAGATAAACATATAGGATGCAATTACTTGGTAATTGTCAATAATTAGACGGATGGTTTACAGACTGTTTCATAAGGTTCGCTCCTTTATTGTTTTCTATGTGAATTAATGATCGTTTCACCATTGTTCGTTTCATATTTTCACTAATGATGTTTAAATTTTTCGAACTAGTAAATTATATTAGCGTTCTATTGTTAGAAAAAATTCTCTGATGAACGAGGATCTAGATAGCATATATAATTAGACGGTCTTCAATTGGCTCGTATTAATGCGGTATAGTCATTCATTTTACTATTGTTAATTACAAAAAAACGAACGATTCCTTTTTTTCCTGGTATTCGTCTTTATGGGTCACTCGATCCGTTTTTTATGTACTGTTGGAGCTGAGGGATCTTTTTTAACAACTCTAGTTTAAGTTCGTAAGATGATATTTGGTTAACTTATAGTTGTAGGTAAACAGAGGTAGTTCTTTGTTGTAAGTCTTTTAGGTTTTTGAATTTCCCATCTTTTGTTAAAAATATTTTTATTGAATCCTGTTCCATTCTTAGAAGTTCGAGATTTGTCGCAAAAATTTTGCTTCATGGAAGAAATAGTTTGTACATTTTACTTCCATTTATATTTACATTTATTTTTTTTATTTTTATTTTTTTTAAATTATTTTTAATTAAACTGATTATTGATTTGAGTTAAGAAAGGTTTGAACAAGTATATGTAATTTTTCCAGAATTTTTCTATGATGGGTTCTTTCGATATAGTCCCTCAAACATAGAAACCATTCGTGGAGTTGTAGACATTAAATGACATCACATGGGTCGGTTTAAGGTCTTACGCGATCCGTGCCAACAAACTACCGGGCCGGAGGTACATTTAACAAAGCCCAGTCGCAAACGGAGCCCTTTGAATACCTTGAGACCTCCAGTTTTAAGTAGCCTCACCTACGTAAACGGATCTCTGCACAGGTGGACCAAATATCTCTCCGAGACTCTTCAAAGGCTGGAAACAAAAAGAGAGAGAGCTCAAACGGTTAAGATGGGGCTCCCTCAAAAACAACAAGGGAGGCGACTTCAAGGCATCTAAGCCGGGGACGAGTAGAACTCCAGAAAAAATCAAGCGCTGCTGAAGGAGGTTTCACTTACGTCCGCCAGTCGAAGCAGCGCTACAGGAATAGACGTGGGCTGCAACTCCTGAAGGGCATCTCACGGCTGAGCAAAAGGAATCCGTGGCATGGAACAAGAAAACGGTCGGCAGCGACAACTTAGAGAGGGACCATGTGTCGAAAAGACAGCGGTCCCAGGATGAGTTAGACCCCGTCGACAGAAAACGGGTCAAACTGCAAGCGGAAAAGGAAACTCTTTACAAGGTTTTGCCTTCTAACAAGGCTTAACCAAAATCCTTTAGTGACATTGAGAATGAACGTGTGTTGCAAGCTGTCATAGACAGGAGTCATGAAGAAGGGAGCATCACCAGGGGAAAATGGAGTTCAGTGAACAATGCACTAAACTCCGTTTTCCCAAAAATCCTGAGAGAAAATCCAGGACCCGCTCCATCGCTTGCCGCGACTAACAGAGTAATCGACTTCGTTTTCGGGTCGATTACTCTCAAAGTATAAAAACAGGACGAGGCTGAAACACGAGAGGCCGACAGTCCGTCCACCACTGAGGGAGTTGCACCAGGAGAGACAGCCCGACCACTGAAGCTCTCGGAGGGGATCACATATACTAGCTCAAACCTTTCCTAACTCAAACAATAATTAGTTGGTCCGTCCAACGAATGGTTTCTATGTTTGAGGGATTATATCGCAAGAACCCATCATAGAAATAATATGAATTTAATACTAGAATTTTGACTGTTTCCAAATAAGTATCCATACATACAAAAATATGTAACTTGTTAATTGCAATAATTATATGTTTTTATACAGTCACAATAGCAATTAATCAAAGTTGTTAACTTATCGTGACAGTCATTTTTTTAGCTGAGGTTATCTAAGCTATCATGAGAGATATTTTTTCTGGGCTGAGTATATGAAAACTATCATGATAGTTGATCTTTTCGGGGCTGACAGTAAAAAGTGTCATGATAGTTGAGATTAGTGTTGCCATCGCTTTTTTCTGAGATGAATTCTGGGCTAACTTCACATACATCAATTCATCTTTCTGTATCTAATGTTTAATTCTTCTTTTTTCTTTTTCACATGCTCTTTCCATTTTAGTTTCGCGTCAAGAGTAATGCCTAAGTATTTTGCTGTGTTTGCATTTGTAATTTGCTGGGAGTTTAGTTCTACTGGTATCCAATCAACCTTTTTATTGGTGAAATTTACATGAACAGATTTTGCTTCATTCAGTTTTATTCGCCACCTTTTCGTTCAAGTGTTAACCATATTAGTCGCTCTTTGCAATTTGCTTGTGGATTCTTCTATGTTATCAGCAACTGCTAATATGGCTGTGTCATCTGCAAACGTTGTTATAGTTGTCTCTTCTATCGTTGGCAGATCAGAGGTATATAGTACATATAAAGTTGGTCCCAGAACGCTACCTTGTGGTACTCCTGCTGATATTTTCTTAATTTCCGAATCTTCGATGAACAGATTTTGCTTCATTCAGTTTTATTCGCCACCTTTTCGTTCAAGTGTTAACCATATTAGTCGCTCTTTGCAATTTGCTTGTGGATTCTTCTATGTTATCAGCAACTGCTAATATGGCTGTGTCATCTGCAAACGTTGTTATAGTTGTCTCTTCTATCGTTGGCAGATCAGAGGTATATAGTACATATAAAGTTGGTCCCAGAACGCTACCTTGTGGTACTCCTGCTGATATTTTCTTCATTTCCGAGTATTCACCATCTAGTTTAACACGAAAGTGCCAGTTAGCTTTGTGAGATTTACATTTAATGCTTATAATTTGTTGGTAGTTGTAGCGGAAGATAGCGGGTTCGAATTTCGAATCGGTGGTCTGAATGAACGAATAACCAGAATTCATGCGCCGACCCATCTTTCATCTCAGATGGTTTGACGTAAATCGGACCTTTAGCCATATTCCTCGATTAATGACGTAATATAGGGCGAAAATAAGTGAACCGAAAGAGTTGGGAGTGCCTTGTGCTCAAAAAAATATTGCAGAGATCGATAGAAATTATAAGCATTATATAAACACCTGGTTCACTTAAAAATAATGCAAATATTGAAGGAGTGTCACAAATAAGTTAGTAACATGGTTATTGACGAAATCAAAGATAAGAAATGTGTATGTTTCAACCCGTGTTTAACCAAAGTGTGATCAATTCGGAATAACTCAATAATTAAGATTAGTAATTGCTAGACTGACTGTTAGTATTGGTGAGTTTACCATACGATTGATAAGTTAGCTTCATAGAATAAATATAAGGCATATATATATATATATATATATATATATATATATATATATATGCCTTATATTTATTTTATGAAGCTAACTTATCAATCGTATATCAATCGTATATATATATATATATATATATATATATATATATATATATATATATATATATATATATATATATATATATTTTTTTTTTTTTATTTCACTTTTACTCTCTTAATTGATAAGTAAATGGTGTCGAGAATATCAATCGCATATCATCATCTATAGCATATCAATTTAGAATTCCAAATAATTTAATCAGGTCGTAAAATTGAGGTATATGAAAAATCAAAAAGCCGCTGGAACCGACAGCATACCAGCTGAATTACTCAATGGAGACGCATATACAACTGCTGGAGCACTAACTCCATCATTACTCGATGTGTGGAATACTAAGAGAATTCCGCAAAAATGGAAAGAAGGCTTAACCATAACGATTCAAAATAAAGGCGACTTAAGAGAATGCAAAAACTGGCGAGGCATCTCCCTGCTCAGCAGTACAATGAAAGTATTAGCAATGGTTATCCTGGAACGAATCTCACTAACTGTGAACCAATACATAAGAAACGAACAAGCTAGTTTCAGACCAGGAAAAAGCTGTACATACCACATCAATACAGTCCGAACTATCGTCGAACAATCCAACGAATGAAACTCACCACTATATCTACTCTTCGGGGACTTCGAACGCGCATTTGATTCCATCAATAGAAACGCAATCTGGTAAGCACTCTGTGAAATAGGCATTTAGAGAAAAATAACCGAACTCATCCAGGAAATGCATCGGGATGCTGGACATAAAGTTCAACACAAATGAAAGCAGACTGGCACATACTACATACAATACACGACGAGTGTATTGTGTATCGTACTGTTCCTCACAGTATTGGATAATGTCATACGCAAGCTAGACATCACATCATCAAACGGAATTCAGTGGGATCCAATTAGAAAACTCAATGATCTCGACTATAGCAGGTGATATATGCCTGCTAACACACAAATACACAGACATGTATTAAAAGCTCCAAAAGTTATCAGAAGTAGCACAAGATGTCGGGCTCAAGATAAACATAAAAAAGACAAAGGCTTTCAGACTGAACACAAGCATTAGTACACCACTTCGCATCAACCAAGACACAATAGAAGATGTCGGAAAATTCGCGGAACGGAACAAGACATTAACCAACGCATCAACAAAGCGAGAAACACTTTCAACATGCTCCATAAGATACACGAAATACATTCGTCCTGTCAAGAAACACCAAGATACGAATGTTCAATGCCTGTGTAAAATCAGTATTCACAGTCATACAGTGAAAGGTGGACACATACGCAGAAATTCACAAGAGGACTCCAAGTGTTTGTGAATAAATGCCTTAGGTGGTTGATCAAATGCTTCTGGTCGAATAAGATCACAAATCAAGAATTACTACAACAAACAGTCCAAGTGAACATTGAGAAGGAAAACAGGAAGCGGAAATGGATATGGATACACACTGAAAAAGACACAAAATGGCATAACCAGGATGCATTAGAATGGAATCCCCAAGGATAAAGAAAAGTTTGAAGGCCAGCGGTGACTTGGAAAAGACGGTGCTAATTGATGCAAAACATCTTGGGACAACTTAAGAGAATAGCTCCAAATAGGCTTCGATGGTCCGTATGGCAAACCTATAGTGATATGGTATATTTATTTTGGTGGTTCCCAAGAAAATAAGCTCATTGTTAGTGGACATGACAACATCAATATAAATGTATGTCACATATACATTAAATTATAGATCCTCCTGATACGTCTGGTCTTGTAGTTTAGGCTCATTGTTTGTGAATATTTGATTGCATTAATTCAGAGCTTTTGATATTCGGAGGACTTGCTTTGTGAAATTGTCTTTTCGACTTTGTTCGATTGGTATGGCGAAATGAAGTTATGCCGGAAGAATAGAAAGTGGCCGCGTTATGCCCAATATTCCAGAAGAGTGATCGCTTGAAGTGCGAGAATTAATGCGGTATACCTCTCCTTTGCGTCCAAAACCCAATATCTGATCTTTTATTTTTAGAGACCAAGACGCAATTAATTTCAGTAGTGGAAACCGCACGTTTGTAGGACTAATGAGATTCAAGTATCTTGTGTCTCTCATAACTCGCGATAATAGTGTGGGAGATGATATCATGTTTCGCTTTCCGCTGGTAATCGGGTTTCATATCCTCTGCTGAAATCAAAATATTTTACAAAAGCGGATAAGTTTAAACTGTACAGAGTGTAGTTATGACCCGTTGTCATGTATGGATGTGAGAGATGAACCTTGACGGATGAGTATGAGAGATGGCTTCTAACATGCGAGAGTAGAGTCATGCGTGTGACATATGGCCCAAAACACGACGTTGATGACACATACCAAGTTCGTTTCAACCACGAGATTAGAAATTTAATGCAAATTCCTGATATCGTGCATGATATCAAAGGACAGCGAGTACACTCGGTCATGTTCTACGTGCTGATCTGTACCGAATGATACAGCACATTAACATCTTTAAAGAGAGAGAACCGTCTTTCGGTAGGCGAAGAAGGTGCTGTCTGTGACGATTGCTCTATGGCGTAGTGTGCGATCTAGCATCTTTTGGTTGCTTGCAACAGCATGAAGAGTTGGCTCGTGATCGAAACTGATCGAGTCAGATTGCTGATACGGTACGAACCAACAATCGCCTGTAAAAACCGTGAAAAAAATAGTTTGTGGAAATGTGCCTGATAAAGATGGCCCCATACTATTTAACATATTGATAACATCGCTAGAATTAAATTATTTGTAATACGGTAAATTAATTTAATGAACCGCATACACGACAATATTTTTCGAATTGAAGATAAAACTGCTTATCCCACCATTTCAACAGTAAGAAGCTAAACACAGTTAACTCTATACTTCTGCTTCTGCTTTAATATATTCACCTGAAATCTATTATATAATCATAGAACAAAAAAAATTATGCAAATAAAATTGTAATTTAAAAAAGCACAAAATGGTAATTTAAAAGCACAAAAAAAAATAAACTTCGAAAAGAAACATTTTCATTTCACTTCCCGTCTTTAACTTTTTAAATTCAATTGTTTGCGTTGTCTTATATACGTTTCAACACACCAGGAAAGAAATGAACATTTTGTTATACATTCCTAGAACCAAAAAAAAAAAAAAAAATATGTAAATATTAGGAAAATTTGTATTCTAAACTTGGCTGGTATCGAATCGAAAAAATAAAATAAAAATTCTATGTTTTACACTTTTATAGTCGAAAATTTACATTTTTGATGTGAGGACACACGATCGGAATTACTTTAGTTAAGTTCGGTTTAGTTTGAGTTTTGGTGTATACAACGACGAGGTATAAGTAAATCAATATGTACCTGTACGTTTATATTAAACCCTTGTACGGTAATTTAATATAAATATAATAATTTCAATCCGATTATAATGTCTTAATATAATATATACGATATAAATTATTCTCTAATTTTTATAAATAAGCCTTTCCATGTACCATAAAGACTAATTGAAAGATTTAGGTATTATTATTATCATTACGATTTACCAAGTATGTGTACATAGGCCTAAATCGTTTCAATATATAAAAACTATTATATATAAGATAAATATCGGTATATAGTTCATTAACATAATATGAATTCAATTGAATAAGGATAATAATAATGTTAGAGTAATTCTAACAATAACAGCCTCCTTTCTGGTAATCGAAAATGTAATATCTTCATTATCAATTATCCCAAGAATAAACTAAAAATTATGGTTTAAGAAGGTATATCGAAATACAATAATATACTATGACTTTTGACCTTTAGACACACTTATATATTGAATGTACATAGGTAATCGAAATATAAGGTATTTTATTAAAGAATTTGATGAGCTTTTTCTATTAATATGTTCTATATTCTATATATCCTTTTTGTTACAACAGGGCACCATAACGCAAGGATGTGTTTTATTTGAATAAATATTGTCATTTTATATTATTATATATTATCAATGGATGAATAATTTTATCTTTTTACATTCAATAGTTACGAGTTCATCGTATCACTCTATCACCAATATAAAGGATTTACGGCAAATGAGCCAGAACAAATATTGTCTCAAATTATATATATATATATATATATATATTATATATATATATATATATATATATATATATATATATATATATATATATATATATATATAAAGACTCATTTTACAATAATTTGGATAATCTGATGGGCTCTATACCTGAGCACGATATCAGATTGGTGATTGGTGACTTTAATGCTAGAGCTGGCAGAAATCAGACCGACTTATGTAATAACATAGGTCCGGACTCCCGACACGAAACTGCGACCGAAAATGGGGAAAGAATGATGTACTTTGCGATCGCTCATGATCTCAAAGTGGCAAGTACATTCTTTCCCCATAAAAACATCCATTTGGAAACATGGACACATTCACGTAAAACATCCCGAAGCCAAATTGACCATGTATTGATTTCAAAAGACCGAGCTCGGGTTGTTCAAGACGTGAGATCGTATCGGTCGTCAAAAAAATTCGTAGGCGGTGACCATTTTATGGTTGCTGCAAAGCTACGATGGAAATTTTCGTACAAGTCAAGGAGGACAGGAGAATATAAAACGCGATTCTCCTGTGAAGGTCTGATAAATGAAGAAACGCAACGAAAATACCAAGATCTTGTCAGCAATAGCATTTTACGATCCAATTACCAATCTGATGATGTGAACAGTGTCTGGGAAGTATTGAAAACCTCGGTTTTCGATGCCGCCCAGCACTCTCTCGGTATAGTGAAAACTAAGCCCAAAAATGATTGGTTTGATGAGGAGTGTCGTCTTGCTGTTGAGCAACGCAATATAGCCCACAATGAAGCGCAGACTCGGTTTACAATTGCAAGGAAAAACAAGGCAGTTCTTGCTAGGAGGACAGCTAAACGCATTTGTAGACAGAAGAAGCGCCAATGGTGGAAGGCCAAGGTCTTAAGATTACAATAACTCAGCAATGAGCACAATTCGCGTGGTTTCTTTAAAGGAATCACCGAATTGTACCATACCTTAAGATCTCGGTCAACTGCCATTCGGGACCAGGATGGAAACCTCTGTGTCAACGTCGATGCGGTACTCGATACATGGCGTGAACATTTTTCTGATCTACTTAATGTTCCACATGTATCACAAGCTGTATTTGAATACCCTCAAATACAGACCGCGGAGATGTTCATTGAGGATCCATCCTATGAGGAATTCACAATGGCCATGCAGAGATTAAAGAAAAATCGTTCACCAGGGGTTGATTGCATTAATTCAGAGCTGTTGATATTCGGAGGGCTAACTTTGTGGAACTATCTTTTCGACCTTATTCGATTGGTATGGCGAAATGAAGTTATGCCTGACGAATGGAAAGTGGCCGCGTTATGCCCAATATTCAAAAAGGGTGATCGCATGAAGTGCGAGAATTATCGCGGTATAGCTCTCCTTTGCACAGCATATAAGTTACTGTCTTACATAATCTTGGGAAGAATTACTCCTTTAGCGGAGGAAATTGTCGGTGACTACCAAGGAGGATTCCGTCCAAATCGGTCAGTCACTGATCATGTTTTTTCGCTGCGGATGATTCTTTCCAAGTACTACGAGACATCTCGCGATGTACACCAGGTATTCCTAGATTTCAAGCAAGCCTATGACTCGATCAATCGAGAGAGGCTATGGTATGCGCTTGAATATTTAGGAATACCAAAAAAATATGTACATCTGTGTAAAATGACAGTAACGCAGTCAAAATGCTGTGTCAAAGTTGAGAACAGGCTATCGAGAATTTTTGCAATTACTTCTGGTGTTCGACAAGGAGATGCGCTGTCCCCGATACTTGTTTGTTTGTTTGTTTTTATCTCTACTATCTGTTTTGGGGCTCGAGGCACTTCCAACTCTTTCGCGGTTCGCTTATTTACGTCCTACCTTACGCCATTACAGCCAAATCGAGGACGTACGGCTATAGGTCCGATTTACGTAGAACCATCTGCACATTGCATAGCTCCATGCCAGCCTATAGTACTGACATGGAAGATGGGTCGGCCCATGAATTCTGCACTCCAACAGGGGGTCATAGATGTGTTCATTCACACCACCGATCGTAATCGTATGGTGAAAAATCCCTTTGCCATCCTGCCCCTATCGGGATTCGAACCCGGTACCTCCCGCTCCAACTGCCGCAGCTTTAACCACTGCGCCACCTGGGCGGTCGTCCCCGATACTTTTTAATCTCATGTTGGAATACATCCTTCGTAAAAGTGCAACACCTCAGGACAACATCTTATTCCGACAATCCAATCAACTTCTTGCGTATGCAGATGATATCTGTGTGATTGGATTAAATGGCAACGGAGTGAAAGAGATACTTGATCCACTGGAACAGTTTTCAGCTTCCGTTGGTCTCAAAATCAATGAGTCCAAAACCAAATATCTGATCTCTGGTTTTCGAGACCAAAACGCAATTGATTTCAGTAGTGGAAACCACACGTTTGAAGGAGTGATGAGATTTAAGTATCTTGGATCTCTCATTACTCACGATAATAGTGTGGCAGAGGATATCAAGGTTCGCCTTGTCGCTGGCAATCGGGCTTTGTATCCTCTACGTCCACTGCTGAAATCAAAATATCTTGCAAATACGGATAAGCTGAAGCTGGACAGAGTTTTGATCAGACCCGTTGTCATGTATGGATGTGAGAGTTGGACCTTGACGGATGAGAACGAAAGATGGCTTCTAACATTCGAGAGAAGATCATGCGTGTGATATATGGCCCAAAACGCGACGTCGATGGCACATACCGAGTTCTATTCAATCACGAGATCAGGAATTTAATGCAAATTCCTGATATCGTGCATGAAATCAAAGTACAGCGAATACGCTGGCTCGGTCACGTTCTGCGTGCTGATCCGAAACAAATGATACAGCGATCTTTGAAGGGAGAACCGCCTTTCGGTAGGCGAAGAGGTCGCTGTCGGCGACGATGGCCCCACGGCGTAGAGAGCCATCTGGCATCTTCCAACTGCTTACAACAGTATGAAGAGCTGGCTCGTGATCGAAACTGTTGGAGCCGGATTGTTGACACGGTACGGTCAACAATGGCCTATTAAAAAATATATATATATATATACAGTACTGTGCAAAAAAATCCGGACAGCTAACATTTTTTAATTAAATCATTTTTTTCAGAAACGCAATTGTTTTAACACCAAGTAGTATTTTTTTTCTTATTATTTAACTCATTATTTACTCAAAATGATATTTGGTTTTAAATTTAATGATCTCAGTAAAATAATTTGTAATAATTTGTAATTTGAAAAATAATATTCATATTTTTTGAAACGAATTAATTTTGAAAAATTTCAAAATAATATATTAATTTCGTAACAAGGCATTGTAGCGGTTGAACATCCTATTTAAATGATATTTCAAACCGCTCCAAATATTTAAGCGCAATTTTTTAGATAAATTCAAATTTATTCTACGTCACATACTAACACGTAAACGAAGTAAATAATATTTTACATTCACAACGAACAGTGCACCATCTGGGTTTCTGTAGGATAATTACGATCGAATATTATTTGTTATACATTCAGGCTTTGGTAATTTTGAATAGATATTTCAGCGTTTCGAAACGACATCTATTCAAAGTAAAACCACTGAGAACATACAGAGAACCAGAGTCAAGTATACTTTGTTGTGTACTGTTCAAAAATGAACAAAATTTTAGGGGAATAAATGTACAGTCAACGGTGCAACTATACATTTTATAGTCTTCTCATTTCTTCTTTTATATAAAATATGAATTCAAGCAGCCGAATTAAAATAAAGTAATGATTTTGAATGTGTGCAAAGTATTTGAAAAAATTGAAATAGGTTTATTTGGTAGTGGTTTATTTGTAGCCTATTAGTATTGGTTTCAAAAAAGTTTATACCATACAGTACTGTATGAAAACTTGTATTGAAATGCGAAAATTTTATACAGAAAATAGATGTTTCGAGTGGCGTGGTATTTTTTACTGTAAGCAAAATATTCCAAAATATTTGAAATAAAAATTTCCACTTGAAAACGGGGACATACGAGTATTTTACGTAAAATATGCCGTAGCCAAATGTACCATAAATGGATTTTAAAAGACGGGCTATATAATTGAAATATCTCACAAATGCAGATAACCTATAAGGTTGATTTTCGTTTTACAGGTTTCACTGGAAACGTTTGGACCTTACCTCGAAAATGCGATTCCAACAGCTAATTTAGTCAAAAGGTTTAATAATATATTCGACTGTCTCAATTGCCGAAATTTCTCTATGAAGAATCCCTATGAACAGCCTCGTCGAAAAGGCAATAATATGTACAAATATTTACAAGAATCGATAGTTTATTTAAAAAAATAAAAACTAATTTCAACGAATGAAAATTATTTTAAATTTTTGAAAGGTTTTGAATTAACCATTAATTCTCAATTAATGTTAATAGAATATTTCGATGAAAGTTTTGGAATCGATTATTTGCTCACGGGAAGAACTAATCAAGACGTATTTGAAAATTTTTTTCTACTCTTCGAGGTAAAGGTGGATATAATTAAACACCAAAAAGCCACGATATTGGCATTCATTTTGCCAATATTATAAGCATGAAAATACTTTTAAAATACCGTTTTCAAACTCTATTAATGATGAAAGTGAAAATTTAAAAATAAATTGAAATGATTATAAAGATAGTCTAAGAACACCCCGAATTGGCAAAAATAATGGGACAGATCAAATAGAATTTACTCTCAGAATAACAAATATTCCCGAATTAAAGTGAAACGCAATTCTTTATTTTGCAGGCTATTGTGCCTGTAGAACATCAAGTATCCGACATTTCAGTAACGGAGACGTTTCTTCATCAACATTTTTTTTTAAGGATGTTAATAGCTTTGAAGCTTTAAAGGCGCCCACTATCTTTTGTGAAAATATTGCCCGGACGATTACCAAACTGAGTGCTATTATTCTAATATTTCCCAAAATATGGTTGATAAGTGTATGTCAAAAATAAAAGCATTACACCCAATTTTGGTTGAAGAATATGTCGAGTGTATTGATCACATACAAAAGGTGGTTTTATTTATTTTAGTGCTGATAAGAAAGAACTGTAAATGGTCAGTTATAATGAATTTCTGAAATCTAAGAAGCGTCAACTGTCAAAACACTACCCATCCGCAGTATCAAAGAAATTAAAAATTTAAAATACATTAAACTAAAAAATTTAAACTTTTGTTTTTATTAAATTATATTTCCACCATTAGCAAGGGTGAAAAGAGATCTGTGTTAAAGGAAATTCACCACCTTCTCATGTGTATCATGCCCATTACTAAAATTTCCTATGTATGATTTGTTCAAATTAACATCACTAGACGCAAGAAAAAGCCGTATCGTGTCAACAATCTGACAATCGGTTGTAATCTCGAGCCAACTCTTCATAAGCTCGAGTTAACAACCAGGAGATGTGAAGCCATTGTATCTTCTTTTAAAGATTGCCGTACAATTCGGTTCGAATCACCATGCAAAACGGTTTGTTTCAAATTTAAGCACAGTTATGATAGATTCTTCTCTCGAATATAAGAAACCATTTTTTAAATTCATCCCAGAAAGTTTCAACTATCACATTCATACACAGATGCAGAACAGTTTGATTAACACTCTGAAACATCTTAGGTTATCTGCATTTGTGACTTATTTCAATTCTATAGCCCGTCTTTTAAAATCTATTTATGGTACATTTGGCTACGGTATATTTTACGTAGAATACTCGTATGTCCCCGTTTTCAAATGGAAATTTTTATTAGAAATATTTTGGAATATTTTGCTTACAGTAAAAATACCACGCCACTCGGAACATCTATTTTCTGTATAAAATTTTCGCATTCCAATACAAGTTTTCATACAGTACTGTATGGTATAAACTATTTTGAAACTAATACTAGTAGGCTACAAATAAACCACTACCAAATAAACCTATTTCAATTTTTTCAAATACTTTGTACACATTCAAAATCATTACTTTATTTTAATTCGGCTGCTTGAATTCATATTTTATATAAAAGAAGAAATGGGAAGACTATAAAATGTATAGTTGCACCGTTGACTATACATTTATTCCCCTAAAATTTTGTTCATTTTTGAACAGTACACAACAAAGTATACTTGACTCTGGTTTTCTGTATGTACTCTGTGGTAAAACGACCTAGCTGCAACTATACTTATTTGGTTGTGGTAAGTCACGAACGAGGCGCGTGTGTCCTTCTCCATCAACACGAGAAAAACAAAAGTAAAAATTTCGGCCATTCGAATCTAATCTACACGCGACATTGTGGTGGAGAATAAAGAAAATAAATAGATAATTAATTATAATAATAAATAAATAAGTTAATTGAATATAATAATAAATATTAATTAATTATAAAAATATAGTATTATTGTAAAATAAAAAAAAAATAGGGTGTTTCAATTTTTTGGTTTGCGGATAAGGGGTCATGCCCTTACATTGGTGACCTCAACGGCCCTGTTTAGGGAATAACACGTCAATATCTTCTGACACAACCTCCCGATACCCTCCTGCCTAACGGAAAAATAACTTCCCATAATGGAATTTCTGCCTTCTCTCTTAATACGTGGTAGTTTGTTTCGCGCTCACAAGGCACAGATATTATCCAGGAAGTTCGTCTCATGCTGTAACAAAGCCAAACTCAATAAAGTGGGCGAACGCACAAAGCGGAAACGTATAACAACACACCCTATAATTACGAAAGCTTTTCGCCACAAAACATTTCCACGAGGCATCGACGACAAAACGAGAAATAAATTTTTACTGTGAGGGGTCCGAGGCCACAGAATCAAAGAACATACTACTGTAACAACGAAGAAGACAACCAGTAATAGTAGTTAAGAAAGGTACAATTATAACACGATCCACCTTACGCCACGGTGGCAAGGCGGACGTGTCCACGAGGGAACAAGAAACAGCGTGGGATCACATTCGCGTTACGATTAAACCAACACCATAACGAGGAGGACCAATAAACAACTGTAATAAAATTACGGAACAGCAGCAACGAATATTGTAGAAATAGTAGGTTTTGTTTATTAACTTAGACATTCATTTTAACGTAGAAGCATTTTTTTTACTTCTCATATAAAATATTGAGTAAAGTAGAGTAAATATAAGCATGTAAATTCAATATCCACCACGTCGATATCTATATTTCTTTTTCTCGTCTGGATCGAATACTCGTTGTACATCCTCACGCCATCATCGTTGTTGTAGCCATTTAAAAAAACACTTAAGATTTTTTTTAAAACCCATAATAAATTTAAAAAAAAAAAAACAACACCGACGAAAATAACTCCGTTGCAAAACATACTCACAATTTGGTTTTTCTCTTTACTACACAAACGCGTTAACACATAGTTTTAACGCATACAGTTTTTGTTTGTTATAAAATATTTAAAAAATAAAAACCTACCAAAAAAAAAATGCCTGAGACCGAACATAAAAACGACGACAAAACGAATAAACAAGAAATCCCGATGCAGCACGATGGCGAAGAAACTACCCAAGCCGAGGTAGCGGCAGCTAGTAAAATAAAATTACATCCATTATGGACAGATAACGTACGTGGCTAGTTCGCGCTTACTGAAATACAGTTTCAGCTTAAGAATGTGACCAGCTCAAAAATAAAGTATTTTCACGTAATGTCCTCCGTTCCGCAGGAACTGTTTAGATCGACAATTCCTGACGTGCTGCAAAATCCACCGACCGAAAACCAATATGAGCATATTAAAGAACTTCTCCTTGAACGTTTGGCTTTATCAGACGAGCGACAATTAGAAGCGTTGTTGTGTGGGCAAGACATCGGAGACCAAAAACCATCCGAGGCTCTTCGATACATAACGAACCTAGCGAATAATAATTTCTCAACGAAAATTATACGATCACTCTGGACTCGAAAAATGTCAGAGCTTATTAGAATAGCAATCGCAGCACAGCCTGAGTTAGTAACTCTAGAGACATTAGCGAGAATGGCAGACAAGATGTATGACAACATGAGCATACAGATCGGTAAGGTTTATGGAATCTAACGGCATCGCCCACTACTTACACGGTCAGTAAATAGCAGCTACAAGAGCCAAAATACGCCAGGGATGAGTCACAATATTGCAAACACCCCAAGAAATACGGAAATATCAATCGAAGAGCGGATATCACGACTCGAGGCCAAAATAAACAACCTGGCCGTCAAAAGTCGTAGTCGTTTAAAAGTCAGATTCCAATTCAGATCACCAGCAAGAGCACACTCAGCTCATGAATTTAGATCGCGCTCGCCATATACGTTAATACTCACAGAAACGAAGCAGGTGTTTGTTGGTACCATGTGATGTACAAGAACAACGCAGGAAAGTGCCGAAAACCATGCACTTACTCCTCTGTCAAAACAATTGACCAAAAAAACGATTAAAACACTCGGTCGAGTCAGCGGTAACCTCGACTTTAAATAACAGCCGCCTCGATTTAAACGACAAAACCAATAACCTGACTTATCTTATTGACACGGGAGCTGATCTTTCGGTGCTCCCAGTTCGACGTTTTTCAACGTCCATATTTAAAAAAAAAAATCAAGCAATCTAGTACTATCGACCGCCAATGGTACGACAATCAACACCTACGGAACCAAATTGCTCCAGGTGGACATCGGACTAAACCGAACATTTATTCTTGCATCAGTAAATCGTCCGATCATTGGCGCCATTTTTTTAAAGTAAATTTGGCCTCTTATAGTTGATCTTAAACGAAATAGGCTGGTACGCTACTAAAGAAGTTTCCTTCTCTAACAGTGGAGCTAAACTATAATTTACCAGTTCATCATTCCGTGGTTCATCATAACGTCACAGAGGGACATTTATCTGTGTCACGACCACGAAGAGTAGATCCGATACGCCATAACGCCGCAAAAATCGAATTCCAACACATGGTGGAATTGGGAATATGCCGACCATCAGAATCTTCCTTTTCTTGTCCAGCTGTGATTGTGAATAAATGTGTAGTAAAATAGAAATTGTGATTAGGTTATGTGTTCATTTTGAAATGTAAACATTGATCAGCTGATTATATTATTTACTGACAACTGCATGTTGAAAATATCTTTGAGATGATTTATGTTTATAAATTCGGTTTTAGTTAATTTTTTTGGAATACATAACTTCATTTAAATTCTCGCGTGTGTATTTTCGTCAATATTAATTTTCTAAATTTATTTAGAAATGAGTTTGATACAACCGGTTTGATACAACGTCATACAACCAAGAAAGAATTAGAGCGAGTAAAATATATTTTAGAGGATATCGTTTATATTGAAATAAAAAGCACAAAATTAATAAAAATATAGAACAATTTATAATTTATTTTGATCGTGATTTATTTTGATTTGAAAAAAATGACATATGTTCAGATCTAATATCACCCTCTCTTAGTCATTTTATGAAATAAAATTTTAAAAGCTCTAACTTGCACTAGCTTTTAACTGAAAAAGAAAATTGTACGTTTCGTATGAGATTCTTGATAAAACGAACATTATACACTAAATAAAGCTCATTGCAAAACCTGAGTGAGCATTCCGGCTTTATATATCCAGAGGGCTTTGCTTTAATCGAGATAAGCCATAACAATTTTTTTCATGTTTTTTTCTAATATTTCAAACATTTATGAAATTATTTCCAATTAATTATAGAAAATGTATTGTCACCATAAAATGGACAGAGGAAAAGCCTTGAGCGTGGTGGAAAATCAAAAATTGATGTTTTACAAGAAGAAGGATATTCCGGCCGAAACATTGGAACCAAAATAGGTCGAAGTTGCAACGTCGTCAATTCGTATTAAATGATAAAGAAAATTATAGAGGACGTATGAAAGGGAAAACGTTAAGAGCAACAACTGAACGGGAAAATCGGTTGATCGTTAAAGAAGCCTCCAATGTCGTTTTATCAGCTGTGAAAATCGCAAATAGAATAGGTTGTTCCGCCAGCATTTCGACGGTTCGAAGGGTCACCAAAAAAGCCCTTACCTAAGAAGGCAAAAATTGATTTAAAAACCACTCCTAAATGCAAAGCATCGAGAACTTCGTTTGATCTTTGCAAAAGAAATGATGAGTTGGTCTGAAAAGTGGCGAAAAGTAATTTTTACCGACAAAAAAAATTTAATTTTAATGGCCCGGACGGATTCAACTATTACTTTCACGATTTGAGAAAGGAGGAACGAGTTTTGTCGAAGAGACACAGCAAAATCGGGGGTGTTATGATTTGGGGTGCAATCACTTATTATGGGACCATCGAATTGCAATTTATAAAAGGTAAAATGAAAGCAGAGTCATACAAAACCATATTGGAAAATGCTCGTCCAAAAATCAATACAATTATTGGGCCGATGCAATAACGCGCCTGTCCATACGGCTTCAGGATAGAGCTTTAATGCTTGTGACTTTAATGCTAGAGCTGGGAGTAATCAGATTGACTTGAAATCAACACAAAATGGGGAAAGAATGTTGTACTTTGCGATCGCTCAAAATTCAAAGTACCATTCTTTCCTCATAAAAAAATTCATTTGGAAACATGGAGACATCCACCTAAAACACCCCGAAGCCAAATTGACCAGGTGTTGATTTCAAAAGGGTGGGCTCGGGTGGTGCAAGATATGATATATAATCGGTCGTCAAAAATATTCGTAGGCAGTGACCATTATCTGGTTTCTGTAAAGCTGCGATGGAAGTTTTCGTGCAGCTCAGGAAGGACAGGGAAATATACAACGCAATTCTCGTGTGAAGGTCTGATAAATGAAGAAACGCAACGAAAATATCAAGATCTTGTCAGCAATAGCATTTTACGATCTAATCACCAATTTGATGAAGCTTATAGTGTCTGGGAAGTATTGACAAGCTCGTTTTTCGATGCTGCCCAGCACATTCTCGGTAAAGTGAAAACTATGCCCAAAAATGATTGATTTGATGATGAGTGTCGTCTTGTTGTTCAGCAACGAAATATAGCCCATAATGAAGCTCAGACTCGGTTTACAATTGTAAGAAGAAACAAAGTAGTACTTGCTTGGAGGACATTTAAACGCAATTGTAGACCGCAGATGTGCGAATTTTGGAAATGTCCAACATCTAGAATCTGGTTTTTAGCCCAAGCAAAGTACGACTTCAACAATGTTTGTTGGAGTTTGTTGGACAGTATAGTTAAGCAGGTTTTGTTCTGTTTCGGAATTTTCTTTAATCTTTCGAGATACTAAACCATTACATTTTGTTCAAAAATCTTAAAACTTTTTGAACTTGTCGGCAACTATGAGCTATCCACTCCAACCACTACCAAATGTGTAGTCTCCCAAACATCTGTATTGAAGTCATTATTACTCAAGTGACTCTTATTGTAAATACCTTCTAATGATCTTCAATATTTGAATGGCAATAGAGAACTGACTATTAAATCGTATTTCAGAATTGTCTCATTCTAAGCGTTATTGAACTCCTCGAAATTTAAGGGACAGTCATCACCTATAACATATCAGAACTCCGTTTTGTGTCGACCAACTGAAATTAGAAAATTATCTGCTTATTATTTCATGACGGTTTGTGGACTATTCGTTACCTTCGTTACCTCTTCCTTCGTATTGGGTCGATGTTTTTTAATAGTTTGGCGTGCGTTTTCGTAAATAACTGTGGAGGGTATTCTGAAATGAAGTGATGTAGGAAAAGCCAGCTTATTTGTTCCTTAACTCCGTATTAAAACGCGTAAGATCAATTGAACAGGATGATACAGGAGCGTCTGAAATGGTATAGTACACCCGTCAAAAGTTCATGAACATAACAAATATTTACAATGTGGTCTTTTATCTATAGACGTGGGACACGTTGTTCAATCGAGTCAAATCGTAAGAAGGCGTTAAACAAACGATTTTATTATTTCTCACGTTGTGTCTCGAGTGAAACCATTTATTTTCAAAATTCATATTATCAATTTTAGCCATAAAGTAAGTTATATCTGAAGAATAAGTAAGTTTTGAAGAGTTCACCAGCCTAAATACCACACTACAATCACTCGTTGTTGGTGCATCGGTTTTGTGATTTTTTTAAAATCTGGTTCAACTACATGTTGAAGCATCAAACTGGTGAATTTTTGGCACTAAAAATAATCTTTTGTCTTCAGTTTCAAATGTCAAATGAATTTTGTAGACGTACAAAGGTTTAATAACCAGGTGGCGCAGTGGTTAAAGCTGCGGCAGTTGGAGCGGGTTCGCATCCCGATAGGGGCAGGATGCAAAACGGAATTTTTCACCATGAGATTACGATTTGTGGTGTTAATGAACCCAACTATGACCCCCTGTTGGAGTGCAGAACTCATGCGCCGACCCATCTTCCATGCCAGCACTACAGGCTTGCATGGAGCTATGCAATGTGCAGATGGTTAGGAAAATCGGGCCTATAGCCGTACGTCCTCGTATTGTACACTGTAAATGGTTAAATAAAACACTGTAATGGTTGTTATAGTCACAAGTAACTAATTGTAATAATTAACTAAATGACACTAGCATTTGCATCGCTAGTACATTATATAGGCAGTGTCACAGTGTGTTATTCCAGAGCACAGTGATCAGTAAGTCTTAAAACCGTATGTTCACTAATAAGTAGAGACTTAAAAGACGGTAATTCAAACTTTCATCTGCAGTTCGGCATATTGCACATGTTTCCTCTTAAAGGGTTGACGTTTTGTTTGCAGAACCTTTTCATTATCATTGCGACATGTCCCTTCTTTCTTTTTTTTCCATTTAAGCTAAGAGAGAAAAAACTCCAATTAAATAAATTTAGACCTTCGAGCGAGAAGATAGGTTCGGATATATAATAAAACCTTTTGCATCAAATACGTAAAATATTTTAAATCCACCAAATTTAAGTATAACGACATTTTGAACAATCTGAAATATTGCCATGTAGATATGCGACTAAACTTTCCATTTTTGTGTTGTACGGGTGTTTTAGTTGACAAATTATATGGCCTCTAGGGGTACCAAATAAATGAGATACATTTCATAATAAAAAGATTTTTTTTTTATGTTAAATAGGTATATCTAACTTACGATTTTACGAGATTTTGCTGGGTGTATTATAATATTTGTTTTACAGTCATGTTCCTGTGGTACGTGTTACATAAAACGAATCCATAGAAATATGTCTTTAACGTGGTATGCCTATATATATGGTGTCCAATATGCGGTTCACTTTCGAATGTAAATCTTTTATAAGAAAAGCTCAACGTCATGATTGTCACAGTCATCGAAAACATCACTCTTGAGTCACATACGTGTACGTACGCTACGAGCATATCTATACAAATACAATTCTATTATCTGTGATTAAATAAGATGCTAAATTGGAGAACATTAAAATAAATTGACATTATTTTGGTGTTTAAAGTGATTTAGAAAATGTGAAGCTTAAATAATTTTACAAACAGAACTACCTCGTATAGCGTGTCTCTGTATGTAAAAAACAATATTTTTACTATGATCGTGACTCATGTTTCTAGTATAAATAGGGTGAGTGAAGCTTGAGACCTGTGGTTAATATTACATTTTTGACTTTCGAATGAGCAGGATAGATATCGATTGAATGTAATATTTTTTGTTGCATATTTCTAACCAATCAGTAAACTAGCTTGCTATACACTATTGCAAATCCAAAGACTCACGGGTTTAGTGTACCCAAAAACACACGTTACATTCACTTAGCTATTTACTATCGTGATTGGTTCACTCCGTGTCCATATGCCATGGGCTATAATTAAAGAAAAACTGAACATTACCCATATTTTCTATCGTATTTGTGTCATCAATGGATTATCCAAACCTTGTGGATTAATGTCGTTAATTGACCTATTGTACCATATTCTGTTTAAATTGTTTTGTGTTAACTGGCAGAATAGGTGTAGTGGTTCAAAAATATTTGGTGGCAAATGACACCAAGTAAAACTATGTCAAATATGATTGATTGGTCAGTTAGGGGGTCGGTCGAGAGTGTTTTTTCTTATCTCCCTTTCTGTCAGTAACGTGATACCATCCAAAAAACCACTTACCAACATATAGATTAGTTTTCTTCCCCTTACATTTATAAAAAATCCTATGACTCTAAGCACACCATTCAACTGCGGGGAATGACACCCCAGTCCGCGTATACAATATGTACCACGAAATCCTAACTCTACAGATGAATCTCACCAACCCCGACCGCTTCGTCTACCAACTGAACTGCGCCAAACCACGCTTGCGATTCGTCATTTCTGGATCTACCATGCGTAAGCTCAGGCTAACCCGTTCAAATTTCTTATTGTGGTACGTATTATGGTACTCATCCATTGTATAAAATTAAAAGCTCTCAAAAAATGTATAATGTACCAATCAATCAATTAGCTAAATCAAATTACAAGTAATTCAATTACGTTATATGTATAACAACAATAGTTTGTAAAGTGTTTAATTACAAACTTTCGAATCTAAATATTTTGAAGAAGTTTAATTTTAAACTTAATCTTAATTAAATTAAGAGTGTTTCTTAGAGATTCATAACTTTAAATTGGCAACACTGCTTTGTTGTCGGTCCGTAATGGTTCGGTTTGTCAGACTTATCGTGCACTTCGTCCATTTTATGGCGAAGACATAATCGTCCTTCAGAGTGGATAATTCAAATAACAATAAATCGTTTTCGGGCCACGTTTACTTTTAATGATAATGTGCATGCCGAACAGTGCGCACTGAAGAGGCTGTAGCCGCGTGGAGGCATTAAAGCCAAATTGCATGCGTATTCCATTCATAATTTTATTCTCCTATGAAGCCCATTTTTATTTGAATGGGTACGTAAATAAGCAGAGTTATCGCATTTGGAGTGAGGATAATCCACAAGCTTTTGTTGAAAAACCATTTCATCCACAGAATGTTACTGTTTGGTGCGTTTTATGGGCTGGCGGAGCCATTGGTCCATATGTCTTCAAAAACGATGATGGAAAGAATGTTACTATAGGGAGCGGTATAGGGACATGATTTGACATTTTTTCGTACCTTGATTAGCTGGCATTAATTTTGTTAATATGTGGCTCCAACAGGAAAGAACCACATGCCACACACCGCGTACTACAATATTAAGAGTTATTGGCGAAATACGACCGCAAATGCTGCAAAACGCTTGTGAAAATTGGTGTTCCAGATTGTGCCTTATACCAACCGTGGCGGTCACATGGCCGAAATCATATTTAAACATTAATGTCATCCAATAAAAGCCCGTTTCATTGATATTAAAAATATATTTACAACCTTTAGCAACACAGATAATGCGGCTTTAAAGAAGAACAGTGTAAATCAATTCAAAATGTTAACAAAGAAAATGTATAGTCTGTCTCAATTAGTTCAACACTCATAAGTACATCAACGCTTAGTTTATTCACCCAGTTGCAGTGGTTTTCGAAGTATTCCTGTAAAAGCTCTTGTCTGAAAATATATAAACGTATCGTGCTTATGGATTAAGATAGATTCCCCCTTATCATCTAGAAAACGAACACTTTAACATATAAAAAGCATTGTGATTAATTACGGATCATTAAAATCATCACACAATATGGTATTGTGTGTGTGTGTGTATATAGTTTCTTGAGAAATGTATTTAAGAAAAATCTCCTTTCAAAATTTTTTGTTGAATAACAATTCTTTGTGAACGAAACGAAAATTAATTACTATTGTTATTATATGAAATAAATTACTATTGTTGTTATTATTTTTTCAATTTTAAAATTATCATGATTCCTTTATCTCTGGCATTAGAAAGATTTTTTAGTTTTTTTTTTTGATTTCTTAGAATGCGAACACAATAATTAATGTTTATAATTGAAAGATAATATAGAATCGTATAACATTATCCAAGAGTGCACGGTAGTGTTCCCCTCGACTCGTCAGTATATACATAACTCATTCTGATATAATTATTATTAATTAACGACCATATTGAAGATTATATATTCACATCTTGAACGAATCAAAATCAACCAAAACAAAAAAAAAAGTTTTTACCCAAAACAATAACATTTAAAAACAAAACTTTCGAAAATTTATAAAAGTTTTTGTGCTTTTTCTTATTTAGTTTCCCTTTCGGAGAGGAAAATTTTAAAAACAGCAAACGGAAGCAATAAATATTCTTATGCATTGTGAATTTATGTTCTACATAAAAAATAAATTTTCTTCGAGAAGTAGAAAAAGTTTAAATTAATATTTTGTGTATAATATAATATGTGTGTGAGCTTTTAATGTTTAAAAACTTATCTATTGCCATAAAACCATATAATTTTATAATATGAATTCACTATCTTAGATTTAAATTTTTTTATTGTGTTCATATTATACGGGTGTACCGAAAGTGGGTGACACGAATGGTAAGGTTCGATTCCTTGATCAAAGCGTAGACGACTTTACTTTTAACACTTCGCACTGTGAAGCCCACTTAATATGTTGTAGTCGTTTAATAACCATTTGTTTTTCTGCAAAGGATTGAAAATATAGGTCAGACTCTTCGCTTTCAGAAAAGCTAACTATTTGTGATATTTGCAAAACTATTTTATCTAAAAAATTAAAAGTTTCCAATAAAAATATTGACTTTTCTCTATTAGAGACAAGTATGTAGGCAGCTTTGTAGGTGAGGGCATCCATGTCTCGTAAATATTTTGGACGAAACATGAGACCCATAGAATACCACCACAGTATACAAAGCTTGTCGTATGAACCGACTAAATCTATAGTTGGATCGCTGGGCAGACGACCCCCATCCGTAAAAAACAACTACTGTTAAAAATTCAACAAACTAAAAAAAAATCGGAACCAAAAAAAAACAACCCACTTAAGTATTGAGATTGAGAATCAGTATACGTAGTACGTGCAGTCACTTAGAAAACGTGGCGCGTTTGACGGCCTTATTAAATGTATGAAAGAGTATCGGCTGGAACTCGTAGCGCTTCAAAAAACTCGATGGCCTAAAAGTGGAGACCATCTTTGAGTTGGAGTTCTCATTGGGCCACAGGTAAAAAGGCTGTACTGGACTTCTAGGCATCGAATAATCGAACGTGTAAGCCTCGGGTAGTCTAAGACGTGAGATCTTATCAGTCGTTAAGAAAATTCGTAGGCAGTGTCCATTATCTGGTCATTATAACGTCGTCGATACATGGCGTGAACATTTTTCTGCCTTACATAATATCCACATGTATCACAAGTTGTGTTTGAATACCCTCAAATACAGACCGCAGATATTTTCATTAAGGATCTATTCTATGAGGAATTCACCATGGCCATGCAGAGACTAAGAAAAAATCGTTCACCAGGAGTTGATTGCATTAATTTAGAGCTCTTGATATTCGGAGGGCTAACTTTGTGGAACTGACTTTTCGACCTTGTTCGATTGGTATGGCGAAATGAAGTTATGCCTGAAGAATGGAAAGTGGTCACGTTATGCCCAATTTTCAAAAAGGGATGCGAGAACTATTGTCACCTTAGGAAGAATTAATCCTCTGGCGGAGGAAATTATCGGCGACCACCAAGAAGGATTCCGTCTAAATGGGTCAGTCTCTGATCAAGTTTTTTCCCTACAGATGATTCTTTCCAAGTACTATGAAACATCAGGCGATGTACACCAGGTGTATTTTGATTTCCAGCAAGCCTACGACCCGATCAATCGAGAGAGACTATGGTATATGCGCTTGAATATTTAGGAAGACCAAACAAATATGTACATCTGTGTAAAATTACAGTAACGTAGTCACAATGCTGTGTCAAACTTGAGAACAGGCTGTCGAAAACTTTTGCAATTACTTCTGGGTGTTCGACAAGGATATGCGCTGTCCCCGATACTTTGAATATCATGTTGGAATACATCCTTCGTAAAAGTGCAACACCTCAGGACAATATCTTATTCCGATAACCCAATCAACTACTTGCATATGCAAATAATATCTGTGTGATTGGATAAAGTGGCAACGGAGTGAAATAGATACTAGATCCACTGGAATAGTTTTCAGCTTCCGTTGGTCTCAAAATCAATGAGTCCAAAACCAAATATATGATCTTTAGTTTTCGAGACCAAAATGCAATTGATTTCAGTAGTGACACCTACACGTTTGCAGGAGTAGTGAGTGTCTTGGATCTCTCATTTCAATAATAGTATTGTGGGAGATGATATCAGGGTTCGACTTGCCGCTGGCAATCAGACCTTGTATCCTTTACGTCCACTTCTGAAATCAAAATGCCTTGCAAATACGGATAAGCTGTACAGATTGTTGATCAGACCCGTTATCATGTATGGATGTGAGAGTTGGACCTTGACGGATGGGTACGAAAGATGGCTTCTAACGTTCGAGAGAAGAATCATGCGTGTGATGTATGGCCCAAATAGCGACGATGATTGTACATACCGAGTTCTTTTCAATCACGAGATCAGGATTTTGATGCAAATTCCTGATATCGTGCATGGTCACGTTCTGCGTGCTGATTCGAATTGAATGATACAGCGATCTTTGAAGAGAGAGCCGCCTTTCGGTAGGCGTAAAGGTCGCTGTTGGCGACGATTTCTCCACGGCGTAAAGAGCGATCTGGCATCTTCTAACTGCTTGTAACAGTATATGAATCGTGATCGAAACCGATTGAGTCAAATTGTTGACACGGTATGGGCCAACAATGGCCTGTAAAAACCGGAAAAAAAATTAGGCAGTACAAATAAGTACTGGGATTACATAATATTTCGAAAAATTTATAACAAATGTTCAAAATGATCATCATTATCATTATACACATTTCAAACATCTCTTCATGAACGAATTGCGAACTTTTACGAAAACGTTTCTGTTTCGTTTGTTTTCGTTACGAGCTTTTAAAATATTTGAGCAATTAAGGTTTCTTTAATTGGGATAACCGAAGAATAAACTTTAGTTTTTAAATGGACCCAAACGAAAAAAACTTATTGATTTAGATCTGGTGATCTTGCCGGCCAATGTATTGCTCCTCCGCGTCCAATCCACTGACTTACAAATTATTTAAATGTGATTGAACATTTCTTGGAAAATGTGATCATCATCATGCATAAACCACATAGATCGCAGATTAATCAATGGAACTTCTTTTAAGAGTACTTCGAATTGTTTTTGAAGGAAATTTATTTATTTTGGACCATCTAATCTGTATGGAAGTATTATCAGTCCTAGTAATGCATCTCCAAATTTTTTGGAAATCAAAAGTTTTGGGTCTCGATATCTTATTCACAAAATTTTTTTCTTGTTAGCTTAATCACTATTCAAAAGATGGACCGGTTGGTAATGATAAGACTGGTGGTTTTCATGTTTAACTTGAATGTGATATTGCTGAACGAGCTAGCACATCCCTCCGATTAGTTAAAAAACAGCCGTCCCCGCCAATTCCGAACTGCATTAACAAACATGTTAACGGATGGCAATCTGCAATTAGGGTATCGATCTCGATACATCCGTTGAGCAAGAGTCCGAGCTCCATTAGTTTATAATTTTATTAATTCAAGTTAATTTTATACCTGCATACATTTTATTGGAAACTTTTATTTTTTTAGATAAAATAATTTTGCTAATATCACAGCTAACTAAGCTTTTCTGAAAGCTAAGTGTCTGAACTATGTTTTCAAGAAAAACTATTTAACATCTTAGAGTAATTGTTAAAAGATAAATGGTACAGAAACAAAAAATTTTCTTAAAAAAATTTTAATTCTAAAAGTTTCCGTTTTAATGATATGAGCCTTGCGAAAACCAAATGGTTAGTTCCCGAGTTGTTGATTTAATTTTAAAACATAGTGTTAAGTTTGCGCCTCTTCAAACGCTTATAATTTGATAGGAAGCCTTGTATAACTCTCATTTTCTAACTGTTTGAATATAAAGCTAAAACCTAACTTAAAGCTTTAAACTAAATTAACTTTAACAAAACCTTTTTTTATTTATTAAAACCATTTTGTTTGTAGAGTTTTTAAAAGCTTTATCTTTCCTAGTCACTTCGGCTCGATTAGTCCATTGTGAAATTCCTTCTCAGACGTTCACTCTTCTTCTAATGAATTCCAAGATATCCTTTATCGTCAAGGTCATCAGTTGATCCTTAAAAAGAAATCGTGATCCAAAACAGGAAATAGTATAAAAGAATAGGAGCACAAGAAGTAGGCAACAGTTTCTTCTTCTCCTCCCTTCCCCCACTGTTTGCAGTTTGCACTAATATTTCATTCGGAATATGTGATTATTTAGGGAATAGTGTAGCTTGATAATACCAGCAAGATCTTCCAAGTGTGTCTATAATAATTCATAAAGGACTGGGACGTTTGTTGATTTATTGATTCAATGAAAATTTTTGTGACTAGCATATCAAGGCATAACTTTGTGTAATTTGAGAAATATTCCAAATGATGAAGGAGCATCGGGATATAGTAAGAAACCATATAAATGTATATTTTGTTACAGGCAACGGGAATTATTCACAATTATAATTTAGCCCTTTGTAGAAAGTTTTGTGATTGAACTTTTATGCCTTAGAGATTGTGTTAAAGTCGAAGCAAAGTCAGTTCCGTGTTCGTCGTAAGCGACCTTTTAGTTCTGACGATGCCAAATGTCAAAGTACCACACCTGAAAATAATTTGCGCATTATAATCTGGAAGATGAAATTGGTTTCCGATATTATAACAGCATGTGAAGTGTAAATGTCTGGTTACTCTCAGCAGGCATCTACACCAATTATTTAAGATCTTGATTGTACGGTCGACAGTATTACGGCCTGTGGCTTTCATTGAAACGGCTTTTTGATGTATTAACCTCAGCATTTCTAAGTGGAGTAGTTAGCTATGGTAAGGAGGGTACATAGATTCAGCTTTAAAAAAATTGCTACTTGAAATATTCAGAAATATGCGTACCATCAACACACATTACAACACCAGGTATACTACAATTTGCACTTCCGATAGTATAACCGAAACTGTTCGTTGTGCCATGCCACCAACATTTTAGAATATTTTTTGCCAATTTATATTTAACTCTTAAAAGTGTGGACGATTTTACTTTAAGTGCTGGTTTTCAGTTCTTTTAAAAAAACGAAAAACCACACAAACAACGTCAGTTTGAATGTTTGTTGTACCTTTCCGAATGGGGAACAAATAACATAATTTATTACTAAGAGGAAGGCGTAGTGGATGTCGAACCACAAAGCAACGTGTCTGAAACGACTTTTTGTATTATGTTTCATTATAAGCTCACCACTCTATCTATATTTAGGCTTTTAATAAACCAAACTAGGAAGTCAGTGTGTATCATCTCGAGCTTACTGAGTACAAGTTACTCCACTGTTATGTCGATCTCTTACATTGCTTAAGACACGGGACGTAAGCCCATTGAAACCATTCAATACTCCAACACATAATTGCCGTGTTCCCTTGTGATTTGCTAGATAGGTATCGGTTTAAAAAAAATGATTGGCAGTGCCACATCGTTAAATAAAGTAGTTAAATAAAAAAAAAGAAATACATTTAAAACTGTAAAAGATTTACAGTTGTCGAAAGCTCAAAGTGGTCTAAGTGGTTGTTGTAATTTTAAGTTTTTTGTATTCACTTCCAATACGAACTCTTCATTAAATTTGTTTGGCGTTTTTTGCAAATACGATAAGCTTTCGAAATAATGGAAACACTTAAAGATGGACTATAATTTTTGGAAAAAAGCTCGATTAGCTGAGCAAATTCTTATAGTTGTAATGTTTTATAATGATTTTGTAATGAATATCTTGAGAGTTAACTGACACGATTTTGTGTATATTTGCTCAAAGTTTGTCCTCATACTCGAATGAATCAGGTGTTGGATCTTATTTATTGGTCACAACGAATTACTTTCAGGGTTACTTTAAGGAGTTTCTCTTTAAAGGGTTTTAAGAAATTGAAACGTATTGTTGAATGCAGAACTTAGCTATAATCGTAGGAGGCGTAATCTCGCATAGGATATGGTTATAACTTATAATATATACATTATGGTGCAAGGAGTCGTACGATATCCATTTGAACGGGTATGCAGTAATATTTTACCAAAGATAGCTTGAAATATCCTAGTCTCGGTACAGCGGTATACTTTTTTTTACGTCTCTTTTCTTGTTTGGGCGAAAATGCATACGAGAGTAACTTTTTGTAATTACGCATGCCTTGGACGAGAGACTGGAATGTAATGCTGTAAAAAGTTCGCGGGAAGGAATCCCAAATTCGTCCAAGAATCATTGTTTCATCGCAGTAACCCTGCATTAAAGGCAATATTGGAATCGTAAAAGTTATTTATTTGTCTCTGGCAACTTATTTAGATTGGCCAAGTGTTCATTATGTTAATAGTTAATCATATCTAAACTACTTTTACACTAAATACTACAGAATTTGCAATAAATTTTAAAAAGCTTTTGTAATATCATCAGATTGTTGGGTGGTGACCAAATCGGATTACTGATCGCTGGTTTGGGAATATTAATAATATCAATACCTCTAAAGATTCCCTACCAGGTGGTTTGCCAGTTTCAATACTATATATATCCAGTCTAGTGGTTTACTTCTTTCAACATGTCCAACAGTGCATATAAGAATATTTGTCTGAGATTTATGGCTCTTTATACCTATATTGAAAATCGTTAGGAAAAGTTACTCGGTGGTGGAGTTTATCAAACGTAAAACAATTTATTTTCTTGATTATGATTACCTTCATTATGGTTCTCTTAGTGGACTGTGTAGATTCGATGCTAAGTAGAAGTTTTATGTGAGCATTTATGTGATACCCATCTATACACATAACCCTATATCTATCGAAGCTTTACGTTTAAGAGATCAGACAATCCAAAATATTTGAGCTACTGAACATGTTATGTAATACAAGTATAAATCACAATTCTCTCATACAGTTTTCCAAGCTCGGATTAAGCTCGATTAATTATTCAATTACATAAGAAACTGTAAGATGATATAAGCGTACATATCAAGCCTCGTATACATGTTCATTATTTTTTTGGGTTTCCAACAGATATAGAATCGAATAAAAGGACTCGTAAATAAATCACTTCATTCTCTTAATAGTCTGCCAAGACTTCATATATCCTTGAAACGAAAACTACCAACAACATCACTAGTATCATTTGGGTCAACTTTTAGTTTACTTTTTATGTTGTGCGAATTGAAAATTATCCTTTTCTTGCATGTGTGTGCATGCGTGTGTATACATGTGTGAGCTTTTATATCCTCATTTCAAATCTCCTTTCTACATATACACATAGCAACCATAAAAGGATAATAGAAAAATGGTTTATTAAAAATTCATAGCACGAATATTTCTTGTTTATCTATTTTGACCCCATTTGATATTCTCAAGTTCCTTCTCCAGCTTTTTTTTTTAAAACAAACAGAGGCAGTCAAACAAAACCGGATGAAAAAGGAGATAAATTTGAATAGAAAGATTGATTAGTTGTATGCTAGTGTTGTGTTTCGTTTTTGGAGCTATGTCTCCTGAATACATATCAGTATGTTACCTATATACATACTCGTATACATATGAAATGTACCACCAATGCATATATAGAGAGAGAGTGAGACATGTCGTATATAAACTTTCAAATTTATAAAAAAAATAAATATTTTTCTAAATTGAAAAGATTTTTTATTATTTAAGTTATTATTTTAAGTAATACAAAAGCACCAACAAAAAGTCATTTCGATATTTCGACACGTACCATCCATCAGGATTTATTTGCATATATCAGTTTCAATTTTCATTTTATTATTTATTTTGGTGAATACAGTACAAGAACATATGATTGATGTGTTGTACAAGCAATACGATTGGGGCTTCCATCGCTGTATACCATAAACCAGCGTATAGGCATTTATTAAATACAATCATAACGAAATTTGATTCATTTTCGTGATTTCAATTTTTTGTCGACGTTTTGATCCACTGGAACAGTGTTCAGCTGGTCTCAAAATCAGTGAGTACAAAACCAAATATCTGAACTCTGGTTTTCGAGACCAAAACTTTTGAAGGAGTAATGAGATTCAAGTATCTTGAATCTCGCATTACTCACGATAATAGTGTTGGAGAGGATATTAAGGTTCGCCTCGCTTTGGCAATCGGGTTTTATACCCTCTACGTCCACATAAAACTATCTTGCAAATACGGATAAACTGAAATTGGACAGAGTCTTGATCAAACCTATTGTAATGTATGGATGTGAGAGTTGGACCTTGACGGATGAGTACGAAAGATGGCTTCTTACATTCGAGAGATAAAAAGGGCGTGTGATATATGGCTCAAAGTGTTGATGGCACATACCGAATTCTTTTCAATCGCGAGATGGGAAACTTAATGCAAATTTCTGATAACGTGCATGATATCAAAGGCCAATGAGTACGCTGGCTCGGTTACGATCCGCGTGCTGATCCGAACCGAATGATACAGCCATCTGTGAAGGAAGAGTCGCTTTTGGTAGGCGATCTGGTATCTTTTGGTTGCTTGCAACAGTATGAAGAGCAGGCTCGTGATCGAAACCGATGGAGTCAGATTGTTGACACGGTGCGGGCCGACAACGGCGTGTAAAAACCGTAAAAAAATAGTCAAAAGTATAGTTGTGGACAGGTTAATAGTTGTGGTAATAATAAACGTTCGTGAAAATAAGCAAGTGACATTTTATTCACATTCCAGTGATCGAACCTTAATTTGGTTGTAATCCCTACAAGGGAAAATCATACAATTGGTGACAGCGGTGGGGTTGTGAATGAAAGGACATATAAAACTACTAGAGTTAAAAGTGCTGGAGCAAAAACACGGGCTGGACGTACTGGAGTTTCTTACAGCGGGGTACCATGTGCAGAGGACATATAGTAGAACGGACAACAAATGCCAGAACGACCTTTCCTCGAAGAACTGCCAATAAACATATCGTGTTATCTAGAAATTTCGATATGAGGCTGATAATGAGAGCGTTGCAACAAATGATGAGTGGTTCAGAAAATTTGGATCCCGAAATGAGAACTGGTTTTGAAAACCGGACAAGAATGAATGATGATCGAACAAAAGGATGATCGCAACATGGCCTTAGAAATGTTGCAAAAACAAGAGAAAATTTAACAGTATTTTCCGTTTTATTAAATTCCAATTTGGATATAGTGAAATGTCAAACGGACCAACAATTTAAAGTGATCAAAGGTTCCTAAAATTTAGATAAGTGGTTATTCCAAATTATAAAACCAGTTGTTGGTGTTAAATTGAAGCCTCCGACACATCATTTAACATTATCAAATTAAATTTTTGAAACGGCAGCAATGAGAAATAATTGGTGCAAGGAAGTCCAGGTATAGCAGCTGTAATAGTGGCGATAAAAGGCGGTGCAGTAAATATGCTACAGATTGTTCCAGAATCTGAACGAGGGGACTATGATTAAATCATGCAGGCCCTAGAACGAAAATATGGTTGTGACCAGAAGCGAGAGCTATATATAGGGTGGAGAAATACTACAGGAGTTTGTTGCAGATATAGAGTGATTAGTGCATCTAACACATTACAATATGGCTCCTAAATACACAGAGAGAATTAAAATAGATGCATTTATTGGTGGTATTCGTGATGTAACAAGCAATGATACCATCACATTTTTATTGGATTAAAAGAGAGAATGACAAGGGATCAGAAAAAGAGGAGAGTTCTATAAGATTACAGACAGTAAACGAGAAAATCAGTCAACGGCGATTATCAGCTAACTTTTTAACAACCAAATCCGGCATGACACTCATCCCCGTTCTATGATTGGCAAAAGGTGATGATGGCTTAACGCTAACTGTAGAAATCAACGATCTGTTGATAACACTAGATTCAGGAGCAATACGGACGATTGTGAGAAATTATTTAGTAAGCGATGAAATCCATCTAAAAGTAGGATAAAAGAACCAAACAGCAATATGTGAAAGTACGGAAATTAAGCGAAAGAAAATCGGTAAAATGAAATTCTGTCATGAGATTCTGGTAGCGGATATTGTTGAAGTGATTTTGGGTGGACTCCATGAAAAACAAAAACGAATTCGTGTTGGATATTGGGTGAGCTACATTAAATTGAGGAAATGTTAATCTATACAATTGTAATTAAATAGTGGACAACCAATCGTCAGAAGAATTATATTGAGTCATCCAACAGAGGTTTGTGGTGGAGTGGAAGAACAGATTGTTACAGAGAGGTTGATAACTGTGAAGTCAACAAAGAACAGCAGCCAGGAAAAGATATTAAGCTTTGAAGCAACAGGATGAAACCCGATACGAGAATCGAAGGAATAATAGAAGGCTTAAGACAGAGCAGTTGTACAACCTAAACAAGAAGAATTATCCTCCAGTACAGTTGGAAAGGGAGACCCTCATGGGGCTCTGCTGGACTCTTACCGACTAAAACCCCACTCAAGCTCCTCCACATCCATGTTCTTATAAGTTTATTTTCCTTCTTCAATTCATGTTGTTCACATTATGTTGTATTTTCGTTTTTGGCATAATATGACCATTATCATGGTTCTTATGGTGTTCCAATTTCAGTCCTTCAACAGCATCTTAGGAGGTAATTTATTTGTTAGCTGCTTTACACGATCAGCACACTCCCGGCCCTTCCGGGTACACCGTTTACAGTGACTATTGTGTTGTGATGTATCTTGTTCGTCACAGTAGAAACAAACAGCCTTTGCTGGAAAGGAATTGCTTTAGGTGGAAGTTGTTACTCGACGTTTACGCTTGATCCACTCTTTGATTGTAGGAATCATCGTCTGGTCCACAACATCGTGTCTTTATATATATATATATATATATATATATATATATATATATATATATATATATATATCTATATATACATATATATATATATATATATATATATATATATATATATATATATATATATATATATATATATATATATATATATATATATATATATATATATATATATACTTAGTAAATCCTATAGCCTGGTATAACCTAACTGATAGCTTCGACCTCAATCATGTGTACAGTATGTCTGATGAATCAGCAATCTAATTATAAATTGAGTAAAATTTTGATACCACAGCAGAGATCATATAAACGATTGATTTTTTTGTTTGTGGCATCTCTGGATTTATATATCAACACTACAACGATATATACGAGTATATACATAAATAACCAGGGTATATGTGAAGAATTTTAAATGAAGCATTTTCTTTTCGGTTACATCCTTAATCAAACCACAAAATATATCAATTTTTGTAATTTTTCCTTATTACGAATATAATTTTTTTTGTACTGTCGAGAGGTGGTGACGAATGATGAAGGTGGTGGGTGAGAAAACTGATATATATTATGATGCCACATATATATACAAATCAATAAATATTGTTTATGGCACTACAGATGAAACGTGATAGTGTCATAATTTTTAATATTTATTCTCAAAATTTTGTGAAATCCAAATATAAATGGAAAAAATTGAAATTTTATCCTTATTCGAATGTTGTATGTTCGACATATTATTGGTGACAATAATTTTATGCTTTCACGTATATAGTGCCTATATATCGATCACAGGAAAGGTTAGAAAATTGATTTGAGGTTGATGATAACTTAATGGTATATTATTTTATAGTATCGGCTGCGGTTTATCTAACAAGTAAGTTAGTACCGACCAAGTGAAGCTGTCGGTAAATCTACGGTAAATGAAGCGGGAGGTACTTGGTTCGCATCTCCATAGGAGCGGGACGCTTAAGGATTGTTTCACGATCTGACGATCGGTGGTGTGAATGAAGACACTTTATTCGACGACCAATGTCAGTACTATTGGTTCTCAAGCTGCTGGTGACTTCTCTATGTCTCTCTATATAAGTTTGATATTTTTGGAGTTGATAAATAAGTTTAAGGGTTCAATACTAATTTTACACCTCTAGAAATTAGAATGCTCCTCCCACCTTAAATGCAAGGAACTACATTGAAAGGCTGCTCATCAATGTTATTTGGTAGAGAGGTCTCAACGCCCGAAATGATAAAGTTACCTTAGATTTTATCAAGAAACATACCTTACCGTGTCAGCCAGTTGAGGGACACCCTGTAAATGAAGATAAACAAAGATGAATTTGACCGTCGAATATCATAGGGTCAGTCTATCAGGACGCTCATAAAATCAATAAATTTACGTTATTAAGGAAAATGTTAAGTGCTCCTGTATTGCCTGCTGTCCAACATCCCCCCATAGTAATGATTAAAAGGTTGGTACAGTTTCCTAAAGAGTTTGGTGTATTGAAAGCATTGAAGAGCATAATATCGAAGGAGCAGATATCCTAGTACTCCATCCATCCATGTAATCAGTATATTATCAAGACTCATATCTACATTGTATCAGTTCTGCTACCTGTAGTGTAATGCACAATTCATGTCAATAGTGGTTTTTGCTACCACCGATCATTTCGGTCGCATCTTAACAATACGACTAAACCACTCGTGCAATATTTTCGAAAACTATTTGAATTTAACTAGTGCGCCATCTGTTATGTCGCTGAGTAAATATTAAGTAACTTTGAAAAATAAAACCTCCGATTTCTATATATAAGGTATTTTTATGCAATTTGGAGCTTTACAATTCATTTGGACTAGTTTTTGAATATATCAATTCAGTGGTCGCTTTTATTGAAAAAATCAAAATGTGATTTTCTTGTGATTTAGATTACAATCTCGGGCGGTATAGTAATGATTTCGGCACTCATATTTTCCTTGAGCGCGTCAAAAGTCAATGTTTTTGACGTCAGCCGTCCAGGAAATTTTAGTAACATAAACTGAATTGATATTTTGCTGTGTTGCATACATCGTCTTGTTATTGAAACCATAGTAACCGTCAAGACCTCGTTTCTAATTGAAACGACTTGGTCGTTGATGAATATCATATTGATCATCTCTCACTGTCCATCACTGTCCACTGTGTTTAAAAAAATTCAACACCAATAAATTCTTACGTTTACTATGCGCAATAGTGTTACCGTTACAAATGATTAGGATATCATAAAGCTACACAATAAAGATTTTCACGACCCACTAACATTAACATCGTATAACGCCTCATTTCTTTCGTCATAATGCTGCAATATAAGCTGTCAATCGTTCGTTGCAATTATTCTCGCCCGATTATGTTCCTTTTGGTCTCAAATGTATATGTTATTATGGCCCTGCATTTGTATTGCTGGTGTATGTGTTACTGTTTACAATTTATTGGTCCCTTATTGTACCACAAACCCTCATTCAGGAATATTTTCTTCTTTTTTGCAGTGAGACTGTATATGCTTTACATTTAAAAGTTTCGAAGTGCTAGAAGGGAAAACTGGATTTTATGTCCGCAAGTTGTGCTCAAATGATCTATATTTGTACGGTTTGTGTTATTGGTACCAACTACTATACAGTCTATACCCTCAAAAATATATCGGGTAAGGCCGATCTGCTTCTACCCTAGTAAGGGGTTATTCTGAGGAAAATTATAGATTCTTGAATGTTCACCAAAGAAGAATATAATTAAAAATCATATATATATATATATATATATATATATATATATATATATATATATATATATATATATATATATATATATATATATATATATATATATATATACGGGTGGCTGAGACCAAATGTTACTAACTTCACTCTGCTGTCATTTGGGTAGTTGTCATTTTTCGCAAGTCAACTTTTTGACAGATTGAAGTTTGGTTAGTTGTTTATATGTGGTCAATAAATAATTGTTCTAAATTAATATCTTGATAAAAAAATCGTAATGGAATTCAAACGTAATAGTGTAATTGCACTTATTTGGGTGGAAATTCACAAACAGCAATTGTTCGTCAGCTCCAGCAACTGAATGTGAATAAAATGTTTATGTATCGAACCATAACTCGATACAACGAAACTGGTAGCATCGCTAAACGCAACAAAGGCGGTCCTAAAAAGACAGCAACATCAAAAGAAATGATACGAAAGGTGAAGAAACGAATCCAACGGAATCCTCGTCAAAGTGCCAATCAATTAGCTGCACGACTACATGTTTCACGATACAGTATTCAAACCATATTGAAAAATGAACTACACTTGAAGCCCTACAAGATACAAAAAGTTCAAGATCTTACGGAGACACAAAGAAAAGTTAGGCTTGAAAGAACACGAGCATTGAAGGTCTTGGCCGAACGTGATGAGATTCCGTCTTTTCTGATGAGAAAATTTTCACCATTCAACAGTATGTAAATAAACAAAATGATCGTGTTTGGTTAGAGCACAAGTCCAACGATAATTTGGACACAAGATTTGCCATGCGCAAGCAATCACCAGCTTATGTTATGGTTTGGGCTGCAGTTACTGCAGATGGACGCACTCCTCTGGTTTTTATCGAACATGGAGTCAAGGTAAACCAAGAGATGTACCGCCAAAAGATCCTGAGCGATGCTTTGCTACCTTGGGCACGTAAGCACTGTAGTACGAACCGTTGGACATTCCAACAGGACTCGGCACCGTCACACAAAGCTCGAGCGACACAGCAATTTTTACAAAATTGCGTTCCGTGGCTGATTTCATCGAAAGAATGGCCACCATATTCACCAGACTTGAATCCCATGGATTTCTCCATATGGTCCATTTTGGAAAGTAAGGTGCCCACTAAAAAATACGAAAGTGTTAATGCATTGAAGTCAGCTCTTGTTCGAGAATGGAATAAAATTCCGCAAGCCTTTTCTATGGAAGACTTTCTATGGAAGACTGACTCAAATAATTATAGCCAAAGGAGGTTATATCGAGCAGTAACATGTTTTTCATAAAATGTAATATGTTTTCAACAAATTCCACGAAATTTCAATAAAAAATAATCAAAATTAAAAAAATTACAGCGTTTTCATTTGGTAACACTTGGTCTCAGCCACCCTATTATATATATATATATATATATATATATATATATATATATATATTGTATATATATATATATATATATATATATATATATATATATATATATACATATATATATATATATATATATATATATATATATATATATATATATATATATATATTTATATATATATAAATATATATATGTATATATATATATATATATATATATATATATATATATATACATATATAATTCGTCTCTGTCCCGAATACAAAATAGGATTGACCTAAACCTCAAAGCACTAAAATTTTGATTTGTTATGAATAAACATAGCCGTTGGTATCAATTTTCAAAACCCTTCCAGCATTATATTTGAAATGGCAAGCTGCCCTAAATACCAATTTGAATTCGTGAGATACCAAAGTTACTTAGCTGGATTCGTTTCAAAAACTCAATACTTCGACACAACATTATGAGATAGGATATAAGGTCTAGATTGACAGGTATTGATCACCGATGGAGTCACGATTAAATCGAATATTATCTATAATCTATATATTGGGCCATCGATTCGAGAACAATAAAAACATTGAACATGATGGTGACAGTATTACTCAGTAATAACATCACTTTATTAGTGGCAAGTAGAAGAACATAATTTTAAATGTGTCACATTACAAAAGTCGTTTCAAACATAAAAGTCATATCAATTTATTTTAATGTACAACAATTTAGCTTGTAATTTAATCAGTGACAATAGGATTTTTTTATACGTACACATATCGTTTGTTTGTACTAGCTAATAGGTTTGAGTGTTTTTTATATACTGGAAATGTTTTTATGGCTGACAATAATTAATAAAAATTATTTTATTAAATTGGTATCATTATGCTTTGCTATAATGGAAATTCTACATACTTGTACCTATATATACTAACAATTACCAGTCGCGATTAGTTTAATGTGCCTACATTACATATTTATAGACTACAGTACATTTAGACTATTATTACTTCGTTTACAAAGTAGTTATAATCAAAACTAACTATGATTGTATGTCTCTAAATTATATCTTCTGGATAAGTGATTCGGACTTCACAATATTCCAAGTCACAATAAATGTTGGGAGTAGGTGAATTTGCCTTACAATCCTAGATCAATAGTCGCAGTATTGTTAACCCAAAACTATAGCGCAACCAGAATTCATTTCGTCCTCAGCAATGAGTATATTGCTAAGATTATATCCTTTAATGTAATCCAGTATGTTGTGGATTTAATGTAAACTAGTAAACTTGGTCGACTCTCGAACCTGTTCTAAACAGTGTTAACTTGAGCTTCATGGATAAAATAGCTGGGTCTTATCTCGAGGGTTGAATACCCTATTTAGCATTAACTCCAGCTGGCACTCAGTCTTTTGTATGTGATCATACTGGTTGGAGGAAATAATGCCAAATCTTAAGCCAAAAGGTGGCAGCAAATATAGCTGTAATAAGTAATAACACAAGGTTCTCCATCCTAACCAATAGGTTAGGTTAGGTTAGGTTGAGTGGCTGCTACAGCACACTTAGACCGGCAACGGTCCGTTGTGATACCACAGGATCTTACTCCCCTTTTACCCCTATGAGAACCAGTTAGAGCTGCTTACGTAGCGTAATAAGTCTCGCACATTACAGTTCTCGAGATCGGAAAGGCAGTCCATTAAAAACTTACCCAGATATTCATGTCTTTTGTGTGCCAAAGCCGGGCATGAGCATAGGAGGTGGACTAACGTCTCTTCCTCCTCCTCGTCCCTACAGCTTCTGCAAAAGTCATTTACTTCCAGACCCAGCCTTCTCGCATGTTCTCCAAGAAGGCAGTGTCCTGTGAGTATCCCCACGATCGTTTTAAGTTCACGTCTTCGCAGGGAGATAAGTGCCTTTGAGCGTTTCAAGTTCAGCTTTGGCCAGACTTGTCTTGCCACTCTACATGAGAGGGTGTTCGTCCACCTATTGTTCGCAGAGGCTTCCGCCTCTTTTTTAAGCACAGTCCTTAGTGCGTTAATGGGTCTCCCCAACTTCGCCCTTTCCGGTAGCAGTTGGAGAGTTATACCGTGCCTCGCTAGTTCGTCCGCCCTGCAGTTTCCCATAACGTCTGAGTGGCCGGGGACCCAAACTACCTGGATGTTGAAATGCTCACTCATCTCATTAAGAGACGAGCGGCAACCCAACGCCACTCTAGACGTTAGAGAAACAGAACCCAGCGACTAGATTGCCGCCTGACTGTCCACATAAATTGCGATATCAGTCGAGGATACCACATTATGTTTCAACCAATTCAGGACCTCTTCAATCGCTATCACTTCTGCCTGGTACACACTGCAGTGATCAGGGAGGCAAACTGCTATATCTACCTCTAGTTTATCACAGAAGACTCCAGCTCCTACTTTACCGTCTAGCTTGGAGCCATCCGTAAAGAACTGCAATGCTCCCGTTTCAGCTGCGAACCCGCTCCTCCAGGATTCCCTTGAAGGGCAGGTGGTTCCGAACCTTTTCTCGAAGCACAGAGTCGGTGTAACATAGTCAAGATTCGTCAGTTCTTTCCTCAGCGATCTGACTATCGTCGAGTGTCCTATTTGAAGACATTTCCACTGAGATATGGCTGAAAGTCGAGTGGCCATAATCGCCGCCATCTGCTTACCATAAATGTCCACGGGGAGAAGGTGAAACAAGACCTCTAAGGCACTTGTAGGTGTTGTCCTCAGTGCCCCGCTTATAAGCATGCAGGCCGTTCTTTGCACCTTCTCAATCCTTTTCCTGTATGTTATTTTATCAAGAGCTGGCCACCACACGCTCACCCCATACATAAGTACAGGTCTTACTACGGAAGTGTATAGCCAGTGTAACAGCTCCGGCGTCAGGCCCCATCTCTTTCCGATGGCGTTCCTACACGAGTACAAAGCTATATTGGCCTTGTTTACTCTTTCCAGAATATTGGGCTTCTAGCTTAGCTTACTGTCCAAGATTACGCCTAGAAATCTTGCCTTGTCCGTAAAAGCTAGTCTGTTACCATTTAGGAGAGGTGGATCTACTACAGGGATTTTATATTTCCTCGTAAATAGTACCAATTCAGTTTTAGACGCGCTAATTGCCAGTCCACATTTGGTGGCCCACCTCGTTATAATTAGGAGGGCATTTTGGATTACCTCCGCCACTGTGCTTATGTATTTCCCAGAGACAGCTATCGCTACATCATCTGCATAAGCAATCACTCCGATCCCTTCTCTCTCCAGCTTTAATAGCAGCTCATTGATTGCTATGTTCCAGAGCAGAGGAGACAGAACACCTCCCTGTGGGGTTCCCCTAGTCACCCGTCTCCTGATGCTGGATTCCCCCAGCTCTGAGTTAATCATCCTGCACCCAAGCATATGATTGATTAACCTACTTATAGGGTAATCCACACCTAGTAGCGACAATCCCTCCAGAATTGCCTCCTTCCTTACATTGTTAAAGGCGCCTTCAATGTCAAGAAACGCCACCATACAAAACTCTTGCGAGAATAATGATTTCTCAATTGTACTTACCAGGGTATGCAGAGCTGTGTCCACAGACTTCCCTTTACAGTAAGCGTGCTGAGTCTGAGCCCAGTCACTAGGTCTAATTTTTGAGCGTATGTAGATATCTATCAGCCTTTCCAAGGTTTTCAATAGAAAGGATGATAGAGTTATTGGTCTTAAGTATTTTGGGTAGCCCTGCGAGCATTTACCCGCCTTCGGAATAAAAATCACTCTGACCTCCATCCACTCCCGCGGAGTACAGACAAGTTTTAAACACCCTTTGAAGATTACCTCCAGCCAGGGGAGCATAATCCTCGAGTTGTTCTGAAGCTCCGCGGGAATAATACGGTCAGGGCCCGCCGATTTATAGGGTTTGAACCCTTCAATTGCCCATAGGATCCGTTATTTGGTTACGATCCTAACCAATACAAGTGGCCATATTCACCAACCGCTTGTCATGGGTGCCTTCAGTGTGAACAGGCCGTCTCTTATCAAACAGAACGAACATAAAGTTTTGATTCAGGTAGAAACTTAAAGAATGATAAATGATCTCAACAATTAACGTTATAATGTGACCGGATCTTGATCGATCTTGTTTTTCGACATAGTATGGTTTGGTGATATCAGATAACTACGGTCAAAGTAGTAGTTATGACATATTGTTTCATAGGTAATTATGCGAATAAACTTAGATTCTCCTCACATATTTTTGCTCCATAAAATTTTGGTCAAGCAGCCCTGGTGAATTTTTTGACTTAACTCAGTGACGTGAGAATTGTTCGAGTCGATTGAGAAAGAAAATTGGATAGTAAAAATAACTTCTGGACAGCTGCCAAAACCTAACCTAACATTTAGTAGAACACTTCAACTGTAAAAGCTCCAGCAATTCTTTCTTATTTCATCAATGATACTCTTTGCGACGCCTTTGTAACATTTCGTTCAGAACTGGAACAATCAGTGACAGATTAAATACTGCTTGTGACATCATATGATATCATCACAAAACCCTATTATTGAGCAATGATAGCAAAGTCTTTTGAAGGTAAATATATTTGAATGTTCACTGTACAGAGTCCAGCCTTAATTAAGCCCTTTAACCACCATTCCTATTGTGTCGGTAAAACAAAGTTGTGAACAATACTTCAATGACTCATTTTACTATATAGTCGATTACTGAATTTGGGCACGCGTGGATAACGATTTATGTAAAAATCGCCTTCGGTAAAACAACATCTATATGTTCGAGTGTGTAACATAAAATATAAAGGCATATTTTTATGTTTATATACATACATTTATGTATCACGTTTCACTTGTGTAGATACATAAAAAAAATTTAAAATACAATAAAATCTTTATTGAATACAATCTAATGTTGCTTTTATGTAAAACATCGTTCTTTTAATGTAAAATGTTTCGAATTTATTTGGTACCCCAGAGCCCAAATACTTTGTGCGCGAAATAAAAAACGTAAAACCCATTTATCATTGGAGGATATTACATTTTACATTATTTAAATGTTGATGTGATTATTTGCCAGTGATTCTCATTCAAAAGCCGCGAACATAAATAAATTCAAATCAACTTTGTCACGAAAATGAAATTGGTTTGGTTCTTTCAAATTTTGATTTAAAATCTATCAATTTGGGTGCTTTTTTGCAACATGATCGTCAACACAGCTTTTCACTGTAATTAGTTTTTCCTTTGGCAAGGGCTATTTGGTCGTTGAAGGTTTTTAGTCCAGTTACTTGCTTTGTTTGACAAGGGCTTTGAATCATTGTATTGACACTTGTCAGCGAAACATAGACAATGACACTCTTTATCAGACATATCAGACCTAAAGTTTGAAAAAGTATACTTGTATACTGATTTAGTGACAATATCCAATATCAGAAGCCCAATTGGATATGTCTTTGAAAATACTTTATTTTCTTGTGGTACTGTTTAGATGTTTTAATTTGTGCTGTTTCATTTTATTGAAAATTTTCACTACAACTCAGTTATATTTAAATCCCAAATCAAGGCAATGTAGAAAAGCTTTGCGATGTCACTCACCTACAAGAAAGAACGCGGAGTCGATATTGACTCTGATGTGTCGAAACACACTCATCGACAGTCAATATCGACCGACTTCACGATGTGGATGACACAACTCAATGTGTTACGTGAATATTAGCTGCTAAGACTAATTAGACTATTTTTACGGTAAACTATCTACTAAGCGGTTTGATTGCTACCAAGCAGTCATCTATTTAACTAACAAAATATTTAGCAAAAATAAAAATGAAAAATGCAGATCAATTTCTATATATTGCTCAGGTACAACAACATATTAACCAATAGCCAATTTACAAAAGAATGGAACTTGATCTTGGTCAATTAGAGCTGAATAATTTGAACAACTACAACATTATTGCGGGAGATATAAATCCAAAACATTATAATTGTGGTAACTAAACAAATAATGGAAGAGGTATGAAACTCAACAGTTGGATGCTAGATAACAATAAAAATTACAGAACAAAATTATATAAACCAGATGCGCCAACATTTCAAAGAACGAATAACACTCTGGATGTAGCAATAATCGACAGACTTACTATCAACACAAATAACTTAGAAGTTGTACAATTAGGTCCACAAATAAGGCAAATGCACGAAACAAGCAATCAGGACAAAATTATTTATTAATACAACAGAATTAACAGAAATCCTTAAATGTGTTAATAACAAGAAATCATACGGCCTGGATAGAATTCCCAGTATCGTACTTAAGCACTTACTAGAGAAAATAATAGCAGATCTCATGTCAAATAACACGCTATTCTCAAACTGTTGGAAAACGGTTATCAATCAGAAAAAAAAATAAAAATGCACTAAAACCATATGACTACAGACCGATAAGCCTCCTATCTAACAGTAGTAAAATTTATGAAGTTATTATATGGAACAAAATACACAAAAAACCACTTGATTCCAGATAATCAATTTGGATTCATATATGGACATCCAACCACACATGCAATGACAAAACTGACCTGAGACGTATGCTATAAATTAAATAATAAAATTTAAAAAGGAGTGGTACTAATCGACATGGAAGAAGCCTTTTAGTTTTTATGGCTGGACGGACAAGTATATAAATCAAAGTAACAAAAATTAAAACGCAAGGTTCGGGTATTACACGATACAAAACAAAATACAATACAAAATTTATAACCATGAACTTCAAATCAAATATTCAATCCATAACGACATGCAACATGGAACAACCACGTCTTCTTTACTATTCAATATATATGTATACCAAGGATCTAATAACTAACGAAAAATTGAACTTGGACGATATTCGAACCATTGCGTATGTAGATGATATAATGGTATAATGTGGCTAACCGAAAATCTATGAAATCCAAGGGAAACTTTAAGCTCCAGTCAATTTGACTACTGACTATCTACACACCTGGCGAATTAACGTTAAATAAATGCAAAGCTATTCTATTTCAAAACCCCAATAGAAATAGCTACCACCGACACAATCAGAAACTGGAACAGTTTAATACTCGGAATACGTTTAGACAGATTCTGCTATGTGTACATCTGTGACTTAGCAGGGAAACTTGAAAAATCAGCAACATATCTGGTGAATATGGTATAACATATTGTGACGAATCATAGATGTCACCTGTGATAATTAAAAATAGTAAAAATTATATCAGTTGGTTTGGGGTTATCCTGTAACCAAATGTTTACACATACGAACAAATTTAAAATAAATAATGAAATAGGCGGAGCGAACCAAATACGACGCAACGAAACTTCGCGAAGTGTAGAGATGCAAACGGTAATGGAAAGGTGTAGACATTTGAGTTACGAAACAGTTCAATTTTGAATTTCGAAGTGTTAATATCGGAAAGTGATAAAAAGTGAAAGTGAAGTGTTAAAATAATTGTAGTGAAAATTATCGTGTATGATAAGTGAAGTTATAATTATTTGTTGAATTTTTGTGCGAAATAAGTTTATTGTAAAATTAAATTTTTCCAGTTTAAAATTCACAATCCAGTGATCGGACCGGATAAACAATTTAAATAAACACTCGGCGAAATCGTAACAATATTTCTATTGTATATAATGGAGATTCAATACAATGACATACAATGACAAAAATATCACAACTCATAGTATCCAGTTGAAATATTTAAACGCAATGTACTCACACCTGCAAGAGGTTTGCGATAGAACAAAGTGAAAACGGAAAGAAAAATTAACCATAATGATTATCAAGGAAAATGATCTGATCTAAAACCCAGTTGTGTATAATCCTTCCTCAACACAAGAATAATTGTATTTGAAATGATGAAGTTCCACCAATAATATTCGAAATTGAGAAAGGAGCTGCTGGACTTAGCCCAAAACGAAGAGTCACCAATAGTATCAACAAAGCACGCATTGAATGAGTCTAACGAATTGAATTCGCCGCTATACTTATTCTTTGTGAACTTCAAGAAGGCGTTGAACACAATAACCTGCAACGAATATTAAAAAAACCTTGCCAAATGGTCATCATAACGAAATTAATGTATCGCATACATATTTGCAAACTCTGTTAATTTAAGCTTTTAATTATTTTGAAATTCAGTATGCAGTTGAAATTTTTTAACAAATTCTACTTATAAAACAGTAAGAACATTTTCAGATGGTGCTCTTGTTACAATTAGATTTGAAAAAATATGGCGCCAGAATCGTTATTCAAATTATTTATCCGGTTCGATCACTGGATTGTGAATATAAAACACGCAAGCTTGAAATTTTACAATCAATTTGTTTACACAAAAATTCTACAAATAATTCACAAATTATTATTATCACACTTATTTTCCACAATAATTATAACTACAATTATTTAAACACTTATTATCACTTTCCGATATTATCACTTTAAAATCCAAAACTGAACTGACTCGTTACTCAAATGTCTACATCAATTCTATCAATAAACGACTTAAATCCTTGTGGAACATTCCATCACCGTTTACATCTCTACACTTCGCGAAGTTTCGTTGCGTCGTATTTGGTTCGCTTTGCATATTTCGTTATTTTTTTTTTTGTATGTGTAAACATTTGGTTACAGCGTAACCCTTTAACTTTTGCGGTACTTTTTACTGTGTGTAACTGTCACAAGTGATACTGTGATTCGTCACAATACTGTGAAGAATCACAGTGACATTTGTGATAATTAAAACAGGTTCAAAATTATTTCAGAAATCGAAGGTATTGTAAATATTTGGTAACCATGTATCCAAATATTTACAAACATGAATAAAAATATATAACGCTCAATGGGCGGAGCTAACAAAATTTGACGAGTGAATAGAACTGGAAACATCGCGAAATGTAGACATGCAAACGGTTGATGGAATGTTCTACAAGGACTTATGTCGTATATATAAGTATAGACATTTGAACTACGAAACAGTCCACTTTTGGATAGTGATAATAAGTGAAAGTGAAATAAAGTGTAAATAAAGTATAAAAATTATAGTAGTTGAGTTTTATATTTACAATCCAGTGCTCGAACCGGTTAACAATTTAAATTTATACTCGGCTAAATCGTTACAATACGTTTTTTTTCACAAAAACATTTTTTACATATAGAATGTAAAAACTAAACTTTTGTAAATTACACGTTTTTTACATGTAAAAATTGTGTAATTTACGTCGTATAATTTACACGCCCAACTGTGATGAAGATTAAAAACCCGGCCTTCAGAACCGTTCTGAAACATTCTGTACCGAGAAAAAATGAGCTCAATGGCTATAGAAGAGGAGTCGACAACCTAGTAAGTAACTACCATTCATTCTTAAATCGAACTAGACAAATCTTATCTGAAATGAATCTTGGTGAGAGCATCGCTGCTACAATATGTGAATCACAAACATTTTAAGAATGATTACAAACGACAGGACAATAATTTATTGATATTGCTTGAGCAACACTGTTCTAAACATATTGTACATAGATGCGAACAAATCATTGAAAATTCTATTGTTAAGTTCAATGAAAGCTATAAATACACGACTAGAGTGTATGTATTCTGCTGGATATATTCTGAAATTAAAAACAAAACAAAAAAAATATTTTTATTTGGGAAAATGTAAAAATTGAAACAAGTGTATGTGACATTTAATTTTCTTTTCGGTTTTCTTATTCCAATGTTCGATTAAATCAGAAAATGTATATTATAAATGTTTTCTTCTTGTATTATTCGAACGATAGATATATACTCGTATATAACAGCAGTGTGGTGTCACATAATAATAATGTATTGACAATTAAAATTGAAATGTGTTTGTGTTGTGTGTTGTCGAAACTTTTGCAAGCAACAAGTAATGGGAATTCTGATGTGAATATACCCCAAGCTTATATATATGTTTATTAGGAGATAATAAATTGTATAATAGTTTGGTGTATAGACGAAGAGAATAACAAAAGTTCGATTAGCTGACCAGGAGGAAAACCAAAATAATTCTTTTAGTATATATTCTTATTCGCCATTGATATTATAACGACTTTCACGGTTCATTTCCAGATTAATAACGATTCTTGAATCAAAATTAAAAACGAACATTTACTCAAACTTCACATTATTCAAAATTCACTCAATCAATTGGAAAGATTATTTGCTTGCCACTAGTCAGGACTTGACTACTTTCACAATTCACTGGTTAAAATTAAACCTGTCCGATTCGACGATTCAGCAATCTGTGGGATATACAAATCTGTGGGATTCTCGATCTTTTCTTTTTGTTTTTTTAATCTAATCTCTAGATCTGTGTTGGGGCTCAAGTCACGTCCTTGCTTTTACGCCATTACAGCCAATTCGAGGACGTACGGCTTAAAGGTCCGATTTTCCTAACCATCTGCACATTGCATAGCTCCATGCCAGCCTATAGTGCTGACATGGAAGACGGGTCGGCCCATGAGTTCTGCACTCCAACAGAGGGTCATAGTTGTGTTCATTCACACCACAGATCGTAATCTCATGGTGAAAAATCCCTTTTGCATCCTGCCTCTATCGGTATTCGAACCCGGTACCTCCCGCTCCAACTGCAGCAGCTTTAACCACTGCGCCACCTGGGCGGTCGATCTTTTTATTCGACTGGCCAAAGTCAATGTAATGGTTTAGCTCGTGGCATAGTGTTATTTCCCTCCTCATCTTATTATAACTTCTGATGCTGAAATCGACTATTACTGTCACTTACTTGACATTTTATTTATTATTATTCTATTTTGACTGCTACTATACATATACCGCGTACTATAACCACTCGACTATTTACTGCTATGACGTTGACTGCGTTGACCAAGCCATTAGGCATGTTCATTACACTACTACCGACAGAAATATCTATGTACTATATTTGTCCATGGTCCTTTTGAAGTTCTATAGATGACGTCATTGATTCGTATTGGTACTTCCCAGTCTGATTGTAGCTTTGATGACTTTCCTTTAGTCCTTGTCGTATTACAGATTCGCACCAGTCGTTTTTCCTAAAATCCTTCAGCAATAGCGTTGATGTCATCGTGCGCTAATTTTGTCCCTGGTAATTTTGTTGCACTTTTGAACTTGGTTTTGATTCTCTTTTATTTTTATTCCCCGTTTGTCCACGTATTCTGTATATATGTACTGCTGCATCTCTGCTTGTGTCTGGTTTTCGGTCTCTTACATGCTGAGCAGATACCACATACTCGACAACTTTGCTTTACGTCGACTCAATATCTTACAGAATAAAACTTTTGTGTGACTTGGGCAAGTATCATTTTAACTCCCAGGTGACTTCCTGAATTTCCACCGTGCAGTTCTTTCAATACCTCCTGCACTCGATTCTTCGGTAACATCAACTGCTTGATTTCCTTCTTTGCGTCAGTGGACTCCCAATAATTAATCTACTATATTTATCAAGCAATTTTCGCTGATCCAAACGCTTTCCTTTCGGCTGGTTCGTCGATTGCATGAATCGAACAGCGTTTATGAACGCTAAATTAACGCAAAGCTCTGCATTGTAGTTGCGCCTGCCAAGTTCACTAGTCTTACGATGTTGCAACGACTCGGTAACTCATTGTTTCCTTGTTTTGAGCTGCATGTGATTTATCGCCGTATCGTTACTCTAACGCTTCCATAATTTTTTCTAAGCTCCGTTCGGCAATAGATAGGGTCTGCAATATTTCGGCTACTGGAACTCGTAATGCACTCCTGCTTATGCAATCCACTTCTGCTAATGCAATTTCGAACTGCGTCCTGAATTTCTGATACGATGCCGTTCCTTCAAAGGTGGGTGGTTTTAACTTGACTCGTCCGGTCGCTGCTGTTTGTAAAACTACACCATCTGCTTTCAGCTGGTCCATTTCATCGCTCAATTCGGTAATTATTTTGTCCACTTTTGTTTCGGCAAGTTCTCGTTGTTGTTTCATTTTGACCCTTCATTTAGACGTCACCTATTCTCGTCTCGAATGCTTCGCGAAGCCGACCGATTCTTGTTTCTTCATTCCCTGCATCAGTAATTTTTCTTGTTGGTTTTGAAACAACTCTTTATTTTGTTTTTGTTGATGCTGTTGCATTAATCGCTATTAAAGGCCTTCACCCTAAAGTTTTTTTTTTTTTTGGAAATAACCAGAAATCACATGGTGCCAGGAGTATGGTTCTGGGCGTATTTTTTCGATGCCAGAGATCGCAGTAAAGTTATTTGTTATATAAGCACTATGAGCTAGGGCGTTGTCATGATGTTACAAATAGCACCGCAAATTCTCTTTCTTCCGGTTCTTAACAACTTTTGGTAAGCAGTCTTCGGTATACCAATTTGCAGTTACCGTCTGAGTTTGCACGGCAACTTTTGACCGAGTAAAGTAAACTGACATCATTACTTTTGTGACTGATTTGTGTTGCATAGCTTTTACGGGATTTGGGTTTGCTCCATACCATGGACTGTTGTTTGGCTTCCGGATCGTTCTTATAGAACAAACTCGAGCCTCATTTAAAATTCGTGGAACCCATCTTCGTGTATTCCATATGATTATTTAATATTCGCGGTACAGCCAATTAACCGGCAATAATTTCTTGTGTCTATGGATCTTCGTCTTTGGACTTCACCAGAGCCACAGTAAAGCCATCAGTGGAAGATTTTGAACGAAATTCTCGGGGATATTGAATATTTTCGTTTTATAAAAAAATATTTAAGAGACACCAATCTAAGCGAACTTTTGTTACTCCTCTCGTACATCCGACTGTTTATATACTCTATCTATACATATATGCCGAAATGATTTTCTAAATCTGTGTTTAAATTAACATTTTTGTTTCTCTTCCCTTCCGGGAATTAGGGAACTAAATTTTACAAATTCCATAGTGTGTTTTATAATTTAGAATCTAAAGTTACAGCAGCAAAAAAAAATTGAGGGTTACTCGTACATCTCAATGAATTTTTAAGTCAAGTGAAGACAATAAACGTACACACACACACATAACAACGGCAAAAAAGGATAAATTAAGAAGGATTTTCTTTTGATTTATTTTCTATTAAATATTTAAAAATTCAACTAACAAAAAAGGATTCACATTATGATGAAAGTTTATCGAATTAATACTAGTGGATATACCATACAGTATATATGTATGTATAGCATATCTCCATGTACAATCTAAAAACAACTATTCAATCAGGAAATACGTCAACATACTTCTTGGAAAAAGTTTTGTTGGATTCAAATACGTAATACATTATATATTTAATTAAAACAAAATTTTCGCCTGGATAACCTTAAGGGTTTGAAATAATGAGTATAAAACCTACGTTACTCTATTTGTTTTATCTAAAATAGTACCCACGCTGCAATTCTACAACGAAGATACCCACATCCTTAGCCAAACCATTTCTACTAATTACGCACAGGATGTATGTAACCATATATAGGCATAAGCTCTAAACTTGATTTCTTCCTACATTACTTACAATATCATTAGTTTCTTATAATCCTTAACATACAACATATAGAAGTAGCAATTTATGGATTATTTTAGTCAGCTGGAATGGAGTTCAAGATTAACTACGTCAGAGCTAATAGAGGAACAATATTTAGATTTTGTATCAATGTGCAATGTATCAAAGGTATACCACGCATTAACGTTATGAGCTTTCGTAGGATCATGCGCCAGTAATGGTAACAGTACTAATGCAATAAACAGAAATGTTCTGAAACGACGAAACACACGAACTGAAAACAATCCATTATGATTATTGCTCTGGAAGCTGCAACAGGTAACGCTTCTCCGAACACTAATAATTTTCACTTATTAGACTGTCAGATGGAAACAGGAAAAGTCAATCTATTAGCACTATGAAATTTCCAAAGCCTATGTATCAGTTATGTATTAGCAGAGCAAATTTTTGCGTTTTCACTATTTCATAGTGTGTGTCGTAGAGATATGCATGATTTAATCTTTGAGACCGAAATCTGCAGCTGGGCTCGTTAATGAAAAATCTCTAGTCCATAGAATAATGTAGATAAGTTAAAAAAGGATTCGGTGGATCCGATGATGGACTAGATTGATGGACTAGAGCCATAGAATAATGTAGATAAGTTAAAAAAGGATTCGGTATAAGGTATCTGAAAATTAAGATGGTAGTGGTGCCGGGTTCGTATCTCGGTAGGAAGTAGGATACAAAACGGATTTTCCACCTCCTGTTGGAGTGCAAAATTCATGGTTAACTCATCGTCCATGTCGGTGCTTCAGGCTGGCATGGAGCTATGCAATGTGTAGATAGATGGTTCTACGTAAATCCGACCTATAGCCGCAATTCTTCCTTTAAAACGAACAGAATCAAAACTACTTAAATTTCGAAAAAACCTCCTTGAACTGAAACCTGATTTAGAGTATACAGAGAATACGTCATACTAAATTAGCAAGCCGCATATTAAAACAAACAGCAGACGACTCCAAAGTACTGACCCATTAGCTGATCACAGCTAATGAAGTGGTCTGCGTAATCGATAACAGTTTAACGTGTATTTCGTACTGTAATAATTTCAGGCAGTTTTAACAGCTCATAATGCACTACACCGAAGTCGATAACATCAGGTTTGAACTCGTGAAAACTAACTCGTGTAAAATTTAATCAGATAAGTATTTTATACATGAACAAAAGATAAGCTTTTTGATCAACTTAAAATCTTTTTCTCTCATTTATAATATCTTTCACAAATACAGTGATTTGATTTTTCCACTTCTCATTCCAAAACTATTATCAAAATTAAAGGAAAGAAAATACTTCTTTGATGTTAATTGATTGCTTTGACTACAAGACCACTTTTTCCATTCTATAGGACAATTGGTCCGGATGAAGCTGAACAAATCTTACAAAATACTCATGAAATTACGGGCTCTTAATGACAATCGTTTTTATGTTAGCATAATACTAGATCATGCTCGTCAGAGTATCAGTTACATACCCGAAAGCTGATTATATTTCAAAAATATGTAGTGCGAAGCCCTACCTGTTCCATAATATAAAATTATCGGGATTAAGGATGTTAATCACGACTATAGTCACATTGGTTAAGTTGAATGATTCTGGTTAATTTTCAAAATTAACATTTTTGTTGGTAGACTCACTTTGTAAAGACTCTTTGTAAAGTCCAGGTCGAAACCCCGAACCAGGTATTTAAAAATCAATTTAAAAGCATCCCGAAGTTTACGTGGAAGTGTCCAAGTGAATGTTTTTATGGGAAAATAATGAACGAGTAGAAATTGAAACGTCAAAATATTCAGGTTCTAAAATAATAAGTCTTATAAATAAATTTAATTTTAAATATATAAAATATTCTACTTAATTTAAATCGCTTAAATAATAAAAAAATAACTAAAAGTTTAACAAAAATTAAATAATACAATTAAAAAAAATAGAGTTGTTCAACATTACTTTGCATTTGTTTTTGTTAAAGTTTGTTGTTGTTGTTAACATTTGTAAAATTGAAAATGAATTCTAAATGCAATACATGTAAAGGACCGGTCACTGATATTCATCAGGGTATTAAGTGTATAAAGTGCTTTTCTACTTACCATACTCGCTGCGTGGGGTTTTCCGGTAAAAATAAACAAGAAATTCAAAAAATTTCTTCCATTTGGCATTGCTGTCCAGAAAAACAATTAAGCCCTCTGGCTTCCAGATCAACTGGAAATCAAAGAGTAACACTTGCAAACAATACTCCTGGCCATCAGCAAATATCAAATATTGCTCAGCAAGGAAAAGTCGAAGAACCACGGCCACAGACTCAAACAGATGTGAACGCCAATTTATTACAAAAACTTCAAAATTATGATGCACAGTTTTTGGAAATAAAGGCTTTGATATTAGAAATCAAAGAATCGCAGAACTTTGCTAGTCTGGAGTTTGAAAAAATGAAGTCTGAATATCAAAAGGTTGTTGCTGATAATAAAGAGCTGTTTGACCTGTTACGGTACTCAAAGCAAGTCAACTATCAACAAGAACAGCGCATTAACGTGTTGGAGGCAACCGTGGATGAACTTCATCAAGTCCAGATCGAATCGAATCTAATAATCTCCGGATTACCAAATGAATCAATTGCACCGCGGGAAGTGCTTCACAATATTTTTGAATTATTGAACTGCCAAGAATCGATAGAAGATGTACAAAAAGTGGAGTTCATGAAACAAAAAATGTATCATAATGCACCGGCGAACAAAGTGGATACCAAAATATTAGTCACGTTTAAGAACAAGGAAGGCAAATATAAGGTGCAAGAGAGGAAAAAGAGAAGATTAGTGCACACAAGCCAGGTGGGTTTCAATTTACCGGATGAAAAGCAAATTTATTTTAGAGATCACTTAACCTACTGTAGGCTTAAGCTGTATAGAGAAGCTCGTAAACTAAATAAAGTAATTAATTACAAGTTCCTCTGGATTAATAAAAGTGTGATTTATTTTCGTAAAGAAGAAAGAGCGCCTGTCATTAGAGTGTCATCACAAAATGACATCAATAAACTCATGTCGGTACACAAGATTAATCCAGAGGCACTTAAATAAAAGTCAAGAAGTTCACTCTAAGCCACTACCATATAAATATACTTTATTTAATATCAATATTATCTACTTAGGTTTCATTTTTTTAATAATTATTTACATTATTGGTTTTGAAATTGCATTCAATCGATTTCATTGCATATCGGATTCAAATTATCAATTAACAGACAGCAAATATATTTTCATTTGCAGTTTATCCAGAATAGGTTTAATTTGTTTCATATACAGCAAACTCCTAAAAATAAACAAACAACTAAAATTAGCGTATGTACTTACATATATAAAACTACACATTTATCTCGTTCTGTTTAACAAGCAGCATCCGTGTTTTTTCTATCAGTACTTCCAGAATAGTCCTAGTTGGTCCCATACGCGACACTCTACTAAAACTAAGCAAACAATTAAAATTGACAGACGTATCAATAATATAACTTTGGAAGTGTATGTCTATGCAAACAAAATAATACTTACTTATTATTTCGATGAGTGATGAAAATGAATTTGACAATCAACTGTGCTGTCATACGATTAAACATACAGTTGAACCAGATCAAAACAAAATTGTGATTGATAACGTAGATTTCAGAATTTTATACTTAAATGTGCAGAGCATGCGAAATAAATTGTATGATATAGAAGAACACATAAATAACATACAGTGTAGTCTCGATATTATTGTACTGACGGAAATTTGGATTACGAAGGAGGAAAATAAGTTTTTTAACTTAAAAGAATTTAATAGTTTTTATGCAAATAGATTTGGTGGCTATGGTGGTACGGCGATCTTTGTTAGACAAGACATTAAAGCTGCCCAGATATTTGCGGATGATAATACATTTTGTCAAGCGCTCGGTGTTAAGCTCACTGACAGAAATGTAAACATTATTTCAATATACCGATCACAACGTAATCCGGTTAACACTTTTTTCTGTATGTTAGATAAATACTTGAAGTCATACCATCGTAATATATTTATTGGTGACTTTAATATTAATTTGTTGGACCTAAATGATAATTTTGTGACACAATATGTAACTTTAGTTAATTCCTATGGTCACGTTTTTCTAAATAAAATCACTCAAGAGCATGCGACACGAAATAGTATTGGAATTGGTACTCTAATTGATCACATGATAACGGACCTGCTAACATATTCATATGATATGAACACCTCAGATACGTCACTTTCCGATCATAAGCAGATATTTCTGCAAGTCTCAAAAACATATATTGCCCGGCAAGAAAATATTTCTAAATTTAGTCTCCTAGATTATAAAAACATTTTTAATAATCCTCTTTGAATTGAAATATCAAATACCAAAATTGTAGAGGATTTTGCTAGGTTACTCAAGATTCTTATAATATCAAATACATACACAGTGAGAAAAAAAGCTAAAAAGAATTATGCTGCATGGATGAACAATGAAATAAAAAAATTGATATCACAACGTGAAAAATTTTTCAGGTTGAAAAATAAATTTAAAAATGATGCTTTCATAGCCGAGAAACATAAACAACTCAGTTCATTGATTGTAGCAAAAATTAAGAAAATAAAGCGGGATAAAAATTCTATGTATATAAGCAAAAACATCGACAAACCTAAGGAACTTTGGAGATTTTTCAAACAAATTATTTTCAATAAAGTAAATTATAACCATCCAGTTTCTGCTATTAAAGTAGGTGATCACCTAATCACACGTGAGCAAGAAATGGCTGAACATTTTAGTAACTATTTTGAGAATGTCACCAAAGATATTAATAGTGGATTTAAACCACCTAATGTTACAGAGTTTGCTTATATAAACTATTATATTACCCATTGTTTTCAGTTCTGGCCTACAACAGAATCGGAAATAATAACTGTAGTCTCAAGCTTGAACTCAAATGCCGCTACTGGTGTAGACAATATTTCTACAAAATTTCTTAAACATACCATAAATTATACTAGCCCGTTACTGGTACAATATATTAATGACGCGTTTAATACTGGAATTTTTCCAGATTGTTGTAAAACAGCAAAAATAACACCAATATACAAGTCCGGAGATCAAACGGATATGTCTAATTATAGACCTATCTCGGTATTAAATGCTCTATCAAAAGTGTTTGAAAACATTATGCTCAAGAGGATCAACAAATTTCTAGAAAAGAATAACATTATTTATAAACTACAATTTGGTTTCACGGCTAAATCAAATACAACAGCCGCATGCTTGTATTTTACAGATTTTATAAGTAGAGCTATTGACCAACGATTATATTGTGGTTGTTTATTCTTAGATTTACGTAAAGCTTTTGATACTGTTAACCATGACATATTACTTATCAAGCTTTACAAGTTAGGTCTTACACGAGTGCAAATTAATTAATTTAAAAGCTATTTAACATGTAGGACTCAAATAGTGAAAATAAATAACAGTACCAGCTCAAAAAAAACTCTGAGTCTAGGAGTACCACAGGGCTCAATCTTGGGTCCGGTATTATTTAACTTATATATAAATGATGTTTGCCTTGAGAAACTAGTAGGTAATTTACAATTATATGCAGATGACGGTGTGGTTTTGTATGCGGCAGAAACTCTTGAAGTACTATTCTCACAGATGCAACGCGATTTGCTGACACTAAAAGGTTGGTTTCATCTAAATCATCTGACACTAAATCATGACAAAACGAAGTACTTGCTATTTGAAAATAGGAAACTAGATGTAGACGTCTTAAATAACCACCTCATTACTTATAATTCTTTCGTAATTGAAAGAGTTACTAAGCAAACTTATTTGGGGTTGGTGATTGATAGCAAACTTAATTGGTCGAGTCACATTGACAAAATTAAAAAAACTATATTACCATATATTTTTGCTATCAATCGAGTAAGACACGTTCTGCCTAAAAATTCCTTACTACTTTTATACTTTGACTACATCCAATCGCGTTTAGTTTATCTTAACCCGATTTGGAGTGGTTGCGCGGAGTATAAAGTGAAAGAATTAGAGATTCTGCAAAAGAGAGTATTAAAGTATATAATTGGTGCACCGATCAGATACTCGACTAAGCAGCTCTTTGAACAATTTCAATCGCTTAACTTTTTAATTGATCGAGAGCTCTTAATCTTGGTCTTTAAAATTATAAATAACGAAATAAAACACACCTTTGATCTAGTTAAATTTAACAATCAACATGATCACAACACAAGAAGAAAGTCACATTTTGTAGTAGATTATTTCAGATCTGGGTCTTCCAATAATAACATACTATATCGTGGTCTACCCAGATATAATAGCCTCCCCCAACATATTAAATACACTACCGACTCGAAAAAATTCAAAATTAAAATTTCAGAATACTTAAAGCAAAACTGAAACTTGTGAAAATGTGTAATTGATACAAATGGAAACTTTATACAAATGAAAATTTTATTTTATTTAGTTTGAAGTTTGATGAAATTTGAATGGAATAATGTAAAATAAATAATGTGAAATAAATTATGTAAATCTAGTATATAGTATACCTTTGTTTTAATTTTTTATTTTTTATTAATGAAAATTAGTTAATTAATTAATATAAATATGTATTTTTCCTTTTTAATATATTGAATGCTTATTCTATATAGTGTAATGGAATAATAAATTGCGCAAATTAAATTAAGTTAAGAATATTGTGAAGTTGCGTTATAACCCTTAGGGTTCGAGCAACTGATAAATAATCATGATAAAATATTGAACTTCTTGCTTATAATTAACTATGTTATATGATAAATTTATGTATGTACTGAAGAAGTTTAGTATTCAGTTTTATTTTAAATGTACTTAAAAATATGAGTCAAATTTATAAATAAAGAAAAAAAAAAAAACTTGCCACTTTGAGATCATGAGCATTACATGTTGTGAGTACGAACCTTTATTATTACATGATATGGTCTGTTTTCTGCCAGCTTTAAAATCACCATTGACTACAATCAGTGGGTGAATGTAAACATATACAATTGACAGAGGAATTGAATTTAAGTGGAATTCAAACTCAGCCTTGCCCACTTCTGGTCCAATGAGAAATAAAACTCCAAGATTTCCGAGATCATCTCCATTGTGTAGCAATATATAGCACTGTGAGACATGATCTCAATCGTCTTCTATAGCTAATACTCTTTCATACGTGTGATAAGATGGTCAAACGCGGTTCTTATGGATAAAGGCTTTCAGCTTAACAATGCAACCAATTAGTCACCTCATACGACAAGCTCTGATTGCTGGGTCGTATTCTTTAGACGAATCCACAAAGATACATGGCAAACAAGGAAAAGTGGAACAAAACAGTTTTCCTTGTTTGCCATGTATCTTTGTGGATTCGTATTCAACTGAACGTCATGTTAAAGTTATTCAAGAGCGCTACAAAAATGATAAAAACACGATTCACGCAATTCGTGAATAATTTTGGTTATCATAATCGCCCAAATGTAACATCGGTCGTTCATTGTGTTCTTGATTACCAGTTGTATAGTGAATGTACAATAGCCTGCAGGCCGAAATCTTTTCCACACTAGATAATATGGCCGATGAGAGGCATTTTATGATAGATAATCAAAACCGAATCTATCGTGTGAAATTGGGTTGGAATATACTTTTGTGATACTTATTTTTAACAAGACAAAGGTTCTTCGAAAATTGATTAATTTCGCGTTATCATTGCCGCGATAAATCCTATTGGAACATTTTCATCATCTGATATTTGTAGTATAAGTTTGTGTTTTCAACCGTGTGAAGTTATCTGGGGTATTCCATCCCGGGAATTTCTGATATAACTTTGCACCAATTCCTAATAAAACTTAGAAATTAAATAGGCCTATAGTGGGTGGGGAATGAGTTTTATTGTATCGAGCTGCGTTCAAATAGCTCCATATAAAATTCTATAGTTTTAGAAATTACGAACGGCCCAGGTGGCGCAGTCGTTAAAGCTGCGGCAGTTGGAGTGGAAGGTACTGGGTTCGAATCTCGATCTAAAGAAAGATGCAAAAAGGGATTTTTCACCATCGATCGTTTGGGCAGTGCGATCGGTGGTGTGAATTAACACATCTGGGTCCCCTGTCGAATTTAGAATCCATGAGCCGTCCCATCTTCCATGTCAGTACTTTAGGATGACATGGAGCTATGCAATGCGCAGATGGTTCTACGAAAAAACCGTCCTATAGTCGTACATAAAAGTAATATCACAACGGCCCAATCGCCGGTCTAAGTGTGCGTTAGCAGCCGCAAAAACATAATATAACATAACATAACATAACATAACATAACATAACATAACATAACATAACATAACATAACATAACATAACATAACATAACATAACATAACATAACATAACATAACATAACATAACATAACATAACATAACATAACATAACATAACATAACATAACATAACATAACATAACATAACATAACATAACATAACATAACATAACATAACATAACATAACATAACATAACATAACATAACATAACATAACATAACATAACATAACATAACATAACATAACATAACATAACATAACATAACATAACATAACATAACATAACATAACATAACATAACATAACATAACATAACATAACATAACATAACATAACATAACATAACATAACATAACATAACATAACATAACATAACATAACATAACATAACATAACATAACATAACATAACATAACATAACATAACATAACATAACATAACATAACATAACATAACATAACATAACATAACATAACATAACATAACATAACATAACATAACATAACATAACATAACATAACATAACATAACATAACATAACATAACATAACATAACATAACATAACATAACATAACATAACATAACATAACATAACATAACATAACATAACATAACATAACATGACATAACATAGAAATTTCGATATGAGAATTCCATATTCTCATGTCTTATTTCGCCATCAATGGATAAGTTAAACCTTCATTACTTACGTCATGTTCTATGTTTCGATTTCTCCGAATAAGCAGAACAGGTGCATCTGAATAAACGTAAAAATATGAGGTTGCATTTCCGTTTTGTTACGTAGAAGTTGTAGAGCAAATCTTCTCCATCTTCATCTCTGCCGGTAGTTTGAATACAATTCATTCGGGAATTTCTCTGTTACAACGTTGTTCACCATCCAACTATACGGAGAATGATACCCTATTCAATCTCGTTTTTGTTGATTTAGGCACGCGTAAAACTTTATGTTTCGACCCAGTTCTTTCTAAATGTCTGTGGTAATCTAGGTCTCTACAGGTGCATCTCATCACCCATGAACTACGACAGTTGTGCGCTGCGTGAAATAATGCAGCAAAAAGCGATGAAAAAGTAACAACAATTTTCTCTTTAATTGGGCCACGAGCACAAAAAAGTAGGTTGTAAGCCACTGTACTAGATAATCTAATTACATATTAACTCAATACTTGTATTAAAATTTTATAAACATTTCGCTTAATAAAGACAAGCAATCTTTCGTCGACGTCGTATTAAAATCAAATTAAAATCATAATCATCTAATTATCCTTCTTAGCTGCTATATTTATGTATACAGACACAAAAGCAGAAGAATTTTTATTTTTATTATATTCTTATTAAAATTTTCATTTATTGGAAATTCATAAAACGAAATTATTATTTTCTTAAAGATACGAAAGCAACATAATAAAATAAAAATAATTTTTTTTTTGGATTTTCATCTTGTCGGAAAAACTGAATTCCTTCAAGTTTTATTCCACACAATTCTCAAATTTACTCACCCGTTCCAATTCCAATCACTATATATCGAATATATGTCTATAAATTTTCAATCTTTTAAAATACAAAAACAACAACAACACAATTTATATACACAGGAAAAAAGTTTTCCGCCTGTTTTTGTTTTTTTTTGTTTTTTTTGCTGCTCTGCTATGCCATTTGAAAATGATTTTCTTTTCATTTTTATATCGTTTTCCATTCACAATTGTTCATTTTACAGTTTTCGTTAAAATTTTTATTTTTGTTCAATTTATTTAATGATGATTATCATGATGATGATGATGATGATGATGAAAATATTTGTGGGAAATTTTTGTGGACATTTCATTTTTTGCTGCCGTTGAATTTTTTTTTGTTATATGCGGTAAATACAAATAACGGAAGGATATTCCTTTTATCCTATGGAAAAGGCGAAATTAATTACTTTCCTGTTTATAGATAGCGCGGGAGGAACGGTGAAAATTTTTACTTTATTATTTTTTAATTGGTATAATGGTTTCGTTAAACCATTGCCGAGTAAAAACATGAGAATTACCGAGCCTCGAACTGCAGTGAAAGACTAGGGTACAATAGTTTTACTAATACGTCCAGCAACATTTGGCTTGGGAACAGTATAGTTTACCTTGTCCAGCAACCCTGGAATGCCTTATCCAGCAATCCTGGAAACTAGAATGAATTTAATGGACCAATCATTCACTAATCTGAAAAGTATTACCCCACATCAGAAATTCGTGTGTGCGGGGCCATCAATGTTTCGTAAATATTTCGAACGAAACATAAGACCCATAGAATACCACCACAGTATCCCGAGTATCCTTGAGGCTAGCGATCGGGCTTTATATCCTCTAGTTAGAGTGTTGATCAGACCGGTTGATTTTTTTTTTATTACGAATGAGTCTTGTACCCATTTTGTAATTTACATTGCATAATACGTATTTCATAAGTCGGAGTAATCACATGATTATCCCTAGTTTCGTCTAACTCCTCAGATTTTTCGCCACAGTAGGTCTACTGATCTCCCGGTCGCAATAAGTCCAGTGGTTTGGTTCTTTGCAATCTTCTTGTTGGAGTGGTGGTCAGCATACAGCGTATGTTCAGATTTTCATGCTGGTGCAGACGTTGTAGATGTTTTGTTGCATGATAATTAATCTCATCCACGACAAGCTCGATCTTTAGATCTCGATGGAGGATGTCGTTTCGAATGTACCACGGTGCATTAACGATGCATCGCAGGATCTTATTTTGAGCTTCTTGTATGATTTTGATATTTGTTTTCTTGGCACAACCCCAGAAATTTGTTGTGGATCGCTAGTTCAGATTGCCTTCCTAAGAGCCAATACATTTTTTTGAATTTTATATTTAGTTCATCTCTTTTCTCTTTTATGTGTTACTTCCATCTGAGTTTAGCATCTAAAGTCATGCCGAGATATTTAGTAGTGTTTGCATGCGGTACTGCTATGATTAACTTTTAGATTTTTAAGTTCACTTGGGTTGATTTTGCTCCATTTAATTTAATTCGCCATTTCTTTGTCCAATTACAGGTTAGTAGCCCACTGTAATTTACTAGTAGAGTCGTTGATGTTATTTGCTGTTGCAAGTATTGCCGTGCCATCGGCGAACGTGGCCAATGTTGCTTCAGTAATTGGTATATCTCTTGTATATAGGAGATAAAGGATTGGTCCAAGAAAATTCCCTTGTGGTACTCCTGCTGTTATTATTTTAAATTGGGAATATTCATTCTCATATCTAAACTCGGAAGTCCCTCTCGGATATGTATGATTTTAAAATTTGAAAAATTGCACCGGAAGACCATACTTTGTCAAATGCTTGCGCTACATCAAGGAATACGGTTGAGCATATTTGTTTGTTTTCAAGTCATTTTTCGATTACATCAGTAATTCGATGTACTTGTTCTATCGTAGAATGTTTTTCCCTAAATCCAAACTGATGTGTGGGGATGAGATTCCTTTATTCAATAATTTGTTTTAATCTTTTAAGAAGGACCTTTTCAAATAGTTTCGATAATGTTGGTAGCAAAGAAACTGACCTATATGAAGCTTTATTATCTTTATCAGAGGTTTGTTCTCCTTAAGTATTATAATTACTTCTGCAACTTTCCATTGTCTTGGTATATATCAGACCGGTTGATGAGTACGAAAGATGGCGTCTTAAATTCGGCGCAAAACGTGATGTTGATGGCACATACCGAGTAATGTTTAATCACGAGATCAGAAATTTAATGCGAACTGTGCATGAAATCAGAGGACTATCAGTTACATTCTGCGTGCTGATCCGAACCGAATGATACAGCGAACTTTGAAGAGAGAGTCGCCTTCGGGTAGGCAAAGAACTCACTGTCAACAATGGCTTATAAACGTCGTCAAAAAAATTAACTTCGAAAACGAAAACTAGAAGAAATAGTACACAAACCGGAAAAATTAATTACAAACACCTATAGCTATTGTACCCGGACACGAATTTGAAACAGGAATATACTCTAGCAAAAACAACCAGGCTAGTGCAAGTTGAGAAAAAAATGAAACGCTGCAACATCGAGATATTGTGTCTCAGTGTAAAAATGGAAGATAATGAAGATTTTACAAGGACAAAGAAACTACCGGAGGTTACTGGAAACGTACGGATTTTTACAATACCTAAAGCAAAGAAAATTCTTCACATCTCGAATCCGAGTGGAACATCAAATAGGTGAATAAGGAATAGATGAATAAATTCTATGAGTAACCTGCAAGCCACATCAAGTAAACACCGTGGAGTGATTTTAATGCTAAAATAGGAACAGAATATAAGGGCATGTCATCAATATTAGAAAAATGTGCGTTGACAGCAACACGAAATGACAATGGTGATAGATATTATATATATATATATATATATATATATATATTATATATATATATATATATATATATATATATATATATATATATATATATATATATATATATATATATATATATATATATATATATATATATATAACAAATGGCAGAATAGTAAGTGATCACTTAAAATTTCTAAACTCTTTAGAATATGCAAGGACTAGGATAGGGCCGATGTGCACAGCGACCATCATCTGATAGTAGCCACAATAATATTAAGCTCAAATGTTCCAAATAAGTTTTTCTCCATTCAGTGAAACTTGCACCATCGATTAAAAATAGGAACAAATAATACCAGTGTGCGGCTTACAAGATAACACTTTATGAAACATGGATTATTGATTAAACGAGAAACAAATTCGAAGATCGTCGCACACTTAAAGTACTCTTATGCCTCCAAGACACAATGGAAACTAAAAGAAAATATGAGGACTCAGTGGATAAAGTGAAGACAATGGCAAGGAATGATTGCAGAAGACATTCATTATCAACAATGCAGAAGAAGCAGGTGCAATTAGAGATATGCGCACACTACACCATTTTGAAGAAAAATCCCTTGAAAATTCACAAATATTCCACCAATAAAGGATCTGACTGGTCAAACCATAACCCCATATGAACAACAACCAAATAAAAGGAAAAAATACTTGGAGGACAATTGGATAAGCGACTCGGATTTCGAACATTCAATTATTTTTTTTTTAATTCTTATGTATCACTTGGGATAGTATATTTATCCTTAATATGATAGTTCTTGCACAACAAACACACAGCACTACTAATAATAAGGATGGGAAGGAATAAAGAAGGATGGAGGTTGGAATGGACACAAGGAATAAGGGTTTTAGTCTTCAAATTTCATACTTTTGATATTAAGTTTAAGTCTCTGTAAATTATACGCCAAGAGAAACGCTCCACCATTAAGCTCGTTCCACATTCGCGTACTCCGAACAAAAAAAGAGTTCTGAAACCTATTAGTCTTGGCGAATTTAATTTCCAGATTAAATCTGTGTAAAGGTCTTCTTAAGTTGCGCGTAGGTCTTGATAACCAGGCATAAGTTCGTAAAGTTCCGATGAGCAATGACCATGAAAGTATTTGTAGAACACACATATAGCTGCCAAATCATGAAAGAGAATCGAGATTAGAAGATAAATTTACATCCGCGATCGTTCTAGATGTTCGGCCTTGGACTCGGTCGAGTGCAGCCAGATGTGGTTTTAGTGCTCCAGCCCAAATGTGAGAATTATACTCTCTAGTCTGGGTCTTATATAGGTCTTGTATATTCAAAGTGTTTCAGATGGTGTAAAATAAAACTTACATCGTAGTAGAAATCCAAGACATCTAGCTGCACTAATCGCTGCTTTGTTTATTTGTTCATTTCCAGGACATTTTCGTCAAAGTCAAGCCGAGAATCGCAAATGATTCAGATGTAGCCAAACTGGATCAGAAAAGATGGCGAATAGCGATAATTGCGGCCAGAAAAAACGCAGGATTGAAATTTGTTGGGATTGAATTCAACCCTGTTGGCTTCACCCCATTCCAGAATTGTAATGAAAACACGCGTAAGGCGATCCTTCATAGCAATTCTTTCTAGAAATAGTTGGAGAAAGAACGAATCCTTGAGGGACACCAGCGTTAAAAGAATGTGGAATGGAAGTCGTGCCATCTACCACCACTTGGATTTTACGACAGAAAAGAAAATTCTCAACCCATAGAATTAAAGAACCGTGAAGGCCAACTGCCCTCAGTTTGCACAGTAAACCCTTGTGCCACACGCGATCAAATGCTTTTGAAATATCAAGTGCAAGGACTTGTGATTCACCAGATTGATGGATACACCTTTTCGATTTTTCAGTGACGACGTTAATTAAGTCTCCGGCTGAGCGTCCTCGGCGAAAACCATACTGACGATCTGAAATTAGTTGGTGATCTTCCAAATAATTCATCAGTTGAAAATTGATTTTCGTCTCAAGTAGTTTGGAAAGCACTGAGACAATAGCGATTGGCCGATAATTCGAAGGGTCCGACTTGCTACCCTTTTTCGGCACGGGATGTACCTTAGCAATTTTCCAAATGGAAGGAAAAATGCCAGAAGATATAGATCGGTGAAACTAACTTGAAAGTGGCGTTGACAAGGATTTACAACAATATTTGAGTACATTTGGGGGAATACCATCCGGACCGGCTGACTTATTGGGGTTAATGTTTGCAAGAACTTTGGCGACAACCTTAGGTCTGAATCTAATGCGGCGCATCGACGAGCTGACTTGCGAGATAACAGGTAGTGTTGAATTAGATTGAGCTATGTTGGAGTTAGCAGCAAATTTTCGAGCGAAGAGATTAGCCTCTTCATGGGCAGTGGAAAAAATACTGTCTGTTTGAGAGGCGGTATAGACGATTTCCTACTTTCCAAAAAGTTTTCCTCGACTTTACGAGCAACTGACCTAAACGTTCGATTGCTGTTGGTGGTATCTAAAATCTGCCGCAACTCTGGTCTAACCTTCTTTTCGTATTCTAGTTTAGCTTTGGATATCGTTCGTGTTGAATTCGGATAGATGTTCAGAAGACGAGTTTTGGAGATACTGGCGGTGACAGGTTTCTTTAAGGGTGGTTGCTGTCCTGCAGTCGTGATTGCGCCAAGGATTGGTAAACTTTTTTGGCTTAGAGAAACTGGAAGGAATGAACTGTTCTATTCTTATGAGAATGACTGTAGACACTGGCTGCCAGGTCAATATTACCGAAGGCAAAACAAGGACGCCATTCGAACTCTTGAAAGACCTTGTTCATTCCTAACCAGTCAGCATTTTTAAAGTGCCACAATCGCCGTTTTTGTTGAACCCTCTCTTGACAAGTCCACGACGTTGGAAATTCCGCTGTAATAAGCCGATGCTAACTATAATGAAACCATCCACTACTGAGGTGAAAAGCTGTTATCCAGAAGCTTAAAAATAATAAAACCTTACAGAGAATATATCATTTGAATTATTCAAAGGCGATGCATTATAACTGAAGGAATTTTTACACCAATATTTGTTTAAGTTTGGAATACGGAAGACGGTTTAATCATAACGACGACAAAGACAGCCGACCTAAGATAATACAAGAACTACAGAAGTTTCATACTTCTCAACGATAAAAATATTAGCAATAATAATCGTTAAAAGAAAATCAACATATATCACCCAACAACTATAAGAATGGAACAAACTGCTATCAGGCTAGGAAAGAGCTTTTCAGATCATATTATCAATGCACGTATCATTATAGAACAGTTAAATGAATCGACCTCGCCACTATACCTACTCTTCGTAGACTTCGAATATGCATTTACTCAACCAGGTAACGCAATCCGAGAGGCACTTTGCGGAGTGGGCATACCGAAGAAAATCGTTGAACTAATCAAAGAGATTTAGGTGTCGGTATGTCTGATCATATAGATCTATCGATCATATAGACTTGCCGACATGTAGCAGGAATAGGAAGTTAGTATCAAATTTAATATCGATAAAAACATGAGACTAAAAACGAACAATAGTACGCCAATCAACATCAATAATACTTCAATTGAAGGGGTTGAGAAACTGTTAAACTGTAAAAAACACACACCACGGAAGAGGAATTCAATCAACATCTTCATGAAGCTTGATTTACATTCGTTCTGTCGAAAAAAATCAAAGAAATACGATTGATCAATGAGTATGTGGAATGACTGAAAAGAATTATATAATGTTTCTGGCTAGATAAGATCATAAATAAAGAGCTTCGGTAAAGAAACCAACTCGACATTGAAGTGGGGTCTATAAGAAAGGAGGACCAGAATGGCACAAAAGAGCTCGATTAAATATGGAGAGAGTTGAAAACAATTGCTCCCCAGTATAGTCAGATGGTTTAATCTAGTGGTTCACCTTGTACTCTTTAATTTTAAATAAAGGAAAAAATAAGAATAAAATCAAACTGAATTTCTATCCTGAATCACTCATTCAGCATATTTAAATGAATCTTAAACTGAAAAATTGTTTGCTATAAATCCCATAATGACCTGAATTTTGTACACTATTCCCATTTAAGATTTGCATATTAAAAATTTTAATTTTGTACAAAAACTGCATTTTTATAAAAAGTTGTTAAAACAAATTTTCCAGCTAATCGTAAACTAATCCCTCTATACATGGATCGATTCAACAGTATGTCGTTATAGTTATAATGGCACAGAAAGTTTTAACACCTTTCTTAATAAAAGGATATAATCCATTTTCTATCGTCTTATATATAATGTACATATACACAATTCCTGGAAAACTTTTTTATTTCTAACAAATTTACATTCAACTGAAAATTTTATAAATTTATGTCATCATCATCGTCATCAGCATCGTAAACAAACAACATCTATGCTATATCATTATTCTTCGTCTGCATATATTAAAATACATACACGGAATACTGAAAGAATTATAAGACAAGCAGATATAAAAATTTGTTATTGTTGTGCTTTAAAGCTTCTCAAGTTTCCTCTATATGTAAACGAGTGTATGTACACGAATAATCTTATGTACATCTTGTGTATATGTTGTTTATGTGCAACCATACAAACATGTACTTATAATACGAATATAATGATATGAAAATATTTTACCAAACAGTTACTTACAGTACATATTTTGAAAAATGTCAGTCGTCTTGTACTATGTAGATCATATTTCATTGCTTTGTGTGGAGTCTCATATGTCAAACAAGTAATTACAATTACTGATCAAAGCTTAAAAGGTACGTTCATTATCTTATAGGAGTATATGAAATTTGATCACGATTTGATCGGTGATTATTACCGGTCATAAAGGTATCACACTTAATAGTTCTGCACTACTCATATAGGTTTCAGTCTCTACTATCCGTTTTGAAGGACAAAACATCCAAATCGAGGGCATACATGAGTGTATTGCATTGCTCTTTGGAAAATCGATCAACCTTCTGAGTAATGCCACTCACTCCAACAGGACGTCAAAGACTTTTATATTCGATTAATGAAAACTTGTAACTTTTGCTATGATGTATAGCTGATTCTGTAGAGGTAACATATACATGAGACAAGACGATGTTGGTTGAACGAAAATTACAAACATTATTTCCAACGAAAAATTCATCAAATATGTGTTGTAGTGTTGTCACTTTGTCAGCTCAACGGATGGTTTTACGCACAATCTCTTTTTATGTCAACCGGAACATGTTAAGAACATGTTTGGGGAACGACGAGAATCAAAAGCGGATCGCGGCGTGTTGAGAAAATCTCTTATAATCACTAAGCTACAACCGGTTACAATATGCGGTATACAAGCAAATTTGGGCCGATTGGCCCAAACTTGTAACTTTCACAATAACAACATTAACACGTCGATTGCTCTCGAATTCTGATAATGCTACCAAAAGTGCAAGAGTGCAGAATTCATGGCCGACCCATTTTCATAGACTGAATTGGGGCTATGTAATCTATTTGGCGATGTAAATAAGAACGTATATAAGTGAATCGCGAAAGAGTTGTAAGTGCATTGAGACCCAAAAAATAGTTCTAAATCGATATTTAAAGGTCTTTGTCAAAAATCGTGAATCGAAAGTCCAAATCGAAATCGAATATCGATATTAAGGATATTAAGGATTTTATAAAAATTCAGTCACAATTTCGAATGATTTCAAATTATAGCTAAAATCGCTCAACGTGGCCCTTGAAAAAATGATTCGCGAATCAAACCAATCAAATCATTGGAATTTCCCGGCCTGTGATGAATTTATTTCAACTTTGAGCAAATTTTGATCGCAAACATAATGAAAACAAATTTAAATATTTCACTCATTATATAAAATTTTGCTATTTTCTGACATTTGTCATTTTAGTTTTTTTTTGTGTGTATATAATAAAATAAGATATTGTTACGTTTTCCCCTAGTAGGGATTCAAACCACTCCACGGCTCGATCACCTGGATTGTGAATAATTAAAACTACTTGTTTGTTTTTCACTTTAACTTTTATTGAAAATCACCACAATTCACTTTCACAGTACTTTTATTTTACTGTTACTTTTACTATCTCACTATTTCACTTCTTATTAGTTTTTCCCGATTTTAATTTATCGCTTTCCCAATTCAGACTGAAAGTCTATGCTTTCTACTCGCGTATTTATACTCATTTTGCCCGCTTCTCCATTTATATATTATTTCGCCTGTATACTGCGATTCATGCTGGTTTCCAAATGCGAGCTTAGTACTTCTATTCAATCATAGATATCACCCGTGTCCGTAACACTACCCTCCGCTCAACCTGTTCGTCCCGAACAGGATCCAATTCCCTTCCTCTATAGAGAGCCAACCTTTCCAAATGTACAACCTTCGGTTTTCCTCGGATGCCCTTCCGAATTCGGTAGATTACATCATTGATTTTTGTAATCACCTTGTATGGTCCTTCCCAGCTAAGTTGCAGTTTTGGTGATAAGCCTCTCTTCCGTTGTAAGTGGTGAAGCCAGGCTGACTGCTCTTTGTAAGGTCTCAAGCCTCGAATTTCATATCGAGGTTTGACTCTGTTTCTTGATAGTCTTATCCTTCGTACTGGCTGCTCTTCCTTACTGAGTTTCACAACTCCCATCGTCTCAGTAGTAATCTTATCTTCCAATTCACACCGAATTTCCGTTGAATGTCGTACTATAATTCTTCGTACGATTGGCTCACCGTTATTTAACTGTAGTTGTAGCCTAAAATCTCCACAGTTTAACGTAGCACACCCTATGTCCAAAACGAATTTGTTCTTCTTCATGAAGTCCACTCCCAAAATCACATCATCGACAATATCAGCCACCAAAACTTCATGACAGAAGTCCCTGTTAATAATTCGTATTGCCACTTCTTTCTTTTCCTTGATCTCTGCACTTTCGCCGGTTGCTGTTTGCAGTTTTAATCCTCCAATTGAATCAAGTTTATTTTCTATTAAATCAGCCCGCACAATTGTCCACATTGCTCCTGTATCAACTGTTATCATACAGGCTCTCCCGTTGATTTCTCCATCTAATGTTAAGCCATCACCATCTCTTGTCAACCGTGGAACGGGGATGGCTGTCATGCTGGATTTTGTTGAAGAAGTTAGGTTTCTTTCTTTATCAACCTTCTCATTTATTGTTTGCATTTGCAATATTACAGGACGCTCCTTCTTTTCTGATCCCTTGCAATCTTCCCTTTTCCTCCAATACAACGATGATGGTATTATTGCCCGTTTACGTTTTATTTCCCAACAATCCCTTGAAATATGACTAGGTTTGTCACATATCCAACATTTAATTCTACCTTTTCCAGACCAAAACTTTATTGGTAGCCAATCATTTCCTGATTTGTTATAATTCCTTGAGTTATAATTTTCTAGTTCTAATCCGACTCGTCGTATTTTATTAACAGTCTCAATCGTTAATGCACAAGCGATGGTCTCCTCAAATGTTGTTTTCGATGCTAACACTACCGCTCGTCTTGTTTCTACGTCACGAATATCATCAGTAAACGAATAAATGTTAATTCTTTCCGTGTATTCGGGTGCCATATTAAAGTGTGTTAGATGTACCAATCACTCGATATCTGCAGCAAACTCTTGAAGCGTTTCTCCGATACGTTGATAACGACCTTTGAGCTCCATCCTGTAAAGTTCACGCTTGTGATCAGCACCATATTTTCTTTCCAAGGCCTGCATGACTCTATCATAGTCCCCGCGTTCAGATTCTGGAATGAGTTACAACATATCTGCCGCACCGCCTTTTAACGCCACTATGAGAGCTGCGACCTGGTCCTCCTTACACCAATTATTTGTTACTGCTGCCGTTTCAAATTGCAATTTGAAAATATTGAACGACGTTGTTCCGTCGAATGTTGGAGGCTTTAATTTAATTCCGCTGACTGGTTTGAGGATTTGAGTAGCACCACCATTATTTTTTATATCTATAATCTCTTTTTCCAGTTTCAAAAACCTTTCATCAGCCGCTTCAAATCGTTGTTCCATTTGACATTTTACTGTATCCACTTTGGCATCTAAGGAAATGGACATTTCACGGAATTTCTCACTGACTTCGGATATAAAATGCCGTTGAATAGTTTCTTGTTCTAGCACAGTTTCTTGGCCGGTTTTCATTTCGGTTTTCAAATTTTCTTGGCCAATCAGCATTTTACTTTTCAAAATTTCTTGGCTGGTCAGCATTTCAGTTTTCAAATTTTCTTGGCCGGTTCCCATTTCAGTCTGCAAATTTTCTTGATCGGTTCTTATTTCGGTCTTCAAATTTTGTTCTCAAAAGCTCATCATTTGTTGCATCGCCGCCATAACTGCCCCATATCGAAATTTGTAGGTGCTGGGGTAGGTTTATTAATTGCTGCTGGAGCTATAGTTGGGCCGACATTTGTTTTCCCTTCCATTGGACCCTTCGCATTAGGTACTCCAGTATTGATCTGGATCGATATCGTACTGGTCTGGATCGATGTTCTGTTCCAGCAAAGCTTGTTGTAGTCTCTCCTGTAATTCTGCTTTGCTACCCACTGTAGGAAAACCTCGTGCGTTCAGCTCGTTCTTCAGCTCCGAAACTTTCAACTCCATAGCTTCATATCTCCTTATTCACAATCCCACCGCTGTCACCAATTGTTACGTTTTCCCTAGTAGGGATTCAAACCACTCCACGGCTCGATCACTGGATTGTGAATAATTAAAACTACTTGTTTGTTTTTCACTTTAACTTTTATTGAAAATCACCACAATTCACTTTCACAGTACTTTTATTTTACTGTTACTTTTACTATTTCACTTCTTATTAGTTTTTCCCGATTTTAATTTATCGCTTTCCCAATTCAGACTGAAAGTCTATGCTTTCTACTCGCGTATTTATACTCATTTTGCCCGCTTCTCCATTTATATATTATTTCGCCTGTATACTGCGATTCATGCAGGTTTCCAAATACGAGCTTAGTACTTCTATTCAATCGTAGATGTCACCCGTGTCCGTAACAATATTATTATATAAAATATAATAGCATAATTATAAAAACAATAAAAATGAATAAAATTAATAAGACAAATACAGTAAAACTTATTGAAGAGGTGCGGATGGAATTTAGGCGATGCGATCGATGGTGTGAATGAATACGTCTGAGGGCCTTCTGTTCAGTGTAGGAACCATGGACCGTCTCTTCTTCTATATTAGTACTGTACGCTGGCATGGAGCAATGCAATTTGCAAGTTAAAGTGACATATCAAAATGGGCCAGTTGACCCTGAGTGACGGGATACACAAAAAAAAACATTAGAAAAAAAAATATTTCGCCTTTACCGAAAATATGCTCTCAGCCCGAAGAATATGACCGAACCAATTACTTGTAGGTAGTCGTTTGATTTTTAGGTACTCGTATTAAATACCAGATATGGTAATTGAAAAGAGCTCAAACTTACTGATCAAGTCGGCATTACTGATACTACTCAATCTGTTGCATTGCAGTCATTTTTGCCCAACCAATGGATCTGAATTAATTATCAACGTTTGAACTTAACTGTAACCATCTGGTTGAGTGAACTGATGGAATATCATTGGGTGGCAAGAATATTGACATTGATGCTATAAATTTCAGATAAGTGAATCAATTACGTTATGATATCAAGGGATGATAATGTTATCGATGCAAAGTATAAGACATAAATGAAGACTAGAACATGCCGTACGTTTTTATGACTAACCGTGGAAACGGCATAGTATTTAACTAACAGAAAGAATTGGTGAAACGAATAGAAACTTACAACAGAGACTCAATAGAGACTATAAATTTGCTAACACAGCTCAATATGTATATAGTTTAACTGTAGAACCACTCACACATTTTTAGGAAAGTATTGGCGAATCCTATACCCGTCAAATTGTTATAAACATTCCTAAAGAATTGACTAAGATCGTTACCAATTATTGAAATTCAAATTACATTTGACAACAAACTAAGCTGGAACACTTGAAATTGACATTGCAATGTAGAATATTGATTTCAGCTTCACACCGTACACTAAAGTTTTGCCAATTCTAATTGTATGGGTTTTGATGAAAGCTGTTCAGGTTCAGATGTTCAGAGAAACTCTAGCTTTTTGAAAGCATATGTGTGATTACTTAAATTCAAAAGTGTGAACAATTTGCTATCACAAATCCTCAAAATTTAGCTTCGTGTAACACATTTCGGTTCCCCAATTTAGAGAAATCATATGCTACTGCCCAAAAATTGGAATATTTTAAATGATCTTGGGACCATGAAAGAAATTCAATTCACTGATTAATTAGCACGCTAATGTTTATCTTGAGTAGTTCGCGCAATGGTGATTGTTATGTTCCAACTATTATATGTATATGGTAAGGCCGACCCATCTTATGATTATATTACCTAAAAAGCGATGAATGTGGTTGTAGAGAGCTTATTTCTGACGTATGGTTGTTGCTGGAGGTGTAGCAAAACTTTGGTACCAAATGTTGGAAACTGTTTAATTTCGACCGAGAGTCAGGGAAGTGAACATAAATAACAAGTACAAGGTTTAGTACCGATTAAACTCTTCTCTAGGGCCTTCAAATAAAATAGCTTAATATTTAGAGCAATATCTTTTATTACTAACTTCATATTGTGATCAATAATTTTTGATCATGTACGAGAACCTGCCACTATTTACCGAGATATTAAGGATTTTAAAAATTTGATCATTATTTCGATGGGATTCCAAGTTATAGATAAAATAGCTCTAGAGCCTTTATTTACCGAGATATTAAGGATTTTATGATTTTATGAAAATGTGGTCTAAATTATAGTTAAAATCGCCCTAGGGCCTTTATTTCGAGATATTAAGGATCATGATTTGATCAAAATTTCATAAAATCATGATTGGTGTTCATGATTTTATGAAATTTTGGTCAACATTTCGATGTGATTCCAAATTATAGCTAAAGTCGCGCTATGGCCTTTATTAACGGAGATATTAAGGATTTAATGATTTTATAAAAAATTTGATGTGATCCCAAATTATAGCTGTAGGGTCTTGTAGCAGCTGAGCATTATTCATATCTTTACTATCCGGAGTTATTCCGCGTTACATATGGCCTGTAGTAGCTGAATATTATTCAGAGTTATGCCATACCATACGGCCAGCGGTAGCCGAATAATGTTCGTATGAATATACTCAGATATATGCTACTATATCATATTGACCACCCTATGGCTGCCCAAAGTGTACGTGTACGCAATGGGTATAATAAAGTTGTTTTCGGCCTATTACATTCGACCTTTTTCAAGATTCTTCTTCTTCACCCGCACGAAGTTTTATGATAATTTTTAATTCGATAACAATTCTCTTTCGATTGAGACGCATCACAAAAACGGTGTTAAATACGGTGTAAATAAAAATTATAGTGCATATTAATAAATTTATATTGTGAAATAAAAATCTTGAATTTAATATTAAAAATTGTTATTACTATATAATTGGTGAAATTCACTGTGGTTGGTGAGAACCTCTTTTCATTTGGAGAACCAACCACCACTTCAGCCTTAAATCACTCTAGGTCCTTAATTTACCGAGACATCAAGGATTTTATAAAAATGCTGAACTCAAAATGAACTCTTGCATTACGGTTAACCTAGCACTGTTCGATGTACATACCAAGTTCGTTTCAATCACGCCACTGAAAAAAATTTATCCTAAATTTAATGTTTTTGTAATTATTATTAATGAATTTCTAACTTGATCTGGACCCTAGGTTTTTCGTCCCTTAATTTAATGAAGGCATATATAACATTAATGTTTATTTACAGATATAATATTAAGTCACATAGCACCATAATTTAAAGAGAATGCGGCTTTATTTTTAAGCATATGGTACTCATTTTTAGACTTAAGATACATTGAATTTAAAGTCGAAAGTCATATACATTTGGATCAATTAATTAAATTCAAAGAAATATTTCTTTGAATTTAGGCATTTTGTCATTTGATTGAAGCCAAATCAATTAAATATTAATGTCTTTTGCCTCAATTATAAACCATATAAAACTTAATTTAAGGAATATTTCCAAGTAAAAATGACCAGATTTACATTAATTCCATGTTAGTTCATATGTCCATGTTGGTTCGTTTCTTTGATGTATTGGTTGATTTCTTGGTATATTCACATCAAGCTTATTAAAAGTTGTTTCATATAAATATAAATAAAATAATTTTATTTCTTTTATAAAGTTTATTTAATCAAAAAAAAAGAATTCAATGTGATATTTATTTTCACCATCTGTTTTTTTAAACATATCTGTTATACTTATAATTAAAATTTAATATTAAACTTAAAGCCAAAACAATATATATTTAACATTAAAATTTAATAATTTAATATTTAATAGAATAACTCTCATCAAATGAATTTTGAAATTTGCTCCATGGATTGTCCATAAGTTGTAACCATTTTTTATCCTATTCAAACTCCACATCTTTTGTTTTTTCGCGAGTGTTATTGTTGCCGCTAGCTAACAAATAAATAAAAAATTACAAAATTGTTTATTTAATTGATACTCGTAATAGTTAGTATTTTTTTATTTGGTTTCGATGAGTCCACTCTTAAGTCTTATTACTGCGCTGAAATATCCAGTTTACCTGTGGGTCAATCTTTGTTAACTCGATGATTATACCATTCCTAAATTGATTAAAAATAATATATGAAAAATACATTTAATTACATGTAAAGATACTTGGACTTTTCTTTACGCAATAAAATTTTATGAAAAAAGAAACGGAATCTAAGGATAATCTCTTACCAACTCATAAACAATTAACATGTCTGTGAAAATGGACATTATAGAAATGAAAAAACTTATTATTAAATATTTACCCTATATTCAAATTAAGGTTTTTTTTGGCTAATTAACACAACCCCAGTCAGAATGTTTAACTGGACCACGTTTTTATGGTATATAAACTCCACTTTTTTTTATATTCACGTTTTTTAAATCAATTAAATATATTATGTCACTATACTTAAAAAAATTATTTTTTACAAACAATTCAATTTTAACAATAAATTCACTTAATGACACTTTTGAGTTTAATATTGTATTTTTAAAAGCATATTATTGAACTTAAAGCGATGACTGCAACACAAATGATATACTTCTCAAAAACTCATTCTCATAGCAGTATTTTTCCTAATATAAATCAATTCATTACAATATCTGACTTAAAATAAGCAAATTTTACTGCAATGCATAGAAGTTATGTTAAAAATCTTTAATTTAATGAATAAGTTATATATTTTTAAACAAATTCGAAACATAGGATTAAGTCAGTTAAAACATAAAATCAATGTACGATTTTGATTCTAAATTCAATAAATTACAGTCATTAAAGTTTTCACAATAAGCCTACCTTATATTAATGGAAAATTTACTTTAAATAAAAGAAAATTCCATAATATTATAATAAGCCGGTTTATTTTAGCCTTACTTTAAAGAATGTTTAAATCATTCTACTTATGAAAAGCTAGGCCGATTTTAATGCTCAGGTTTCTTTAAATTATATAAATATAGTCATAAAATTCATGAAAATCTGATTAATTTGACTCATCTGTAAGAAAATTACAATTCCATGAAACAAAGTCGACGTTTTTTAAAATTGAGGTTCAACTTTTTTTTTCAGTGGCGAGATCAGGAATTTAATGCGAATTCTTGATATCGTGCATGAAATCAAAGGACAGTGAGTACGCTGGCTCGGTCACGTGCTGAGCCGAACCGAATGATACAGCGATTTTTGAAAGAAGAGTAACCTTTTGGGAGGCGAAGTGTTCGCTGTGGGGGACGATGGCTCCACGTGGTAAATAGCGATCTAGCATCTACTGGTTGCTTGCAACAGTGTGAAGAGCTGGCTCATGGTCAAAACCGATAGGGTCAGATTGTTTATATGGGTTTTGGGCCAACAAAGGCCTGTAAAAATCGTAAAAAAATCGAAACAATCACAATAGCTAGTACCCTGTATCACAATAAACTTAATCTCAATCTAATTTATATTTTCTTTTATTTCTAATTGAAATTTTATCGAAACGAAATATTATTGATAAGAAACCTTAAATCAATTTTGTAAAGAAACATAAGAAAATAAGATGTTGAAATGAAATATGCAATATAATAAGAAAAAATAAATAATAAAAATAAAGTTAACTTAATAAAAATTCAATTTAATATCATTTATATCGTTCTTAGACTCTGCACTCTGAATTTATATATGTATGTAGATATAGCTCTAGATACACTCAAGATACAGCGATAGATCATAAAAAAAGAAAACTTTCATTAATTTTAAAATGGAAAATTGAAATAAATGAGTCAGTAAAAATTATCTTCTTCTTATTGATCATAAATTAATTTGAATATAATATAAGAAGGGAATGTGCGCCCGCTTTTTACGCGAACACACACACACACATACAAATAATTCGTGACAGCAGAATTTAATATTTAATTTAATTAAGAAATTTTTTGTTTAAGTTCGTCGAAAATAACAAACAAACCCTTGTATTCTGTATAATATCTCGTCTTGGTTATATACACTATGTGTATGTATAAACTATAGTTGACTAAAATTTAATTAATTTATCAGTCACCTTAATTTTCTTTTATTTTTTGTAAATTATTTAGAACAATAATCTTTTGGTATATAAGGTACAAACTGTTGTGACGAGGAGCATAGTTTCGTTTAAATAAACACGAAGGAAATAATTAAATTTTTTACTTATTTTTTATATATTATATTTATACACTTATTGTTATTGTTATTATTGCATGAGATGATAAAATAATAAAAAAAATAATAATTTTATTCAACTTCCTACTAAGTATATACAGATAGAGATGCTGTGTTGTCTGCGCTAGATATACCTTTCGAGTCTAAATTTATACAATGAAAATGGGTTTATATAAGACAAAAGCTATGTAATTTCCTTTGTAATAAATAAATGTAATATTCATTACTCTGCCTTCATTGTTATTTGTGTTCTACCTATACGACGTACGAATAGGCGATGAGTGCGTTATATACTCGTAAATATAGACACAATGTCGAGTGAATTATAAAAATCCGAAATTAAAAATGTAATTAATTTGTTCCGAAATGCCAACAAAATTTTTGAATATTTATGGCAGGTACATTACTTTTTACGAGATTAGCCCAAAAGCTCATTATTTAAGCTTTCATACGTAATCATGTTCTTACTAGCTGCTAACGAAAATTAAACAATCGCGTTTATTTAATGAAAATTACTTTTCATTAAAATTTTAATTAGGAGTAGATTGGCAAAAAATGACACCGTATTGATTGATTGGGCTGTGGATCAAGCGGTAGGCAAGATTTCTGGATAACTTCGAGCCTATTTCTGCAAATGTTTACTTAAAACAATAGGAAAGGATAGGAAGCTATGATGGTTAGGAAAGAACGACCCGGTTTCTGACACCTCAAGACAATCACACTTCTAATTTACTAATCTGAAATGACTACTTCGCAATCTCCAGTCCACAACACCTATATGAACTCATCGTTTTAGATTAAAATTAAATCAATCATACAAAATTCTGAAATAAATTTACTAATTTGTGGCTCAGGCATCTGTAACAATTACTTTACTTAATAAATTTTATTGAAGCCAAATAAAATTAGCGTTAGCCTACAATTTATAATCCTAACAAATGACATTACTAATCTACTAAACTGGAAACCATAAATTTTAATATTTTTGCTTTAAAATCATCTATGCAATTTACTTACATGTTAATACAGGAATTCTTCCCCTCCGGCAAAAGAGACCTCCAATAAATAGTTCTCACGATCCAAACATAAAATTAAAAATGGTTATTTCTTGCACCACTCAGATATCTTCCATAGAAGATGAAGTCAGCAATATCCGCACTATATTAATTCCACCCACTCAAGACACAAACATCTAACCACATGCACTCCACTAAAATACGCTACAAGTCAAATCCTTCCCAGCTCTTCGAGATTTCATTATTGATATTCTACACCAAGATAATCCCATATGTATCTAATGTAGTAAGCTACCACCTATGTGTTTGTTGAAAGTGAACACATTATTCAATATAAGCCGGCAATGCTGTAAAAACACACGAAGCAGATAATTATGTTATTATCTGGTTTGTGTATATCTATGGTATGTAGTGTTGATATCTTCTTTATCTATAAAGCATTCATTCCACTTGTGGTACGTATGAATATGCATATCAGCTACCTATAACAAAAAAGAAATAGGATCACCCCATTAAGATTTCTTTGCGAGATAATGATTCCTCATCACCCATTACCTATCATCATTCATCTAGAGATACAATACACATCGCATAACAGTCCTCTCAAATACAACACGATCATCCAGTAAATAGGCAGATCGTTATGAAGCGAACTATTTAAAACTCACACCAATTCAAACTGAGCAACACACCACAATCCTATATTAGATAAATCACCATCCTACTAAAACAGTCCATACGTTGACGTCTGACCCACGCTATAAAACCACTTTCCAACAAAACCAAAATAAGCCTCATAACCAAAATAACTCTAGTTATTTCGTTCTAAAAAAACAGTCAAGCAACAGTTGAAGAACAATCTTTGAAAGCTGAAATCGATAATCAGCATGTAAAATGACATCAGATAATATTAGTAACCATCTGTTTTTGTTTTGTTTTTATCTCTACGATCTGTTTCGGGGCTCAAAGCACTTCCAACTCTTTCGCGGTTCGCTTATTTACGTATGCTTTTACAGCCAAATTGAAGACGTACGGCTATAGGTCCGATTTACGTAGAACCATCTGCACATTGCATAGCTCCATGCCAGCCTATAGTACTGACATGGTGAATTCTGCACTCCAACAGGGGGTCATAGATGTGTTCATTCACACCACCGAACGTAATCGTATGGTAAACAATCCCTTTTGCATCCTGCCCCTATCGGGATTCGAACCCGGTACCTCCCGCTCCAACTGCCGCAGTTTTAACCACTGCGCCACCTAGGCGGTAGTAACCATCTGATCACTATACAATGTGTTAACGGTTAACGGCGACAACAATAAAAAGTCTAAGTAATGTGTTACATCGAACAAAGACGACAATTATATGAACGAACGAAATATATATATAAAATAAAGGGAGACAAATATATAAAAAATATAAATTAAACAAAATGGTAAACTGCGTATTTTCAAATTATATCCATCCACAGTTTTGCCTAAATTTTTAGATTTATTTATTTTTAACAAATAAAACAAAACACAAACGTGAAAAACTCATTCGATCTAATACAATCTAACATTTAAAAAAATCCACAAATTAATTATTATTACTTTCATTTATAATCACTTTAAAATTCAAAACTGAGTTGTTTCGTAACTCAAATGTCTACAAGTATACGACATAAATCCCTGTAGAACATTCCATCCATTAACCGTGTGCGCATTTCAAGATTTCGCAAATTTTTCTTTCACTCGTTTTTTGCTCACTCCACCTACTTCGCTATTTATATTATTATTTTATTCATATTTCTAAATATTTGGTTACAGGGTAACCCTTTAATTCCAATCATATAAACCGAGAATATTTATCATTTCATCAAGTCATCTTGGTGATCTATGGCAGAATAGGGGCTCGTTAAAATATGCACTTGTTAACAGCATGATTTGAGATATTGGTTGACTAATTTATTAATTTTGTTTCTTAATTGCTGCCGAAAATTGCTTTGTTTGTATTCTAAAGTTCGCGGATTGAATGAACAAGGTACGTTAATCAAACAAGGGTTTTATGTGAGTTTTGTCAGTCCAATAGCTCACAAATCATAACCAGACCATCCGAATATGACTTTTTGATTGCTATTGAAGATGTAGATTAACAGCTTTTGTAGATGTAGATAATCAACGAGTGTTCTATCCAGGGACATTTTCACTATTCAATAATAGATAGCGTTCTTACTGTATTGGCTACCATCTGTTTATGAAGAACACTATGTAGAAAAAATAGTATCTATATAAATTTAATGGTCGTTATAGTTATGTAGTTCTTACCACTCCAAATGATCATCTCCGATTATGGTTGAAGTAAACATGTAACTCAATATTATATATATATATATATACATATATATTTATATATATATATATATATATATATATATATATATATATATATATATATATATATATACAATATATATATATATATATATATATATATATATATATATATATATATATATTTATATGTATATATAAATATATAAATATATATATATATACATATACATATATATATATATATATATATATATATATATATATATATATATATATATATATATATATATATATATATATATATATAGCCTTCTTCGAAACTGGGTAGTTCTAGAAAATGGAAAGCCTTAGTGAATATTGCTTTGTTATGTTCGAGGTGATTAGAAGTAGGCCAGATAGTAGAACAGAGCAGAATAACATGTCAGATAGAAACTGGTTCATTGGAGAATCAAAACAAGAAAGTGTACAACGCCAGCGCTACTTGTATATGCGTCGCGACTAGGAAGGCATGTGAGGGGGTATAACATGCTAGCATTCGAGTCTGGAAAGTATTGTAGTTATGTATTAGTGCATTCCGGAAATTGCAGAACTGCGCAGATACTGCAACTGCTCTAGAAGAAAATTATTGCAAGAGAACCGGCGAATTTAAAAACGAAGAAAAGTGCTGGACCGGATGGGATGCTACCGGAATCGCTCAGAATTGCATCTGAAGTCCATCCAAAAGAATCTTGGATGTTTTAAATCAAACTTTTAAAACAGAGAATTTTCACGCATCTGGAAGATAGCTAGACTTTACTTAAAAAGGACGGGAAACCGGATGGTGTGCCTGCGTCATATAGACCATTCTTTCTTTTGGACACCTTCGGAAAACTATATGAGCACATACTCCATCTCAGGTTAATAGAGTGGGTGGACTTCTAGAAAACAAGTTCAGTTTTCATGCGAGCTGTTCTACTGTACATGTTATAGCGGAAGTCAAGGGGTTTGTTGATAAAGCCGCAAACGGATCTAAAAACCAAAGGCGAATCAGTAAATCCAGCAAAGGCTTGATGAATGCGAAGTAAGCCTGAGTCTTGGGAGATACTATTGTAGAGTCAGCGGGCCTAGCCACTCGGATCGAGGTTACAAGTGATGTGCCTCAAGGCTCGGTTTTAAGACCACTTCTTTGTAATTTTTTATATGACGGTGTTCTCAGAATTCCCTTACTCGAGAACTCCAGCTAGTGGTATATGCCGATGATCCGGCACATATTGTTCATAAAACTTCCACTTAACGCAATTCTTATCCGGCATTGGTTTTTAACAGCTATTTTTTAAAATGCACATTAAAGAAGGACCTTGGAGCGTAAGCATGGTGAAGTCAACTTCCACTTGACGCAATTTTTATCCGGCCTTGTTGTTTCTACTATGATGAAGAAAATACACCAGAACATACTATATGTATGGTGGGAGCGAGAACGAAGTGAGTGTACTACTATTCAAGAAGGGCAGCTGATGACGGAAAATATTATCCCTAAGATGCTGTTGGATGAGCGAAACTAGAACTTCATTTATACCATGATAATGACGATATTACATCAAAAAATGAACACAACATGAAGCTAACAACATAAACGGATAAAAACATGGACATCCAACCCCTGAAATTATGCAAATTGTGTGATCCCGATCGTGTCGAGAAGTGGAGGGTGCGGTTTTGTGTGAGAGAGTCCGGCACATGAGGGTTTCTCCTTTCTATTATATATAAATATATATATATATATATATATATATATATATATATATATATATATATATATATATATATATATATATATATATATATATTTATATATATATATATATATATATATATATATATATATATATATATATATATATATATATGTACATATATATATATATATATAAATATATTAATAACAAATGTATACTCTTTATTAAGCTTTTCATAATATTCGGCTTGAAACTTAGTGTTCCAGAAAGCTTACTGACTCAGTAAAAGCGTTATATTTCGCAGTAAAGATATAATTACTTCTTTTGGTCCAAATGATCAAGAAAGCTTTCTGCATCAACTCCTTACTTGATAATTTTATACTTTATATCACCACATTATATAATAGGCGGCTATTTATGTATTCCCGATTCTCGAGATGGTGGTAATGCACCATCTTGCTTTTTCTAACATACGATTCTGTCAGCTCAGCAGATGATGGATTTATAAAACGTGTTGAGCTTTCCCCAATAGTTTTGATGTAGTATTCTATTAAGTATTTTGTGTGAACTTCGAAAAGCTCTTACTGATTTTTGCTATATTTTGTTTTAATTGGCATAAATGCAATGTGAGTTGTTGATTTAATTAGCAATAAAGTTTGTTCCGGTAAATTTATAGGTCTAAGCTCATGACCTCAAGTGTCAATATTATTGAATACAAATTTAATTAGTCAATAAAATAGTAAACATTTTTTTTTTGATTCCAAAAATTTTCTAATTAAATTTATTGGATTTTTGGATAAAATTAATAATAAAATTGAAAATATCATTCACTTTTTGGACCAAAATTAATTTTTATTCAAGTATGTACAATTTATAAAATTTAAATAAAATTCAATTGAAATTCATTGATTGGTTTCTTGAATAAATTTATACAATCTGTTTGTGGGTGTGTGTGTATATAGAGCTTTTTTCCTGTTGGTGTAAATAACCCGTCCAAATGTAATAATTAGATCTATCTATTTCGTATATACACATCAATTATTCTATTGAATTTGTAAATTTAATTGAAAAACATTTTTGGTGTTCATCTTGCTTGCAGCTTTTCGAAATACAACAACAAAGCAGATACACATGTCTGAGATTCGTGCTAAAATTTCGATTAGCAAACAAATGCTTTTGACATTTAATTTCATGTTGCCGAAATGGATTATCTATACGATATTTTCGATTATAGAATTTTTATGTTTTTTACAACTGCTGCTGCTTCTTTTATTTGATTTTGTCTATATTTATGTGCACACCAAAACATGTCATTTTAAAATAAGCTTTATTTTTATTAAATTGTTTACGACATAGTTATAATTATAAGATAATATCTTCAAGTGATCTATCGTCATTTAAATCCTCCTCGGTGTCGTCATCGAATAGTTGCAAATTTTTCGAATAAAACCATAGCCCACCGTCACCGAGCAGTGCACCAAGTAATATGAATAATATTGCTGCGATATTAAAATTAAATCGAAAAGCATCTTCATCGTACTGCCAACAATTACCCGAATCCGTACTCGAACTATCCCAAAAAACGCACGTTTGGTCTATAATCCAACCGTAAATGATCGGCGCTGGAATAAATGAAAAATAACTTAGTATCGTTATCATTGTGGCAAGTGCAACCGTTTTATCCGTCTCATCGACCGCACGTATAGCAAACAGAAATATATTCGGTTTCGTTGTGCTCGATATAAAGTTCGATATGCTCATGACGAATAAAAATAAATTTAAACTGTGCGAACAATCGACGGTGCAGGGTCCTGTTTGGGCACCACCATAATTTTCGACACAAGTACAGTTCAAAAAATATAAACTGGTATTGTTCGATGCCATGTCTGTACAACCCGCATGACATGGTGAACTATATGTTTTACCGTCATCACCGCATATTGGATTGTATTTTACACTGTCGCACTCACATTCAGGGATGCATATGTCTACCGAACTTGTACTAGGTGTACAATCGAACAGTGTGTAACTATATATTAAAATTGAGCTGAATATTGCAACTATTATATTAAATACAGCCAGTTGACGTGCACTTGGTTTTATTTTGTAGACTACGAAGCCTGAAAGTAGGGCAGCGCAGGCGGCTGTCCCTTGTACGATGGTTCCGAATAAAAAACTTGATTCTGATGCCGATATTTTGTACTGCACTTCGATATATTTAGCCGTGTAAATCCAATAGGCAAGGGCACCGAGGTAACATCCCATTGACGAGATTATATTAAATATGTAGATTTTATTTCTAAAGAGTCGCGAAAATATGGCCAACATACTGGCATGTTCAATCACGCGAATATGTTTCTCGTTGGTAATTGTTTTGTCTATTTTAAGCGTCTTCGGGAAACGTGATATTACGGCCGAAAGTATAAGCATTGCAGCACCGAGTGCAATCCATCCCATCCACCATGCACCCAACCATCGTGTATCATTTTCATCGATAATCGGTGTTAAATTCGGAGCAATGTATTGACTAAGCGTTATGGTCGCCAAATTAAAACCCAATATTGGGGCAAGCACCCGAAACGCTTGCAGCACACTCAAATATATCGGCATCTTTGTTTTTGGTACATTATCATCCATATACGACATACCAATACTGTCGTGGACCGCTCCAAATATACCGCCAAATATTTGATTGATGTACAAATAAATTTGCGGAAAAAATTCACTCGGATTATTTTCACTATGATTTGTTTCATTGTATGAATCGTTTCGACACAACACATTTTCGGATGAATCACGATACGAAATGTTCATCATATCACCACCATATTCTTTTGTTAACATAAGCGCATCGTTGCCCGGCCCGTAATACACGTGCAGCATAGCATTTTGAAATGAACTGATCGCCATCATAAATATTATGAGCGATAACCATTTTGGGCGATGACGTTTCGCGATGATATAACCCAAAAATGGTGCAAAAATTGATGCCGTATCAAAGCCACCGACAATTAATCCAGAATTTCGTGACGGTATACGAAATCGTTTTTCGAGTGTACTGATCGTTGCATTGATGTAAGCAAAATGGGCGAATAATAAAAACACACAACTGCCATGGCACAGTAGATAAAATTTTCGGCTACGGAAACTGTAAAAATGTTTAAAAAAAATTATTATCTAATCTCGATTAATCTTAAATAAATATAAGTGTATACAGTGTACGTTGATCTCGCGATCTACTATCAAAATTATGAACGACTGTTTTGTATTCCAGACTGGTTGACATGTTGTCGTGAACTATTTATAAGATACAATTTTATTTAACAGTTGAAGATCATGCTGTTGTAGATAAGACAGACTTGAGCGATTTACTATAGTAAAACTGTGATAAGCAATCTTATCTTTAAGATGAAACATGTTTTGTAATTGTATAGTTCATTTCATTAGTAATGGTCGTATTCATCCGTTATGCGATGAGAGCACATACAAATAAATGGAAAAAGCTTAAAAATATAATTTATATCTCCTTAGTTTTCTGTCTGTTAAGAGAGCTTTGTTCAAACTTTTTGCTAACTGTTTGACTATCTACATATACACTTGCTGTCTACATTGTCTATTATTTTATTCTAGTAAGAGTCTATAGAGGAAAATAAATAAAATCTGTTATTTAAATCGATATAAATCTTCTTATATACGAGTAGGAAATCCTTTTTCCCCATACCTGGTTCTTCTCACTGGTACATCTTAACATATATACATAGGTACGTCGTAGTCAAGAGTCTATTCCAGTATTATTATACGAATCCTATTTGATAAAAAAAAATCAAATTAAAATGAAATAATAGAAAGCTCTACCTGTAAATTAAAGATTAAAAGCTCATCAATATGGTATTGTCGATCCAGATGAAGATTAGATTTTCAAATTACTTGATGTGATATACGATAAAATTCATTTTGGTTGATTTATTGATATAGAAAGCTCCTACAACTTATTGCCTGTGGTTTTGTGAGAATCTATATATTTTTGTGTGTTCGAGCTTAAACGACTCATGTCGTATGTGAAAGGTAATAAATTGGAAACATAAAAACCGAAAAATTTCGAGAATTTGATATTTTAAAAATTGTGGTTATACGCCTTAGGTGCAAGTATGTTTATATGCGACACAATATGAGGTTTAAAGTTTTGGCTTGGTTTTAAAATGTTTAATATGTGTGGGTGTATAAACAGTCTAGCCAACTTAACTTCACTGTAACCTATGTATATAGCCACAATGCCACAGTGAACGCCTCTTGTGGCTCCGTGCCACAAGGTTGAAATAAAAGATTGGAATAATTAAAGTAGTGCAAATGTGGCATATGTTTCATTGTGACAGGATGGTTTGGCTAGGGCGAGCTTTAGAGATTTTAAGGTTCCCAATGTTCATGAAAATGACGTGTAAATATTTAAAATTCACCGAGCATTACTCAAGATATACAATATAGTTCGATTAATAATAGCTTCACAACCATCATTCAGTGACTCAACGAAAGATACAGATAAATAGACAACATCGGCTTGACTACCTGTGTGGGTAGAAAAGATGTTGAGTTTCGACTCATCAACTTCCACATGAAATATACTTAAACAAATATCATCGGAGGGAAGACCCTTAAACAGTAGAACTTACGACTGCTCCTACGATGGTGTAGGGGAAGTGGGTTTTACACATTACACTAGGATTTGAAGTCTCTCATGTAGGACTTTCTTTTCTAGTACCATAAACATTCATATGCAGGTAAACTATCCTGGAGACGCCTTTTGTGTTTTTGTAAACATTGAGGGTCAAAAACTTACTATGAGGCGATATGAAGAGCACCAAGTGGGAAGGAATAATAATGTAGATTCGCTTTATGTGGGAAAATACAGATGTTATAGCCAGGTTAGATAGCAAATCGGTCACTATATGGACGCTCTACAAGGAGTAGTGTTATTGTTCTTTTGTGGTTGTGGAGTTCAGAGCAATTCAAATAAATCGCAAATTCAATTACAATCAATTAATAAAATCGATGGTACTAGAGCTACACGTTTCATTGATGACCCCAACGACCCTGCTTAGGGGAACATTTACACGTCAATACTTTCTTGCATAAACTAACGATAATGTCATCCATATCTCCTGCCTAACCTAACACAACAAGAATAACTTCCCACGTAATAGAGAGTAATGTGGCGTTCAGAGCAACTCAAATAAATCGCAAATTATTTTACGCCACAATCAATTAATCTATTTCAAGTAAGTTCTTGTAATACACCAGTACTGTCGCGTCACGGCTGAACGCAAATATAGGAATTGCACAGTATGCAGATCAAGTCCGGTAGCATATGCCTGATGTGATGGATTTGATCTTTTCGATCTCACAGTCAATGAATGACGTCATCATTAATTAGATCGAAACTGGCCTAGTTAAATTACAAGATATAAGCAAGCAACCACACGAAGTACCAACCCACATTCAAAATCACATAAAAGCTATACGCTTCATTATCTTTGGTTAGCAATGCACTACTGTCTTTGGTAAATAGCCACGTTTATAGTGTTCTAGATTACACGGTTCTAAGAGCGTTACGCCATTAATAGAAGAAGTATTAAAGTTACCACCCAGGTGGCGCAGTGGTTAAGGCTGCGGCAGTTGGGGCGGGAGGTACCGGGTTCGAATCCCGATAGGGACAGGATGCAAAAGGGATTTTTCACCATACGATTACGATCGGTGATGTGAAAGAACACATCTATAACCCCCTGTTGGAGTGCAGAATTCAAAGGCCAACCCATCTTCCATGTCAGTACTATAGGCTGTCATGGAGCTATGCAATGTGCAAATGGTTCTACGTAAATCGGATCGTCTTCAATTTGGCTGTAGAAGCGTAAGGTAAGGACGTAAATAGAGTATGTGGCGTCCCTGGGCAGTCAATTTTGATTCAAGTGAGCTAAGGGAAATATATATTAATAAAGACACCAACCCTAAAGCACAAAGTGACTTTTGGCAATATTAAACCCTGGCAAGAACCAAAGCTCAATATGGTCGAGGCAGATTTCTGCTACCGGGCAAGATTCTGTTTGAAATTCAAACTAACGGAGTTTCTTAGTTGTACCGAGAACCGAAAATGATTGAATTCAAGATGAAAATGATCCGAAGCGAAAAAAAGCACAGAATACAATGTTGGGCTGATGTGCCATTAACAACCGAGATGTGTACCTTCTTGAAAAAATATTTATCTATCTTTACCTGACCATTTGCCGGCAGCAGCAAGAATTCAGTATTTCAAATCTGGTTGGTTGGGACATATGTGAGGTACTACTCGAAGATCCCCTCTATTGCAAAAGAGATTAAGCTTCTAGAGGGAAGGGAACTATTCACTGCGGAACATCTGCATAGCCCCATACACTCATATAGCTGTCTCGTGAAATGAAGAAGCCCTCGGACCCAATGATTGGGGGTAGTATACATAAAGGCATTATATAAGTACAACCTTAGATGACCCAAGAGAGCAGCTTAGACGAGATTCTTAGATGAAAGAATAATTGATTTGCTATCTGCAGTTAGAGTCAAGGAGGTTCTGGCCAAAGTACACTCTAAAGACATATGCTTTCTTGACAAATTAGATGTAAGCTTTCCAGCTTTAGTAACTTACTTTTTGACTCAGGTGAAGTGGATGACTACCTCGCAGTACGACTTTTAGCCTCTCAAGTAGGATTTTCACTCCTAGCACCATTCAAATCTAATGGAAGAGACACTATTGTCCCATGCCTCATATAGAAAGGTATTGAAGCGATTATTTCCAGTTTAGTTAATCAGGAAAGAAAATCCTCGATATCGTTATGAATGATCGCCGAGTCAAGTTGCGTGAGATTGTTAAAATGGTAAACATATCATATGAACGTGTGTTCAATATTTTGCATGCACATTTGCATATGAAAAAGCTATCGACAAGATGGGTGCCGCGTTTGCTCAGTTCGACAGACCACTTCACAGTGGGCATGATACGGAATATTGCTCATCGATTATCTTGAAAAAGGATTCACAATCACATGAAAGTATTATCGTGCATTATTGGATCAATTGGTTGATGCAATCAAGGAAAAACGACCACATTTAAAGAAGAAAAAAGTGCTCTTTCTTCAAGACAACGGAGCGGTTCACAGATCATTAGATACGATGCCTTAATTACGTGAAATACACTTCGAATTGGTTGATCGTCAACCTTATAGTCCAGATTTAGCTCCTAGTGACTTTTTCCTGTTTCCAAACTTGAAAAAATGGCTTGCAGAACAAAGCTTCATCTCAAACGAAGAAGTGATTACCGAAACTAACGCGTATTTTGAGGGGATCCCTAAATCGTATTATTCAGATGGTATATTACGATGTGTGATATGTGTTGGTGATGATATGGTGATGTATGACATATGATATGGTGTAAAATTCCAAAACATAATGCTCTTTATATTATTACCACCTTGCTTTGCAGTGGTTCATAAAACAATCCTATATAAAACAACGTGGTTTGTTTGAAATGGTTATACGTCAATAGTTATCTCTTGTAAAACGAAAGCGATGTTTTCAAGAAGGCTGTTGGAACATATTGTTGCAGGTTGAATGTGTGAATCATTTTCTATGTGTTTCTTTTAACCAAAGATTTATATAGCATTTTACAAAAACCTATTAGCGTCATCGACCATCCAGGTGGCGCAGTGGTTAAAGCGGTGGCAGTTGCAGCGGAACTCACGGGAGGTACAGGGTTCGAATCCCGATAGGGGCAAGATTCAAAAAGGGATTTTTGAAATTAATTTTGTGCATAAACACATCTGGATCCCCTGTTGAGTTAAGAATTTATGGGCCGTCCCATCGTCTATGTCAGTACTATAAACGGACCATCGCTGGTCTAAGCGTGCACCCAACAAAAAAAAAATCAGCGCCATCGTGAAGTTCTGGTCGTTTATAAGTGACTCTTGTCTGTTATTCCTAGCTACCTCTATTTTTGTTATCAATGTTTACTGTTAGTAAACTGGCGTTGGCTTACTGAAGCTTTCTCAATTACTAAAATTCAATAGAATTTTTTTTACAGTCGACCAATATATTTTAGTAAGCTTTGCCAACATTCTTGTGGTATTTTTACTTATCGTTTGTTTGTGGTCCTTTCGGTAGGTACATCTTCGAGAGAAGTCTAATTGCGTTCGACAATTGAATCACCATGGTTTCTACTTTTGATTTAGTACTATCCGACATGTCACCATTGATCGTTTTGAAGAAACTAGTAAAAAATATATCAACATATTAATCCTGCTCGTAGTCCTGCTGTTTGATGCCACGAACCACAGTACAAGACATTTTGCATGTTGATCTTTATTTACAGCCACACAAAAAATTAAAAAAAAATCCTCGTCGTTTTTAATTGGATGCTTGAACCATCTCAAGTGATGTAGTTAAACTCACTGTTTGGTGTGGTTAATGGGCTGGTGGTATCATTTTTTTTTCTTTGGAAATGATCAGAAAATAGCACTTACAGTGAATGGGAAACGTTATCGTTAGATGTTAAATGATGGTTTGTGGCGATATTCCACACAAGTTGTGCAACAACCCATTTATTGTCAACATCTGCTGATGGCACATGGCCATCAAGAAACCCTGCTGCAACACCACTTGATTATTTTTGTGGGGTTATTTGAAACGTCAGGTGTATGTGAAATTGAGTTCACTAACCCACTTTTATCGAAAAATGACTTACAGATGGCTCACCCTCTATAAAATTGAACGAATGATTTAATCCGCATGCTGTTATTTGATATCTTAATTACTCCTTCAAGGTTATATTATATAGATAATTAATTTGCTTACTTATAATATATACTGCCTGTAGCAATCAAAACAAGTATAAATATATTTTAAACGGAACAACAATCGGAGCAATAAAGTTTTCACGCTTCAAGAAAAATTCTGCTCTAATTTTTCTAACCTACTGGCCCAGGCAACAGCAATGCTCATATTACACACAACAAAAATGATTAATTATAAATTTAACATGATTTTGTTTAATTTAAATAAGAAAATTTTATGTCTATAATGTATATAATATACCATCCCAACAATGACTTGGTGGTTGTTGTTTATTTTGGATATATGTTTGTACTTGTTGTTGTATACACACACACACATGTAAAAAAGTACATACATATATAAGAAATGATTAATTGGGATTAAATTGTTATATGTGGTACAGATACGGTAGACTGATTTCGTAATGAATGATTAGTGTATGTATAATCTTGATGAACACTTTGTTGGCTGCTAACTTTAGTGGTAAAAATTATTTAAATCGAACGTTTATGTCAAAAAATGTCCATTCGTTATCATTACAATGTTCATCTTAATCTCAATAAACGAACAATGCAACAATTAGAATATTTTGGTTTTTTAAGCCAACTCACTAAATTAGTGAGTTGAATCGCTGCGCATAATTTAAATCTTGGTATGGTCTGGCGTTTTGTGACTGACAAAAGTGAAACCCTAGTTCTAGCGGCTATTAAATTGGTTGCAAGGTTATTGCATATATCACGACGGCATATGCTACCTGTGAAGCGTCTGTAAGCTGAGTATCATTCAGAAAATTTTACCATCTTAGAATTTTGATTGATTCCAGAATGTTCAAGTTATCTCTCACCTTATACCATTTGCTGCTTACTTCCACGGGCAATTCATAGATCAGAATCGTCGAGAATTTTAACACCAATAGATGACAACCATCCCATACGGTAGAATATCATCGAGATTTTAGATAGTACGATACGTTTTGTGGTTTTTGCCTTGGGTGGTAGATCAACTTTTAAAAAAAAAATATATCTTTAGTTGGCAAAAATCGTATGAATTCTGGGAAAAATGGTTTTTATGTCGATTAGTGATTTCCTGTTCTTCAGGTGGAAATATTCGACAAAAGATCAACGATTCGCAAACCACTAAGCAGAGGAGACAAAATGGCGCTTTCGGGAACTAAACAAAATATTAAATAAATTTTGTTGAATGGTAGGTTCAATATGAACAGATGAATTTAACGATTCTCCAAATTTTCATACTGCAGAAGCATCAAATATCAAACGCAGTTTTGTCGTAGAACTGGATTTTTGATTACTACATTGTGTGGCAACTAAAATAATTCAGCATACTGTTCCTGTATTTCGTCCATCGGAATCATCTTCATGTGTCCCAACTTTTGATATTCTCTCATGAATCGTACATACTGGCTGTGAATATTCTCATTACGTAGAATTGTTTGTTGCAGAGAGCGATATCGTTGAGAAAGTGATTCACTTAATTTAGGTGCGTTAGGTTTAAATGGAAGCGCCACTCTAAACCTTTCGGCAAGCATAAGTTTTCATCTTGAATAACATGAATACGTGTGGCACCTCCTCAATTTCTGAAGATGGCTTGAAACTCTGGTCAATATCTACTATCTCAGTATGGTGAGAAACCAGATGTGTGGAATTATTGGCACTTGGTGAGTTACCTTTATAAATTCCTCGTAATATCCATCCTAATTTGGTGTGTTGAGCGGTAGGTACAGCACACTTTCAATCATCTGACCTTCTGTTAAGAGGAGCAAAAAACGATCACACTTGATAGTAGAAACGTATTGCTCTTGTGCAATACCAGCTTTTCCGCCATTGAGTGCATCAATATTGAGTCGCAGGTTAGTTCAGTATTTGTAATGCAAGACGACGGATACAAGATTCTGTGACGAAGGATCGTGTTGAAGCTGAGTCTAAAAGTGCCCGGCAAATTGGCCATGTGCCAAACTTATCTTGCAATTCAACTACGGCTGTTATCGCATCGTGACATGATCTCCGTACATGTCAGATCATGATCAGATACGTTTGGTTTGGTAGGCATCAAATAGCAATTTGTTGCACCAACGCTCTTATTGTTGTTGGTGCAAGCTCGGCGTTTGGGGCTTGGTGAACTAACTCGAGAAGATTGAGACTAAGTCCTTCGCAAAAATCCATACGTTTACTAATGAATGTCATAAACTGATCTAGCGTAGAGATATCAAATTCGGCTGTTTCTTGTCTCCAAAGTTGATGAGAAATTTCATCGAGTTTATTTTTAGCTGTGTACAGTAACCAACAATCTCTAGATTCAGCATTTGTTCGACGTGCCTTTAAGCCACGTATGACCTTATAAGAAGCATCATGTATATTTCTAATCGCTTCAGCAGAAGCAGAATTAATGATTGGCTGATCCATGTACAGGTTGGGCAAAAGTACCGCTACCATTTTGATTGCCTAACTTTGTTCAAAGAAAAGATAAGAAGGTTTTCAAAAAAATAGGGACCAATGGTGTTTCCAGCATGAAAAACACACCAAACAATTGTTTTAAGTAGATGCAATTTTCAAATCAGTTTTCAAAGTTCGCCTTAAACTGTGTGCCGAAATGTGTAACTATGGCAACCACGTCTCCGAATTAATGTTTCTGGAGACTCTGCAACACTATCGCACACCCGCATTTTCAGCGTTACGAGAAGTCCTTTGTCTTCCACCACGAGGTCTGTCTGCTGTTGTACCGTACTGTCGAAAATTAGCATATAAACGAAAAATTGTAGTTTTGTGTGGACCTAGAGATTATGACATTTTTGACGCAATTTCCGCTGAGTGACAATAATGGAACGATTATTTTCAATACATATTGTCACTATTTCTGCTCGTTCTTGTGGCGTATAATTATTCATTATAAAATTGAGGCGTCTACACAACACAATGGTTAAAGCAAAACTGAGCTAAACGTCACTTGTCGCTTATTGTCATAACGTTTGACAAGTCTTTCAAATGCTTCATGGTATGACGCATCTTCAATTCTAAAATGACGCAAAAGTTATTCTGCCAGTACTCGTAGCTAACCTTTAAAGTACTAAAACTTTTGAGTCAGGAGAGAGGCTTGTGTTATTGTGAACTATATATATGATTAATTGGTATTAAATTGTTCTGTGTGGTAGAGATACGGGATACTGATTTCCGAACATAAACCAACCGGATGTATATATCAAAAAATTTCCATTCGTTATCATTTCAATTTTCATCTTAATCTCAATGAACAAACAATGCAACAATTAGGCTATATCGTACAAAAGCTAATCCCATCGACAAAAAACACATCCCGAACGACACGACTATATATAGTACATTAAAAATGTTTTACAAATTAGTGACAGAATAGCACAATTTAGTTTATCTTGTACATCTTACGCATAAAACACATCCCATGTTACGAAAAGCAAAACACGAGAAAAGCGGAAAATGCGGATGACGAGTATCATCTATATACGAAATTTTGTTTTTATTCATTTTTTATATCCCCCGGACATTGAGCTTTTTGTGTTATATATTTTGTGCTTTTTAGTTTTTAAATCTTTCGCATACGCTGCGAACAGAATGATGATGGTTGGTTTCGACACGAAGAAACCAGAAATTTGTGTATGTGTCTCGTAAAAATAAATTATATATCTACTGTAATTAATTATGATGGAACTAAACAATTCTGTTTTAATTTTAATTTGTGTTTCTGTTGTTTTGTGCTATTTACGTCATGTTGAATTATTTAAGTCGAAATACTTTAAGGCGAATATCTGTATATATTTGATACATGTGGTTGGTCGATTTGTGGTATAATCATAACGGTTTAAATAAACGTTTTTCACACTCACTTCAGATATGATGTAATAGGAGAAGTGCACGCCAACCATTACGATGATCCTAGGTGTGTTACCATACTCCTGAAATAGGTCGAGTATTTATATCTCAATAGCAGGTGCGAATCCAACCGAGGACAATGCAATAAATTTTATGATTGAGTTTATAACGGAGAATGAGAGATGTATCAAAGCATTCTAAATTAATCGAAGCAGGAATGTTCTAAATGAGCTTTATTTAGTGTAACAAAAAATACAAAAATCAACGTCAGTTTCATACAAAATGTATGAAAGGTAAGGCTTTACTATATAGTAAATATTTGAATGAAAAGTAGTTCAAATTTAACTTAGGTTATATTCAATTGAAAACAGAAATTTCAGTTTTGATCCTGAAACTGATCATTTTTCGATTTATTTTTCCATTTTCCTTTATTCATTAAATTAAAATATGATATTTTAATAACTTAAAATGTAAACAGAGACAGATACATAGTTAGGTTACGAGAACTATATTTTATTTTAAGTATGCTCACAAAGAGAATAAATCAAAATGGCACTTTACACCAAACAAATCAATTTCATTAAATGTTAAGTTGTATTGTGATTTGTGTTTTGCTTTCATATATAAAATCAACAACACCAATGCACAAAATCTCGTACACACATTTAACTAGATTTAATGATTACATGCACACATGTATGATTTTAACATGAATGGCTTGCAAAATTTTTATACAACAGCAACGCTCGTAATGGCATTTCATCGAACTATCATTCAATATAAAAAAATATTCTCTCTCTCCCATTGTTATGACATTTAAGTCATTATGAAAATTGGTTTTGTATTTAATGCATAATTATGCAATTAAATATTATTTTTATGTTGATACAGCATTAATAAACCATTTTTAATGATTCGATGTATTTCAGGATTGAGAATATAGTGTAGTGTTGTGCTGTGATTGTGAATAAATGTGTAGCAAAATAGAAATTGTGATTAGGTTATGTGTTCATTCTGAAGTGTAAACATTAATCAGCTGATAATATTATTTATTAACAACTGCATGTTGAAAATATCTTTTTAACTGATTTATGTTTTAAAAATTCGGTTTTAGTTAATTTTTTCGAATACATAATTTCATTTAAAGAAATTAATTATTAATTTTTTAAGTTTTCGCGTTCAATTATGTGTATTTTCGTCAATATTATTTTTCTAAATTTATTAAGAAATGAGTTTGACTTTCGTGGTACAACCGATAGAGAATTAGAGCGAGGAAAATATATTTTAGAGGATATCGTTTATATTGAAATGAAAAGCACAAAATTTATAAAAATATAGATCAATTTATAATTAAATTTGATCGTGATTTATTTTGATTTGAAAAAAATGGTATATGTTCACATCTAATTTCACCCTTTCTTAGTCATTTTATGAAATAAAATTTTAAAAGCTCTAAGTTGCAATAGTAAAAAACTTAAAATGAAATTTGTACGTTTCGTATGAGTTTCTTGACAAAACGTACATTATTGATACACTAAATAAAGCTCATTTCAAAAACTGAGTATTCATTCTGGCTTTATTATCCAGAGGGCTTTGGATGTATTCTCTTCAACCGTGAAACGGTGATAAAATGTTATTATTAAAACATGTTTAAGTTGATAAAACAAAATTATACGGTATAGGCCGGAGATACCTCTATGTATCCATGTATTCAACCCCGTTCTTTCACTTGGCACTAGCCTATCAAAGATGAATGACACTGCAAACCACAAGCTGCATAAGAAAACAAAGAAAATCGCGGCACAAACACGTATCAAACAAAAGAAAAATACACTGGTTACGAAACACAATCAGTAACTGATAACAACAAAGACCACAAGATCGAAAATATAAGGTGTCACCAATCTTCGTATGACACTGATCGTCAAATACTATATACGTCAAAACAATGTATACATACTGCCAAGCTTGTAAGATCAAACGAATGAACTGTAGCTGATTCTCGTTCCTAAAAATAGATTTCAGAAAGAGCGCGTAAAAGATACCTTGCCAGATGTACAAAAGGTGTGAGAAAGTCTTTGTATTTTGTTGAGGTGAAACTAAATAAAATTAAATAAAATAAATAAAGAAGTAATAAATAAAATATAATATAAATAAATTAAAATAAAATAAAATAGATCAAAGTGAAGCTTAGTAGTAAGTGATGGTTTAAGAAAATATAAAGAAAGTTTCACGTTGTCAGAGTGATCTATATAAGGAAAAATAATAGACAAGGTGAAGTGGTTCGCGCCAAGAGCCACGTAGGCCAAGATATTAGGTAAAAGTGTTCGTGCTAAGAGCCACGTAGACCAAGATATTAGGTAAAAGTGTTCGGGCCAAGAGCCACGTGGACCAAGATAATATCGTCGAGTGGAACGCGATAATTTGCGCTGCTTGACGAGTGGAAAGTAGGGCTGGCACCCAAAAATAAATCAAATTAATCTGCGAATTATGGAGGGACAGCAAAGGAAGAGACGAACCAAAAGAAACCAGTTGTTACCACTAATACAGTGATGCATGGTAATGTATACTACACCGAAATTCATGGAGTCCACGAGACTGACTGTTGGGAGTAGAATGGCAAAATCTAGAATCTCACTGATTTATATATAAGCAGTGCAAAATCGCTAGTGTAATTTTTAACAAGTCAAGTGTTAAAGTGTTCAAAAGTGAAGTCTTGTGTCATAGCCCACACCAGTGGCAAGCGGTTGATCTTTAACAATTTATTGTGTGAAATAAAGAAAGTGAAAATTTCACTAAACCCTGGTCCTTTTTAATTTTGATAGCATATCATGACATTAAATGTCATATTTCAGGTATATAATTTCTAATGATAAGGATTTGGCTGAAAAAATCATATTTTCGGACGAGGAGCATTTCAATATCGGTCGTCAATAAACAATTTCGATCTCCAAATTGTCGCAACGGATAATTCATGAAGATATGTGGAGGAGTCAATGCATTTGTGGCCATATATTGAAGATATTGGTTTAGACGACCTTTGGTTCCAGCAAGATGACGCGCCATGTCAACAATTCGATTCCGCATTATCAGTCGAAATGGTAGTGTGAACGAGTGGCAAGGAGTTGTGATTTGATGCCTTTCGATTTTTATTTGTGAGGTGCCGTGAAGGATTAGTGTTATTTAGACAATCCACAAACAGTTGAGCATTTGAAAGCCAATAATAACGCAATCATTGCCGAAATACATTCGCACAAAATCCAAATAGAGACCGAATAGAGTACGCCTAGGTCAGTCGCGGCTCTCATTCGAATAAAATCATTTTCCATAAATAATCAAGAGAATTGTACTTTCCAACAAAGAATTAAAAATACTTCTTACTGGGACACCCTGTAGATCTATATATTTTGAATAAGTACCGCTAATTATTTTAATTTTTGGTTTCTAGTTTTGTTTACACCGTCACTATTTTAATTGTACGATCTGTCAAAACGAGTTTTTTTTTTAACTTTTACTCTTGGGGTTACCGTTAGCACAACTTGATAGTTTTAACTATTGTCTCTTTTTATTTTCATGGGGGTAAGAATTATGAATTTTTTTCCTCAGTTGTATTGGTGGACATGATGATGGGATTGGGCGTAAAGTGAAGTGGCTGGATGCTAAGTTTGGCTGGATCTGTTGGTACTGAATTGTTTGTGTGAATGGTTCCTTTCGTGAGCGAATAAGTTCAGTATGAAGTACTGTCGGATCATTCCCAATATTTATGTATTGTTTGAGGGTTTCCCGATGCCGGAAAAACAAAAGATTCGATGCTCAAATTTTGAAAATGTCGGTAGCATTAAATAGCTTAGAACCACCAATCAGAGGAAACTTGGAAATGAAGAAAAGTAAGAATACATACTCACATGTATTTACATCCTTAGAATGTAATTTGACCGATTTCAAAGACAAAAAATTGCAAAATGGAAAATCGAGAAACCACAGGCGGTAGATATTGGCAAAACTTATCAAATTCATTAGAACAATAAATTAATGCATTATTATGTATAGAAAAATCAAGCGCTCCTAGTGGATTGTTATATGACCTTCCAGATAATAAAAGAGATTCAAATTTAACATGAATTTACAATATTGAAACATCAACAAGCTTTGGTATTGACCCAACCACTAGCAGCAATAGTTCTGTTGTATCAAATTTTATTCACTTGGAACATAAATGTTGCTCCATTAATTCTACAATTTCTCTTAATGCTAAAGAAATTGAAGGTTGCGCCTTATCAATAATATAATTATCTCCAATTTTTTGTTGGTAGCTTCCTGATGATACAAATCTTAGAGCAGTACATAATTTCAATATAAGTGGAATATTGGATGAGGATTCAAAGTTTTTGAATTTTCTTTTTTATGAAGGATTTTCCAATAAGATGTTTCATTTTGAATGGCTGGGGCGTTCAAAATACGACAAATAGTCACGCAACAATAGTAAAGTATAACAAAAAATAATCGAAAAAAGATTTCGATTCAAACTCTGTAATTCGCTAGAACTGTTGCAACATAGCCCATATTTAGAAACGAAATGTAACATACATCAAGTCCGGTCGCATATGCCTGATTAGATCGATTTGGTCTTTTCGATCACACAACGAGTCAATGACGTCATCAGATCGGAATCGGCCTAGCGAACGAATATTACAGATCACATACAAGATGCCATATATTCGGCTGATTGATTCAGCTCCCAAACTGTCAATCAATGCCACTCTGTGGAGTTAAAGTTTAACTTCCATTCATCATTAGCTGTCACGATTACAGCACCCAGCTGTAATCGTGACAGCTAATGATCAGTATCATATTCTACATGGCCTGCTATTTGGGCAGCTGCCAGTTTTGAAGCTACCGTATTTTGACATTAGACAAATAAAAACTACGCCATTACTAAATAAGGCACGATACACCCTTCAACAACGCATTGAAATTGTTAAAATTCACAAAAATGTTGACAATTTTGCACAGTTCGAAAACTTTTGTAGTACCTTCTCGGCCGGTAATAGTAAAACTCATGGAAAAATTTGAGCTGTTGGGACAAGTAAGTGAGAATATTGTTGCTGTAGCCCGCAGTGTTGAAGAAATCCCAGGTTTGTCGATTCCTCATTGATCTTTGGAATTAAAATTTCCACAAACGACATTGCACCGTATTTTGCATAAGGACTTAGATCTCTAGACTTTTAAAGTTCGACTTTGAAGATCGACGGGCTTAACTTATGCTCACTGATAAGTCAAGCCCGTCGATCACCATAAACGACGTATCTTGGCTGATTGGGTCCTTCAAATGCATCACACTGATTCGAATATTCATCGAAAAATCATATTCAAGGTTGGAGCCCATTTGCACTTCGGAGGCTACATTAATAAGCAAAATTGTCGCATTTGGGGCTCAGAAAATCTAAGAATACGGTTTTTGAGGTGACGGTGTGATTAAACCTTACTTTATCAAAAATGAGATTGGTGCAACTGCTACGGTGCATGCGGATTGTGCTATACCGAGCTATGTTAATTTTTTTTTATTGCCGGACATTGGGTGTGGACAGAGTTTATTTTCAGCAAGACGGGTCACGTGCCACAAGCTACGAAACAATCGCAACTTTTCAATGAAAGTTTCCTCATCGTGTTATTTCTCGAAGAGGTGATTATAATTGGCCACGGATAATCATAATACCAAAATATGACTCGAGTGACAAGACACGTCAAGGTGACAAGTGAGGTGAGGTGACATAAATAAAAGGGGTAATAGTAACGATTTTCCGGGTGTTTTTTCCGAATTTACATACCTTCCTATACTTACCTATTTTATGTAAACGGCCCGGTGTTATCTGGGAATCTTGCATAGTGCTTGGTTCTACAGTCTTATCAATTATTACCAAACCTATTGAGTTGTTGTAAGGACTAGTCTTAACAACATACTATACTGTTGATTCAAAAACCACAAATATATCACCTGAGATAAGTTCACCAATCTCACCCCACTTCATAATTGTTGTTATTAGCCTTATCATAAATAGATAAAATCATAGTTATGTAATATCCCTATAAATAAGCATATTAAAAATTATAATTGAAATTAAAATCGTAAATAATTAGTTAAAACTACATATCGATATATATTACGAGATTCTTTGTACAGAATTCTAATTAACAAAATAATAATTATTATTCTGTATGTACAATAAAATTTTTATTTATAAATCAATAAACATTTTGAATTAAAATAATTTGGTTTAACAATTTTTTTTTGCTGATAAAAATAATTATATTATAATTACTTATTATATTGTATCTAAGTTAAATATAAATTAATCACGATATATCTCAAATTAAATTAAATTTAAAAAAAAATGATTTTGTTCAATCAACAAGTACTTATAACTATATTATTTAATTAATGAGAGATAAATTTTAAAAATAATAAAATAAAAAGCTTTTTATGTGTGCTTAAAGTGAAGAATTTTATTATTAATTTTTTTTTATTACAATTCATGGTATAGGATGTACCACATACCATGGTAATTGTGGGTTTATGGTAGGAAAAATAAATAAAATTTATTTTTCAGTTTACAAACAGGAAGAATTATAATGAAGATAATTGGATTTTATGGAGTAACAGTTTTTTGTTTTGAGATAAATATAGATCTAATACAGTTTGATTTTAGCTTTCGGTTATAATTCGCTAGAGAATTACCCACAAAAAAAACAATAATGGGTTAAATTTAATTTTGGCTCGATATCTAATTAAGCTTTTCCACTGTCTTCATTTTTGCGCGCCAATAAGGGATGCCTAATCGCCAATTTTTCTTTATAGACTTCAAAATACGGTAATAATTCTTCTTAAATTACTTTCTATTATAATATTTCTGCGTTTCTTATTATTTGAAACATTAATTACATTTTTTTATTTTTGGTTTCGTGTACATACTTCTTATCCTCGTACCTTCGTCTGCTAGATATATATAATATGGTGCTTAAATGTGAAATCTTAAATTTATATTTTTATTTATCTTATTAATTTATATTGGTTGAAAAATATATATTTTTTGATCAAAATGATTCTTTAAGATTACTTGTTCGAGTCTCTTGATGTTGGAAGATATATTATATTTTTCACTATCTTTAAGGGTGTTGCAATATTTATCTTTCAGGGTGTTGCTATTCTTTCGCTTAATTGAGACACTTGCCAAAGTCAAGCAAGGATATAATGAGTGACGTGGCAAGATAAAAATGGCATGGTAGAAAGGTTAAATCGAACCAGGGAGAAACATTTGGCGTACGAGGAATGTTTGTTCACTATCTATACGATTCAAACCTGAGCCAAATTTGCCAAATACAAAATGGCTTAGATAGAACCACAGTTGGGCGCGTAAATTACACAATGTAATTTTCATGTCAAAAACGTGTTATTTACATAAGATTATTTTTGGGATTCTATATGTAAGAGTGTGAAAAATTATTTTATGTAAATATGTTTCAGGTTCTCTAGATATTTAAAGAAATGGATAGAGTTCAGTGGCTTGCCATCCAAATAATACGAAACTCTGGACTTACGAAAGATCTAGACAGCCTACAGCCCCGCAGAGATGTTGCATAACTCTGCGTGTTCTATAGATTAATAAATGGTAAATGTTCTGCAGGATTAAAGGAGAAAATACCACCATTAGTTACGCCAGAACGGGTAACACGAGGAACGGTTAATGCGAATAGATTTACAGTGAAGCTTCCAAAACATCGAACTGAAGATGCAAAGCGTGAATTTATTTATCAAACATCTAGGAAGTGGATTTGGTTGTCCAGTTTTCAGTTTCCGTTTCAGTATAAAACGCACAAGTTTAAGGCAGCTTTCGACCTTTACTTGGAAGATCGCGTTGGACTGTGGAGCTCTGACAGTTACAAGGAGCTAGAACCCAATTAATGTTTTGCTGAAAAGATTTTAGTAAATATTCAGTTACCAGAAAGTTGATATGTAGAGTCCTGGAGTGTGATACTGGATATCGATCTGGAATGGTTATGTCATTTACTGCTCGAAAATTCCCTCAAGATCACCGTTTTTTTGATACTCAGCTACTTTGTTTACATATTTCTTGACGCATATTTTCAAAACAATCAAGAATGATGAGAACAATAAGGAGCTATTTCGACAAAAGTTATAGATTGATCATTCAGATTTTTTTTGTAACGAAAAAGATTAACACATTAAATTTTTTAACATTTTTAAAGATGGCCTTGAGAATTTTTTTTACATTTTAAAGACACTGTCAATGATTTTGACTTCGTTTTTTACCTGTGAAATCCCAACTGTGGATAGAACTCATAAGCCCTGTGGGTGGGGGCAACCATGTTTCGTAAATATTTCGAACGAAACATGAGATCCATAGAATACCACCACAGTATCCAGAGCTTGTCGTAGGAGGCGACTAAATCTGGTTGGATCGCTGGGCTGACGACCCGCATCCGTAAAAAACAATAACAGTTAAAAATGTCAACAAAAACAAAAAAATCGGATACCGCCTAAATAACAATGACCCCCCGCTTAAGTACCCGGATACGAGATTGAGGATCAGCACGTGGAACGTGCAGTCACTAAGAAAACCTGGCGCGTTGGACGGCCTTATCACATGTATGAAGGAGTATCGGCTGGAACTCGTAGCGCTCCAAGAAACTCGATGGCCTAAAAGTGGAGTCCATGTGTCCCAAGGCTTTACGTTGCTACACAGTGGAGATGACCTCGGAAATCTTGGAGTTGGCTTTCTCATTGGGCCGCAGGTAAAAAAGGCTGTGTTGGACTTCCAAGCAGTCGATAATCGAATGTGTAAGCTTCGCTTGCACATGAGATTAGCCAACCTGTCAATTGTATGTGTACATGCGCCCACTGATGTAAGCCAACCCCAAGATAAAGACTCATTTTACAATAATTTGGATAATCTGATGGGCTCTATACCTGAGCACGATATCAGATTGGTGATTGGTGACTTTAATGCTAGAGCTGGCCGAAATCAGACCGACTTATGTAACAACATAGGTCCGTACTCCCGACACGAAACTGCGACCGAAAATGGGGAAAGAATGATGTACTTTGCGATCGCACATGATCTCCAAGTGGCAAGTACATTCTTTCCCCACAAAAACATCCATTTGGAAACCTGGACACATCCACGTAAAACATCCCGAAGCCAAATTGACCATGTGTTGATTTCAAAAGACCGGGCTCGGGTTGTTCAAGACGTGAGATCGTATCGGTCGTCAACAAAATTCGTAGGCAGTGACCATTTTATGGTTGCTGCAAAGCTACGATGGAAATTTTCGTACAAGTCAAGGAGGACAGGAGAATATAAAACGCGATTCTCCTGTGAAGGTCTGATAAATGAAGAAACGCAACGAAAATATCAAGATCTTGTCAGCAATAGCATTTTAGGATCCAACTACCAATCTGATGATGTGAACAGTGTCTGGGAAGTATTGAAAACCTCGGTTGTCGATGCTGCCCAGCACACTCTCGGTATAGTGAAAACTACGCCCAAAAATGATTGGTTTGATGAGGAATGTCGTCTTGCTGTTGAGCAACGAAATATAGCCCACAATGAAGCGCAGACTCGGTTTACAATTGCAAGGAAAAACAAGGCAGTTCTTGCTAGGAGGACAGCTAAACGCATTTGTAGACAGAAGAAGCGCGAATGGTGGAAGGCCAAGGTCTTAAGAGTACAACAACTCAGCAATGAGCACAACTCGCGTGGTTTCTTTAAAGGAATCACCGAATTGCACCATACCTTAAGATCTCGGTCAACTGCCATTCGGGACCAGGATGGAAACCTCTGTGTTAACGTCGATGCGGTACTCGATACATGGCGTGAACATTTTTCTGATCTACTTAATGTTCCACATGTATCACAAGCTGTATTTGAATACTCTCAAATACAGACCGCGGAGATGTTCATTGAGGATCCATCCTATGAGGAATTCACAATGGCCATGCAGAGATTAAAGAAAAATCGTTCACCAGGGGTTGATTGCATTAATTCAGAGCTCTTGATATTCGGAGGGCTAACTTTGTGGAACTGTCTTTTCGACCTTGTTCGATTGGTATGGCGAAATGAAGTTATGCCTGATGAATGGAAAGTGGCCGCGTTATGCCCAATATTCAAAAAGGGTGATCGCATGAAATGCGAGAACTATCGCGGTATAGCTCTCCTTTGCACAGCATACAAGTTACTGTCATACATTATCTTGGGAAGAATTACTCCTCTAGCGGAGGAAATTGTCGGTGACTACCAAGGAGGATTCCGTCCAAATCGGTCAGTCGCTGATCAAGTTTTTTCGCTACGGATGATTCTTTCCAAGTACTACGAAACATCTCGCGATGTACACCAGGTATTCCTAGATTTCAAGCAAGCCTATGACTCGATCAATCGAGAGAGGCTATGGTATGCGCTTGAATATTTAGGAATACCAAAAAAATATGTACATCTCTGTAAAATGACAGTAACGCAGTCACAATGCTGTGTTAAAGTTGAGAACAGGCTATCGAGAACTTTTGCAATCAATTCCGGTGTTCGACAAGGAGATGCGCTGTCCCCGATACTTTTTAATCTCATGTTGGAATACATCCTTCGTAAAAGTGAAACACCTCAGGACAATATCTTATTCCGACAATCCAATCAACTTCTTGCTTATGCAGATGATATCTGTGTGATTGGATTAAATGGCAACGGAGTGAAAGAGATACTTGATCCACTGGAACAGTGTTCAGCTTCCGTTGGTCTCAAAATCAACGAGTCAAAAACCAAATATCTAATCTCGGGTTTTAGAGACCAAGACGCAATTGATTTCAGTAGTGGAAACCACACGTTTGAAGGAGTGATGAGATTCAAGTATCTTGGATCTCTCATCACTCACGATAATAGTGTGGGCGAGGATATCAAGGTCCGCCTTGCCGCTGGCAATCGGGCTTTGTATCCTCTTCGTCCACTGCTGAAATCAAAATATCTTGCAAATACGGATAAGCTGAAACTGTACAGAGTGTTGATCAGACCCGTTGTCATGTATGGATGTGAGAGTTGGACCTTGACGGATGAGTACGAAAGATGGCTTCTAACATTCGAGAGAAGAATCATGCGTGTGATATATGGTCCAAAACGCGACGTCGATGGCACTTACCGAGTTCTTTTCAATCACGAGATCAGGAATTTAATGCAAATTCCTGATATCGTGCATGAAATCAAAGGACAGCGAATACGCTGGCTCGGTCACGTTCTGCGTGCTGATCCGAACCGAATGATACAGCGATCTTTAAAGGGAGAACCGCCTTTCGGTAGGCGAAGAGGTCGCTGTCGGCGACGATGGCTCCACGGCGTAGAGAGCGATCTGGCATCTTCCAACTGCTTGCAACAGTATGAAGATCTGGCTCGTGATCGAAACCGTTGGAGTCAGATTGTTGACACGGTACGGGCCAATAATGGCCTGTAAAAACCGCAAAAAAAAAAAAAAAAAAAAAAAAAAAAAAAAAAAAAAAAAAAAGGATAGAACTCATGGCGTAATTTTTACAAATTAATGAAGTGCATTTAAGATAAACAAATCAACAACGACTTTTGTTGTGAACGATGTTCACCATGAGTCCATTGAAATCATATTGGACAGCTTTTCAAATCATATTGGACAGCTTTGCACAGTCCCAAGAGCACAGTCCCAATAAAGCTATTAACTCCATCGTTACCTTGAGAACGTGTCGAATGGATGAAAAAACTTCACAGCAGAAATATAGAAGAAAATGTAGACAAATTTTATAAAGTCATGCATCAAGGTAAAGAAGTATATGTCCCTTTAACTGCGATAAAACTTGATAAATATCTACCATGGTCTAACGATAAACTCATCAATTTGAAGAACAAGAAAGACAATATTTGGTATTCAAAGAAGGGAATTCATATACGCGCAAGTCATACTCAACATGTGCACTGAGTTTTTTTTAATGTTTAGTCTTTAAACCTTTAGAAGACGTTAATAAGTACGAAAACTCCCACAACCCTAGCGTAGGAAACATGTCCATTGAGGTACCACATTTCACAATAGAAGACATAAACAAGGCTCTGACCATATACCATATACCTGCTTCATTTTTGAAAGGTTACACCTGTTTGAAACAATTTCTTTACATGCTGTTCAATCAGTCGCTGAGACTGAGAAGGTTTCCACTGAGGGGAGATCAAATACCTAAGTGCTATACTTCATGGAAAATATGAACATTAAAAAACATCTATAGAACAATTTGTAGCTAGATCTTATACTTTGTGGGGTTTTATTAAACGATGGGTAGATATTCATGACCAGGAAACAATCAAGATTCTGTCCGGTCACAGTTGGAGTATGCTGTTACCGTTTGGTGTCCGTTTTATCATAAAAATAATCTATGGCTTAGAGGCCGTAAACGGCCCTTACCGCGTCTCAACTGAGAACTTATGAACCATTTTAACGATTGGTGCACATTGTAGGTGGTCAGCCCAACGAATGTTTTTACACACAAACGCGTTTTTATGTCATCCAGTTGCATGTTAATTTTTGGTCAACGGCGAAAATCGAACTCGAGACCGCGGCGTGATGAGAAACTTTCTTAACCATTAAGCTACATCCGGCGACTTTATGATACAAACATCAGTAAACTAGAAGATAATCATAAAAAGTTTATCCGTCACTTAACTTGGAAAGGCAGTCAAAGAGAGTATGATCACGAATTACAATACAATGAAAAGCATTTACCACCATATCTGGATAGCTGTAAAACAAACAAAGCAGCAATTCTGGAAAATAACCGCCCAGGTTGCGCAGTGGTTAAAAAGCTGCGGCTTGGAGCAGGATGTACCGGGTTTGAGTCCCGATAGGGGCAGAATGCAAAAAAGAATTTTCACCATTGATCGTTTGGCAGTGCAATCGGTGGTGCGAATGACCTCATCTGAGACCCAGTTGAGTTTAGAATCCATGTCATCTTCTATGCCAGTAATATAGACTGGCATGGAGCTATGCAATATGCAGATGGTTTCTACGTAAAATCGGACCTATAGCCGGTACGTCAAGTAAAAAGTGGTATGACACAATGAGCCAATTGAGCCTAAGTGATGGATAACACAAAAATACAATTTGGAAAATAGACGTGAGCTTTTAAAATGTTCCATCAATGACGAACCATCAATATTGGAAAATTTACAAATTAAAGTATCCAGGAGACACCTAAGGAGAAATGAGCCCTTGCAAATTGATATACATAGAATCAACTATGGTTCTAATGAACCGATAAACATGATGTGCAAAAGCTTTAATCAGATAAACCACCTGTTCGATTTACTTTTAGCCAGGATACTATAAACCGAAAATTGAAGCAACACTTTGCTTCTTCCTGATTTTTATTTGTCTGACATTACGTCATTTTTAATGAATTGGTCAGGATGCGATTTACTGAGTATATGTAGTTTTACTTCTCGTTTGGGTAATCCTGAGTTTTGGGACATGGGATCGATGTGGACGAAGTCCAATTCGTTGTACACAATTGTCGCTTATTAAAGTCGTTTGCGACCTTGAATCAAGCAATCTTGTGGCTTTATGATTTATCGACGTCACATGGCAATTTGGTATAAAGCACGTATTGCTGTCGGTTTTTTGTTTGGGTTCGAAATGTTAATAGACGGTTGAATGGTTTTGTTGATTGGTGAGATGACATTATGATCGTTGATTGCAGAATCAAACCGAGTGGCTTAACAAATGGATGAAGTCTGGTTTTATTTTGTGTTTAGTAAATGTCTTGATTTTTTTCTGTTGATTGAAGCTACGAGAATGATGAGTGTTGCTTGGAAAATGTTGATTGTTGGTGTGATGCAGAAATGTGTATGATGTTTGTTCCAGCAATAGAAGAAAATATTGAGATTTTTGCCACTGTTAATATCCTATTGAGCTATTAAACAATTCAGATACAATATGAAATTTTAAAATTTGTGTATGTTTGACAGGTTGTTCTTTGAATGAATTGTCCTAAATGGCTCAATCATAACACGTGGTAAACGAAGATTAGTTGCTTAATAAGGCTATCGTTCTCAAGAGTTCCTTTTCCATGTTTTCATTGCACATTCCTCGGTGATATTGTAGCTCATTCTCCTTGGTGGCACTGGGCACAATTTATGTCCTTCCTGGTGGACCTTTACATTCTGTTCTCCTAACAACGAAGTCGTTAGTCTGCTTGGTTGTCTTTAAGCTATTCGGTTCTGAATTCATTCGATGGAACATTACGTGTTTCTCCTGGTAGACAATTTAATCCTTCCGTTCTTACAGCGCAATATTTGTATTTGGAATAAGAATATTTGGTTCGACAATATTGTGTTCTCACTTTTTACTCCAGCAGCACTCGTAATCGATCGTGGTTTACTCAGGAAATCTTGCTTTCAGTTAATGTCTGCTAGCAATTTTGCGGGCTGCTTCTTTCTGCTCAGATACAGCTGGTTCTATATTTAACGTCTCGAATAGCGTTGATTAATCTATTCGCCACTGACTAATATCGGTGCTCTGCAATGTAGTTTAGGTATGTTCAACACTAATCGTACGATGTCGTCTTCCACTTTTGGAACGGCTCCGTTTCTCCTTGCCTACATGTTTTGAGCCTGCATGTGATTATCGCCGTACCGTAGCTCCAAGGTATTTATCAATTTTTCTGCAATAATAGTGGTGAGCGATGTTTCATGTGTCACATAGTAGTATTACCAACTGACCTAAACACGTCCACTCGACTATTAAGTGCTATGACTTTGAGTGCGTTGATATGAGCATATTCGTTACAATTTACATATATATATATATATATATATATATATATATATATATATATATATATATATATATATATATATATATATATAAATATAAATATATATATATATATATATATATATATATATATATATATATATATATATATATATATATATATATATATATATATATATATATATTTGACATTGTAATGGATTCTTTGCGTTCGTCTCGTTTATTTTTTCCTTTAGTTCCAAAACATTTCAAGTCGTTTGAAAGTCACGTTGAAGACATGCTTTATATGACTCATTAATGATACTCGAAAGCAAGACTAGGATCAATGGGTATGACCTGAAAATAGTTCGGCAATCTAGTGAACATCGTGCTTCAGATAAAACAAAAAACACCACGTCAAGTAAAAACCATGTCATGTATTTTTCAACTACAGTGGCATTGTCCACAAAGAGTTCGTTCCAATTCGCCAAACTGTCAACAAATAATATGATTTATCCTTTTCCGTCATTTTCGTGAATCTTTTCATAAAATAACTACCATAATTATGGCGAAATAATTCATTTCACATTACGATAGTGTAAAGTCACATACTGCCATCATTATTTGTCAGTTATTCATCAAACATTAATGAATGTTGTGTTTCGCATGTACCGTAGTTGAGAGGTTTGACTTCATCTGACTTTTTTCTTCGACATCGTTTTGAGCAGATTGAAGCCATACAACAGAATACGTTGGACACTTTACAGAGTATACCAGAAACTGAGTATAATAACTGTGTCGAAAACTGGAATAAGTCCTATTTTAGTAGGAGGAGATTATTATTAACCTCCAACTCACAATCACTTATGACCATTTGATCCCATTCAATACTTCATAATCATAATATGCATCGATGACGACAAAAATTGTTCGAGAATAATTGTAAAGTACATATTGTATAAGGTTTTCTCCTCGCAAACTTGTAAACAATTTTAAAAGTTTATTATTCGTTTGGTTGTTGATGTTGTTGTTGCAAAGCTTATTTAAGAAATTATTTATAGTTTTGTTTTACTTTCCACTGTAAACTTTTGCAAAGTATTATTGTTTAGCGATTTTTTTTTACTTTTTGTTGGCTGTAAAGTAAAAGATTTTATAAAACTTTGTACATTTTACTTAATTAAAAGTTTTATTAAAACTCACCTTGAAGCTTTTAAGTATTATGCGATTATATGGGTATGAGGTTTGCGGGACAGGTAATTTTTTGCGTTCCAATTTTGTATTTTTGTGCTTTTACCATATGCTCTTATAATTTATTTGTACAGCTGCCTGGAGAAGTCATGCGATTGTTGTTAATTATTGACTACATATTCGTATGCTAGGTTATGTGAGACACCTGGAATATCATATCATAACGTGATTTTTATACCCGACATGCGAAACATCGTTTAGACTCACCTGATATGGTTATACGATAGGTCGTTTTTGTTTGTGTTATAATAATGTTTATGGGTGAATCATAATGCCGATGAAAATTATAGTTTTTAATTAAATTTACTTAACTTTCATCTCAAAAGAAAATGAAACCTTGTTATGTTTATATATGTATATACTCTCATCTCCATAAATAAACGAACGTAATTTGATAACAATTTTCTACAATGCAGTTTTGAATAAAAAAATAGTTTTGTCTAGTATAAACTATTTCGTATAATGTAGTTAAAATAAGTAAATTACCTACGATGAAACAAAATTAAATTAATTTAAATTTCTATAAAGTGAGGTATAATGGACGTCATATGGGTGGGATAACACATTATAAATAATTTAATTAGTATCCAAAAATTATTTCCATTATGTTCCTGTAACATGCAAGGCAATACATAATTTCTATGGTTTTTGGGAGTATATAGTTTTTCAGCCACTTGTTTGAGTTTACCGCAACTTGAGTCAAATGTCAGTCCATCATCGAGCTAAGCAAATTACAGTCAGTTCATTGATGCAATACGTCACATCAGTTTGATTGCTAACGGTGAATCTAGATCAAGATGATGAACTAAACCGACTCAATGACGATATCGTGTGTACATTAAAATGTTATCAAGATTATCCACGATCAACGAAAATACCAGGATAAATCATAGTGTAAGTGCGAGCTTACAAATCAGCTATATTCATAGGTGACGGATGTTCTGCCTCAAAATGTTACACAAATATACATGGATGTTATCAGATGGACAAGAAATGTTGTCCTGAGGCAAACGTATAGTGACACTAGATCGGAACTGAAGGGTGCCAGCAAACTGATCGAAAGTATTACCGCGAATTGTGCGAAGAAGTAGATCGTGACCACGAGGGTAGACTATACAAATCAGATATGAAGAAATGAAGTTTGCTGGAAATACGGTCACTATAACGAAGAGACCACAGAGAAATGTTCTGGAGTGTGAAACAACAAACTACCAGGTTCAGATCATGCTCCAGCGCTGAAAACGGGAATTCGCGGAAATGCAGGTATTATCTTGAAGTTGCATACTAAGGGTTTGAAAGGAGTCAAATTCTCTAACAAAGGGAAGGAAGTCGCTAGGGGACATAAGGCCAATTAATAAGTCCATAGGATAAGTAATTAAAAAAAATTTAAACAATACTCGGTTTTATTATTCAACATATAGGTGCCTTCGAGGGTGATAAACGAGTACAGCGATTTTCCTATATTACGATACCACTTTTATAGTACGATTTCTCTTTCTCGTCGAAATAAGCCTCAGTTTCAGCGACTACTTTATCATTGGACTTAAATTTCTTTCCAGGAAACATTCACTTGAGATCTGAAATCAGTAAAACGTTGCTGGGGGCTAAATTTAGAGAATATGGCAGGTTACTAATCAATTCGAATCCCATTTCATTCAATTTTGCCATAATTTCCATAGATCTGTGACACGGTACATTGTCTTGGTGAAACATTTTCCTTTTGCAAATGTGGCCGTTTCTTTGATATTTCAGCCTTCAATCGATTCAAAAGTGCACAGTAATAGTCATTGTTGATGGTGATTCCTTTTTGGAGATAGTCGATGAATATTCCATTCGCATCCCAAAATACAGACGCCATTACCTTACCGCTTTCCACTCAGCTGAATGTCTTTTGAATTCTGGTGTGCAATTGTGAGCCATGCCTCATCAATTGTCACATATCGACGATAGAATTCCATTTTATTCCGATTTCACAGCGCGCAACAATCCTCTGAAGCATCGATTCGTTATTGTATTTGGTCGACTGTGAGCTCACGCGGCACATTCTTTGCACAGAGCTTTCGCACACTCAAATGTTCATGTAAAATGGTAAAAACACTCGTGCACCTTCAATTTGCGATCGTTCATAACCAATTTGAAGATTTCTTTCATATTTTCTGGAACAACAGCATCATTTGGGCGTCCACTCCGCTCTGCATCATTTGTGCTGGTACGAACACATTGAAATTCAGCAATCAACCTCTCTAACATTTGCCTCAATGGAGCATCGTTTGAAGGTTCAAACTAAATAAAAATCATATGGAAAAAATTCTAGTAACGCCATCTATGTGTCATCCTACGGACTTATTGATCGACCCTAGTCGTGAAACGAAATGTATGCGAGCGTCTTGATGAGCCTATTGAAAGGGAAAGCGACATGGCCAATATGGAACACCAATATGGTTTTAGAAATGCGCGTTCGACGAAGGATGCGATTAAGTAAATGTGAGGTAGAATTGGCATACATGGGATACATATGTCAAGAAGGTTACTTGGCAGATGGAAATACTGTACAATGTTACACTAGACGTATGAACACTGCCTTCAATACGACTAATTGAAATTGAATATTGAACGCACTTATTCGGATGGAGGTACCGAAATCCCTTTAGCGAGTATAATAAACAGAGTGGAGTTCCATAAGGGTCCGTTTTAAGTTCTTCGCTCTGACACGCGATGTGTGATCGTCATATCGTAATGGTAGTCGTAAAACACAAGAAGAAGATCGTAAAAATATTAAGAAAATATTAAAACGGTGATGTAGAATACAAAAATAAATAACTTGAAGAAAAACTCTGCTAGCTGGCGGGGTTACATCCACCCTTATGTGTGGCCCAGCAAATTGAGAAAATGTTGTGCAACAGAAGATGTAGAGGAAAATTTAAATCTATTCAAAATTAAATGCACTGTAAATAGTATCGGAAGTAAGAATGATGTCGGATGACGCTGCATGGAAGAAACGATACCGTGCCCTTTGTGCAAATTTGTAACAGCGAAACATGTGTTGTTTGAGTCAATCGGTACAACTGGTCATCATCTAGTCGAATAGAATACTTGGAGCGACACTGTACTTTGATTGGGAGAGAGTTGAGATGTTTGAAAAAAAAAGCAGAAACCTAGTTCAAGCTAAATAGAAAGCAGCTTATAGCTGAGCCTACCTCGCAAATTAATACCTAGAGGTACTCACATAAGGCCGAACGGCAAAGATAAATTTGAGACTAGATTTAAACATTAGTGCCCCAATAAATGCCATCCACTAAGATTGAGAAAAAGTTAAAAAAAATTGTGAAAATTGTGTAGTGCTGACCAAAGTAAGACATTTTACTACCAAGTTCTTACTGAATGAGCTTTTATGAAAAGAACGAGTATGATTGGCATAAGTGGAGCAACAAATGATAAGTTATAAAACTCTTCTATTTCAATAACGTATCCTCTAAATCTCTCCATGATGTGTAAAATCTAAGCCATCACGATGGCTTTGGTAGTATTATATATCTAACCCAATAATGGTAAGATACAATACTATTCTATTATATATTTCTTATCATGTTATCCAATAGACATAGACAATTGGAAAACATTAACAATTTTGACTTATTTGTATTTCGACTATTTTTTCCAGAACGGAAAATAAAAATGAAAATTGGATAATTAAATATATGAAGAATATCTAGATATCAAAATTGAGTTATCCCTATTCTTCGTAAAGTTTATTTTGTATCCCGTTACTTGTCTCTGTTGTTGTGCAGACCAACTAATGAAGAAAACAATTTTGTTTTGTCTTATTTATTAAATTATTTTCCAATCCACTTTACAAAAAGCTATATATACAAAAAGCTAAAATAGAAATTGTATTAAATTCTCTGGGAAAGACAAATTATAAAATCATTTAAAAATAGAAGAAGAAAGCTTTTTATCCCGAGATTTAAGTTTTCGTCTATTTAATAAAAAAAAAAATTTATTAAGATAATCTGAGCGGTTAGTCTCTTAATTTTATATACGTTTGATGTTCGAAACTCAATCCGTATATACTCACTCTTTAAATGTTTAAGTGAAAAGGAAATCTATTCTAGACGCTTTAATCAAATAATGCAAGTTCTGTCACTTAAAAGCTTTGTAATTTTAACAATAAAACATTTTTTGTCAATGATTACTGGAACTAAGTTATAGGAGGTAAGTTTTTCCTGGTTGGAAAGAGGAACTTTGAATGAGGGTGATCTAGTAGTAATCTACTCTACCGATTCTGAAGACTGCTGTTCATATTGCACACGTATTATGCAATATTTTAAATTTTGTCACTATCACCCATGACACCATTTTTTTTTAACTTTTACGGCTTTTAAATGTGATTCCATCGGTTTCGATCAGGGAACAACTTTCCACACTGCAGCAAACAACCAGAATATGCCAGATCGCTCTTTACGCCGTGGAGCCATCATCGCCGACAGTGATCTCTCCACTGCATCACTGCATCATTTAGTTAGGATTGGCAAGCAAAACGTGACTGAGCCAGCGTATTCGCTGTCCTTTGATTTCATCTTCACAAACGATATTAGCATTAAATTCTTGATCTCGTGATTGAAACAAACTTGGTATGTGCAATCAACACCGCGTTTTAGGCCATTTATCACATGCATGATTCTTTTCTCGAATGTTGGAAACCATCTTTCGTAATCATCCGTCAAGGTTCAACTCTCACATCCATACATGACAACGGGGCTGATCAACACATCTTGATCTCTTCCACACTTTTATCGTGATTTTGAGACTAACGGAAGCTAAACACTGTTCTAGTGAATCAAGTATCTCTTTGACTCTGTTGCCATTTAATCCAATCACACAGATATCATCTGCATATGCAAAACGTTGATTTGATTGTCGGAATAAGATATTGTCTTGAGGTGTTTCAGTTCTACGGAGGATGTATTTCCTACATGATTAAAAATATCGGAGACAGCGCATCTCTTTGTTGAGCACCAGAAGTACTGCCAAATTTTAAAACATTTCTCATTGATTATATCTTAACTCTTTCTCTTTCTTTTAGTTGGGCACCTTTTAGTTGGAGTCAGTGAACATAAATGCATCCAATTAGTTGTACCAATTTAATTTGTCAAGAATACTGACTCAAAGTATAGTAATATTGCTGTAACCACCAGTGACTATATCAATTAAGGCATTGAACCTCATGTTCAAAAATCATAAGATATTAATTTTACTTTATTATTAATTTAACATCAAGAACTGAGTTTCAAATATGGCCGATGATATCCTAAGATTTGAGTATGGTGCGGGGCATGGTGTGGATATTTTAAATCATTATCATTAGAAATGGTGATCTTTTTCCATAGGACCACTGGTATTGTATTTGGGAATCATTTTTTCTTCTATCTCCGATTAGACTGACCATCTTACTCTTTTTGGGGCTATTACTTTTAGTTCCCTCTATGATTTGCCGAGTTGTTACGCTTAGGTTAGCACTGTTCTTTTCCAGGTCATTGCTGGCCTTCCCACTTTTTTCTTCCTTTGTCATGCCAGTTGGTTTTTTCCATATAGTGTGGGTCGTATCCATCTTGAATTTTGCTTCTTATTTTTGCGCTCTGTCTCGATTTGTCTGGTATGCCGCAGAAGTTCTTCACAAACACCAGAGGTCTGATCCAACCAATACTGATTTTACACAGGCATGTAACATTCTAAGCTTTATATTTCCCATGTCGGACGCATTTTGGATTTTATGTAGCATAATGTATGTATTTTTTTTTCTTTTTTGATGCGTTCTCTTCGTTTTTGTCTGTTTCCGCTACAGTACAACCAAGGTATACGAATCTATCAACATACTCGATGGTTACTTGGTTGATTGTAATTGGTGTACTAATTTTGTTTTCAATCTCATCCTTTGTCTTATTGATGTTAATTTTGAGACCAACTTTTTGTGACAAATCTGTTAACTTCTGGGCTATCTGCTGCATGTCCGAGTGCTGATTTATTAGGAGACACCGCGTAATCCAGGTCGTTGAGTTAGTTAATTGGATTCTACTGGATACCATTTGGGGATGCATTGTCTTATTTGTACATCATATAACCTAGCACTGAAGAGAGTACACATACTTGTCTAACTCCTCGTGTGTTGTGATATTTATCACTCTGTTTGCTCTTGTAATGAACTCTATTTGTGGCATACTTGTACTTATCCTTAATGAGTGCTATTATTTCCTTCGAAATGCCCATTTAGTAGAGTGCTTTCCTGATGGAATCGAATGTGCGTTCAAAGTTCACGAAGAGTAGATACAGTGATGAGCTCCTTTACTTTGATTGTTCAATGATGATACATAGTGACTTCATGTGGTTTATAGAACTTTTTCCAGGTCTAAAGCCAGCTTGTTCATTTCTTATATGCTGGTTGACCGTTGGTTATATTCGTCTTAGAATGATTATTGGTAGTTTTTTCATTGTACTGTTGAGGAGGGAGATGCATATCCAGTTTTTGCATGCTCTAAGATCACCTTGTGGCGTAATTCCCGCTTAAAACAGGGCAACCACAATATTTATTTATTTCTGTTTGCAACTAATATTTATTTGTTTGCAACCATTTTATTAATTTTTTTGTATAATTTAAGAATGTTAATATAAATCAGTTTTGCTCGACGTGAGAAATATTTTTATGAATTGGGAAATATTAAATGTTAATTTTGTGTATAAAAATATATATATGTTACAATCGTTTTTGTTATAAATCTACATTTATTTTAGTTATTGTTTAGTTCATCTATCGACCGGAAGACTGTGTTCCGATCGGTATTATTTTGTATATAAAGGAGATACCTTTGTTTGAATTCCTTAGAGTTAAAATTTACATTGAATTGTAAGGTTTAGATTACAAATAATTGTGACAGTAGAAGTGGATTAAATCTAAAATAAATAATTTATAAAATGTGAAATTTGAATTTATGTATAATAAAATAAAAAAATATAAAAAATAAATTTAATAATAAACCTCAACTTAACAATAATTTAACTCCAAAATTGGTGACCTCGATAGAACAAACAATCAACTAAATTTTTAAAAAAAGGGCGTTAAAACATCCGGAAATTTCAAAGGAGATTATATATCGTCGACACACAAAAAAAAATACAAATACGAAGTCCATAAGAAAAGTGGTACAACTCACACATAAGCAGCAGATATCGTATGTTCCAAGCCAAATCCAAGCCAGTCCGTGCTGTTGACACTACAAGTTATTTTGCAGTACGAGTAACAGAACAACCCGATAGCAAAACAACATCAGCGGCCAGTAATAAAATCCAGTCAAGAATGTAAGAAGCAAAATTTATTCACATACAACTACCATCCAATCACACATCAAGATAGAAGACACCAATCAACTCATAATTGGAAACTATTCTTAATTAAGTAAGTATCCACATTATTTTGTAAACTGTCACAAACGTTAGGTTTTATTTATTATTTTTTAAGATTCGTAATTATTTTTTTTATTTAAAAAAAATTAAAATTTGAACATAATTGTAAATATCTCTATACACATTTTATTTCTCATTCTTAAAATTTATTTCGTTATTTTGTGTCGAGTGTCCGATTTGTATTAAAGTTCTTTTTAAGAAGTATGTCTGACGTCGAAGAAGAAACCAAATCGATGTTTAAAGTATCGGTTAAAGCTCCTTCATTTAATAGGGACGATTCAGAAATTTGGTTTCATCATTTGGAAGCCCAATTTGAAATTTCCAATATTAAAACGGACCAAACCAAGTATAGTTATTTACTAGCTGCAATAGATAACGACACAGTCAAATGTGTGAGAGAAAAAATATTAAAACCTCCCGAAAAAAATAAATATCTCGACCTTAAGCAGGCAATCATTGAAAGATTGAGCGATTCTTCCAAAATAAAATTAGATAGATTACTCAAAGGTCTTCAATTAGGAGATAGAAAACCATCTCAACTATTAAGGGAAATGCAAAGTCTTGCAGGAACCCAAATTCAAGACTCTGTTTTACAGAATCTATGGCTTCAGCGCTTACCTGCTCAAGCTCAATCCGTGTTAACTAGCTTAGAAGAATACAGTCTAGATAAGTTAGCATCTACAGCGGACAAAATTTTAGAAGTCCAGAGAGTTTCAGAGGTTTGTTCTGTTGTCTCAAACGACTCTTCAACTATCGACAAGTTAACAAAACAAATTAATATTCTTTCAAATCAAGTAAATAGTCTTTTAAAAGTTCGTAATAGAAGTATTTCACCAAAACAATCTAAACATTCATACCAAGTTAATAATTCGTTTTCGAAACAGCTTAACAATGTTAAGCCCCGATTTTCAGTATGCTGGTATCATTATAAATTTAATGACAAAGCCTGTAAATGTATTTCGCCATGCAATTATAAACATCAGATTAAATCTGAGGACACTACGGAAAACTAACTGGCACGTCGTTGATGACGACTAGCGATGTTTGCCTTAATAATTGTCGTCTTCTTATTATCGATTGCTCCAGCAAAAGACAATTTCTTGTTGATACTGGGGCAGATGTGTCAGTTATACCTCCTACCATGTCGGACAAAATTAACAAAAGTAATTTCAAATTGTTTGCCGCAAATGCTACTCAAATTACTACGTACGGAAATAAAATTTTAAAATTAAATTTAGATCTTCGCAGAGACTTTATCTGGAAATTTATAATAGCCGACGTAGATAAAGCAATCATTGGTGCAGATTTTTTAAAGCACTATGGTTTATTAGTAGATATTAAAAATAAAAAGCTCATTGATCCACTTTCAGCTATTTATGTTCGATCTAAAAATACCATTGTAGGGCCATCCTCTGAACTAAAAACGATCTCATCCGAGTTATTAAATCCAAAAATATTTAAACTTTTAGAACTATATAAAGATATAACTATCGAAAAATTGAGTAACAACACAAAACTTGAAGTAACTCACGTAATCTCAACAACTGGTCACCCTTGCTTTTCAAAAGTTAGGCGATTATCCCCAGAAAAATTAGAGATTGCAAAAACAGAATTCGAAAGTCTTTTAAATCAAGGAATCTGTCGCCCGTCCAACTCAGAATGGTCCAGTCCACTACAGCTAGTTAAAAAAAAAGATGGATCTTGGCGTCCATGTGGCGATTATCGCTCTTTAAATGCACAAACTAAACCTGATCGATACCCTATTCCATTTTTAACAGATTTTTCTTATCAACTGCATGATTGTAAAGTGTTTTCTACTATTGATTTAGTCAAAGCTTATCATCAGATTCCAGTTAGTGATCAGGATATTCCAAAAACTGCAATATGTACTCCATTTGGACTTTATGAATTCACACGAATGACTTTTGGTCTTAGGAATGCTGCACAGACATTCCAAAGATGCATTCATTCAGTGTTACGCAATTTAAGTTTCTGTTTTCCATACATTGATGATGTACTCATAGCATCGCATTCTATGGAAGAACATTTGCAACATCTTAAAATCATTTTCAAAAGATTAAAAGATGCAGGTTTAATAATTAATGTCAATAAATGTGTTTTTGCGGTACCAAATGTTACGTTTTTGGGACATGACATCTCAAGTAATGGTATAAAACCTTCCATCGCAAAAGTTGAAGTGATAAATAGTTTTCCTAAACCTGAAACTATAAAAAGTTTACGTAGTTTTCTAGGTATGATAAATTTTTATCGGAAATTTATTCCAAACGCTGCAAATGATCAAACAATATTAAACGAATATCTAAAAGGTACTATAAAAAATGATAAGCGCAAAATAGTTTGGACTGACGAAAGTTCTAAAGCCTTTGATACATGTAAAGCAAAGCTAAGAGATGCAACACTATTAGCACATCCATCTTCTGAAGCAGAATTGGCAGTTATGGTAGATGCTTCCAATACAGCCATCGGTGCTGTAGTACAGCAAAGATCAGAAGATATTTGGGTGCCTCTTAGTTTCTTCTCAGTTAAATTAAATGATACTCAACGAAAATACAGTGCATATGATCGTGAACTTTTAGCAGCTTATAGTGCAATTAAACATTTTAAACATTTGCTTGAAGGTCGTTCATTCACTCTTTTTACAGATCACAAACCTTTAGTTTTTGCATTACAACAAAATTTAGATAAAGCATCTCCACGTCAACGTCGCCATTTAGATCTTATAGCGCAATATACTTCTAATATTCAACATATTTCTGGTAAGGATAATGTAGTAGCTGATTCCTTATCAAGAATAGAAGAGATAACGCTTAGTAGCTCAATTGATTATAATGCTATAGCAAAAGAACAAGCATCGGATCATACTTTAACGAAACTGAGGGAAACAAATAAATCTCTCATATTTAAAAGATTTCCTTTATTTGGTTCCGACAGTGAGATTTTTTGTGACATATCTACTGGTTCTAAAAGACCTTACATACCAGAAAAGTTTCGAAGAGATATTTTTAATTCGATTCATAACTTATCACATCCCGGTATACGTACCTCTATCAAAATGGTAGCAAGAAAGTTTGTTTGGCCAGAAATGAATACAGATATTAAAAACATGGCTAAAGCTTGCATATCATGTCAAAAATCAAAAGTTTCAAGACACGTTAAAACCCCATTAGGAAATTACACAATTTCAAGTAGACGTTTTGACGATGTTCACTTGGATATCATTGGTCCACTACCGCCATCTGAGGGAAATAGATATTGTGTAACCTTAATAGATAGATTCACACGTTGGCCTGAAGTTATACCTGTATCAGATATTAAATCGGAGACTCTAGCTAATGCTATAATCAAGGATTGGATCAGCCGTTTTGGTGTACCATCTAGTATTACAACTGATCAGGGGGCACAATTTGAATCAACACTATTTTCCGAACTTTCAAAATTTTTAGGATTCAAGCACAAACGAACCACCGCTTATAATCCAGCTTGTAATGGGATGATAGAAAGATGGCATCGAACTTTGAAAGCCGCTATTATGTGTCACGATAACAACCAATGGACAAAATCTTTACCAATAGTTTGTTTGGGACTTCGAACAGCATTTAGAGACGAGTTAAACTGTTCATCTGCAGAGCTAACTTATGGCGAATGTTTACGATTTCCAGGTGATTTCTTTGAAACCCCTAAATCAAATACAAGTCCATCGGATTTTATAGTTAAATTACAAAAATATTTTAACTATATTCAACCTACTCCAGCTTTAAGACATAGTAACAATAATCTATTTATTTTTAAAGAACTCAATAGTTGCTCACACGTTTTTATTAGAATAGATTCAGTTAAACCAGCTCTTCAACAACCATATGAGGGACCATATCCTATTTTAAAGCGTAATGAAAAATACTTTACACTAAAAATTAAAAACAGAGAATCAAATATATCCATAAACAGATTAAAACCATGTTTTATGGAGCAATGTAAACCCAATGATAGCAATTCTCTTTCGTTAAATCCAGTAGTACCTAATGTTAATACAGTACCCCAAACCAAACCATCAAATAAAAAAGTAAAATTTAGTAATCCAATAGAAATTCCTCCACAAACATTAAACCCAACCAATTATACAAAATCTGGTAGGAAAATTAAATGTCCAGTTAGTTATAAGGAGTAGCGTTTGCTTATCGCTCTCTCGGAGGGGGGTAATGTGGCGTAATTCCCGCTTAAAACAGGGCAACCACAATATTTATTTATTTCTGTTTGCAACTACAATATTTATTTGTTTGCAACCGTTTTATTAATTTTTTTGTATAATTTAAGAATGTTAATATAAATCAGTTTTGCTCGACGTGAGAAATATTTTTATGAATTGGGAAATATTAAATGTTAATTTTGTGTATAAAAATATATATATGTTACAATCGTTTTTGTTATAAATCTACATTTATTTTAGTTATTGTTTAGTTCATCTATCGACCGGAAGACTGTGTTCCGATCGGTATTATTTTGTATATAAAGGAGATACCTTTGTTTGAATTCCTTAGAGTTAAAATTTACATTGAATTGTAAGGTTTAGATTACAAATAATTGTGACAGTAGAAGTGGATTAAATCTAAAATAAATAATTTATAAAATGTGAAATTTGAATTTATGTATAATAAAATAAAAAAATATAAAAAATAAATTTAATAATAAACCTCAACTTAACAATAATTTAACTCCAAAACCTTACTTTGAAATTAAAAGTCAAGCCTTCTTTTCATTTTTACTTTGGAATTGTACCAGTATTCCACGCTTCTGCTGGTACTGGGGTTAGAGTTTCTGCTGTCATAGATGCGTCGCTATTTGATGTTCTTTAGCTTCTGAACAGTATTTAAGTGATGTAAAATTTCTGAATACAAGAATAAGTGATCATAAGTTGTACACTGAAAAAAATAATTGTTCAAACTGATAAAAATTACGATCACATTGAAAAATTCGTAACCGATAAAGATTCCTATCAATATGAAATTTACGAATTTATCACCAACTAAAAAGTTCAACAAATATATTATCAATAAGAAAAGTGAAATTATCGATTGGAATATTTTATATTTTGATTTAAATAAATTTCTTATTTAATTATTTCGGTAAATTAACTTCATATGTTTCAGTTAAAGCAATTTATGAATTATACATAAAAATACATGCTTAAAGTTAATATATAAGAAAGAAAAAGCTTTCTTAATTTGGAACATTCATTCGAGTGGTAGTGTGGTGCAATTATTATTGGAGTTTCTCATTTTGCTTTTATAGGCCGGTTTCGGAGAAGAGATTTTGTTATTTATTTCCAAAATCTTTCCAATGATATCCAAATGAATTCTTCTTTGGTCGGTTTCGATGTGTTGGATTACGTCATATTAAATAGCTGTGCGATCGAATATATCAAATCCATCTCCTTAGGCGTAAGTTTCCTGACTTGATGGCCATTCTTATATATACGTTTAGTCGAGTACGTTCAGTGCTAGCGAATTACAAGAACTTACGTGAAATATCGGCCATTTTCGCAAATTTCTATTTTCTTATCGATCTAGAATGATGTTCACTTTCAACGCAAACTGATCAGCTAGAACATTTAAGAAAAACTGGTTAGTTTATCATATAGAATACACTTTTATCATAGTGATAAAATATTGTTAAGAATATAATGTTCATTAAGAATAATAAAAAATTATATTTTTGTTGAAAAATATAAATGAAGATATAACTGTAATATTCCAATTCGAAATGAAAATAAATTATCAGAATTCTATAATTTTTTCAAAAAAACAATAAAAAAAATGACAAATATTTTTCAATTTGTTATATTGAGTGGTACATTTGGTTCAGTGTACCACTCAACCCGCAGTATCATGCCAATTGTGATGCCAATTGTAATACAAGGATTAATACTTATTTCATTTATGCAAGTGAAAGCATGAAACAAAGGACAATTGTAAAAGCTGTTGAATGATATCTAGTATCTTTTGAAGTTCTTACTTTAACAGAATAGAGGACCTGATACTGTATCGAATAAAAAGGAACCAAATTATATTGATAAAGAATGGATCAAAGGCTTCAAACTTGTAATACCATTTTAATTGGTTCGAAAGCTTCTAATAGAAGAGGTAACATTGGATAATGATTTAAACTCCGTTTCAATTAAAATTTTCGGCAGAAGTTTGTCTAAAAACTTAGATGACAGTACATTCGTAGATGGAGATTAAGGATGATGGTGTGGGGCAAATAATCTCCAGAATTTACATACAGAAAAATTCAGTGTTTGTACCGTGAGGTGTAGATGCATCGCTCTGTAACAAACATGACATAATGATTTTTTTAAGCTAATATGATAATTCATCCGAATATTTAGTTTGAGGATAATCGTATTCGACAAACGATCTGCAAATTTCTTTGAAGTTTTGGCCCATAAACATGATGTAATTTACACGGGTTTTTAAATGTAAAAAACGTGTTATTTACATAAGGTTATTTTTTACATTCTATGTGTAAAAAACATTTAAAACGATTTTATGTAAAAAACTGACGCGCCATCTCTTATTAAATATAATTGTTACTAAAACCCCATCTGTTAACTAATCCTTTTACTATTTTATGAATACAATTATAAATATTTAACTGTGTAAAATTTTTTTCGATTAGATACTGAATATCACAATAATTTTTTATATTGATTAAAATTATTAACAGATTAATTTCGTTAAAAAACATTTTAACTGGCTGGGGTGAACATGAACAAAATTCAACTTATAACGAGGACTTGGAAACTATTTGATTTTCCAAATGCCCATTTAATGTTAATTAATAATGAGCAAAGCGAACGTTGGTCAATTTTTGACATTTTAAAATAGATGACACTGCGAATGTTTAAAAAACGTTTTTTACATGTAAAATCCCAACAGTGCCATACAGAAAAATTTAGTTATTTCACTGTTGGCTAAGGATAGATCCTTCTCGAACCAATATAAAATTATGATTTTTTAATAACTTTAGAGTTTTAGGATCATCATGATCACAACGACCATTTGTTCAAATATTGAGTTGGAGACTAATATTGAAATTTAGAGATATGCTACATGACTTAGCCTTTGTGTGGGGCAGTTGAAGAATATAATGTTTCTCCATGGTTTGAATTCACATTTTCAACTAAAAATGGAAAGAGGACAGAAATGAACTTAGTACCATGGGTGGAAAAACTGGCCCTTTTTCCAGTTTATTTTGAGTTATAGAAAAAATAGTACCAGTTTCTACTTTAACATATGGATCAATCAATAATTTTTTTGCTTATTTATACTTTTTGAAACGTGTCAACTGCATAAAAGCTTAAATTCGTTATCAAAAATTTTCCATTAATTAAAAATCACTGAGGAAGTTGAGTCAACAAAATAAACGACCGGATAAACAAAGAAGATAAAGGAGTTTACTATCTTTAGTTTTTCAATTAGTTTTCCAGTTTTTCACCATAACGACAACCACAAGAAAATCACAAACAACGCGAAAAACAATTATGAATTTAATTATTTATGAAATAATAAAAAAAAAATATGCTGGAACATAATTTCCGTCTGCTACCATCGTCATTTGTATATTTACCGAGTAATTCAATTTATCAACCTTTTTTTTTTGTATAAAATATCCGGTGAAAATTGTCTATAAGATTTGCCATCAAGGAAATGTTAATTGCACAAACATTCATACACACACACATATACCAAGGTACTTGGGAAATGGCAATAAAAATAAATTTATCGAGATGTACCGTTAACCATGTATAAATATAGAGATGACGCGTATTGTATAATAACTCGAGCCAAATATATAATACACCATTGATATGGTGAAAGCTCACACTCTATAAATTTCCGTTTATACCGTTAAATAAAATATATATAAGAAGGTGAAAATTTAATTAAATAGAAATGAGTTTACATAATTTTATATATTTTCAGATTTAAAAATAAAACTTTTTATTTTACACGAAAATTGTTTTCGACTGATATTGTTTTCGTAAATAATAAGTTTAAAACTTTTTGAAAGCTTTTAATTATATTTTTTCGTTTTTTGTTTCATTAATTTATTTTTTGTAAAATATAAATTCAATAGAAGTATTATTGAGTTATTATTAAAAATATGAAACGAAAGTTGGGAACTGGAAATAAAATTCATAAATTTAATTTAGTTTTGTGGGAGATAGAAAATTTATTGGAAAAACATAATCAAATTTTGATTGGTAATTTTGTTACGGTCCTCGATTTTTTGTATGTATATGTGTGTTTGTGTTCGGGAGATAGAGATATAAATAAGAGGTGTATTTTGACAACTGTGACTGGGTTGGCTTAAATAAGAACCACATAACGTGTAGTCTTGCTTAGTCGCTCTACCAATTTGGACGCTACTATTGCGGAAAATTTAATTAATTTATTTTTAATACTTGTTTAACATCGTTACGAGCATATGATGATACGAAATCAATCCACAACTCAACGGAGGGTTTGTTTAGATAGATGCCCCATAAAAATCACGCGTTCCATTTCTGACTTTTAAATTCAATAGGAATAATTGGGTAGTACCTGCGTTAGTTGGTCTGCAAATGACAGCTCGTTTGACAGTTAATATTCCAATAAGTGATACTGTTATAAGTATATGTCGATTGGGTTGAATAATTTCAAAGAATTCGTATTATAATTTCAAAAAAGCTTAAATATTATGCTTTCATTTTTCAATTTCATGACCAAATTTTTAGTTTTTAATATTTTTTCGAAAAACGATATAACGTAAAATTTTAGCTAGCTTTACCGAGCTTTTATCAAATCATAATTTTTGACAGACACTAAATTTTTCTCAATTTAATGTTTATCCAATTTTATATAAAATTCAAAGTTATTGCAAAACTTAATAATCTATAACTAATATTTTAAAGTACCCCAAATAATATTGTGGTGACACATTTTGGAGACACATGAAAAGTGATGAGCAATGAGTTATCGGTTCAGCGCGAGTTTCGTATGATGCGACTGAAATATTTTGTACACGTTGAGGTGTATACAGATGTTAGTGTAGGTCAGGATCGAGTGGGTAAGGAGAAAATGTTGAAATTGTTGAGACTAAATGACAGTATCTTTATAATAAATGCCACGAGGTTTGGAATAATGGAAGGAATCAAGTTGGCCATGAATGAATGGAGGAGCAGATTAGTTCTATTTTGAGACTCCCTAAGTGGATAAGAGTTAATAAACCGGGAAAAGGGTACTCAGGTAAGTGTGTATGCAGAAAATCTGTATGAGTACCTTCAATTTTGTGGGAAGGTAATGAAAGAACTGATATGCTTGCGAAACGGAGTTGTTTGCTTGAAGGAATAAATAAATATGATTTTATGGATGCAAGAGATGTACTTCGTATGTTTCAGGCGATTCTGTGGACAATATGGCAAGTACTTTGAGTGGAATAGTGAGCCTTTGGCTAATTTTTTTCAGATAGGTCAAAGATGGCACACGAATGATTCAAACAATAGAGCAGGTGAGATTGAATCATGTCAATTGGATGGAATGTCTTAATAAACGTTAATTGAGTGATATAATAGTTGGTTGGTTGTTGAGGTCATTGTGAATTTGGTTCTGCATTGTACTAATTTTAGTCAAAAGTAAGATCCGATTGACCGTTTGCTAGTGGATAATAATGTGTTTAAGCCTATATATGATATAATATTTATAAAAGAGTGTGACATAACGTTATACCCGTGTGGGGTTTCCTAGTTTCCTCCATCGGGCGCTTCCTCAGGTGGCGGATAAGGGGAAGCCCACCAGATAAAGCAGGTACCAGGGAAATTAAATACTCGGGGTGGACTAAAAACTAGCACAACTCAAGTCAAGGTGGTACGACATACGCCGAGGGCTGCATAACTAAGGAGATGCTTAGTCTTGAGTATGTGAACTCTGAATTTGGAGTCATTCGGTTTCAACCCATAGCCTTCCTATGATAACGCAGAGCTCTGTCATAGGCGACCGTTATTTCTCGTGCAACTCGTGGGAATAAAAACAAATAATAATGAATGGAAAAGGTTCCGAAGAGCACGAAAATTTTGAGATCACCAATTTTAAATAGGAAACTCATATCTGCAAACAACGCAGTCTCCTCTGAAAAAAGAGCTTTATTATCAGCACAAATGCCGATGGCATAAACAAATGTTAAAAACAGAGAGAAGCTGTTAAATAAATTTCAAAAAATGAAGAATCTAATCGCGCAGCTGAGCAATGAAGTTGCTGAACTTTAAAGAGAAAACTCTATACTAAAAGAAAAGATTAAAAATCGCAATTCTGACGATTCAGTACGAGTTAACAATCTGTCTTCGAAACATGATTATTCAAATAATTCCAACTGGTTGCTGCGGCAATTTCCAGCTTTTCAACAGAATAATAGATTCAGTGCTCTTAGTCAAGAGGATTATTGGACAGATGAGGAAGTATTGGAAAAATTTCCAGTGCTGATAACAGAAATACTAAGAAACGTAGGCGCACAAAAACGAAAACTCCTCCAAAAAATACTACTCAAAGTGTGAACAATAACACTGTACAGAAAAACCCAAAAATACCACTGCCTCCACCCATTTACGTGAGAAATATCAATAATTTCGAATTTTTTCGACAAAAAGTATTTAAAACCACTAGTGAATCGACTAACTTTAAGAAATGTCAAAAAATTACTGGAAGAATTAAAAAGAGAAGCCAGCAACAAACTAGAAAATATTGAATATCACACTTACCAGTTGAAGAGCGAAAAGACTTTTAGAGTGGTTATCAGAGGCTTACCATCTTTCATTAGTCACGATGAAATTAAAGCAGACTTAGAAAAAATGGGACATGAAGTGGCAAGTATTCACAACATATACAAAATGATCACAATTAATGGTGAAAAAGTCAAGAAACACTTTCCATTGTTTTACGTCGACTTAAAACAAAAAGACAACAATAAAGAAGTATACAATATGAAGAAACGCGTACTGTATAGTTAAAATTGAACCACCTAACAAGACAAGAGGCATCCCACAATGTACAAATTGTCAACAACTTGGGCATACCAAGAGTTTTTGCTATTGTCAAACCAAATTCGTTAAGTGTGCTCGAAACCATCACACGACAAAATGCAATAAACAACCAGATATTGCACCTTCATGTGCTCGTTGTCAACAACAAGAACATACTGCAAATTATGAAGGATGCTGTGTATACCAGAACAAAATTAAAAGCCAACAAAATAATAGAACAAGCGTAGTACAGCGATTACAAACCAAAGCTGCTAAACCACAAAAAGCAATTACACCACCCACAGCTGGATTATCCTATGCGCAAGCCACCAAATTATCTGCTGATGATTTAAACCAAAACAACAAACACATAGAAGGCAATAAAGAGCCTAGTATCTATAGAAATATTAAAATGCTTAATTAAATTCAACAGACACTTGGCCACTTAGCAGAGAGAGTACCAAAGCTGAAAAGCATAAAAGTCAGCATACACATTAATGATTAACTCGTTCCTACGCATTGTAACTTGGAACGCTAATGGGCTCATCCAACGAGCCCAAGAGCTGGAAATATTCCTCCATACACAGATTTCAGAAACACATTTCTTGAACTAAATCTTTATCAGATTAAAGGGATTAAACTCTTATTGGACAACCCATCCTAGTCAAAAAGCCAGAGGTGGTTCAGCTGTACTAATTAAACATAATATCATACATAATCAACAAGAGGATATTCGTAAAAGCTATATGCAACTAACTGTGATCTCAATCCGATATAATGGCGCAGATTTAAATATTGCGACACCATACTGTCCTCCACGGCATACACCAACGAAGTCACAATTTAATAACGTCTTCAATAAACTCGGTCCAAGGTTTATTATTGGAGGGGACTATAATATAAAACATACTGCTTGGGGTTCCAGGCTAATTTATCCTGTGAAAGGGTATGCTTTGTTCAATGCCATTCATGAAAACAACTGCGAATATTTTTCTCCAGGGATGCAGAAAAAATTCCAGATCTACTTGATTTTTTCATCACAAAAAGTATTTCATCCAGTTGCACTAGAGTCGAACGAATTTACGACTTAACGTCTGATCACATTCCTGTACTGTTATCAGTAAACGCTATAGTCATCAAGAAAAAGAAAAAGCAAAACCTCACTAATCAATTCACGGGTTTGGATCTTTTCAGAGAAAAATTGGAAGATCTAGTTGAGCTAAAAGTTAATATTAAAAGTATTGACGAATTGAAACAACAAAACAACAATTTCATTGAATACATTCAATTGGCCACCAGTCTAACTATTCCAGAAATAAATGATAAAGCGGAGATCGAAGTCAAACATCAGAGGACAAATCAAAGAAAGAAGAAAGGCAAGGAGAATATGGCATCTGACCAGAAATCGTGCTGACAAGACAAATTTAAATCATGTAAGTAACAAAATCAATAGACTAATCAAAAGCTTCAAAGGATTGCTTCGACAACTACCTAAGCGGGCTAGGTCCAGAAATGAATAACGACTACTCGTTATGGAAAGCAACCAGAAAATTTAAACGACCTGTAGTTCGAATACCACCTATAAGAAATGCTCAAGGCAGTTGGGTTCGACAAAACTTTGCTCAACACCTAGCAACAGTGTTTCAGCCTCATGACATTCAATCCAACACTGACGCAACACCTGCTTATCAACCAAACCAGGATTTTAAAAGGATCACACCAATGGAAATCGCTCAAGAAATTGACAAAAGTCTGAATCAAAAGAAGGCACCAGGAATTGATGAAATACCACCGGGTCTGTTCAAGGTGCTTCCATGTAAAGCAATCATCCATGATCACATACTTATTTAATGCCTGTACGAGATTGAAGTATGTACCCAAATGCTTCAAAACGGCCCAAATAATTATGCCGAAGAAACCTGGCAAACCAGATGAAGAAATAACATTATACAAACCAATTTCACTGCTTCCGACCCTATCAAAGCTGTTTGAAAAACTACTACTGAAACGTCTAAAGCCAATGGTAAACGTCCCTGATTTTCAATTTAGGTTCAGGAGCTTAAATCAACTCATGTGACATTTACACTTCGACACAAAAATAACAATCTACGCTTATACCTTAATGGAGCGCATAAGTACCGCAGACTGATTCGGCAAAATACCTTGGCCTGCATTTAGATTCAACGCTCAACTGGAAACATCACGTGAGACAAAAAGCTGAACAGATACGATTAAAACAACGTCAAATGTACTGGTTAATTGGGCATCATTCCAAAATGAACCTGTATTGCAAAAGACTAGTCTATCAAACTATGTTCAAACCAATATGGATGTATGGCGCGCAGCTATGGGGTTGTACTCATAAGTCTAATAGAGACATTATGCAACGTAGTCAAAATAAATTTCTTCGAATGATCACCAACGCTTACCGATTAGTGACTAACCGGGAAATACACAATGCTCTAGAAATTCAATTGATTGACGACGTCATCCGCGAATGTGCCATAAAACATGAGGAGAGACTTCTTACTCACACCAACATCGAACTGGACACTGGTACAGCAGACCCAAACCAGTGTTATGCTTATCTCATAAGTACTAATGTCAACTCTATTAATGAATTAAAAATATTTAAGACTGTAGTAGTCATACCAATAAAGGTGTTATTTAAAAAAAAACAAAAAATAACGTTATGAAAGAGGATTACTGCGTATAAGGTGAGTAAATGATAAAACAATATCAAAAAAGGTAAATAAAAACTGAGCCATATGACTACTATCATTGGAGTTAGTGCCAACCAAATTAAAAAAAAAAACAGTATGTATTTCTCAATGTATGTCTTCTACAATGAGTACAGGTTGTATCGAAAGCTGGTCTAGAATCGTGATTGGTCATATCTCTATCATTATATAAATTTTCTGCCGTAATTGCCTTATCTTTTGCAACCACATTGAAGTTTTGATTGAGAGTAGAAAACCTTTAAGACATCCATTGTTCTTAATGAAATTGTTCCTGTTTCTCTTGTCTCCATCTACGACAGTAATCATGCGAGAATCCATGATTAGTACTATTAGTCCTTGTCTATTTACAAATACACTTCAGGTTTCATAACCATACTGATTTGATGCCTTTTAAGTGATACCAGTTCTACTTATCTGGACATAACCAGTATTGGTCATAATTTTAGAAGAAGCACTTTAATACCCATCCGGCTTAGTGCTGTGGAGGAAATTTAACACGACAGTAATAAGGTTCTTGGAGTACCATCGAAAATCATTAAAATGACCAGAGTTTAGTGAAACTTATCACTTTATTTAATTCACACTGGTTAAAATATAACTTGTCCAATAAGGCGATTTAGCACTACTTACATACAAATAAGTGTGATTATCGACCTTTCCATTCCATTAAGTGGTGCCATAAGTTTTGGTGTAGTATCTTTCGAGAAATTTCCATGCGTTCCTTTAGTTGTATCATCAACTGGTTTCTATTACTCGCTGTATCTTTATGATGTTGATTGTATAGTGTTATCTCTTTTCTTATCTGATTATCGTTTCTCATCAAGGTAGACTTGAGTGATCAATTCCGCTTGAGTGTATCGTGCTCTGCTGTGTCGCGGTTGCGGCTTTGCTCTGTATAGGAGCGAGAGGACTCGTGCGGGGAACCTACTGATACCACAAAAAAAACACCACGCAAACTCGAAGGAAATCAATTCGTTGACTTAGAATCAAGAAAAAGAGTAAGGTCAGAAAATGAACAAAGAGAAATAGTAGAATATTGTAAAGTGGGATAAGTAAGGAAACTCTCGTGTATATCGCTGTCGTGTGTTTGCTGCAGCTAACTGACCGCTATCCTACACGCTATCGTGGTACACGATGACGAATTATTTTGTGTCGGAATGAATTACACTGTTTCATTTGTTCGCAACACTATTGATACCAAATGTTTTGGTCTTTCTTTTTATTTTTATTTACCAATTTTATTGATCTTACCAAAAAAAAGTTTACTCAAAGTTTTATGATCACACTAACAAAAAAACATTTACACGGTTTTTTTATTTATAAGTTTTTTTAAATAATTTTCTTGAGTTTGGATGCGGTTACAACTTTCCACCGTCATCCAACACTTAATCGTAGTCTCTTTTTCTTATCTTGATTTCGTCCGTCACCTTTGATGGTCCAAATTCTATTCCCCCTTTTCTGCCTCGTCATTTTCGCTCTTTTCGCTCTCGTTTGTCTTGCGCTCATTTCGCTCTTGGTTGGTGAATCGAGAACTTTCCAATTCAGCGGCTCGAGATTTCGTGAAACTTCGAAACTCTCGAATAACGTTTCTCTCACCCATCTCACCAATTCAGCCTTCACTAGCTCGCCTAATAAGAGACCATCTTCTCACAGCTATGGGCAGCTCTCGTGGTCTCTCTTAGCATGTCATATGAAACAAATAAATAAGACATTTAACTCGACATTTGTTCGGTTCTACATTTTTTTGTTTTTCGCTGTTATGTACAGGTGAGCATCTTTGGGTAGAAAGGCGGATAACAATACCGGTTGCGACCAATTGATTCTGGATAGTGGCCAAGTTTGCTCGACCGAGCCCACCCTGTAACGCTACATGAGGCGATGACATCTATTGCTCTTCAAAATAAACTCAATCTTAAAAAATGTGCCATCGTACAAAGGTCTCAATGTCTAAACAAATTATGTACCCTGATTTAACGGAGTTTTAATTTCGAAATGTAATACGTTGTCTCTACTAGTTTCTCATACTTGATTAGTAAGTAAATTAATTAGTCGTTTTGTGTGCGTGTGGCCTTTACTTTTAGAGATCGAGCTCGGAAATTCTATGTTTTCTGCATGCAGCATCTTAACCTACCCATGGTTATTTATATAAGATATTTTGCAAAATTTGGGTTGTTAAATCTACCGACGAGCTAACATCATTTGTACGATAACAAAATGCTTGTGGTTAAGTAGAGTATCATAGCAAGTAATCATCTTACAAACATAATGGTCCATTATCTAATGTTCTTTTTATCAGAGAAGATAGAACCATATCAAGATAGAACCACCATTCAAGCAACATAATAAAAGTATAACTGAAGTCATACACTGATATAACCAACAAAAAATATTCGAAGAAAATGGCATCGACATACGATTTAAATGAAAAGATGACCCTGCGATAGGCGAGAGTCAAGATAAGTGAAACGAACTAAATTTTCTATAACCTGATTGAAGCGATTTTTTTTCTAATATTTTATTTATGATTCTGGCTATAAATAATTGTAAACTTTCCATAGTGATGTTTTGCTTTATTTTGCCTTCTGCGAACTGTTTTTGTTACTTGAAAGTCTTCTTAAAATCTTTTGTCTTCTTGTAATACCAACAAGTTTTACAGCTTCAAAGTTAGGGTGTGGATGGAGCTTCTCTTGATGTTTTCGAGCACATTTCTTTGTTTTCTCTGAGGTCACTATTACGAGTGTACCAAGGGGAGGTAATGTATAATTGAGAGTTTCTTCCAATTAACCAGTACATTTTTCTATATTTTTTTTCATTTTTTTTAAATTTATATTACGACTGAGTCTTGTACCCATTTTGTAATTTACATTGCTTTGTCGTTTTCATTTGTCGGAGTAATCACATGATAATCCATAGTTTCGTTTAACTCCTCAGATTTTTCGCCACAGTATAGGTCTACTGACCTCCCGGTCGCGATAAGTCCATCGGTTTGGTTCTTTGCAGTCTTCTTGTTGGAGTGGTAGTCAGCATACAGCGTATGTCCAGATTTTCATGCTGGTGCAGACGTTGTAGATGTTTTGTTGCATGAGGTTGTCGTTTCGAATGTACCACGGTGCATTAACGATGCATCGCAGGATCTTATTTTGAGCTGTTTGTATGATTTTGATATTTGAATTTTTGGCACAACCCCAGAGTTGGCTGCCATATGTCCGCATACAGGTTTAAGAATTTGTTTGTATGACAGAAGTGTGTTGTGATTGTCTCCCTAAAAGCCAATACTTTTTTTTGAATTTTATGTTTAGTTCATCTCTTTTCTTTTTTGTATGTTTTTTTATAGGTTTAGCATCTAAAGTCATGCCGAGATATTTAGCAGTGTTTGCATATCAATTACATATCAGGTTAGTAGCCCTCTGTAATTTACAAGTGGAGTCATTGATGTTATTTGCTGTTGCAAGTATTGCCGTGCCATCGGCGAAAGTGGCCAATGTTGCTTCAGTAGTTGGTATATCTCTTGTATATAGGAGATAAAGGATTGGTCCAAGAACACTTCCTTGTGGTACTCCTGCTGTTATTTTTTTTAATTGAGAGTATTCATTCTCATATCTTACTCGGAAGTGCCTCTCTGATATGTATGATTTTAAAATTTGAAAAATTGCTCCGGAAGATCTCGGTGAAGTTTGAATTCTAGTCACTGGTGCCATACTTTTTCAAATTCTTGCGCTAGATCAAGGCATACGGTTGAGTATTTTTGTTTGTTCGTAGAATATTTTTCCCTAAATCCAAACTGATGTGTGGGGATGAAATTCCTTTCTTCGATAATTGGTTTTAATCTTTTCAGAAGTACCTTTTCAAATAGTTTCGATAATATTGGTAGTAGAGAAATTGGCCTATATGAAGCTTTATCATTCGGAGGTATTTTCGGCTTAAGTATCATAATTACTTCTGCAACTTTCCATTGTCTTGGTACATATCTTAGTCGAAATGTTGCATTAATTATATGCACTAGTTTCCTCAATGCTTTCTCTGGTAACGTTTTTACTATCTGACCCGTTATAAGATCATACCCTGGAGCCTTATGTGCATTCAGATTATTCTTGATTTCCCAATTAATTAATTTCAATGTTACAGGTGTAATTTTTATTTCATCCTGTTTATATATCGAAGTAATATTTTCCTCTTCTGTTTGTTTGGGGTAAAGCTGGAATGTTTCTGCAAGGTGATTGGCAAACAAATCTGCTTTTTGTTTAGCATTTCGAGTCCAATTTTCTTTATTTTTAATTTAAGGAACCTGGAGTTTGGGCCTTTTAAGGTTTTTAGTTGCTTTCCATAATAAATAATCAGTACCTTTTAGCCCAGTTAGAGTGGTTAGATATTTATTAACTGATTGATTTTTAATGTCTTTTAATAGGTATTTTAATTTGGCCAAATCGAGGACGTACGGCTATAGGTCCGATTTTCGTAGAACCATCTGCGCATTGCATAGCTCCATGCCAGCCTATAGTACTGACATGGAAGATGGGTCGACCCATGAGTTCTGCACTCCAACAGGGGGTCATAGATGTGTTCATTAACACCACCGATCGTAATCAGATGGTGAAAAATCCCTTTTGCATCCTGCCCCTATCGGGATTCGAACCCGGTACCTTCCGCTCCAACTGCCACAGCTTTAACCACTGAGCCACCTGGGCGGTTCATTAAGTTCTTCGTTATGTTTTATATGATCTTTTATAAGGATAGCTGATCCACCACTAGCTTTGTTCTCCGGATGTAATGCATGGTAACAGTTATATCCTTTTATTTTACAGAACGAAGTTTTGGTGAAGTGGGTTTCTGATATAAGACATATATCTATATTATGCATGTTAAAGAATATATCTAGTTCCTGTATGTGGTGCAATAGCCCATTTGCATTCCAGGTTACAATGCGTAATGTTTTATTCATTTCTTTTGTTTATAATTTGATTTTATATAATTTATATTGTCAATCACTCGATCAAGGGTTCCGTCTACTCTTTTATTGAAATTAGTTTGTGATTTCATTTCTTCTAGTGTTTTTTGCAGACTTCGTTCCTGCGTAGTAAGTTTTTCGTTGATGTTCTCTATGTTTTTCAGTATATCCTATAGAACGAGCTCCACTTTAGACTGTTTCTGCTCTGTCTGCTGGACTATCTGTGCATAAGTAACGTTTTCGATTACTCGCTCTCTTTGCATGTTAGGAATTGGCGGTTTTTTTTATAAGTTTTATATATCTTATTGTATCTGGTTTGCGTAATTTATCTCTCAGTTTTTGTAGTTCTACTGCAACTTCACACCCTCTGTAGTTTGCTGGATGCTGGCCTTTACAATTGATACATTTCGGTGCTGTATTTCGGAGAACTGTGCACTCGTTTCCTGCATGTTTTCCTGCACATTTAACACACCTTGGTTCACGGTGACAGTACTTTTGTGTATGATTATAATCTTGACAGTTATTACATTGAGGTATTAGTCGAGTGACTTTTCTCGGTGTTTCTATTTTAACCCTGAGGTTGAGGATAGCCTTAATATTATAAATATTTTCTATTTGTTCTTTGTTGTCGAAGGTTAGCATGAAAAGTGGGAGACCTCTTCTCGTGATTTCAGCATTCCCGTCTCTGTTTTCTCGTCTCTCTTTTCTGATAATGTTGACTGCATCGATTATTTTTAGACCTTTGTTTTGCAGGTCCTCAATAATTTCATCTTTTGAATAAGTTGGATGGAGACCTCTTGCCATTACTTTAATTGATCGATCGTTTTTATCTTCGTAGCTATACCACTGGTGACCATCAGCATTCAATTTGTTGGCCAGAGCTTTGTAGTCTTCGGCCTCTGTTGTGTTTATTTTCCAGATGTTATTACTGAGTGATATTAGTTTGTAGTTATTTCTTACTACTTCTTTCATCAGTTTCTGAATACTGCCGTGATTTGCTATGCCTAGAATGTTGATCGGGGGTGGAACCTGCTTCTTTTTTCTGGGTCACGCACTTTTTGTGCAGTAATTGCATTGGTGCTTTTGATATGGGTTTGAATTGGCTCAATTTCTGGTGACGATTCAGCTTTTCTCTTGCTTAGGTTTGTTTCTTTTCTTGGTTTCTTATTTGCTCTCTTGGATTTCTGTAGTATCCAGTTGGTTTCTCTTTCAAGCTCGTCTTCGTCAGTGTGATATTCGGCTTGATCTGAGGCGAGTACTTGATTGCTCACTAATGTTGAGTTTCCTGCGTTGTTATTTGTATTTATTGTTTCTTTTAGCATTATGTTTTCTTTCTTTAGAACGGCAACTTCATTGGTCAGCTGCGCGATTAATTTTTCCATTTGGTGAAACTTATTTACTATCTCCGCGTTGTGTATAATATCTATTTGAGCACTGCAGGTGGCTCCAGTAGTTGACTTCAGTAATTCACATCGCATTGTGGTGATCTCCGGCGGTGGAGTTGTTGGTGGTGTTCTAAGAAGTGCATTACTTCTTCCACCAAAGGGCCATTCATTTGTCATTTTTTCCATACCCACCCAAAATTTATATCATTATCACTTTATAATGTACGCCACTATACACTTTTAAAATGAAATGCATACAACAGTTAAATTTTTGATTAGAACTGCAATTTTTTAAAACTAAAAGACTGCACTTTTTAATTAAAATAAAATTCTTGTGAAATTTGAGTCAGAATGACGACTTTACACTTTTAATTATAATTATTCAACTATAGTGTTCGAGAAATACGTCTGCTCGTATTGAATGTTCATCGTACTCTAAATAATTTCTATATTTAAACTGGAGCTCTTCTGCTTTCTTTTTCAGTGTTCTTTCCATCTTAACTTTGCATTAAGATTCATACCAAGGTATTTGCGTGATTTGCATTTGGTACAGCAATATTATTGAGAGTTACAGGTAGTGGTTCTATTGATCTATTAGTGAAATTAATGTAAGCACACTTCGATTCATTCTATTTAATTCTTCACTTAGCTAGCCAATCTTGCATATTATTTATGGCTGTTTGTAGTTTGAGTGTGGCTTCGCCGATTTATCACCAACAGCTTAATTGCAGATACTAAGATACTTTCCTGTGTTACTCCTGCTTTAGCTTATTTCATGGTGGAGTAACCTCCTTCCTGCTTAACTCTAAAGTATTACCCGTTCAAGTACGATTTTAACAGTTCGCAATCTGAAGTGGCAGAGTTTTCTCTCATTGAATTACTAGACCATCTAGCCAGACTTTATCAAATACCTGCGCTATATCCAGAAATATGAGTGCTATTGAAAAATAAATACACGCCTTGAAAAACATCAGCAACAACCTTATCCCTAATTTGATTAAGTAAAATATTATTTTCTACTTGAGCCAATTGACTTCGACACAACGTTGGAACTAAATCCAAATTAATTTGGACCGGACACCTAAGACTTTGTAATCCCATTTAAAAAGAACAAATGTCATACAATCTGTTTTGCTATGATTATTGATACGAATAATTCAAGACTCCTTCTAATATAGTCCCTTTTAAGGAGTCATAAATCAAAGTTACAACATTCTATTATTCTTGAACATCTCCATTTTCAAAAACTAAACTTAGATTAATTTTTCTTTTGTTTGTATAAAAGTTTATCTTACATTTTAATCAGTTCAATCAGATAATGCTCAAAGCATTAGAAAAAAAAAACGAAATCGTTTTTATATAGTATATAGAACCCATATTATATCTACATAAATTAGAAAACTTTTTTTTAAACTATTTTGTGATGTTAACAAAATACCGAAAAAATTAAAAAAAATTTTGTCATTTAAAATACTTTTAAAATTAGTTTTTATTTTTAAGAATTTTTTTTTTTGTGGAGATAGGCAAAACCTAGCATCCTTATTTTGTTGTTTGCTTTTCTTGTTTTACTTTGGTCTCGTTTGACGGGCGGTCCGTACATCTTTACGTCTTACAGTTATCAAAGAGCTTTTTTTATAAAGCTTTTATACAAACTTTTCTTTCCATCATACAAAGTATATACATGTGTATTGCATTCTTGTTAGAGCTTTATAATAAATGAAAAAGCTTTACTTCTACCTTGAAGGTGTTTGAGCTTTTTGAGATTGCCTTATTTTATATTTTGTTTAGAACAGCTCTCGAGCAATTCCTGATTTTAATATAGTGATTTTTTATCACGAACCGATATATTTTGGGTCATACATCATAACATTATTATTCGCTTGGCTTTTTAGGCAAAATTAGCGCGATAATACTAAATATTTCCAGTTCGAGCTTAAAAAAGTCCTGAATGAAATACTTCAAAACTTATGAAGTATAACTACGATCAGTAATCGGAGAGTGTTTCTTTTGTGAGAGATTTGTTCTTGGCAAGTACATTGACTTCATGTAGTCTAAATAGGTCTAACCATGATACCTATATATAAAGGCGGACATACCCGATCGAGTGTTTGTTTGTTTTAAATTCAATATTTTAAATATTTACGGGTTGCAAAGCTATCTATCTATGTTAAACCTATCTATGTTATGAAAAAAGTAACACCAAAAGTAATTGCAAAAGTTCAATTTCATCGTGCTCACGTATAGATCCCATCGGATTATTCAAATTTTTGTAGAATGTGTCTTTACCTGGGAGTTAGCTAACATCAGTGGTCCCATGTAAACAGACAATTGACAGGTTAGCTAACCTCATGTACAAGCGAAGCTCGATCGATTATCGGCTGTTTCAAAGTCCAACAAAGCCAGTTTTACCTGTGGCCCAATGAGAAACCCAACTCCAAGATTTCCAAGGTATGGTGCTGATAACAAACCTGGCTAGAGGCCCTTGTGGTTTCATGTGGCCCTTGTGGTTTCAAGCCACTTTCATGTGACATCAATGAAACTTTCAAAGGAAACAAATGCACAATCATCGAAGGTCGAAGAGTTGACTTGCTGATTCCGACGCCAAAATCTTCCATTACAAGAAGAAACCGGGCGGATACAACCACGTCTACTCCAAGAAACCAGTCTTTTGACCTGTGACTTGTGATCAACCGGGAAAAGGGTTCGAAATTCCAAAACTAAGTTTCAGAGAAATTGTACTTCATGAGCGCCGAGTGCTTGCCAAAGACAAAAGCAAGGATCTTGATAAAGAACAACTTGCTTCACTTTTCGAGCAAAACATTCGTGGGATAAACACACCTTGTTCTTTCGGTTTAAAGGGTTGTGTCCTGGAGATAACGACCTGCCTAGCATGCGGTGTGCAAACGATAAAACTTTTAAAAGGGTCTTCGAAGCTGTATCAGCTCTACATCGGTGGGAGGGTTTGGATATAATGAAGTAGTATTGATTTTAAATACTAGTTTTGACATATACTACCACGCTAATTTTTCTGACACATCCATCATGTTTTAGATCATCAAGAGGTGTTGATCAAAATTAGTTTGACAAGATATAGGTGACCAGAGAAATAATAGACTTCGATATGGTGGAACCAATACGATAAGCGTGAGCTTTTCTTGGTGAATCCCATATCGTTATTGCAAAATTATTTCGCCTTTGTTACCTCAAGTGCAACTTGTGTCACTGAAACTCGTATCGGATCTCACGTTTTTTCACTGTAACACATATTTCTGAACATGCAATTAGATGAAACGATTTTTCACTACCATTGTAGTTTACTCAAATTGGTGAATTGAGAAGTCACTTTTACCCACTTTTACATATATTCACATCGATACAAAAATTTGTCTAATGGTTTTCAGACAGAAGCTTTCAGAATATTTGTTAGACTAATAAAAGTAAAAGTGCAAACATGTGATTAGTTTGTGATGTTTAAACAAATACTAAATGCTTACGCAGATGCCCAACCAGTAACATAAATTTGTATATGTAGGCTTGAAAATTGTAGCTTTTATTGCCTACATAACGAAGAAATCATGCAGTCGCATCTATCGTAATTAGAACAAGTTCAGTAAAACCCTACAAAATGAATTGAAGTAGAACTAAGTCATTTGAAAAAATTTATCTTCAATCTCAACAAAATACCTGGCAATTATCTGTCACCATTTGCAAGCCAATCGCAAGCAAAAAATCACCAAATATATTGAAATAAATTTTTAATTCAATATTCTTGTATACCTTCGATAGCTCAGTTGGTAGAGCGGTGGACTGTAGAATGAATTGGTAAAGTGATCCATAGGTCGCTGGTTCAAATCCGGCTCGAAGGAATCATTTTTTTTATTTAGCCTGTCTTAACTAGTGGGTTTACTTGTCTTCTTCACTTACATACATCCATATAAGAAACCATTGTCATCTTGCGCATAATTTACAATACACATCTATACCAAAATTTCTTCAAACGACAACAAAAGTTTACATTGAGTGGTAGACTAGTGCGGTTAATGGAAGACAGATGTCATTAGTTTAACTTGTGTGGTTTAACTTAAACATGACTACTGGGAACTCGATTGGTGTTGAGCAACATGAATGATTTGATCCGAATTAATATATATATAACATTGATGAAAAGGCTAGTACTCAGATCAAAGTGAAATGAAATTTTACCGCGGTTTCAAAAAATTTATTTATTTTCACGTGAAATAGAAATGATTTTTTTTGGAGAGTTCAAATGTTCAAATTTGACGTGAAAATATGGTTCGAATCATTATTTTCATGTAAAACAAATTTGTAGAGTTTAAGCGCGCCATCTTTGCTGCATTGAGATAACTATAGTTTTTGCGCTAATGAACTGAGTACTGCTTAGTGAAAACAGAAATGAAATTTTTCATTTCTTAGTTCACTTTGATAAAATCGTAAGGAAATTTCGCGCGAAATCGATCTGAGTTATAAATCTTATTAGTAAGTAGTACGTGGATATAAAACACTATAGTCCATTTTTATTTCTGACATATAAAACGGAAGCTCAGTTTTCTATAGAAGGTTACACACTTATTGCTAGACAGACCCAAGCGACTATTTAAGTCTAACCCATTTGGAAGATGTACAATGCTGCCAACAGTTTGAAAACTGCAAACAAATTTGATAGAGTTAGCATCCTCTACAAGACAGTCTGACTAATATGAAAAAATAAACAAAACAAAAAGAAGGTGTTACTTGGTAGTTTTTTTCTTCTTTTAATATTCAAATTATTTTCAATTTAATTAAAAAATGTGTGGCAGTGTATTGTGATTATAAATTGTGTAGTGGTGTGGCATTTAACATTGTATACTACATCGAGGGAAAATAAAAATGAAAGGAAGAATAAATCGGAAAATCGGACCAAATATAGGATGACAATGAGAAATATTCTGAAAAACAAGAAAATTGGAAAGAATTGTATTCTGCGGTCTATTCATGGAGGATGATAATCTATTCATGGAGCTGGTAAGTATATATATATATATATAAATAAATTGCTAACGATGTTTTTTTAGGGATAAAGAGAAAAGCAATAACTTTATATTGCTATAAAAATGAAGTATGAATCAAATGGTAAGTGTATTTTTTTTTTATTTTTTTTTTTATATTGGTTTACAGCATGGATAGGACACCTGATTGGGTCCAATTAGGTAAATAATATTTACATGATATATGTGTGTGCGCGTATGATTTGTTCTAAGATCTGAGAACGGAAAGGGGGATGGGATGGAGTGGTTGCTCGGATGATATCAAAACATGACTTACTCAGTTGTTTGTTTATATAAATAATTGATCTTATATAAGAACTAACAATTTATTAGGCCGTCATAGTGTGTGTATATGAAGTGCTGTTGGGTCATCATGTATATGAATACTGCCCCTCGCGTTAGATGGTGATGGATCTGGAAGTATTGGGCTGCAACTTTAGATGCAGCATATGATGCTGAGCACAAATAAATATGATTAAATTAAGAATAATAACAATAATAACCAACATCTAACAACCCTAAATCGTTCCTTTTCATTTTGACCCTAAAGATTGGGATGTCGTTTGCAAAATTTTGGAATGTAATAAGTTTTTAAGTTATCTGTTTTGATTCTCTGATAATATTATTCCAGGGATTATAGTTGCACCATCGTAGTGGTTGACTGGTACTTAATCTATCATACTATATTAATAAATTGATTGTTACAGATTCCTGAGCCGCCATAAGTAAATAAATTTTCTTTCAGAGTATTGTAAATATGTTTTAATTAGGATAGGTGTGTCGGCTGGAGTTTAAATAAATAGTAAAATTATATTTAGTTACAGATTCTTGAGTGACTAACTAATTTTCGTGTTAATGTTTTAAGTTGTAGCTAAGTTTAAGTTATACCTAAACATAACTTACCCAATTATTTAGTTATTAAAATAATTTATCCTGTACACGAATTGACAACTAATAGATTATCATACTGTATGTATATGAAAAGCTGTCGGATCATAAAAGACAAAATATTGCAGTGGTTACCGGGTGGTGAACCGTTTGGAGTGGTTCCCGGGAGGTGGGGGTGTTCTCTGAATGGTGAACAGGTTTCGCTGTTGTCGCGGGGTAGTTGGGAGTACCGTTCTGTTTGACAGAGTAGGTGATTCATTTTCCGGTAGGGAGTGGGGTAGAGGGCGGGGAGCTTTTGTGGACGGGGCTGGGCTTCTAGTGGGGTTGAGCGGGAGGGATCCGTTTGCTAGCTCAGCGCGGGTTGGGATGGAATTGGAGGAGGGTTCTGGGATTGATCTTGCATCGGGAACTGTAAGGTTGGTTTCCGTGGATGCATGTCGGGAAGGAGACCTTGACTCCGAAAGGAATTTTGGCAAGAGAAGATTCACTCTTGGTTTAGAGGGCTTCTAACATACGATGAACCATCATTGCCGAACAAGTTAAACTTTCTTTCGTCGTTAGAAAATGAATATTGGCAAGATAATTTGAACATTTGTTTTGGAGGACGCCTAACATATGAACAAGCTATACTTACTCTCGTTTGTCAATATTTCTTTTGAAAAGGTGCGGTTTCTTTTTCGATATGCATCAGCAAGAATTGTTTTTTTGCGGCCCCTTTCTTGCAGTTCTTGAGGTGGGATTGGTCCTGGAATTATCATTTGTGTGTGGAAGACTATGAGCCTTTATTTTGTATTGGTGGTGGGCGGTAGTTAGTGAGCGTTTCACGGAACAGATGGGTTAGTTTTGGTTGTATTGTTTGGGAGTAGAGTGCATTGCAGTTTTTTGTGGTGTGGTAGCTTGATTAAGGTACCACAAGTGTATGATGGAACTAGAAATGCCCTTACCTAACCAAATAACAATAATAACCTCTAACAGTCTTAGATAGTTAATGTGAAAGTGATATATATTCTACTAAAAATTATATTATTTTATTAATCATGTTATAGGAAAATGAAGAGGACTGTTGCTTTAGTCGTTTCTGTGACTAACATTCCTTTCCTTAAAACTTTCAATGTTGTGACGGAATTTGAATAATTGGTGAATATTTTTTGAATATGAGTTTTGAAACGTATATTTTGATCTTATGATGAGCAAGTTCCAGAATTATGGTATCATTATTGTAATGGTTGGCTGGTACTTAATCTATCATATCATATTAATAAATTAATTGTTTCAGATTCCTGAGCTAGTAGTTAATAAATTTTCTTTCAGAGTTTTGCACTTATATTTTAATTAGGTTAGGTATGCAGACCTCAGTTAAAATAAATAATAAAATCAATTAATTAATTAAGTTGCAGATTCCTGAGTGACTAACTAATAAATTTGTTTAAGAATTTTAATTTTAATTTCATTCAAAATACAGCAGAGCAGATAATTGTTGTGGACTGGAGAATGCTGATTGGCGATTGCAGACTAGTAGATTAGAATTGTTATTATCTTGTGATTGTCTAATAATAGTAGTTTAGTACTGACTGTCATGGTGTCTGTAACCGGGTCGCTCATTCCTTACTAACATACCTTCCTATCCTTACCTATCGTTTTATGTAAACGGCCCGGCGTTATCCGGGAATCTTGCCAAGCGCTTGGTCCTACAGTCCTATCAATAAATCAATCAATCAATCTACAAGACAGTCTGACTAATATGATGGAGATGATCTCTAAAGCGACCTTGACCAATAAAAAATATCCATCAGAACCTAACCAAAGATTTTTGATGACAGTGTGCATACTTAGATAACAACAATCTACGTTTAGAGGTGGTAAAAAATTTTATCCTTAAATCGATCACAGCAAAATGGGGTCTTACTATTGTGTAGTAATCTGTCCGCTCTTTTTTGACCACTGGTAACAATTTTGAGACCTTAACTGTAAAGAACTTTTAAAAGCTCTTCCACAGGATATAGTAATAGCTGAGGAAATGAGATCGCTATCCAACAACACTTTTCAGAACACTTCGCCTCGAAGATAAATAGTGCCTATTGAGTCAATTCAAATTAAACACTAAGATGCTTACCTGAGACTGTTAAAACAAGACTTTTGGCAATCAAAACTATAAGCATTTCGAGGACACGTTTTGGTGGGATATCAATAAGCCATCTAACTCTGTCTCAATAATTCGAAAAGGAAAACAGAAACCCCTTACAGAGCCACAGTTTATAGGTTGCATAGCCAATTCCATAGAAAAGCTCGTTTAAGAAAGCTTAACAACATTGGGATCTCTCTTTTGGACAGCTTTTTTTTATGATTATTATTGTTGGTGGGTGGGTGTAACCTGAACAGAGAAGAATAAAACAGATTTGCACAAAGAATCGAGTTCATTGTTAAGCTTAATTCTTATCTTATTTTTGTCCATTTGTTTATAGCTTTTTGTGGCAGTTCGTCATGCCAGTCTATTGACATCAGCAAAAGTCTCTGAAATAATATTTTAATTTTTATTATAACAGGGGGCAGCCGGAAACTGATTGAAAATCTGACTACTCTCGGATTGTAATTTTCTGTTTGTGAAAACTGCCCTCCCCCCAATTTAACTTTATACCAGAACTAGTCTAGTTAAGTATTCCACTGTAATCCCAGAAGCTTTTTTTGTTTGGTGGCTGCTACCGCACACTTAAACTGGCGATGGTCCATTGTACGTCCACTATATGCACGGCTATAGGTTACGTAGCTCCATCTGCGCATTGCATAGCCCCATGTCAGCCTTTAGTACTGACATGCACGATAGGACGGCCCATGGATTCTAAACTCAACAGGGGATCCAGATGTGTTCATTTACTGCACCAATCGCACCGCCAAAACGATCGATGGTGTAAAATCCCTTTTTGCATCTTACTTCTATCGGTAATGAACCCTGTACCTTCTGCTCTAACTGCCACAGGTTTAACCACTGCGTCATCTGGGTGGTTGCCCAGAACCTTTACAGTTAGATCATTTTGTGTAAAATCTTTAATTGAATGTGCTCTCTCTTCCAGTGATGTAGTTTTCGAAAACTTGTTAGAGTTGGAAACCCATTTTAATTTTATAGCTTGATCCAAAGTAGTTCCGGTCATTAGATCATCTAAATAAGTACTTTTCTTTATGAATGCCTGCTTTAAGTTTCCGTGTTGCTAGATCCGCAGCTGATGCAGTACAATACGTTAAAATGGTTAGTTTATAGTTCTTGTGGCTTCTGTGACTTTTAATCTCCTGACTATTGCTTGCAACCTCCGATCTTCAGTTTTGACTAAACGTTGGCATTAATGTTAATTTTGTTCAAGCGAAACTTTAGTAGTATCGCGAGCAATGTTGTTTGCACATTAGAGCCAACCACAAGTAACTCATTTAATGATATGCCAGTCGAAGTTTGGCTGATGCACCAAAAACTACGCAAAGCGTTGGTGATTTCAGAATGCCATGGTGTGGTAGAAAATTTAATTATGATGCTCTCCGCCCTATTATTTCCACTGATAACGATTATGTCAGTTTTTGACAGACTAAAAAGCTCATATAGTTATTTTGTCAAATAATAAATTAAAAGCTCAAATACGTCCATGAAGTGTGGAACAATACACTCGTACGGTACATGAATTCATTTTACAAGAAAAAGCTCTGTCGGACCACAAAAATAAAACAATTTCTATAAATTTACAAACATGCTTTTAGTTTTGTCCGATCTAACTATTTTTATATATGTATATAATCACAAAAGCTTTGAAACACAACTTTTTACTTTTGTCATTACATAATAACAAAATATAACAAAAAACAAGCAGCTGCACGAAACAATGTTTCAATGTTCGCTCACTGCATACATATATGTGCAGACGACCACCCCCAAAACTATTAAATTGCAAAACAAAAACTTTAACATTATTTTTTTGTAGACAAAAAGCTTTACTCTACTGCTTGGTATTTGTACTAATTTACAGCTATAAAACAATCGAATTGTTCCGTTTTGTATTTTGTTGTGTATTTGAAATACAAACTAATTTAATTATTTTAATTGTTTGTTCAGATTTTGTGATAAGCTCAGCTATGTTTTATAGTCGACGTAGCTTTTAACTCTACACAAGGGTTTGATTTCTTGGTACAACCAGACGTGTATGTACGTATGTGAATTCACTTCTTCTACAAACTGCTACTTCAAACTATATCGTAAAATAAAACAAATATCTGTTTGTGTGTGTTTAAAAAGCTTAACTAAAGCTCGAGATATAGATTTGCAGTTCTTTTTCATTATGGTGAACAAACAAAAGACGAAATAGGATTTTGGTTGTGTATATCCCGAAGTAAATTTATCGTTATTTATCTGAATTGGTTTTCTGGACAGTTTTTGTTGCTGTTGTTGTTGTTATACGACTAGCTTTGTTATCGGTACATCTATAGGTTTTTCATACAAGAAAATAAAGGGAAAATCTTAGCAACGTAAATTTTCCAATAATTTTTGTTTTGCTCGCATATAGATATCGTCGATACCATATGGCAGTAAATTATAATCTTAAATCGTATCGTAATATGTGTACCGTGATATAGCGAAGAGAGTTAATCTGTTTGTGTGTCAATTATTATGGAGAGAAAATAATTTATTGCTTTAAGTAGAGGTACATTACACATCGACGATGTGAAGGAATGGTTATCTCGAGCTATTGTATATATCCTAGATTTTGTGTTTCTCGAAATTCAATTATGGTTTCGTTATCAACGATTTATTGGTGGTGAGATTGAGTAATAATTTAAGTATTTAGTGGTTTTTGGCATTTATTTAGTTTTAAAAGCGGTAACTGATTTCGGATAGTTAACTTGAGTACATCAATTTAAGTTGGCATTACACAAACAATTACTTTTTCTAATCAATGTTCTCGCCGTGAATTCGCAAAAAGTCAAATCAGTCAATTAGTAACGGATACTGACGTATAGTACGAGTATGGCCGCAAAAAAAGAAGCGAACATAATATTGCGAAATTGGGTCCCACTCGTAGTTGTGCGCAATGATTGTCCTTACATCGCCAATCATTACTAGCAAAGAAATTTCGACCAAACCATTGCTATTCCTTATATTATTACTCATCATGAAGACGACCAATTGTTTAATATAAAAAAAAGTAAAAAAAAACTACTAAAACTTTTTTGTTACAATTGCGCCATCTGTACTCTAGCATTTATAATTATTATTTCGCTTCATGCTAATTGTAATTTCTATTTCTTTGTGTTCCAGCAGACCAAACTGATTTATCTAGCTTAGTTACTCAGTTTTCTCATTTCTGAAGTATAATTTACATATATTTGTAAGATACACGAATATTTTATAATTTACGTTATTTACATGTAAAATGTAAAAAAAAATTTTTTGCATGTAAAATGCCCAACTGTGTTGCAGACTATCCATTTCGTTAACCAACAAGACAGTTGACGAACTAGAACATTACCCGTATCGTTTGATACGGCGTCATCACAGGGTGACTGACACGAAGTGTTGCCAACTTCAGACTGTCAAACCAATGATGACAGTGGAAATAGTCAGAAAAACAGTTATCTACAATTGAATTCATGCGTAATAGTGTGATTGCTCTATATTTGGCTGGAAAACAACAGCCGCAGATTGATAACCAATTAAAATATCTGCATGTTAATAAAATGTCTGTGTATTGCACCAAAACGCCATGATGGTGAACCGAAACGCAATGCAACATCGCCGGATATCATTTGGAAGGTAAATTGGCCAAATTGGCTCGAAATTCGCGCCGTAGCGGCAGAAAAATAGGCCGTGAGGCAAACATTTCGAACGGATGCAGCACATATTGAAAGATCATCTTGCACTAAAGACTTTAAAATTCCATAAAATGTTTAGTCTCATAAATTACGGAAAATTTGAACCAACGGATTGCCACTCGAAACCAAGCGCCGCCGAGAAAGTAGCGAGCTTGCTTGATATGGGGGTTGATACGTGGCATTGAGTTCTGAAATAATTTCCACCTTCTTTAATATGAATTTTTTTAAGCGCCGCCGTTGGTGACGGTTTGGGCTACCGTAACGGTCGAGAGCCGCTCACCACGCGTTTTTTTGGAACATGGCACGAAGATAAATGCTCAAATTTATTGGGATCATGTGTTGGAGGGAGTTTTGATGCCTTGGACGCAAAAACTCAGCGCCGAGTTATTAAGCGCCCGTCAATCAAGATTAGATGAGAAATAATGTCCCTCCGTTCATTTTCACTGTCCGAAAGGCCACCACATTTACTGGATGTAAATCCGTTAGATTTTTAGATTTTGAAGAGGGTCGATTATCGTAAACAAGCGCTTCACCGGGAATGGGCTAATTTCGTGCGTCATGCAAAAGCTTGGTTGGACGTTTGAAGGCCATACTCGCGACCAAGGGTGGGTTAATGGAAAACTGCTAGCGCAAATCGAAAATTTTAATATTTGTGAACATTTAATACAATAAAATTCTTAAAAAAATAAAAATTTTGTGGCGTTTTGTTTTGGTAACACTTCGTGTCACCAAATAATTTGATACTATTGAGTGAGCCTATATTATCTGCAGAAGTCAGTTCATTAGGTTCGGTTTAGTTATGGTGGTTACACTAAGGACTGAACTATTGAATGATCACCCTACTATATTGAGACTCTTCTCGGTCTTACTCATCGAATCACCCAAAGCGTTCAATGAAGTGTAGAATTTCTATGATAAATATTTCATTGAGATTAATTAGGTCATTCACGATAAGTGTTTCAAAAAAATAAGTATGGCTCCTTTCTTCCCCTTATTCTAGCAGCTACTACAGTATAATCATATAAGAAAACCAATCGGCAAACCGTACTTGTTGCTATGTGACAGTGTCTCGTCACAACTCTAGATAAATTACGCTACTTACTTATGAAGCACGACTTGCTATGAGACCATCTGTCATTTATTAAGCCCCAAGTTCCCTCGTTACGCATAATTTGACTAGAAGTAGATGGATATATTTAAAGTAATCCTGTTTGGTGAAATGAACCAGTTCATCTAATTTTCTATATTTAGCACATAAATACAATATTCTGCACATAAATACATACCGAACTTGTCATCCATTTATGATCTATCTATAAAGGAAAAAAATCAAGATTTGTAACTGCTTCCAGTTTTTTCTGAAGTGCTGATTTGCGAGGCTAGGATATAACTGAGAGCGAGAAGAAAGAGAACTTTATTAGGTGAGCTTTTAGGTATCTCCTTTGTACACAGGAAGACTGTGTTCTGTGCTTTCATCGGGCTTAACAAGTAAGCTACATGATATATGCCTTCCACTGTATAATTTCACTACATAAATGATGTGTTTATGTAGTGAAATTATGTGTGTTTATTGGTATGGTGCTAATTTGCTCAATCCCTGAGTTCTTGAGCTTTTTCGATCAAGTATTCTATTTTTGAAAAGTATATCAAGTATCTAGACAAGACAAGATTAATCTTATATTAAAGTGCACAATATCTCTCCTCTCAAAAAAGCTCGATAAAAATATGACGTATTAATGCTACTCTGAATTTAGTTGGCTCCGATGCTATATACGCATATAATTTATATTTATCACCGAGCTTTTGAATAAAAATCAACTAATTTACCATACTAAGTAGCCAATTAGATTGGGGCTTTTTCTAATAATACCTCCCACAAAGCACAAAAATGTTTGTGTAACGTTACGGTTAATAAGTTCCGATGTAAAAAAAAATCCAATCACTTTAACAAAAACAAAAAAATGTATATATTTCATCTAGGTCATAATATAAAGCTTTCTGAGCTTACAAAATAGAGAAATTCATCCAATAAAATTGAAAAGAAGAAATGAAAAGTAGAAAATTTAATAACAGTAAAATATTATTAAGTAAATAAATAAATAGAACTTTATTGTTGTACTCGGATAAGGGTTGAGCTTTTTTTTTGTATTCGAAAATTAAATTTAAATTTTTTTGTTTGTTATTTCTACTGGTAAATTTATTGGAAAACTTTTCTGGAAAAATTTTCCCACTCATATAAAAAGTTTTATAAGAACACCGGGGGGGTTAGTTCTTCGAGAGGCCGATATTGTTGTTACCTATTTGTTTTTGAGATGGTGCGTACCCAAACTGTAGATTATGTGTATAATTTAGGAAAAAAGCTGTGTTCGGGTGGTGTATGTTTGGTACAATAACACCGCTAACTTATTTTATTGTGGGCGTGGGGGTGTAAATTGTATGTTTAATTATACATCGTCAGTATTCTTGTATACATATATAATTAATTAATGGTTTTATTAGGATGATTAGATTATAATTTGAAAATGATGTCGCACCAAATATGTATAAGCCAGGATTAGTTTGTTCCTATATATAAACGATATGTATATTCGACGAGTATGAACATCGTTATCAGTCGAATTTCAAATTAGTTCGCAAAACTATTTATTTATATAAATTGGTTATGCAAATGTAATCCTAATGAAAAAATTGTTAAAATTTTTGGGTCATTTAATATTGTTTAATTAAAATAATTGTTTTACTGTTTAATTTTAATTTGAAATTTACGTTTGAATGACTATGTATTTCGTTTGGTGTAATAAATTATTTGTTGTATCCATTGTTGTTGTGATGTCATGATTTTTTGATGTTTTTCCAACCTAGCATCACTTTTTGCAATAGTTGTATAGTTTATTGTGGTACTAGTACTAATGCATGCTTTCTGGCACAGTAAATGGTAATCAAGTTTGGGAAATGTAGGTTGTCAATCTCCAATACCAGATAATTGTTGACGAGAGCCAATTTCTTGTTTTCAGAGAAGCTTTTGCAGTATTCGTATATAGGCAACTTTAAGCTGTAGTTGAACTTTCTCACAAATACTGAAATCAATAAAATTAAATAGCAACCCTGTGATGGGATTATCAGACTGATCTTACTTCACTTACCGGAGTAAGAGAAGCACACAAGCTTTTAGATTTTTCCTATACTCTAAGTTAAGAAAATATTTCATCCTCACCTTACGTTTATACTTTAAAAAGTAATCTGTTTAAAAAGTTCTGTAATCGCATACTGGCAAAAGCTCGCTTGTCTGGACAATTTTTTACAATATCAAACGCAAAGTTAATATTTTGGTACTCTCAGACTTGATGTGTAAATGAGTTAACGGTGAGTCCTTTGCTTGAAATTTTTTTAGCTTAGAGCCTCACAGCGAGGTGCGGTACTTTATACCTATATGTGAAATTCGGTCAAAAATGTTGTAATAAATCAAGCGAGACATGGTCTCAAGTTATTAAGTCAAGTTTGTACATCTTTTTTTCTCCTTGCACAGGATTAGTACTTAACCATTAAACTGAGATCTTATTTCAGTATAAACGATTTGAAGGTCATAGACAAGGTTGAATCCTTGTTGGACATATTTTGGTAGGCAGAATACATATGAAAGGATCATTTCTCGAAAAAAATAAAGTCTCATGTGTAACTCGTGTTTTAAAGTCATGCTTTTCTATCTGTTCAACATCGAGACATAAGTCCAACGATGTAAATTAGCTATGTATAAACAGGGTGACTGACACGGTGTAACCAAATTCAGACTGTCATTGCTGTGAAACCGGTGATGAAATAGCGCTCAAATTTACACTAATGACAGTTCATACCATTTTTTACAAGCGTACAAAAGCATTTTAGTCGGAAAAGTTATCCGCAATGGAGTTCAAGCGTAGTACTGTAATTGCTCTATATTTGGCTGGAAAACTACAACTTCAGATGGTTTAACTAGTTAAAATATCTGCATGTGAGTAAAATGTTTGTGTATCCATATCGCACCATAACGAAATCACCGGATATCATTTTGTGAGTGAAAGTCAAATTGACTTGGAATCCGATTCTAAAAAAAAAGTTAGAGTGAAAAGAGCAAAGCAGTTCTTATGGCTTGCACAAAATTGGCGATTTGACGAATTTGATTTTTCTGCAAAGAGCCACCGTTGTTATTTAGCTGTATGTGAACAAGTAAAACGACCGAATTTATATGCCCAGCCGTTCTACTGAAAATTTGGACTAATGAATTGCCACTCGAAACAAAACACCGCCGATGATGATGGTTTGCGACGCCGTAATGGCTGAAAGCCGTTTACCACCCGTTTTTTAAGATCGTGGCATCAAAATAAATGCTCAAATTTATGGAGATCATGAGTTGAAGGAATGTTGAAGCCCTGGGCACAGAAACATTACGGCCCCAGAGCCTGGACATTTCAACAGGATTCGCCACCAAGAAACAATGTTTCCCGGTTCATTTTCACTGCCCAATGGCCACCAAATTCACCGGATTAATAGCTGTGTCAGCCGTTTGAAGGCTATACAATCGCATTGAGCAAAAAGATGGCCAAATCGAAAGCTGCTAATTATTCGAAAATTTTAATATTTGTGAACATAAAAATTCTGTGGCATTTTGTTTCTGTAACACTTCGTGTCAGTCACCCTGTACATCTGTACCTGCAGATATTTTGGCATATTATATAGTACATGGACCAAATGAAAGTGTAGTTTGAATAACATAAGAACGGTATATTCATTAGTCGATAGTCCTGGACAATTTTTTAGATCGATTTCCCGTCTTTCAACCATTGCTGTGTGTATCAATGTAAACTGATCGTAATAAATTAAGCCATATCGAAAAAGCTAATGAATTGCTCTTTGTGCTATACATCTCCCGGTCGCAATCAGGATTAAATAACGCAATGACTCAAAACAAACTATAGAGATTTAGGTGATCATACTTTCTATTCGAGCTAATGGGCCTCTTTAAAGTGGATGTTAAAAATATTCTTACTTCAAAATGAACAAATGTAGCAAGCCTGTATGACTTTTATTCAGGGTGCCCTCCATCACTTATCTCCTTAAAAGAATATCCACTACTGAAATGCCTGTTATCAATTCGTTTAACTTCACTTTCATCGATTTGTTTTGCAATTAAATCCTCCCACATTGGATGAATTTCATTGCGCTTATCACACTGACTTTTCGATGAATCCTCTACTGTTCAGCAACTACTACATTTTTCCAGTCGGAGAACAAAGTTGAAGCTCATGAAGCATATGCATGTAGCAATCAGTCATTTATTTACACTCCCAATTCTTCAATCACTTGTCTTCTATTCTTCATCTTTAACATATCGTTAATAATTTCCAGCAAGTCAGCCATATTTTATAATATAACCTGATTTGCCACAAACTTAAAATCTATTCTATTATTTCCATTACGGAACCCTATTGTAGACTTTTTCAATACTTGTGTATCGTCACCTCTTGAATTACAACTGCCTGGATCCAATTAAGTATTTTTTCTGTTGATTTTATTATTTTAAAGACAGTCACGTAAATGTAATCATGTAAGATTTTTGATATAGTTCTAGCTGAGTCGTCGTTCCTCTATTTTTGTTCTAAGACCAGATTCTGGTATGATTTAATCCTTATTCAGTTGCTGTGTAAATTGTGTTTAGGGTATCCTTTTTTCGCCAGCTAAGTGATTTTATTTTTGTTGTTCCCTGATAATTTGGCTGAGTGTTGCAGCATGAGACGAACTACCTCCGAGAACATATCAGTGCCTTGAGAAGCCCACTGAAGAATGTGAATTATTATAGATTAGACAGCAGGTCTAATGAAATTTGAATTTTGTATAAAATTGAAGCGAGGTTATGTGTCAAAATAAATGTATCGTAACGTTCTCTAATCTATGTAAACAGAGTTGCACTTGTTGTTGTAATTAGGTCTGTTTCGATCTGATGATGACGCCATTGGATGACCGTGTGATCGAAAAGATCAAATCCATTCATGAGGCCTATATGCCTACAGGACTTGATGTGTTGCACGTGTACCTGTGCGATTCGTACATGTACTGGTTAATTGTGTCGCAACAGTGCTATATTAGCAAATTACTGGAACTTAACTCGAAATTTCTTGCTTTATTTGATTGTGGTGTTAAAAATGTACGAATTAAATTATTTTCTTTCTCTGAAACGACACATACAACTATCCCTACTCAAAAGAATCCCTTTCCCACCACGACCCGTTTTTGATTATGAGTCTACGAGAGTCTTGTATATATGTTTATTCCTTATTAAATTGCTTTGTAATTGTGTTAGAGTGGCCACCTTGATCATTTGGCTGTGTTGCTGTATGTGACTAACTTCCTGAAATATCTGTGTCATGAGAAGCCCACTGAAGAAGGTAGACATTGAGAAGTTGCCAAAAAGTTAGATTAGGCAGGAGGTATTATGAATATTTTTTTTGCGAGGTTATGAGTATTGACGTGTTATGTTATATTTCCTTAACCGGGCCGTAAAAGTAACCTGTAACACCGTGTTCTGGAAGACTTTGCATTTTAATTTGAACTTGTAATTGTATCTTGTTGTTTCGCTAGGTCTGTTTCGCTCTTATGAAGAGGTCATTGAATGACTGTGTCACCGAAGAAATCAGATCTATCTCATATCATGCATATATGCTGTCAGACTTGATGTGTGTACCTGTGCGATACTGAACGCCACAATTTCTTTCCAGGGTTATATTTATCTCTTGAATTATAACTGTCTAGTCCTTACTCGTCTGTTAATGTAAACGCGATGGTTTCAGTTTTTCTTCAGATTACTAATGCTTTCTGTAAGCCATCCAGTTTGCTCCTTTCTATATATTCAGTAGGCATATTGTTATCATGTTAAAATTATTATAATTATTATAACTAGCTTTAAGTTTCATTCGATAGAATTCTCACCTAGTCGTTTATCATATTCTTCTTGTTCGGATACTGGTATAATTTCTAGCATATCTTCCACACCGCATTTTGAGGCACACCACTGTTAGTGTTACTATCCTTGTTTTTCATATTACAAATATTTTTTTATTGGTAACAAATTGCGTACTTTTTATATCAAAAGCCACCTTTTCAAGTTTTAAGAACCCATCAGCTTTCAAATTGTTTAATACTTCACTGAATTTCTCACTCACTTCCGATATAAAATGCTACTATATATTCTGTTACCTCTTATTGTTCAATCATCGTTTTATTTTGTTTAAATTTAGCCATATCGAAATTTTCTAGTGCTGTGCGAGAAATAATCGTTTCAAAAGTTTCGTCTCCTTTACAGTTAGTTCTTCACTATGAAACTCATACTCATCGGGATTCATGTTGTTCTTTAATAAAGCTTATTGTAGTCTCCCTGTTGTTAAGCTATGTTACTCGCTGTAGGAACATAAGTTTGTCCTGGAACTCTATCACTTTCAGTTTTGGTAGTTTATGCAATAATTTCGACGCCCATCTAGTAAGGATTCAAACCGAAACAATATAATATCACGGGATTGGAAATGCAATTTAATGCCAGCATATAAAATGTCCAATTGTTTATTATTTCATGACTTCTGAGTTCATATTGTTTTCGCTTTAGTTATTCGACTGACCCAGAGATGTCACCAGTATCAGTAACAAAATATACGTTGCAAAATTGGCAACTACTCTAACTAATTTCACTAGTTCGATTAACGCCTCGAATCTACTATTCCAAACATAACAAAATCACTTGTCGCATTAGATGTGCTTAATCTGACGATCACGATTTTTCCGTAATATATGCGATTATTATTTATATCCATTATTGAATTTGATCCGTTACATTCAATTACATCATTCATTAGTCATAACAAATTTAGTTTATATACACATTTTCCATTTTCCTTCATGTTTTTCCATAAAAAAAAATAAAAACCAAAAATACGTGCTTTGAATTTTAAATAGAAAGCATTTTTTTTTTTTAACTTATATTAATTTCAATTTTGCTACCTTTTCAACATTATAACATCATGTTTGGGGAACAACTCGTATTCATAAGAAAACATATAAATTTTCACTTGAAAATATCAACGCGGGAAATTCGTTAAATTACGTACACATGATTTTATACTACTAAGTATGTGTAACTTTATATAATAACAAAAGTGGAAAAGCTTTCGACACTTTTCAATTTTCTTATCATCGTTCGCACTTTGCTGTTATCGAATATGTATGTGTGTGTATAGTTTTTATTCGTTCATTTTAATTAAAATGGAAAAATTGAGAAAAGCATTACTGTGTCATCGCTTCGTACGTACATACATACATATATACGTACGTAAGTTGTTTCGTACACACATGTATTGGGAGCTTTGCGAAGAAAATGTAAAACTAAAAAATTAATTAAAATATTTGTAAATTATACGCCGGGGGATAGATTAATTATGATATGTAATTTTGTTTATATTTATATATGGTGACAAGCATACGTGTTAAATATTGTGTACATTCTAGGTTTTAACATGATATTTGCGCCAACACAATAGCAGTAGAAAAACTGATATGTGTCTTTATGAGACTGTGTATATTCTCGTCGGAATTAATAGATAGTGCGATGGGACATAATAGATATCGTGCAAGATAATTGGTAGCAAATTATTTTATAGTACATTGCAGTACATTTTATTATGCCTGTGGCAGTGGCGTATCGAAAATTTGGAAATGGGAGGGGTGAGGATTTTTAAACTAGAACTTCCGTTTGAATATTGCCCTAAAATATTAAGGGTGGCTCTTGATCTTTTGATAAGAAAGTGTGCAGGGCAAACAGCCTCTCGTTTGCAAGGCAGATATAATCTATTGAGCTCTTTTGGGCACTGTTAATTATAGATTCGGCTGACACAGAACTGTCTACATGACCTTGGACACTATGGTGATGAAGAACGTTTACAGCAAGTTATTTTGTGTTAGCACAAAAGGGACTACAATAGCCCATTTTGTAGGAGCTAAGCCCGCTCTTGGGGTGACTTTATTATCTGATCGGATTGCTATCGACTATGATGCCACTCAGTCTTTTGTTGAAAGCAAATCGGGGCATTTGTTTTGGATAGAGGAAGCATTGCGAATGTAGTCAATGTTAATTTTGATAAATTCGAATCTTGAGTGTGGGGTTTACTATATAGCAGGGTATGCCGATAGCATCTACAATAGTGAAATATAGATCACGGATTCACTACTACGGATTTCTTGAATTAAACCTTTCTATTTCGACGACAATTAAATCTGACCAAAATTGTCTTTTATGAATTAAAGCGTCACGAATTGTTTAGCTTTCATTCAAAAATGTTGCCAAATTCTTTTCGCACTTGTCGTCGTGCTAATCAAAATCATTGTTTGGACCTATTAGCGAGATCGGAAATCCGATTGTATCACATTTGGTACAACTTCATCAGGATCCGTAGCCTTTTGAGATTCTAATATCGTTCCACTATGTCAGTACAATGTCAAACTTAGACCAATATCTTATATTTGTGCCATTAATATGTGGTATAAGATAAAGATTCAAAGGACTTATAGTTAAGATTTTATTATTTCTATCAGTCCTATTGATCTTTATCAAAATTATACTCTAATTACAATCTACTGGGTGGGCCAACTTGGACTGACTGTTTTGACGTGCTTGAATTTGGTTTTGTTTTTTTAATTGCTAATAAAAAAAATCAAAGCTCGACAAATACGGGGAACGAGGTGAGCACGCGAAATCAGCAAGAGAATTTTTTCTCTCAATCAAAATTTTTCGCAGAAACGTCATTGTCTCTCTGTATATTGAGAACTACCAAACGGAAAAAATTTACCAACATGATTCCACTCCAAACAGTGCATTTAAGATGATGTAATAGTCGCTGATGCAATGCTCTCGTATTTTCTAAACCCCCATATTCGGCAGTTGTGTTAGTTGACACATAAATTTAAATGTAAATGTGCTTCATCACTCATAGTAAGATTGTTCTAAAAGTTCAAAAATATTTTTTTGACAATTTGTAATAGTTGTGACATCTTTCGGCAATGATTCTTGGGTCAATTGCATACTGATCGGCATTCTGTATAGAATACTGCTCTAATGCAGCTCTCTCTATTCGTTTAGAGTTAAAAGCTCGTTTAGAGTTAAAAGCTCTACTCCAAGAATTTGTTTCAGTTGTCATTGTAAATCATATATCACCTATTCGAACATTTTTAAGATAAATGCAACTGGTAAACTGAAAACATCTCTCTATATCAGATAACGCTTTTCATTGAACGAACAATATTTGTTAAATTTTTCATCACCACACAAACACCAGAGTGTGTGACATTTATAAAAATCAAAATATATATAGTTTTTTTCATTGTTGTTATTATTTGATATACTCGTAGTACATGATTTATCTCTTTCGCAGCATACATCGACATGCGACGTCATTTTTATGTGCTTTTGGCGTTTGACTTTCGAATACATATTTTTGAAATCAATTAAATATTTTTATTACTGCAAAACGTAATGCCACATCATTAAACTAATTAGAAAATATGTTTTCTGTTTAAAGCTTCATAAACACACGCACTATATATACACCCCGAAATTAATGAGACTTAAAAAAGCTCTGCGTCGAAATTAAATGTTTATGAGGCATATCCAATTATTTATATAACATTTAAAATTTTAAAAAGTTTTTTTGTGTTATGTAATTAAACAAAATTTTTTTTTGATTGTTCCTCACTGTTGAATCACAATGGTATATGATGATGATGACTGTGATGATGATGATTATAATATAAACACAGATAAATTATTCTGTTTTATTATTTTAACTTGATAAATGTTTTGTTTTGTTTAACAACAAAAGTTGTGCTAATGAAGTACATTATTCCCAGTAACTTTTTAATTAATTAAAATCTGTTAATTTTTTAAATGATGTGCCCCTCGGCCGGGGTAAAATATAATATATGTGTACGTTACATGATCCGCATACTGAAGAAGTGGAACATGTACAGTAGTATAAAAGCTTTCGTTGGGAAAAACGTTAATTTAATGAGTAGAAATACAACGTTCGTCTATATGCCAAAACGATCTCACATAATGCGCCGCTTATAAATACAATAGCTAAAATCACTGGAATAAAAACGGCACACTTCTACTGGCTGCTGATAAATATCAACCAACAAAGCTTTCTATTTATAAATGTGCTTGCCAATAGAAAGGACACACACCAACAGCGAATTCCAGTTGAGATTTAAAACAAACTAGATAATCTGTCTCTATCTGTTTTGATGTTTGTAATATCTTTCGCAGTTCCTCTCAAACGTCCTTTCCCACACCGAAACCAAATCGGAGACGAACCGTTGTAGATCCGATTGACAGAGTTCATCTGAACTTTGCATTGCTCCATGTAAGCCTATACATGGTTATGTGTCTGATATGGTTATGTGTCGGCCTATGATCTCTGCACTCCAACGTGGGTCATACCAAGAAACCAATAAATTCAGTCTAAGTTTAAATAATTATATTCCATAGCCGGTTGAGTTAAAATATCAAGATATTTCTATTGATTTAAGATGGTTGTTATTTGAGAGGCTTATATCAAAGATATCAGTATCATTGGTGATCATCAGGTTTTAATGATATCCGATTCAATTTTGTAGGTTGTTGATCCGGCAAAATTGAAGATTTTGCTTTAAATTGTTGGTATTATTTTTAGCATAAAAACTGTTGAAGAAATATTCAAACTAGCTGGCATAAGTAATATATCAGATTGCAGTGACAGAATATTATGTTCAGACAAGTCGAAATAAAGTAGACTTTTAGTTTATTGCAATATCTTGTTCGGGGAAGGATATACAGTTCATCACTGCATCAGTTTCAATTTCACTGATGTATAGTTAATGCGATCCTCCTCACAAAAAACTATCACATTTAAGCAAATTGTTTACTGAACCATTATATTGGCTCTTCCTGAATTAAGGTGAAGAATAGAATATATTTGAAATCAGTTTATTAAGTGATTAAAATGAAGCAAGTTTAAACAATTCGTCTGCACTTTAAAATATGTATATTTTTATAAATCAAACCCAAAATTGCCACGTTAAGAAACTATAAACTCTAGGGTTAGTTCAATTAATTCAATAGAAACGGTTCTTAACCATTTAATATGCCAAATCTGTAACCTTTCTTAAAGCCATTTGAAATCTCTTTGATTCTATTCTATGCGGAGTTTCTAGACCGATCATAAACAACTCCATATTGAGTGTTCCGATTTGTTTAATTTTAACCCTATATACATATAAAAATTTTCGTCCACAAAAAAAAATTTAATGTTCAAATTTGTCCAGATAAAAAATATTTTGTTTATGAAAAATAATTGTTAAGTAAATTTTTTTCATGTAAATTTTTTCTGGATTAAAAAACGGTTTCGCTTAAAACATTATTTTTTACAGTTAAACTGTATAAAACATATTTTAAGGAATTTGAATAAATTTTGATCTGAAATTTTATTCTGGTACAAAAAATTATTTTATGTAAAATCTTTTCTATTAAGGTATATAAGAATATCTTAGTCATCATCCGCTGTTTTATAACCGTAAAGAGAAAATTTTTAAAATCCAAGTCAAAAAAAAGTTTAAAAAATATTCTTGAGTAAAATTTTTATTCAATTAAATATTTTTTTATTAAAAAATATTCGTTAATGTAAATTTTTTTTTTATCGGCTGTCAATATTTCATACTTAATAAAAAATTAATTTCGGGTTCAAAAAATTTGTTGAAATTTATTTTTAAATTGATAAATTTTATTTGACTGAATCAAAAAAAAAAAATTATATGAAAAAATTTAGATCATGGAAGTTTTTTTCTTAAGTATTTATTTTAGCTTAAAAGATTCGTAAGTTTGGAGAGGCGGGTTGAAAATTCTAAATAAAATAATAGAGGTTGAGAAAAAATGAGAAAATAAAATTAAGAAAGTTAAATCAAAAAAACTGGAATCGGAAAAGCGGTGAAAATTTAAATAGATAATAAAAAGGTTTTTCCTTCAAACTACACGTGATGCTAAGAAACCTTCGCAGTCGTTGTCGGCTAAGCATCAGGGTTTTGGGCGTAGGGAGTGGAAGAGTATGTATGATCAGGTGTAACCGCTGGAAGGGATGGAAGGAATTTTATCATTTCACAGTAACTTTGAACTTTTACTCATTTATATATATATATATATATATATATATATATATATGTAAGTATATACGATTTTTTTTCAAGTAATTGATTTACGAAACATTTATCACGAAAACTTGCAATCAAAAAGACTCTTTATATTAACTCCACCGTATTTATACCCGAAAAAAAATGTTTGCTCCCGCCAAATTAGCGTGGAATTTTCCGTGACATCATCAACAAAATCGATAACAATCGATAATCGAGATTTGTTTTCAACTGCGTAATCATTAATAAGCTTTCTCGATCATCCACTGCAGCAATTCCGAACTTCGGTAAAAATATTCAAATTATGGTGATTGATACAAATCATGCATGTCGATTGAAAATAAATCAACTTACAATGTTTCGATAACTAACACTAAGGTGTTACGCGAATTACTATCTCCAATATATGTACAGACTTTTCATTAAACGAAGTTTCTTAGCAACCATTTAGGCGGTGTTATAGTATATAATTTAATTTGATTTGTTGGTACAGTTCAAAAATTCAAACAAGTAATAATAACTTGACGGTATGCTTGATACAGAACGAAAGCTCTGTAACAAAGAGTTTAAATATTAAAAAAAAATTTCCAGGTTAAAAAAACTAATTTTTCTATGAAAAAAAAATTTATTAGATACAGTTTTTCATGTAAGTTTTATGTTTGTTTCGCGAGGACGGAAACTTTTACCCTAGCTATTTTCACCTAACCGAAACCAATCAAAATAGGCATAGAACAAGAGAAAACTCCCCTTTTTAGCCGCGTTTGAGTTAAAAAATAGTTATCTTTAAACAAAATATCCGACAAGCATGCCAATTATTTATGAAAAAAAATTAAGCAACAATTGTGCTCATTATAATTTTGTTAGCTATATTTTTTGGCAGTTATTTGATTTTACGTCATTGGGGGTTCATTTTATTTTTGTGTGTAGTGCTGTCATTTATTAGGAATTTTGACTTAAGTATAATCAAAGCCCTCTTGGTATATTCTAAATAAAGTAAATAAATTGAAACTTTAAACCTTTTTCTAAATAATAATCTATAAGTTTCTTATTTCACAGCATTAATACAAGTTTCTGTCCTCGCGAATCAACTAATTAATTTTTCTGGGTTAAAAAATCGTTTCATTTAAAATATTTCGATTAAAAGTAAAATCAATTTTTTATCTGAAATTTTTTTTTCATGTATAAATTATTTTTTGTGAAATCTTTTCTATCAAGGTATATAACAGTATCTTACCCATCATCCACTGTTTTATTACAGTAAAGAGAAAACTTGAAAAAACCAAGTAAAAAAATAGTTCAAAAAATATTCTTGTGTAAAATTTTTTATTCAATTAAATATTTTTCTATTGCAAAAAATCGTTAATGTTGAATTTTGTTTATCTTCGGTTAAAGTTTTATACTAAATGAAAAATTAATTTCGGCTTCAAACAATTGTTGAAATTTATGTTACAAATTGTTGAATTTTATTTGATTAAAATCAAAAAAAAAAAACAATAAAGAATAATTTTTATATGACAAAAACTTTGATAAATTTTTTTTATGTTAGTATTAAAGTAATTTTTCCTGGATTAAAAAACGGTTTCGTTTAAAACATTTCGTTCAACAGTAAAATAAATTTTGATCTGAATAAATTTTTTCATACAAAAATTTATTTTATGTAAAATCTTTTCCAATTTAGGTATTTAACAGTATCTTACCTATCATCCGATGTTTTACTTCCATAAAGAGGAAACTTTAAGAACCAAGTAAAACAAAGGTTAAAAAAATATTCTTGATTAAATTTTTTTATTCAATTTATTTCTATCAAAAAAAAATCGTTTATGTTTAATTTTCTATTATCATTGGCCAAACTTTTATACTAAATAAAAAATGAATTGCGACTTCAAAAAACTTTTAAAATTTATTTTATAAATTGTTGAATTTTATTTGATTGAAATCCAAAAAAATTATTTTTCTATGAAAAAAATTTATAAATTTTTTTCATGTAAGTTTTTTCTTAAGTATTTTTTTTATAATTAAAAATAGTTTAAATAGACCAATATTGTTTTAGTAAATTTGAAAAAAAAAATTCCATGATAAAAATTCTTTTTACGAAATATTACAGTTGCTTATCCATCATACCCCTCAGTATGACGGTATAGAAAAAGATTTGCAATAATGTTAAATTTTTTTGGGTAGAAATTCATTTTCCTATATACTTTGTCTCTTTATTGTGATTTCTTTTAGTGGGATAATGCCGAATAATTAAGCCATTTCCTTGACATTGTTAAATGACAAAATGAATGGATTGGCAAGATTGATGTTTATGTTCAGTAATTATGAGTAAATCTAGGCTAGAACATTCACAACATCGAATCAGATTTAATCTGTACTAATATACCTAGAAATTCGGTTTTAATTAATAGGGCGATCTGGAAAACTTTAAGAGCTCGGACAAAATAGTTCATTATAGTTGATCTTTGCGTTCCAATTATATTGTTATTAGCATTAGAAGTGGTTGATAAATAGAACGTCGTATTCTCAGTTAGCATAAAGTACTGTTATATTAAAATCTGTTATATTTCCCAACTATAATTTAGTAAGTGAAAAATTTGCATCATTCATTAGTGCTATAAACTTCTCGATAATATGATCTAAAAGAGTTCAACACCAATTCTGATTTTGGCCAATGTTCGCTTTGATTTTACCATATTCAGAAGGTTAAATCCTTTAAATCTGATCTCCAATTCTGAACATTTAATTTTATACCCACATTCCACAACAGCATTTTACTACCATCATATCTAATTACATTTAAATGTAATGCAGACCAAAAATTGAATTTGTTGTATATTTTTTCTTAAGGTTGACTTTTAAGATACATTATTAAAATAGTCTCAAACCTGTAGATAATATAATACTATCTATAAAAACCACTACCTAGTGAATTCAACTCGATAAAAACCGAACCAAGTTATCTAGGATTAAATTTAATTCAAGTAAATCTAATTCGAATATGTACACCTTATAAAGTGTATTTGTATAAAGAGAGATACGGATAAAGAAATGAAAAAACTTTCAATTGTTATACATTTAAGCTTTTAAAAGCTTTTTTTATATTTATAGTGTGTTGTGAATAACTAAAATAATTTTTAATTTAACCAACGTGTATAAATAAAATATATCTCTGGTTCTATAGACCCCTATTAGGTATTAGCTATTACGAACTCACAATGAGACATAGATACACACCGAGGATACGTATCCTATTTCACTGTCAACTGTGATTTAATATCATTATAATCACATGATTGATTGAGAATATTTAACATCTAATTTATATATATATATATATATATATATATATATATATATATATATATATATATATATATATATATATATATATATATATATTTATATATATATATATATATTTATATATATATATATATATATATATATATATATATATATATATATATATATATATATATATATATATATATATACATAGCTTTTATCGGTATTCCTTTTTTCCCCAGTCACAAAATAATTGCTGTCAATAAATCAAAATTTTGTTTATGTATTGGGTGCCCCTTCGAGCTTTCGTTATATGTCGTCTGGTCCAGGAGTGAAAAATCAATTAAATATTAGAGTGAGCGCGCGAATATTTAGTTTTACCATCGATGGTGTTGTATAAGTTTTGCGGACAAAAATGATAAATTGATAATGTTTGACAAATTAACATGTTACCAAATTTGTGTTGTTGTCGAATTTGAGAGCTTTTCGGTATCATGGATGAATTAATATTGGACGAATGAAAATTAATTCTCACATGTCATTAATTATCTAGGATATTTATGTTTTAATTCTTGTTTATGTGTACGCAAGAGTGATTTAGAAATTTTGTTTTTATTAATTAGCGACATGGAATATTGGATTAAGAAGGATTTTGGTGATGATTCATGGATTTTGATGCGATCCAAATTTGTAGATTATATAGTGAGCGACAGTAAAATTTTTAAAGAGGATTGGTTTGTTGTAGTGGCAGAATTTTATATCAAAGAGAGCTTTTCGAAATACTAACAAAAACTACAATTGTAGTAGAAACTGTCGTGATATGTTCAACAGCCTGAGAATTAACAGTCAAATCACTCTTAGTTTGTGGAAATTGAAACTTTTAATGGTAGTTAAATCATTATACATATAATGAACATAGAGCCGTCCAAACTGGAGTTTTAAGGCTATGGAGCTTTTATTAGGACCAGCCAAATTAGGTAGAGCTTTAGGAGCTTTCACAAGGTTTTGTGAAATACGTTGTCTAGAACCGCGCAGAGAAATACTTTGCCCAGATATTTCTTTAAGTGATTTTTACTATCAATATATATTAAGACTTCAAAGCTTTTTGGACCACTTTTTATATTGATCTTTTAGCAGGTCAACTTCGGATGCTTTTTTAAGTTTGTCTTATCTTTAAACTCTTTCAATGACATTTCGAGGTTATAAACTTCTTGAATTTTTTTTAAGGTAATCAGAAAAGGCTTTGTATTGGATCTGGACTTTTCGTATATCCAGGTGTCTGGTTTAAAAGTGAGTTATTGGCCTTTATTTGTAATGAGCGACTTAACAATCGTTCACACTTTAATATAATACACGAGTTTATGTTTGTCTAATAATTGCTTTATTAATTAGGTATTCACTCTGCTGTGGTTTATAATAGAATGAGAAACAATTAATTTGACGAAACTGCATTTTCGCAAAGACCGTTGAAGTATGGTGCCAAATGTCAGTTTGTGTTATTAATCGCTACCCAATTGACGATAGATGTTTCTTCTTTCGTAAATAAACTTTGAAGGTATGTTAAATCGTTCGCAGAACTTTTGAAACCTGTCCCATTATCGTCTGACGATTCTGAAACCGCTTGAATGCTGATAGGAACGTGTCAGTCGTCTTTGGTTGTTTTGTTTTGAACTGCTTTGGTTGCCATGTGAAAACTACAAGGTAACTTTTGTATAATGTAGTGTTTCGTCCTTTCGCTTTTTTCAAAACGTATGGACCAGCATAGTCGACGCTTGTTTGCAGAAGCGCTCTTATAAGGTTGGATCTGGATAGTGGTAACTTCCCCATCAGTAACTATATGGTTATTTTTCTTTGCCAGAATCATTTGATGCAGTTGTGAACTACACTTCGCACTAAAATCTCGCATCGTAGGATAGCGTATTTCTGCCTAATGATTGATAAAAGAAGTATTGGTCCTGCATGTATATATATTGAATATGCGAATCTCTGACAATACCTTTTGCCAGTGGGTGACTGCCTGTCAGAATAATTGGATGTCTTAAGTCGTGTTGTTCTATTGCGTGTTCTAAACGACCTCCAACCCGCATTATTCCGTCACTATCTAAATAAGGTGATAAAAAGTAAATGTTAGAATTTTTAAAAGGCTTGTTTTTGTGCAGAAGCTTGAAAGCTGTGCATCTTTCAACATTGTACTTAATGTATCATTAATGTCCACTTTTTGTCAAGGGCCCAATCACTCGAGAGCCATATTTTCGAAAATTGGGACTTGCCCGTTTTATCCATGCCAAAACTCGGACTTGCTTTTATAATTTTGGAAAATTTGATAACGATCTTTGAGATGAAAATAGGTTGGTCGTCCTTTGTTTCTGTTGATGCTTCTGTATAACAGAGTTATGGCTTCTTGTGGCCCCCCTTTTGTTCGATTTGGAGTATCTGGAGGTTGATTTGGTTCACAACGTAGCCAGTTTGGTCCCTGCTACCATGTAACATATTCACTAAGTTTATCAGGCAAGACTCCACGGGAGGCACAGTCCGCTGGATTCTCCTTCGAAGGTACATATGACCATTGTTGAACGTTCGTAGTATCCAGTATCTCAGTAACTCGATTAATAACAAATATTTTACTTTTTCTGGGAGAGTTAACCAATCAGGCTAAGACTGTAGTGGAGTCAGACAACAAGGAATTGATTTTTTTGCGAAGTGGTATTCTCAGCTGCTCTACGGATTTAAGTTTTAAAAACAATCTACTTGTGGGTCAAATTTAACTCCTAATACTAAGATCAGCTTGCTTCCCTCGGTTATCTCTCGTATCGTTATTTCTCGGTCTCTTTTTGGAACGTTCTCTAAGAGTTTTACGTTGTTTGTTGCCCATTTGCGAAGATTGTATCCACCAATTTGTAAGAGAGACATCAACTTCCTTTAAATCTTTGTAGCTTTTCTATAGTTTCTGCTCCGAACATGAGATCGTCCATATAGAAGTTTCTCATTAGCACTGTTGCTGCTTTTGGGTGCGTTTTAAGATTTATCTGGGCTATCTTAGAGAGAGCCATTGTAGCTAAAAACGACGCTGATGCAGTGGCATAAGTGTTCGTTAGTAGGCGATATTGTTTTATTGGTGATGATGGTGAATCGCACCAAACGATTCTTTGGTAATCAGTATCCGACGGTTTGATCCAAAACTGACGGAACATATTTTCGATGTCAGTCGTGAACATATATCGATGCTTTCGAAAACGTATTAGTATTAAACGTTTGTTGTTCTCGTCGGTTGGTGCGTCGACTTGTCCTGGTGGTATCAGATCCATAAGTCCCATTAATTCATATTCAGTCATGAAGTTCCTGTAAGCTGTATACAAATCAGAACACTTTGCCAGCTTTTGTTTCAATGAGTTGAATCTTCTGAAGGCTTGAGTCAGTGAATCTTCCGCAACTTGGGTCTGTTAGGCTTAAATAGTAGTGGTACAGTGAATTTACCTGAATTTTCAACTATAAATTATTCGTCAAAATATCTGATACAACGTTGTTTTTCATCGGTGTAATTATTAACTGTTAGTAGCTCCTCCATCTCCCAGAATTTGCGTTACGATAGGTCGATGCTTATTTCTTCAGTGGTTGAGAGAAAAGTTGTGGCCTGATTTAATACGAATCTTGATTGACACATTCCTTCTACAATCCAGCCTAATTTTGGGTCCTTCTACGTGTAGGCCATCTGATATAAGGAAAAGGGATCGGTCACACCCAATCAAAACGTCTATAGTGCCCGGCAAATGGAAATCTGGATCGGCAAGTGGTCGTTTATCTATACACGCTAACTTTTTGCGGGCTACAGGGACATGAGGCAACTTTGCTGTTATTTTTAATACGATGTATCCGGTGACATCGATGGTAAATTCACGGTTGCGTGATGATCTTATCAAAAGTGTTGATACGACCCTCGTTGATGTAGCTCTTCCGCCGTTTAGCGTGCTAGTGTTGAATCTTGCATTTTTTCGGGTAATTTTCAGGCGCATAGCACATCTATATATATATATATATATATATATATATATATATATATATATATATATATATATATATATATATATATATGTATATATATATATATATATATATATATATATATATATATATATATATATATATATATATATATATATATATATGTATATATATATATATATATATATATATATATATATATATATATATATATAACAAAAACCGAAAACAAAAACTAATAAATACCAATTTGAAAACAGTAAAATATTGAGAATAACGCCATGTCCAAAATATGACTCGAGTGACAACAGACGTCACGATGACGAGTGAAATGAGGTGACATTCAAAAAGGGGTATTAATTCTTTTGTGAATGTTGAAACTTGTAGGCATAACAACAATGCGGTGTAATATTAACCGAGATTCATGTAGAGAGTACCTCAGCTTCTGGCCAGGAAACATGAAAATAGATCTGATCGAGTCTCACAGCTAAAAGCACTGATATTTTTAATCCAACTGTAAAAGAGTTTTTTGACGGAGGATTGGGAAAATATCTTAATGTGCGATATAATTAATTTTCATAATTACCTGTTATAAATTGATTTAAAACTTGCTGCGGTAGAAAATCTTTTGAGCTTCCTTAAATACCTATCGCCAAGCAAGATGTCAACAGATTATTAATTTATAGAAAGAAACAGAATAATTTATACGATTCGGGTCACAAAAACCAAATAAATAAAATAAATGTGCTTTTAAAATTAAAACTGTTCATAAACAATTTTCCTTATGAAACTTTTATGAGTATATGACGATAGTCGGTTGCCATCTCTTGGATATGGTACGAGCAGCTAATGATTACTTCTTAAATAAATTACATTTTTAGATGGAATAATAATAGCTTCATATACACGAGCATATAGAGTACGATGTAATTTATCCAACCGATTTTAAGCACCCAAGTGGAAGAGTGTCAGATTTTTTATCCAACCAAACTGGAAAGAGTGTAAAGCAGTTCATCTATTTTCATTCTTTATATAAGTTGTCTTATAATATTATATACACTCGTATATGGCTAATATATAATAGTTTCACGTTCCATATTTTACTTTGCTTGTTTGTTGCATTTCGTGTTTATGGTTCCTTCATATATAGTTTTAGCTCTACTACATACTAGAGACTATATATACACAAAAACACGTAAGGACTGCACACAAGAATAGAATATAAATTAGCTGCTGTATACATTCGACTGTGCTCTCTCCTGGTTTCGAATGGAATCGTTGAATAAAATAACACTTTTTGGTTCCTTTAATAGTCTACGTCCGCAGTAAACAGAAATGCTACTTAACAATATGCAGTGATGGGTAAAATATGTCTCGCGGTACTATATGAGGAATGGCCTTGGTTATAGCAAATATAGGCGCCAATATTCTATAAAATCTAATGAAGAGCTTTTGTAAAGCTTGGAGGCGCGAAATGACTTCTTTCATGTCATCGGTGATTTTGACCCAAAACCGATTTAGGTTACGAATCCTGGTCTTAAAGTGATATCTACTTTGTTTTAGCTAAAAATTTAAAAATAAAATACTTTCACACTCAAAACAGCATATTTATGTAGGTGAAACACATATGGCTTGGGTTACAGTACATATTTACATACAACTTCGAAGCTTTTTGGGGCATCTGATTTGAACTGCATGTAAAACAATTTAAATTGTAAATAGATTCACACCGAAAAAAAATTGACCACTGAAGGCGATCCAACATCGATAGCATAAAAATTCATTTTACACATACGTATACCATATATCGTCCTAGCAAGTCAACTAATATTTGTGTTATTCTCCAAACTGACGACGTCCACAAACATTTTCGATTTAAATATAAAATCGAATCAAATTTAATTCGAGTCTGGAAAAAATGAATAAAAAAATACTATGTCCTCGACTAGAAGTAATAAAATATTTATCAACTGATTCGGTTTGTTATTGTATCTGCATTTCATTTTCACATATAACTATACCCATATGTGGATTCACACAACAATGAATTTCGACAAGTTTTAGTTACAATTGAATGAGATTGCCAAAATTTAAATTTATTTGTGCTGGCTGGAATTCTAAACAAAAAATGGTCTCGATTGCATATGAATTTCAAAATAGTCGGATTGGCGCGAATAACGTTCTACTGTCTATAGTTTATTATAGTTAATCTAGAACAAAGTTGAGGCGAGGGTGAACCACCTTATTGTATCAAATTAATTGTTCTTCGCGGTTGTCAAGACTAGGTATTCTCTTTTGTCTTCTGTGCAAATAAGCGTCGAGTTCATTCAAATTTTGTATATTATACACTGAGGGCGTCAATTCCAGCACGTGCATGCTCTAGAATGGATAGAGACGTAGCTCATAGACTATATCACATCACAACGAAAAATAGACTGAAAATTTGTGATAGAATGCACAATAAGAAACAATGAGAAAATAATTACAGAAAAGCTGACATTTTGTTGTTGTTGTAGTGTTGTCTGTCACTCAGGATCTAATATTACCGTACGTTCCGACTATAGAGGTCTGATTAACGTAGAAACCATCCGCACATTGGATAACTCCATACCAGCTTATAGTAATGACATAGAAGATGGTACGGTACACGAATTCTAACCTCAACTTTGTCTCAGATGGGTTCATTCTCACCATCGATCGTACCGCCCAAGACGATCGATGGTGAAAATCACTTTTCGCATCCTCCCTCGATCGGGATTCGAACCCGGTACTTCACGCTCCATGCCGCAGTGTTCTAACCACTGCGCCACATAGGCGATTAAACCTGACATGCTTGGTTCGAAGATTTCCTGATAACTTGAGGATCGTAACATGACGATTTAGTTGCCGATCGTTCAGAAGCGTATATATCTCGCAATTCTTTAACGCCTTACTTTATGTCGATATAGAACACATATATGGTCATAGTCTTACATTATATTTCTCTATGACACAGGGTTGTGGTCAGCTAAATTAACGGGCAAATTATAATCACTATTGGTTTCAGACCCTTCTAGATTGAAATCCTGCTTCCCGTTTTATTACTGCTGCTTTTACCTCAGCATAATTTGGTCGTCATAAATGACCTTGAAAACACTGGAATGACCTTGCCCAAGTATTATGGAAGTTTGAAATTAACAGAAGATAACACTCTAGAGTAAGTTGCATTCGGATCTCAAATTGCTTCAAATTCTAGATAAACCAATTATCTCTAAAAATTATCTTCGGAAGTTATTTGATATTTTGAAATTGTTGTGTTACCATCGCATCAAAATTTATATAACAAGAGCTTTAGACAACAGATATAAAATGGAATGACTAGGTTTTCTAAGAAATTACAGAAAACATGAGTAAAGTTGCGAGTCGAACTCGTCGAACTTAAAGCCGTATATTAATTTTCCGGTGGATAGGAGCCACGGCTGAAACTTTGGATCGAGCTCGTTCTGTCACAATTGATTATCAACAAAATTATTATTTGTTGAGATAACAGTGTTCCGACAGTTGAAAAATGACGAATTCGGTTTTCTAGCAGTGTAAATAAACCCAGTCTTACACAAAACGAAATTTTAATGACTATCAAATTGAAAAGCTTTTCATGTGGAACCTGATCGAATATTTAAGGAGCCTATAGAATAGTAAAATTTTTAAAGTGTTGCATGTCATTATGGCCCGACCACTAATTTTGTATACGCTTTTGACATGGAGTTGTCAGATGATACTTATAAAAAGTAGTACATTTCTTGAGTAACACGAGATGAAGATGTTGTGACCTGCGCGTGTACAAATAAAACAAATTATTTCTAATATAGCTTACAGGTATTCCCGACACCGACGATAAGTTGATTTGAGTCTTCCTCTCCTCTTGCCTCCCTTCACCTCTCCTTCATTTTTACACCCAGACCTTCGGGCTGGGTGTGAAAATTAAGAGGGGGGAAGTTATGCTGCATTTGCACGTGTCATCTTTTTATCTCGTTCCACCAATACTCGTTCTACTTGTCAATTCCTCTCCACGTTGCACCTGGCACGAACACTTTTAACTCATTTCGTATCTTCTTTTAGGTTTGTAGACCACTTTGACAACGCGGTCTCTCACTTTGTTTATTTTTATACTTAGTCTATTGCTTTCCTCATGTTTTCTTTTCTTCATTTATTGCTTTCCTTATTTTATTTATCTTTTTTGAGCACTTGTCCAATCCGCTACCACTTCAACCAAAACCAAACAGTGTCTTTTTCCGCCACACGCATCACTTTTTATTACTTTCCGGCATCGCACTGTACATCGGGCAATAAGTTCTCTTCTCTGCGCCATCTATATTCCGGCATAAAATTCAATGTACTTCTTAAGTTATATGTATTTAGTTTATTATGCTGTATAATACGAGTGTTTTTCTAAGGAGGTAAGTATTTCGTATTCGTGTCCACCAGTGTTCCGTATTCAGCGTATTTTGTTTGCATCAATGTTTGTGTCGCGAATTCCTTCCTTATTGTTTTTTTTTCAGCTTGTGGTTTGCAGTTTTGTTCATCTTAAATAGTCTAGTGCCTAGGAAAGGGATAAACATCAACATCATATTGGCTTGAAAGGGTGCTTTAAGCTTCAGTTTGATGGTAAATATTGACGAATATTGATCCTATACGTCATTTGACAAGTATTGGATTAATGTGAAACCGAATTTTGACTCAATTTGCCCAATATTCTATTGATTTTGGGGTAGGCCGACCATTGTTATACCCATTTGGACGAAGTCGAAATACTTCAGAGTTGATGAACTCTGATAACCCATTCGGAAGAAGTTCCATAGTATCAAGATCTCCAACGAGATTATATGCAATGCAGAGAGATTTATTACCCCAGGTGGTACTCCAGTCAGCCGACTAGACAATCCATCCTCTTCGAAGGCTGGCCCTATGGATTCTGGGGAAGACCAAACACTGCAGGACAGAAGTGATGGCAGCGGAATTTTAACATTGCGAGCAGCTGGATCCAGTGAAAAAACTATTGACCTAGATTAGGAAAATATGGATCTCTTGGGGAGGCTACAGGAAATGGAGAAATTATTTGCCAAGCTAAGCGAAGAAATTGAATATCTTAAGCGAGAGAATGCACTTCTAAAAATGAATCTGGATGCTAAAGAACATAGCGAACCAGAGAGTATTGATCCAGAGAAACTCAACTATTTCACTGATGAGGATGAATATAAAGGGAAACGGACTGGATCCTAAAGAAGAAAAAACAGTCCAGGAAGGGTAAGAAAAGAAAATCTGAATCGTCACCTGAGGTTGATCAACTAAATGGTATTGGAACTTCAAGTACCGAACCGAAAGTTGTCTAAACCAAGTTCAATCAACCAGAAGGTAGTAAATCTACCAAGAACATTGCAACCGAAGGAAAAACCACCAATAAATATTGTGGGCGTGGACAGTTACCCAAAAATTCAGTCTATAATGAAATCGGTTACGGACAAAGAGTATAAAGTAACAGCGCTAATTAATGCCGTTTGGAAAATTAATACTCTGGAATCAGAATCCTATAGAACATTATCTATGAAACTGAATGCTAAAAAGTATCAGTGGTTTACTTATGAGGACAAACAGGCTCCACCTAGAAAATTTATGGCAAGAGGTTTGCATCACACTTGCTCAACTCAAGAAATAATGGAAGACTTACATAATAAAGACCTTCAGATACTAGATGCTGTGAATATTGATAAAAAAGAGAGAACAGAAAACCAGGAAGGAAACTCAACTCTCAGTAAAAGGGGACTCCCTCTTTTATGCTGGTATTTGATAACAAGGAGAATGTTCAAAACATTTATGGTATAAAATCAATTCTTCACATGAAGGTAAAAATTGAACCAATGAGGGGATCCAATACACGCATACTCCAATGCAAGAAATGTCAGGGATTTTATCACACCCAAAGATATTGCAGCCGGGATCCGAAATGTGTAAAATGCTCAGGTAATAATATTACCCAGGCATGTACAATAGAGAGAGATGTACGAGCTAAGTGTATAAATTGTAAAGGTCAACATCTGGCCAATTATTGAAGGTGTGAGGTTGCTAAACCACTACAAAAATTAAGTGATACATCACGAAACAAACACAAAATCATGAAATTCGAAGGATTCAAACCTCAAATCAGATGGATCAAAATCCACAACCAAGCAACGCAGGGCAAAGAAGAACATTTGCTCAAGACTCAGGTAGTAAAAGGCTCAGGTTCAACCAAATATATGGGCTCTGAAAATAACCGAACTATAGAAAACATTATGAACAGCATTGAAGCTATTACAAAGCGACTAGATGACCAAAGTAATCTGAACTCCCACAACGCAATCCGATAAAAAATGTTAAGCAAGAACTAAACTTTCAGAATAGCATTCTGGAATGCGAATGGGCTTATGCAACACATTCCAGAAAAAGAAATATTGTTAAATACAGAAAAATCGACATTTTCCTAATAGCCATTTGGTTAAATCTTCATTTGTTAAAATCCGGGGTTATAACTTATATCATTCCATCCATCCAGCGGAAAGAGCAAGAGGTGGTTCGTCATTACTAATAAAGGAAAATATAAAACACTATGTAGAAACAAAAATCGAAGAAGAATCAATGCAAGTCGCTACTGTAAGGATTCACATTAAACACAGACAGCTTACTGTCTCTGCAATATACTGTCCTCCCCGGCATAACTTGAAAAGGGAGGACTACATTAAACTATTTAAATCACTATGTGATTTTATTAACAAAGGGTAAAGAATTGTTTCAAACAGGTCAGACATCAAAATGTGAATTTTACTCTGGTGGTTCCCCAACCTACTGGCCCAGTGACGAAGCTAGGATACCGGACCTTATAGACTTTTATGTAGCAAAAGGTATATCTCAGAACTACATTCACATCAAAAACAGCAATTCTCTAGAATCGGATCACTCACCGGTTATCATGACAGTCACTGAAAAGTTAATTCAAACGGAAAGTGCACCCAGATTAACAAATTCAAAAACAAACTGGGATCTTTTTCATAAATTAATGGAGGAGAAAATAAATCTCCAGGGAAGACGAATTGGAACAACTCAATGAAGTAATTCATTATGCTGCGTTGGCAAGTACCACCACATTACAAAATAAGAAGACGTTTAACGTATCCTACCCAATGGAAGTTAGAGAGTTGGTAAGAAAAAAGCGACGGGCTCGTAAAACTTGGCAAATAAATGAAGACAATGGAGAACAACACAATTCTTAACAATTTATGTAACAGTATCAGACTAGTTAGCCTGACTGATGAAAAAAGTCTGATTATTCACTGTGGAAGGCGGCGAAGGGATTTAAAAGACCCAAAATTCAAGAACCTCCACTTAAAAAGAATGATGGGACCTGGACAAGAGGTCACAAAGAGAAGGCTGATTTGTTTGCGGAGTATTTCCAGGAAACCTTCCAACCGCTACCAAGACAAACTGTTAAAAAGAACTAAAAGAAGAAGTAAAAAGTAACATGAGTGTTAAGAAAGCCCCAGGGTATGACTTGATTACTTGCAAATTATCAAAGCTCTACCAAACAAAGGATTTCGTAAGCTACTACATATATTCAATGTGACCCTTCGGTTATAATATGTTCCGCATCAATGAAAAATAGAAGAAGTAATCATGATACCAAAACCACATAACGATAAAAAATACAAGCCAGCAGAGAAATATAGGCCAATTTCACTGTTGCCAATTATGTCAAAACTTTTTGAAAAATTATTACTAAAGAGACTAAACCAATAATTGAGGACCGACAACTTATTCCTCCACATCAATTTGGATTCAGATAAAAGTATTCTGGAATACAAGCTGCATAGAGATCTGCCGAGGCAATTCTAAGCCATACTAAGATCTTATTTATCCAATAGACATTTTCGAGTGAAATATGAAGATGGTAGAGGCTCTGAGCTTACAATTCATAATAAGCTGCTGCTATATCGGCAAATTCTCAAACCGATATGGACCTACGGTATACAACTCTATAGGGATGTACCAAGCAAACAAACGCCAAAATGATACAGAAGTTTCGTAAAGAAGGGAACGTGCATCGTAAAAGTATGTGTAATTCCAGAATTTAATGAAAATAGTGCAAAATCATCAAGTATTAATGTAAGCAGTATGAGTGACATAAACAAAAATAATCATAATAATAACCTTGACAATGAATGTCAACAAACATTAGTGCAAACGGGTATTGAACGTTACATTACAGTGACTTCAAAAAGAAAACGTAATCCCAAATCTCCAGAAGAGGCTATTTTAAAGTCTAGGGTCAAAAGTGTTAAGCTAAATCCGGATGGAATTGAATTGCGCAATCGGTTCGAAGCTATATGTGTGGAAGATCTCAGTAAAGATAAAAAAAGAAGAGCCTAAAGAGAGACCTACGTCGATTTACTTAAGAGAGGCACCATCGAAACAATTGGTAACTGCACTTAACGCGGAAACCAACGGTGAATTCTCTATTGCCCAAATCAAACGTGGCAATATTAGTGAAACTAGAATTCAAGCAAAACATATTGACGGCTATTCAAAAATTATAGCCATCTTAAACCCAAAAATTCTTCTACACGTATAGATTGAAGAGTGCGAAAGGAATCACGGTTGTTATAAAAGGGATCGAGTCCACTGTGCATCCAGATGAAATTAGCGTAGGACTAAAAACTATGAACTTTAAAGTGAAAAGCGTGATCAATATAATACATCGCGAGAGAAAACCACAACCATTGTTTAAAGTTGAGTTGGAACCAGAGCCAATAAAATTTAAGGGCCACCATCCGATCTATGATGTTAGATACTTATTGTATCGAAAAATCGTAGTGGAAGAACCACACAAGCGTAAATCTGTTTTATAATGTACTAACTGCCAAGAATATGGCCATTCAAACATGGCAGCCTACATGAAACTAGCAAATGTGAGCTGTATAAAAAAAAACAAGAGGTTAGAAAATGTAGTAACTGTGGAGAAAATCATACTGCAAACTATAGAGGTTGTGTAGTATACAAGGAGTTAAGCAAGAAAATGACTCCACGACAAAGAGTCGAGCAACAAAAGTTAAATCACATATTCAAAAATCAAACTAGCGATAGTGAATTATCTCCTAACATAAATCCTAAACTATCTTATGCAGAAGCTGTCAAAGGCAACTCTGTTAATGCAAACACAAGCGATGACCATGGTATTTATAACATGATCAGTTCTCTCAATGAGTCAATGAACAAATTCATGCAGATGATGGAGAGTAATATGAGTCTCATGCTTCAAAACATGAATACCCTCATGCAACTTCTCATTAAAAACCAAAAGTCTACAATTAGCAGGAAATGTTCGGTAAATATTTCATTAAAGACAAACTATGAAATTGACGTAGCGGTTCAACAACTAACTAGTATTCTACAACAAGCCGCTAAGATCGCTACCCCGATTAACGCTACTCTGATCAAGTCTGCTAATTTTTAAAAACGTAAACTTTCTCAGAATATTCAACAACTACTAATAACGAAATGCTCAATACGCAGGCAATGGCAACGCCTCAGGTTACCTACTCTTAAATCAAGGTTAAATAAAGCGACTGAAACTGTGAAAATCGCTTTGTTAAAAAAAGATGACGAAGAGCTTCAACATTATCACAAGGGACTTACAGCTACTAAAACAACTGATTTCTCATTATGGAAAGTTACACGTAAGCTGAAACGACCAACACTCTCATTCCCTCCAATACGACTCTCTGACGGCAGCTGGGCAAGAAGTGATGTTGAGAAAGCAAATATATTTGAAAAACACCTTAGCGAAGTGTTTACACACCTAACGAGCAAGTTGGAAATCAAGAAAATCTAATCAATTTTGCAGATACGTCTGAAAGCAAGCCAATCAAATACAAGTGGCGCAATATCAAACAAACGACCAAGGACAACATCGATGTAAAAAAGGCACCTGGACATGATCTGATAAGTGGCAAAATGAATAACTAATAACTTATATATTCAACGCTTTAATGAAAACAGGCCATTAACCAGAAATCTGGAAACCTTCAGTTATTATAATAATTCCAAAACCTGGCAAAGATTAAACAAAAGTTAACTCATATCGCCCAATTAGCTTATTACCAACTCTCTCGAAGCTTTTCAAAAAATGCTTTTGCAAAAACTTAAACCAATTTTGAATAAGAAAAAAATCATACCGGATCATCCATTTGGATTTAGAGAAGATCACGGAACCGTGGAACAAGTTCATAGAGTCATATCTGAAATCAGGAACTCCCTTGAACAAAAAAAATATTACTCTGCAGCGTTCCTAGATATAGCCCAAGCTTTCGATAAGGTATGGTATAAAGGACTTCTACATAAAATTAGAGCACAGTTACCGTCAAGTTTCTGTAAAATTATTGAAAATTACTTGCGAAATCGAAAGTTTTTGGTGAAATATAATACTCTTCTTTCGCGGATGACACTGCAATCCTAGCTGTCCATCAAAATCCTACAAGAATTCTACAAGAACAGTTACACAAAATCGAAAAATGGCTAATAAAATGGAGTATTAAGGCCAATGAGCGTAAATCGGCGCACATTACATTTACACTCCGTAAACTCACCTGTCCGCCTGTCAGAATAAATAACATCACTCTCCCACAGCTAAATTGGTTAATTGGAAAACACTTAAGCCTAGACTGTAAGGTCTTGCTGTACAAAATGATACTTAAGCCCATATGGAAATATGGTATTCAGTTGTGAGGCTCCGCATGTGCTCTGGAAAGAGTCCAGTCACGAATACTTCGAACAATGGTGAACGCACCCTAGTATGTACGCAATGTAAACCTTCGACGTGATTTACTCATCGATACCGTAATCGATATAATTCATCAGTACAGCAAAAAATACCAGTTAAACTTGTTTGTCATCCCAACGAATTAGCCAGGAAACTATTAAATATGCCAAGAAATGAGCGACTAAAAAAATGGATCCTTTGGATCTAGCTAGGTAATTCAGAATTTACCTGGTTCCATTAAAATTTTGAACTTCCTCTGAACCAGTTCAGCCTGAAATAAATAGTAAATGAGAAGGCGAAGAATTCTCAACTTTCTTACTATTGTTCAGATCACTAAGTCCTGATACAAATGTTGTCTGTTTATTATAACGATGGCCAGAAGAATTTATTATTGCTTAGAATGCATAATTATCTCAAATTATACCATATTTAAGTAGAAAGTCTTAAGCTAGCATTCAGCTTCCAAATTTTATTTGTTTAAGAGTATATACCACTATTGTAGCTTAACTTTGTTCTTCTGGTTTAAAGTTTGTTGTCTAAACAATCTCATATAAGTTTATATTGCAATCTAGTTTAAATTTGAGGGCGGAGAGCTCACAGTATTTACACAACCAACCTCAAATCTGAAAGTGTCTGAATGCAAAATACACAAACTATTTTATTTATAAGACATCCCGAAACGGAAGTGACACTTTTATTTTAGCACGTTTTATACATTTTTCGAGAATCCGTATGACCGCATGATACACCAGCTCTATAAAAAATGCCACGATACCTAATGCCCAGCCAATCAAAAGTACATAAATCGTTATATCCAAAAAATCCTCAAACGTAACGATTAGTTGATTGTCATCCTCGTCTCTTTGGAATGACTGCAAATTAAATCGATTCACGTCATGCGCATACAGCAACGCCCAGTACTTTTCGATGCCAGATTCAAAAATTCGCAACTTAATGCGATCGAGCTGCTTCAGCAATGGTGCTTTGTGCAGTTCATAGGGATAGCAGAAATATGTGAAAACGGCAAACTCACGCATTTTATGATAAATCATCTGGCGTCCATTATAATTATAACGAGACTGTAAAAACATTTCGGCCACCTTATCCTGCACAATGAAGCCCAAATTGTGATATGAATTATTTGAAATTGCATCATATATTGACACTTGACTGCCATTATAAGAAGGTGTGAAGTTCCTACTAACCGATTTAAAATAATTGGTTACAGTTCCAATTAGTGCTAGATCATCGTTGTCGGTTGACAATAAAAGTCCGGTGGCTAAAAGTTGTGGTACATTGTCAATATCCTTTTCGTACATTGGTAATATTAGATCGACCAGCATAACTGTTTCGTAACAACTGTAGAATATGAAATTAACCCAGAGAATGGCCAAGAGAAGTAGCTTCTCAACCCGAGTGCGCATCGGTATCGATATATCAAGCATGATCAGAGCCTTAAACAAGTCGAACAATATTGTAAATATTATTGCATGCCCTTGGCATCGATGATAGTATTTTTGCATTAAATACACAATCAATCCTAACAACAACACTGTCACTAGATACAGAACCCCACATTTCAAATCAAACGACCGGAATGACGACCAAAAATCATTTTTTAATAATTTGCGTGGCACCACCGCCGATATTTTGATCAGCTCATTGGGATACGTATCCTTTATGTTGCTTGCAAAAAAATCACCATGACATGATTGATAGTTTATATTCAGCTCCGCCAGTCCTAGTCTCAGTTCCAAAATCGCATCCATCTTATTTTTCCCTGAACCAAAGCTTGATGGATTTAAAATAATCAGCGTTGCGTTTAATTTACTCTCCAACAATTTCAAATACTGCCCATCGATTCCGTATATATGTCCATCTCGATAAAACGATCGAATTGTGTCGTTGGCATACACAACACGTATGGGATGCTTGTGCATATTGTGATCAGTATCGAATAGTTGGTCAATTTGTACCACATGACTTACATCGATCACGGGTCACTCATTGTAGTGACGATACAATATTTTGTTGATGACACGTCGCTTTGTGAACATAAAAATCACATTCATCGAGGCTTCGAGTTTGAGGCGCTTCAAATCGGTCAAAGCATCAAAATCACAAACGAATATAAGTTTTTCGAACATATCGATTTGTTGTGCGTACACAGCGAGTAGATACGTTGATTGGAGGAAAAAACGGAACTTACGTTGCTCGTCGAACACAAATAAAATGTATTTCGGTTGCTTAGTCGTTTGCTTGATTATAAACTTGAAGTCTTGAGGTAATTTTATATACGTCACAACCATATAGTGTCGATTTAACACCTTTTGTAGATAGCTAAGATGACGATAACTTTTAGTCGTATGATCCATAACCCAAATATCGTGATTACTCTGAACGGTGGAGCTGTTGGTGAGCAGTGACACAACGGAATCGAACAATACATGGCTGGCCGGAATTGATCCAAACAACAGTAGAAATGTAATCACGAATGTGCTCATTTTATTAGAACACAAATCGAACTGAATTAATACTGGTCGTATTGAGGTTAAACGCTGTGATGATCTGATAAACACGATTTGATTGGTGATTTTATCTTTATGTAATTGGTTCAAATTGGATGTTTTACTATACAACATTGTAATCGCGATAAAATTAATTTCAGTGGAAAGGGTGTCCCAAGCATAGTTTATTATTTTTTTAAATACTGCAGTGGTTAGGACTGTGGTATCGGCAGGTACTTGATTTATGATTGCTGATAGTAAATGCAGATAGGAAATGAACTTGTGACTGTTCAATATGTCCACGTTGGGGTAGCTTAGAAAAATACGATAGTGTCATAATTAAAAGTCGCAGAGGTTTAGCTAAACGTACACTTCAATTCAAAGTGTACACTTCAATACCAGTGAATTGGGTAGTGCATGAGGTCTGAATAGGACTCTGACAGAGGACGAAAAATCAGCGTCAGAGGATGTATGTTCCAGACGGATGTGAAGTATGTCACAGATCCCAGATTTTTTGAATGTATATGTATCACACTGTTAAATACAATTCCCATTGGAAAATAAGTACTTTCCTATAAGAATTTTTAGTACAAATTAAAACACTTGAGTGTTATTTTTTCCACTTATGTATTTTAATATAAGTAATTAAAAACCATACGCCGAAGTCACACAAAAAAGAGATAGTTTAAGGTAGAAAATATATTGGTCTATATTATGTAATAGTCAGAAAAAGATTACCAAACCTAAAATTGACCAATAATGGCCATCCAATTTCGAGTAAAATTTATGTCAATATACTCTACAAGAAAATTTTTTTTAAAAAAATACCTTGGTCAAGCGACTTTAGCACGAGGTGGTTTAAGGTAGACAATACACTAGACAACCTCATGTTATAATCAGACCTGGATCAACTTCTCTAAGATTGGCTGATAATGGCCATCCCATTCCGAGTAAAATTTATGTCAATATACTCTACAAGAAAATATTCTTACAAAAATACCTTGGTCAAGCGACTTTAGCACGAGGTGGTTTAAGGTAGGCAATACACTAGCCACCCTCATGTTATAGTCAGACCTGGATCAACATCTCTAGGATTGGCCGATAATGACCATCCAATTCTGAGTAAAATTTATGTCAATATACTCTACAAGAAAAAATTCTTAAAAAAATACCTTGGTCAAGCGACTTTAGCACGAGGTGGTTTTATGTAAACAATACACTAGCCACCCTCATGTTATAATCAGACCTGGATCAACATCTCTAGGATTGGCCGATAATGGCCATCCCATTCCGAGTAAAATGTATGTCAATATACTCTACAAGAAAATATTCTTACAAAAATACCTTGGTCAAGCGACTTTAGCACGAGGTGGTTTAAGGTAGGCAATACACTAGCCAACCTCATGTTATAGTCAGACCTGGATCAACATCTCTAGGATGGACCGATAATGGCCATCCAATTTCGAGTAAAATTTATGTCAATATACTCTACAAGAAAATATTCTCCAAAAATTATCTTGGTCAAGCGACTTTAGCACGAGGTGGTTAAAGGTAGGCAATACACTAGCCAACTACATGTTATAGTCAGACCTGGATCAACATCTCTAGGATTGGCCGATAATGGCCATCCAATTCCGAGTAAAATTTATGTCAATATACTCTACAAGAAAAAAATTCTTAAAAAAATACCTTGGTCAAGCGACTTTAGCACGAGTTGGTTAAAGGTAGGCAATACACTTTGTTTGAAATGTCAGAACCAATCACAAATCATTGAACCAAATTTAAATTCCGCACTGACTAGATTTTTCGAATACTTGAGATTCTATGAATGAGCTTTGAAGTTCTTTCCCTGAACGATAATGCCGTTCAGCGCAGGCACGTTTTCAACTAAAATACTACATCTTTGCTCCCAAGTTCTATATGTTAAGCATTCCCGATCATAAAATGCCGCTTGGATGCTTTGTGCTCCAAGACTTTTTACAGACGGCTTTTGTGACAATATAAGAAGGTTCTTTCAATGGTCAAGTATAATCCTCCTTACCGACTACTGCTGTTCAGTCACAAATGCTGCTCTTTATTACCGTAGTTCAAGAAGAGCTATGCTCTTTTCATGAATTCCATACATTTTTTACTCCTAACTACTAATTTATCGTCACACCTGGCCAAACTGGATACTATGAACCATTTGACCGTGGAAACCAGCATTCATTCGTCAAATCAAACACTAACTCATTTATTGCTTGTAATTTTGATGGCCTGACCGCACACTTTGTATCCCGATGCACATAATTTCGGTCTGGGATAACATCACATTATCCCATAGTCCTCCAGTTTGTTGGTGAATTAAACTATTCCTTTGAATTTTTCAATTCAAACCAACAAATGTTCGAGTTACTCCTTTATCCAATCTTATTACTCAGGTCTTCCCATTACTGGATTTATCTCCCAATTTTTTACTCAAGTTTCCCAGCTCTTATCAACCGAGAAACGAGGACAAAGTTATTTCCCAACTATCGGTGCATGTGGTTTGATAGGTTACTGGTTTTAGAACACGTACGATTTTTTGTAGAATTTTCTATGTCTAGGAATTGAAATATAGTCCATAGGTAAATTGGGAATTTTGACGATATTTTAGAAAAAAAGGTCGATGTAATATATAAAATCCTTAATATCTCCGTAAATACTTGTCCTATCGCAATTTTGACGAAATTTTGACAAAACTTGAAGTGGTTGGGGGTGCGCTTTAATAGGGTAGGAGTTGATCGTCTATAGCCATGATTTTGTGGTCTATATTCCAACTTTGCAACTATGTAGAGACCACCAAATGTGTCTAGTATACCTCCACGTGGTAACTCCCGGGTAACGTTAAAAAAACGGCTAAATACTAGAGGCGAGTGGATTACACTATAAATATACGATATGCAATGAGTAAAACAGAAGGAAGTAATACCCCAGGTGGTACACCAATGGAAACATTGGGAAATCCACTCTCCGATGAGACTGGCTTTAAGGATTCTGGGGAGGGCCAATCCTTGCATACACAAAACAACAAGAATATGGAAATAATAATAAGCAGACCGTTCGAAAGACGAGGAAGGGTTACTAGATCTCCTCAAAAAACTTTTAATTTCGCATTTGAAAATACTAATATGGAATATTTCCAAAATAATATGGGTGCAGCAGCTGTAATAATACACCGTCACCACCACAAAAACCACAAACATTGGATCAAAACACTCCTCCTCAAAAAGGTTGAGACAAATGTCAAAAAAAATAAAAAAAATACCTCTCCCACCACCTATTATAGTAGATGATGTTAAAAACTATCACGCGTTCTACGATATAATTAAGGCGAGTGTTCCAGAAGAATCATTCATCACAAAATTGATGAGTCAAAATAAAATAAGCATCAATGTAAATAGCGGAGATGCATATAAAAACGTAGTGAAAACTCTGACCGAAGGCGCATTTATCTTTCACACGTATGAAAATAAACAAGAAAAGCCCATCAGAGTCATGGTAAGGAACTTACATCATACATGTAACCCAGAACGAGTTAAAGAGGAATTATCATCAAAACAATTTAAAATAATCAGTGTAATGAACAAAATTAGCTGGAGAAATAAAAAGAAGCTAGACATGTTCGTACTAGCATTCAGCAGTGACGAAAATATAACTAAAATTTATAAGATCACTAGTTTATTGGGCTGCAAAGTGGAAATTCAACCACTTAGAAAGTCTAACCTAATTCCGAAGTGCAAAAGATTGTCAAGCATATGGACACACGCAAAAATATTGTGGCAAACTTCCAAGGTGTGTTAAATGTGCTGGACACCATCTAACTAGTGAATGCGACAATCCGCAAGTTAATTTAAAGTGTGTACACTGTGGTCAAGGTCATCCTGCTATTTATCGAGGATGTATTGTTGCAAAGGAAATGCAGAAAATTAAAAATCAAAGGATGAATAAAGCTCAAATGTATGGTCTGGCAAATCGGTATGAGAAGCAGACAGAACAGAATAACGGGCAACCTTTTAGCCGCCAATTAAGTACTTAAGGTGTCACATATGCCGAAGCAACTAGAAGCGCAGTCAATAAACCCCAGCAAAAGTTGATAGATGTTGACATCAGTCAAACATTACAAGATAGTCTCATAAAATTAACTAAATTTGATGAGAGGCTACAAAAATTGGAAGAAAAAGCATTCAGAGAGATATATATGTCGATGATCTAATGACAGGAGCAGACAGCGAACACGAGGCAACAACATTAAAGAACGATATAACTAACTTGCTAAAACAGCGTGGCTTCATTCTCCGAAAATGGTCTTCGAATTCAACAACAATTTTAGATACACTTCATGATGATGACAAACCAAACAAACCAAAGGAGATAGGAGACATCTCCAACGATACAAACCAGTCAGTCAAGGTGCTTGGTATAACTTGGAACCCATCTACGGATGAATTCATATTCATATCAGATTTACGGTATGATTCAGTAATAACCAAGAGAACAATATTATCTCAAGCTAGTCGATTGTTTGATCCACTAGGTTGGTTGGCCCCTGTGATCGTCTCAGTCAAGATCTTTATTCAACAACTATGGGCCCAAAATTTGGATTGGGATGATCCGTTGCCTGAACGACGAGCAACAGAATGGTTACGAATATACGAAGACATGAAGAGGGTCAATCAAATTCGCATCCCGAGATCGATATCAAACGTCAAACCATTTAAGGTTCAAATGCATGGCTTTTGTGATGCCAGTCAGCAAGCCTACGCAGCAGTCGTGTATTTTAGAATGGAATCGCCCAACGGAGATATTAATTGCAAATTAATTTCCGCCAAAACTAAAGTGGCTCCTATCAAACAAGCAACATTACCGCGATTAGAGCTGTGCGGTGCTCTTCTATTAGTGAATTTACTAAATCTGGTTAAGAAGGAGACACAGATGACAATAGATCAAGTCTATTGCTGGACTGATTCAACCATTGTCCAAGATTGGCTTGCAAGTCATCCCAGAAGATGGAGTACCTTCGTCGGCAATAGAACAGCAGAGATTCTAAATTCATGGTCGCGACAGCATTGGCGACATGTTTCATCTACATACAACTCTGCTGATTGTGCTTCAAGAGGTCTATTTCCGTTCGATCAAAAATCGCAAACATTATGGTGGAATGGACCTGAGTGGCACAGCCAGCCGAGTGAATCGTGGCCTTCTCAACAGACTGAGTATGGGCATATTGAAGAAGAAAGCAACCAGCAGTTCGCATTCACAACAACCATTCCAGTAACGAACACTTGGTTTGATGATCTCATCTCAAAATACTCATCGTTTCAAAAACTTACGAGAATACTATCACTAATATGTCGGTATATCAATAATCTTCGAAACTCGAAAGGTCAAAGAAGCAGTGGGATTTATTTAAGTAGGAATGAACTTTTTGATGCTGGTAATAGAATTTACAGACATGAACAACTTAAATATTACTCAACTGAACTGAAATCATTAAAATTATAAAACTGCATCGCTAAAACAAGTAGTCTTAGATCCCTTTATCCATTCATTGACGAATACGGAGTCATTCGGGTAGGAGGAAGACTAAAAAACAGCTTAGAGTCATTTTCGATCAAACACCCTATAATCATTCACGCTAAATCAAGGGTTACGTTTCTACTCGTCAACGAAATTCATAAGAGTCATAAGCATGCAGGACCATCGCTTACTTTGGCACTAGCAAGACAGTAAGTCTGGATACCTGGGGGCAAAAACATCGTTAAAGAAGTAATCAACAAATGTATCGTATGTACAAGGTTTAAGGCACAGGTGCAAGGACAGTTGATGGGAGATCTACCACGATGCAGAGTAGAATACGTTCGACCATTTCTAAAAACTGGGGTTGACTACGCTGGGCCTCTATTTATCCATCTCGCCAAGGGAAGAGGCCAAAAAACATACAAGGTCTATGTATGTTTATTCATATGTCTAAGTACTAAGGCAATCCACTTAGAACTCGTCACTGACATGACAAGTGATGCCTTTTTGAGCAGTCTTAAAAGGTTTATCGCACGTCGAGGTGTATGTGAAGAAATTTATAGTGACAATGGATCAAATTTCATCGGAGCCAACAATCAACTGAGAGAAGAGTTCAACAAATTACTTAAACAGTCCAATGATCTCTCCAATTATTCTTCAAAGATGTTCATCTCCTGACACTTTAATCCTCCAAGTGCACCGCACTTTGGAGGGATATGGGAAGCTGGCATCAAATCCATGAAATTTCACCTAAAGCGAGTCATTGGAAATACTATTTTAACCATGGAAGAATTAACCACGCTTTTAACTGAAATTGAAGCCATATTGAACTCCCGACCAATATGTGCATTACAATCTGATGACATCGATGCACTTACACCATTCCATTTTCTCATTGGTCATGCCGCAACCATGTTACCAGAACGAGACATTACACATTTAAAAATGCCACATTTATCGAGATGGCAATTGGTACAACAGATGTCTCAGTGTTTTTGGAAAAAATGGTACTCAGAATACTTGACATCATTACAACAGAGAACAAAATGAAACTCAACGACATCGTCGTCATCAAGGATAACAACTTACCACCCAATCAATGGCTATTAGGGAGAGTAACAAGTATCCATCCTGGTTCCGATGGCATAGCAAGAGTTGTGACTCTGAAAACAAAGGCTGGTGAACTTAAACGGCCAATCCACAAGCTATACATTCTACTCGATGAATCGCACAATGATAATTAAAACAAAGCATACTCAACTATACAGCCAAATATTAATAAGACTTAAATTTATTAAATGTTATTGAACCTCTCGGTTCAAGGGCGCGGCATGTTTGTAACCTAAAACAATGAATAGTTAATTTTCTTATTTCTCATTAATCTAATACATAATTGACTTATCTTATTCAAATACATAAATTATTTTCACTCCAATTAAATCATATTTTCCGAAACTATTGTACATCTCAAATTAAATTAATAGAATTATGTCTGTATAAACATTGTATTTTTCCACTTATAGTATTGCTTGTTTACCTTAGCTTGACAGTCGAAGATGAATTCTTGTGTTTAATTATAATTAAGATTAATATTTATTGTATGTAAATTTAACTGCGGCGAAAATACGAAGACTCCTACGACATCTAGATGTTACCATAAAACATTATGGCGTACCTTGGAAAACAACAAAACAAAAAAGAATCGCGACAGTCATTCTACTTATAACCATCACTCGGAAAGTATATCAATTGAATAAAATTGTATTTTTCAAACCAATACAGTGAGTATTAATTACAACGTACACAATACACCCAAACATATACAGTCCACAAAGAGTAATCTCTCGGGAAATACGCACATTCATCAACCGCACAATATCTTAAAGTTGAAGTGTGCCCCGAAACAATGCTATGTAAAAAAGATTTATATTGATGGTTCCCAGATTTATATTGATGGTATGTTGATATTTACGCTATTGGCCAATATGTATATGGCCCAACTTGTTTTTTAATAAAGATTTATATTGATGTTGTAGTTCGGCTGGTAGTTAGTGGATATGATGGCAATTCAAATTAAATGAGATCGATCACGACACTCGCGGTTCCTAGGAACCATCAATATAAATCTTTATTATATAAAAGAACTAGTTGGGCCATTTACATATTGGCCAATAGCTAAAAACTCTCAACATACGGCTAAACATGTCGTTTTGCTCATAGTTAGTGGACATGATATCAATTCGATTTCGCATGAGATCGTTTATAACTTGGGAAAGATTAATAACAATTTCTATTGGATATACTAAATTTATTTCCATACAAACCAAAGTTTGTATCCAGATCAAAATCTGGATTGAAAATCCCATTGATTATGATTTGTCAGTTTTTCTTTATTAAAGGTAGAATTTTGTTCGATCTTAAGTTCTTAATTCCCGATTTCAAATAATTACACAATTTTCTGGGATGATTTTGAAATTTCGATTTTGAAATTCTGATTTTGATATTGAAATTCCGGGAATTCTGGGATGCGATGAAATTAGTATTACCTGATGAACATTTTACTTTTTTCTGGGATGAGATTCTGAGATAACTTCACACACTTAATTTGTAGCTAGACGCACGAAGCCACCGACACTAATTGAGCACACTGATGGAATCCCAAATGTGTGTCTGTTTTCCCAAATGACGGTTTTGACTCAATATACAGATTACATATTTTGCTCTTTTTAAGAACACGTACGATTTTTTGTAGATTTTTTCTATGTCAGGAAATTGAGATAAAGTCCAAAGAAGTCAAGAACTATTCGTTGGACGAACTATCGATACTTGGGTCTTGGGTATGGTGTGTATACGCTTAATTGAGGCGCGTTATATTACCTTTCCTTGAGTTGGAGAATTTGGACAAAATTTTGACAAAACTTGGAAAATGGAAAATGCAAAGAAAATAAATAGATTTTTATCTTATTGAATTCACAAAATTGGAAAATTTAAGTAACAATTGGAAAATTTAAAGAAAATGAATAATATTAAAATGTTATTGTAAAGTAAATTAATAGTTTTTCTTAGTATCGTTTCGAAATTTAAAAAAAAAATCCGGAGCCCACAGTCTCAACCGGCAACAAACCCGCTCACCAAATCCGAGAGCCTCACACTTTGGAAATGTAAGTATTCCGGATCAAAGCAATATTGAATCACTTTTGCGATGTCGCGCACCTTCCCCGAAAGAAAGGAGGCGGGTCGTATGACTGTGAGACAGTCATATCGACTGGCCTCAAGGGGGGTAGGTAGCGCGACATCGCTAAGTGTTTCAACATTGCTTATCTCTGAAATACTACATAACTTAATGGAGACTTAGTGATACGTGAATATTAACCTGCTAAGACTATAGACTATTTTTACGGTAAACCTTACCAACCGGTTTCATTGTTCCTAACTAGTCACCTATTCAGTTTCGAACCTATGTTGTTTGTCATGTCATGTCGTCTTATCCCACTCTACTATTATTCTACATGCACAATCAAGTTGAATACACAATACTATATTATTTCAAAAGTATACGTTTTAAACGCATATATATATATTTTATTACCCATAATGTAAATGGCTTGGTTGGTAGCATGTCGGCTCAATATGCTATGGTTCCTGAGTTCGAACCCCCCCAAGTAAACTATTTTATTTTTTCAGTTTTTTTTTCTTCGAAAATTTGAAAATTATAAAATATATTATCTTGACGAAATTTTGACAAAACTTATAGAGGTCCAATCGGAAAATTTATAATTTCGATAGCTTAAATCATTTAACCTTAAAATAAGATTTCAGATAAAGTAAATGTTAGAAATCATCATTTAATAACTTTTTAAACTTTATTTTGAAAACTAATCAGAATTGCTAATCAGTGGAGTGGACAGTAAACTGGCTCCCTTCGTTATTGGACATCATAGCCATTTACTATATTTTTCAATACCCAGTAGTGCTAGAACTTGTCCTTGCGCTAGAATACTTGTCCTTACTCTCCAGACCAGTGTTGTAGAGTTGAGTACCGTACAATTCTTCCGGAAGATCACCGAAAAGAATTTTAATTTTAATCACTAGAATTTAACTTTACATCAATGATCTCCATCCATTTGTATAGCTATAGGTAATATCTTGCCTTTCTATCCGTCGGATTTAAAACTAGATCTTAAGATGAAAACTATTGATTTTCTTTAAATTTTCCATTTTCGTGAATTGAAGTTGATAAAAAAACTATTATTATTTATATTAAACTTTAAAATTATATTAAAAAGTTTGCTTGGGGGTTCGAACTAAGGAACCATAGCATATTGAGCCGACATGCTATCAACCAAGCCATTTACATTTTGTGTAATAGAATATAAATTTTGGGTAATATAATAAAACAAATTATTTCAAAAATTAATTAATTTCAAACAAAATTTATTTCTTTAAAACAAAGTTCTATTATTATTTTATTTATTTAGGGTTGTAAAATTAAATAATTTTTCATTTAAAATAAAGTAAATTGAATTTAATTTTAAAATGTAACTGTAATATTACATTTTTCCGTACTGGGTTCATTCAGATTTTGAAATTTGATATTTTAAAATAAATAAAAATCGGTTTTGCTCACTATAGGCGAATTCTATTTAACGAAATTTCTTTAAATATTTTGAAATTTCTTTAATGTAAAGTTTATATTGGAAATTCATCCTTTGTTTGAAATTTGCAGAAATGCAATAAAGAAATTCGCGAAATTTCTTTAAACGAAATTTCTTTAAAAATTCGCGAACTTTCTTTAAACGAAATGAAAAATATTTTTGTAATTAAATATTAATAATCTTGAAAAAGAAAAAAAAAACAACACTGGTTAGTATACTACAACACTGGTTAGTATACTGATGAGATCTGGAGAGTAAGGACAAGTATTCTAGCGTAAGGGCAAGTATTCTAGCACTACTGGGTATTGAAAAATATAGTAAATGGCTATGATGTCCAAAAACGAAGGGTCGAAGTCAGGGGAAACCCTGATGGAGGATCGTAGCAGTTCTGACGTGTAAATCGATTGTCAGAATTGGGTATAGGGGCGAAAGACCAATCGAACCATCTAGTAGCTGGTTCCCTCCGAAGTTTCCCTCAGGTCGAAGTTTACTGTCGAAGGTTTACTGACCACTCCACTGATTAGCAATTCTGATTAGTTTTCAAAATAAAGTTTAAAAAGTTATTAAATGATGATATCTAACATTTACTTTATCTGAAATCTTAAAGGTTAAAAGATTTAAGCTATCGATCATTTAACCTTTAAGATTTCAGATAAAGTAAATAATTATAAATTTTCCGATTGGACCTCATAAGTTTTGTCAAAATTTCGTCAAGATTATATATTTTATAATTTTCAAATTTTCGAAGAAAAAAAAAACTGAAAAAATAAAATAGTTTACTTGGGGGGGTTCGAACTCAGGAACCATAGCATATTGAGCCGACATGCTATCAACCAAGCCATTTACATTATGGGTAATAAAATATATATATCGACCCATGCATCGATAGTTCGTCCAACGAATAGTTCTTGACTTCTTTGGACTTTATCTCAATTTCCTGACATAGAAAAAATCTACAAAAAATCGTACGTGTTCTTAAAAAGAGCAAAATATGTAATCTGTATATTGAGTCAAAACCGTCATTTGGGAAAACAGACACACATTTGGGATTCCATCAGTGTGCTCAATTAGTGTCGGTGGCTTCGTGCGTCTAGCTACAAATTAAGTGTGTGAAGTTATCTCAGAATCTCATCCCAGAAAAAAGTAAAATGTTCATCAGGTAATACTAATTTCATCGCATCCCAGAATTCCCGGAATTTCAATATCAAAATCAGAATTTCAAAATCGAAATTTCAAAATCATCCCAGAAAATTGTGTAATTATTTGAAATTGGGAATTAAGTACTCAAGATCGAACAAAATTCTACCTTTAATAAAGAAAAACTGACAAATCATAATCAATGGGATTTTCAATCCAGATTTTGATCTGGAAAAGTGTTTCCACATAAACTTTGATCTGGATTGAAAATCTCATTGATTATGATTTGTCAGTTTTTCTTTATAGAAGGTAGAATATTGTTCGATCTTGAGTACTTATTTCCCAATTTCGAACAATTTCTGGGATGATTTTGAAAAATTCTGGGATGGGATGAAATTAATATTACCAGATGAACATAATATTTTTTTCTGGGATGAAATCCTGTGATAACTTCACACACTTCTACAAATTCCGACATTAAACATTGAGTTCCGGATATATACTTATATGCTTCTCCTCGGTAGCTACCCATCAATAGTTTTAGCTCACGCAGAAACTTTGCAACTGATTCATCAACGTGATCATACTTTTGAACTACTTATCATACTTGCAACATCTAAAATTTCATCCTCGTTATTCACTAGCAATTCTTCGATATCTGACGATGATAGGTTGTGGAATCCTTCTCCGTCTACCTCATGAGCTAATGTTATGATGTTGGAGTACTCAATCGTGTTAGAAAGCACTGGCTCGTTGTTCATATTTAAAAATATGTACGTACATTAGACTATATGAAGAACAGTTCCCCAGGCCCAAATAAGCGTATACACAGCGATAGTTGGGCCAACGAATATTTTCTGACTTCTCTGGACTATATCTCAATTCCTAGACATAGAAAAATACTACAAAAACTTGTACGTGTTCCTAAACCAGTCACCTATCAAACGATATGCATCGATAGTTGGGCCAATGGGTAGTTCCTGACTTCTATGGATTGTATCGTAGACGATGAAAATTAATAGTCAAACAATCACGGTTAGAATGAATGCGGACCAATTTCTTTTTTCCGGCAGCTATTTTGGTAGCATGCAAGCCTAAATGTAAGTCAAAAATTCAAAACAATTAAATAAGTTCCATAGAGTCAGATTGCTTAGTATTGGCTTTTACTTTTCAAAATAGCAGTGATCTGTCTCTGTGAAATAAGTTCAAATACCGCTCTGATACAAATTCTTGGGTCAATGTCAGAGTAAAATGGTAATTATTTTTCAATATTCTACAATAAGTTACCAACACTTACAATCCCGGTTTTGCATCCATTGGGCTTTTGACCTTCATCATTACTTCTATAGCATAGATATATGCTTTGTCTTATGCATCTGATGCTTCTTACTCTGTTGCTCAAATTTCAGTTTTGTAATAATATTTTTAACTTAAATTCTAGATGCCATTCGTGGTCTTTCTACCTGGGATATTAGATCACGCCATCTATCGTCTAGTAGTGACATTGAATGTACAATTTTTGATAGTCTTACTGTGCTTTGTGGACGTCAATCAGTTGAGTAGTTTGGGAAAAAAATTCCTTCTGCACTTTCTAGGACTCTCTATTATACATATGACCTCCCATAAACTAAATTTTCTACCTGGCAATCGTTTTTGACATCGAAGAAATGCATGTGTGACATCGAAGAAATACATCTCTCAATGCTGGTTGGGACAAACAACCACAACAAACGTTTTGACTGGTAATTTTTTTTTAAATTTGAAGTTCAGCTGTCGCCCAATTATTTCTATACTAGATATTGACTTTCGTTTCCGTCTCTAATTACTTCAAAGTCCTAACATATTGTACACTTAAGGTACGGGGAAGTTTTTCGAGAAATTTTTTATGTTGTAGCACATTGAAAACTCAAAATCTGTCTTTTAGGACTATTACATCTTAAGCCATGTTGCCGCCAATAATTTCTGATCGCAGCAGAATGCGACATCTGTATCTAAATAGTAACATCATTTGTATTATTTATTATGTTTCTTTCCAAACATAAGCTGGAATACCAAAATCTGGTTTCTAGCTGTAAATCAGTAGAGAGTTGATATATTGTATCATCTGCAATTTTTAATCCATCTTTAGGGATTATGCCTCTTGAAATTATGCTAATAAATTAAAAGTTTTATTGATAGCTAATATAATGAACAGAGGTCAAATGTTTAATTCTGAACATGGTTCATACCTGGTGATTGTTGCTCAATCCTCGAAGTGGGGAACTCTTTTAAGCAGAGGCTATCAGACCACATACGAGAGCTTATATACACTTTATACAGCTTTATTGAAAGTACGTTTAATGAACACTGGTCAAATGTTTAGTTCAAAAGCAGTCACTGCTGCCTGTTAACTTATTTAAAAGATAACGCATAAGTAATTAATTGTTGGACAACAACAACTATCAATTAAAAATTGTCAATGTAAAATGTTGTTGTTGTCACTACGATTTATGACAACAACAATGATTTCTATTTCAAAAATTAATTTAGAACCACAAGCTGTAATTTAACATCTAGAGTTCCCGCATGTATATTTTCTAAGACCTTTAAGTTGCGATAATACTTTTATTCGGTAAAAGCCCAAAGCTGTTCGGGTAAAACTTGAACAGAACTTTATACAAATTAACGTTTCTTGAATTAAAAATTACTGCTTTTTGGCTCTGAAAAAGTATTGTAAACTTTTAAGATGGTTTTACGATGTCAGCGGGTTGGAGAGACGCTCCAGGAGTATGCGGTTGATATAGAGCGACTAGTGCACCTACCACATGGCAGGTGAATACACAGAGCGTATTAAGATCGACGCCTTCACAGATGGAATACGGGATCCGGATACGAGACGTGCTGTTGTGTTGTCTCCAAAAGCAACGTTTGCGGAAACCATCGCGTGTGCCCTAACCAACGAGACTGCTAACAACATCATCAAACCAGCAGTCTAGGTACGTCGTGTGGAAGTGGAACCAGCAATCAGTCACAAACAGGGCAATAACATCAAACCAGCAGATAACTGGCGGATAACGAGATTCCGGGATGGAACTAGTAAAATCAGATGTTGGGTTTGTGACAAAATAGGACACATCTCAAGGGAATGCTGGGAGATAAAGCGCAAACGGGCGAGAACACCATCGCCGATGTACCGAAGGCCACCGGAGGAACGTAGAATACCAGCCGAGGAGGAACGCCAAACAACAACAAAGGCGTTAAACGAGTAAGAGTCAGCTTTGAGGAGCAAAAGCTGACTCCCACAACCAAATGCTCCATAACCTTCATCCCCATTTCCAGATTGGCCAAAGGTGGTGATAGCTTGATGGTGCGAGGCGAAGTAGAGGGCCGATCCAGTATGATAACGTTGGACACTGGAGCAACGAGAACGATTGTGCGGCCAGATTTTATCACGGATAGAGTTCAGACAATGAAAGGGTTCAAGTTACAAACGGCGACAGGCGACAGTGCGGCTATCAAAGGAAAGAAGGAGGTTACAATACGAATCGGGAACAACAGTTTTCGACATGAAGTTCTGGTGGTTGCGGATATTGTGGATGAGGTCATCCTGGGAATGGACTTCATGAAGCGAAATGGATTCGTATTGGATGTCGGACGGGGAACATTGCGCTACGGTCGAACTGCCTTTGCAACTGAACAACAGAAAGGAGCCAGTCGTAAGGAGGATAACATTGGATCATCGGACGAAGCTACCACCACACTCGGAAACGATTGTTTGGGGAAAATTGGATGGAGGCCCTGGAACGCAAGGGTTGTGGGTTGTAGAAGCCAACAGTGACGAGATACAAACCAAAGAAATTATCATTGGGAAAGCTTTGGTTAAGCCGGATTGTGACTTTAGAGTTCCGATAAGGGCTCTTAATTTATCGGATGTGACAAAAACAATTAAAAAGGGAACTATCATCGGCCGAGGTGAGGAAGTATCCACCATTATAAAATGCGAGGAGGCGAATCCGTGTGTAAAGGCCAAGGACCAACGACAACGGAAATTAACGGAGGAACTAACACAGAAATGGACGGAACAATTAACGCCAAAAGAAAAACAAGCAGCAAAGGAGTTGCTTCAAAAATATATGTCCATTTTCTGTGGTGCACCGGAAGATAATGGCAGAACAAATATGGTTAAACACCGGATCGACACAGGAACATCAACACCAATTCGACAAGCGCCAAGAAGGTTACCATTGGCTAAGCAAGCAGAGGTGGATAAGATGTTAACTGATATGCAAGCATCGGGAGTAATTGAGCAGTCAACGAGTCCATGGAGTTCACCAGTAGTATTGGTAAAAAAGAAGGATGGAAGCATGAGATTCTGCGTTGATTATCGGAAGCTCAACACAGTTACCAAGAAGGATAGTTACCCATTACCAAGGATCGATGATACACTGGATACATTGGCAGGAGCACGGATGTTTTCAACATTGGATCTGCAGAGCGGCTATTGGCAAGTGGAGGTCGCAGACGAAGATAAGGAAAAGACAGCGTTCAGTGTGGGCAATGGATTATGGAAATTCAATGTCATGCCATTTGGACTTTGTAACGCCCCTGCAACTTTCGAACGGCTAATGGAACGCGTACTTAAAGGACTCCACTGAAAAACATGCCTGGTATATTTGGACGATATCATCGTTATGGGAAAGGACTTCAACGAGTATCTACAAAATCTAGAGGAAGTATTCGAAAGAATCCAATCAGCTGGATTTAAGTTAAGTCCGAAGAAATGTGTATTGTTCCGGGATGAAGTAAAATATTTGGGACACAAAATAACAACAAGCGGCATTCATACAGATGAAGACAAGATCTCTGCCGTAAAGGATTGGCCAAGACCGCAGAATTTACATGAACTAAGGAGTTTCCTCGGACTATGCACATATTATCGACGATTTGTGCCAGGATTTGCCAACATCGCAAGGAGTTTACACGAGCTGACACAGAAGAACAAGCCGTTCCAATGGAGTGATGAACACGAGGAGGCGTTCAACGAACTGAAGCAGCGATTATGTACAGCACCATTGCTTTCGTATCCGGTTCGGAATAAACGTTTTATTTTGGATACGGATGCAAGCCGTTCCTGTCCATCGATTTCCTGTGACAACACTCCTCTTGGGAGGAGTGTTGTCACAGGAAATCGATGGACAGGAACGTGTCATCGCATATTATTGAAAGATCTTATCGAAGCCAGAACGGAACTACTGTGTAACAAGAAGACAAAGATCTTATCGAAGCCAGAACGGAACAACTGTGTAACAAGAAGAGAATTGTTGGCCATAGTGAAATGTGTAGAACATTTCCGAAAATACCTCTATGGCCAAACGGATGTGAAGTTTGTCACAGATCTCAGATTTCTTGAATGTGTAGGTATCACACTGTTAAATACAATTCCCATTGGAAAATAAGTACTTTCCTATAAGAATTTTTAGTACAAATTTAAACACTTGAGTGTTATTTTTTTCGACTTATGTATTTTAATATAAGTAATTAAGAACCATACCCCGAAGTCACACAAAAAAGAGGAAGTTTAAGGTAAAAAATATATTGGTCTTTATTATGTAATCTGTCCTAACATTGACTTGTATTTTCTAAATTTTAATTATTTATTTAATTTATTTTTTAATTAATTTATAAAAATAAAAAAGATATAAGAATCCAATATGGATCTTAAAAATTCAAATTAAGTTTACTCAAAAAAAAATATAAATTATAATAGTAAGTTTCTAGTTGTACATGTTCTGTGTTTCCTATTTATTTTAACTTATTTAATTTAATTTTAGTTTCCGAATTATACATTTGAAAATGGTCTTATGGACCGAAATATTATGTTATTTAAATTATTTAATAAAAAAACACATTATTTAATAAAATTAATAAAATAGTTGGATAAAAAGTATAACTAAAATTTAATCTTTCTTTAATAAAACTATTAACTCCAACAATTAATAAACTAGACTTAATTATTACGGTGTGTACATTAAACGCCATGATCATCAAAAGGAAAAATGGAGCCATTCTAGAACTTAAATTCGACTACAATTTAACCATCAGAAGGAAAATTTATAAATATTTCAATACAAACAATAAATTAAGTAACTATATTCCGAGGCGTTACTTTCTTTTAAAATGCCGCCAAAATCATATAATTCCAAATTTTATAAAAAATGCTGTCAAAAATATAAATCTTCAAAATTTGGACAATATTAACAACCGTATTTATTCAAGACACATACACAACATGAAAACAACTCTATGCAGAAAACTAATTAATCTAGAAATAAAGGTATGTTTACAAAAAATTAATTTTTTATTGGAATTAAATAAAAATCTACACAACGAATTATCTATACAATTAGAATTACATGATTTTGAAATATTAAAGTCGTCACAAATTAGTTATAATGAAAAGTTGTATAAGAAAACTAAAAAACGTCTGATTAAAAAGTACAAAAATTTATTTATCGATCAATTTAACAAGTTTGAAACTAATTTTTCTAATTTGCCCAATGAAAATGATAATAGTGTAGTTAATCTAACTAATTTGACAATTCCATCTAACGTTACGACCCTTCTTAGTTATGGGCCTAAATTTGCCCTTCCAACATCAAAACAACATACTCCGATATTAGAAATACTATCGGAGATTGAATATACTTTACAGAATGTTACGAATATTGAACTACAACAGGAATATAGATTTAACATGTTAAACGAAGTCTTAAAATTCATTAAAAATAATAAACAACCAACTACATTAGATAAATCATTAATAATAGCAATTAAATCACTTAAAAATTTCGTTAAAAATAATACAAATATAATTATCTTAAACAGTGATAAAAGCAAAAAATCAGTTATTATGTTTAAAAATGACTATATTAATAAAATGAACGATTTATTATCTGACGAAACAGTTTATAAAAAAATACCAAAAATTCCACGAGTTCGTAGTGAACTAGAGTATAAAATAAAATTATTACGAAGGACTGGCCAGATTACCGAAGAAATTTATAATAACGTGAAAAATGAATTTCCAATAACACCTCGTATGTATGGGCTACCGAAATTGCACAAACCCGGAATTCCGCTTAGACCAATCGTGTCAAATATAAATTCACTTACTTACCATATTTCCAAACATTTAGTTTCCATTTTAAATGTTCTTACTTTTGAAAGTAATTTTAATGTCAAAAATTCTTATGATGTTAAATCCAAAATTAAAGATATTATAATAAACGAAGATGATACTCTAGTTTCCTTCGATGTTGTTAGTTTATTTACTAACATACCAATTAATATAGTTTTAGATATAATTAATGAACGTTGGAGAGAAATAGAACCATGTACTCATATACATAAAAATGATTTTATTGATTTACTGAAAATAATTCTAACAAAACATAATTATTTTCTATTCAATAATGAATGTTACATCCAATTTTCAGGTTTAGCTATGGGTAATCCTTTGTCTCCTATACTTGCTGACATTGTGATGGAAAATTTATTTAACTATACACTATCATTAAGCTCTTATCAACCGACCTTAATAATAAAATATGTAGATGATTTATTATTAATAATTCCCGAAGCTGAAATTTATACATTTAAAACTATTTTTGAGACATTCAACCATAATTTGAAATTTACAGTTGAAATAGAAAAAGACAATAAATTAAATTACCTAGACCTAACTTTAATTAAAAATAATAACAATATTATTACCAATTGGTATGCTAAACCAACTTCATCTGAACGTATGCTCAATTATTTTTCATGGCATCCAAAACATATGAAAGTTAATGTTGCTAGAAGTTTCATTAAACGTGTTTTAACTTTAAGTGATAATTCATTTAGAGATAATAATATTACAAGAGTTGAACAATACCTAAAGAAAAATAATTATCCAATACATTTAGTTAAAAAATTAATTCGAGATGAAATATATAAATTAGATACTCCATTACAGCCGATTACATTAACCAATACAATAAACAATGATTTGAATCAAGTTCAACCATTTAACGCAACATTAACATATGTCCCATCTCTTTCTTTGAAACTCAAAAATTTTCTTATGTCAATAGGCGCCAATAGAGTATCTTTCAAAATTAAAAATAAACTACAAGGAAAATTTTCAAAATTGAAAGATAAAACTCCCTATGATGAACAAACTCATGTCGTATATTCTATACCTTGTTCATGCGATAAAACATACATTGGTCAAACTTCGAACTCACTTAAATGCAGGATACAAAAACATAAAAGTGACATAAGACTTAATAAAACTACCACAGCCTTGGCCCAACACACACAGTTAACTAAACATATACCAAATTTTTCAAACACTAATATTTTAAACATAGAAAAAACATACAAAAAACGATTATATTTGGAATGTTTCCATATCCTGAACAATAACAAAAACATTAACTTTAAGACAGACACAGAAAATATTAGTTCAACATATAAGTTTATTTTACACACACTTAACAAATCAAAATAATTAACATATCAACATTTAAGATTAATTAAAAATTACAAATAAATATAAAATTGTTATCTGATTTTATTAAGATAATAATATTTATATTTTGTTATAATAATTTTTTTTGTATCACTAAATGTCTTGATTGAGTTGACATTTTTTGTTATGATTTTTGTAGTGGGCTTTTCAGTTATTAATATTAGTGTTACATTGTATTCACATGTATTTTTGTTTGACATTTTGGTTTTTAATATGTTTACATTATAATTTTGTATGCAAACATTCTTGTTTGATTTTTGACGAATTTGAAATTTGGATGAGAACATTATTTGTAGATTTTATAATTGAAAATTCCAATAAGGGGTTTTTTGTAAACATAAATTTTTATTATATTTCATTATTTATTTGTCTGTCCTAACATTGACTTGTATTTTCTAAATTTTAATTATTTATTTAATTTATTTTTTAATTAATTTATAAAAATAAAAAAGATATAAGAATCCAATATGGATCTTAAAAATTCAAATTAAGTTTACTCAAAAAAAAATATAAATTATAATAGTAAGTTTCTAGTTGTACATGTTCTGTGTTTCCTATTTATTTTAACTTATTTAATTTAATTTTAGTTTCCGAATTATACATTTGAAAATGGTCTTATGGACCGAAATATTATGTTATTTAAATTATTTAATAAAAAAACACATTATTTAATAAAATTAATAAAATAGTTGGATAAAAAGTATAACTAAAATTTAATCTTTCTTTATTATGTAATAGTCAGAAAAAGATTACCCAACCTAAAATTGACCAAAAATGGCCATCCAATTTCGAGTCAAATTTATGGCAATATACTTAACACGAAAATATTTATTTAAAAATACCTTGGTCAAACGACTTAAGCACAAGGTGGTTTAAGGAACACAATACACTAGTCAACCTTATGTACTAGTCAGACTTGGATCAACATCTCTAGGATTGGCCGATAATGGCCATGAAAGTTCGAGTGAAAATTATGTCACTATACTTAAAAAGAAAAAATTTCTTAAAACAATACCTTGGTCAAGCGACTTAAGCACGAGGTGGTTTTATGTAGACAATACACAAGAGAACCTCATGTTGTAGTCAAACCTGGATCAACATCTCTAGGATTGGCCAATAATGGCCATCCAATTCCAAGTAAAATTTATGTCAATTTACTTAACACGAAAATATTTATTTAAAAAATACCTTGGTCAAGCGGCTTTAGCACGAGGTGGTTTTATGTAGACAATACACTAGACAACCTCATGTTATAGTCAGTCCTGGATCAACATCTCTAGAATTGGCTGATAATGGCCATCCAATTCCAAGTAAAATATATGTCAATATACTCTACAAGAAAATATTTATTTAAAAAATACCTTGGTCAAGCGGCTTTAGCACGAGGTGGTTTTAGGAACACAATACACTAGCCAACCTCATGTTATAGTCAGACCTGGATCAACATCTCTAGGATTGGCCGATAATGGCCACCCAATTTCGAGTCAAATGTATGTCAATATACTCTACAAGAAAAAATTCTTACAAAAATACCTTGGTCAAGCGGCTTTAGCACGAGGTGGTTTTAGGAACACAATACACTAGCCAACCTCATGTTATAGTCAGACCTGGATCAACATCTCTAGGATTGGCCGATAATGGCCATCCAATTTCGAGTAAAGTATATGTCAATATACTCAACCATAGCTGGATTAACATATCTAGCTTTGACTGATAAGAGCTTGCTGATATTGTTAAAATTAATTCTGTTAAAATGTGAGCAATTTAACATAATCCTAGTAATAATCCAAAGTTTTAGTTGGCGGATATATTAGAAGGAGCGGATAAATCTACAAAAGAAAAAATAGTGAACATTTTTTCTTGAGTACATTTAGGTTGGAATCATATATAAGAATTAGTACTAATTATATCAAAAACACAAACCACAACATTACCGTCTCAAATCAAGATGACTCTGCTATTATGCTGATTTTGAGTATCAATTTAAAATGAATAAATGATGCGCACATAGCAACAGTATGAATGTAAATAATTTGAGATCACACTGTAAATTATTTCTTTGATGGGATCATCTTTCGGTTTTTTTCGTATTATTCAAAATGAAATTCATACGAGTATCCGGTTGATTTCATTTACACCACTGTCTATCGACAATTACAAAGATTAGTCGGTTCTTATCTTTGCTAGATATACCATAGTGAATTTAACAAAGATAAGAACCGAACTACTAGCGGCTCATTTACCGGTACTAGCGGTTGGTTAGGCAACTATGTTGAAACAGATATATATATATATATATATATATATATATATATATATATATATATATATATATATATATATATATATATATATATATATATATGTATGTATATATATATATATATATATATATATATATATATATATATATATATATATATATATATATATATATATATATATATATATATATATATATATATATATATATATATATATATCAGTGTTAAGTAATTTACTAATTTGAAATGAATTGAGCAATAAATGAGCACTTTATAAAATGCAACCGGTGATTTCGGCAAAACTTCATTATAAGAAATGTAAAACAGAGACACACTAAACAAGTTCACACTCATATCATCCATTTTTATGCGTCCCAACCGACCATTTGTTGTTCGATTGGAAAAAGATTATTAAAAATTTTGATTTGTATCTGTGTAAGTTGTATTGTCATTAAAAATTGTGATAATGTACCAGATTTGTTGGTTATGGTCTTGGCGGAATTTTAAGGGAAAGGAAGGGAAGTGGTGAGTGAGTGGCCCCACTTTAAGACAAAACCACTCCATCCTTCGCTAGGGGTATTAATACAAGACTTCGCATTACCGCCTTTCCATAACCAATAAAGATTGAATTATGTGAGATTTTAAATTATCTATTTTGTACTACTTATTGTTAAAGTATAATAGAAAAAATGTAAATAATAATTATCTCTATAATAACCATATCATAATAATCATATCATATATAGAAGACTAAAAAATAAAAACAAAATATTTCAAACTGATACTTCAAAATGTTGTTCCTATTTATTTAACTATCCAATGGGGCTATTTCATTTTATTTTGAAAGTTTTAAAACATTTTTTGAATGCTCCTTTAGTAATAAAATATCATCTTATTTGATGTATGTAGTTTCAACAGTTAGGTTTACTGAAAAGGTTTTGTATTTGTAGATATTTTAAACATGATTTTTGAGGATGTGCTAAACCAAAGAAGCCTAACCTTGTTTTTTTATTAAAATTTGTAGTGTATTATTTATTATTGTTTCACTGATTCATTTCACTGAGCCATTCGGTAGAACCATATCTTTTATTGAAGTTAAAATGGTTTAATTACTTTGGAAACGCCTGAATTTATTGTTTGGAAATTTCATTATAATTTTTGGTTTATTGATGCAATAAAATATTAAAAGTTGAATGAATATTTATATTTATCTGCTCTCCTAATTATAAATAAATAAATAAATATTTAAATAAATAATAGTAAATATTTCAATTGGAAATGAATGTATAATGATATTATATAGCAGTGCTCCTTTGTATTATATGCAGAGCACTTTACTACTCTATAGTACTGGCATTGAAGACTCGCACTTCTACAGAAGGTACAGATGTGTTCATTCAAATCATGACTTTTATTGAATGATGAACAATCCGTTTTGCATCCAGTTAGTATTGGGATTCGAAACTGATCCCTTCTGCGCGAATTAATCAATTTAATGATAAAAATTAATTTGGATTAATCTATATAGTAAACAGAATTTAAGTCAAGAAATTCAATAAATATTTTTGTAAAAGCATCAACTATCAGCCTTACGTTGATTTATGGATTTATGAATATTATATTCTTTTGTACTTATGTCACCATCAGTTACTAAGTCAGTAGTAAACCACCATAGTAGAAGCTATTAATACCATAACTAATTCAATTATACTTTGATGCGATTCCAAATATGTTGGTTACCACCTTAAATAATGATAATTTTACGTTATACAGGTATAAATCCACATCACCGCATAAATATCATTACAAGAAAGAATATTTGAAAGAACAAATGGTCGGAATGTTACGAAACGTCTAACATTGGCTTATTTTGCCGGCTAATTTATTCTCAGCAAAGGGTGTGGGTTTATTAAAACAACAAAAAAAAATAATTAAAACAAATATTATGATCACAAAACAAAAAAAATTTCATATATATTTTATTTATTCTATAACTTAATACATAAAGTAACCTTACTAGTTAAATTGTTGATGGTGAAGTTTGGACATCGCAGGTATCATCCTTGTGCTCACGAACATTTAAAATTTAACTTACTTATTTTATTATAGTCTTTTGATTTATTTATTTATTCATACTATTTATATTAAATTTATATTTATAGTAATTTAACATTATTTTATTAGTTTGAATCACAAATTCACTTATTTTACTAGTTTATTAATATTTTATTAAATCATATATTTTTATTATATTTATAAGAATACTAAAGGTTTTTATTTTTTTATTTAACTTTGTTCTTATTTTTGTTTCGTTTATATAATATTTATTAGTCACTTTAAACCACTATATGTGTGTTCCAAAAACAAAACTATACTTTATGTAACAACTATAACTGTTATCAATTAATGTCTTTTATTTATTAATTTTTATAAATAAAACATTTGATCATCTTAAGATCTTATATGTTTTATATATATATATATATGTTTACCACAATTTATGTGTTTTTTTTTTTATATATATATTTATAACTATTAATGATAACAACTTGTAATGACTTTTTAATGATTTAATATTTAAACTTTACTTTAACAAAAGACTCGATCTTATTTTTTCTAATATCACACAATTTACGTGTTTATCAGTTTTCTTTCGATCGCCAAACAAAAAAAAAAAAAACTCTCTCGATCAATAAATGAGTTTTCTTTTTATAATATTTTCCTTACTTTTTTTTTAAATTTAAGATCCACCCTCTTTTATTTTGTCAACCAATCATTATTATTCAATCTATTTTATAGATCGACCTAAATTGTTGTTTATCCTATTGTTTAAAAAAAAATATGTTTTATAATCCTTATTTTATTGCTTTCGGATGTTTTATTACTTTATTGTTTTATTACCTATAGTTTGTTTATATTAGCAAACATTTTATTTATGATTATAATGATTTATGGTATGCAAAAAAAATATATTGTAAAAAAAAAAAATGTGCTTTACAGATGTTTATATATACATTATTTCGAAAATTTATTTCTTTTATAAATGAATGATATCTACACTCTAGATTAAAATATTTCGAAACGATCTAATAAAAATTTGATCGTTTCAGGAATTACCTCAAATTAACTAAATAGGGTAATATGTTTATTGTTTATTTTATGGAATCATATTTACATATTAAGATAAATATTCGTTTCCAAATTTTAACGAACGCCATTCGTATCATTCTGATTATTCGTTTGACTAAGTCATCATAATACCATTAAATAAGAACTAATCAGAAATGTTAATTCATTTATAAGTGTGTAGTATTTCGTTTCAAGGTTATATTTATGAAGTTGGAAAGTTTAACTTTGGATGTAGTCGGTAAATCCTTATTTACTAACAAAAAATGGTTTTCTGATTATTTTCAATAAAATGATTATCTACCTACTATATACATAATTACACTTTTACGTTTGTTTCCTGCAATGCTGCCGCTTGGGTAAAACAGTTAAAATAACAACTATTTCATTCATATCGCTATAGCTTACATCAGTATATTTCATTTAGTTTTTCCCCGTAATATTACCACTTGTAAATGTTTTCTTCTATTTCGAATTATGCAAACGCCAAATTATAAATTTTTTTTAAAAGTTATGATTTATTTTAAAATTTTTAATGATCGTTTTCCAATCGAAAATGGATGATATGAGTGTGAACTTGTTTAGTGTGTCTCTGTTTTACATTTATTATAATGAAGTTTTGCCGAAATCACCGGTTACATTTTATAAAGTGCTCATTTATTGCTCAATTCATTTCAAATTAGTAAATTACTTAACACTGATATATAAATATATATATATTATATATATATATATATATATATATATATATATATATATATATATATATATATATATATATACATATATATATATATATATATATATATATATATATATATATATATATATATATATATATATACATATATATATATATATATATATATATATATATATATATATATATATATATATATATATATATATATATATTATATATATATACATATATATAAATATATATATATATATATATATATATATATATATATATATATATATATATATATATATATATATCTTTATATATATATATATATATATATATATATATATATATATATATATATATCTGTTTCAACATAGTTGCCTAACCAACCGCTAGTACCGGTAAATGAGCCGCTAGTAGTTCGGTTCTTATCTTTGTTAAATTCACTATGGGTTATCTAGCAAAGATAAGAACCGACTAATCTTTGTAATTGTCGATAGACAGCGGTGTAAATGAAATCAACCGGATACTCGTATGAATTTCATTTTGAATAATACGAAAAAAACCGAAAGATGATCCCACCAAAGAAATAATTTACAGTGTGATCTCAAATTATTTACATTCATACTGTTGCTATGTGCGCATCATTTATTCATTTTAAATTGTTATTCAAAATCAGCATAATAGCAGAGCCATCTTGATTTGAGACGGTAATGTTGTGGTTTGTGTTTTTGATATAATTAGTACTAATTCTTATATATGATTCCAACCTAAATGTACTCAAGAAAAAATGTTCACTATTTTTTCTTTTGTAGATTTATCCGCTCCTTCTAATATATCCGCCAACTAAAACTTTGGATTATTACTAGGATTATGTTAAATTGCTCACATTTTAACAGAATTAATTTTAACAATATCAGCAAGCTCTTATCAGTCAAAGCTAGATATGTTAATCCAGCTATGGTTGAGTATATTGACATATACTTTACTCGAAATTGGATGGCCATTATCGGCCAATCCTAGAGATGTTGATCCAGGTCTGACTATAACATGAGGTTGGCTAGTGTATTGTGTTCCTAAAACCACCTCGTGCTAAAGCCGCTTGACCAAGGTATTTTTGTAAGAATTTTTTGTTGTAGAGTATATTGACATAAATTTGACTCGAAATTGGGTGGCCATTATCGGCCAATCCTAGAGATGTTGATCCAGTCTAACTATAACATGAGGTTGTCTGGTGTAGTGTCTACCTAAAACCACCTCGTGCTAAAGTCGCTTGACCAAGGTATTTTTGTAAGAATTTTTTCTTGTAGAGTATATTGACATAAATTTGACTCGAAATTGGATGGCCATTATCGGCCAATCCTAGAGATGTTGATCCAGGTCTGACTATAACATAAGGTTGTCTTGTGTATTGTCTACCTAAAACCCGCTCGTGCTAAAGCCGCTTGACCAAGGTATTTTTGTAAGAATTTTTTCTTGTTGAGTATATTGACATAAATTTGACTCGAAATTAGATGGCCATTATCGGCCAATCCTAGAGATGTTGATCCAGGTCTGACTATAACATGAGGTTGGCTAGTGTATTGTGTTCCTAAAACCACCTCGTGCTAAAGTCGCTTGACCAAGGTATTTTTGTAAGAATTTTTTCTTGTAGAGTATATTGACATAAATTTGATTTGAAATTGGATGGCCATTATCGGCCAATCCTAGTGATGTTGATCCAGGTCTGACTATAACATGAGGTTGTTGAGTGTATTGTCTACATAAAACCACCTCGTGCTAAAGCCGCTTGACCAAGGTATTTTTGTAAGAATTTTTTCTTGTAGAGTATATTGACATAAATTTGACTCGAAATTGGATGGCCATTATCGGCCAATCCTAGTGATGTTGATCCAGGTCTGACTATAACATGAGGTTGGCTAGTGTATTGTGTTCCTAAAACCACCTCGTGCTAAAGCCGCTTGACCAAGGTATTTTTGTAAGAATTTTTTCTTGTATTATATTGACATACATTTGACTCGAAATTGGATGGCCATTATCGGCCAATCCTAGAGATGTTGATCCAGGTCTGACTATAACATGAGGTTGGTTAGTGTATTGTGTTCCTAAAACCACCTCGTGCTAAAGTCGCTTGACCAAGGTATTTTTGTAAGAATTTTTTCTTGTATTATATTGACATACGTTTGACTCGAAATTGGATGGCCATTATCGGCCAATCCTAGAGATGTTGATCCAGGTCTGACTATAACATGAGGTTGGCTAGTGTATTGTGTTCCTAAAACCACCTCGTGCTAAAGCCGCTTGACCAAGGTATTTTTGTAAGAATTTTTTCTTGTATTATATTGACATACATTTGACTCGAAATTGGATGGCCATTATCGGCCAATCCTAGAGATGTTGATCCAGGTCTGACTATAACATGAGGTTGGTTAGTGTATTGTGTTCCTAAAACCACCTCGTGCTAAAGTCGCTTGACCAAGGTATTTTTGTAAGAATTTTTTCTTGTATTATATTGACATACATTTGACTCGAAATTGGATGGCCATTATCGGCCAATCCTAGAGATGTTGATCCAGGTCTGACTATAACATGAGGTTGGCTAGTGTATTGTGTTCCTAAAACCACCTCGTGCTAAAGCCGCTTGGCCAAGGTATTTTTTTAAGAATGTTTTTCTTGTAGAGTATATTGACATACATTTTACTCGGAATTGGATGGCCATTATCGGCCAATCCTAGAGATTTTGTTCAAGGTCTGACTATAACATGAGGTTGGCTAGTGTATTGTGTTCCTAAAACCACCTCGTGCTAAAGTCGCTTGACCAAGGTATTTTTGTAAGAATTTTTTCTTGTAGAGTATATTGACATAAATTTGATTCGAAATTGGATGGCCATTATCGGCCAATCCTAGTGATGTTGATCCAGGTCTGACTATAACATGAGGTTGTCTAGTGTATTGTCTACATAAAACCACCTCAAGCTAAAGCCGCTTGACCAAGGTATTTTTGTAAGAATTTTTTCTTGTAGAGTATATTGACATACATTTGACTCGAAATTGGATGGCCATTATCGGCCAATCCTAGAGATTTTGTTCAAGGTCTGACTATAACATGAGGTTGGCTAGTGTATTGTGTTCCTAAAACCACCTCGTGCTAAAGTCGCTTGACCAAGGTATTTTTGTAAGAATTTTTTCTTGTAGAGTATATTGACATAAATTTGACTCGAAATTGGATGGCCATTATCGGCCAATCCTAGAGATGTTGATCCAGGTCCGACTATAACATGAGGTTGGCTAGTGTATTGTGTTCCTAAAACCACCTCGTGCTAAAGCCGCTTGACCAAGGTATTTTTGTAAGAATTTTTTCTTGTAGAGTATATTGACATAAATTTGACTCGAAATTGGGTGGCCATTATCGGCCAATCCTAGAGATGTTGATCCAGGTCTGACTATAACATGAGGTTGGCTAGTGTATTGTGTTCCTAAAACCACCTCGTGCTAAAGTCGCTTGACCAAGGTATTTTTGTAAGAATTTTTTCTTGTAGAGTATATTGACATAAATTTGACTCGAAATTGGATGGCCATTATCGGCCAATCCTAGAGATGTTGATCCAGGTCTGACTATAACATGAGGTTGGCTAGTGTATTGTGTTCCTAAAACCACCTCGTGCTAAAGCCACTTGACCAAGGTATTTTTGTAAGAATTTTTTCTTGTAGAGTATATTGACATACATTTGACTCGAAATTGGATGGCCATTATCGGCCAATCCTAGAGATGTTGATCCAGGTCTGACTATAACATGAGGTTGGTTAGTGTATTGTGTTCCTAAAACCACCTCGTGCTAAAGCCGCTTGACCAAGGTATTTTTTTAAGAATGTTTTTCTTGTAGAGTATATTGACATAAATTTTACTCGGAATTGGATGGCCATTATCGGCCAATCCTAGAGATTTTGTTCAAGGTCTGACTATAACATGAGGTTGGCTAGTGTATTGTGTTCCTAAAACCACCTCGTGCTAAAGCCGCTTGACCAAGGTATTTTTGTAAGAATTTTTTCTTGTAGAGTATATTGAGATACATTTGACTCGAAATTGGATGGCCATTATCGGCCAATCCTAGAGATGTTGATCCAGGTCTGACTATAACATGAGGTTGGCTAGTGTATTGTGTTCCTAAAACCACCTCGTGCTAAAGTCGCTTGACCAAGGTATTTTTGTAAGAATTTTTTCTTGTAGAGTATATTGACATACATTTGACTCGAAATTGGATGGCCATTATCGGCCAATCCTAGAGATGTTGATCCAGGTCTGACTATAACATGAGGTTGGCTAGTGTATTGTGTTCCTAAAACCACCTCGTGCTAAAGTCGCTTGACCAAGGTATTTTTTTAAGAATGTTTTTCTTGTAGAGTATATTGACATACATTTTACTCGGAATTGGATGGCCATTATCGGCCAATCCTAGAGATTTTGTTCAAGGTCTGACTATAACATGAGGTTGGCTAGTGTATTGTGTTCCTAAAACCACCTCGTGCTTAAGTAGATTGACCTAGGTACGATTATATGACAAAATATTATGCTGCTGATTAATATCTTATTCAGATTTTTTTCTGGTAATTAAATATTAACAGATTTTCTTATTTGAAAAAAATGCGATAATGGTTTATATCTTTGGTTTTCTGTATATTTTGATATTGGATTTAGTACATTCATGCAGTATTTGATTTTGACAGCGAATCAAATTTCAATAGTATTCTATATTTATTTATTTAATGCAAAATATTTTTACGTTTTTACTAAGATAGTGCAATAATAATTTTCATGTCATCTTTAGGGTTAAATAAATTATGTTTAGAAATATTAGAATATTGAAAAATTTAGTTTTGAATTATTTTCATATTGGTTTTTATGTGATCTACTTCTATCTCGTTTTTCCCATCAAAATTGTATAAATTAAGCTAGATTTATCTCACTAAGCAATACAATTGTATTTAATTAATTTGTATTGAATCATATTTAATTTTTCCTCTTAAAAACTGATGCATTTTCATTTTCTTTGAAAATGTTGTAAATTTACAATAATAACAGTGTACATTTCACAACTACATAGAGAATTCAATTGGAATTAGTAAAATTCCAATTGGAATTGTATACGTATACAAAAAATCTGGGAAAAAAAATCTGTGACATACTTCACAGGCTCTGTTCCAGGCATAAAAAACAGTGAAAAAATCACAGGAAGAATATAATTCGGACGATATCCGTAATGTAACCAGTGTTAAAAAAATAGAAAAAGCAGGTTCCAATATCTTCGTGTTATAGTTTTTGGAAGGGAATAATGGGGTAGAGAGCTGAAGTGTAGACACTAAAGACAACAGATGAGGTCCTTTTGAATGTCAAATAATAAGGAAAGCAAGAAATAGCAAGTAGAAGTTCTCCGCTCGGTTGAAAAAAACAGATTTATATGAAATCGGTAAGGAAGCATATACAGAAGCTCAAACAATGGTAGCTAACCGCCCTCTATAAAAAAGTAGTCAAAATTTTAGGTCTCAAAATGGAAAACTCGTATTGGTTGCTTCGGGAAAATCATTATATATAACTGTTTTTAAATAGATGGGCCTTATTATAATTATTAAAATTGGCTGAAATCCTGTTAGCAGTTTGAACCAGAGCAGAGAAGACAGTAGATTTACAGGAATAGTCCTAGAGTTAAACCAAGCGGTCCCATGTGGTCGAAAGCCAGTCAGCTGCTGATGAAGTGTCAGCTATCATCAACATCTTCAAGACATTCTTCGCATACGGTTTCAGTGTCAAGTCCCATGCGATGAAGTAGACTTTTGAAATGACTATGGTCAGTAAGTAAAGAAACCAATATTCTCAACCTGTTATTTTTCAATGAAAGAACGTAGTTGGTTAGCTTATGGTTAAGCCTCATTACAAAGAAATACAAAGTAAGCCATAAAGAAAGTGGCAGCATAAATAATACCAACTACACGCTGTGTCGGATGAAGTTTTAGAAGCATATAGAAGACATACTCTTTTTAATCTTTGAATTGTTTAGTAATGAACTCAAAGATTGCAAAACATTCGAGCACCGTCTATGTGGGATCTAATGGGCGTTTGATGTGAATAATGGAAGTTTCATGTTAATAACGAAGATTGTTGCTTGTTTCCATCGATAAAGTTACTAAATAGACATGCAGATACCAATCCTTTCATGATAGAGTTTTGCATACCAGGGACAATTAAGTTTAACGGCGTTACCATGCCGGTTATTAAGGGTATCATATTTCATCAAGCCCGCTGGGTGGAGGTATCCACGTTTCATAAATATTTTGAACGAAACATAAGGTCCATAAAACACCACAAAAGTATCCAGAGCCTGTCGTACGGGCCGAATAACTCTGATTGGGTCGTTGGGTCACGACCCGCATTCGTAAAAACCAACAAATGTGAAAAATGTCAATGTTTAAGTACCTTGATACGAGATTAAAGATCGGTACGTGGAACGTGCGACCAACAAATTTACGGGCGGCGGAGTACTAATTGCCGTGAACGCTTCAATTACCAGTGAAAAAATTCAACTCTCCTGTTGTCAAGTCGAAAATGCCTGTGTAATAATAACAATCGATAAGAAAAAAATATACATTTATACTGTGTACATATCACTCTCTTCACCAAGTGAAACATACACGCACCGCATTGAAACGATCCAAGAAATTTATAATCTTACTAAGCCGTGTGAATCTTTGGTAGTAGTGGGAGATTTTAACCTTACCAATGTAACCTGGTCCTATGACGAAGATCTAAAATGCATGCTTCCATTTTCTACTCTATCTGATATTGAGTGTGGTTTTATTGATGCCTGCTTTTACTTCGATCTTAAACAAATAAATCATCTTCCAAATGTAAATGGTAACTTTCTTGATTTGTTCCTATAGCAAACGAAGTCGACATCTTTAAAGTAAATGAATCACTGTTACCATTCACATGCAACGATATTCATCACAAATCCATGGAATTCAGCTTTAAAATATCAGAAATTAATGAACACTGCAATTTCCATCAAGAACCAGGTATACGACATAACTTTGCCAAAGCTAACATCGTTGGACTTATAGGCTACTTGAATAATAAAAATTCGGACGAAGAAATTGATGGATTAACTGATATTAACTCTAATATTAACAATTTCTATGATATATTATTCGATGGATTCGATCAGTTTGTACCGCTAACAAAAACTACATCAATCATCCATCAACCATGGTCCATGGTACGATGATAAATTAATCAATTTGAAAAATAAAAAAGACCACGCGTATAAAAAAATGAGACGTACCTATTCAGACGAAGATAAACAAAAATTTATTGCAACTAAGGAACAATTCAATGCGTACTATGGTGATTGTTACCACCCAGGTGGCGCAGTGATTAACGCTGCGGCAGTTGGAGCGGAAGGTACCGGGTTCGAATCCCGATTCGGGGCAAGATTCAAATGGGTTTTTCACCTTCGATCATGAAGGTGTGGAAAATGAACATATATATCTGGATCCCTTGTCGTTTTTAGAATCTATTGGCCGACCCACCGTCCATGTCAGTACTATAGGCTGACATGGAACTATGCAACGCGCAGAGGGTACTACGAAAAAACTCGGATATATAGCCGTACATAGAGTAGTATCACAACAGACCGGTCGCCGGTCTAAGTGTGCGATAGCAGCCACAACAACCTAACCTAACCTAACCATGGTGATTGTTTCAAGAAATACATGATCAAAGTTCAAAATAATATTAAAAGTGATCCCAAATATTTCTGGAATTTTTTCAGTGACAAGAGGAAAACTAAAGGATCACTATGTATCTGGATATATCATGTGCATCAGAACCCAAAGAAATAGCAAACCTGTTCTCATCATTTTTCCAAACAATTTACAGTTCTAATAATTCACCTTGTAATAATCATCCTCCGAGCTACGCAAATTGTTCAATACATATCCAAACTTTTTCTGAAGAGGAGATACTATAACTGAGTGGACCTGATTCTATGTGGACCTGATCTATATCATCCATCATTAAATTATTGGCTGATGTAGTTTACAAGCCTTTAAAACTCATCTTTAATAAATCATTCCAAACCGGAATTTTCCCTGATAAATGGAAAATTTCGAGACTCACACCGATTTTCAAATCTGGTAAAAGAAATGAAATTTCCTGCTACTAGTCTGCAATTCCTTCAAGAAAACAGTTTTAAGCCATGTATCATTTCATCAACATGGATTTATGCCTGGCAGATCAACTACCACCAACCTAGTTGAGTTTACTAGCATTACTACAAAAGCTTTAGAAAATCATCAGCAAATTGAAACCATATACACCGACTTCAGTAAAGCTTTTGACTCCATTCAACATCGCCAGATATTGATTATACTTGACATGTTTTGTTTTTCGTCAATGTTTGTCAAATGGTTTCAATCTTACTTAACTAAGAGATACCTATTTATCGAAATAGCTGGTGAAAAGTCCAATCCTATTTTGGCAAAATCTGGAGTTCCCCAGGGTTCAAATATTGGTACCTATCTCTTCCTGATATTTATTGACAACATCACTAAATAATTTAACACTCTTCCGTGCTTTTATTTAATTTTTTTTTTTTTTTTTTTATTTATTTATAATATAATATAATATTTACAACAATAATTCATAATGATGATTTCCAATGGATTTCTTGTCCTTTTAAGGAGATCAACATTATAAATGAAATACATTTATGTTAATTTATGTTTAATAAATTATTTATTTCAAAGCTACTAGGTTGAATTTATTGAATGTAATCAGCGACAAGTGATTGATAGTAAATTTTTAAATTTTTCTTAAATTGGTGAATATTAACTGAGTTTTTGAGGATATCCGGCAATTTATTATAAATGGTAGGACCAGAAAACCTAATAGATTTTCGTCCAAACTCATTAGCTATTGAGCCACAAGATAAATTATTTGCAAATCTAGTGTTATAATTATGATTGTTTTTTGAAAATTCTAAATTGGAGAGAAATAAAGATATCTTCAACGTCTTATACATATATAGAGACACTTGATACTCATGCAGCGCACCTATGGGTAGAATTCCTATCGATTCGGTTTTATATAATGACAATGAAGAAAATCGTGGAGGTAATGTCATAATAGCTTTAATACTTTTGTTCTGCATGATTTGAATTTGTTTTAATTTGTTTATGCTCGCAGTTCCATAAATGATTATTCCGTTTAAAATTGTCGGGTGTATAAAAGCAAAATACATCAATCTCAATACATATTTTGGGACATAATAAGAGAGTCTTCTTATAAGTCCGACCATAGGAGCCATTTTGCTACATATAATTTTAATATGTTTATCCCATAACATATGAGAGTCAAATGTTACTCCTAGGTATTTGAACTGATCAACTCTCTCAACCACGATATTTTCTATATTGAAAGATGATATTGCAAAAGAACTTTTGTGTGGTGATTGAAAAATTATAAATTTAGTTTTGGCTAGGTTCAAAGAAATAAGATTAGACTTGAAGTAATCTAATAAAATATGCATATCGTGTTCCATGTTCTTAGTTATAATTAATGGATATTTTGTTTCGTAAAATACTGCGGTATCATCAGCAAAAATACGAATATGGCCCCTCAATAGTAATTTCGAAATGTCATTAATGAAAATTAAAAACAGTAGTGGTCCTAGTACACTACCTTGTGAAACTCCACAATGCACATTAAGAATACTACTGCTTATCCCATCAATTTTAACATATTGTTGACGATTTGTTAAGTATGTTTTCATTAATTTGTAGGATATTCCACGAAATCCATAATTATATAATTTGGCGAGAAGTAGTTCATGATCAACAGTATCGAAAGTTTTTTTAAGATCAAGAAAAAGAGCACTTACGTACTCCTTTCGATCCAAAGCATTATATATCATATTCGTTATCTCTACAAGAGCCATTTCAGTACCTGCACCTTCTCTAAAACCGTATTGATATGCATAGAAGAAATTAGAATCATTTAAAAAATTTCTGAAGCGACTGCTTATTACTTTTTCTATGATTTTATCGAATACAGATAGAGTTGAAATAGGTCTGTAGTTGGAAATCAAATCTTTATCACCACTTTTAAAGATTGGTATGACTTGAGCTATTTTTAAAGAATTTGGATGTTCACCAGTTTCAAATATTTTATTAATAAATTTAGCGAGAATATCTAAAAAAAAATGAGACATTACGCTTCACTACTTGATTCCGAATATTATCTGGCCCGCCACCTTTACAGCAATTGAGATTGCAAATTATATTATAAATTTCCACCGGTGTAGCAAAGGACAGAAATATTGAGTTCATGTTTGATTGAATTGTGTTAAATTTGTAAATATCTCTATCACCTCGAATAGCTTCACCCAGCAGAGTACCAACGCTAACAAAGTAATGATTAAACACATCAACAATATCAATTGTACTACTATATTTTTTATCATTAAAAACGATATATTCAATTTTAGATTTACTGTTGTTACAATTTAAGAACTGATTTATATTTTTCCATAAGTTTTTTTGGCTTACATTGGTAAACATGTTTTTATAAAACCTTTTTTAGCAAAATATTTCTCAGATGCTATTTTTTTATTGATAGAACAGAGACGATTCCGAGTTTCAATGTTAGAAGAGTTTAATTTGCACTTTTTCAAAATTCTGTTGCGCTTTCCAATCAATTTCCATAGATCGAAGGTCATCCAGAGACAAGAGCTAGACTTCAATTTTGCAACAACACCTTTAATAGTTGTAAATTTAGCTACTAAGAAATTATATTGATCACTAATTAATTTAAGAGTTGATTCAGGATTAGTAATATCAAAAACTGTTGTCTTAAGAAACTCGTCAAAACACTCATCAACCTTGCTAAAATCAATAACTTTTTTCTCTAATTTCTGTCGAAAAAACTTTTCTTTAAAGTAAATAGATGAAAAGATGAAACTATGATCACTTATATTTGAGAAAATTGTAGAATTATTTATCGAACAAATATTAGAAAAACTACAAGCAACATGATCTAGAATGTTATTACTAATAAATCTAGTAGCAAACGTATTAGTAACAATCATCCCAGAACTCATTAAAATGTTTTTATAATTAGAAACTATATTCCAATCTTTATTATCTGGAATATTTAAGTCGCCAACAATAATTGTATCGCAATTGGTATTGACAAAACTTTCCAAAAAGTTCTCCAAAAAATTGTTGAATAAACTAATATCGGAAGCAGGTGGTCTATAGAAAGCACACAGTTTAGTTGCTGCTAGGCCAGAAAGTTCAATACAAATAAAATGAAATGGATAATTTCCATCATCGCATTGTAAAATTTTAAAATTCAAATGATTTCTAATAAAAACTACTAAGCCACCGCCAGCTCGATTATCACGGCATGAAAAAATATTATGAAAATTATTAATTTTAAATGATATGGTGTTTATGCTATGAACCCAAGTTTCACTAAGTACAAGTATATCGATATCTTCATTAATTCTTTCACAAAATATAAGAACCTAATCAAGTTTACCCAATTTATTCATACCACGGACATTGAGTTGAATAATGTTTAACTTTTTCTTATTGAGATCTATACGATTTTGACTTAAATACAATGAGCATTCATCAACATTAAGAAAGTTATTATTTACGCAGTTCTTTTTAAGCAATTTATAAAATTTACTCATGGACACAAGAAGTAATAATTACATTCAAATAATCCAATGCACAGTTAAAATTTAAAAAATTTACGTAGCAGCAAGTAACTGCACTATAAATACAGAACATTATCACGATATGTGTAAAAATAAACAAAAATAAAGAAAAAAAATATAATAAAATCAAATGAAATGTAAAAAAATAATTTAAAAATATAAAAAAATAATTTAAAAAATTATTTAAAAATTTAACTTTAAAAGCATTTTGACATAAAAAATTTGTACAAATATAATATATAAAATATAACAATAAATTATAGTAGTATACTGCAACCACTGATGATCTTAAAATATTTTCTGATGATCTTAAAATATTCCGAACAATTAACGATAGAAGTGACTCTTACAAGCTTTAAGAGGATGTTGACAAGATTTGTTCATGAAATGAACCAGTTAAACTCAATATTCAAAAATGCAAGATAATGGTCATATCATAGAAAACATGTCCAATAATTGCCAATTATAATATCAATGGAACATTAATTGAACGCGTCACCACAATTAAAGACCTAGGTGTAACATTTGTCAGTGATATTTTTCTCTCCAGACACATCGATCAGAGTATATTGAAGGCAATTCCATGTTCGGGTTTCTTCGTCGCTGGATCACCGAGATTAAAGACCAAAATGCACTTTTTGTACTATACTTTGCATACATAAAATCTCAGCTTGAATATGCAGTAGCAGTTTGGTGCCCCCATAACGCTGACCACATTAATAAAATTGAGGGTGTACAAAAGCGAGTCTTACTCAATATTATGAAAAAAGAAAAACAAATTGAAACTACAACTACAATTTACCATTCCATGAGAACCTGGCCCTCTTACCACCTTACACTGTACGCTGTAAAGCATATAATATTGCAACTTTGGTTAATCTGTCAACTGTCTGTGCTCATGCGCCCACTGATGTAACCAACCCCAAAATAAAGACTCATTTTACAATAATTTGGATAATCTGATAGCGTCTATATTTGAGCACGATGTTAGATTGGTGATTGGTACCTTTAATCAGACGCTAGAGCTGGCAGAAATCAGACCGACTCATGTATATAATTCCGTACTCCCGACCCGAAACTGCGACCAAACATGAAGAAATGGCCTATTACAAATAAGAGTAAATTTCTTGGAAAATATTGAGTATGCTAGTAGCAACTAAAGTGAATGCTGCCCTTTTCATTTTTTGGTCCCATTTTATGAGCCCAAAGAAAATAGTCTGAAGCTCTAGTTACATTTACTGTACGGAGAGCTTATTTTCAAAGTGAAGTGTTGATCGAGATGTAACAGATTCGGATGAAGGACGTTATGTTCGACTCCACCATCTGTTTTGTCTGCCCCACAGAAATATAAAGAGATTAAGAACTAAGGATTGTACCTTTCCTTTTCCGATAAGATTATGCCACATATCATACATAAAGCTTTGGTAAAGGTTTTGCCAGTTCAATACCGTACACATCCGACAACAACCCAATCTAATTAAGTTAGTGCACATGTCTGAGATAAAAATACTCACGTAAATTTAAATATTTGTTCACGTTCGAAACGACATATTTACTATTACGTGATTTTATTCGAACGTCGCTTCATATACATATATACAGAAGATTATGAACGACTTGTCGTTCTATTATGAGGTTATATGTAATTGCCATCAAAATTTTATTGAACGTAAATGAGAGATACACGAACTATATATGTGTTTGGCACAGATGGAGCCCCGTTAAAAATATTGGTTTACCACAATATTCTATAAACATGTAATCCGAACTTATCTTAAAAGTTTATTTAAATATACTCGTGTACTGGGTACCAAAAACAAAACCACATTCCTTGTTTAGTCTTAAACAGCAGATATATACGTAACAAATGTACTTTATATCCTTTTAACAAGAAAACAACTGGTTAATTTAAAATCACTTCCAAAACCCATATAAACATACGAATACACTCCCCAAAAAAAAAACATTTTACGAGAACATAAACACACAACTATGTAAAGTACTGTAAAATTTAACAACTAATTTAACATTTTATTTCATAAAACAACAAAATATTATATAAAGCTTTCATATATGTTGTACAAAAAAAAGCTCGGTATATTGTATATAAACACACACACACACTGTACCAAAAACTCACTTAACCAGACCAAATTGAAATAAAATTATAATTTATGTTGTTTGTGTTTTTTTTTGTGCCAGTTATATTCTGTTCCATGTTTTGTGTGTTGTCAGTTTTTCACATTTTTATTTTATTTTTTTTTTTTCATTCTCGAAAAATTTTTCAAAACCATCTGTCACATCATATTGAATATGATAAAAATCCTTAACAAAAAATCCCAAACCCAACAACACAACGATGACTGTACCATTACCCACACATATGTATATGTATATGAGTATACACACACACTCACAAATCTCGGAATAAATATTATCTCAATTTTCTAGAAATGATTTTCATAAATCAGAATATGTATGTATATGTGTATGGGGTTGGGGGGATGGGTATTTAGGTACATGAAAAACATTTTTTAAAAGAAAATTCAATTTCGTTCTATAACTACACATCACGAATACATGGTACACAGTATTATTCTACCATTATGTTGTAAAAAGCATTGTAGTCAAATAATAAACTATAAAAAGCTCTTCGACCTACATAAAACGGTTATATGTTTGTATTTCGATGTTGACTTAATTAATTGTCAATTAAACAAAATATATTCGCAGCAAATAAAATGTATAATTCTTTTGAAATGCTGAAGCCTAATATCAACACAAAACAAGCTTTTGTCGCATACACATACACGACAATAAAAAAAAATTGTTGAATAAATAGCATAAATACTAAAGTGGTGGGAAACACCTCTGAATCCTCACTCTCGTTGAAAAAGCACATAGTAAAAAGCACAAAAATTTTCCAACCAAGCTAATACCTTTGGGTAAAAATCACACATAACCTTAAAGCTCGTTGTTGCTTTTATGCCTATATACATCAAGTCGCAGCCAAACATTGACTTGTGGCTATGAGTTCGAAACAGTAAACTTTTTTCTGTGCTTCATACATCTCCTATCAGTATCAGACTATACGGACTATTTGTCGTTTGACTAACTCTGGGCTTGTTAACAATTCATTTCGTACATTAAAAATTCATACGACATTTTTTGTTGTTGTTGTTGTATTGTTAGCGGTGATGTTTTAATATTTTCCTGTGTGATTGCGTGAATATGTCATAAACTGGAAAATGTTGAAAAATTGGGTAGCATAACATATTTGTTCGAAAAGGTAGACGTAATGTGATGGCATGACAGATGTTAAAATATTTTGGGTGCATAAATATTAAAGAGCTTTTACAAATTTGATTTGGTGTACAAGCATTGAGCTGGGTAATGATTATTGTATTATATATCTATAAATGTTAGGTTTTGGTTGAGTAAATACCCTGATTCTGTATAGGAGAACGGGTCTGATCAATAATCTCATCTGTACAATTTAAGCATATTCGACAAGACACACCCTTAATAAGCAGAAGCACCGAGCCATATAGTTTTTTTTAATGATTATGTAGCACTGTCGGGACAGTCGATAATTGTACGCCTGTTTTTCGGATGGAAGCACACCTGTGTTTCGACCAGGATAAGGTCGCATTAAATTAGGCAGCAATGGAAATGCTTCATCCCCAATAAAAACATATGGATATTTCATTGTTCCGAATGTTTTTGTGGTGGAGGTAAGCTAAGCTCAGTCCCACCGCATATTATTGACCTACCAAAATTGCTTCTTCTGAATATGTTGCTGTCGCCAATATGACCAGGCGCGCCAATATCCACTATAATAAATTTATAGGTTGCGTCGCATATTGCACAAAGAACTACGCTACGACTGTGCTTGTAGTTGCGGTAGATAGAACCTACGTTGCCAAATGCCTAAAAATATAAAATTTCTGTCAATATACACTCACGTTCCTATATTATTGATAATTAATTACTTGAATAAGGACGTGCTTCCCGTTCATTGCACCCAAACAGAGCGGAAAATTCCACTGTTGTTCAAAATCATCGCTGATTTTCTTCCATAATGAATCGTTTGGCACGGGAAACACAGTATCTTTTAGTACTTGCCACAACTTCTGGCAAGTATCTCGAATTATACTGGATGTTGTACTTTTACCCAAACGAAAGCCAAACCATCCAATTGACACCATACTGTCACCACTGGCGAGGTAACTAAATAAAATATGCAAATACATGAATTGTCAGTAATAAACGTTCACCTGCAGGAATGGATCTTTTTCCGACGGAGAACATTTTCGGAGAACGAAACCACACGCCAACCTAAAACCTTGTTGCGAATACCTTTGAAGATCGATTTACAATATCTGCCAACTAAATATCGATTAAATAAATATCAGTGATAGTGTTAGAAGTGAAAATGAGTGATACGCAAAATGGCGGAAATAGTTCTTTGAAAAGGATCCGTACTTATATGAAAGGCAGCATGACTAAGCTCTCTCGAAATTATATCAAGTCCATCAATGGGAACACAAATCCGGAAGAGATTAAGATTAGACTTACAAATGTTGAGCGTTATCGAAATGAGTTTTTCGAGTTACAAACCAGAATAATCACAATGGACAATGAAGAGGAGCTAGATCTAGACTTCGAAGACAACTATTACCAAAAGCGCAACCAAATTCGCTCAGTGATACATTTTTAGAAACTTCCATGCCGGAAAATCACGTTGACGTAAAACTACCTAAAATGTAGACTATACATGCCGGAGACTATACCGAATGCAATCGTTCCACGATCTATATTGCTCGACCATCCATGTTAACCCTAGATTAACACCATCACAAAAACTGCAATATTTGAAAGGGTCTTTGAAAGGAGAAGCAGCAGGGTTATCAAAACACTTCATCATCACGTATGCCAACTATATCGAAGCTTTGGGAAAATTAAGAGAGAGATGTGGCCGCAGATAGCATACCATCTACGCATTTATAAAAAGTTTTATGTTTCAACCAGCGATAACAACACCATGCTGTACAAACGTTAGTGTATAGACCACTGGTTAATCCATATTCTAGTGAGTAAACTGGATAACGAAACAAATAGTTTATGGGCGCAAACATCAGCAGAGTATGATATACCAACGTTGTAACAGTTCTTTGACTTTCTTGCAAAAAGAATTGACGCATTGGAATCAATGAAAACCCAAAGCAGACGACCTATCTCTCACTCAACCCACTTGAAGTCAAACATCAGAAGCCATATCGTCGAACATCAAACCAGCCAATATACAATTTGTTCATTATGCAACGAAGAGCATAGACTGTTGAAATGTCAGTAGAAAATAGGAAATCCCTTATGATCCAACAAAACCGGTGCTTCAACTGCTAAAATAACAACCACAGTGTATATAACTGTAAATCAAAATTTTCGCTGCAGATTATGTAATAGAAAACACCACAGTTTGTTACACGAAAATTCAAATACACCACAATCACACGTTACCCAATCTAAAATACAGTCCATCGAAAAGGCACAACCGAATTACGTCTAGTCATACCATCAGCATAAAAATAGGAGGTTCTATATTACCAACTGCTCTGATAAATGTAACTGATGCAATCAACCAAAAACGTTTATGTGTATAGAGCATTATTGGATTCCGGATCCCAAGTGTCACTCATTAGTGATAATTGTGCTCAGAGATTGCGGTTACCAAGAATAATCCAAACTTAACATTACGGGCATTACGGGCAGCCCCGCGGAACAAAGACAACCCAGTTATAAACATAGAAGCAATAATCCTACCAAAAATACATAACTGCTAAACAACCACCAATTACACAACACATCGATATTGAGTTCTTTAATAATTATGAACTGGCAGATCCTCAGTTTTATAAAGGCAAGGACATTGACATTATCATTGGAGCAGACATCTTTTTTGATCTCCTAGCAGAAGGAAACTTTGTCACACCAAATCACTTCACTATGCAAAAAACTTTTCTGGGATGGATTGTAGCAGGTAAATCGAATGATTCAAAAACGAGCAGAGTAATCACAGCCATCTTAAGTTATCCAGAAAACACCCTTAATAATCTGTTGAGAAGATTCTGGGAAATTGAGAACACCGAAAATACAGATCGCCATAGTTATCGTACGAACAAAGTTTATGCGAAAGCCACTTCGAAAATACGACTACCACAGATGATACTGGTCGATTCCAAGTACACCCCTCCATCGAGTCTAGGGACTTACTCTCGTACAGCAGTCAAACGAATGTATAATTCAATGAAGAAAAGGTTCAAGAGGGATGAAGAGTTTACGTTATTGTATAAACAAATTATGTCGGAATATATTAGCTTGGGACACATGAAAGCCTTAAAAGAAGATCAATGTAGTGAATACTATTTGCCACATCATGGTGTTATAAGGGAATCAAGTACCACGACAAAACTACGTGTTGTTTTCGACGACTCTGCAAAGACCACAACGGGAATTTCGTTAAACGTCTATCTACACGGAAAAAAATAATTTGATTAACTTCATTAAAGTAGTTTTCTAACTTGATTTTTGTGATGTTCATTAAATTTTTACTGATTTTAACTTCTTTTCGAGTGATATTGATTAAATGAAGTTATTGAATTTTTATTGACTATCGATATTCATAAAGAACGTTTTCTGAAATTCATTATATACATTTTTGAAAAAGTCAGTACGTCAGGAAAAATTTGTGCATATCAGTAAAATCTGGATTGATTTTCATTAAATTCTGTAAACATCAATAACTTTTGGTGATAGAATATTTATCAAATATTTTTGAACTTCTGTCAGTTAAAGACAATATTTTCCTATTATTTCGAGCGTGCTACATTTATTTAATTTAATCAATTCAAAAGGTGGTTTTACATATCAGAAGTGTTCCTGGATATATTCAAATATGTATTTTAATACAATATATAATTATGTGTGTGTAAGTATGAAAGAAAATAAGTAGTGTTATTTCATACGCTCTATTCTGTTACAGATTTCAATTACTGATCATTTATGGAATATACAAAATATGGAATACCTGGAAAAAATTAGTACCGAAGTGATTGATACAGAATCATCTGTACTAGATAGTCCAACATAATCTATCTTTTTGACAGTTAATATAATAAATTCAAATAAAAAATCTCGTAGAACAGAAATAAGGAACTCTGAATTTTATTGAATCTCAAATATATATATATATATATATATATATATATATATATATATATATATATACATATATATATATATATATATATATATATATATATATATATATATATATATATAAAATATATATATATATATATATATATATATATATATATATATATATATATATATATATATATATATATATATATATATGTGTGTGTGTGTGTGTGTGTACATATACTATAAATGACATGTTATTCACCATTAAGATTTTCATCAAAATAAATACTGATTTTTATTTATTTTTCAATGAAATTCACTAAAATTTTTATTAATTTCATTTTGAAAACAATTGTATTTCACTAAAGATTTAATGCTCGTAGTTCTAAATTTGTTTTATGCGTTGACCATCATCAAAGATTTGATGTAATTCATATATGTGACGTCATTAATATTCAATATGAATACTTAGTGAATATCATATATCAGTTTTGTAATATTCACTACAGAAAAAAATCACTAAAGCAGTTTAGTTTTGATCACCATTGAATCGACTGGAGCAGTTTTTAATAATTATTATACTGTTTTTTGGTGATTCTCAGTCTGAATTTTTTTTCCGTGTAGCAGTTGGACCGAATATACAGTCAACCTTATATACGAAATATTATTACGCTTGAGATCATTCAAAATAGCATTTACAGCGGATGTTGAAAAAATGTTTAGACAAGTTCTAATCTCTGAAGACAATACCAAATACCAGCGGATATTATGGCGAGACTCCCCCGATACACATTTTACCACATACGAACTTCAAACAGTTGTCTACGGTACAGCAAGTGCAACCTATCTAGCCACGCGTGCACTCAATGAAGCAACAGCCAAATGTCAAAATGAAGATCCAGAAGCAGCAAACTATATTAAAAATGATTTCTATGTTGATGATCTTATGACAATCGTCGAAGCAGTAACTCTAGAAAATAGTATAAACGCCATAATCTCGAGTTCAAGATTCCAACTTAGAAAATGGTTAGCCAATGAAGAGACAGTCACCATGAACACGTTTCAAACCACCGATGCAATTGATAACCTTGAAATAGAGAAGTCCACTCCAGTAACAATAACCATAAAAATCCTTTTCCAAACATCGTGGACTAAAAACCTAAAATGGGATGACCAACTGCCGTCTGACCTAGAAACTGAATGGCGAAAATTACGTGATGATTTACCGGAAATATAAAAAATTGAAATCGACAGATATATACAAACCAGCACCAATACCAATACCAAATTGCATGGATTTTCAGATGCATCCAGACATGCTTATGCTGCAGTAGTGTATGGACATATAACCAAACCAAACGGAGAATCAATCGTCAAATTGTTATCGTCATAAACCTCCATCTCACGATTAGAGCTATGCGGCGCATTACTTCTCAATAACCTACTGTTGAAAATTAAACAAGTTCTAAAAACCGATACTGCTGAAATCACTGCTTGGACTGACTCTACCACCGTGTTAGATTGGTTATCTGCACCTCCAACCAAATGGAATACGTTTGTTGGTAACAGAATCAGAGAAATATCAACCCACATGAACAGATCGCAGTGCGGAGACATGTGGATTCCAAAGAAAATCCAGCTGACTGAGTTTCAAAAGTAATCGATCCAGAGAAACTAACAAAATTCTTCTTACGGTGGAGTAGTTCAAAATGGATACCAGAACGTTCAAAATGGCCAGAAAATCAAGAGAATGGATCAAATATAATTGAAGAGATGCGTAGTCAATCAATACATGTTCAACTACATCAATCGAACATTATAGACGATCTTGTTAGAAGAACCGCAAGCTTCAGCAAAACTACACGCATTGTTGCTAACGTCAATCGATTTATCGATTTAAAATTGAAACGCATTCCAAAAACCTTATTGCCATTTTATTTAAGCAGCCAAGAAATACAAAAAGCTCAACACCTCATAATAAAACATATACAGTCAAACCACTTCCAGTTGGAAATAATCCTTATATCAACAAACAAAGAAGTACTAGCCTCAAGCAAACTAAGACATCTTAACCCATTTCTTGACCAATCAGGCCTCCTACGCGTCGGAGGAAGAATCACAAATGCGGCAATAAACTATACAATAAACCTGCGACAGATGAGCTCACCAAATTAATTGTTATGGAACATCACATTCGTTATCTGCGTGCTGGGCAAACAATGATTATCGCTACTCCTCGTCATAAATATTGGATCTTGGGCTGCAGACAATTAGCTAGAAAGGTTGTCCATGGCTGCGTGAAATTTGTGTAAAGGTCTTCTTAAGTTGCGCGTGGGTCTTGATAAACCAGGCATAAGTTCGTAAAGTTTCGATGAGCAATAACCATGAAAGTATTTGTAGAACACACATAAAGCTGTCACATTCCGCCTGTGGGAAAGAGATTCGAGATTCGAGATAAATTTATTCTAGATGCTCGGTCTTGGACTCGATCGTGTGCAGCCAGATATGTGTTTAGTGCTCCAGCCCAAATGTGAGAATTATACTCTAGTCTGGGTCTTATATAGGTCTTGTAAATTGAAAGTGTTTCAGATGGTGTAAAACAAAACTTACAATTAAACTAAGCTGCACTAATCGCTGCTTTGTTTATTTGTTCATTCCAGGACATTTTTTTAGTTAAAGTCAAGCCGAGAATCGAAAATGCGTCAGATGTAGCCAAACTGGATTCACCAATCAGAAAAGATGGCGAGTAGCCATCATTTTGGTCAGGAAAATCGCAGAATTGAAATTTGTTGGGATTGAAGTCAACCCTGTGGGCTTCACCCCATTCCAGAATTGTAATGAGATCACGCTTAAGACGATCCTTCATAGCAATTCTTTCTGCGATAACATCGTTTCGCGATGAAGGAGAAGATAAGCACTATGAGGAGGACAGTGCGCTGTCATCAGCATAAGAATATATTTGATTGAGCGTGGAACAAACGTGGAAGTGGCTTTGACAAGGATTTACAACATTTAGGGGAAGTACATATGGGGGAATACCATCCGAACCGGCTGACTTGTTGGGATTAATGTTTGCAAGAACTTTGGCGACAACTCTAGGTCTGAATCTAATGCGGCGCATCGACGAAGTCAGGCGAGATAACAGGTGGTGTTGAATTAGATTGAGCTAAGTTGGAGTTAGCAGCAAATTTTCGAGCAACGAGATTAGCCTTTTCATATAAGCAGTGGAATAAACTGCTAAAAATACTATCTCCATCTTTGAGAGGCGGTATAGACGATTTTTTCCTCGACTTTACGAGCAAATGACCAAAACGTTCGATTGCTGTTGGTGGTATCTAAAATCTGCCATTTTGATTTCTCTTGACAAGTCCACGACGTTGGGAATTCCGCTGTAACAAGCCGATGGTTCTTAGGGTTGTAAAGCCGATGGTTCGTAAAGGCCACACAGGAAGAGAGTGTGTTTCGAGATATGGATTTCAACCCAAATAAAGTAGAAATCAATATTCGCACTTTGGCCTAAAAAACTGGGAATGGAATAAGGTATATCATTGCGAATATAAATGTCCAACCCTTCTTTGGTAAATGAATACTTGCATTTGTAAGCTTTTAACTTGTTCTAATTTGTTGGACTATCAACATGAGATTATGAACAGTGAAACTTCTCTCTGCAGGGTTTCATAATCAGACGATGTAAAATTATTGGGTATCCCGAAGTTATCCCATCGTTAACCTCTATTACGTAGGTCATTAATATTTTAAAGTAGCATAAAATGTGCTTAGTCTGATTTAACAAGATAACATATTTGCTGTGATCATTGATACGATTTGCATATTGAGAGTCATTCAATTTGAGTATGACCACAAATGTCACAAAAAATCAAAATAAGTAAACTCGGACGGTAGTAGTAGAAGATTGAAATAATCTTCAATCTAAAGAACAAGTCATTTCAAAACAGATTAGAATGATAAGTCACAAAAGCAGGTTCTTGCCACTAACCGGACCAGAACTTGATATGCATTGTTTACGTGTGTGTCACAAAGTTGGGAATCGGTAATCACCCGACTAGGATTGAAATATTTCGACAATATAGGCTCGTGTTTTGAGAACGTCACAACATCGTGAATTACGATTGGAGAAAGACAGATAGTTAAATATATTGTACAAGTTTCTAAATGGAACGAAATGCAAGTATTGAGTCAAACACTACTTCTGCGTTTTTCACAAATAGATTTTATATTAATAAGGGCCTTAAAGGACTATTAACAACTCGAAAGCTCCATATTGACCAGTTGAATTTTCCAGTAAACAAGAAGTGTTTTACTGTCATAAATCCAGGAGTCAAGTAATACGCAACAAGAATGAACCATCTTCTCAGAGTTACTGGAACAATCTCGATTCTGGTACATTACTAGATGACATAGGAGTATTGTTGTGATAGTACGCGTATATCACCAGGTATGAAAGAACAAAATGAGTGGATACAAATCCAAGCTTTCGTTCAAGCTTTAAACTTCATTGGACACACAGTTCTCTTGTAACGCACATCTTTAAAATGATAGAAAACTACCTTCTATATTGCCAAGATCTTCAAACATAGCTAGTATAGTGGGTGAAAGATTAAAGATCAGAATGCACAAATTCATGAACAGGAAATCCAGAAACAATTTCACAACAGAACAATAAGAAGAAACTGTTTAAAGAATTGCATATGTGCTAATCAGATACACTGTAGGGATACTCAAAGAATCATGGTTCCAAAGGCAATGAAGTAATATTCACGTTAGGGTATACAGGTGCTCAAAGTGTTGTGTAATGGTGCTATGTAACAAAGTTCCAAGGAGCTATACTACCACCAAAATCTTTAGAATATAATTGAGGCTGATCAGCACAAATGGAAATAGTTTTGCAGACCCAATATATTCAAGTGGGTATCTACTAGTACGAGTCAGTTTTAGTACTCATTACATAAGTCGGTTTGTTTCTGTTGTCTCTATCTTTAGTCTCAACCTGATATCGTGCCCTGGTATAGATGGTCTATTGAGAAGCCTATTACTAAACTTGAAAACTTTCTTTTAACTTACTTTCCTCTTTTGACCTTTAGCAAGAGTATCGACCATCTTTCATGGATCTGAAAGCTTTACACCATATTGCACAGCGTTTTGTAAGGGTATACTACTGCCGATAAGGAATTGAATGGTATATTTTGGTTAACTCCTTGAATCCTCATTTCGAAAGAGAAGATCTTGACCACTTGTTTAAGAAACTATTCTGAAGACATCCCTATAGCTAAATCTGGCCAAAACGAGTACTTGATGCATCGATGAGAAAACCCACAGGTAAAATCTTGAATAACGCTTTGTTTCACTAACACGTAGAACTGCATTAATATCTTACCGTTCATCTGAATGTTCTCCATTTTAGGTAGCATATTGGCTTGATGACGTAAAGAAGCCTTGTATATGAACTCGCGTGCTGACTTCAGTCTAAAATCGAAAATAATTCTGGATCATATGATCAGGGATGTTAACATCATTAGCTGCTAACCTTTATCGACTGTCATTTACAATTTTCCGGTATTCTTCTATCACGCGTATTGATCGACACTGACATTGTACTTAAATAACTACACTACGCCAAACCAGAAGCACATTATGGCTGATCTATCTTTTTGGACTCCAAAACTCCTGAAATCTGTCTCGAGGAATTTTACGCCACCATTAAAAAATGCTCACTGATGTTACCAGCAACATTTCAAGTGATAACAATAATGACTGAATCTAAGGATAGGAGACATGTCTCTATCGATCGTTGTACTGCAATCACTAATGAGACTTAAAGTTGGGTGTACACATTAGTAGCGTTGGAATGAGATTGGTTGTAACACGATGACCAGCTGATACAAAACGAAGATACGGTATTGTACGAGAGTGCGAGAAGTAGATGGTTTGACCAATCCAGTTACACAGTGATGATATTATTGACAGATGTGTGAGATGAGATTGGTTTTCATCAGCTTTTGTTCATTTGTTTGAACGTATGGATTATGTTCAAATGAACATTGAACTATCACTTTGTTGGCGTATAATAAAAAGCAATTATAGTTAGTGTTGTGTGTGACGAAGTACCTGCTCGTTTCCATGGTTATGCAGCCCACAGCTGAATCTCTTTCAATAAATGGAAACGAAAGGAAATTGGTAATCGTGGGTAACAACAATATTTTCATTGGCACCTTCAAGTGTCACAATGTTCAAGTCACATTTGTGATTGGTCCCCCCTTTTCAGTCGATTACGGTTCAACGGACATCTATTACCATTTGCCATTATCATACATGGCGAATTGAAATTCAATCGCAAGAACAATGGATGATTATTTGTCTATCTGTCTATTTTCTACTTATCTGTTTTTTTTTGGGATTCAAGGCTCTCCCAACTCTTTCGCAGTTCGCTTATTTACGTCATACGTTACACAAGTATAGCCAAATCGAGGACGTACGGCTATTAGGTTCAATTTACGTAGAACCATCTGCATATTGCAAAATCTCATGCCAGCCTATATTAATGACATGGAAGATGGGTTGGCCCATGAATACTGTAGTCTAACTAAGCTCATAGATGTGTTCATTTACACCACCGATCACAATTCCATTTTGTATCCACCGTACGTATCGAACCCACCCGTTCTTATTGGCACAACTTTAACTACTCCGCTATTCTTGGATCATATTTTTAGTCAGAATTTGGAGTAACTCTGGTTCTTTAGACCTAGTCTAAATATATGTGCAAAATCAGCCCACAAATAACAATTTTCCTAAATAGCTATCGGGCACGAAACAAACAAATGGTATTAATATGGTTTTGATAGGTTAAGTGGTTTGCGTGATGAGGTTACGTAAAGATTGGTCAGATAGGATAAATACGAATAAGTGTGCTCTACAGATTGATAAAAAGGGAACAAAACCCTGATAGTGGGGCTTTGGAATCCGACATTTATAACATACGCTGGGAGAACTGATAACATAGAGAGAAAACCGTAAAATTATCGGATTATATTTGCCTGATATATATATATATATATATATATATATATATATATATATATATATATATATATATATATATATATATATATATATATATATATATATATATATATATATATATATATATATATATATATATATATATGTGTGTGTGTGTGTGTGTGTGTGTGTGTGTGTGTGTGTGTTGTATAAATATATATATATATATATATATATATATATATATATATATATATATATATATATATATATATATATATATATATATATATATATATATATATATATATATATATATATGTAGTCTGGTCGATTTAAGGTTGAAAGGATGTGGTAATCAGCATTAGCATCAGTATCGATTTTGTAGAGGATCTGAAGTATTTTATAGTCTCAGTTTGGTAAAACGGTTTTGTTGTGCGAGTATCCTGTTCTGGCGAGCTTGACAACGGGGAACGGGTCGAGCTCTTGGTTTTTTTTAAAGAATGATCACCTTTATGAAGATTGCGTGTCCGAATGGTATTCAAGTTATTCCAGTAGCCCCTTAGTAGTTTTCTTGAGATAGTGAATCTTTACAAATTGGGGATTTATAAGTGGTACAGAAAAGATATTGGTTCCAGATTCCGGATAGATACCGCCCCAAAACATCAATAGCCGGTGTAACGAATCAGTCTGGAACAGTCCGTTGAAATACAGTCTCCTGCGTAGACTGATACTATATCAATCGCGATTTTGTCTTTTGATTTCGGAACAAGGATAACCAGACAAATATTCAAATATTATTTCAAATCAAGATTAAATGGTTGTTATCTATATACAATATAAACAATGCTTTTGGCGTGCATAATTTTGCGAACAACCTAAAATCATGTTATACAATTTATATTCCAAAACATTAACATCTCATTCCACTCTGGTTATGTAGCCGGAAAACATTAATTCATGTTGTCATGCGAAAATACATGACAACAACAAAATGAAGGCCAAACCATAAAGAACAAAATCAACCGAAAATATTTTGTTTTTAATGCTGTATGCCCGCATCCGCATAAAAGCTCGTCCAAATGACGAATGAATTTAATTGAATTTTTTTTTTTTTTTTTGAAATATAATTTAATTTTGAAACAATCAAAATAAATTAAAAATTATATTTTTATTAATAAAACTATTTTTTGTTTTATTATTTTAATTAAATTATATTCATTTCGGATGTTCATTAATAATTTATTATCAATTAATTATATAAATAAATAATAATACCGTTAATAAAACATACATAAATCGGATATTATATTTTGTGCAATAAATAATTTTGCTTTTTTAATTAGAAAAATAAATTATGAATTATAATTTAAAAAGCTTCTCCCGCTTTACAGCTTTTATTTCGATTTATGCGAAATATTTAAACTGTTATAGCACCGGGAAAGCGGGAATTTAATTTATATTTTTTGTTGTTGTTTCGAAAACTATATTAAATTTATTATAGTGGACGCAGTGTCGTTGCAACGAGTAGCTGGCCATAATGGGAAAGGTTGTCGGATTATATGTACATGGTATATATATATATATATTTATATATATATATATATATATATATATATATATATATATATATATATATATATATATATATATATATATATATTTATATATATATATATATATATATATATATATATATATATATATATATATATATATATATATATATATATATATAAAACCACCACGCAACTCGTAGGAAATCAATCCGATGTGGGAAAGAGGGAAAGTGTATACGTATGGTCGGATAATAGAGAAGAGAAAAGAGAAAAGCGGGAAGTGGGATATACAAGAAAAACTAACCTGTATCGCTGTCGTTTATTCGCTGTAGCCCATTAACCGTAATCATGTACGTGTCTCCCACGACAAACTGTCCTATGCATTAATCGTTTCTTCGCATTTGTTTTTCTTTTTATTATTTTATAATTGCATAATCACACCAACCAAAAAAAGTTGCTCACTGTTTATACTTAAATCTAGTATCACCTTAAACTCTCACACCACCTCATTTTATTTTTAATCACTTTTAAAATATAGTAATGCGGTTATCACTCATTCAGCTACCGTCATCCAATTTAATATCGTTATCTTATTTTTTATTTTCTTTCGCCCGTTACCTTTGATGGTTCCAATCGTTCTCCTCTGCCTCGTCACCTCACTCGTTTTCTTCGTTTTTTCGCTCCTGGTTGGCGAACCGAGAACTTTTCATCTCAGCGGCTCGAGATTTCGAAACTCACGAACGCTTTTGTTTCGCACATCACCTCCGCCATCTAGCCTTCACTAGTATAACGACTCCGCCTTGATCGTGACCATTGACTCGTTTTACTGCTATGGACACCTCTCGTGGTCTCTCACAGCATATGTCACATGAAACAAACAAATACCATATTCTTAAAATGACAATGACAACATTTGTAAGGTTTTATTTTGTTTTTAGTTTTAGCTGTTATACAGGTGAGCTTCGTATTTGGATAAGGTAAGATTTAGAACGCGGATAACATCATCGGGTGTCACCAATCGATTCTGCGTGGTGACTGAGTTTGCTCGACCGAGTCCACTATGTACTGCTACAAAATATATATATATATATATATATATATATATATATATATATATATATATATATATATATATATATATATATATATATATATATAAATATATATATATATATATATATATATATATATATATATATATATATATATATATATATATATATATATATATATATATATATATGTTGTCTAGTCGATTTAAGGTTGAAAGGATAGTTCAATGGAGCTGATAACTGAGAGGTTTTGACGGTAGAAACTGGGGTTGAAAGAATTATCTGACTTATGATGAGAATGTATATGTGATGTCACCGTTATCGGTTAACTATCACACAAATCATGCTTCCCTTAAATGTTAGAAGTCATTTTCGTACTCATCCGTTATGGTCCAACTATCGCATCCATATAATAAATTAATTAGTGACGTAAGGGATGTCTAATTCCTTTAACTCGTTATTATTGTTTCACTCTATGATCATCTTTTATTTGCGTGAACTTCTTCCTAAACTATCCTAAAAAGACAACAACAAAAACTAAGATTTTTTTTAGGAAGAACTTCACACGTGTGTAGTGTAAAATGAAGTATTTTCTAATTTCATTATTACAAATAAAATTCTATTGATGTGTTTGAATGTATTAGTAAAACTACGGATAAATGAAATAAAGTATCCTTTCCAAACAAAACAGTATATGATGATTGTAATTGTATTTAAATATTTACGAGTAAATTATAAAATATCATTATTTTCTATTCAAACTAAAATAATTGAAATATGGTTTTTACGTTTCTATGGATCTAATCTACTAGAAAAAATGAGGAAGAAGTTTTTCCTGTATCTTCCTAAACTTACAACAACAATTTATTTGTTAATATGTATTTGTATAACTTCATATTAACGAATAAAACATATTTTGCATTGATTCGAATCATAAGTACATTCCTAGAGTTTTCCTGTCCTTCAGGAAAACCGGGACCAAAATCCTAGATTGTTTTTACATTACTATGGATCTAATCTACCAGAAAAACATAACCATTAGAAATTCTAATGGTCCTCTGGGTGATTAGTATTCGAAAATTCCATAATAAGTAATCAATTGGCATCATAGGTACTTTCCTAGAGTTTTCCCGTCCTTCAGGAAAACCGCGACCAAAATCCTAGATTGTTTTTACATTACTATGGATCTAATCTACATTAAAATTTCTAATTATGATGTTTTTCTGGTAGACTAGATCCAAAGAAATGTAAAAACAATTGAGGATTTTGGTCCCGGTTTTCCTGAAGGACGGCGAAATTCTAGGAATGTACTCATGGTTCGAATCAATGCAAAATATGTTTTATTCGTTAATATGAAGTTATACAAATACATATAAACTAATAAATTGTTGTTGTAAGTTTAGGAAGATATAGGAATGATTTCATTGGTTTTGGCCACAATTTGTTCGAGATCTCAAATATCGTGAATAAGTTTCAAATCAAATATCGTGAATAAGTTTCATGAACTTAAATAAAATTTATTGAATTATTTTGAATGCCAACTGACTCCAGTTCATTTTTTCACTAACAGAAGAAATCGAAAAAATCACTCAATTTTCGAATGATGTCTGAGTTTGAGTGAATTTTCACGAAAAATTGAATGGAAGTTTCACTCAATTCAATCGTCAATTGATTTGTTTGATTTCATTCTTCATACAAATCGTAAGAGCTATAGTATTTCGGTTCTTCAAGCTCAGAATGAAGATAGCCTATAGCCTCAGACTATATAGCCAAAACGTTCCAAACATTCCATACACCGATAACACACACCATAATCAAAATTTATAGCTTTTTTTTATAGCGGAAATATAAAAGTCAATTATGATTGTAAATCATGATACAATTTAATCGATTACCGTCAATTATTTACAAGTAATAGAAACTTCAAATCTAAGAGAGGTGTATCCATGTATATACACAATACCTGATCGAAAGTTTGAAAACAAGCAGCAAACACAATTAACGTCATATGTACTAATAAAGATATATGTTATATAAATACTGTTGACTCATAACGAGCTTTCAAGAATATTATTGCATATACGAGTATATATGTATAGGTTACATAAAGGAAAGCATGAAATGGAAAATTTTGTAAAATCACGTAATATTTAAATTATTATTAAAGCTACATGGTACCCCCATCCCCATCTAACCCTATTCATCCGTTTACATTTTTATACAATTTCCACACACACACATATACTGTATTATGCCACACACAATACATATTCCTCTTTTATTACACATCTCGTTCGTAATATAAAAAATATTTCGTCATTTTTCACTTTGTGAATGATGAAAGCTTTTTTGTTATGATTTTTAACTTTTTTTTTTTAAATAAAATTAACAAAACTTGACAACAATTATGATTATGGTTAGCGACGTGCAGGTGAATGTGCTTTAATCACTTTAGTGAATAACTTTAACAGTTCTAGCAAGGTACTAGATCTATTAGATCAGTAGTTTCCTGTATCTCTAATTTTAGGTGCATAGGGCGTTTACTAGGCTGAAGTCTGTTGGGAGCTGTAGCTCTTATCTCGTCCCATGATTTACCAAGTCTCTTAGAATTGTTCTTTTCTATGTCATTCATAACTTCCTACTTCCCTATTCCCTTGCAGGTTCAGTCCATGGACATCCTCGTTACATCACTTTTTTGATTTCGACAGTCTAGTGATCCGAGATTGTTGATACGGTACGGGCCAATAATGGCCTGTAACAAACCGAAAAAATGGACATTTTATCTTCACTTCGTGTTTTTGTTTCGGTTTGATTTGATTTTTGATGCAGTTCAATATTAGCTATGGTTTTAGACCCGATGCCGTAGTCACTTGATTACACATGAAGTTTTTTTCTCAGTTTTCTTTTTGTTGCCATCTCTCACACGCATACAGTAATACTAATTTCATCTTCAATTATGGCACATAGTTGAAGTACATCAGTGTGGTTATATTTGTATGTGAGCAAGTTTATGACATCTGCACATTCCAAAACATTGAGTTTACTTCATTGTCCCGATTCATTTCTTGTATGAGTTTAATCAATTTCTTTGGGATGTTCGTTTCACAAAGTGTCTGCTAGATTGTGTTACTATTTTATGTATCAATTTCGTATCAGTAGCAATCGACGATTAGTGGGGTATCGTAGTTTCTATTCACTGGATTGTTCAGTGACGATACAGATTGAGTTGATTCCTTTTTGCCTGGTTCCTTTTTGTCAAGAATGATTATTGCTCGTATCTTTACTGTTGTGTTGAGGAGATAAATGTCTCGCTAATTTTTGCATTCTCTTAGGTCACCTTTCTAGCGGTTGTAATGTCAAAGCCTTGACTACTGTAATTTTTCCTTTTTCCACCTTTCATCACTAATCCAAGGTTTCCGATTATATTCTCGATATATACAGTGACAGTCTTGGAGTGTTTTACAGCTGCTGGCTTGATTTGAAATTTTTTCATACCAGTTGGTAATTAATGTGGCATCTTGTAGTCGACACGTCTTTCCTATTGCATGGAAATCAACGTATTTGACTAATGACATAGATAAGATCGATGCTGTCTGTGAATTGCTATTGTGGCTTGTATATTGGTAGAATTTTGTTGGTTTATCTGCATCTTCGGTGAGTATCTTTAATAGTCTTTAATTATCTCTGTCACTCACCCCCGCAAACTAGATACAATGTCAAGTTTTCATCTCTCAATGTGATTGTTTGTTTTATATATGTCTAGTCTTGAGACATCTTAACGGTTTCTTTGAATGACATGACATGATTCATGGCTGTGCTTTGTTCAACGAGTAATTTTTATTTGATGAGACAAAAGCGAGATATAGCTCTTTAGCAATTCAATGAAATCGAAAATGCTATATAAAAACAATTACAGTGTTCACGTTAAGCCAACAATCATAAACATGCAGTAAAGTAGAGTGCCAATACAGAAAATTATGACACAATAGGTGGTTGGAGCTATAAAAGCCAAACCCATTTCCACCCCTTTTCTTTATATTCCGAACCGGCAAGAGCTTGAAGTTGGCTTTGCCAATTGATTCGTTGTTGACATGCGTTGAAGATCTTCACACTTTTAAAGGAATTGCAGTTTAAGCAAATCGATCACTATAAATCAGTTGCTTTATGAATTTCACATTTAGATGTCCATAAAGAAAAGCATAATTGATGCTGCCACCTAAAATTTAGACAGGTCCTGGTATTTGGTTTGTATTATTACGACAGACCGTGGATAACATGCAACACCAATCAATCACACCGGCAAGTTAAAAAACGACTATTTTACATATTGAAACGTCGACTATCGGTTAGGAACGTCGAGCGTTCCAAGTTGTGTTGGTTTAACTCTTCTGATACATTATTGCTACCAAATTGTATTTTTTTTAAACAAAAGAAAACGCGGGAAAGTTTATTTCGTAGGTACGTACGTATGGGTGCTTACCAATATTGAATGTCTGGACCAGTTTTTTCGATCGGTATAAAAGAAAATAATTGTTGTAGTTGCGGGAGTTGACTTTTGATTTTTGATAAAAATAGCAGACTCGTGCGCGTAATAATGTTTTTTTTTATATAAAACGTGTTGCCGAAAATTTCATTGTAGTATTTTTGTCGAAAGTGGCATGATAAAGTTTCCGTTCGGTATAGTTAAATTCAATTATCCGAGTTAATGGACTTAATTAGATTGAGCATTTATTGTAAATAACCCGTGAAAAACAGTATTGTGTAGTAATTGTACAGAACCAAAAACAAAAACAAAAAGAACGCTACATTAACTTATCAGTCGTGATATTGAAAATAAAAGTAATTTAAGTGTATGGTTATTTTATAATTTTATAAAAAAAAAAAGAATGTTCATATTAGTTATAAGTTTACAGTAATTATTATAAAACTCTCATAGTGATTTAAGAATAAACACAGAATATAATTATTGTGCTGTGTAAATAAAAAAAAAATACAAAGAAAATTCAACCATATATAAGTCGCACGAGCGTTACACAAAATAAAATTTTTACAAAACATGTGGTCGCTTCCGTTTTAAAATATACTATAAATAAGAATTGGTGTGTGAGTAAAGTTGAATAAAAAGAAGGTGACCAGTTGTCCTTAAACGTAAAACTATATTTATTGCGATGCAAATAACTCGAAATAAAAACACAAACAAATAACCAAACAAAATAAATAAGTCGTACGAGCGATTGATGAATAAAATTCATTATAAATAATAAAATTAACTAATAATAAGTAATATGGACTTGTAAAATAAAATTTGATCACGTGTGGTAATTCAATGGTACAACTGTAACATGACTACTTACTTAACCGTAAAATAAAAAAAAAAGGCTGGTCATTTGCTACGTAAACTACAGTAAGTCATTTGCTACGTAAACTACAGTAAAATAAATAAATAAAATAAAATAAATCTTCGTCATCGTGGGACATCTGCTGCTGGACGCATCATCAATAATTAAGGTTTTTTTTTAATTAATAAATTTGTTTAATTTTTGATATTTTTCTTATATAATTTTGGTGGTGGTATTAGTTAGTTATAAGTATTTAGAAATCACATAGTTTAAATTTTGCCTGACGTCAGTTTCTTAAAGTAATTAATTTAGATTTTCTTTAATTTTATTTTACATTTTTTTTTTTATGATTTATTTTCAATAAATTTGTTATGTTTTGGTTCAACGCAACTGTTTTCGTTTAAAGTTCTGATCGAATAAATGTTCACAATTTCGCGTAAAAAAGTGTCACCGTTGCTTTTAGTGATACTTTCGGTATGAGAAACTAAAAGATTTAATTGAGGATGAGGGGTAAGTGTGATCTCAAACGTGATTAGGTAAGTAGGATAGTTTCTTGCATTTCAGTCATAAATTTCGTTAGATAAAAATGTTAAATTTAGTATATTAGTAGTGGTCTAACCAGCATATACTGATCTTCTTCAAATCCACCCCAAACCCTGAAGCTTAGCCGGCAAAAGATGGCCACTTCGAAGCTCTCAGTATGTGATAAATCATAAATTTCAGTAGCGGAAGGCACATTTTCGGAAGTGAGATTCCCTCACAACACCCACGTGCTAACCACTCCGTTACAATATAGATGGAGGCCGAGTGAAACGTAGCTTTAAGCTTTTTTAATTAATCACAGTTTCGAACAACATATCCTCCATAATGAGTTTTAAGTGTCGTGTCATATTCCTTATATCTAAGACGCATATATTCTTATACTTACAACTTGTGTGTTGAATCTGCACAAGACTACCAACAATTCATATGTCAACAAAAACGTCTCGTTTGATAGATTAAACAGTAAACAGCATATCATATTTCATCCATCTCGTCTTATATGCGTGCATGTGTATATGTATATAGAACAAACGAACAGATGATAGTTGAATGATATGTGAAAAACATGAGTATATACAAATGAAAGGCTATCATTAAATTTTTCTTCTTGGGTGGAGCTTTCACATATAAAATGTCATCTCATCATCAAGATGAAGGATATATACGTGTGTGTATATGTGTGTGTTGCTTGTAATGTCTCTATTATATAATTTCTTCTCGATATTGTACCATTTTGGGTTGTTTTAGACATGTTGTATTTTACCGTTGCGTATAAGAGTGTGAGACTTCGACCATTTTGATCAGGCGCCAAAGTTTTATACAAATTACAATTCTGTTCCAATGTTAGATAAAACTTTGTTCCAATATTAGATAACAATGAAAAGCTTCGGAAATAGATAAATAACAGTATTTGTTATGTCTATGTTACAAGCTTTTATGAGCTTTTATATAATAGAATATAAACAATAGAACATAATATAACAACTCGTTAGTGTAGAAAAGTTTTTAAAAATTATTTTTTGATTATACTAAATATACATACTAACTAAAGCTGTAGTGGGGTGGATGAAAAGCTTTTTGTAGTAACTCACAACAAAATCTATTTTATAATCTATTTATTAGTTTCGGATTAACCAGCAAATGTTTTGTTGCTTTTTATAACAATATGCAGTAACTGTGTTGATTTATGAATGGTTGAATACTTCTATATATGTAATTCTATAGGAGCTTTTATGATTATGTTCCGTTTTGATTAAAATTAGAAATTTTATTGAAACAAATTTTACTGTAAAGCTCGGTACTCCATATCAATTTTTACAGGTTTTCTTCTAATAGAAGTTATAACAAAGCAAAGTATCGGACTAATTGTTACGACTCTCTGCAATTCTAAATTCTATCGAATCACTTCTACGTGTTTGAACCATTTCTACGTATACCACGTACTATAACCACTGGATCATTGCCTTCTTTGACGTTAACAGAGTTGATAGTTAGACATATTCGTTACAGTACACCTGCTTAATTCTGTTCGACCCGGACTGAAATATCTAACTGTCGTACTTGGTAGTCTGGTAACTTTTAAATATGCACTACTTTTAGCCTTTTTTCCGGTTTTTACAGGCCATTATTTGCCCGCACCGTGTCAACAATCTGACTCCATTGGTTTCGATCACGAGCCAGCTCTTCAAACCGTTGTAGACAATTTGAAGATGCCAGATCGCTCTCTACGAAACATGAGACCCATAGAAAACCACCACAGTATCCAGAGCTTGTCGTAGGGGGCGACTAAATCTGGTTGGATCGCTGGGCTGACGACCCGCATCCGTAAAAAAGTGAAAGTGTTTAAAATGTCAACAAAAATAAAAAAGTCGGACTTTTAGCCTTACTCGTTTGATATTCAGTAGATAACGTCGTTGATCCTCTCTGGTGATGGACCTGTTTGCTCTCTTGAGTTTGTAAAACCACACCAGTTTTTTTCCTGGAATCCTTCAGCACTAACAGATGATATCGTAGCGCGACTTCATCTTGTCGCTAGCAATCTTGATGTGACCCCAGACTTGGTTTTTCGATCTTGATCAGTTTTAGCCTCAGTATTTTGTGGTCGACGTATTCTGCTTCGGTATTTTACTATTTTCCAGGTACTACAAACTCTAATTAGGGGTCATCCGAGTCTTTCTAATGTTAAGCATTCTGCACAGCTTAGCGATTATATGTGATACTGGTGGACAGTGGTGAAAGTTAAATCTTCAATTGTTAAACTGAATTGTTTGCAAAATTTCGCTTTTCGGGCTGTAACTGGAGCCATGGCTTCAACACCGCTCCTAGCTGTGGAGCTTATTCTCTCCCTACTCTAGTTACAATCCTTCATTTCACGTACAACTTGTTCTGATGCCTTTCGCTTGAGGAGTGTTGGGGCGTGGAAACTCTTTCGGCACTATTTCAGGCCATAAATCTATTCCTGATGAATTTAAACTGGCTGTGCCAGAACTTGACGTGGTAACTGATAGGCTTCTGCCGGTTTTTAATTTCCATAGATCATTTGAGGTGTTTCATCCATCCAGGGATATGTGGTTCTCACCAGATTTTCTCAAACAGTTATCCGAATCGCTTGCATTCTTTTCAGATGGCTCTGTCACTGAACAGGGTACGGGCTTTGGTTATTACTGTCATTCGCATGATCTGAGAATCTCTGGAAGTCTGGGGATCAACTGTACTATTCATCAAGCGGAATTAATTGCGATTAATCACTGCGTGATGTTAGCTTTTAATTTCGGTCAGCTACCGCTTCTTGTCGTAAACACGTCGCACTGTCGGTGAAATACTTTATCAGAGGGATTAACTCTAACCTGACAAATTACGTTCTTTCATTGAAAAAGGACAACTCGAGAATTTTAGTCTCCACACATACTGGCCATGGCCGTTTCAAAAGTCACCTTCATCACATGGGACTGGCCAGTGACGCCGTATACGACGAATATCTGGAAGATGTTGATGATAGTTTACACTTCATCAGCAGTTGTCCAGCTTTCAACCGCATGTGATCTCTTGTGTTTACCTGCAGGCATATTCCTGTAAATCTACTGTCTTCTCTGTCCTGGTTCAAACTGCTTCAGTTTGCTAAGATTGCACCATAAGTCTTTTGTGGCATCGAGTGCGGAACCTTATAGGGTTCCAACCAACTTAAATAATAAAAAATATGTGATTCAGCAATAGCATTCCGTATCTGCTAACACACACGTTTGCCAATGCTCTTGCTACTGTTACGTTTGTGATGAACTTGTTGGATCGTGTGGTCACTAGATACAGCTCAACTATTTTAATAGCTTTTCTTTCCATTGGACGTTGTACTGTTGCATCCTTCCTAATGTTCTAGTGCTCGGCTCTTTACATAATGCGCAGATATCACATAGTTTAAACCTTAATCTGACATTGGCTAAAGTCTTATTAACTACCGAGTGACATCTTGATTTTCCACCGTGCAGTTCCTCCAATACTTCAGGTAGCACCAACTGCTTCATTATATCCTTTCTGTCAGGGAACTTCATTTTGTTTTTCAAGACACCGTTATCCGAGTTTAACGAGTCCAACTGAACCAATAATATACTTTAATGCTAGGTCTGGAAGAAATCAAGCCACCGTTTGTTATATCTTTCATTTGTACTGTTTTTAGTGAATGGTATTTGTGTAGAAAATTTTTTAACTTATGGTTTAGTCCTTCATTCCCCACTTCCTCAAAAGCCAGCGTATACTCGTCAGACTTTTCCTCTTTAAGTCATTTTTCGATAATATTCGTTTGTCTGTAAACTTGATATTCTGTCGAGTGTTGGCTATGAGCCCTAAATGTTTGATTAAACCTCGAATTTTACTTCTCGATCACCTCGAATTAAATTACTGTAACAGAGTTTAGATATGGCTGGTTTTAACAAAATTGGTGTCAAAGACGATGTTTCTGAGGTGATTTTGGAATCAAGATTACTTCCTGATTACCTTTTCAATATCAACACTGCATCCACTGTAGTTAGCTGAGTGGTTCTCTCAATAGTGTATGCATTTTTCCTGAACATTCTTATAGGCTTTGTAAAATAACTTGTACCGATATTTACATGGACCTTAAACACAACAGGGTTCCTTAGTATACAGAATTTTAAGTGCGTGACCATAAGATTGATATTGCGGGATAAGCTCTGACTTTGGACTTGACAATATTTTTGAGGTAATATATTTTTCAAATATCTTCATCTGCGCTATTGATCAGAATATGAATAACCAGATTTAGTCTGTCTTTCGATCATGATATTGTGGTTAAATTCTACCGGTGAAGGGGTTTATCTACGCGATGATTTTAATTTGTAAATATATAGCCTCCAGCTTTGTGGCCTTCTCCAGTTATTCTACTAAATGTTGTTGCTGAATTGTTATCACCTCAACGATCGATACTTAAAAATGTTTTGCATGTTGCCCCTATCGGGATTCGAACCTGTCAGCTTTAACCAAGGTGCCACTTGGGCGGTCTATATCTAGGTTAGATTTAATTGTTTTGGGATAACTCTTCGAAATGGGTTAAAGACTAGAAAAAGCTCCACAAATTGGAAACATAAATATAAACTTCGGTTGACACGGCACATTTCAATTGATTCCCAAAATCTTTTAACCATTTTATATTGGCGATGAACCGAATCGATATATTTGTTCCAAATCATGTGACTCGAACTTTCACCTACATTATACATACCAAAAACAATGCCAACACTAAAATTGGTTCCAATTTCGATTTGTGTCTAACCATTTTATTATCATACCACAAACACACACACACACATACAACAACGATCAGCAAAAGAAAATGTGAAAATTTATTCCGGAAAAAACCAACCAACAAATAAAACGAAAATGTTAAATAATAGAAAACCGAAAATGAATTGAGATACATTCTCGTGATTTTTATGACTATTGTTTTGCTTGTATTGTATACCATCAAGATGTTGTCGTCGTATTTAAGTTGACAACAATTCGGTTGATGATGATGAAGATAATATTCGTAATTATAATGATGATAAATATAATTTTTGTTTTTGTAAAACTGAGACTATATCATATCAAACCGAACCTCGATACAATAACAATGCAACCAATTCTAAAAAGTTGGAAGCTTTACACACTTGTATACACGTTTGTTCATACTTAATAGATGAGAAAAGTATAAAGTTTCGAAACAATTTTTTGTTTTTTTTTCCTCGAAAAGCTTCGACTATAAACATTACTCGTAATTGAGCTTTAAGCTTTTCTTTAAATTAAACATGATAAACAATTCAAGTTGTAATTACTAAATATTTGAAATTTTGGGTTTTTTCAAAGCTTTTTACACACCCACTTTATGGGTTTTACAAAATCTAATTTAAATAATTAAAAATTTAATTTTCTAATTTAATTAAATTTCTGCATTAAAGAATGTTGAAAATATTCTGTTTTATACCATATCCAGTCTCGTTTAAGATACATACTCGTACTCGTATACGTTTGTATCTTGTTTATTATAGTTGCAATTGACAAATCGCTATTTGTTGCCAACGAGCATTTTGTTTAATTAGAATTTTATATTATTTTGCGATCTTTATGGGATTTTGGGATTGATGTAATAATAAATGATGGTAAAAGACACTTCAACTCTATATCTTCAATAAACCAACCGTGAAGGATAAGCTCGCCGTAATTTCGGGCACCGATAACTCTTTAACCTCAAGCACAGTTTTTAAATCAGGTCTAATCTATTTGGATAGTCAGAATTTTGCTTGACCCTAAGATAGTAAGATATCATGATGACTATCTAAATCTTCTGATCATTTCAGTCCAGTTATGTGTATTCAAATCTATGGTAGATTGACTGCGTATTATGCTTTTTGTTCTTATCCTATTGGCCATCGAGTTCGCCTACCTTTTACTTATATAGTAGAGCTTTTACTTAAGAATAATGCTCTAGAAATACATTGAAAATCTACATAATAAATAATGTATGTACCTTGAAAGGTGGACAAATTTGGTTGCATAACTGGGCTGACAAATATCAACTGTATAGGAATTCAAATAATGCCAATGTCAACAATCTCGGGACCACATCATCATATTTAGGTGCTATGTTTACAGTCCCATAGAAAACTAAACGTGATGACTCTGCTACGTGTAACGAGTAGCGTTTTGAACATGTTGCTCTCGAAGAAATTTAATGTCACAAAAGTGATAACTGTGTGACCTAAAGATATAGCCGACAAATGGTTGGCATGCAAACAAAACACTAAAAGGCGAAACTAAATAAAATAACATAGACAAAAGACCGGTTTGATTCGACGTCTTGTCCATCTCGGCCGTGTGTTTCGGTTGGCCTTTTTTATATTGTATACTGATGGGTATCTCGGTTTTTGACTTTTATTAGTGTTTGCGTTTTGTCGTATTGTGACATTGACGGCAACGAAGTTGTTGATAGATTGGCTAGATCTGGTTCTCGCTTATTTTTCGTGGGCTCTAAACCAGTTGCTCCTCTAGCTCTTTACATAGTGGAAAATACAATGAAAACCGTTGCCCTATCAAAACTAAAGCTGCCCTACTTGTCGTATGGCGAAATACTTTGTCAAAGAATTTACCCGAAGCCCACTAATTACGAACAACTAAACTGAAAAAGAACAGCTGTAGAATATTGGCTTTTATACTTGCCATGGCTGTTTCAAAAGTCATTTTCATCGCATGGGGTTTGCCAGTGATGCCGTCAGTAACAAATGTCTCTAGGATGTTGATGAAAGCTTATACTTGATAGCATCAGAAGTTGTCCGGCTTTCAACCGCATGATATTCCCGGTGTTCTACTTTAGGATTATTCCTGTAAATCAACTGTCTTGGTTCAAACTGCTCCAGTTGACTAAGGTTGCAGAGCACGTCTGTGCGCTTTGATGAAGTCTTAGGTTTGCAATAATATCGAATCGGTTACACATCACCGCAGTGATTTAACAAATCCATACAATTTATTGTTACCGTATACAACCCACATAGAAGTTATCATATAAAATTCCACACGCCATTAATTTTCGTTCCAGAATTGGGACTCTGAGTTATAGGCGTACGATTTAAAAATATCAAGAACTGTGAAATATCAAGAGCAGTGGAGTAACTTCGATTTTTCCATCTTTTGTTCATCAAGAGGTGATTATTCTCACCTCAACTTGATACTCGCTGTATCTACCGATTTACCCTTACAGTACGCATGTTGAGAGACTGACCATTTCTCCTGTTTTAAGTTAATACTTATATGTGTTTCTACCAGCCTTTCCAGGGTTTTCAACAGAAAGGATGATAATATTATAGGTCTTAGGTCCTTTGAATAGCCATACGATCCTTTTCCGCTTTCGGAATAAAAACCACCCTGACCTCCATCCATTGCCTAGGAATGCAGACCAATTTTAAACAACCATTAAAGATCGCCTCCAACCACGGGAGAATAATCTCCGAGTTGCTCTGGATTTCTGTCGGTATAATCCGATCCGGTCCAGCCGATTTGTACGGCTTAAACTCTTTTATGGCCCACAGAATTCTTTTTTCATTTACGATAATCGGTGCGCGCAGCGAACAAGCTTCCCACGACGCTCTCAGTTCCGTCGAGTTTTCTTAACTACCCGGGAAGTGAGTGTCCATGAGAATCTTGAGGGATTCCTCCCTGGAATCGGTCCACGAACCATCAGGTTTAATTAGGTAACCTTTGTTCGTTGGATTAGTGGAGAGAATCTTCCGAAGGCGAGAAGTTTCCGAGATATCTTCTATTTTGTCACAGAATAGCCTCCAGGAGCTCCTTTGTGCCTTCTTCAACTCTCTCTTATATAGTCTCAGCGTCTCCTTGTACGAGTCATAGTCCTGAGGTTCTCTTGTTCTGTTGGCTTTATTAAACGCCGTTCTACACGACTTCTTTATGGCTCCCAATTCTTTGGACCACCAGGCCGGTTTCTGATTCCCCTTAGGTTTTACCTTAGGGCAAGCAGCACCAAAGGATTGGTTACAAGCTTGTGGAACGGATTCCACCATGCGGTCCATATCCTCAATGGTCGCTGGAGGCTCCAGGACCCCCGATGGTATTAGTCGCTTAAGGACTTCCCTATACTTACTCCAGTTTGTTCTCCTAGGAGTCCTAAACGATTTCTGGGAAGCAGGGCAAAAGTGGAAATTAAAGGTTATATATCGGTGGTCAGAGAAGGAATGTTCCTTCCCTTCTTTCCACTCTACAATCATATGGAAAATATTCTCTGATGCGAAGGTCACATCCAGAACTTCCTTCCTATTTTTAATAATAAAAGTGGGTTCTCGCCCAATATTACAGACATACAGGTTCGTTTCCAACAAATAATTAAAAAGTATCTCACCCCTTTCATTGTTAACGAACATCCCCAGATCGTATGATGTGCATTAACATCGCAGCCCAGAATCATACCGGTTTTACTGCGTTTCGCCTCGAGGATCAGTTCCCCCAGGTTATCCGGTGGAACCTCCTTCTCCTGCCCCATGTAGGCCGCCACCAGCCATATTTTATTGTAACCAACCTCCAGACTGGCCGCCGTTATACATCCATGTCTGTGCTGGGAAAGAAAGGAAAAATTTAGGTTGCTGACCCTAATGGTCTCCAGCACCTCGCTCCTACTATCTGGCTTGATTGGTAGCCAGACGTGCGCCCTTGCCCTCCAAGGAATTTTCTCCCTGCTTAAAGCCGCAAGCTTCACGCCTGGCAACAATTCGCCTATCCCCTCTTTCGCTAAACTGTACAGATCTACTGATCTCTGATTCAGACAAGCAATAAGTTTTGCGCACCCCTGATACCATCCCGCATCTCTGCAGGACAGTGGAGGCCTCGGATGTTCCTTTACAAACTTCGAGGTGTCGCTAAGCGCGAAAAACACCTTCCAGTATTTCTCCACAGTGGTGCTCCAATCTTCTTGACCTTTGTCTATTCGAGGATCCTCCAGTGACACCCTGACACCCTTCCTTGGCATCCGCTTGTAGCTTCACAAGCTTACTTCCGCTAGCTTCCGGTTTGTCCTAGGACCGCTGTCGTTTAGACACGCTGTCCCCTTCCGAGCTTCTGCCGCAGAGCGTTTCTTTGGCCCAAGCCACGGATTGCCGCTATTCTGATGTAAGCTGCACCTCAGAAGTCGCAGCCCACAAATCAAGTATTCTCTTCGCTGAACGTCGAACTCTATACCTTTGCTTAGAGTTAGACCCACCTTCTCGTTTACCTCTTCTTTGGTCGTCTTTTTAAGAGCGACGGTCTCTTTATTTTCTCTCATAATTTTTTTTCATCCATTTTTGTTCCCACGAGTGTCGGGGAAAAAAGGTCTGCCTGCACAGAGATCCGTATGTGCAGGTAGGGCTATATACAACTGAAGGTCGCCAGGTATTCAGAGGGCTCCGTTCACGACTGGACTTTGCTTAGTGGGCCCCCAGCCTGGCCGATCGTCGACACGGGTCGCATTACACCTTAATCCAGCCCCCTGCCGCCATAAAGCGAGACCCACCCCGCACCTAGTTTAGTTTACCACTCCCGTTCATTGAACGACAACCTGGAGGCGACGGCAACTGTGAGGCTATTTTCGGACTTACTTTTACGCCATTACAGCCAATTCGAGGACGTACGGCTATAAATCCGATTTTCTTAACCAGCACATTGCATAGCTCCATGCCTGCCTATAGTGCTGACATGGAAGATAGGTCGGCCCATGAGTTCTGCACTCCAACAGGAGGTCATAGTTGTGTTCATTCACACCACAGATCGTAATCTCATGGTGAAAAATCCCTTTTTAATCGATTAGTTCTTTGATTCAATATATGATTCGTCTCCGGTTCAGTGGAGTCGTTGATGATTACTTACTTGATTTTTTACTTGATGTTTCATATGAAACACACGGTTTAGTTAAATAGTTCGGTGTTGTCAACATATATATGATATATCTCAAATACTAATAAAAGCTTTACAAATCCAAAATCCAAAAAAACGTTTATAATAAATTTAATATCCAATTGACATGCTTTACGGCCCTTCACTCTTTGTCAATATTGCGATATCAAGTTTAAGACATCACCAATTTTTCTGACTTCAATTTGAAAAAATCAAGAAGACAGACTGTTCGTGATTAATAAATACAAACCATCATCAAAATTCATCTCATCAGCTGTTCGATCAAGTTCAAGTAATTTCCGAATGACGTATTTGAGCAGCAATCCATCGCTTTTGTCCCATTGAAGTATTACTGCTGCATGACATCCTGAGTACGGCTACTGACAGTTCATTGTATTTGTATACTTTCGTAAATCTCACATTTAGTAATTTAAAATCTAGTACAACTTTGTAATAGCGTATTCATACTTTGGTTGAGTTGTATTGTCAAAGAAAAAAACTCGTCCACTTGTTTTATAATCAGCAGCCGCATAACACCAAAACTCGATACTTAAAAATTAAAAAGGTGGAAAAATAATTTTCCACATCAGTTTTTAAGAAATAAATAAACTAAATAAGTTTAAGTTGAAGTAGCGTGTTTTGTTTATTTCTTACCCAAGAAAATATGGTCCTTCGAACCGGATCGGGTAAAATTTAAGAACATTTTCTTACCGATCCACATCTACCTAAAATTCGAGCTGTAAGTCGTAAGTAAATGCTGTCTGATCAATGTTTTTAAGTGCGAACATTCTAATACAAGTGCATAAAGTTTAAATAGTGCAAAGTTTAAGTGAACACATATTGAAGAGGTATTCCGTTCAAATCGTATAAGAAAACCCACGCGGTAACTTAACCTCAAAGCGCATCAATTCGCGTAAAAGAAAAACAACACCAGAGTAATAATTACAAGTACGTGCAATCAACCGCAAAGGATAAATATCTAACTGTTTATCGAAATCAACTGCATAAACGCCGATTATTAGTAAAATGTCGTCAGAAAAAATAAAGGACTGGACAAGCAAACGGGGTCAAGCTAAGGGCAGTATTACACGTATCGCATCATTTGCGGACCACATGGACAAGGATACTAGGGCGAATGAAGTATCATCTCGCTTAGAACTGTTAGAGCGCGCGTTTAATGTTTTTCAAGAAGCCGATGCCAAACTAACTGCTTTAGACTGCGAATCAGAAATTGTTGAAAACGAGGCGAAATATTTGAATTTAAAGGTCAAGTTGAGTGAGTTTCTAGCTACACGTGCTACAGCAAGCGTCTCAATACTCGATCAGTTTAATGAAGTCATGGCGCGTACAACGGCACAGCAGAATGCATTTTTATCTAAGTTTACCGACACCGTGTCTTCGTCATTAAATCAAAGCTTCTTGAATCAGTCATCCGAAGAACCGCATATCACAGCAAGGCTTCCACGGTTATAAGTGCCAACTTTTAATGGAGATTATAAAGAATTCCAAAGTTTTAAGGATTTATTCATGGCATCTGTTCATAACAAATCATACCTTGCAAATGTTGAAAAATTTCAATACTTGAGAAGCTGCCTGAAGGGTGAGCCTGCCGAGCTTATACGACACTTGAATATATCAGATGCAAATTATGATACTGCGTGGTCTAAAATTTGCAATCGCTACGATAAAAGGAATATTACCATAAGCCATTTCATTCAAACATTCCTTGATATACCATCTATGAAAGAGAAATCCGCTAAGAAGCTAAGAAATATACACAATATTGCTGACCAGGTTATTCGTGGGCTGCAAGCCCTGGGGACAGAAGCCGAAACGCGAGATCATTGGTTATTACATATCTTGCTAAAGAAAACTGATGCTGAAACGCAGCAAGCATGGGCATTCTCAACTGATAATGATAAAAATCCGACATTCGAACAATGTTTACAGTTTATTAATAAACGTTGCGATGGTTTAGAGCCATGCGAAGCCAGCAATCCACATCAAGGCAAACTAATGACAGCAAAATCGCACAGCGTTTCCATGGAACAGAAATATTCAAGCATACCTAGACCATGTCCATTTTGTCAGCAGTCGCACAAATTATTCGAATGTGAGAAATTTAGAAAGCTTGAGTCAATGAGTAAACGAGACGAAGTACTCAAATTAAATGCATGTTTCAATTGTTTATCCACATCGCACCGAGCTAACCGATGTCAATCTCGACGATCTTGTAACAAATGTGGTCGCAGGCATCACAGTTTGTTGCACGACAGCGTCATATATAATGTAAGCAGTACATCGCACGCAGACAGTGAAATCCAGAGAGAAAAGCCAGTTGCACAACTTCATATTAAGTTAAACCCACCAGTCGTAAGCAGCTCATCTAATCCTGATGATGTCCACCAAGAGGTACAGAGCGCCAAGCCAAATTCGAATAACGCGAAAACTCATTTAGCATGCATGGGATATGCCATACTACCCACAGCCGAGGTGCATATACTTGATCGTTTCGGTCATTCACACGAGTGTAGTGCGTTGCTAGACTCGGGCTCGCAAGTATCCTTTATTTCCGCTCAATGTGTAAAAAGATTACAATTGCTACGTCAGAGAGCTAATGTTATTGTTAGTGGACTGGCCACTTCCAACACAACTACCAAAGGCAAAACTACTGTCGTGATTCGTTCCAGGTTCAATGATTCCAATGAAATTCAGCTAAATGCATTCATCCTAGATCACATAACTACAACATCTCAATATGAACGCCTAGATGATCAGGTTGCCAACCGATTTAATGATCTTCAATTAGCTGATCCGACCTTTTGTAATAAGAAAACCATCGATATCTTGATCGGCGCTGATCACTTTTTTAATATTCTGAAACACGGCCAAGTGATCGTCTCACCAACTTCACCAATAGCTCAAGACACTATTTTTGGTTGGGTAATATCTGGTCCATCACAAAGCGAATCAACTGGTAAAATCGAAGTATTACGGAATGCCAATATATCAATGCAGGATGAGACAAACTTAGATGATATGCTTAAAAGATTCTGGGAACTGGAAGCAGTTGGTACGGAGAATGAATGGACTCAAGAGGAAAATAAATGTGAGCTGCATTTTAAGACCACAACGAAACAAGATTATTCTGGAAGATTTATTGTCCAACTCCCATTTAAAAGTGGCATGCCAAACCTGGGTAATACGTATACAGCTGCCAAACATCGATTACTAGCCATGGAGCGCAAAATGAGATCAAATCCTGGTTTCGGACAGCTATATCGCGAGTTTATTCACGAATACGAGTCACTACGGCACATGACCAAACTATCAGCTGCAGAATTAGCTCAAAAGCATGAAGAAATGTGCTATTTGCCACATCACGGCATTTGGAAAGATAACAGCGAAACAACGAAATTAAGAGTTGTGTTCGATGGGTCATGCCTATCTTCAAACGGAGTATCACTCAACAACAAATTATTGGTCGGTCCTGTCGTTCAACCATCACTATGGACAGTATTGTTAAGATTTCGACAATTTCCAATAGCATTATGCGCTGACATTGAAAAAATGTACAGGCAAGTCTTAATCGATCCCAGTCAGTGCAGATATCAACGAATTCTATGGAGAAATTCTGAGGATACAACAATAGATACATACGAGTTAAAAACCGTGACCTATGGCACATCAGCAGCATCCTTTTTAGCTACTCGAGCATTGTGTGCAGTGGCTGAAGACAACGAGCAAAAGTTTCCCACGGTCGCTAAGGTGATTAAGCAAAATTTCTACGTTGACGACCTCCTCACTGGTGCCAAAGACGAAATAGAAGCTGCAAACCTGAAATCGAAGTTGATATTACTATTGCAAAATTATGGATTCCCATTACGGAAATGGAGATCAAATGTACAGAATCTGGCAGATCACTCACAATCCATTTCATTTACTGACCAACAGAACGTGACACATGTTTTAGGCTTGATTTGGGATCCAATTAAGGACCATTTTTATTTTAATGTGAATATTCCACCGGAAAGGGTTTGTACGAAAAGAACCATCCTATCTATAATAGCACGAATTTACGATCCATTGGGTTGGTTGACTCCCTTTACAATCAAAACCAAAATAATGATGCAATACTTATGGCTCGCTAAGCTGTCTTGGGACGAGGAAATACCAGAAAATCTGCAGAAGAGATGGAACGAGATTAAATCGGAATTTGAATGTATCAAACAAATCCAAATACCAAGATTTGTTGGACCAGTCTTAAGCCATATTGAGGTACATGGATTTAGTGACGCCAGTGAGATGGGCTACGCCGCTTGTATCTATTTCCGAATTTGTTCCAAGGATAAGATCATATCCAATCTGGTAACCAGCAGGAGTAAAGTTGCTCCAATTCAGTCCGTAAGCATCCCTCGCCTTGAATTATGTGGAGCACATTTGTTGGCGAAGCTTGTCACTAATGTATGCCAAGCGTTCGAGATAACAACAGCACCAATTTATCTCTGGACTGACTCAACAGTAGTGTTATCTTGGTTGCAGTCAGGTCCACCAAAGAGATGGAAAGTCTACGTCGCGAACCGAACAGCCGAGATTCACAAATTGGTGCCAAAAGCTATTTGGAAACATGTAAGCAGTGGAGAGAATCCTTCCGATTTAGCAACTCGAGGCATCAAACCAGCTAAGTTAATCGCAAGCAAATTATGGTGGAAAGGACCCAAATGGCTTTATATGCACGATGAACCCTGGCCAAAGGCATTCGAAATAAGGGAAACCAAAGAAGAACAACGGGCTAATATAAGTAATTTACAACTAAGTACAAGTGGAGATGTCGGCATGCTTGACGAAATGATTGAAAGAACTGAAAGCTGGATGAAGTTAGTGAGAACTTTATCTACAATACTAAGGTTCATCTCTAAGTTGCGCAACCCTGAAGTTAAGAAATCCGGATTCTTGACCATAGAAGAGCTGAACGAAGCCGAATTTACGATTATTAAGCATATACAAGAACAAGCGTTTTCCTCCGAGCTAAGCAGTCTAAGATCAGGCAAGCAATTAAAATCGAAATCAGCATTATTGATGTTATCTCCGTTCATCGATCAAAGGGGTTTGTTAAGAGTTGGTGGACGATTAAAAAATGCAACATGTTCCTACGCTACAAAACATCCGCTGATCATCCCAAAGGGTCAGAAGATATCGAGAATGATTCTCAATTATTTACATGCCAAACATTTGCATCCGGGGCCCTCACTACTTGTATCACTATCCCGCATGAAATATTGGATCATAGGAGTACGTTGCCTAGTTCGTACCATATATCGTAAATGCATCATATGTTTCCGATATTCAACACACACGTCAACACAATTAATGGGTAATTTACCAAGTGAAAGAATTACTCCTTCCCGTCCATTCTCTAGTACCGGTGTCGATTACGCCGGCCCTATTATGTTGGCGTCTAAACGAGGCAGAGGATCCAAACTAATCAAAGGATACATAGTAATTTTTGTGTGTCTTTGTACGAAAGCACTTCACGTGGAGGTAGCCGGTGATATGACGACAGCTACGTTCATGGGTGCTTTAAGAAGGTTCACGTCACGAAGGGGAGTACCCAACCAAATTTTGTCCGACAATGGTTCTAATTTCCGCGGAGCTAATCACTTATTATTCAATCTTTACAGAATGTTCCAAACAGATGAGTACAAGAATGCTGTACATCAATACGTAACTGACCATCAAATTAAGTGGTCATTCATTCCTCCACTTGCACCGAATTTTGGCGGAATTTGGGAGAGAGCAGTCCGTTCCATCAAGGCACATTTGATAAGAGTTGTGGGTAACTCACATCTAACGTATGAAGAGATGGCCACGGTGTTGGCCCAAATTGAATGCATATTAAATTCACGGCCGCTATGTCGTCTAAGCAATGAAGACCCCACTAATATAGATGCACTTACGCCAGCGCATTTTTTAATACTCAAAGCTCCAGCAATCATACCTGATGAGAATTTTACCGACATTGCCATTTCGAGACTATCACGGTGGCAGCTCGTTCAACAATTGGTCCAATCATACTGGAAACGATATTCCAGAGAGTATTTACACACGCTTCAACAGCGAACTACCGCAAAATTTAAGGCACGCAATCTTCAAGTAAATGACGTCGTATTGGTAAAAGATGAAGCCAATCCACCAGGTTGCTGGCCTTTGGGAAAAATCATCGAGGTACATCCGGGAAATGATGGCATCGTAAGAGTCGCTACGATCAAAACAAAGCAGTCGACGTTCAAACGGCCAATATCCAAATTATTCCTATTGCCACTTGATGATCATGACCACATCGATCAACCGTTAAAATCTTCAGCTTTTAACGAAGGGGAGTTATGTTCGTGATTAATAAATACAAACCATCATCAAAATTCATCTCATCAGCTGTTCGATCAAGTTCAAGTAATTTCCGAATGACGTATTTGAGCAGCAATCCATCGCTTTTGTCCCATTGAAGTATTACTGCTGCATGACATCCTGAGTACGGCTACTGACAGTTCATTGTATTTGTATACTTTTGTAAATCTCACATTTAGTAATTTAAAATCTAGTACAACTTTGTAATAGCGTATTCATACTTTGGTTGAGTTGTATTGTCAAAGAAAAAAACTCGTCCACTTGTTTTATAATCAGCAGCCGCATAACACCAAAACTCGATACTTAAAAATTAAAAAGGTGGAAAAATAATTTTCCACATCAGTTTTTAAGAAATAAATAAACTAAATAAGTTTAAGTTGAAGTAGCGTGTTTTGTTTATTTCTTACCCAAGAAAACAGACCGACATGTTTATTTTGAGTCCCCCCTTCCCCTATCTACTAGTGATTCATTTAATCTCGAGTCCTCTGTCTGAATTCATTTGCACTGACCTACTGCAGATCAGTCGCGCGGTTGTATAGGTCACCAAAATGTATCCGTGAGATGTGCCAACCAAAACTTCATATTTCATTGAACCCGTCAAAAGTTTAAAAATAAATTTAATATCCAACCGACATGCTTTAAGGCCCTTCACTTTTACTGTCGAGCACTTTAAACATCATAATTATTATAATAATTGATTGATTTATTTTTTGTGTGTACACAAACATGAAAGCACAACTTCCTCATTTACATACCACACAACAATACTATAAATCGATTCGAGCGTAATCAATTCGATTAAAATCAGACATAAATAATATGTCTGTTTGTATATACATGTCTGTATGTCTGTTTGTTTGTAAATCGATTTTTTTTTATTCATGTATTCACTAAATAGTTAATTAATTTTGTATCGAATTATGAATCGCATATGTTTGGATAAACAAGTCGATAAATTACGGAGCATACTCAAAAGAAGCTTTAATACTTGTGTTTACGGAAATGTGTCCACAGCGAACAAAAATAAATTTATATCCTTCTTTTTATATATATGTACATACTCGTATACTAAACAAACAACCGTTATACAAAACTTATTGAACTTTTCCGTTCGATTGTTGTTGGACTTAAGTATTTTTTGCGCTTTAAGCAAAATCAATTACAATTTTCGTTTCGCCTTTATACCATCTAACGAGTATATTTACTTATGCTAATGTAGGTCAAATTTTTTTTTTCTCCCAATGCCTGTATGTCCCGGTAATTTATGCAAATATTCTAAATAGTATGTGTATTGCTTTTGAGGTTACAGCCGCACCAGAATCTTTAACAAGAAAATTCAAATTAAATTCAAATCTAAGTCTTCGAAACAAACGAAACCAAAAATTCAAAATTTTAAATCCCCAAAAATTTACATATTTACTGTGTGTGTAGAGTTTTCCCATTTTTCTTAAAACGGTTGCATTCCGTCTCATACTCCATGTACATACGTATATATACTCGAAAAGGCCACATAATGTAAATCCATAATTGATATGGATTTTTCAAATCCTTTAGACGAAAAACTATATACATATACAATATATACTCTTACATTGATTGAGAAATTTAAATTTGTTGGTAGCACGAAAGCACAACAAAAAAAAAAGCTTTCGAACAAAAAAAGGATATCATTTTATTTTGTATGTACACAAACGGATGCTCCTTTCCTTAGTTTTCTGTATGTCGTCCTCGTAAAAATATTGATTTTATATGTTGACGATGTATGTTGTACATAAAATTTTATCTACTTTGATTTTAATTTAAGAAAATTTCTATTCATGAAAAGTTTTTTTTTATCGAGCTTTTTCGAATTCAATCAATTGAATTTGATTATTTGTTGTGTAGGGAAATTAGGCGCAAACAAAATGTCATTTTGTGTATCGATTCGTTTCTACAATTCGCCTTAAAATAGTTTTTGTTTTCGCATTTAACAAAACATTGAGCTTTAATGGGTTATGTATCATTTCGTTATTTATATCGTTATATATTATATATATATATATATATATATATATATATATATATATATATATATATATATATATATATATATATATATATACAAGTACGAATTACAAATTGAAAATGCGGGATTGATAACAGATGGCGTTACTAACGCTATACGCATCAGGCAGTACTGTGACTATGTTCATGTCAAAGCTACGTCTTATAGCTTTAATTTTCAGTATGTGTCAATTTGTCGCAGTGTCAAATTCATAGTTTTTTTGAGCTCTCAATATGTCGAGTTTCGTGCCAACAAAACAGCATTTGCGGGAAGTTTTAATTTACTTCTTTAATTTGAAGAAAAGTGCTGCTGAAGCACATCGATTGGTCTCCGAGACTTATCCGAGTCATGTTCCATCGGTTTCAACGTGCGAGAGATGGTTTGTGCGGTTTAGAAGTGGTGATTTTGACGTTGAGGACAAAGAGCGGCCGGGCCAAGTGAAAAAGTTTGAGAATGCTGAATTGGAGGCAATACTCAATGAAGACTCGTGTCAAACTCAACAAGAGCTCGCAGATTCATTGGGAGTGACACAACAAGCCATTTCCCATCGTATAAAAGCCCTCGGAATGATCCAAAAGCAAGGACATTGGGTGCCGTATGAGCTGAAGCCGAGAGACGTCGAGCGCCGTTTTTTTGCATGCGAACTGCTGCTCGAACGGCAAAAACGGAAGGGTTTTTTGCATCGCATTGTCACTGGTGATGAAAAGTGAATCCATTACGATAACCCGAAGCGCAAAAAATCATATGGTTACCTCGGCCATGCATCATCATCGACGGCCAAACCAAATATTCACGGCGCCAAGCTCATGCTCTGTATTTGGTGGGACCAGCTGGGTGTGGTGTATTATGAGCTATTGAAATCGAACGAAACCATCACAGGAGCACTATACCGAACTCAATTGATGCGTTTGAGCCGCGCACTCAAAGAAAAACGGCCACAATACGAGCAAAGACACGACAAAGTAATTTTGCAACATGACAACGCTCGGCCACATGTTGCAGCGCCGGTCAAAACATACCTACAAACGCTGAAATGGGAAGTCTTACCCCACCCGCCGTATAGCCCAGACATTGCTCCTTCCGATTACCACCTTTTCCGATCGATGAGACATGGCCTAGCTGACCAGCGCTTCCATTCTTACGAAGAAGCCCAAAAATGGGTCGATGACTGGATAGCAGCCAAGCCGGCCGAATTTTTTCGCGACGGTATCCGTAAATTGCCAGAAAGATGGGAAAAAGTTGTGACTAGCAATGGACAATACTTTGAATAATTCAGTTGTTACCATTTTTTCAGAATAAACGTTCAAAAATAGAAAAAATCCCGCATTTTCAATTTGTACTCCTAAATATATATATATATATATATATATATATATATATATATATATATATATATATATATATATATATATATATATATGTATATATATATATATATATATATATATATATATATATATATATATATATATATATATATATATATATATATATGTTTATATATATACACGAATACTTCAGTCCATGTATCCAGTCCCGTACTTTCCAGGGGTACTAACCTGTAAAATATGAAGAGGACGGCCAAATCAATGTATCATTTATGATTGTAGAAAATTTGAAATATAGTGTCAAAAAGGAAAAAAATTTTTATTGTTTTCTAACGCGCACGTGACATTTGGCGCCCAACGTGGGGTTGAAAAAACGGTATTTGAGGCGTCCTCCTCTTAAGAATACGGGTAACCGACACGTGGTTGTGAAAAAATAGTATTGTGCACGAGAGACATGCGCAACAAGATGTAGGCTTTAAAAACCGCACTGGAGCGAGGAGTCAATCATCAGAAGGCGACGGTAAGGTCTGAACCAGAGTTCAATGAATGTGTAGATCAACTACAACGGCTCCAACATGAGTTGAGGATTCATATAAAGCAAGATGATACACAGAGTCTTGTGACAACAAAATAGTCTTGTGACTCCGCAAAAGGGGTTAGTGAAATCGTTGGAAAACTTACGCATTGAAAACAGGCAGGGTACCTCGGCGCAAGCAGCCGAAAGGGACAGGGTAGCGGTGGAACAAACTACTTCAGGAGACAGCTTAGGTCCACGCAGCATGGAGAGAGTGATAAAAATGCCAGCGACGTGACAATACTGTAGCCACATTTAGAATATGAGCAACGAACAAACCACACTAGCACAAGTATCAGCAAGGTGATAATGCAGATGAGGAATTGGGGGATGCGTTTCTCGGGGGATGACGTCATGTCACTGACTGATTTTTTGTTGAAGGTAGATTTGCCCGCTAGAGCAATCGGACTCAGAAGAAATGAGTTATTTCGAGGCCTGTTTGTGTTGCTGAAGGCTATGCCTTAGAATGGTACGTGGTATACGGCGAAGAATTTTTCGAGTGGACACACCTGGTGAATGGATTAAAGGCGAGATTCTTTCCACAAAGTTATGAATTTATCATGACGGAGGAAATTCTTATGAGACTCCAGCGACCAGGAGAAACGTTGGCCAACTTTCCAATACAAATGGAGAAGATGTTTCCGAAAATTTTTCCGAAAATGTTGAGGAAGAGTACAAGCTCTACGTACTACAGCGCAATATGGCTTAACAATATGCTCTCCAACTAGCGTTAATAAAGGTCAAAACGGTGGCCGAACTGATGGCAAATTGCAAATACCTGTCCTGCATTGATTTAAGTGATGCATTCTGGCAAATTGAGCTGAAAGGCATTCTCAAACTCTCTGCCGGTTGATGGATAAGATACTAGGGTTTGACCTGGAACCTAAGGTGTTTGTTTATCTGGACGACATTATCGTGATGTCGCAGACGTTTGAAGAGCACATGGCACTACTGAAAGAGGAAGCCGAGCATCTGCACCAGGCTAATCTCACGATTAGTTTGGAAAAGTCACGGTTTTGTCTAAAGGAGATCAAATATCTTGGGTTTGTATTGGATGAACATAGACTGACAAAATTACCAGAATCCTGAACTTTGCGACACCGAAGTGCATCAAAGATGTTAGGAGATTTATCGGATTGGCAGGTTGGTATTGACGATTCATTTAGGACTTTTCTCAGATAACAGCACCGATAACCAACCTCCTGAAGAAAACTGGCAGGCACTTTTGTTGGTCTGAAAATGCACAGGGTGCCTTTACAAAATTAAAGTCCTTCCTATACGATACAGACGGATGCCTCTGTCACTGATATCGGAGCTGTCCTGACTCAGGAAGACGACAATGGGGAAAGAGTGATTGCACTCATGAGCCAAAAGCTGATTGCAACTCAGCGAAAGTATCCAGCAATGGAAAGGGAGTGCCTGGCGGTGGTGTTTGCCATACAAAGGTTTAGGCAATACATCGATGGCGTGAAATTCAGGGCGATTACTGATTGTGCCTCATTGATATGGCTTAGGAACTTGAAAGATCCAGCATCACGACTGGCCTGCTGGACGTTGAAATTACAGCAATTTGATTTCGAACTCATTCATCGGGAGGGGAAACATTATATGTACAGTTCCAGATACTCTCTCACGGGTAGTTGATTCCATTGGAATGGATTCATCTGCTGACCCAGCATATCAACGGGTTAAAGAAGGAGTTGAGCAGAATGCAGCAGGGTATCGCGACTACAAGCTTGAAGGAAACCACTGTTCCTAATGGCATATCGATCAGCAACACATGATGTAACGAGAATAACACCAGAAAATTGCATCATACGATCTCTTTGTTACCAACTATTTCAAAGTTGTTTGAGAAGTTTTTCCTGAAACAACCTATAATAATGATCATTATACCCGACTTCCAGTTTGGATTCAGAATCAGCATATTGTAGAGAACAAATAAAGTCCTGCCATATTCCTAGATGTATCACACACAGGCTTTCGTTAGAGTGTGGCATGGGAGTCTTATCTACACGAGATAAGTAAAATAGTGCCACAAAACTACTGACAGTTGTTAGAGACGTATCTCTCCAAACGAAAATTAAGAGTATCTCATTTTACCCAGCCGTAGAAAGTACCACAGGGTAGCGTATTAGTGCTCTATCTACTTTGCATAGCCGATAAACCTTCATCGAAACTTTTGCTGCTGATACAAAAGTATTGGCATCAAGTGAATCACAAAATCAAGTAGTTGAATATTTACAGAGATAAAATCATCCAATAGACCAGCATCTTGATTCAAGATTGATCTGGAAATACCAAGTTAGACAAAAATCAGAGCAAATATAAAGATATTTTAAGCTAAGCCTGTGCTTTAAGCACCAGATTTACGAAAAGATAACTACACCAATTAGGACGTGGGGCATTCAACTCTGGCACACATAATTATGGCACAAATATAAGATCTTGGTCGCTTACAATTAGAACATCATAACGAGTCTGAACAACACTCTTTAAAACCACTTATGTTGCAACATCCCAAAGCTAGACCGTCACATGAGAATCGCGTTGTATATCCACCCTGTCTGGCACAAATTTACCGTCGTTGCTTTGTAATATATAACCAGATTGTGGTCGGTGCCTTCGTATTTTGTTGAAGACATCATTCTCTAATCTTTTCCATTTTCGATCAGGGTCTCGTCGGATACGAGTTGTCAGCTCTGGTTGATGTGTTATTCTATGGGTTATAATTATAGGTCCTAAAATTGTAGGTCTGTACAAACTAAAGAGCCTGAATCGCCAACTGACGTTAAACCTATATTGCACTACCAGATTAATAATCAAAAGTTTTAGGACGTGTTATTTCGGATCGGGTTCATAACACCACGACAATACTGGCCTCTAAATCTGTGTCTTCGACCTTTTTGGTATTGAGGCCTTCCTATTATCTGTCCTTACTTGCAGAAGTACCTCAAGGTTCAATTACGTATCCTATAATATTTGAAGCTCCATAAAGCACAGAATAGTAAAATTGATTGTAGGGCTATATGACTTTAGCCATAAATGAAACGATTAATGATTTGAATAGAGACATCGATACTATAGTGGCGTTTCAACTTCTATTGGCGTATATAAAATCTCATGCTATAACATCTCTTATGATCCTTTCATAAATAGTATTGGATTGGACACCCCATCTTAAATCGTTGGTGTAGAAAATGCGAAAAAGTCTTACGACTCATAGAAGAATTGTCTCATTTACCCCAATTAAAGTACGTTGGCTATTGCTTAGGCTTCTCATTTTTAGTAAGCTTTGGATAAGATTAGTTTGATCAGATATCTTTTTAGCCTAATTTTCAAACTAATCGCCTTAGTAATCGCTTACCAAGTTATTTATATGATTCACTAACTTTTGCCCAGTCCTCAAAAGCGTGAAACTTAATAACACTAATTATATGAAGGGATCTATTGCGAGGAAGGGTGGGGTGGGGTTTAAATTATATAGTTCAATTCTAATATATGTAGAGCTTTTATAAAACTATATATTTGTATAAAGCACAATTTTTCAAAGGTTTGAATTAATTAATACAAACATAGAATGGGATGTGAGTTATTTTGAAGAAGCAAAAAGGTGTGAAAATGAACTTTACCACTCAAACTTGTAACAATTTTGTTAACAGTTTGAACAGCATAAATACAAAAGAAAATTAATGCAGCTTTTTTTCATTTGATTGTTCTGGTTCAAATATACATAAAACGACAAAATCTTTAGATGTTTTTTCGGAATTTTCTTCATTTCGTTTGTAGGAAGTATATAATAAAAGACGTTTTTTGTTTTTGTTATCGTCAAGGATATAAATGTCAAGGATTCACTTGTAATTTGGTTTGTGCTTTGTTGACTTTTTTTTGTTTAATTTTAATTAATTTTGACATTAGTGTATTCGCGCTGATATTACTTTGAGAGAAAATAATTTTCATTTTGTCGAAATAAAAAGCTTTCATTATAGTGTATTATGCAGTTGATGAAAAGTTCTGGTTATTTATTAAAGCTTTGAAAATGTTTTAAGAACAATTATTTCCAGTCTTATATATAGTCGTATTTACCATTGTGTATTCTATTACGTTCTATTGTTTGTATATGTGCACAGTGAGTTGAGCTTTTCTTAGTTATAATTAAGTTCTGTTGATTATGGTAATTCTGAGCGGTTGTATAAGGAAGGATGTCGTTATAAATTTTATAATAATACAGGAAAGTCATAATTCTATAAGCTCACGTAGCATAAAACACCCTAATAACCGAAGTCAGGTCACTTGAAACGACTCGACTATGGTCGTGTCACAATACGTGAAAACAACAAAATATTTTGGTACAGGAATCAGAACCCACTGATATTAAATTTATTTACTAAGCTCCCGTCAGTGATTCCAATTCAGCATTGGAAATGCTAACTTCAGGATTATATTGAATATAAATCCATAAACTCTCTAATCAAAAAATATTTACTGGCTAAAGCTAATGGAAGACGAGGTTTTGTATTATTGATCAATATGTGTAACATTTAACATAAGGGTTTGAAATTCCCACAACTCTCAAGGAAATATTTGCTTCTGTCTTAATATATGACGTATTTTTCGATCGGATCTACAGAGAGAAAATGGCTTGATTATCTCTTACTTAAGCATTGCCGAGTCTAAAATTGGGTATTGTTCTAAATTAATTTAATACCAATCAAGAGCGTCTCCGGATAACAGGCAAATGAGTTTTTGATTCCAAAACTGTGGGTCCACTATATTGACATAATTTGAAACAAATTGGTAATACCAATTGATTCATGAAATGTATAATCTCTCTGGTATTTCATTTCTTTAATTCGGGCGCATGTGGCTTACCATCATAAATTATACGAATTACTATTGCACGCAATTTAAGGATACATTTGATTCCTCATTCATATATCTTTTGTTTATTGGTTTTGAAGTGGTAAGGTTTTTTTCCAACGAAACTTCTACGCAATTATAAAAAGCTTTTTATTCTTCATTTGTTAGTAGTCCTATAATTTATTGGTATCAATACGTCTTGGTTCTACGTTTTTTCAATCTGCAGAGCATTGAATATGCAAAAACATCGATTTGGAGCTTAAAGAGAGTGATGGTTCGACCAATAGCATCGAAAATTGTATAATGTAAATGAAGCTTTTCACAGTCCTACATACAACGTATATGGCAGATTAATTTCGATCAATAAAATATGGCACAACTATGCGTCTTCGTGTGCAGTAACCTCCTGAATGTGTTTTCTCATTCTTACAAAACATGCATTTTCTTTGAATTTCTGTTTTTAATCGATGATCTTGAACATCCACAGATTAACGTTGGTCCAGTACAACGTTTCAAAAACCACAAAAAATCGTCAGACATGGTGACCAAGTGTATTCAGGTCTTTTTCAACATCGTCCATCCATCGTGTATAGGAAGTTTCAATGGAAGTCCTACTTGCATTGACAATCATTTATTATCTCTTGATGATAAAAACTCAAAAGCTCACTGGCATCACTGGCTTTATCAGCGCTTTATAGATGTCCATTTTTACTTTGCTCGATATATGGACAGACCTTAAGAATTGGATATTGGCGTAAAATGATCAATGATCTCATACACTATAACCATTCATCCTCTCATATTGAGTTTGTCCTGAAATGAAGTCTCCACGTATCTGGCTTTTTGCAGTGAGTACATATTTGGTCTTTGCTGCGTTGATTTGAAGGCTAATTTGTTGAGCTGATATTTGAAATGAGAGGAGGTGCATTATACTGAGTTCATTTTAAATACAGACAGCCTTTGAATTATTGGGTCACCTTGCTCCAAATGATAATTTGAAAGCATCCAAAAGTTTACTTTCAATTAGAAACTTTCATTTTTACTCATTCATTGAAAGTGTGCATAGATACTAATTTAGACTGTATGTCAAGGACAGTACGTACCATAACGCGTTCCTAGTTATGCTATCGTACGCCTGCTGGAAGTCTCCGAATAGACTATGTACAGAGATATTCTCTTCGTAGCACTTCTATAGGACCATTCTCAGAGTGAAAGTTTCATTAGTCGTTTATCTGTTTAAGAATAAATCATTTTAAGAGTAAACATTTTGAAAAAATTAGGTATATGTGATTAAGTCAACAGTCTCAGTTGCATGCTTACGACTGGAAGATACGCCGGATTATGTAGTTGTATAAATCCTGTCCAAGATGTGTATGTTTTTGGAGGGTGCTTTCTCGTTTTCCCTTTTGCACTTTCCTCCACTACATTTAGTAAATTTGTAAATTCATTGAGTACCAAAGTGCGCTCTTGAATGAAGCTGGCTCGTCTCGGCTGGCTAAAGACTTTCGGGCTGAGTGTAACAATGGGGATTCAGTTGTGTGAGTTATTAGTTGCAGTTACACATAAGAAAAAAAACTTTATATATATATATATATATATATATATATATATATATATATATATATATATATATATATATATATATATCGAATTTCTTTAAAAAAGTTAAATATTGCCTAGTGTTTTTAAATTTTTTTAGATTCCAATTTTAAGATTGCATTTGGTAATTCACCCGATTTCTGAAAGTATAAGTTGCTTAAGTTATGTTTATGGAGAAAGAGCTTTATGTATAAAAAAAGCGAATAAAGTACTTAAAATGTTTAAACTAAACGACCAAGAAAAAAGTGTTATTATCGCGTTATGGAAGAAAGAACTGTCCGTGCTTGAAATTGGTGACAGGATAGGACGTGAGAAATCATCAATTGCTGATCTTATAAAAAAATATAGATCTACGGGGAACGCAAAGCGGTCTAAATAGTCTGGCAGATCGCGAAAACCACAACAGTGCAAGATTAATATCAGGTTCTTCGTTCCAAGCAGAACCGATTTAAAATTTCACTGAAATTGCAAATCTTGCTACAGCAACAGGTATTGAAATTTCCAGTTCAACTGCTCGGAGAAGGTTACTGAACGCAAGCCTTAGGGCACGCTATTCGCTACAGAAAAGTTTTCTGAAGATAATTTAAAAAATTTGTCGGCTTCAGCTGGCCAGAGGGCACTCTAACTGGACCAGGGAGTTGTGAAATAACGTGGTGTTCTCTGAGAAAAGCAAATTTAAACTGCATGTGGGAGATGGATGGCTAATTGTGCGTAGGAAACCAGGTGAACGCCTCAGTGATCTCTGCATTCAACAAGTGCCTTATAAAACTGAGAGTGTAATGGTTTGAGGCTATTGTTGTAATGCTGGTGTTGGTCACTTGGCCTTTGTCGAAGCAGGGGTACCCGGTAACCGGTACCTGAAAATTTTGGAAAGGCGTTGGAAAGCATCAGTTTTGATCAAAACAAATGACTATGCACTTTTTTCTTTATTTAAAACTTCTGTATAACTATCAGGTAAAAAATAATAAACAGAAGGTGAAAAAGTACTTGGTTGATAATTCCATCTTCACAATAAAATGACCCCCTTATAGCCCAGATATGAACCCAATTGAAAAAAGTTGGGCTATTATGAAGCATTAAGTCCGTCAAAGGAATCCAGAAACCATCCAGCATCTGAAGCACCAAATCCAAATTGCGTGGGATGATATTAGCAATGACGTGATTCAAAATTTGATTCACTTCATGAGCAACAGGTGTTCAGCAGTAATTAAGAAAAATGGCGGTCTACCAGATATTAAATTTATGGTTTAGTGGATAATTTATACATTTTATATTTTGAAATGTGCTGTAAGGGCCTGGGCTCGGGAGGTACCGGGTTCGAATCCCGATTGAGGGCAAGATGCAAATGGGTTTGTCACCTTCGATCGTTTGGGCGGTGCGAAAAAACTCGGACCTATAACCATACATAGAGTTGCATCACAACGGACAGATCGCCGGTTTAAGTGTGCGATAGCAGCCACAACAACCTAATCTAGTTGCCAACCTGATATAAATATATATATATATATATATATATATATATATATATATATATATATATATATATATATATATATATATATATATATATATATATATAAATATATATATATATATGTGTGTGTGTGTTTATATATATGTATATATAAATATATATATATATATATATATATATATATATATATATATATATATATATATATATATATATTTATATATAAAGATATATATATATATATATATATATATATTTATATATATATATATATATATATATATATATATATATATATATATATATATATATATATATATATATATATATATATATATATATATATATATATATATAGGAAGAAATAATGCCACTAACCTGTTTGCATGTTCCTGCAAGAACAAGAACTACTTCCCATCACCTTATTCCTCGTATGCTGTTCTTGTCTTCGTTGTTGAGGTTACTCAAGCACAGTTAGTGCTGATAAATTTCTGTGGTCACAAGACATAACCGCGTTGTGATGTGATCTGTCATTACTTGTAGTCTTATTCCTAAACGTGTAAAATATTTACACCTTATATCTGTAAGTGTTTCTTGTAAATTGTTATGTCTTGGCTAGCGGTTGATACGGGTATTTGGTGTTTATTTTAACAGGTTAGTGTTTCATGTTTTTATTTATTAGTACCCATTTTAAGCGAAGAAGGCGACACTAGAGCGAGCTTTGTTCAGTTCGAAACCTTAACATAAACTAAACCATTTTTTTGATAGTGAGTCAAACAATACAATGTTGAAGCTCATTTCCAGCCATCACTGGATATAGTTTATGAATCAGTGCAAATGATACATTTAGTGAACTATAAGCTAATCCATAACTGTATGAACGATTTTAATGTAGTTTCCAGCCACACATTGGCGAAACACAACTAAAAGCTTTATTGAAAACCACATTCGTTTATTTTTAGTTTTGTGTTAAAGTTTGGCACATGTTGGCAGTTTATTTTAACTAGATGGTTGTTTGTACAAATATATAGGGGCATTGAATGAGTGATAATTTATCTATCTTTTGGAAAAACAATTTTCTAAAATAAATAAAATTAAATTAAATAAAAGGAAAAACATGATAAATGACACAATTGAATGGAAATTCAATTTAGTTAAATAAATGGTTGGTGTTATAGTATAGTGCCAAGTCGATGGCCGCACACGTTCTAAGATGGATGGTGTTTGTCATGAAGACGACGGTTTTTGTTTTGTTTTAAACAAATAGCTTGTTTATTATTATTTATATATGGAAAACCCATCACTTAACCAATTTTCATTAAATATTCTAAACTCAAACATGACATCGAGGTGCACACACACACAGACATTTACATGATAACGTATATAGATAGCAGCATAAAAGATTTATTTGTTTATAACAAATTCTAAACATAAATATTTAGTTGCTTTATCATAATGAATGTGTGTTCGAGTATGTTTTAGCATAGATGAGTTTATGAATATTAATCATACGATTTATGATATGAATGCCGATCTATCTATGCACGTTCATATACATAAAAAGCTCATTGGAAAATCCATAAATACACAAATCTAAAAATGATGAATTAAAATAAAAGTTGCTTTCTATACCAGATAACATGGATATGGATGATGATGGAAGGACTGATATATACTGTATGCAGACATGAAACTATACAGCTTTGTTGTTCTAATCCAAACAACTAAAACCATGAAAATAAATTTGTTTTTATTTATTAAAAAACTATTTTTTTTTTGTTAGTTGAACATAAATGTTTTATGTGATACCCAACTCCCATCTCGAACGAACACGACAACGAGATGAATGTTGTATACACATTTATAATCAGTGTGTTTGTTTATGCTTGATAGGATTTTTCGAAAAGCAAAATTTTTAATTGCTCTGCCGGTTGCAAAATAATTTAATGACGTAACGAATTCGTTTGACATTATATGAAACGATGGGGCGGAATGGTAGGACGTTGTTGAAACTTAATTAGGTTACTTTGTGTTCGCAAAACTAATATCTCGAGGTAAGGTTTAAATCGATGAGCTTTTACATGCGGTGTTTGAATAAATATTTGTCTTGTGTTGTCAGCGTCACCGATATAAAATTGTTGAAAAGCTTTGAAAACACTTTAGATCAAGTATCAAGAAGCACTGCTCAAGTATAAGGAAGCATTGTTTATAATTAAAACGATATATAGAAAAGCTCTTAAAATAGAATTTTACAAAAAATTGAGTTTGACCAACATTACGACAACCAAGGATGTCGGATATCGAGTTCATTTATGAAAAAAACCGACCAATATACCTTGATAAACGAGATGAAACACCAATGGTATCATGATTGTTGCTCCCAGCAAGGATCATGCTGAGAAAGTTCTGAATTAAGATGAGACCTTTATTGTAAGGTATACGTGGATAATATGGCAGTATTTAATACAGCTCGTGACTTTATCAAAAGCTACTTCAGTATGGTGTTAAGATTCAACTCCCGACATAACGAACATAGATTAAACGTGGTATCTAAAGAGATGGACCATAAGCTCACCCCAATTGACTTGATGGCGCTAGAAAAGAAACTATATCTTAATCCAAAGTGAAATATGGACATTTCAATCGAATAGGCAGAGAGAGAGAGAGAGAGAGAGGCTAGAGAAATAGTTATGTAACTGGATCATGGTGAGGTAATTTTCTTCTTGCCCAATGCAATGAATAAAAAGTGGATTAGGCACAGACTGTAAACGTGCGTCTTGACGCAACTTAGAAAGGAAATCAACGAATTACTCTTGCAACAAAAGGGTGTAAGAGGTTTAGTTGGTGAGAGATCCATACACCGATAAACCTTGACTTACTGATAGTGGCATAGTGTGTTTCCTTTACATCACAGAAAATTACACGGACATTAAATTAAAGCAGATGAAACTGACCTCAACTTTTAAAAACCAACTGGTGTGCATATTGACTCACATGCTCTGATTTCGAGTACCGTATAAATAAGATCGAGATACCCTTATATATATATATATATATATATATATATATATATATATATATATATATATATATATATATATATATATATATATATCAGACATATTCCTTATCCCATGCATATATGGCAAATACATTAACCTACATATATATATATATATATATATATATATATATATATATATATATATATATATATATACATTTATATATATATATATATATATATATATATATATATTTATATATATATATATATATATATATATATATATATATATATATATATATATATATATATATATATATCAGACATATATTCCTTATCCCATGCATATATGGCAAATACATTAACCTACATATATATATATATATATATATATATATATATATATATATATATATATATATATATATATATATATACATTTATATATATATATATATATATATATATATATATATATATATATATATATATATTTATATATATATATATATATATATATATATATATATATATCAGACATATATTCCTTATCCCATGCATATATGGCAAATACATTAACCTAGCCCTCTCTAACGATCACTGTTATTTTAATGTTATTGTTTCATTTGTAACATATTGCAACCACCACTATGCAATGCTTATTGCAGTAAATAGACCAAATATCTCGCCATGCCACATAGGTTGGAAGAATGAACTATCTAAATAGGGCCAGGCCACGAACATCAAATGAACATCAGTTAATTGTTGTGTTAGGATCTACTGACAATCGTAAAAATATCAGGTATAATCCATTTGTTCTACAAAACGATTTAGACAAAGTTAGTAAGTGGTCTAAATCTAACCACCTCTTATACGTCCTAGGAGTAGTGTTTAGAGTTTAAGTCCTGCTTAAAATGTACACTCAAATCATACCCATCATTCAACCTTCACCTTACATGGACGCATTAGAATGACTTTCACAAGTCACGTGGATCGAATCTTACAGATTTCTAAGACCTCATAACAAGAGTCCCTATCTTCCTATCAGCAAGCAACAGTGTTGAAAGATGCAAAATTCAGGTACCTTTTGGAAAAAAGTAAAGCTAACATTAGGTAAATGTTGCTTTTAAAGGTTAAGTGTTTTTGCAAGCAACCCTTAGGTATAGAAAAAACCTGAAGTGTTCAGTTCTAAAACATTATGATAAAGTGAGACGTCCATTTTTGACACACCATCCTACAGTAGATCTATACTTTGATTTGATGAGGCGGATTGGTATGACAGTGTTGAAACTTCATTAGATAACTAATATCTCGAGGTTAGGTTTAAATCGATGAGCTTTTACATGGTGTTTGAATAATATTTGTCTTGTTTTTTTCATCGTCAACGATATAACATTGTTGAAAAGCTTTGAAAACAATTTTTAATCGAGTACCATTCGTTTTGAGGTCGAGATTACAATATGGGCAAAAATATAATGTCTCAAGTATAACGAAAAATTGTTTATACTTGAAACGGGCTTAGAACAAAGTAAAAAGACGTGATGGGTATATGGAAATGCTTTTAAAATAGAAATTTACAAAAAACTGGAACTGGCCAACATTACTACAAAAAAGAATGTCGGATATCCAGCCCAGTGATCATAGGTGCTGTCCTTAATTATCATTCTGATAATATTCTGAATTTAGGCCTTTATTGTAACGCACACGTGGGTAATATTAGAGTAATGTTTTGCTGTGAACGCCACATCAGCTCATGAACATTTTGATATCCCAGCAGGAAGGAAAATTCGAGCACATCCATTTGGAAATTGTTCCATGACTACCACAATCCAATGGATATTCATATTTACTGACGTGTGTCGATAGGTTTACACGCTGTCCAGAAGCATACTCTATGACCGATATGTCAACAGCAACTCTTACAACGAAATTTGACGCAAACTATGTGTTCCAGCACAAATTACAACGTATCAAGGAACACAATTCGAATACAAGCTTTTCAGAGAGTTAATTAAACTCAAACAACGTCGTATGCGATTGGAGCCTAGGAGCTTAGTTAACTCTGCATCTCGACCAGAAGCAATACCACTCTCAATGGAGCTCAACAATTCTAATTATTTTACTCAAAAACCACGGTAAAGGAGGATCTAAAGTGCTCGCATACCAGCCAAACTTATATTAGGACAAACCCCTATAAAAACTACCTGGCGAGTTCTTTGTTGATAATCCTCTTCGACTGTTGCAACAAAGATTCACACAAATATTCAAACACAGTGTAGCTTTATGTAATTTGAACAGTGTTTAAATTCAAGTTGTTTTCGATCTGCTGATGACGTCATTGAATATCAGCGGGATCGAAAATATCAAATTGATCTCATCAGGCTTGATGTTCGTACTGTACGATTGCTAATTGATGACTCGAAGTTAACGTTATGGCAAGAGAAATTCCGATGTTTAATCAAATAAGGGCACGAAAGTCTAGAAATTGAAAAAAATATATAGACAATCAATGGCCACATTACAAGACTGTAAACGAGACTCAATCTTAAAGCAATTTTATAGAAAGCAATAAATGATGTACCCTTTAAATAAAAGGTTAAAGAGGTTAAGTATAGATGAGATAGTGGCATCATTTTTTCATCTGTCACTGAGGCTCAATTGGCCCATTATGACATGCCTTCCTAGGCGTACACTCTCAGTCCCGGAATCTGTTTGTTCTTCAAATGAAGTCCAGGATATCCGGTATCCTCAAGGTCGTCAATTGGGCATCAAATAGAAATTGTGAGCATAAACAGTGTGGTCTATGGGAAGAGTATGAAGAACATGAGCACAAAAAGTTCTCAACAGTTTATTCCTCTCCGTCCCCACACTATTCAGGGAGCATTGCCCCGAGAGAATGCCCAGAAAGATCCTTAAAGTGCGTCTTTCATAATTTAAGAAGACTGGGATCTTTGCTGGTTTACTGATCCAAAGTAGATTTTGAATAAACGACAAGAGATCAGATTATCCCATCTCTTTTGGTGCAGATCTCCAAAGTGACAATCACTTTCTTGTTTAAGAGATAGTGACGTCACTCCTAAAGCAGGCGCAGGTCCCACAAAGGTGGATGTTACACCCAATCGAGCCAATTTATCGTCCAAAATATTCTCATGTGACTGAGTATCCAGTGGAGTCTAACTTTATTCTGGCTGCCTAGTCAATTTAAGACATTTATTGTTTCGAAGACAAGTTTCGATGAAACAGTATTGGAACCAATCACCTTTAGGCCTGCCTGGCAATTTATCCCTTTTACAAAAAGTGCTGCTTTTGAAAATTGTAGCAATTTCTGCCTGAAAAACAGTAGCGTACCTTCCAAGCGGGATAGATAATTCAACCTCAGGATTTTGTGTGTATAACCCAGCACCAGCTAGATTACGGCATACTGATCCGTCGGTAAAGATTAACATATAGTTGCCGGAGGGGTAGGATGGGCTGTTTTAGTCCCATTTGTGATTTCCAGTAATAAATACATGAAATAATTTCCCGACGACGTACTTCGTCACCATAATGTCTGAGGGCAAGTGGGCAGTTATGTGCCGGCCACCTCTCTCCATATTTCACAGTGCCGCGAAGGACCAAATAGATTGTCTTTGTATTGTAGGCGAACGGCTGTTTGCGCTGCACATCTTCTGATCCGAAGATCAAGCGGCAGCAGACCCACAGCCATCTGGAGAGCTGCAGTGGGAGTGGTGTGCATAGCTCCTACTATATCAAGACAAACATGTCTTTGAAGGCGGCTTCAAGATTTCCGTCCAATCCCACTCATTATTCTAGGCCACCAACGGAATGCGGCAAACAAGACTATGGGTCTGAGCACTGAAACGTCTAGCCAGTACACGCGTCTAGGTTTCAAGCCCCATGATTTACCAAATGACTGTTTGCATTTCCAGTAAATGTTGCATGCTTTGTTGCATTTCTCTTCTATATGTTTTTTCTAAGTAATCTTCCGATCTTACCAGACCCCCAGATACTTGAAATCCGAAGAGAGTGGGAACGTTTGAGCCCCAATTATTGGAAGACTAATGTTTCCAAGACTTCTGAGTTTTCCTAGGATGGACTGAAAGACCCTGGTCACTACACCAGGTAGGTAAATAAACATCCGTATATTAACCTACCAGTATTAAGGCGATATCATCAGCATAACCGTGGCAGAAATATCCGTTGTCGTGTAGTTGGACTAGGAGTGAGTTGACCTCAAGACACCACAAGAGCGAAAACAGAACTCCTCCCTGAGGACATCCCTTTCGGGCGTTGACCTAAGCATGATGCTAAACCACCGAACAAGTGTTGTCTCTATGCCAAGTGTTTCAGCTGCAGAGATCATTGCATTGAAGGACGCATTGTCAAAAGCGCCTTCAATATCCAGAAACGCTCCCAAGGCAAATTTTTTGTTGTTCAGTGATCTTTCAATACTGGCAGCATAGTGCGTTTCTCTTATCTTACAGAACAGCTTCACAGACATTAAAATTGAAACAAGAGAATCAACTGGTGATCATATTATGTAACTCATGTTATGTGGTGCCGAATACAGTCAGTATAAATAAGAACTACATACCTTTGTACATTTTGGAACAACAATTCATCAGACCCCATCCATAGCAGATATATTGGCCTTATCATCTCGAATGACCACTGCAATTTTAATGTTACCATTTCATTTGTAACATATGGTAACACCACTATGCAATGATAATTGCAGTGAACAGATCAGATATATGGCCACGATCATCAAATTATTTTGCATACATTTGGAAATTATGTTCCACATATATTATCAACGCTACCCCAAAAAAATGATATATGTTAGGATCTGCTGATAGTCGTAAAAATTATCTGGTATGATGCATTAGCTCTACAAAATTATAAAGACAAAATAAGTAACTGATCTTAATCTAACCACTTTGGATACATCCTACTCCTAGTGAGTTCTGCAAATTATTAACTCAAGTCTTTATCATCCTTCACCATTAACCTTATATGGACGCAATCATTAATATCATTATTCACGTCCATATCTTCCTATCGTCAAGCAACAGAGTTAAAGGACCCATAATAGAGGTACCTTTAGGGAGCAAGACCTAGTAAACCTCAAGTAGGTTAATTCTGATTTAGGTTGTGTTTTTTGGAAGCAACCCTTGTATATGCAAACAGATGTCAGAGGTCTGTTTTTGCTTATATTATGAAACACGTCCATCCTTTGATGGATGATTTAAATTCTAAGGGTTCGAGTTGGAATTGTTAAACTCCTCTGGTATGTGTGGCAATACATTGGAAGAACATAACCACCTGTCACAATAGCTTTTAATACTATGTGGATTAAACTATAACAAAGGTTATATTACTCTAACTTTTATGTCTACCAAAACCCTCACACACATGAAGGGCCCCATTTTAAAAGGTTTCCTTTCATTTATTTAATATAATTATCAGTGTTTGAGTTATTTTCTCATAGATCATATTCGTTAATCCTTAACCACGATTTTGATCCAACAGGGTCATTAAATTAGGATACCTTCCCCACCAGAGTTACAGTCGAAGATTGACAATATAATAGAGTTGGGCTAAAACAGAATCAGACTCACAGTCGCACACTATCGATTAATATGATATACTATATAAAATAGGACGCAAACTTAGAAGTTGATAAATTAGAAGCGACCACTTTTATTTTTTTTATAACCGTCCTTATACCTTACGCCATTACAGCCAAATCGAGGACGTACGGCTATAAGGGCCGATTTATGTAGAACCATCTACAAATTGCATAGCTCCATTCCAGTCACGGACATGGAAGATGGGTTGGTCCATGGATTCTGCATTCAAATAGGGGGTCATAGTTGTGTTCATTCACACCACCGATCATAATCGTATGGTAAAAAATCCCTTTTGCATCCTGCCCCTATTGGGATTCGAACCCGGTACCTCCTGCTCCAACTGCTTTAACCACTGCGCAACCTGTTAGGTGCGACCAATCTTAAAACTTTGCTAAAGAAGTCACATTTACACCTCTCTAGTAAAGCTTTAAGAGTGGTCGCTTTTAATTTATTAACTCTATCTTCAGATTTCGTCCTTATTTATTATCTTAATCGAGAGTGTGCGACTATGCGGGTCTGATTCTATCCCACCTTCCTTGTTATGTTGCCGATTTTTGACTGTAATGCTGGTAGGGAAGTATTTTCGTTCGATGACCCTGTTGGGAGAATGTTTTTAAGCAAGGTCTTTAAAGCGAATATCTAAACCATTCCAAAATGGATGGTTAAGGATTAATTTAATCAAATCATAGTTCAAATCAAATTAATTGGAAACGCCTACTAATAACTTTCAAATAAATAGTTTTGAAACTAATTGGATTTAATAAGATCTACAAATTATCAAGAATAATAAAATTGAATTTATTTGCTTGGTAAAATATAATTAAGGATATGAGACATCATAGAGAGAAGTTGAAATTCGTTACGTAAACAATTTCCTTTTCTGTGGTTTTTCACTGGAACAATTTCAAAAATAATATTACTTGCTACATCTCAATGTATATGATACAACTTTAGATGAAAGGTAACCGCATTTTTTCAATTTTCCTACATCGAAAAACACAATTCGATATAAATTTAGAACCTTATAAGTGTTTATATAGTTCGTCATGGTAATGCTACATAGTTATATACTTGCTAATATTGTTATTTATAAAGCTTTTAATGCTGAAACCTGTATAAGTATTAAAAGGCTTTCCCACGCCTTTTTTCTAGAACTAGTTGGAGCTTTGAATGAGCTTTTAATATTTTGATAGTATTTTCGAGCTGATTATGTGCAGGAACAGAGTGAGTTTTTCACCCTGTTCCGGTGAGAGGGTTGACCCATTACTGTTTTGACTCAGTTCGAAAGCTCTGCAGTCAGCTTTTCAATACACTCGAGTAACTATAAGGAGCCAGATAATCTGATTGTTAAGAGAAGAGAAGCAACACAACGCCACTTTATAGACATGAGTGACACTGAGTTCAGTGATTTGGTAGTCAGGCTGCCACCAAGTCACTCAGCATGTCAAAATGGAATGCGATATCTACTGTGTATTGTCTTCACTTCACTTTAATAACACTTGACTAGTTAAAACCACGTTTGACCAATACGATGATTTAGCCCTGCTTATCTTATTGTACGTCAAAGTTATGTTATCTCTTTCCTCATCGCGTTCCTACTCCTATTTCTTGTTCCTACTGTTCAAGCTTTAGGAAACTTTGATATTCCAAAAAAAGCTCATACGATCCCTTTCTTTTCGGAACTCAAGTATCAGGAGAGCTGGTTAGACCGAAAGATTACTTGGCAAAATACTATTTATCTGGGTACTGTAGGAGTTTTGCACACCATACTCACTGCATCTCGTGAGATAACTATGAGTCTCCTTGATCTTTGGATCAGAAGGTGTGCAGCGCAAAATAACAAGACAGAGACAATTTATTTGACCCTTGTGGCCACTGCCAAATATGAGGGAAGATGGGACGGGAAAAACTGCTCACATGTCCTCGGACCTTTTGGTGACGAAGATGGTCTTCCGGAAATTATTTCGTGTAATTATTAGCGAAACGTACATATGGGACTTAAACAGTCCATAATACCTCTCCGATGACGACATGATTATCTTTACTAATGGATCTGTATGCTTCATCCAGTCGGTGACGGTTTTTAAATATAAACTCTTGATATGAAATTATCTAATTAGAAATGGCTGCAATTTTGAGAGCAGTAGTTCTTCCAAAAGAGATAAATTGCAGAGACCATCCATTCTGCATCCTTTCTGACAGCCAGACTGCTCTAAAGGTGATTGTCTCCAATACTGTTTAATCGAAACCTGATTTGGAGACGATAATTGCCTTAAACCGACTAGGCAGTCCACCGACTGATTAAAGAAGGACCTCGCTGGATACCCAGGCACAATTGTATCAAACGAAATGTAGTGGCTGATAAATTGTTCTGTTTGGGTTGCAGCTTCCACTTTAAATGGATCAGAGCCTGCTTTAAGAGTGTTTCATCATCATTTGAAAGAAATATTGACTAACACATCCATTAGAAGTGATAGGACCACCATATCATTTGTCGCCTATCTAAAATATTCTTTGTGACAATGAGATCCCACTCCTTCTAGAATTATGATTGACATCTTGAGAATCTTGCTGAGCATTTCCTGAATAAACACAAACTCCATGAAAACGCAAACTCCACACAGTGTGGATAAGAATAAGAAACTGTTGAGCATTTCGTGTGCCCCTTTTCATTAAACTTTTCCCCTACGCTGCACTGTTTTTGGACTACAATTCCTAATTGGGAAGCAACTGACGGACGACCTAGAAAATATAGAATATCCTTGTTTTCATTATAGAAGAACAAATAGATTTCGGGACTGAAAGCGAAAGTTTGAAAAGGAAAGCCACAAAGGGTCACTCGAGCTTGAGTGGCGGGCAAACAAAGTTTAAAACAACACATAATACCTAACTGACCATGAGATCGCGAGCTAAGAAGTGTTTTGTGGTGTGTTCCACTATACGCTTGCCGTCTGTTGGAAATTTCTCGGTGTTTTTAGAACCGGATAACATTTTTCACCAGTATCGATATCCATGAATTCATATGTATTGTTCTATCTCCAAGATGATACAGTTGCAGGTGGACAGAAGCTATGCTCATTGGTACGTGACAACCGCCGAAGAATTAACTTCCGACTTGCTAAAATAGAAACATCGGAGGAAGCTAGAAAATAGTCGCAATTCGGGTTTAGTAGAAGCTTTTTGATTTTACAACCAAGCGAGAAATCTTTTTAGATTGTGTGAGACCTGGAACTTTGCGCCAATATACTCGCTCTGCGATGCTCCTTTTGTATCTTCAATGGAAAACTTAAATTGAGAGAAACTATATATCGCTCAATTCTACAGGTTGATCGATTCCATGCCGTATGCCATGACAAAAGGCTTGGATATAATCAAAGCGATTAGAAAAAACTTTCCGTGGTGCTCACGGGCAATATTCCATTTGTTTGCGAGAAACGTCAAGAGATCAATTATGGAGCGGCTTTCGCGGCAGCCATACTTTTTATCTGAAATTTTGAACCCACAATACGGAATTGATGGGAGCATTATTCCATCGGGGATAACTATGGTCGAGATCGAAGTGAAGACTTTTGCCAGTAAGTCGACAAATATGGATCCACCACCAAAACACCGTCTGCAAATTTCAATGCTGAAATAGAGGTTTTAGAAATATTTGCAAACGATGCGATATTGGCAAAAGTTACGATCAGAGATTTTCGACTCGGAAGTCTTAGTGGCTCTGTCACCTTCCTTATTATTTGGGGTTCAAAATTACTATAACGATTCGGTGATTGTTCCTTCACTTTTTGAACTGCCAGTTGTAATTTTGGCCTGACGAATAGAAATTTACCAGTTTCAATATAATTAGACTAGATCGAATTATAAACAATTCGTTTTGGTGAAAATGATTCGGTATATACAAGGAAAATAGCTGACGTCATACATTGGAGTAGATATACCTACTTTTCAGCGAACCAAAATTATCTGTACACTCTTGAAAACAATAAAAGTAATTTCGAACAATAAAGAATCGTTTTCTCCAACTATTTTGGAAATTCTGGTTTACTATTCGAAAAATACGACTGTAGATAGCTAACCTACAAAATAGTTTCTACCCAAATTCTACTTCATATCTATATGTATGTATGTACGTTAGTAATGTACGAGCTATAAAATTCCACTAAAGTTTTATGTATCTATATTGTTGCAGTGGGAGAGTGGGGAGATAAAGCTTAATAAATAATAGTAGTAATCATAACAATAAAGGAAAACTATGTTGAAACCAATATTGGCTCTTCAAAATTGTTGTAATCTTATTTTATGTTCATCATACCATATAGTCTTCCTTCGGTATATAGTCTGAAATACCTAAAATTATTATCCTTCCTTTTTGTGCTTTTAATATTTATTTTGGATAAAGTTTAAAAAAGCTCAACCAGAATAATTCGTTGAAGAATTTCCGTATTTAATTTCACCTTTGCGCTACATGGAATGGGGCGGGCCATTCACATACCTTGGAAAATGTAAATTCGAAATCATAGATACAGTACATTTGAACGACCGAGACCAATTATCATTTCTAGACTATATATGTTTTTATTGATGTGAAGCTTTTTGGATTCGGAATTCACACCAACAGCCTCAATACATAAATAAATATTTTATATTATGTATGTACCTTAAACATACATAAAAAACATTAATATTTTCCACAACATAAATCAATAATTGATAGACCATAAAATATTTGAGTGCAATCAATTTCTGTTGAGTTAGCATAAATATATGTATGTATATGTATTATATATGTATGTATGTATATATGTTTATATGTATTGGGGGATAAATATGGTTTATTTCCAGGCAATTTAATACTGCCGCATGCTCTACCGGAATATAGTTAGAGAGATTATATACAATTGGCATGAAATCGATCGGTTCGTCTTGTGATGGATTTTGTTGTGCTCGTACGTGGACACACATTATATGTTCGATTTAATATATAAATTTTTAATTAAGTGGTTTCATGGATGGACATGTACATCCATATATTTCCAAACATATTGCTTATTTCTATATATAAATTATTTGTTTGTGGTCGATGAAACCCCAATTTTTGAATAAAAATTTCAGTAATTATGTAATTAGATTTTAAAACTACTTTAGCATTAGGGGAGGGGTTGGATTATATGTCAAACCCTATGTTCGATACATTTGAGTATATATTCTTTCTAAGTGCTTTTGCATCTTTTATGGTGCGAAAGTACAGTTTAGAACTCTTATGTCCACCATTCGAGCATCTTAACATTGTAGTAGACTCAAAGCATTGGCCCAAAACCTGGTGCGCTTGACATGTCTAACACATGTATGAAAGAGTATCGGAACTCGTAGCGGACCAAGAAACTCGATGGCCCAAAAGTAGAGACCATGTGTCCTAAGACTAAACATTGCTACAAAGTGGAAATGATCTCGGAAATTTTGGTGTTGGTTCTGCCATTGGACTACAGATAAAATAGGTTGTGTTGAACTTTCAAGAAGTTGCTATTCACTTCGCTTGCACATGAGATTAGCTAATCTGCTAAGCCAATCCCAAGATAAAGACTCATTTTGACACGGTACGGGCAAACAATGGCCAGGAAATCCTTCAAAAAAATTGTGCTTGGGTAAACCAGAACTATTGTCAACGGACCTGAAAATATTATATGCCACTGTTTTTCAGGTGAAAATTGGCTTCAACTGTTCTGGATACCCGCAGTCACAAAGGTTTGAAATAAAAGCTCAATACCAATGTTGTTATCTCGTGATGGAGAAAAATCATTTTAACACTATGCACCAAAGCAATGAGTCAGAACCCTAGTGTCTTGCTAAATAGTCTCACGTATTATTTAAGCGTGGTCTGAAGTAGCTACAATAAATAGATTTCAAGACTAACTGCGTTCGTTTGGAATGGAGTGGGTTTTATTCATAATGTGGCTATAGGACGTGTATGATGGTTCAAAGTGTCATCGCATGAACAATAGAATTTTGCCCGTCAAAGCAGGCAACAAAACCTGGTTGGGTCGTCGGGTCGACCTTTGGCTCCAAACAGACAATAATATTTGAAACGGTCAACGAAAGAACATGGATGGTACGCATTGCCCTATAGTTTTCTGTTAGAATGTGTAACGTCAGTTTTGTAACTGAAAACATTCAAATGAGAGCGGATTTTGTTGCCATACCAAATAAGAGCGGAACATAGGGTTACAATCATAACTTAAGAAACTATGCTCAAGTATCTTCTAGGATGTGTGAAGTCAAGAACTCGTGTATTAATTAAACAACTAATTAAATTCACCAATATGTACACTCAGAGAAAAAAGCAATGCAATTTACTAAGCTGCTATAGTAACTTGAAAAATGTAAATATTACTTACTTTTTGATAAGCTTTACATGTGTAAAGTACAGAAAAATTAAGTAAGAACTAACTATGCTACGTAGATATACCAAAATTTGACATGTTATATTTTATATATATTTTATATTTATATTTAACCTGATTAACTTTTGCTTTAGTAAAGTTTTATGCTATTGTAGTATCTTTTAATTATTATTTACTTCAAAATTACGTATAGCTTGAAAATATTTTTGACAAAACTTATCAAAATATTTTCTGACGTTATAATTAAAAAGTAGTATGTCAAGAAAATTTATATTCGAAAACAAAATTGTTGCAATCATTTAATCAAAATACTATATGCGAATACATTACAATTAATATCAGTGTAAAAGATTAATATTTAATTTTGAAATAAATAATTTTTAATATTTATAATATAAAACAGTAAATACTCTTATTCATTTTTACTTAAATTTTAAATACAACTTGCAATATTAAAAGATGCACATTGAAAATGTGCGTGTTTGTGGGTCTGCGTTATATGATTGTGTTTGCGTATGAGCGTTTACTCTTCACTAAGAGGGCTAGATGAAAAAAAACAACAAATAAAATCGTTAATTTCGGTATGTGTGTGTTGTTTGTATGGTTTTGTATGTTTGTGTATATGTGTGTACAGCGCTGGGGAAAAAAATTGAGCAAACATATTTTATTGCAAATTGGAGTTTTTTTTTCAAAAAATACAAAACTTTTCAAAGCAGTTTCATTTTAAATACATGAATTTGTTTTTGAAATATGTTCCTCTAGATTAGGATAAAAACCCCGCAAAATGTCAAAATATTCGAATAAGTTACTCGTAGTGAGCAGTGTAAAAGCAAAGTGAAGATTTTGGCGCGAGAAAATTTAACCACGCATGAAATAGCAGAAAGTACTGTCGCGTGGAATGTTATAAAAACGCGGGAAATGGACAGTACAAAAAGAAATAAAGGATCTGGAAGGCCTAGAAAGGAAACGCCCTTGGAAAATCGTTTCATAATATTACAATGTCGTCAGAACCGTTTTAAAAATTCATCGGACAATAGATGAGATGCTGAATGAACCACGGGAAAACAAATTATGGCCAGCTTAGTGAGAAAAAGACTTGTTAAAGATGGTTTGAGAGCACTTAGGCAAGCTCAGAAGCCCGAGTTTACATTACTAGTGAAAAAACGTTGCTACAGGCCCACGAACATAGTTCTTCGACTTCACAGGTGTGGAATGATGTGATTTTCTTCTATGAATCAAAATTCAAGTTGTATGTTGGAGATGGAAGAATTATTGCAAAGAGAAAACCAGGCGAGCGACTTAGCAGCGAATGTCTTTTGGGACTTACACCGAAAAATGAAAAAGTTATGGTCTGTGGATGCCTTTCTGGAAATGAAACCGGTCGATTGTGCTTCCTTAGTTCCAGTATTATAGCAGCTGTCTATCTGCAGGTCCTAACGAATTTGAGCATTCTGTGGTAAAGCTTTTTGGCGAGCCTTCCAAATTTATTTTTTAACAGGACAACGCTGCGTGCTATACCGCAAAAGTTGTGAGTTATTTATTTTGAATTGTAGATAGAAAAATTGGTTTTCAGATAAACATAAATAATTTTTATAAACTTTTTTTTCCTTTATCTCGTCATTTAAAGGTAAAAAAGTTCTTCGATAAAAAGTGATTCATGAGTTGAACTGACCCCGTTTAGTCCAGAGTTAAATCCTATTAAACGTATTTGGTCTGTAATAAAGGTAGAAGTAGCAAGAAAGCGCCTTAAATCGATTCAAGCTTAAAAAGGTTTATTGATTACGATTTGGGAATCCATAGCACATAAATTCAAAGAATCGGAGGTGCATCACTGTAATAAAAGCAAAAGGCGGTCTAACAAAATATTAATAATAAAGATATAACTTCTAGAAATTAATAAAAAACAAAAAAAATAAATAATAAGTGTCTAATTTTTTCATTACTTTATTTTATTTCCAGCATTCTATGTTTCTACGTATAGTGGGTCGTATATTTCCATATATGTATATGTTGGTCTGTCTATGTATGTGTGTGTATGTGTAAGAGTATATTGGTCCGTTTACGTCCGTTTATGTCTTAATTTTAATTATTTTTTCATATCGTTAAATATAGCTCTTCGTCAAAAAAAAATACGAATAACATTCAATTCTGACCAATTATTAATGGAAACAGTTATCTTGCAGGCAGCATTGATACAATTTTCAAAATATTTGAAGCTTTATGCCTGATATCCATTATGAAAAAATACTGACATAATAGTCAAGGCGGGATAAAAAATATAATTTTTCTTAAAGTGCGAGTGAAATAAAAAATATTCCCAGCACAAAAAATTTATTCAGTACTGAGAAAATAATTATAGCAGTACTGACAAAATTTATAAAGATAAGAATTTTTATTTAGTACTGGAGAAATGTTTTATAGGAAAAATAAAGATGGATGATTATTAATTGACCATAAAAGTCAATTAATAATTTTAACATTTCGTTTTGTGCCATTCATCTTAATTCATTGTGAAAATAAAGGCTGATTTCCATTATGAAAAAAATTTTGTCAGTATTTTTTACTGAAAAAGTAGAAGCGAGAAAAAAAATGAAAATGCCATTAGAGTGACTGAGATCGTTTTTTCCTTTTTTCTTCTTTTTATTTTGACAGATGCGTGTAACATAACCAATAAATTTCAATTTTTTTTTGTTTTTAAAAAAAAAGAACAAAGTACTCTTTAAATCTACATCAATAAATTAAAAATAAATAAACTAAACATAAGTATTCATTATTTCAATTATTTTCACAATGAATTAAGATTAATGACACAAAACGAAATGTTAAAATTATTCATTGACCACAAAAAATCAGCCATCTTTATTTTTCCTATAAGATATTTCTCCAGTACTGAATAAAAATACTTCTCTTGATATATTTTGTCAGTACTGCTATAATTATTTTCTCAGTAACCATAAAAATTTATTCAGTACTGACTATATTTTTTGTACTGGAAATATTTTTTATTTCACTCGCACATTAAGAAAAAATTAATTTTTTATCCCGCCTTGACTATTTTGTCAGTATTTTTTCATATTGGAAATCAGGCTTAATGAATAATTATGTTAATTTTTTTAAATTTATTGGTTATGTTACACGCATCTGTCTAAATATATCCACTATAAAAAAAGAAAAAAGTAAAAAACGATCTCTGTCACTCTAATGGCATTTTTAATTTTTTTCTCGCTTTTGCTTTTTCAGTAAAAAATACTGACAAAATTTTTTCATAATGGAAATCAGACTTTAATTATAAAATATTATAAAATACTAATAAATTAAACTAAAATAAAATTAATTAAACTAAAATTAAAATTTAAACCTTATAAAATAATAAAATAGAATTTTTTTTTTAAACTATGCAAAAATAACTTTTTTTATAAGTATTATCGAGCAGCATATATATATATATATATATATATATAACATATCAAGTTTTTGTATTTCACTTATGTGGGTTGTTAATAATGCTTATGTATATTGTAAATTTTAAATATCAATTTAAGTTAAAAATGAATGCACTTTACGTGTCATTCTTTAAAATTTTCCATTCATTATTGTAATCGTTACTTGTCAAATTTGTAATTATTGCATATCAGCCAATTAAACTATTTCCATTTTACACATTATGCAATGTTTATTTTAAATAAAAAATTGTTCGGTTAACTTTTGATTTAAGTAAAATTTACTTATGTTGCAATGTTCCAGGAGCAGGATAAATATGCTATTTTTACGTAGCAGTATACTAAATGTTACATTTCCAATTTTGCTTTATTCACCTAGCATTAGGTTGGTTGGATTCCTAACTTTATTTTAATAAAATTTATTTTTTTTTTAAATAAAATACGCTATATTTTTTCTCTGAGTGTACTTTTGGGTTAGAATCTGGGCTGAAACGAGTTAAATAAAAATCGCCATAATGGAAAAAGCACCATGTAAATGGACAACATTCACTCTTAAGATAAGTTATAGGGTGAAAACAAGAAAAGTTTTAAAGCCAGTTTTGGGCAGTAACACGAACACAAATTTCATAATAAAATAGCCTAAGTTAAGCAAATATTAGGCTAAAATAAGAAGGAGCAACAGATGAAGGTTGCGACAATCAATTTACATTAAGCTGTCAAGAGGAAAGTGTAATCAAGATTTTTATGTTTCGAAATTTTACCTAATTTTAAGATGATCTAATCGTAGTACTTTTCATAGCAGCCAAATCCATATCGATTTGAGTCAATAAGGGAGATGAGCCTTTTCAGCAGTTAAGTAATATTTTGCCAATGTGATAATCTCTCAGAACTTCATTGGTAAGTCGTAAAACAAAATTTGATATTTCAAACGTCGAATGTCATTGTCCTCAATTTATACTTAGAATGGGACATTTTGCCCTGGTCAATTCAACTCTTTAATATGGTTTATGATTATTTTCAAAATAATTTAAGATAATAATTTGTATGCTGTGTGAAGAAATATTCTGCAATATAAATTTCCAGCAATAACCAGTTATAAAGATTGGATAGCCACCACCTTATACTCTTTTGTGGAAATTTTTGTTTCGCCACACTAATCGAATTAAGTTGAACAGTTCCGTAAAGGCAATTGTTTTAATCCTAATATGATGTTTCCTCCATAGATCCCGCTAAGGCGATTAAGTAGATCAGAGATATGTTTACAACCAAATCCACGTCTTCGTAATTTGATACTAGCAGTCAAGTCTCCATCTTCAAGGTATTCTTTATCGATTAACTCATCATTGCCTGGATTAGTATTTTAGCTGTGAATCAGTGGTTATGGCCAAAGTAGTACGGCTATATCACGCGATAATTTTCTTAAATACTTGGCCACAGCTCAGACAACCAAAATTATGGTGATGAGTCACCGATTTGTGAAACTTTTCAATATTTGCCTAGCAATATTCAGATGTTGTTCTAATTTTGACTGATAGCTTTTATTATACTGATCGAAAGGCTGAATATCGACTTTATCAGATAGAAATTCTGATTTTGGGAATGCAACTTAGTCGTTAACTATTACCTCACTAACATGCTGCTCAAATATCACATCACTTTTTAACCATAGTTTGCATTAGGAAGGTAAAAATTTTCGATTAATGTGATAGTGAGAAATCTATACTACTAATCTAATGGTACAGTGGTTAAAACTGCGGCAGTTGGAGGGGCACTCGGTGATCAATGAACTCTTGTTGGAATGCAAAATTTATGGCCTGACATGGAAGTACTATAATAACTGGCAAGAAGCTATGCAATGTGCAGATGGTTATACGTAAATTAGACCTATCGCCGTACGTGTTCCATTTCGCTATGTAATATCATAAATTAGGACGTAAATTAGCGAACCGTGAAAGATTTAGGAGTGCCTTGAGCTGCAACATAGATTGGAAAGGTAAGAATCTGTTGCTTCTTTAGATGCAAGTCTATTTAGACAATATTGAACACCATTGCCTCGTTTTTTTGATAAAGCTACTTTCAGATTTTTATGGCTATATATTTAAGCTACTTTATGGTTAGGTGCGCTTATGAGCTACTAGTTGTAGCGGCTTCCTTGATGAACATTCTCTTGATACATTTGCCTTGAATAAAACCCAATTCGTATTGTGTTGGTTCGTAAGTGATTTTGGTGAATCCAGTTTTTAAACTTGTGTGCCATTACAAAATGTTGTGCAGTATAATTTGTCATGCAAAAGTCAATTAAATCAGGATATTTTTTTTAATTATCAGCTGGCTAGTAGATTGGCTGTTCAGTGGATAGTTAAACTGATACCCAGATTCCTGACAATTACTGCATTCAAGTACCGATTTTCTTTTACTTTATACCCTTGTACTATACTACCCTTATATAAAGAGGATATTTCAGGCTTGATTGGCCCATTGTGACATCCCTTTCCAGTGTACGCTCAGTCCCGTAATTTGTAAGATATCTGCAGTTCATCTCTTTGACAAAGGGTACTCAAAATTGCAAGCAATTTCCACCTGAAAAACAGGAGCGTACCTACCAAGGGGGATATATAATTCGACCCCAGGATTTTGTATGTATAACATCAGCTATATAACAGCATATACTGATTCGTCAGTAAAAATCACATGTGGGTTATTACAGTCGTATATGTGATTTCCAGTAATAGTTACCCAAAATAATTTCCTGAAGACGTGTTTCGTCATGTAATCCATATTCTTTTTCATCATTGTCTTGTGTCAAAAGACCAAAATCATTAAAGTATCCTTGCTGAGCTACCATCAGATTATATAGTATACATATTTACATAGCATTGTTGTTAGAACTGCACAATGCCAACCCTACAGTTAGATCTATAATAATAAATTAGCCTCAGCACTAAAAAGCGTGCTCGACTATATCATCTCATCCCTATACCCAGAATCGATGACTGTGGATACACTGACCTTTGTGTCCACGGTAAACAATAATTGCGAGCTTTTTACTTGATTGAAAATAGGAAGTCGTAAACCGTTTTCAATACCTTAAATTGTATTCTTAATGACTGCCTGTGTGACACAATTTATTTAGTTAAACACAACACTTTATACGAGTGCATAGAAGAGTGAGGAGTACTACAACATTGCTAGACAATTCACAGTGAATAGAACCATACAAAAATAAAAGCTTTTACCATAATTTAATTTTATATTCGGAAAAAAAATTGTTCCGATTCATCCCTTCCTTTGACGAAATTGATTTATAATTTATTTTTTTTTAAATCTTAATTCGATTTCAATTTTTTTTGCGTTATCACACATAGATCCCCATTTTAAAAGTTCTTTTTTGCTTGCGAACAAAATCAGAATTTAAAGTTCCACTTAATAAAAGCAACAACAACCGTAATAATTGGAAAGGAAAAAGCTTTTATGCAATTTACGTGGGATTTGTTGTTGTTGTATTTAAAAATAAAATGTAATTATGATGGATTTATATTCATCTGCCGACCGTAGTTTGTCTATCGTTATATGTCAATGTGTACAGTGGGTAGATGTAGCCACGTTTATCTATGTATACAGACGATTGTGTATTGTTATATCTTACGAGACTAGAATCCAGGTAGTAATGCAAATTTCAGTCATTATACAGTGTAATGAATCAAACCTTACATCAGAGCATGTCTCCCTTCATGGCTAAAGCTATTTCTGAATTCGTTGGGATTGGGCTACACATATTTTGGATGTTAAAAACCTCCATACTTTCTATTTTCCCGCAAGTTGACTTACAATTCGATTATATAGTTATCAGTAACTTAGACTAGTAACTGCAACAGATTGGTTTGAATCGATGGATAGAATGATTGAGAGAATGATCATGAGTCGTGACTAAATATTTGTACTCCATTTTCCATCGTGAGACAAAGCGATTCGTGATGTATGTTTGATCGAATAACGTTTCATTGGGCATTGCATGGTTTGAACGTGTCGAATTGGTGCAGCTTTTTGAGTGAAAATAAGGCACACATATAAACCGAAACAACATTACATCCGGAAAAAAATTTAGTTCACCTTTTGAGCCAGCGGCATCATTGGTCCATACGTCTTAAAAAACGATGATAAGTGGAATCTTATAGTCAACGGTAAACGGTCACCGTCAACGGTTATGTTTCAAGGTATGATTTCTACCTTTTTTGTAACCCAATTGGCTGGCATAAATGTTACTGATATGTGGTTCCAACAGGACACTGCCAAATGTCATATAGTAATGGTTCTGTTGTGTGACCTATTATTTTCTATTATTATATCTATTCGAATATTTTCATTGACGATATATGTTAAGTCGCCTCGCTGATAAACCAGAGCAAATAGCGCGATACGCCCCAGCCACGGTGGCCACATGACCGAAATCATATTCAAAGATTAAGGGAGTACAATTTTTTATTCACTAAAGCTTTTACTATAATATTCAAAACGTTTTTTCAATTTTTTTTTTCAATTTAAATGATATTGGTAATTTCCTTGACAGATGCGTTTTGTAATAAAATAAATTTTTAAGATATAAATTTTTCAGTTTGACTCGACTTGTGATGCTACATAAACAAGGTATGTGTGCCATATTTGGCCGAATATGATAGCAATTTTTTATTTGTTGGTGTACACCAGTTAGTAATATGTAAAATATTTTGGCCTAAATGAAAATTAGGAAACCGAAATCCATTACTGGCTCAAATGATCAACTGACTAGCTTAACACTATAATGTAATGATATACCTATTCACTGGCTACTCCAAATTACATCAATTCAAAACAGTATTGTAAAAATCACTCAAAAACTCAATTAATTATCCACAGCGATTTCTTACCAATGAGTAAACCCATTCCACGCCAATTTAGATTGAATGCCTGAATGTAGGCATTCTGAAATTCATTCGATTTTGTGGGCGTATGAAAAACTTTTGACCAAAAATTATATAAATTGGACAAAAAGTTTTTTTATTGCACCATTTACACAAACAACAATCGATGTATTGTTCACGATGTATTGTAACAATCAACATTTAGGCGTCTAATATCACTCAGTCGTGATGTAGTATTTACAAGAGATACTAGATGTCATCTATTTATAGTTAGATTTACAAATATCTTCACTATCTTTGGTGAATAGGGTGGTTCAATTAACATATTCTGAAGTAGTTATGGTGCTGATCTGTATGTGTACCTTTAAGTGTGGTTTTTTACATTTGAAGAACATTCATTTGGTTGCATTATGGGGAAACCTTTTCATAATTGGATACCCAGTCCAAAAGCTATTGGAATAGAGGGATCGAAGAAATATCTATAATTCATATATTAGGTCTTTAAATTTAAATTTTTATTGGAACCAATTTCGATCTGAAACTGACTCGGTTATCTACAGTAGTAAAATCGATTTTAAGACTGATTGATGAATCAGGAATTATTTTACATATTTAATTTACGATTTTGCCGAGTGGTTATTCTAATAATTTATCCGGTTCGATCACTGGATTGTGAATATCGCAAAGATTAATTTTTACAATTAATTTATTTCCCAAAAAATTACTTCACAAATAATTATTACTACACTTATTTTACACAAAAATTATCACTACTATTATTTCAACACTTCACTTTCACTTTTTATCACTTCCCGATATTAACACTTCGAAATTCAAAATTGAACTGTTCCGTAACTCAAATGTCTACACGTATTTATACGACACAAATACTTGTAGAACATTCCATTATTTTGCATCTCTACACTTCGCGAACATTCTTTTCGTCGTATTTTGTTCGCTTCGCCTATTTCATTATTTATTTATTTTTATTTTATTCGTATTTGTAAACATTTGGTTACAGGTCAACTCCTACTGCTATAATTTATAACTCTTTTTAGTTATGACTGGTGACATCTGTGATTCGTCACAATACCTTATACCTGTTAAGCTCAAATACCATTGTTATAAGCATTATCAAGACTAAAGAAATTCGTACCTGTACATACATTATGCATCCAGAAGAAATCAACGAATAGTTTAAGAGAGTCCTTCAACCAATCGAAGGAGATGTGCAAGGCTAATGCTAACTATCTCACAAATGTGCAAGGCTATTGCTAACTATCAGCTCCATGTGTAATATGTGATATCGGTAAGAGTTTGGTTGAGAAGCTGGTAAAGGACAGTTCCGTAATGGAGGAACCAACCTACAACTAAGACATAACGTCGTGCTTCACATGGCCACTGAAGGCCACTTGCCTATTCGTCAAGACAACGAAGACTTTATCCTTCACTTCTTCCATTTTGCAGCGCTTTATAAGACGCCTACACTGACAACTATCGTGTGGAATTGCAAAATGAGCAGCAACACAAACTCAATCTGGAAAAATTATGCCAAACGCTCGCTGAATTTGATGTAAACACGTCAAGAGTTGGAAATATGTATTTGGTGCAACAACTATTTAATTCCTTAATCATTCGATAACGTCGAGAACCGCACTAAAGAGAATACATGTCCTTATAGAATTCTCAAGATGCTATAGCATATCCAGTCAACAATCGTTAGATGCAATCATGTATGGCCACAGTCTATACGCATTTCAATTAGAACTTAATAATCTCAGTTCATAAAGCAAACTTCAGATTTTATTTTCTGGTTCCAGGCGTCACATAAGTTTCATCGTGAAACATGAGTTTCGAGATCTACAGACAAAACATAATTAATACCACCCAGGTGGCACAGTGGTTAAAGCTGCGGCAGTTGGAGCGGGAGGTACCGGGTTCGAATCCCGAAAGGGGCAGGATGGTAAAGTGATTTTTCACCATACGATTACGATCGGTGGTGTGAATGAACACAACTATGACCCCCTGTTGGAGTGCAGAATTCATGGGCCAACCCATCTTCCATGTCAGTACTATAGGCTGTCATGGAGCTATGCAATGTGCAGATGGTTCTACGTAAATCGGATGGTTCTACGATGGTTCTACGTAAGCCGTACGTCCTCGATTTGGCTGTAATGGCGTAAGGTAAGGACGTAAATAAGCGAACCGCGAAAGAGTTGGGAAGTGCCTCGAGCCCCGAAACAGATTGTAGAGATAAAAAAAAAAAAAAAAAACATAATTAATAACATAAACACAGTCGATAATCGGATGGAAGTTAAAACTCAAATGGCGCTCCTTCCTCAATGGTGAAATTGAATGGAATATCGAAGCGCGAAATGTCGTTGTGTATAGAGTTGTTGAATATTGTGATCGCGGGAGTTTTAAAAGTATTGTGTTTTGTATATTACCAAATGACTCAGTGGGTTAAGCTGCAGAAATAGGGGTGTGGGGTTCCAGGTTCTCGAACCCTGATAGGGGCAGGATGCAAAACAGATTTTTCACCGTATTTAACGCTTGACGGTTTAAATGAACCCATTTATGACCCACTGTTGGAATGCAGAATTCAGAAGTTGACCCATCTTTCGTTTCAGGACTAATGTGTGATTCTAGATGTCTAGAGCCAATCCACTGGTCCGAAGCGTAAAATTAACTGATTAGTAATTTTTTTCTCAATATCATGGCTTATTTCACGGCCTGAGTAGTTCGGCCGTCTTTTGAGTTCCGGTCGGTTTTATTATTCAAAAAATATGGATTCAACCACCTCATAAACGCATCAAACCATTGTTTTCCCCTGGTACGTTTTGAAGCTCTTCGGATGGCTGTTCAAACCAACTACGACAATTTTGCTCATTAACGTAGCCATTAAGAAAGAGGCATCATTGCTGATCAAAATTTTTTGGTTGAAAACGTTGAAGCTTTTTTAAGAGCTTTTGTACCTTATATGAATACCATAACTGTTCTGTCATGAAATTCCTGCTGAAAAAAGTTAGTCTAAATGAATCTTCAGTTATGAGCTGACATGTAGCTGGGCAAAGTGCAGATGGTTCAAAGTAGATCGGACTAGAGTTTTAAATCACGTTACGATAGATGGCACTATGAATGGTGTTGTCTTCGTGTCTTACATGTAATATCTCAAATGTGAAATGCACAGATGACTAAATATTTATGCTTTGTCTTTGAATCACTAAGATTTAAAGTTTTCAGCTGTTGTTAGATTTTTAGTCAATTTATTTAGGAAAAACGAGTGGGTTGGACATTTTAAGGGCGAATGGAAATTTGAAAAATCGATATTTTATTTATCAAAACTGTTAAATATTTATAGTTTTAATTATGTATATACATTTTATGTTATTAAATTATATTGTGCATATAATAAAATATTCATTATTTATTGCACTATAATATACAAGTAATTTATTGTTATTAAATATTTTTTTTTTATATTAAATATACAATTGTTTACGATGACAACGTATAACTATGCTATCTACGAGTATATACACTCGTATATGATTTATGAACTGTTATGCTAGAATATTGTCAAGCATAATAATATTTATTGAACATACACATCATAAAATAGTTTTTATGATGCGCATCGATCAATGTATAGTCCCAGATTCCAACATTCGTTCCAATTAACAACAATGACACTTTTATTAGTAAAGTAACAGATATTTATCCTAGACAGTAGGTGTTTACCTATACTCGTAGCTCGTATATATATAAAAACTTTAAGAAATCGACAATAATATAAGAAGAGGAAGAACCGAAAGCAATTACATTAAAAGCTGCCGAACGTATAAAAATTCACTGAGTTCAGCATTAAAAAATCAATTTCATGTTCATTCAAAATGAAAATTGTGTATACAACAACAAATAAAATGGAAAATTTATTTTCATTTTATTTCATCATGAAAAGCATAAAAGTATATATGTATATATATCAAATGGAAAAATCATGAAATTATTTATTTATAATAAGCTTTATACAGAGTATGAGAAAAGCTCGGTTTAATAACTGCATAACTCTTTGATTAAGTTTGTATGTATGTGAATAGATATAATATAAGCAAAACGTATTTTCATTTCCGGTTAAATGAAAATTCTATATGTCTGTGTGTATATAGTAAAAGCTCTCTCAACTATTAAAATCATATAGTTTTGTTTTTCTTTGGGAAAATAAGAAAAACTATTCTACTGTAAATGAAAAGCTTATTTATTTTTATTTTATAATTAAATAATAACAGTATTTGTATATATCATTGATGTTTAGATAAATCGGTTTTAATAAGATTAATAAAATGTACATAAATATATGGTTTGTTGTTCGTCGAGAAAATATAGAAAAGCTTTATATGATGTCAAATAATAAAGTTCATTGTGGTTGTTGACGAACCATTCGACTTTATGAACAATCACTTTCTATGACAGTCGAGCTAATATATAAACTTTATTTCAAAATAATATAATAAGCTTTTAAAATACGATTTGGACATTTTTATAAAGTTTGAACTTTTTTTTTGTAGTCTACCGAGCTCGTCGTACTGTCGTACACAGTGTATATATAGTGCCAGATGAAATGCACATTTTAAACGAATCATAATCTATATAAGAAGTTGAATATGCTCAAAGATGGCAATGAGCTTAAATTTTACATGACATAAACAGGGCCCCGCTACCATTAATATAAATATACATAAATATACGCCACAAGAACGAGCAGAAAATAATCGTCCTGTTATTGCCACTCAGTACGTCTCGTAACACTCAAAATGTGGCTCTGGTGCGCGATAGTGTTGCAGAGTCTCCAGAAATATCACTTCGGAGTCGTGGTTCCCAGTTTCACATTTCTGCACGCAGTTTAAGGCGAATTTTGAAAACTGATTTGAAAATTGCTACCGAGTGATCGTGATCAACGAGTTGAGTACAGTAAGGCAATCCTAAGGCTGCCTGGTGAAATTGAAGATTATTCGTCAAAATTTAACGTCGGATTTGGGGAACACAGAATCCTTAATTAAATCATCAAACATCATTGCATCCACTTAAAACAACTGTATGGTGTGGTATTCATGCTGGAAACATCATTGGTCCCTAGTTTTTTGAAAATGACAAAGGTGTTGAAGTTACTGCCGAACGGTACCAAGACACGATTTGAAATTTTCATGTACCTGAAATGGAAGAGCTAGAACTAGAGGACACGTGGTTTCAGCAAGATGGGACCACAGCACACGCAGCTCGTTCAACAATTCAATTATTGAATGAGGTTTTTCCACGAAGACTATAAGTTTCGCGAAATGGCGATTTACCATGGTCAGCCAGATCTCCGGATTTAACAGCACCAGCTTTTTTCTTATGAGGTTGTTTAAAATCAAAAGTTTATGTGAATAAGCCCCAAACGGTTTAACATCTTAAAGACAAAATTCGTCATGACATTGAAGAAATTTAGCCTGAGATGGTGCAGGATGTCATGAAAAATGCCTTAAAAAGATCCAAAAGTTGCATAGTCAATCCTGGTCCAAATTTAGTCGATATAATTTTCCAATCATAACGAAAAAAAATGTCAAGACCAAATAAATTTTTTATGAAAACCAAACCTACTTATCGTTTCTTTGAACAAAATAATAGGCAATCAAAATGGAAGCGAGACTTTTGCTCTCCCTGTATTAAAGTCCAGTACAAGGATCGACATTTGGAGTGTTATCAACTTAACACTGCTGTACTTACAAACTGCCCGTTTGTTGCTTAAAACCCAACGGAAGGCTATCGTATTATTACATTTGGCTGGAAAATCCCAACATCATCAGAAATCGAAAAGGCCAGAACTGAACGTAATCAACGATAGAGCTCAGTTCGATTAGAGAAATGTCTCAATGTCTGTTGGTGGCTAGCTTGAGAATGTGTTAGTTTGACCTGCGAATTGCTCTGAGAAAGCAAGCGCCTTCATCAGTGATAGTTTGGGCCGCTGTAGCTGCCACAGAAAGCTTATCACTAGTTTTCATTGAAGAAAGTGTAAATGTAAATCAACATATCTATCGTGATCAGATTTTAAACGATGCACTAGACTTGTAAATAGTTCGATAAAAACTATTGGATGATTCTACTGATCTCATAAAGCCTGAAACCCAACATTTTTTACAAGAAAAAGTTCTCAGCTTAACTTTTTCACATCAATGGCCACAATATTGTCGGGACTTAATTCCAACGACTTTTTTCATACGGTCTATTCTGAAGGTCAAAGTATTAACTTAAATATATGAGATAGTCGCCATCTTAAGATTGTTTTTATAGATTCTGAGAATGAGGCAAAATACCATCTCACCACTTTCGTACTGCGTGTGACGTCTTCTTATATAAAATGACAAATTTACAATAACAAATATCAATCTCGCACTTTGATAGTGAAAATTTTGACTATCCTTAATCACTTGATTCGTTTCATTCATTAGACACATCAAGCCATACACACCTAAACCATTCAGAAGAGGGCCCAGAAGAATAAAAAAAAGAAGGCGAAGTCGCAAACAGGTAGTGTTCACCATATCATTACAGTCGTAATAGATGTGGCTAAAATGGTGGAAGGTATCCGGATTAACATATCAATAAGTTGGCATTAAGATCGATTTTCATCATACGATTAGGATCAGTGCAGTGGATGAACAAAGCTAGACTCTCTCTTCTTTCATAACAGAAGTATTGACTGAATAACCTATATCGAGCCTATAAGTTTAAATTCAGCGTGAAATATAAGACCAGATATGCAAAACAACAAACAAACGTTTTGCCTTTAATCAGTAAAATCGTCGTTATACCCAGAATAATTACAATTGAACCCGATCGTTAACTTATGACTTCTTATGTTGTATCTTATGTTATTCATTTCGAAATCAGTAGCTGGTATGGAGCACCATTCATCAAATTTGATACAACAGCCAATCCCAATTATAATGATGAGTAAACAATTCTATAATAAAACCTTATCTTCGACCACTCAAAGAAATTTTACAGATCCCTTTTACAAATTTCATTTGTAGATCTGCCCACATATAGTGTTGTTGATACAACTAAAAATTTGTGATTTTCAGAAGAACTTTTATTCAATTAAGAGATATTTTCTATTAAAGTAACAAAATTTTTATTTAATTATCAATTAAATAATTGATGAAAAATTATTACGTTTCGTTAACAATTTTTTTTGTCTAATAATTATAAATAAGTAATAAATAATAAAAAACCTATTGATCATTTATACAAAATAGTTTTAAAGTTATTAAAAACAAATGCATTGAGAAAACAATAATTTATGTTATATATATATATATATATATATATATATATATATATATATATATATATGTATATATATATATATATATATATATATATATAAATATATATATATATATATATATATATATATATATATAGATATATATATACATATATATATATATATATATATATATATATATATATATATATATATATATATATATATATCAATATATATATGTATATATATTATATATATATATATATATATATATATATATATATATATATATATATATATATATATATATATATATATATTATATATATATATAGATATATATATATATATAAATATTTCTATATATATATAAATATATATATATATATATATATATATATATATATATATATATATATATATATATATATATATATATATATATATATATATATATATATATCTGTATAAAAGCTTCTTAAGTAATTTTTTTGAAAATATTATTTTAATGATAACGATTAATATTCTGCAGCGGCTAATAATGATTCCCAAGTATTTAAATAATAATACTGGAATTCAAGGGGCCACTAGGTTATGAACAGGTAAAAATTAAAACTTTAATTGCTTAATTAAAATTAAAATTTTTTTTTCATTATATAACTTACTCAGATTGAAAAATTAAAAATACTCTAAAAATTACACCCATTCTACATGCAAAACAAAAGAATGAAGAGTAAGCATTTAAATAATAATATGATATAGTTGGTGAACGATAGTAAGTATTTATTATTATTAAAAAAATATTATATTTATTACAAATTTTTATCTTTTAATACTAATTTTTTCCATGTTTAATCAATTCCTTGCAGATAGTTTTCACGCAATAATAATACAGTTCTACATTAAGTTTGACCACCATTAATGCGAGAAATGTAAAACTTCTCACAATAAAAAAATTCATGTACGGTATCAAAGCCCTCTTGATATATAAAGCCGGAATGCATACTAAGTTTTTGAAATGAGCTCTATTAAGTGTATCAATAATGTTCGTTTTATCAAGAAACTCATACGAAACGTACAAATTTCTTTTTCAGTTGTAAGCTAGTGCAAGTTAGAGCTTTTAAAATTTTATTTCATAAAATGACAAAGAAAGGGTGAAATTAGATCTCAACATTTATCATTTTATTCAAATCAAAATAAATCACGATCAAAATTAATTATAAATTGATATATATTTTTATAAATTTTGCAAAACGATATGCTCTATCTAATTTTCTCTTAGTCGTACGACGAAAGTCAAACTCATTTCTAAATTAATTTAGAAAAATAATATTTACAAAATTACACATAATTGAACACGAAAAGTTAAAAAATTAATTGTTAATTTAGTTAAATGAAATTATGTATACGAAAAAATTAACTAAAACCGAATTTATAATCATAAATCAACTCAACTATTATAATCAGCTGATCAATGTTTACATTTCAAAATGAACACATAACGTAATCACAATTTCTATTTTTCTACCCATTTATTCACAATCACAGCACAACAGTACACTATATTCTCAATCCTGAAATACAGAGAATCACTAAAAATGTTATAATGACATAAATGTCATAACAATGGGAGAGAGAGAATATTTTTTTAAATTGACTACTAGCGTTGCTGTTGTATAATAATTTTGCAAACCGTTCGTGTAAAATCATACGTGTGTATGAAAAATTAAAATCATGTTAAATGTGTAAATGTAATTATGTGCATTGGTATTGTACTATATAGTAAAGCTTTACCTTTCATAGTTACGATACGCGATGTGTCGTTTTAAATTTAGAGCCTTTGTTTGTCTGGCGTAGCTTTGCTGCGGCTTTGTTTGTGGCTGATGTTTTGCAAACCAGGATTGATTGTCCATTAATACTTTCTCGTTTGAATATTTATGCTCCCACTAGACAACTAAGAACAAGGTCTTTATTGATTCCAGATTTTCATCGTTCCAATTACTCAGTACACGAATCAATTAATTTTATGACTGTGAGTTTTAACAATAACTGTGATATTTTTGATTTCGGAATGACTAGAGCTTGCTTCAAATATAAATTGAAACAAAATTTTAAAATTTCTATGGGTATAGTTACTTAGTGTATGCTTTTAATGAAATTTTTATAATTTTATGTAACACAAGTATAAATAAGTTTGAACTTTTATCCAATCTTTTTGTGATTGAACATAGTTTTACTGTGTAATTTTTTTTAATTTTAATGTAATTATTGTAAATAATCATTAGGGACTATTGTCCCGTGGATTATAATTAATTAAATAAATAAATACATTTTGTATGAAACTGACGTTGATTTTTTATATGTTGTTACACTAAATAAAGCTCGCTTTGAACATTCCGGCTTGAATCAATCAAGATCGCTTTGACGGTATTTAATACTCGCAACAAGGCTAATGCTTATTGGTGCAACTGAATGAAAAGAGAAAAAAAGCTTCAACTTTAAACTTCAAATAATAAAGCTATTCAGTTATTATTGTTATTTACTGGAAGTGTAATAAGGGCAAAACAAATAATTAAAACAAAATAGTTAACATTAAAACAATGAAATAAGTGACATCCAAATTGAATCTATTTATTGGAAAAATTGGAAACAAATACTAAATTATTAGTTTTTTTTATAAATACAATATAATAAATAATAAATTTTTATAAATGAATTATTGTTCGGTTTTAGTTTAAATGTATAAAAAAAATTCAATTATAATAAATATATTATTAGAGTGAAAAATGAAAAACTTAACAAAACAAATATAAATAAAGTTTTGAATTTGTTTTTATTTTAAATATATATAAATATATAAACATACATATACGTCGCATCCAAAAAAAAGTATTACATTTGCAAATCGTCATGTTTCAGGAGAGACGATTAAAGTTTTGAATGATAAATTAGTACATATTTTTTTTAATTAAATTATTTTAACACTTTATGAATTAAAATTTTTTGTTCAATTGACATATTATTTTTTTATAATAGCCAATGGATTTTAATTGGAGTTTTTATTTAAGAAAATTATAGTTTTCGAAAATGTATTATTATTCTACGGAAAATTTAAATGAATCACTATGACAAACTACATTTGTAATACACTCGCATGTAAAAAAGTATGCATCCAAATGTTATATAATATTAAGAAAGAAAGTAAATAGGAGATGAATAAAATGTTTCTTTAATAAAGTAGTAAATAATTATATTGATGTTCAAATTACAAAATATTATATCACATTTCAGTTTTTTATATTAAATTAACAATAAAACTAAAATTAAATATTTATCGGCGAGGTCCCAAACTGTGTGAAATTGTTTTTCCTATAATTTTGCGTTATTTTATCTGAGCATTTCATAGTGAATTTTAAAACAAACTGGTCCCATTTCTCACCCCTTAACTTATTCACTCTTTAAATTAATAAAAGAAATCCCCTTGTTGGACAAAACTGATTGCCATAGTTCCTGGTGTTTTTGCGCTCGCTTACTTTTTAATTATCTTGAGAATTGACTGCTCTTAAATTTCGTTGTGATGAGGCTTCATGCTAGGCTTTCCGGATCTGCTGTTTCTGGCGGTTGTGGTGCTCGAAACATTTTGTAGAGTGTAATGATTTACGAGATGGGCAAATCGGTGTTAAATCAGGGATATGTTGTGACAAATTGCAGAAAAGCATTTAAAAAAGTTTGTTAACTTTTTTATAATATAATTAAATACTTATACCAGAGCAAAGGTAAACTTCACTATCCAAATCTGATAATTTATTGTCTGCCGGCAGATATTCGCTCTCACTGTCACTTAAATCTTTCCAATATAAAATAAATCATAAAACCGTATTAAAAGTTTTGAACTTTTTTTTTCATACCGGATCCGAAGTATCAGATTTATTAATCTGTCCAAATATCTTGCAATGCCCATCTTCCACTTTATTCTCACATTCGACCAAAGGCTCAGTTGCTTAAAAAAAATCGGAAACCTTTAATGATTATTTAATTACTAAAAATCGTTTGTAATAGTCTTACCGGAATATTCCTTAATTTTTTCCTGAGCTTATTTAAACATTTTTCAAGCTCTGGAAGTCATTTTACACAAGTTCACTCTTTAAGATGTAACACACACAAATAGTAAATAAAAGCTAATTCATTAACCAAAAAAATTACCTGTCAAACTATAGCGCCAAAATGTAATCTATAATTTTTCTAATTATTCATATTACATAACACTTCATGACACGAATACATTTGATTTAATCCACAATAGAGTATTACAAATAACGTTTAAGCTACGAAGAAAATTAAAAATATCCGAACATATCACTTTGTTATATTGAACTGTCAAAATTATCCGATAATATGTATGACAATATGCTTTATAATAATATAAAATGAAAATTTTCCACAAAACTATAATAGTTCAAAATATTTTGTTTTAGATTTAATTGGAAATTTGTTTGCTTAATTTTAGAATAACAATAAAACATCTCATTTTTGAGGTTAAAGGAGGTGTTTGATAAAACTGAAAAAATTATCATATACTAAGTCGATGTTGTAGAGTACAAATTCACCATAGTTTAATAATAGTACATTTGACTTTATAATACATACTTTTCTTTGCATGCGACGATATATATATATATATATATATATATATATATATATATATATATATAAATATATATATAAATATATATATATATATATATATATATATATATATATATATATATATATATATATATATTATATATATATATATATATATATATATATATATATATACATATTTATATATATATATATATATATATATATATATATATATATATATATATATATATACATATTATATATATATATATATATATATATATATATATATATATATATATATATATATATATATATATATATATATATATATATATATATATATATATATATATATATATATAACTGTCTTTTGGTAAACTTTACATATATAAGGTTCAACCTTTTAGCTCATTTTAAAAAGTATTTGATAGAAACACAAAATTTTTGAAGTATTGCAAAATTAATATTTGTTTACTGTACAAGTTATTTATAAAATATATAAAATATTTTGAAATTGATCGAGCTATATTGTTTCTATAACAAAAGCTAATGTTAATTCTATAATAGTCTATTGTAAAAGTTTCTAGTGTTTTGTGTATTTTTTCAATTTTTTATTATTATTTCCAAAGATTTTGTAAATTATACAAATTAATTGGTTTAAGTACAAAAAATGATGTTATCTTCAATAAATTTTTTTTAATTTAATTAAAGGTTTTGTGTAAATGTCAAAATATATTTTCATGTTAATCCAAAATTTGTGCCATTAACAAATCCTTATTTGTAAATTATCCTTATGTGTTCTTAAATTTGTCAATGTCATTTGTTACTTTGTAAAATAACTCAAAATTTTTGTTGGACGTATAGGAACAAAGAAACTGTCAGCATTACTCGGAAATTGTTTTAATTACTAGGAAATTTCTTTGAGTGAGAAAACTGATTTCTTCGCTTCAATTTTCCAGAGTTGAATTGGAATATGATCCTGAAATTGACTTAAATCAACAAAACAATTCAACTCAGTCTTAATTCAAACAACATTTTATATAGCCTTTACTGATTATGTCAACGCATTTGACAAACTGAAATGTATGTAAAAATCGACGATTCGTCTTTGGATTGCGCCAAGGTACTGTCTGATTTTGTAAATCCTAATGAGTTTGTCAGTTTATTGATGTTCGCGAATTATATCAAAATATTTTCTACAAAATCCTGTGAAGTTCGTTGAACATGCCACAAGATCAAGCAACATGTGGTCCTCCTAGTTAGTACTTCCACCTTCCCGACCTTAAAGCAGGGTCTAATTCGTTTAACTGCCATTGAATCGTTAACTTTCTTCTACCATTTAGCAATCCATAGTGGTTGTTTACTTATGACCCCAGCGTTTCTCATCGCGGATCAATTTCTCGGCTCGCTGCAGTATCGTTGTTGGTGAGATGGTTTAAATTTGGGTAACATGTAGCATGGATTGGAAACAAACAAAATCGATTTTGTTTCAAAACTATTCTGTTCGATTGTTCAGAATTAATATTTTCATAATCCTATTTTGCAGCATACACACATTTATCAAAAACTATCAGAGCTTAAATTGATACCTTAACAATGGTTTTCCCCGATTATTGTATCATTTTTTATAAAATTTTAAAATAGTGGAAAGTTTCCAAACTAGCTCATCTGTAGACACTGTATATCTGTTGGTCTATTCATAAACTCAAAACCTGTTTTTGGAAAACTATATTTGTGTAGCACTATACTGTGTATAACACAATTGTCGACCTTTTACAAAATATAATACCAATTTTGGAAAATTTATGGTTGCAAACGACGATACAAAACAAATAAAATGATATTTTCAATAACTCTCCTTTCACGTTAATACCTCAATTGTTAAACCGCCGTATTGAACAGTATAGGGCATGAATATGTATGACATGATCAGCTCTTTGACGATTAAGGTGTTCTTCCAGGACTATGTCAATATTCTTCGTAATCATTTGCTTTGGAACAACGCATATGTTACCACTACACTAACCAGAGTTTTTTGAAGGAGGCAAATAAATCTGTTTGGATAGATGTTCAGTTCAATCTTCAAACAGATGTTCATAATTGGCATTAAATTATGGCAACATTATGTTGCGAGGAAAAACATTACTTTTTCCAAAATATCGGTCAGACACCAAATCGGTCAGTCTAAGTCCGATAGTCCAATCAAGTTCTTGTATATGGACACGTTGGAAGCCTTGATGTAATTTTCATATCCTCGAGTGGGTCTTTGAACTGTGATATGTGGCTATATAATATCGATGATTTTATTATAGCTGGGATCATAATAGATACAGATATGAGACTTCAAGTGAATGGATCGGAAGAGCTCTAAAACTGATCGGAGCACTATTTGGAGTGGACAGCAGTTGATTAGTGGTAAAATTATAGTACTAAACGATTAAAATAGTAAATATTGTGACCTCTAAGAAGTTTGCTTCGGTATTTTCGGATGTAGAAGGTAATAATTAGTCCACTATCGTGAGAAAGGTATGAGCGTGAATCACGTGATTACTTGAGCGTATTTAAGTGATTTATTTGAAATACAATGTACAGTGGTAAAGTTTTATGTCTTTGATCGCCAAATTTTCCGGGCTACAAAAAATTATTGCTTCACAAAATGCTCTTTGGTAGAACAAGCAGAAAAGGCAGCATGAGATCAATCGGTTCATTGAATGTGTCAATGCTAGTTAAATACGCGACATTCTTAAAAAGCTGCCGGATACGATTATTTATACTCAAAAATCCCAGTGCCAAGATCAAATTTTTCTGCTATGATGGACCTGTAAACGTGACAGCTGGATGAGAGTAAACCAGGAACTCCGGTGTTGCTTTGATTGACAGCTTTGGTCTGTTTACTTATTTTCACAAGCTTTTTGTAGTTTAATGAATCCACTACTAATAAGGTTTCCAACTCCTGCTGACATTTATTTGATGTTGTGAGATAAGATTTATAATTAGTCTCAGTCTTAATAGTTTCACAAACATTTTTGTTGTTATTGAAAGAAGTGAGATTGATCGTTGTTTCTCTATCGTTGGGTGTCTTGTCGGTATTTTAAACGATTGCTTCCTTAACAACACATTCATTATATATAGTAGTTAGTAAGAGCTTTTGATAGGAATTTTCTTAATGTTTCATGTGGCAAATATGTATGCTTTCCAGGTCTTCAACTTTCAAATGTTTTTGCGTTGAGTTTTCCACTAATCATGAAGTTTCCTACTTTTGTCTTAAACAATCGAATGCAGTCGCTTGTTTAAATTACACATTGTGGAGGATGCTTCATCGCTCATCTTTTACGGAGCTTTCAAAGTTAAGTTGTAGCTTGTTGAAGCAATGGTAACATGATTTACCACGATTAATCAAGTTGATTCGCTCTAACTTACATGGTTCTCTTTCATGTCATCGCTGATCTTTCTACCTTGTTGAGGAGAGAGACACCTCAAGCCTTCCTTCGGTTTTTGTAGTATTCTGCCAAAATTCCGCAGAATTATTGGTGTTAGTGTGCTTGAAGCTATAAATGAATCTCCTTTAAATATTACAGCGGTGATACTTACTGGTCCAGAAGGCTTAATGTGGAGCCGAAGAGGTGTTAACTGAGTTTGATGCGTTGTTGACCTCTATCATCCCTTATAGATGTTTGTAATTTTTCTGGTGACGTTCCTTACGCAATGATGAAGAAATCGTATGTTTTGGATTGCCTCTATAGCGGCCTTGAAAAGGCTTTCTGCATATTTCCTGCAATCATTCTTTAGAAATTATCATTTTCTTATAAATAATGTGCAGTTTCTTCGTATTTTCGGTTAACTTCTTATTTCGTTGGTACAGTTTTATGGCCATGGCCCCATTTCTTTGGAGACTGTGTTGCACAGTTTCCTTGACGGTTTCGTTTCTTTCCATCTGATTGTGTCAAATATCCTACTTATTGTCTCTGAGCGTTTCACAGCTGCTGGTAAGTGTGTATCAGCCGGAAATAGCACAATAACGTGATTTTAAGTTCATCCAACATCACCGGTCCATGTATTTTATGTGGAAACCTACTGCAATTGAACATTTGATTTATGACGCTGAAGTATACGAGTATCTTTCTCCATTGTTGCTTTGACGGCAGAATATAACGGCGTTTTACTTATGACAGTTGTAAGGTCAGCAGTGCCTGTCCCAATTTTGGCTTTCAAAACACTTTCTTAATTTTTGACGACATTTCTGTGCGTTCCTACTATTAAATCTTTGATTGATGGTTGGGTTTCTTATTTTTGAATGGAATTGCTTCGCTTCTGTTAACGTTGATTTCCAATCCATTTTATTTATTGTTACTATTTATACCCACATTCTTTTAAGTTGTTCATTTGTGTAGTCTCTACCAAAGAATATCATATAATTCGGTTACCGGTCTGATATTCTAGTTCCCGATTTGTGTCCGTGTACGATAGCCAAAGATGGATTTTTATTTTTTCGAATTGTTTTGTCATTTCTTCTAATTATCCAATAAATCCTAACTAAGCTCCCAAGAAGCGGTCACCCAAATTTGTACTAGCCCAAGCAACGGCTGCTTGAAGTTGTTGGCAAAGCTGTTACCGTCACTGTTAACTATTTCTACCACTGAGTCCTCTCTCCTGCCACTGCTAAATTTACATCATAGAAATGAACCCAGTCGTCTTAAGTATTTGTAATAATTTTAAATCGTCCATTCACACCCCAATCGTTTGCTTAATTCAAAAAATATTCAAAAAAAAATCAACCGAAATCAATTTCGAATTCTATTCACGTCGTTACAGTATATATCTTCAGCCAAATTAAACACTTTTGTCCTACTCGGTATATATGTATACACATGTACTCGTATATACTTGACGATTTCATTGAATCGGATAACCTTCGGGAGTGCAAAGTAAATTGAAGAAAAACACCTTTTAAATAACCCTAATCATCCCTTAATTTAAAAGAAAATTCAATTTTTTTTTTTAATGTACGAGTATTAAAGCTCTCGTTTTGTGCTTCTATTATTATTATTTATATCGTATTGAATTTTAATACGATTCCAATTTCATCGTCTTCTATTCAAAATGCTTAATAGAATAGAATTCTATTCGACTATTTAGTTTAAGAAGAAAAGTGAAAAAAAAAATTCTTCTGAATTACCTCAATCAACTTTTGTTGTATTTGGAGATATATCTATATAGTGTATGTCGAGTTGAGGTAAAACGAACAGCTAATTGACATTTAAGATAATTTAAAGGTACCACCAACCAGATGTTAGGAAGAAAAAAATAAATAAATTTAATGAGATATAAACTGTCATCACATTAGTCTTGACGTACATGTTGAAATTTACTTGTGCCTGGGTGTGTGTGTGTGTGTGAATTTTACTACTGGCAATGAATAGTTAATGTGGTGACATTTGTCAATGGCATTAATTGTTCGGTTCAACGTTTTGGGTTTAAATGGGATGTTTTGTGTGAATCATTAATTTTATACTTCATCGTTGTGATTGAGAAGAGGTATATGAACAGAGTTAGATTATAAATTTACCTCCTGTAAATTAAGTGAAGACATTAAAAGGTGATACTTTGATTTGATGTAGTCATTATAAGTCACTGATCAATATTGAGGACATGAATCGATAATTGGAACATTAGAACTCTAACGGATACCTCAAAGTAAGTACAAGTTTAGAATGAAATCACATCGAGATTCTATAGCGCCCAGTGATGTCAAAAGGAAGAACAGTGGTGAAATCAAATACAAACCTTGGGAACTATATAACATTCTCTGGTAGATGGTAATAATAAATGACACAAAAAACAGAGCAAAGATTAATGGAATGGAAAGCAGAGTTAACAGCATCAATATAATAGTGGCAAAATTTAATTCAAAAATAAGAAACACAACCATCTTCAAGTGTCCCAACCAATGATGAAGAGATGAAAGAACAAAAATGATTTCTACGAAGAATCACAAGCCACAATAGCAGAAACGACCGTAAAATCGTACAATGGGATTTCAATGCCTAAATTTGAACAGATAACACAGACCCAACAACTGTCATTGGAAAAAATGCATTGGATTCTTTATGAAACAATAATGGAGAAAGACTCGTACACTTCTGCATCACAAATCACTTGTTCAAAGGCGGCAATGAAACGCTGCAACTTAATCTCCAAGGAAATGAAGCCATCAACATAAACAAAATGGGAAGCAACATAAACAAAATGGGTAAGAGCCCCACATCAATACTGTCCAGAAGTGCTCGGCTTCCAAGAATACAATCTGATAAGTGATGATAGATGGAAAATAATTGAGGAACGCTGACAATTTATACTATTTATAAATGTACTAACAAAATACGGCAGAAATGAAACGCAGGTGCGCAGATAACTGCAAGTTATGCCACGAAGGTGGCAAGAACGAAGGAAATAACTGAAAGAAATTTCAAGTCTGAATTAGAGGCAACAAGAATCAAAATATGCGAGCACTTCAATGTGCGTAAGAAAAGTCTCCGGCAAAATTACAAACATATCACCTATACGGGACGATAATGGTCAAGTATTGACAACGGATGAAGCATAAAGATGGAAAGAATATTTCGAAGACGACGTTATCAACAGCACCAAGAATCTCTGGCCATCGATTGACATCATTGAAAAGGTGAAGAGCTTACAGAAGAAAGCACACTAACACAAATAGTAGATCGCCTAGGTGGCGCAGTGGTTAAAGCTGTGGCAGTTGGAGCGGGGGGTACCGGGTTCGAATCCCGATTCGGGGCGGTGCGATCGGTAGTGTAAAATTAACATATTTGAAAACCCAGTCGTGTTTAAATCCATAGGCCGACCCATCTTCCTTCTCAGTACTACAGGCTGACATGCAATGCGCAGATGGTTCTACACATAGTGTGGTATTACAACGGACCAATCGTCGACCTTACCTAACCTAACACAAATAGTACCAGAAATATGGAATTCTGGCAGAAAACCACAAAAATGGAAGGAAGGTTAACCCTATAGTGTGAAACTAGCCAAGAATAATTAAGTGCCAAAAATTGGCCAAAAATATCTCTCTTCTCAACACATGAAGCAAGCCAGAAAGAAGTTGCTCTGATTACATTATCTCAATCTGTATCATCACTGACACCACTGTCCTCGCTCAGACAGTGTCCATAAATAGGAACACAATATGGCAGGCACTTTGTAAGTATAAGAAATCATTTGTAATAAATTAATCAGGATGCTGGAAACAGAGTTTAGTATGAAGTCAAACCAAGTGAAAAATATTATAACACTCGAGGAGTAAGGCCATGATACGCTCACTCCCAAATGCTGTTCCTGTTCGTTTGAGATAATGTAATTCGGAAATGGAATGTCATGTCTTATAATCGCATGAAGTGGGATTAATACGTAAATTTAATGATCTGTGATGATATGCATGCAGAAAATATGATGATATGCAGCAGAAAATATATAACAGCAACCAAATCTAGCTGTTGGTGTAAAATGACATAAGGAGGATTTTATTGGGCTGGAACTCTTAGGTGAATAAGAAAGTAGGAAGATCAGCGATGGCATATGGAAGATAGTAGAATTTGGTAGAAAATGCCGGAATCTAACTCTAGCGGTTTCGATAGTTGTAAACAATTAAACATCATCCCCGCAAGGGTTTCCTTTAAAAACGTGTTCTAGTCAGCATACTCGCTATATATCCTCTGATTTTAGGGATCCGCTTTAAATTACTGAAAATAACTCGGTATATACCATCAACATTGAAATTTGGCAATGATTGCGTCTTACAAAATTAAGTTAGGCCATAGACGGCTTTTAAATCCACATCTCTGGTTATTAAGAATCTGGGTTCTAACTCAAAACCCTAGTGTGACGCTCAACACATTAAATAAAATGACGTCAGAATAAAAATACAATAATTTCGACTCATCAGAGAAACTTCGTGTGTATCAAAATTGAGGCAAATTTCTCAAAGTATTTTTAATTAATTTTTTAATTAATTAAAAATAAATAAACCAATTAATTTATTTTTTACTCGTAATAAATATATATTTTTTTTAATACTAATTAACTGGTTATACATTAAATAAATATTAATTTTTTGGAAATTGATGTTTGTTTGTTTTTTTTTTAATTATAAACTTTATGATTCCGTGGTTTTGGCAACCTGATTTTATTCGCGCACTGCCACCTGTTAATTACTCATTCTCGTTAATTTAAGGTTAATTGTGGCACCGAAAATCGTAACATTTAATTCACAACAATATAATATACCGGCACTGTAATTTGTTATATATCTTAAAACATAAAAGCTCCTTTTTATATATTAATAAAAGATATTTAATATCGAAAGTTCAAGGGTCATTGCTTTATGACCAAATTTTAAGTTTCATTTCTCTTTTCGGGTTTCGGTAATGTCTTTGATAAATTATATCGTTTGTAAAATATATGGTACAGTTATTAAATACAAAGCTTTTATAAAAATTGGCAGAGCTTTGTATGTTTTTAGGTATGTACAGTAATTTTTGGAAGGGAATAGTTTTTGTATGAGTGTGTCGATATGAGTGCCAGTGCTTAAATCAAACTTAAATTTTATGCTTCAACAAACTTTTAAAGCTTTATTATATATGTCGCTTTATTTTCCATCTGATCGAGGATTGAGGTTTTATTTTAATATCTCAATCCATAATATTTTGCACATCAAAATGCAGCCTCGTTTAGTGGTCGATTGTCTAGTGTATGCATCATGTTGTCTCTACAATTGCTTGTCTCTTCTGATGTCGTTTCTGTCTGACCATATCAATTTACTGGTGAATTGTCGCGTCATGATTGTTTTGATAAAGTTGATACACAAGCAAAGTTGGATCTCCTTCTTCGAATAGTCATATTGCACTCCTTACAAGATACCTACCTTACGTGTAAACCTAATTGATATTGACCGGTTATCTTATTGCTAGGGAATAGTTTTACCATGAAGACAAGTTAGTATTGATTGTTATCAACCTACTAGAATATTATATGTCATATATGGATAACCCTAGACTTACACGATGTAATTTACACGGTTTTTTACATGTAAAAAATTTGTAATTTACATAAGGTTAGTTTTTACATTCTATATGTAAAAAATAAATAGCGCCATCTCTTTTCAAATCTAATTGTTAGTAAAGCACCATCTGTTATAAAATCTTATTACTATTAATAGAATTTTTGGAATTATTAACTATGTAAAATCACTTGGAGCTGAAGGTACCATGTTTGAATCCCGGATAGGGCAGGGTGCAAAAGGGATTTTTTACCACTTGATTACGATCGGTGGTGTTAATGAACACATCTATGATATCTTGGAGTGCAGAATCCACTGGCCGACCCATCTTCTGTGTCAGTACTATAGGCTGGCATAGTGCTATGCAATGTGCAGATGGTTACGAAAATCAAATCTTCAGCCGTATGTCCTCGATTTGACTGCAAAGCGTAAGGTAGGACGTAAATAAGCGAACCGCGAAAGAGTTGGGAGTGCTTTGAGCTCCAAAACAGATTGCAAAGTAATAAAAAAAACTGTGTAAATCTTTTTGTTCAACTAAATACATACTGAATGTCACAATAATTTGGTTTAGATTAGAATTACAAACAGATGTCACAACGAATGGTTTTGTGTTCGAAAGAGGCTTATATCTGTTGTTGGCAGTCGGAAAGTCTCAGTACAAAGAACATTATAGGTTGAGTGTTCAGCACTAAAGCTGGAGTGCTTAGCACTCTCGTTCAAAAATTTTTTGAGCGAGAAACACTCTCTTTAAACTCCAGTGAGTTGCATGACCTCGACGAGTTGTACAGCTCTGGAGAGTAGACGATCAAGAATATTCCACATACCATTAGACTGCTATATGTGGTGTTTTTCATCGTTCATAGTTTTCCACTACTTTCAGTTTTATTTCCTGCTATCGTTAGAGCAGTTTGCTTATTTTCACTCAGTAACTAATTGTTCATTATCTGTATGGCACGAATTCAGTTGAGAAACTCTTTCATTCCTAGGTTTGAAACCAATATGACAGCGAACCTTTATGTGGAATCCGTTGATTGGGTCCTTTAAGTGTTATACGCCAAACTTTCAAGTATTATGAGTTGATGCCTCAATCAACGCATTGAAAAGATCGGATTCGGTGTATCGAATTTATTTATCTCTACTTCAATACAATGTACTCTTGGTTCAAATATCTTCTAAAGCTTAACCTAGCTGTTTCTATAGTTCACAATACTTCTATTGTACTTGCTGGTTTTGTGACTCATTTTATTTCATAGACGTTTTGATATGCCAGTATGTTGTTGCTCTTGTTTGGGAAGAATATCATTTTCGTTATTTTTCACATCACAATGGGATATAATGTTGGTGAAGGAATTCGACCGGGTTCCAGACCTCATCATTCATTTCGGCACCAACATTCTGGATTTCGTCGCTGTATAACAAAAAAGCAATCGAAGATAGATATTGACGCGGGGTATGGAATAGTGAAAGAGATCAATTTGTCTTTTGTCGTTTCAAGTTCAACAGAGTGGAGATTACGCGTACATCTTGGTCTACATATTCCTTGAGACGTATTCTCAACATAATGATGCTTCATTTTTTACTTGTAATTTTACGTTTTCTGTAATTTACGCTGTTTTTCTCTAATACGACGAATTGTCACGCCACAATAGTGAAGTAGAGACATACAATCGAAAAAAAGATTCCGACTCAAAAACTCTCTAATTCGCTTGAACTGTTGCAACATAGCCTGACAATGTATATAGAAACGAAATGCAACATACATCAAGTCCGGTCGCATATGCCTGATGAGATGGATTTGATCTTTTCGATCACACAGCGAGTCAATGACGCCATCAGATCGAAACCGGCTTAGCGAACGAATATTACAGATCATACAACAAAGATGCCATATATTTCATAAGAAAAACGTCTTATGAAATATATGGCATCTTTGTTGTAAAGTAAGCAGCCCGCTTATTTCACACCTAGTAATCGTGATTTTAAATCGTTGCCAAAGCTCAACCTAATTTTTTGACTTGAGAATAATGTGTTGGCTTTTAATCATATGTTGGCCATTAAGCGTAGTAGTAAAATGAAGTAAGACTTGGAACACGGCAGTGAGTGGTCAGTTCTATTTTTCCTCAATATTGTTATCTGATTCATTTCCAGCTGCATACATAATGGCTTCAATAGAGTTAAGGTTGCCCTGATTGGATCCTGATTGGAAGATACATGAGATCAAAAGTTCAAAGTTCCATAGGTATGGAAAGAAAAATCCTTGTAAAGTAGCTGTTCCAAATTAGAGCGAGTTGTTCCATCCTCCATTAGCTTTTCTGCATAGGAGCTTTTTGATACAAATCAGTAGGAATTTTGGTTAAGATTGGTTCCAATTCTAAAATCGATGGGATTAACTTCTTTATCTGTTTATCTGCAACTATCTGACATGAAAGATACGAAATTAGTCAACTAAGAGAGCTTTGGCCCTGCTTGCTTAGGGGTTAGGACATCAGGTTTTCATTCTTAAAACGTGACTTCTAATCCCCTACTGGGTGCTATTTAACCCTTTTGTTGAGAGGACCCATAGTTTTAAGAATAACTTATAGATGAGCTTTCATTTTATGACAGCTGAATACCATCTCAAGCTCGAAACTGGGGAGAAATTACGAAGCCAGTAAAAAATTCTGGATGCAGATAAAATATTACTTTTTAAATTGTTAACATGAATTTTTAAGGTGAATCAGACTATGTTTGGCATTAATCATATGAATCAGATCCGAACAAGACTTAGCCACTAGGCTTGTATAAATTACGTTTGAGTAAATAAAACATAGTAATTGCCCCAGTACTGAGCTTTGAAGAATTGGTGATGGTTCTCGGTTTACTGGACGCTTCACTGATCTAAATATTATTTATTCTGTTGTCTAAATACGAAGTAAACCACCTGCCAATATTATATAGAATAGGTAAAAGTAGATTGTGGTCGAAGGTATCAAAAGCTTTGGAAAAATCATTGAATAAACCTGCACAAGCGTATCCAGACTTTTCAAAATAACAGTCTTAAAAGCTTTCTCTTCTCAATTCATCGACTCAATTCAACGGCTTCACTCTTCCAAAAAGAATGTCAAAAAATACTTACTGATTATACACTGAGTCCTGTCAGGTAAACATAACACGGGTCTAGACTATATATTATATATGTTGGGGCCGACTAAAAATCAAAATGCCATCGAATCATTGAAAATTCAAATTTTTTAATTTATTTTATAAAAATGATTAATAAATTTTATTTGCTTATTTATAAATATTTTACGAAATTATAATTTTAACAGATAAATAAAACTTTTTTGTTTTTAATTATTTTTTTTTTTTCAATTTTTATTTTTTTTTATATATAAAGATACAAATAATAAAATTTAACCTAACATAAATTAGATGCTATGCTACACCGTACTCCTTCCTTTCGGCCAACGTGGGTTCTTCACAGTCGAACGACGCCAACATCAAATCTAGAAATTACAAAATATATATTATATTAAATTTATATTCATTCCGGTTCAGGATTTAATCACCTGATTCACTAATTAACGAACAACTTTGCATGTACTGGCATAACGATTCGTACTCGCCGACATCGGGCAGCGTTTGATTCACTTCGCTCATATGTCGCGTAAAAGCTCCTACTATAGCGGCCAATCGATCGAATGCTGCCATATTTATATGTCCATTGGGTAGGCTGTATAAAACGTAAAGTATTTGATTATATTAAAAAAAGTTCTTAAAGCTCATCTATATGGTAATGATGTTGATCAAATCAGAATTCATTTTATCAATACACACACCAAATCGATAGCCATAAATTTTATCATTATATAAATCTTATAAATTGAAACGCTTATGTACTTATGTAAGGATATTCGAACGTCGTAAATCATTAGTTTTAACCCCCCATCCCATCACCAGTTGCAGAACGAATACACATAATAGATAAATCGTCTGACAAATTCCTTTAAATTACGACTTGAACATTTATTGATTCAACACGATTTTCGTTGTGTCAAAATTTTTACGGTACATCCTCACCTCCTCACCACGGGTGGGTGGTGGTGAAAAATATAATTTTTCCAGTTTAATGCTAAAATCGCAGTTTTTTTCTAGACTATAGTGCAACTCGTCGAAATATTTAAATATTTCGAGATGAAATCAATATATCGAGCTTTTGGGATGCTGGAAAATATATTGTGGTCGATTGGAGTGTGAGTTGCGAATAAATCGAAAAACATTGATAGATAAAAGATAAGAATCCGATTTGGTCGATAAAATATATATTCTTCTTATCCATCAGTACGCATAGACACACACACACACATTGAGAAACTCAATTCACGATAAATATAATTTAAGTAATTTTGTTCAATTTGTCAAGGAATCAAAATATAATGTTGGGAACGTATTTTTAGGTCATCGATACAATAAAAGCAATACCCACGTACATATATACGTATATAGGCGCACAGTGTGTATTGGAAATCAAAAACAATGTATGAGGTACTACAATGAAAAATCAATCAATCATTCTTACATCGTTGAACAATCCTCACGAACAGTTAATGCTAAACGTACAATATCGGAAAATATTGGTATAACCACCCATTCGTTGGGCGATTTTGTTGACGACGATGATTTAAGCATTGACGATTGTTTACTTCGTTTCACCGTCGATGCGGTTGTTGTTGACGATGATGTGGTCGATGATTGTGAAGATGATGATGGTATTGTTGTTGCGGGCATTGATGTTGCTATAACAACAACTTGCTTTAATTTTGCTTTCTCTAACAAACCATTACTATTGCTACTATTGCTACATGTTGTTATTGTTTGTTTATTCCATAAATCACCACATCCTTCGGCATGTCGTTGCATACAATCTAATTGTTGACATGTTGTTGATAATTTACTCCACTGTAAAGAAAACAAAAATTGTTTATTGATAACAACACATATAATATTGTATGGAATTTGGGAGGATATTGTTGGGTGGTTCGGAGATTAATTAGTTTGTTTGGATCTATTTATATAAAAATAACTATAGGGTAGCTCTAAAGCTCTATCTGATATTAACGGAAGTGCTAACAAAAATGGTTGAAAACTGAATGATATGAGACACATCAAGGCCACTTTCATCCACAGTTCCATTCCTTGATATTTCATCTTGGATATACAAACACCTAGATAGAACCCTCACTTGATGAACCCTTACTTGACCCGACCATAATTCATGATAATTCTGGCTTGTATCCACCATAGCGCTGGACCCAATTGCAAAAACACTTAATTTAAATTTAGAAGCTTGTAGGTTGCTCAAAAATTTATCAAACATGATTTATATGTTTTGTATATATATATATATATATATATATATATATATATATATATATATATATATATATATATATATATATATATATATATATATATATATATATTTATATATATATATATATATATGCATTTACTGTTTAATCATCGGTTCGAATCTCTCATGTCTTCAGTTTAGCTATCGTTAAATGAATCTTGTCTAAGTAGCCTGTTCGTAGTGCATTGGAAACACAACTGTCAGTAGTTTAGTTCATTAATTTGTTTACCCAATTCACAACTCCTTGCAAGCCTGGTTTTACAAAACTACCTCGATGATTTCTCACCATTCCATTTAAATATATTCATTGATTTCCATCCGCAAATGCTCCTTGAAAATTGTAATGTCTAGTATCTGGATGTAACCAGTCATTCCTGCCGGAATCATTATTTGATCAATCTTCGTCTCAGCTAGAAAATTGTTCATGTCTTTAGCGCGGTGAGTACTGGCTGAATCCCAAACTATAGTTAATCTCTATTTTGACCCCTCAACAGTGGTGGCAGCACAAAATCAACTTTCTTGCAAGCTTCTTCACTTTGAATGACATTAATTCCTGAAACGCGTTGAATCTGGTCTTTTTTACCTCTTTTACCTTTAGTGGTTAATACTTTCTTGCGATCTAGATGAATCGCCAAAATACCGGTAACACCGGTAGAAAGAACTAAAATTGTTGAGGAAGCCTTGTGGCCAAACCTTGGCCTTGGGATACCGCGGTCCCATCCATAAAAATCATGTTGGAGAATTGGTATTTCGAAAAATCGATGCCATCAACAAAAAGCTGAAACGCAAGTGCACGTTTAACAACTTCATTATCTTCCAGCTTAAACATTGTGGTTGATCTCCTTAGAGACAGTTAATGCCGCATTAGGAAGTTGTCCATTCAATTGGCGTTTTAAGGGCAAATTTTTGAATATCAGCCCTGTGCACAACTAAAGACATTGCTCAGATGCATTCACCAACTCAGAATATAACGGCTGCCAATCTGATCCAGCTGTGTGTTTTTTTCTTATTTCCTTGGCTCACCAGATGACACAGGTTAGGTAAACAATGAATTCCGCGGAATATTTTGTTTCAAACACTTCCTAAAAATACGTTAGGGCAGCTAGGGCAGCTAATAATACTTAATAAATCAACAGCATTTTCTAACGAATTCTTTTTTCATATAATTTTAGATAGGGCTTACTTTCGGGGGAGGGCTTATAGTACAAAAAGTTCCGAAAATTACGACAGGGCTTATCTTCGGGGGATGCTTTACTTGCGCAAAAAGACGATATATCTGTATATATATATATATATATATATATATATATATATATATATATAAATATATATATATATATATATATATATATATATATATATATATATATATATATATATATATATATATATATATATATATATATATATATATATATTATGTGTACATTCTAGCCTCTGCTTAGAATTAATGGGTAATTATTCATTCGGATTACCTCTTTGAGGATCAAATTAATAATTAATGTTGGCACATAGTAGTAATTTTTTACTCAGAGGCTTTATTTAATTTTTGCGGTTTATATAAAAATTGCAAAGGGCTGAAACATTACTTTCTTCTGGTCGCGATAATGAAGGCGGGGCTGGTGAACTCGCGATTCATTTTCATCTTAATTGTTTTACTCGTCTATGTGGTTGTTGCCTAGGGGCCGTGTTTTTGTTATCAGTTGGACTTCTTTCGCTTGTATTGGGTTGTTACGGTGGCAATGCTTCCTTAAATCCATCTTCGATCCGTTATTTTGTAATTGGTCTTTTATTGGTTGCGTCAAATGTCAAGTTTACTTCAACGACTGGAACCCAAGTCACCGTGAGTTTCAAGAACCTTTAGCCAGCTTCACTGGGTAGCAGGTAGTAGATCATCATTTATCAATACTATGTCATTTTTCAACATGTAAGGCTGGATCTTGGTATTTTCACTTGGTTCGCTGCTGAAATAAGTGAATATAATCAGAGGAGTATCGTTTCCAGAACTGTTGCTTTAATGGTTCTGTCAGCTGCCATCTTGTTTTCAACGTCGTAGTTTTGATGCTTGCACATGATGGTGCTTTCAATACATCACCACAACATCCTTTGGAGTTATTATTGCTAAATCAGAGACATGTTTTGTCAGTGGTGTTAAAGGACAAGAGTTCAGACACGCTTCAATTTGACTTGTACCGTGCACAGTTCCTCGAATGTTTATTTCGAATCACCAAGCAGATACAAAATCAGTAAAATTTCACCTATTGAGATGAAATTTTACTGATTTTGTATTTGCCTCCCAGATATCTCCAAAATGAGGAGTGTGAGGTGTGGTTCCATCAATAGCTAACATAGTTGCATTGTCGTTCGGTATTGTTGTCATGGCCATGTGATAGATATTTTTAGAAGCTGGAAAGGTTCCCATGAATTGTTCTGACATATATTGCTTGTGGCGAATGCCACTGTGCAAAGTGCTGTAGTGGGCATCTTCGCAACGTTAATGTGTTGTGTTTATTCACGATTATTAGACTTCGGCTGGCAGGAGTAATAGTTGGAGTTTTATAGCTGAACATTCACTCTTAGTATTCGATTGTTATCTTATGACGGATTCAAAAGTAACAGTCTAATTTCTTTGTCTAAACGCCTAATGGAATTGAGACACTGAATTGCATTATGGAAGTCTTGTTCCTGCATGATTATAAGAATTGTAAATTCTGGATCTTGAAGCTCTTTATTCGATGGTATACTAGCTTGTTGACTGTGGGCATTTTGTGATAGATAAAACGTCTGCAAAACGTGACCATGCGTTTTAGTTTGTTGAAGTTTGAATGCCACCCACTCAAATAGTTGTTAAAATGGATTAGGACAATCTAATTTTACGCCAGCTAGCTTAACTATTAAGTCTGCTTTTAATTCCTCCAGATATACGTAATTTAAAAAATTGTTTGGTTGAGGTACATCAAGATGCAACCGTAATTCTTCCTAAAGAAAATCAGGATCTCTCCACCATAAGTTACTGTTAGCAAGAGCTAAAGGGGTCGTTCCACGTTGCGCTATATCTGCCTGATTCTCAATTGACCTTACATGATGCCATGAAGTCGTTCGCAGCATGCTACTTGTTGCAGTAATCTTATTGGCTATAAACGTTTTGAATCGGTTTGGCTCCCCTTTGACCCATAGCATAATGTATTAGTTCAGTCAGTTCAGGTGTAAGTCTTGGTGTTATTAAGTATCAGCACACACTGAGTATGGTTTAAAAGTCCCACTCCAGTCGTGGAATTTATATTTTGGTCTTAATAAGAGCGACTCGTGTTTTAACTGTTAGTAAATTTATCGTGTATAGTAATTTGGTCCATATTGTCAGCATAGCTCAAAAGTATACCATTACAGCATACGCAGACTTGGACACGTCTGAAAATCCATACAGCTCAATTGATAATTCTGTTCTTGTGTCAAACCACCGAGAAATAATTATCTGCTTCATTATGACATTTCTTCCTTGTAGTTCGCCATCTAGCGTTTATTGTCATCCTATTCCAATCCTCTTTCCAATCCCATTGCATCGTTTAGCCGTGATCGTTATTGGTGGCAGCCATCCGACAGCAATGACCGCTTGACAAGGTCGTCCATTACTGAAGAATTATAATTCTATAGAGTAGAAGCGACTAAAGTATTAACCATAGCTAGTCTTCTTAATATATTGAGCAAAATTCGTAGTTGAGTCCAGAATCCATTTTCTTTTCAGATCGACTACGCGAACAAATATCGTCTTAAAGTCGGGGCCAATAATTAGATTGTCTACTGTCGCGAACTATAACTGTGTGACAGTTACAACGGAATGATGATGTCAAGGTATTGTTTTTCGCTGTCGTTCGCAGTAAAACTTAATTTTTTTGAGGTTGTCTCATGTAGCTTCGTGGTCTAGTTAAACAACGGATTCTCAATTTTGAAGATAACTCTTCTTTGTGTTAGTAATTACCAGTGATCACGGAAACCGATCATTTCAACATATCGCTCTAATGGTACCCAATCCAAACCCGTTATTTTAATCCTGTAATAGTCGTTGACTGCATACCCGAATGTAAATCATGCTAAAACTATTGAAAAGCTTTCCAAAGCTTAAAATTTTAATTATGGGCACGTACAACTTTGTAACGATTCAAACTCACTGAGAATTTCTTCTTGTTTGTACCATATAATGAATTGTTGTTGTATTTACAATATATGGCATGTGAAAAAGCTCGTTTGCTCAAACTAACTGTTTAAGTCGCAACTTATTTTCTTCAATCTAATTAACTTATCATATATAAAACATGCATTAAGCTGTGTGTATGCAACCAAACGAAACAGATTGGTTTTATACAAGAAAAAAAACTTTTAATTAGATGTTTCAGAAGCTTTTTATGTGTTGTTGTTGTAAAATAAATTTCTTTATTAAACTGTATATAAAGCATTTAGTTTACTATGAAAGCTCTTTATATAATAATGTATAAAAAGTCTGATGAGATATTTTAATTATTTCGTGGGAAATGATATTCTAGAAAGTTTTCTGTATAAGAAAAAGCTTCAGATTCTAGAGTTGCGATTTTCTTTTGATATGTTCTTTAAAGACGATGTTTTAACGAATGTTTTAGCGTTATATTTCATTTTACGGAGAATATGTAACACTCACTTTTAAGCCCAAAAGCTTAAAATGAAATGGCAACATTATAATAAGATTTTATATATACGAGATACGGTAAAACGATGGAAGAAAATTGAAAAGCTCTAATTGCATACTTTGAAAAACATTGATTATAAAAATTAATATCAGATAGAAAATTACTCGTCTGTAGATAATTATCGCAGATTTTAGTGAAACAAAACGAAAAGTTGCTTTTCTTGGCAGCAAATTCTCAGCCGTAATTATAAATTAATGGCTGTATGTACCTATATAGCAAGTGCATTTTCCGACAAATCAACAAACTTTGCTGGAATAATGTGTATTTGTTGAGGAAATTTTAATTATAAATTTAAATAATTAAATACAATGTCAACAAAATTTTACAAAATTAATTTTTAATTAAAAATGGGAGTGAGTGTTCCTGGAATTGGTATAAATGCTTTAAGCTATTTACTTATACATTTAAGCGAATTTTTTTTTTGTTTTCCCTCCTTGTTTTGTTTACTGCAAATCCTATAAGCACACTGCATTATACACGATCAAATTATACAATATGATGTGTGGATGGATATATGTGTAATTTACCAAAATTGCCATTATCCATTTTTGTATGAACAGAAAAAAAAATCGATAAAAAGAACGAGAAAATGATTGATTTTAACTATTATATGTGCTTTTATATTCATTATCGCTCCATAAAAGCACTTAGGCCTTAAAATCATATCGAGTGAATGTATATACTATATAGTATATGTATGTGTGTACACAGCAGAGCTATAAATTATCTGACAACATTTATAGTCTAAAAACCTAATATAAAAATTAGAACATGATTGATGAGGGAAAGTAACATTAGCTTTTCGAGCTATTTTTTGCAGTTGTTTATGTTTACGAAAATTTGCATAGCCATTAAATGAAATAATGTCCGGGGAAATGAAATGGAAAGTTTTCGGTTGTAGTTTTTTTTATTTGGTTTATGTAAATCTATCGAATAGTTAAATGAAATTGGAGAATTATATAAACTATGTAAACGGCTATATGGAGAGTAATTAAAGATTGACCTAGTTGCTGCAGTACGTTTGGCAATTTCGTTCGAGTACGAAGAAGTTTTGGATTATTTTTTATTCTACTATGAATTATTAACTATAGTATACTGTTTTTGTCATTCAATTATAAGTACTTGATTATATTAATTGAATGAGTTTCGAAAGCACTTTTGAAACGTCTGGGAATAGAATATGGATATCCGTAGAAGAGTAATTTATTATAATAAATGGAAGCTTTCAAATGTTATGTTTAATGAAAGCCATAGTGAAATGAAGGTTTTATAAGAGCTTTTTTTCATACAGACTCAACTCAAAAACACAAAGTTGTTAGCTACATATTATTATCCGTTAAAGAACTGGAATATATTTACAGAATCTAAATTGTGTTATAAAATATTCATCCATATTATAAGAATCTGAAATTAACTAGAATCGTAGAAGGAAACAAAAAATTGACAAAAGCTCGGTTTCCTTTACAAATCGATTTCGTAATGCTTGAAAATAATCTTTGGCTTAAAGTCCATAAACGATCCCTACCGTGTCTCAATTGAGATTTTACGAACCATTAATATGTATTGTTGCATACTGTAAGTGGTGAATGTTTTTATGTCATCCGGTGCTTGGTAAATTTTGGTCAACGGTGAGACTTGTGCTTGAGACCACGACGCGATTAGAAACTTTCTTTTCTATTAAGTTATAATTATTTGAGCGACTCAAGGAATTGAAGTTTGAATGAATCATACTTTCACTTAACTCTTATCATACACGTTTAATTGTATGATAAGATTCGAAAGCTCGCATCTATTAAATTAATTAATTGGACCTCCAATCAGGAGGTATTGATGAATCAAATCCGAAACCTGTATTAATGAATCAAATTTCGCTCTACAGATGTTAATTCATCAAAGTTCAGGATCTAGCCCACCATCTTAAAATACAACTTTGTGCTTTAACAATGAGCAATCGAAATATAATGAATTCGTTTAATTCAAATAAAGTATGGCCTAGAGGCCCTTACCGCGTCTCAACTGAAACCATATGAACCAGTTTTTTTTAACGATTGGTGCACGTTGTAAGTGGTCAGCCCGACGAATGTTTTTACACACAAACGCGTTTTTATATCATCCGGTTGCATGTTAATTTTTGGTCAACGGTGAGAATCGAACTTGAGACCGCGTCGTGATGACCGCGCGATTCGTTAAGTTTATGAAAGCTAAAATTATCGTGTGCTTTTTGAATTTTAATCTGTACGATAATACTTTTATTCACCCTCATTTTAATAACATCGTTATTTAATCAGTATACCCAACTTTTTCAAGGTAGCATTAAGGATACGATCATTTGATTGACAGTTTCAATACGATAAAACATAAAAGCACAATGTAAAGTATTGAATCAATCTTTTGAAGTTATGGAAAAATTGTAAAATTTATTGATAAGTTATTTTCTGAGAAGCTTTTATATAATTTTTTAGCTGAGATGAGAGAGCTTTTTGCAAAGCACAAAAGGCACAAAAAGCTCCTTCGTCTCAGCTCAACATTTATATAAAAGCTACTCAAAAAAATAACATTTTAATAAATTTTACAATGTATACCTGTTGTAGAGTTAGCTTTCTGCAAAGCTCGTTGACTTTCATCCAGGGTAACACGGAGAAATTATTTGCTTGAGTTTATCCAAGACGCTTGACCATAAGTCAGATATATAGTTTCGGAATTAAAGGAGACTATTTTCTTCCCAAGAACTATTTTATGAAAGCTTTAAAAGAGCTTCTAATACATCACTTTGAGCGATAAAGCCACATTTCGGAAGATAATGGCAAACAACCACAGCAGAACTGAAAACACATGCCTTGTGGAACAGCTTTCGAATAAAAATTCGTGAGAAATCTTTCGAATAAAAAATTCTCATATCTGATTACATTATGCTGATCATTTTTTACATTGTTCCCTAGTCAATGCACTTTATCAGCTACCTTGTCAGGATAAGGTTGGAAGCAATATTGTAAATCAGTACCAAATGATCATCAATTCAATCAAACCTCCAGTACTGCAGTCTTACAGAATATTTAAACTTTGATTGTCCATTGCAGTGTCTTCCGTAAGAGACGCGGGCCGATTGGAACTCACCAAACAATAGAAGGAACAAACCGTTAATTAGAATTAAGAGTGCCTTAAATGGTTAGCTACCCTATTGACAATTTTAAATTTTCTGGCGTAACTTCAACCTTAACTCAAGCGTTTATTAATCATCCTAACAATTGAATAACACACTGACATCTTGACCACTGAAAGTGTGGTGTGCTAATAGCACTTTAACTCTATCGAGCCACAAGTTATATAAACTAATTAATCCTTTTAAGGTTTGGAACAAGCCTAGTAGCACGCAATCTCGAATGGTACCAAACCTTACTTGCGTATTGAAATCGTTTGGACGAAAGCATGACCTATTCACGATTTGATGTAAAATCGATACAATAACACTAAAGTCGAGACCTCAGAACCATTACATAGTTCAGTGAAAGCTCGAGTGTTAAGGATATTTTCTTAATGTAGCAAAATAAAGAACAGTTTCTAGTATTCAGTTATATGGACTCCCGAGTAGTATCTAACAAATGAAGAGATGGTTTCTGAATAATGAGTTTAAGGGTAAAGGAGCAAAACTCTGTTACCTAAAATAGAAAATCTAAACTGTTTGAGATTGTGGTTAAGGTTCAAAACTCCATTTTCTTCGTAAAACCAATACAAGTAGTTAATCTCTAGAAAGCCCGAAAAGGGAACCGTATTGGCCCATATTCAACAAATATAGCTTTAAGTATACCTGACACATTGATATTACTATTGCAGTATCGATGTCTTACATAAGACTATTCAAACCATTTTGAAGCTTTTTCTTACTTGTAATTGGGCTTCACTAGAAAAAAAAGCTTGAATAAAGTTTTCCTAATTCAGCAAGTTTTCCTAGTCCTGCAGCAAGGTGTATCAACAATCAGAAGTAAATAAGCTCCGAAAAAGCTCAAAACTGGAAACCAAATCTTAATAGTTAATAGATAGTGTGAAGTATTGGATACATTGAGAAAGCTTTTTTCTAGTGATTGAGCTTTACCTCATTTAGCGAGAATTACACCTACTTCTTTATATAACTTACAGGGAAGGCGTCTATCAACAACCAGTGCCAGGGTTATGAAAATGGATAACTTTTAGACAACAATAAAGTGAAACTCTGGAAATAGCACGAGAAAGAACAAAGCGCGAAGTGTCTGACACATTAAGACCCTCCATTGTAAGAACGATGTCCTGGATACGTTTATGAAAACCTTATCAAAGCTGTTTTAGAAGTGATTGAGTTTTTCGCCATCTACTGTGAATTTAATCTTCTTCGTTATATGATATATAAAACTCTAGAAAAGCTCGAAAAATGAAACCGTATAGTGACCGATAGAACGTGTGATGCACCTGACACAGTGAGAACCCTATTGTAGTACCGATCCCCTACGTATCTTCATAAGGTCCCAATCAAAGGTTTTTCTTACTAGTGATTGAGCTTTTGGCCATCTAGCGAGAAATACACCTTCTACTGTACATTACGTAGAAAGGAGTATATCAACAATCAATGTCATGATTGTGAAAAAAGTTTTGCTGAGCTTAATCATAATTATGTAAATAGACGTAAGCATCGACCAAAACCAAACGACAGAGCTTTTAAATTTTTTTTAATTAAAATAGTGGCGATTATTATTACTTTTTTTGTTCGTGAAAATTATTAATTTTTCCATTTTCATTTCGGGACAGTTTTTGTGTATGATAATAGAAATATATTATATAAATGGTTGTTATTGTTGGTGTGCTGTATATAGTCGGGAAAATTGAATACAAAAAAAACTCGTAGTTTCCCATTTCAGCCATTTCGGTGTAATGTCGAAGCGCTTTGCTGTATGAGGAAATAAAATGAATATAAAAGTGCTGAGACTGTATGTCAACAATAAAATTTTATGATTTGCCATCTCTCGAGTTTGGTAGAAACGAGTACTATGCATCACAACATCGCATACAAAACACAAAACTGTTTGAAAGGTTAAACAAATCATTTGTTTTTTTAAGAGCTTTCACCACCAACAACAAAAAAAATCATGAAAAGCTTATTTTTAAAAATTTTAATTTGGAATATTGGGTTTCCTTTTGTTGAAGAGAAAATTAATAATTTTTTTGTTGCTTGCTTGGAAGGTCACTCAATAAATGTGTTTAGGGCTTTCGGCACGAGGACTAATTTTTTGATTGAAATAAATGATTAATTGTATTGATTCATTCGAAAACGGCTAAAAAGGAAATACGACCTTTTTGTTGTTGTCGCTTCAAACTGTATATAAAATAAAATTTGATCGAAATCGAACGAACTGATTTCATTTAGGATTTTTTTCCTGTAATTGTGGCCCAATCAAAGGACGACCACCCACTCTTGTACAATACATAAACAATTTTATTAGTCAATTCCACGAAATGACCGACAAAATATGTAATTAAAATGTCGCGCACAAATGGGCTGATTTATAACACATTTGAATATTTGATTTACGAATTGTGTTGTAGCCGAACACACAACCACACGCACACATTGCCAGTTCCTGCCATTTGCCACAACATAATTTGTTGAATGTCAAAATTTTGTTCGCACCATTCAAAACAAAACGATTGAAATTAGATGAAGCTTTTTTTGCTGCTTTTTATATAAAAAACTTCGTTCGTTATAGCAATTTTTTGTGTGAGCTTTTTAATAACCCCACAAAAAAAATTGTGAATATTATAAATTTTATCTGAATCTCGTACCATATAAAAAAGTACAAGAAAAGTTGGGAAAATTTATGACTCAACAAAATACTGAACACAAAACAAAACCGAAAAGATTTGTTACAAAAACTGATTTTCTTACCGTTACTTGTAGTCGTGTTATAGGTGGGGTGTCTAGAGACTCTAAAATTGCTGTTGCACTATTATAATTTCCGACGAGCAAACAATATTGTGCTGCACCGCTCCACAATTCGACTGTTTTACTTCGGTCACGAATACCTGTACACTAAAATAAATGTGATAATTAAAAATTATGTTCGACCATACGACATAAATCTTGCTTACCTGTAAAATTTCATTGGCCACCAGCAGTCGAAGTCGCGCCGACCATTCCAAATAACTTTCTAGATTGCATGTTTTTTTCGGCAACAAAATATTCGTCGCTGTCGACGCCGAATGATGCGAATCCGTTCGACTACTGCTCTTGATTCGATCGTGATTTAATACATTTTCGTTGCATTGGACAAATTCTTCGGGACCGACATGTTTTGCCAATTTGCGTTCGATACGACACAATAGCTGAGCTAGTTGGGAGGCCGATGGCCAACGTATCGGTTCTATTGTTTCTTTTTTATCGTTACTAGTATTTGATTGACAGGCACGTAATTCTTCTTCATGACATTCGAGATCCGTTAAACGGATTAACAAGGCACGCAATAATTCGGAAATTATATCACTCAGGTCGGTATCGGCACATTTCGATGCGATATGTTTCACATGGTTCATGATACGTTCGTCACGAAAATCATACGGAAATATTTTGGTCCACACCTTCAGAAGTTCGACTATTCTATGCAGTGACTTTTTATCAGGTACCGTATTCAGTAGTTTGCCTAATAAATCGTGGGGTCGTATAAAAAGGCGGGACGATAGTAGAAATGAAAATATATATTCATGATCGAATTCGTCGATGTTCGCGGGCATTATTAAATCGGCGAGCGAATCTAATGGTCCAGATACGACACTACCGTTTTTATACATGATACCGTTTGGGCCGAGGGCTGCATCCTGAAAATACAAATGATTTTTTGGAATTTATTAAATGATCCAATAAGTTCGTTTGTTAACTGTTGGTTGGTTTTTTAACTTAATAAGCTAAAAGGTTACCTACATTATGAAATATGTACCTCGAGTGTTCATAAAAACCGAGAGCAAATCTATCTTCCCTAGCAGACTTTAGTATGGTGAGGAATTCTGGGATGTGGCTGGTATGGTCGGAAGACATTGTACGTTAAAAGCAATCAGCAAAAAGGATGGGACGTTTTCATCCCCAACACAAGAATTATGACTCTTTTGATTCACATGATTCGTATGATTCGTATGATTCGTATGGTTCGTATGATTCGTATGATTCGTATGATTGGTATGATTCGTATGATTCGTATGATTCGTATGATTCGTATGATTCGTATGATTCGTATGATTCGTATGATTCGTATGATTCGTATGATTCGTATGATTCGTATGATTCGTATGATTCTTATGATTCTTATAATTCTTATGATTCTTATGATTCTTATGATTCTTATGATTCTTATGATTCTTATGATTCTTATGATTCTTATGATTCTTATGATTCTTATGATTCTTATGATTCTTATGATTCTTATGATTCTTATGATTCTTATGATTCTTATGATTCTTATGATTCTTATGATTCTTATGATTCTTATGATTCTTATGATTCTTATGATTCTTATGATTCTTATGATTCTTATGATTCTTATGATTCTTATGATTCTTATGATTCTTATGATTCTTATGATTCTTATGATTCTTATGATTCTTATGATTCTTATGATTCTTATGATTCTTATGATTCTTATGATTCTTATGATTCTTATGATTCTTATGATTCTTATGATTCTTATGATTCTTATGATTCTTATGATTCTTATGATTCTTATGATTCTTATGATTCTTATGATTCTTATGATTCTTATGATTCTTATGATTCTTATGATTCTTATGATTCTTATGATTCTTATGATTCTTATGATTCTTATGATTCTTATGATTCTTATGATTCTTATGATTCTTATGATTCTTATGATTCTTATGATTCTTATGATTCTTATGATTCTTATGATTCTTATGATTCTTATGATTCTTATGATTCTTATGATTCTTATGATTCTTATGATTCTTATGATTCTTATGATTCTTATGATTCTTATGATTCTTATGATTCTTATGATTCTTATGATTCTTATGATTCTTATGATTCTTATGATTCTTATGATTCTTATGATTCTTATGATTCTTATGATTCTTATGATTCTTATGATTCTTATGATTCTTATGATTCTTATGATTCTTATGATTCTTATGATTCTTATGATTCTTATGATTCTTATGATTCTTATGATTCTTATGATTCTTATGATTCTTATGATTCTTATGATTCTTATGATTCTTATGATTCTTATGATTCTTATGATTCTTATGATTCTTATGATTCTTATGATTCTTATGATTCTTATGATTCTTATGATTCTTATGATTCTTATGATTCTTATGATTCTTATGATTCTTATGATTCTTATGATTCTTATGATTCTTATGATTCTTATGATTCTTATGATTCTTATGATTCTTATGATTCTTATGATTCTTATGATTCTTATGATTCTTATGATTCTTATGATTCTTATGATTCTTATGATTCTTATGATTCTTATGATTCTTATGATTCTTATGATTCTTATGATTCTTATGATTCTTATGATTCTTATGATTCTTATGATTCTTATGATTCTTATGATTCTTATGATTCTTATGATTCTTATGATTCTTATGATTCTTATGATTCTTATGATTCTTATGATTCTTATGATTCTTATGATTCTTATGATTCTTATGATTCTTATGATTCTTATGATTCTTATGATTCTTATGATTCTTATGATTCTTATGATTCTTATGATTCTTATGATTCTTATGATTCTTATGATTCTTATGATTCTTATGATTCTTATGATTCTTATGATTCTTATGATTCTTATGATTCTTATGATTCTTATGATTTTTATGAGTCTTATGATTCTTATGATTCTTATGATTCTCATGATTATAATTTATGTTACAAAAATATATTTAGATTGGGACTTTCGATATAAATCATTAAATCAGTGCACGCAGAATCTTTGAGTGGACGATCACCAGCGAAGAAGGATACTTTTTGAAGAAACCCAGTTTGTATATGAAATAAGTCAAGCTATCAATGGCTTATGTAAAGGTTCATTATACATATTATGGCTTAAATAACCTAATCGGTTTTATATGACTCAACACGATGTCTGACAAGTAATCGATAACTTAAAAGTAACAGCTGGTACAAATACAAAACCCGTCGAAATTCCCATTACAAAAAGCAGGCCATAGATAGATCAAAATTGATATTCTGGGATGATTGATTATGATCTCTGAAAGCAAGTACTTTTTCACTTCAACACCATCTTCGACAAAAATTGACCAAAAATACGGGTTTGGCTGTCGAAATAAGTAGACAGTGACCTGTACCTGGCCATTGGGAATAAAATATGAATATAAATAAGTGAACTCTGTTTGGAATGTATTGGCAAGCTTTGTATCAGATTGTGAAAGCTTTGTGTACCGACCTTAAAAGTCAAAATCTGAATCCCTTCAGAGCGATATATGAACGAGAATGGTATTTGTGTTATATCGTCCACCTAACAAGTGTGAGTTTTCACGATTAATCCGAACCGACGAGCTTTGATATATAATATTTTCATCGAACTTAAATTAGGTCAACACATAAGCTAAATGGATTTTTAAAATAATGCTTTTTCTGCTATCACCACTCACAACGAATGAGTATAGAGCAACACGCGAGGATGTTGCACCTTGGATCTTAATAGATGTACATTTATTTCTTTATGTCGTTTAAATGTCTTATTAAAATTAATGGAATTGAACGTTACAAAATTTATTGAAGTAATATTTCAATTGGGAACATAACACACACACCAACACATGTACAAATACATTCTTATGGCAATATTTTTTATTTTATAGCACAATTTTGGATGTCGCTTTTCTATATACTTTGTGTAAAGCTTTCATATATACACGAGTTATACACAGATTACAATTTTTTTTGTTCTTCACGTTTTCAAAAAGCTTCGATGTGACAAGACGACAAACTGAACCAAATATAAAAACAAAAAATGTATTTTAATGGAATTTTTCTCGTCATTGAATTTTTGTGTATCGACATATACTATACACACACGAGAAGATGGGAAAATGTATTTTTTTTGCTATCACAATTGTGATGAGGTAGAATCGGAGCAATAAAAATTTATCACCACGCGCTTGTAACTATAAAAATATCTATAACAATTTTATTCAAAAAGTAGTTTTTAATTACCAAAATAAATAAATTAATTTTATATTTCGAAATGTATAATAAAAGCTTCGAGCGATTTATAATAATAAAAACTCGATACGTAAATCTCTTGTGCTTTGGGGAAATATTATATACACAAAATGGTTACCAGGCGAGCTCGTTACTAATTATTTTGTTTATGTGTACACACAGATAAATCAATTAATTAAACTGCTTATCGTATAGCTGCCCCCAAACATTTTTTAATTTAATTTTTTACTTATTTTTAGCATGTAACTTTCGACTAATCTTGCTCGTATACTCGTATATGTTGGTAGGAACTTTTTTTTTTGTAAATTCATCATAAAATTCGGATACAGTCGAAAAAAAATTGGAAAATCATTAATATGGGTTTTCCTTTTTCCGGAAAATTTTCATTTTGTTTTTGGTGTTGCCGTTTGACAGTGTGTGTGTGTATATATATACAGTTTTTTACTGTTCCGACATGTTACATGCAAAAGGTTCAGCACCACCTCTATATACACAAAATCTTTAATCAATTCCCTTTTTATATACAAGTTTCTTGGTATGTCGATACATAATGACAATGACAATGATTTCGGTCCTCCATATACATCTCTCTATTACGACATACACAACATAATACATATAATTAATCAATTTTTGATTAATTACGATACATATTCATCAATAACAGTGCACGATTGTTTCGAAACTATGTCGTGTGTTGTTCGAAAATTTGAGATTTTTTGCGAGCGCCAGGATTTTTCAGGAGTGAACGATAAAACAGGATAATTATTTTCTTATCATCAATCAATTATTTTGTTTTTAACACTTAAATATATTTTTTAAGACAGTATAATTGTATAATTACCGAAATATCGAAACTTGACGGTGCATCCTTACACGTCACCTCGGGTAGTTCTTTTGATGAGCCGGATATTGTTTGTGGTCCAGAATTTATTAAGTTACCTTTGTCTGAATATTTGGCCTGAAATTAATAAAAATAAAACGAAAGTTAGTATTGACCTTGAATAAAACTACGAATTGAGCAATTAAAGCTTAATTATACCAACAAACGTTGCACCTCTAAGTCTACTACACAAATTTGTCAAAACGAATGATAACGTTTCATCAACAAATAGTTTAACTGCAGCTGCCAAACATCACAATTGACAAAGAGTTGAAAATCGGAATCAAAAACTGTCGTAGACAAGAACGTTACTAAAGGATTTGGTTTGAAGCCTCTTCAACCTCCTTAAATCACTCAAGAGTTCCATGACGGCAAGAATTCACCCAAAAACAGTTGACTGGGTATAATAATCTGGGTATGTCCCGATAGAATAATATTTCTGGTTTAAATAAGCCGAAGAATGATTGGATCAGCCAGTTCCAATGATTCTAAATTTTATGATGAAAGTAATTTATTCTGATTGATTGGATGAAGCGAACTACTCTGGTAGTAGCTTACAGCAATCGTTGATGGGTTCAAAAGTCTAAGGCGCTAATTTTTGATGTAAGTTTGTGTAACCGTTTGTTTGAGATAATGAACCTTGAATGTTCTAAATTGCATTAGAATGATTGCTCGTTTGCTAGGATTATGGTTGATTCACCTGCAGGTAATGATTATTTAGAGGATCAATTGAGCCAGCCTCATGGAATGGTGTATTATGAAGATTATTGGTTTGATACATCAGGACATACTTATAGTGAGTGATACAATTGAAATCCCATAGCTGCAAAATTTGATTGGAAAAGTAAAATTCCGTGAGTCCCGATCGTGAACTGCTCGCTTCTTGTATTTAATAACTCGAAATATGTGGCAGTGTTGGAAAATCATTATTGGTTGATGCTCGTGAACCTACTTGTTTGGTTTCGTTATCAAGCTGTCGTAGCTGAATGATGCCCGGAACTCTGTTCGTATTCCGATGACAATTTCATCACTTCCAGTGTCAATTAGGTTTTTGACTTACGATGCAGTGCTTTAAGAAATTAAAGGCTCTGATTGATAATCGTAAATGGATAATACAAATGAATCTTCAAAGGAGGGCTAGTTTTTATTAATGGCATTACGTAGTGCCCAAATTCTATTTATTGCATTTTGAAATGATCTGATTGATCTGAAATGATCTGATTGATCTGAAATGATCTACTTATGGCATTCTGTAATATCACTAAACTCAAATGGTGAAATAACCAGTGAGTGAACTTTTTGTTAAAGTAATAAATAACTGACGGATTAAAACTGTAAAGTGGATATTCTTGGTTATTGATTCAAACTAAAATCGTCCTGGATACGTTAAGGGAGGGTTTATATAACCTGATTTTCAACATGATGAGTGAATAACATTTTATCTACCATCTCTATATTTCCAAACTTTGCGGAAGCTATATTTTACAATTTCTAAGTATCGTCCCGGGATTAAATTAAAAAGCTCTACATATCAGTTTGGACGTTAGTAAAATATTAAAAGCTTTTATGTATGCATAAGTGGAATACTGCTATTAATTAAATTTATTTTTTAGACAAAAAAATATATAAAATTGTATTTCAACGAAGTCGGTTTGAGGTTAAAATTGAATATAATCGAAAACAACGTAATATTTGTTGGAAAAGTTGATATATTTTGATGAAACTTCAACATCAACAAATATTTTTGAAATGCAAATTTAATGAGACATATGAAATTTAATTAAAATGCATTCATAACCTGAATATAAAACGTTGATATGTACCAGTGAATCCCTGGAATTATCTAGAAAGGCTTCTACGAATAGTGTACCATATTTTAAATGGTAGTCAGAACAAAAAGCTCATATACATTGTACCAACTAGTACTGTCGATATGTCGATTTTCAACAACAATTTTATTTCTTTAAGTGCTTTTTGGCATATCGATGATTTTAGTTATAATATAAAAGCTCTGACATGTGACAAGTTAGACTGATTTTTGCTCTAAATAATTTTAAAGCTTTATTGAGGAGTACAATAAATATTGAAAACTTTTGATCAATAATACTTTATTCAAAATTTTTATCGAAGCTTTTTTTCATAACAAATTGACTAAGCTCGAGAAAAATTATATTTAAATAATAGTTTAATGGAGTTTATTAGACTTAAAAGCTAGAGTCTAGCAGACGTTAATAAACTTTGATCACAATAATATTTCACCACGATCAATTATTCTTAAAAATAAAACAATAATTTAAAGCTGATAGGAGCTTTTAAATTATACGAAAAATATGTTATTTTGACGAATGGTTCAGTGTTGGATGCTTGGTTCAGAGGATACAAGAATCACAAGGGAATTCTATCTAGTACCTATTTAAGAGGAACTCAATTGCTTTATATAACACAAGCAAAGTTTCTGATGTTGACTGTGGGCTTGTTTTAAACAATGTTGGCCATAGTTAGAATTTAGAATATAGAGGTATTCATTCCTTATGTTCTTCCAAAAGTCCTGTATTTGCTTTTACCAGCTGTTGTTCTTTCAAATAAGGAAAGAAATGCTTTGTTCAAAAAAACGATTCGCTGCATCTGATCAAGAGCTTTGTATCAGTGTATCCGAGTCGTCAATGGACTTTGACGGTCAGCAGTTCTCACTGATGATTGGTGTTGTGATGTTGAACACAATCGACCCTTGACTATCGTAAACGGTTAAAAATTGGAACCTGTAATATAAGAACTCTGACTGAAACATAAGGTTAGCGCAATTGGAGCAAGAAATGAGACGTTACAAAATCGAAATTATAGGTCTATTGGAAGTAAGATGGGAGAACAGTGGTGAAATGAATACGAGCAATGGTAATTTACTAATATGCTCTGGCCGTATATGTATCATACATGAGCAAGGTATAGGCATAATAACAACACCAAAATTGAAAATGGCACTAATGGAATGGATACCAGTGAATAGCAGAATAATCATGGCAAGGTTTCAATCAAAAATAAGAAACATTACAATCATACAATGCTATGCTACAACAGAAGAGGCAGATGAGATTACGAAAGATAAATTCTACGAACAACTCCAATCCACCATGGCAAAAACACACTGAAATGATGTGAAAATAATTCAAGAAGATTTTAACGCAAAAATTGGTACGGATAATTCCGACTTGGCAACCATCATGGGAACAGACGCGCTAAGCTCTGTGAGAAATAATAATGTAGAAAGACTCATCGAGTTCTGTACCACAAACCAGCTATTCATAGGCGGTAGCAAATTTCCGCACAAAGATATCCACAAATACACATGGACCTCATCGGATGGCAGAACCAGAAACCAAATAGAAAGATTAGAGAATAGCGAAACCAAGCAGACCTTCAATGACATGCTCGAAAGGAAATTTGAAATCATTGACGGTGCCACCAATATGAAAAAAACTGAGGACGAATCTAGGAAACATATGCCGAAACAGCGGCTAACTTGCTCGAATACCAGGATCGCCACCGTTAACCATGGATAACAGACACCATATGGCTGAAAATTGATAAATGGCGAAATCTCAAATTAAAATTGAACCAGCAGAACACGCCAGAAATAAGAAGCAATAAAGAAAGCATGGCAAAAGGAGTTAAGAAACTGGCAAGAGATGATCGTTTAAGGTTTACGAAAAACATTCTCAAGGATGCAGAAGAAGCAGCAGCAATCAGAAACATCCATAATGCGTATTGAAGGTCACAGGAAAATATACCAACATACCACCCATAAGGGATCAAAATGAACAAATACTAACAGCAGACGAAGTACAGCTGAAGAGATGGGCAGAATACTTTGGCGATGGAACACAACTAGTTAATGCGATGGAACATACCAGCCGAATTATTCAGACACGCTACATCCACACAACGATGAAAATCATAACGCCTCTCCTAACCGAAATATGGAACATGGGTAAAATACGGGGAAAGAAGGTCTGACCATAATGATTCCTAAGAAAGGCGACCTAAGGGAATATAAATTGGCGAGGTATATCGCTTCTTAACACAATGATCAAGGCTTTATCAATGATCATCCTCGATAGAATATCGCCTACAAAAAACACGAAACTTAGAAAAGAACAAGATGGATTCAGACCAGGGCGAAGTTGCACTGACCATATAAATACAGTTTGCATCATCATAGAGCAATCAAATGAATGGAACTCATTACTACACCTTTTCTTCGTGGATATCCAATATTCAATGAGGGTCAACGAACAAACTCAATGACCTGGATAACGCAGGCGATATTTGCCTGTTAACTCACAAATATTCCGATATGCAGCAGAAAATACATTAACTATCGGACTTAGCGAACGAAGTTAATCTAAAAATCAACATCAATAAGACTAAGACAATGAGTCTCAACAGTACAATAACCACACGAATAAGAATCAACCACCAACAAATCGAAGATGTAAAAGAATTCGTATACCTCAATAACTGGCGGGACAGAAGAAGATATCAGCAAGCGAATAAATCAAGCCAGAGCAACCTTCATCATGCTACACAATGTCTGGAACACTTCTGTATTCTCTCGAAACACCAAAATAAGGATGTTCAACTCATGCGTAAATTCAGTGCTTCTATACGGCTGCGAAACATGGAGTATTCGTCAACAAATGTCTCAGACCAATACTAAGGTGCTTCTGACCTTACAAAATATCCAACTGAGCTACATAGATTAGAAAATCATGGGCTGAAATAAAATCAGTGGCCTCAATCATAATTAGATGGAAAAGTCTAGTAGACGCCCTATGCTCATAAAGTGGAGATACAGGAAAAAAAATACAGCAAAATTGTTGACGAACAGCTTTCCATAATATCTGTTGTATATGTACATAAAGTTACGGTACTGTTAACAGCTAATACTCTACTTTTCAACTGTTATACAATACATGTACTTATACATGTAAATATGAAAATGTTTTTCCAACGAATTTATAATCATAAATGAGTAAAAAAAATTAAACCATACAAAAAATAAAAGTTCGACTCGAATAACGAAAACTTTTCTAAGCTCAACAAAACTTTTTCTGTCAATATATACGATTTTATTTTAAATTTTGTTATTTATTCGTAAAAAGTTCAAATTGATTAGAAAAGTTTATAGATATTCGTCAACTTTAAAATTGTCAAACAACTGAAACTTTCGAAGCTTTTTTTTCTCGTTGTGATTTAATAATCGATATACCAGTTGGAGTGTTTCGTTAAAGTTCTGAAGGTGTTGATTTTTGTTTTGTTTGCGAGTTTTACAATTTTTAACTGTATTTTAATGATGTTCAAACAACTTCCAGGTTATATAATTATTAAAACTTGGTTTAATTTGTCTAAATCGGTGGATAAACAAACACCAGATATTATTTTCGTATACGGTAGCCCGTTCTCAAAATTTCGAAACATGTCAATTGATTAGCTTGGCAGCGAGTTATTTTCGTCTCGATATGTAATATGGGGCCTTAATTATTTACGGCTGCATTATTAACCTGGTTATGTATCGTCGTCTATATAATATAATAAAATTAATTTGAATATTTTGCCATGTCAGGTTGTAGGTATTTTCGTAACCAAACCATAATAATGCGACGCCAGCGATTTCGAGGAAATGAAAATATTTGTGTTCCCAGTATATATTACCTATATACAAAATGTAGATTGAGGCCTCAAACCATTATATAGAAATAACAGAAAAGGGTTATGAATTTAATTTCATTCGGTGAAAACAGAAGCAAAAACACTGTGTGGCAAATTTTTTGAGAGGCAACCTATTTTATATCTTACCTAACCATTTTCTTCTTATTTTCGGGTAAAGGGAAAATATTTGTGCGACTATTGTGTGACAACAATTTTCAATATCTTCAACGTTGATTTTTTTCTAGTACAAACATGTTTGCGTATGTATAGGTATAACAACATGGCATAAATACACATTTAATATGGAAATTTGAGTGTAAGTGACACGTAATTTGAGATGATTCGCTTTCTTTACATATTTATACACATATTATATTCACACACGGTTGGTTGAAAATGAAAAGCTTTTGTGTCTGGTTATTATATCAACGCACACAATCGTACTTTTCATAATGGAAATTTTTATAACATATTCGGATTCGTGTGGCATGAAAAATTTGACGATTTAAACGTTATGAATTCTATTTAAATTTCATGATTTGAAATAATGAATGTCAAGCACAAAGCTTGGTGAAAATTTCATAAGCATTTAAATGGAGTTTTTGACTCGAAACATCGAAAAGTGAAAGCTTATTCTTAATATGAAATGATATACTCTGTAAAGGCGTTATGGTATAAAGAGCTTTACATTATAAGCACGCAAACTATATACCATAATGTGATATCTTCGATTTATGCAATCATCATAGTACAGGTATGCATTAATGTCTCAACTGTATGCACAACATGTATGCATTAATGTCACATTGGCAACCAAAATATACGATTTCGTTCTGTGGCTGTGGAGGTCAAATCATCATCTATGTTAGATTCACGAAAGCTCGACTGCGAATCGTTATTCTTCTTTGTTGTCATTGACTAGCAGAAACCAAGCACCACTTCAAATTAGTGTATTGTTTGATGGATATTCAAAAACAATCACTAGTTAATCAATAGTAGAGATGATGCATATCCGTCCGATATTACAACAAAATCTGTGTTACATCATCATGCAATGGCAGAACAATAAAAAGTGTTTAACCACAGATATTTCGGTAGATGATGTTTCGGTTAATATGAAAAAATTACTGAATTCTCGATGTATACTTTGGAGTTGCTCACCAACTGAAAAACTCTTATCAATCCATCTATATATATATATATATATATATATATATATATATATATATATATATATATATATATATAAATATAAATATAAATATATATAAATATATATATATATATATATATATATATATATATATATATATATATATATATATATATATATATATATATAGTTATATATATATATATATATATATATATATATATATATATATATTAAATATAAATATATATATATATATATATATATATATATATATATATATATATATATATATATATATATATATATATATATATATATTTATATATATATATATATATATATATATATATATATATATATATATATATATATATATATATATATATATATATATTTATATATATATATATTTATATATATATATATATATATATATATATATATATATATATATATATATATATATATATATATATAGATGGATTGATAAGAGTTCTTATCAATCCATCTATATATATATATATATCCATGTACATATATTTATATATCCATGTTGTTTAATCTGCTACGCGATGAGTAGAACCAGAGCCATCTTGGTCTGATAGAACCCGCAATATGTACATGGATAATATAGCCAAATATATAGCAATATAGCCAAATATGTGTTAAAAAGACAAGAAAGTCTCAGAAGAATCAAATGATGTTCATGAATTTTGTAGTGCATCCGAACAAGTATATGAGGCTCAACTTTGTTGATATAAGCTTGATAGCATCTTAAACTAACCAAAGGTAATGTTTTTACATCTAGAGGTAAACTGAACCCTTCTTGTAACCAGACCTTACTAATAAATACTACAACAAATGAAGAAAGCATGAGAGACCAACTGTTGCATGGATATGCTATACAATGTACTTCTCTCTTGTACAAAATGATATCCTAAGTACAAATCAAACGAAGTACATATACCACAGTACCTAGTAGACAGAATCGCAATTGTTAAAAGATTTAACAGCTGCTACCGTAGAGGCCGATAGAGCTATACAGTTCTAGATAATAATATTCATTCTACGCTGCCGTTCTCACGTAAGAATTATTGGATCATAAGTGTCAACAACCAAAAGTGCCGTGAAGTGTACTTATTCTGATAAATCAATTTGAGGCCAAGTAAGTGTTTAGTCAGCTGAATAGAAAGTAACCACCTCTTGGAAGCTTAGAAGTTACAAAATTGGGCTCAGTTTTATAAAACCGGACAAGTTTGTTTAAATTTAGGAATCGTACATTGTAAGAGTCTATAGAGATCTATAAACGGTAATATTCTAATTGGTACTATAAGCTACTTGTGATGCGATGTCAAATCACCTGCTTGAATTATTTTCATTTTTACAATCTGCCAAATGAAGTGCAACCAACCGTCATTAAGCTTCCCTATTTGGCGATCTACGCACATAACGTGAGTCAGTCCTAATCGAGTTTACTTTTGATGGTAAAATTTGGTGGAAATGTTAAGCAATTTTGGATTTGATAAGGCTATATGGGCAATGAGTTTGTTGAAAAAAATATTCAAGCATAAGAGATTCCGGCCAGTACATTGCATTGATAACAAAAGATGAAGACAACATATGTTGGATTGCCATAATATTGTAATGTACCAGACGCTATCAATATAACTAACCTAGACTGTTTCGAATGCCAGTAAATACTCGATATCATCCAAAATATATTTTCAATTTATTTACGTATTAACGAATTTGTTGCTGTATTGTCTAGAGAACCGTGGATAAAAGGTGTGGATCGAATGAGGGAATGGTCTGTGTACTTTCGAATAAAGGGTCTCGGCATATTAAACAGATGGTGAAACTACACCAAAATTCCCAATTTAACTAACTTTGTCTAATAAAGGGTATTTCACGCAGATAAAGAAACCAGTTACAATGTCATTAATCTGAATATTTATCGGTAATATCGGAATAAAGTGGTTCTCTAGATATTCTGAAACTCGGGGAATAGATACTATTGGTAGAAAAACAACCAACAAATTATAAAAGTCTGTTTATTCAAATATATGACTACTATGTGGATGTGGTGTAGAAAAGTCCTAAAGATAAATTATTCTTTACATATACTTTATTGAACCAAATTGAAAAGTCATATAGAAATAATATTTAAAAATTCACTAACTATTTGAACACCATCTGCACTTATGTAGAATATTTTTAGTACTATTACATAAACGTTGATATTTTGAATAGAAGGTAGTGTCGACATCTATTGAAAGTTTATCTTACACATGCGTTTTCCACCACTGCACTATGTTGTCTTAGTTTAAGTATTTCTCGATCGTGGCGTGTGTGTCCTTCCTTTTCATTTTAAACACGAAGCAAAATGACTTTTCGGTCATTCTACGTTTTGACATACATGTGTGGTGAATAAAATAAATTATACAAATTGAATAATTTAATATAAATTATAAATTAGAAATAAAATAGGAGTGCTTATAACCTTCAAAAAAGTAAAAAGATAGAAAGAGACAATCAGAGACAGAAAATGAAAAGTGTTGTCTATACCGTGTAAATCGGGCGTGTAAATTACACGATGTAATTTACACAATTTTTCATATGTAAAAAACGTAAAACGTTTTATGTTAAAAAACTGACGCGCCATCTCTTATTAAATCTGATTGTTACTAAAACACCATCTGTTAAAAAATCTTCTTACTATTTTATGAATAAAATTTGTGAAATAATTAACTGTGTAGAATTGGTTTAGACTACATACTGGATGTCAGAAAAATTTTTTTTTAGACTTAAATAATTAAAAGATTAGTTTTGTTTAAAATCATTTTAACTGGCTCGGGTGACGTGGACTTGAAAACTAACTGATTCTGCAAATCCATATTTATCTATGTTAATTAATAATGAGCTGTTGGTATTTTACATGTAAAAAACGTTTTTACATTATTTTATGTAAATTATGTAAAAAAAACAGCGTAAATTATATAAAACGTAAATAAATGTAAAAAACGAAGACAAAAACATTCGCAGTGCCATCTATTTTGAAATGTCAAAAATTTACAAACTTTTGCTTTGCTCATTATTAATTTACAGCGACCTCCTGCGTGCCCGTGAGAATTATCGAAGCCGGTAGCCTCTACAATTCATTTTTAGAACAACGAGAACCAATAATGTTTCTCAAAATTTCAATCTCGATTGAGTGGGTGGTCTGCTATACGAAAATGGGTCCAATGCTAAGTGGCTTTGGGGAAGTTCCTAATTTTATTATGAGGGTAACGAGAAACATTATTGTTTCTCAAAATTTCTATACTTGATTGGGTGGTCGGTTATGCCAAATGGGTCCAATGCTAAGCGACTTTGGGGAAGTTCCCGATTTTAGTATGAAGATTACGGTTAATATTACGTATAAAGTTAGTTGTTTTTATTCAAGAAAAGCTAAGGTTTGGGGGAGCCCCCATCCTCTAAAGTATTCGTCGAATCAAATCTCACATTACATTAAAGCAAACATTAAAATCTTAAAAGAAAATTCACAAAAGATAACCGCTGTTTAGGAAATTTAAATTATCTATATATTAAATTAATAAATAAAATATATCATATCTAACTGAAAAAATATTTTATTTATATAATACAGATGTCTCTTGTGCAGACACATATTGTCACGAATCACAGTGACACCTGTGATAATTAGTACGAGCTAAAAATCATAGCAGAAAAATATGGCAGTAGTTTGAGGGTTACCCTGTTACCAAATGTTTACACATACGCACAAAATAAAAATAAATGAAATAGGCGGAGCGAACAAAATACGACGAAAAGAATATTCGCGTAGTGTAGAATGCAAACGGTAATGGAATGTTCTACAAGGTTTTGTGTCGTATAGATAAGTAAAGACATTTGAGTTAGAGGACAGTTCAATTTTGAATTTCGAAGTGTTAATATCGGGAACTGATAAAAAGTGAAAGTGAAGTATTAAAATTATTGAAGTGATAATTATTGTGGAAAATTAATGTAGAAATAATTATTTGTGAAATATTGTAAAAATTTAAAGTTTGCGAGTTTATATTCACAATCCAGTGATCGAACCGGATAAATAATTTAAATAACCGCTCGGCTAAATCGTAACAATATATATTTAAAATTTAATTTAGCAAATACTTAAACCCAAATAATGCATTAACTGTCATTTAATAATGTATATTTGCTCAATACTTGAACCAAAAGCTTAGTTTATTTTTTTGTCGATATTATAATTGCCGCCACCATCGTTTTTATTTTAAAGCAAAGACAAAGTGTTGACAAATATGTATTAAAGCTGTTCCCAAAAATTATTGTGACATTCAGTATGTAGTCGAAAAAAATTAACACAGTTATTTATTTCACCAAATTATATTTGCAAAATAGTAAAAAGATTTTTTAACAGATGGTGTTTTAGTAACAATAAGATTTAATAAGAGATGGCGCGTCAGTTTTTGACATAACATCTGTTTTTACGTTTTTTACATATAGAATTTAAAAAATAATATTATGTAAATAACAGGTTTCTTACATATAAAACATCGTGTTAATAACATCGTGTAATTTACACGCCCAACAGTGCGTGCGAATGATGTTGTCTTCGTTTCTTACTTTTAAGGTAATTTACATGAAAAATGTAAAAAAAGGTTTTTTACATGTAAAATCCCAATAGTAGATGTAACACAAAGTTTGACAAAGTTTAATATAAAAATTAAAGAACTGCCAAATAGTGTTCACTTGATTCTGAGTCTTGATTCTGAGTCTTGATTGTCTTCTTCAAAAATAATATATCGTGAAACCAGTGATGGGCACTTTACATGTAAAAAACGTTATTTACATTTTTATGTAAATAACGTAAATTACAGTAAAAAACGTGCAATTTACATAAAATATGTAAAAAACGTGAAAACTCTGAAAAATAACTGAAAATAGTGTAACAAATACTTGTTTATAAGGGTTATACGCATCATAAATATCAATCAAACCATTCATGTAGACGGCCAATCATAATTATTTTAGATTTTTAATTATCTACAAATTCTAGGCAAAGTTCATTTATGTATCTACACTGCCATCTGTGTTCAAATTTAAAATACAGATATTACCAATGCTAATACATACTTACGTTTTTGTTATCACGATATCGAAAATTTTTGACATATTAATTTGTTTTTGTTTTATTTGGAACGGTACACAGTCAATTTTTACAATAATTAAATTATTAGTTATTAGTTATTAAATTATATAATAGATAGCGCCCTTGTCATGATAAAGTTGTTATTTACATTACGTAATTTAAAAAATAACTTGTGTAATTTACATGTAAATTACATGTAAATAACTGTGTAAACTACATCATGTAATTTACTCGCCCAACACTGGCCACAACGCTTCGGCTAAATACTCGAGTGGCTAGTTTGACCTTCACTTTATCAAAGTGACCTGGATTAATGTGTTTGTCGGTCAATTTTGGACACATTCGTTTTGGAGATGATTGCTCTAATTTATAAAGTTCCCGAATAACTTCCCAGCTTGCTATACCATCAGGTGTTTGTATGTCAGACGTAAGCATGCAGTTGCGGAAGGATTTAAATAAGTGTGGAGGGTCAAAAATACTTATTTCAGCAGTACCATCGAGATTTACAAGTGGGTTATTGGTATTTGTTTCCATATTATTCAAAGCTTTGCGATTATTGGACCCTTGGCCCCATATTACTGCTTTGACTGCCAAGTTTAAAGAACTGCACAGTGTTACGTTTGACTTTATTAACGAAGGTTAATAAAGACAAACGTAACATTGTGCAGCTGTTGGAAATTCCAGAAGAACAACATAGCTTCATTCCGTATTTTCAAAATCAAGAATACAATACAAGGAATGAAGAAATAGACGAGATAACAGCCGCGCTTCAAGAGGCAATACAAGTATTGTTACCTATAGAATGCGCCAACATCAACAACAAACCCGATTTTCAACCAGAAATAAAATTGTCTCGTATCGAAATACCATATTTCAGGGGGCAATACCATGAATGGACAACGTTCCACGACAGATTTAGCAGATTTGTGCACGACAACAAAAACCTCACAGATACACACAAAATCAGTTACCTGAAAACGTATGTTAAAGGAGAGGCATCAAAATTAATAAATCATATATGAATCATTATAACAACAGGAAGTAATTATACGGATGCATGGAATATACTTATTAATCGTTACAACAACAGACGATTACTGAAAACCAACCATGTCAATATGTTGCTACATTTACCAAACATTACCACGGAATCAGCAACTGGAGTTAAACATTTTCATGATACCATAGTAGAAAATTTGTATGCTTTAAAGAACTTGGGCATTGACACAACAACCTGGAACGCAATACTAATTCCATTAGTATTGAAAAAATTGGACAACGAAACTCATCGTTTATACCAAGTAAACCTGTAGAATCCTCGGGATATTCAATCTATGAGTGATTTCCTAAAGTTCCTAGAAAGCCGATTCCAATCGTTAGAAGCAACCAACATACCAGTAAAAGGATTTCAACAACCTATGAGCACCATCGAACGCTCAAATACTGTTATGTCACAAGCAACAAGAAGAACTTTTGCTGGAGTAAGAAAAATATGCATTGTTTGCAATGCATCACATGACCCACCTTTGTGAAAATGCCAGAGCTGGAAAGATCTAAACTCATAGCAGGCAACAACTTATGCAGAGTTTGTTTAATCGCCACGCATAGCAAATGTATGAGCAATGAAACCTGCGTGGTTTGTATGGGAAATCATAATACGTTGCTACATACTAAAGAAGTCACAACTGTACTTCATACCGCCAAAAACAACCCCACAATAAATAATGGAGTACCATTATTAGCTACAGCGAAGATAAAGACAACTACGCTTATTGGAAATTCAATGCAACTACGCACATTAATAGATCCAGGGTCACAGTCATCTTTCATCACACAAGCAGCAGCCGAATTACTAAATTTACCAAAATTTCGAGTAGATTTACATGTCAGTGGAATTGGAGGAATGAAGACCAGTAGCATAAAATATAAGGTGTACGTAATCATATCACCACATTACTCATCAAACTTTAAACAGGTGGTAGAAGCGTTCATTCTACCAAAATTGACTGAATGTTTGCCAACTGAACCAGTTAAAGGAGCTGATAACAACCCATGGAAAAACCTCACATTAGCAGATCCGAACTACGAGACACCTGCATCTATTGACATGATTCTAGGTGCGCATGTATATGCAAATATATAGTAGACGGAGTAATTAAGGTCTCGTCAGATCATTCAGTAGCTCAGAGAACGGAGTTAGGATGGATTCTTATGGGGATGACACAAAACCATCCGACAACAAAATCGATATCTTTAACATCTCATACTGATTTGGATTTAGAACTACGTAAATTCTGGGAAATTAAAGAAATAAGCAGATGTAACCAAAACTCAGAAGACGAAGAGCTTTGCGAACGGCTATACAAAGACTCATTTAATCGATTAGCCGATGGTAGGTATAAAGTCACTATACCAATAAAGGATGAACATCATTTTAGGAGATAGCAAGAATCAAGTCATAGCAAGATTGCTACAATTGGAGAGGAGATTAGAGAAGAATACACAAAATTTCTGAATGAGTACATCGAACTAGGACACATGGTTCCAATAAATACAGGTGACGATACATGTAAAACCAACTTAAGCTATCTACCACACCAAGCAGTGATCAAGCAATCTAGTACAACTACCAAGCTAAGAGTAGTATTTGACGCATCGGCAAAGACATCAAATGGACTAAGTTTTGATGACATCCAATTAGTCGGCCCAACACTTCAACAGGATGTACCATCTATAATAACAAGGTGGAGGAAGCACAGATTTGTATTTATTGCAGACATCGAGAAGATGTATAGACAGATTTTGGTGAGTGAAAGCCAACAAAATCTACAAAGAATAGTTTGGAGAGCTGAACCAGATGCACAAATAAAAGTTTACAAGTTACGAACAGTAACATACGGTACATCATCTGCTCCATACGAACACTTAGACAGCTCGCGTTAGAGGAGCAAAACAAATATCCGTTGGCTTCAGAAATTCTGCTGAGTGACTTTTTCCATAATGAATCTTATGGAATATAACATGTATAAAGAAATAATATACGCATATACAATTGAATTCTGATGACCTTATTCTATATGGATAAAACATAATTGTATTTACTAGTTTCATATTTACTTTCGACTAATGCACAATTTTTATTATACGTTGATATAAAAAATGATAATATGCATAGTCAGTAATTTTATAAGTAATATTTTTTGTACATAAGTTAAAATACATTGAAATAAAAGTTAATCTCTTTTTACACATAAATCAACGGTGTTTTGACTCAATAATTAGTAAGGCCTCACCAGTGGTAACCTAACTAATTAAAACTAATAATATTATATCCGAGAACGACATATAACAGTTTTGAACACAAAAGATTCGCTTTTTATTCAATGGTGATATGCCACAATTTTTTAATAAAAGCTCATGGTTTGAATAATTTTGCGAATATTTTTAAAGACGAACACCGTCTCGTTGTTTGGAATTGCATTGCAAAACAGCACATTTAACGCCCGACGGTCTACTCATATTAAATATAAAACGATGCAATTCAGCAAATTATAATATTATATTTGTAAATTTCATGACAAATTAAACAAATAACACAAGCTTAGTTTATATTTTTGCCGTTATTATAATTGGCACCACCATCGTTTTTTTTAGCAAGTTAACAAATACTAAAGCTGTTCCCAAAAATTATGGTGACATTCAGTATGTAGTAGAAAATAATTAATTATTACAACAAATTATATTCGTAACATAGTAAAAAGATTTTTTTAACAAATGGTGTTTTAGTCATAATAAGATTTAATACCAGATGACGCGTCAGTTTTGGACATAACATCGCTTTTAACGTTTTTACATGCACAATGTAAAAAATAATATTATGTAAATAACAGGTTTTTTACATGTAAAAAACCGTGTAAATAACGTCGTGTAATTTACCCGCTCAACAGTGCAGTGCGAATGATGTTGTCTTCGTTTCTTACTTTTAAGGTAATTTACATGAAAAATGTAAAAAACGTTTTTTACATGTAAAATCCCAATAGTAGATGTAACACAAGTATTTGACAAAGTTTAATATAAAAAATTAAAAAACTGTCAAATAGTTTTTACTTGGTTCTGAGCGACTGTCTTCTTCAAATATAATAGTTATATGTATCATCAAACAAAATAACTGAACAATGCATCATCTTTGACCCAATGACATGGTAAATATTAATGATTTTCGTTTACTAAATGAATATTTGTTGGTACAGACATCTTGATGCTACGCAAAATCTCTTACACTTTCCCAGAGTATTGGAAAGTCGAGCAACAGATAAAGATCGTGGCCACAAGTGAAATCTATCAGTGTAAGCATATGTAACAAATAATGGATAGCAATTATTTAAGCTACGGCGGTTTCGACCACATTTACGAACCCCTTACAAGATCTTACAGGCCGTCCCATCTTCCACGTATAGGCAATGAAATGTTCCTATGGACTGCAAAGATAGGTTAAAACGAGGTGAGATAAACAATATACCATTGGTGTTGCTTTCAGAAAGGTGATATCTACCCCAAATATTTGTATACATCCATTCACAAAATATGTTATTGTTTATGTATTTTAAATATTAAAGCATATAATTTCTTTTGTGTGCCAAACTTATGCTGTTATTCCCACTCGTATATAGAACATAAATACGGCAATTCACATTTTCAATTTTCGCCATAATGAATTTTCTATTTTCTTTTGATTCACGATACAACTCAATCAAGCCGCATATACATATGTATTGACAGTAGTGATAGCTCGAAATGGGTCGAGCATCGACGTACGAGCGGGGAGAAGTACGTTAAAAAACAAAATTAAATATTAACTGATATCATAATGTTTACATACATACATACATACATAACTACATATAGATTCAATAGGAAAAAGCTCTAAATGGAAAATAATTTCATCATATTTTCATATTTTCACTATCAAAACGGTATAATGAGCTATACGAGCGTATATACAGCATACAAAATATAATCATTTTAATGTAATTTCCGTTTGCTTTCTGTTGATATATCGTATATATGCTGCATTATGCTCGAACGTATATGTACACAGCATAATAACGAAAACAATAGAAAACACAACAAATTTTTCTTTTGTTAACACACAGTTTATATTTCCCAATTTCCCATCAACGAAAATTAGACATTTCTATATGTGTGCGTACATCAGCAGAGGCAGCAACACAAAAAAAGCTCGTATTTGATTAGAGAGCGTGAGAGCGAGTTGAATGAACAGCAAGTAAATATCGAATCTAATTATAAATTAATACTCGTACAGTGTATTTATGCCATCGAGCTTTTTTTCTACCCAAAAACAAAAGCATAAGAAAAAACTGAAATCATTTTCATTTCGACAGTATTTTTGTTATATATTGAGTAAACAGAACAATAAATCATATAAAAATAAAATTAACCATGAAACCATCAATTTTCGTTGATGCTTGGAAAATTTGGAAAACCAGAACAATAGAAAACTTAAAAATTAAGAAACGAACGAATCGCATAGAAATAAATTTATATTGCGAAGAAGCAATCAATTTCGAAAATCACCCGATCATTCACTCGAAAACTGAAACACAATCTTAATGTGCGGTTGAAGCTTTTTATATATACATACATACATGTATGTAACGATATTGTCTTAGAAGCAATACATTGTTACTCTCCACGTAACTTAATTGTTATCGTTGGTACGAGGTGTGGGATACGATATAGGAAATGATTGATTGTCGATTGGTGAGTGATTTTTGCTGTTTGTATATTATGTTGTAGACTGGACTAAAATCTGCACATTAATCACTGTAAAGTTGCTGAATATATGTCTAGGGGATGATACGAGTTTGTCTGAGATTTATGTAAATCACATCGATAATTATATATAGTTGATGTAGGAAATTTTACCTTTAACAGGTATTAAAGCTTCTATAAGTAATCAATAGTAGATTCGATAGATTTTTTGAAGGTATAGATTTAAAGTTTCGCAGAGAAATAGACATGATAACCGAGCAAATGGCGCAGTGGTTAAAGCTGCGGTAGGTAACGGGTTCAAATCCCGATACGGACAGGACGCAAAAGGAATTTTTCACCATCTGATTACGATCAGTGAACACATCTATGGCCTGTACACATCTGTTCGATAAAGATAGACGCAGAAACAGAGAGAGAGAAAGACAAAGGTTCAGTATTTTAAAGCTGTATCTATGGAGTGAAAGGTTCTGATTGGGATATACAAAAACTTTTCACCATATGATTACAATCGATGGTGTAAATAAACACATCTATGATCCTCTGTTGTAGTGCAGAGTTCATGAAATGACCTTCCCAGTTAGTACTAGAGGCTTGGTGCATCATCCAAAATAATAACATCGGGTGGCAAAGTATTTCCAATATTTTTCAGTGTAATTCTTGGGACATTTAAATATCTATTATGATATCAAAAAGAATCTTAACATTAGTTGGCGTACATAAGCATACGATATCGTCCTGCATTGGTTGTGGCTCAACCTCAAGCAAAGGGTAATTATAGTCGCTTTCAGCTTCAGTTGTAGTAACGAAATGAGGAACAAGATAATACTAAACAGCAAACGATTCATCATAACGCAGCGAGTGGAGCGCAACCAGTTCGAATTTGCAACTGCAAGATCGAAGGCACAGTAACGCTGATATTGATGAATACGCTTATATTGATATTTTGAGGTCCAATCGAAGAAATCTTACAGACCCTATCTGTGGTCGAGCTAAGCTAAAAGCTGATGGAGGTGTTGAGGCTCAGATAATCAAATACAGGCTTCCATCACATACAGTTCAAAACAAGGAAACAAGAGGAAGTGTATCCATATACGTTCATCAACGTTTTTTGCGTCTTGCCAATGGCGAACCAGTTGTACTTGAGTCACCGCATGGAAGGAAAAATTTGGCTTTTCCAAATATAAAAATGAGAAGAAAGCTTAATGCCAACTCAGAAAACTGGAAACCACCTTTGATTCAGCTAAAAAATAATGCGTAACCGAGTAAGTCAATCGAGTTGGGATTTCTCAGAAAAAACTGCCACACGTGAGAATTAGTTTTGGAGATATGGAAATCTGAGACATATTCAGCGAAATTATACACCACCCGAATCACGAAAACAACAGAAACAGATCACAAACTGGGGACAGACAAATAATTCAAGCCAGTTTTGAAATAACAAAATTACAGAGATGATATTTGTATTCCAGTTAAGTCGGTAGAACTCTATTTTTATAATAGAAGGTCTCTTGAGACAATATATACTAGTAGACATAGTAGCGAGTGTATAATCGTTCAACAAAACCGTATACCTTATTTTATGAAACAGAGGAAGGTTGTGTTGGTTGAGATCCAACTACAGATTGCGAAATAAACAAACCGAGATAATTTTATAGTGAGTTCGGACGAAATATAATGTCGGTTGAACTCTAGTAGCAGTCAGATAAGGAGTAATATCAGTCCAACTGATAAACTTGTCCAACAACAACATTTTGTCAAACATTGTCATTTCGCAATGGCGAACAAATTGCGAAGTTCCAACCGGTGGAAGAGATTATCAGTGGTCAAGATGGACGGAAATAGAGCGAAAAGTGGTAAACGGACAGGAGACAAAAGGGATTATGCACCATCTGATTACGTTCAGTGGTGTGAATGAACACATCTATGACCACCTGTTGGAGTGCAGAAATTATCGGCCAACCCATGTTTCATGTTACAACTATAGGCTGGCATGGAGCTATGCAATGTGCAGTCCATCTTTACAGGTGGCTCAAAAGCTGCAGATACTGCTAGTTCAACAACTCACTGCATCTGTTAGCAGAAATTGAATCAAAATCTGCCAGCAGTGTTTTGTACAACAGAAACCGCTAGCTGACATCGGCTTTCTCAGTATCAACAACATCAACAAGGAGCAGCAAGTACAATATCAGTTCTGTGGTTTAAAAAAACAACTAGTTGGGCTTTGCAAAGATTCGACACAATAATAGCTGACATGAAGATTGAAGAATCAACAACTGGAGCATCAACGATAACTCGGTGATACAATCAGCTAAAAGCAGAGGGTTTAGATTTACTAACTGTACAGCTACCGTAATTACCTAGTTGAAATCGATAACGTTAAACGGAACTGCATCGTACCATACTTGCAAAACTCAGTTCAAAATTGTAGCTGCAGAATCGGATGCAGAATATCCAACGAATAAGCTAATATTGATATTGTGAGGTGCTGCCAACAAAATCTTGCAGACCCTATCTGAGCTACGCTAAAAGTTGATTGAGGCCTTATGGCTCAGATAGTCAAATTCAGGCTTTTCTTAACATACAGCTCAAAACAAGGAAACAAGGAATAACGCTGAGTACTGGGATGAACAAGAGGTGGATACATTCATTAGCACTATTTGTGCCAATGAGGAAGCAGTTGTACCTGAGTGGAAAGAAGTAGCCTGGAAGGATGAAACTTTGGCTTTACAAATATAAACGGGGAAGAAAGCTTTAGACCATGTATAAGAAAACTGGAAACCACCGGTGATTCAGCTAAAAAGACATGGGCAACCGAGTAAGTGCAGAAAAAAAAACAATCGAGTTGGGATTTCTAGGAAAAAGCTGCCACCTAGGAGAATTGGTTTTTGGAGATCTTCAACGAAATTATAAACTACCCGAATCACAAAAACAACAGAAAGACATCAGGAATTGGCAACGGAAAACTAATTCAAGCCCATTTCAAAATGACAGAGAAGATATTTGTATCCCAGTTAAGTTGAGCAAACTGAAGATTTGTCCTAAATGGAACAGTTATATATTAGCTATTTTGCAGCCAGATTTAATTAAAACAGGCTTTTCAGGAGATACATCGATACGATATTTTTCATGGAGATGGTGATCAGTTTCTTCTGGTCAAAAACAGTAGTTAATCGGTCTTATATATCGATCATACATTAGTTTATGTAACAAGGCCAGGTTGTGAAATGACACAATGCGATATGGCCAAGCCGAGATAATTGTATTATAACCTTGGAGGGGCCAGGCAAACAAAGAGTGGTCTCAGTCCAACTAATAAACTTACCCAACAAAACCTGTCATTTCCTAATGGCGAACTAATTGCGAAAGTCCAGCCGGTGGAAGATCAGTTTTCAGGATGGACAGAAATACAGAGGAGATGCATACTAGACCTGTAATACAAAGTGAAGCCAGCAGAAAACAGATATGTCAGAAGAGTTATGATAACAATAACCAACGTCTTCTCTGGTCATTTTTATCAGCACTCTCCAAAAAGATGAATTAACACCGGGAATACTCTTCTCATGAAGCAATCAGAGAGAAGATTGCTGCTAGCTAAGCAAACCAAAATCCACAAGATATATTGACCAATATGGAAAAAGAAGGATTCATTGCACCACTCAAAGTTCGTCGAGATCACAAATATTCTTAATGGAGAATAAAGATGGATAGGTCTGATTTTGCGAGCACTACTGATCAGCGAGATGTACTCTTTCCAGTATATGAATACTGGAAAGAGTACATCTCGTTATCAGCAGATAATAGCCAAACCTTTTCTAATGTGTAACGATTTTTGTAGATGTCTTCACTTTTGGAAAATTTCGACGATAATCTGTATAGTTCTCAAAAATGTCTCAAACATCAATTGAAATAAAGAAAGTAACTTCTTACTTATGCTATACATATATACACACACACACCCACACAGGTAAGACTTGAGCATAAAATAGATTTTCTGTTCGACTAAATTTTCAAGTGAAAAATTAATCAATCGAGAGCAAAGTATATCGCATAAATAAACGATAAAGTTATTAGATATAGGATATATTCTTAGAACCTCCTGTTCATATGCATACCTATTTGCTACTACCGGATATAATTTACCATATCATTCTTATCAAACTACTGATGTAATATACTAAAAAATTCATGCCTTGTTAATTTTTATCCCAAGAAAATCCATAACACATGAGATACTCTTCGATTTCCCATTCAAATCAACAAATTTTCCAATATATATCCTTTGCACCATACACACACAACATCATGTACGAGATGATAACAACGATGATAACGTGTATCAGAAAAAAAAATTTGTCAACCATAAAACTGTTTAAATAAATACAACAACAGTATAGGGGGTTTCGGCAGACACGTCGAGATTTGAACAAAGTGTATTGTTTTTTGTCAAAATCTAATCATTCAAACGGATATTTGGGTGTGGGAGTGTGTGTGAATAAACAATCGAATCTGTATCCTGTATCGATTCGTTCGGCCTTAAGAAATCCGTCAAGAGAGAATATATTTCTTGGAATACTGCCTGAATATAAATAAATTTGTGTACTAATTATAAAATTCCAGATGAGAAATCACTCAACTGCTCTAATCTATAGAGAAAGATTGAGGTGTCAGAATATATATAAATTAAGTAATTGGCAACAACTTAATGACTGCACGTTCCACGTGCCGATCTTCAATCTCGTGTCCGGGTACATAAGCGGGGGTTCGTTTTTTTTGTTGTTTTGGCGGTATCCGATTTTCTTATTTTTGTTGACATTTTTAACAGTGATATTTTTTTACGGATGCGGGTCGTCAGCCCAGCGATCCAACCAGATTTAGTCGCCTCCTACGACAAGCTCTGGATACTGTGGTGGTATTCTATGGGTCTCATGTTTCGTTCGTAATATTTACGAAACACGAATGCCCCCAACCACAGGGCATTTCCAAGTACTACGAAACATCTCGCGATGTACACCAGGTATTCCTGGATTTCAAGCAAGCCTATGACTCGATCAATCGAGAGAGATTATGGTATGCGCTTGAATATTTAGGAATACCGAAAAAATATGTACATCTGTGTAAAATGACAGTAACGCAGTCACAATGCTGTGTCAAAGTTGAGAACAGGCTATCGAGAACTTTTGCAATTACTTCTGGTGTTCGACAAGGAGATGCGCTGTCCCCGATACTTTTTAATCTCATGTTGGAATACATCCTTCGTAAAAGTGAAACACCTCAGGACAACATCTTATTCCGACAATCCAATCAACTTCTTGCTTATGCAGATGATATCTGTGTGATTGGATTAAATGGCAACGGAGTGAAAGAGATACTTGATCCACTGGAACAGTGTTCAGCTTCTGTTGGTCTCAAAATCAACGAGTCAAAAACCAAATATCTAATCTCGGGTTTTAGAGACCAAGACGCAATTGATTTCAGTAGTGGTAACCACACGTTTGAAGGAGTGATGAGATTCAAGTATCTTGGATCTCTCATCACTCACGATAATAGTGTGGGAGAGGATATCAAGGTCCGCCTTGCCGCTGGCAATCGGGCTTTGTATCCTCTACGTCCACTGCTGAAATCAAAATATCTTGCAAATACGGATAAGCTGAAACTGTACAGAGTGTTGATCAGACCCGTTGTCATGTATGGATGTGAGAGTTGGACCTTGACGGATGAGTACGAAAGATGGCTTCTAACATTCGAGAGAAGAATCATGCGTGTGATATATGGTCCAAAACGCGACGTCGATGGCACTTACCGAGTTCTTTTCAATCACGAGATCAGGAATTTAATGCAAATTCCTGATATCGTGCATGAAATTAAAGGACAGCGAGTACGCTGGCTCGGACACGTTCTGCGTGCTGATCCGAACCGAATGATTCAGCGAACCTTTAAGGGTGAACCGCCTTTCGGTAGGCGAAGAGGTCGCTGTAGGCGACGATGGCTCCACGGCGTAGAGAGCGATCTGGCTTCTTCAAACTGCCTACAACGGTTTGAAGAGCTGGCTCGTGATCGAAACCAATGGAGTCAGATTGTTGACACGGTACGGGCCAATAATGGCCTGTAAAAACCGTTAAAAAAAAAAAAAAAAAAAAAAAATTGGCAACAACAAAGCGTGGCTTGTACCGTTATTAAAGCTTAATTTTGTGTTGTGTAATCCGGAGAAAAATCTTATCTCGTCGAAACCATAATTCGATGTGTACGCTGAATCGAATGTACAACAACAATACATTCAGCCGAATTTAATAGGAAATCTGTGCAGAGTGGGAAACCTCAATTATTTTGTTTTCGAGTTGAGATAAGAAAAACAATACAAGAAAATTTGGTTTTTTCCACGGTCGATTCGTAATTGTTTTCCGCCACTTTACAGAAGCAATTATTTCTCGAGACAATTTAATTTGAAAATCGAAAAATTTTGCGGTTTAGTCTCACCAAATATATAGCGAACAAATAAATTTTGATCTTTTAATTGGGGAAATGGCAATTTATTTGTTGTGCTGCGTGAACGGAAGTTGAGATTCTGTGGAAAACTTTATATCGCATAATCTGAACAGTGACATACATTGGAAATGGATATACGATCGTAATCTGAACACTTGAGTAACGATTTGTTGAAGAGGGTTGGTCGTTATTTGCGGGACGTATACCAACAGTTTACGAGCTGGTATAGTCTAGTTGCTTGAGCTTTTGACTTAAACGAGTCAAACCACTATAGCAATGTTGAGCAACCGACTATAGACAAAGTTGGGACCGATTGCAAAATGTTACGTTCAAAACTTGAAACAAATGATAAAAATTCGTTTGACTGATATGTTAAAAAGAACACACATTTTACAGCGCAGTTCAGCTTGTTCGATAAGCATTTTGCTGCTGTAACTTGAAGTGGGTGTCAACATCCGGAAACCTCAATTCATCGTTATACAGAGACCTTGAAAAGTAGGCCTACCGAAACCAATTAGTTTTTCGATGAATGGTCCAATACTTGGTTGCAATAAGATGAGCTTTTTTCATCATATAATTATATTTTCCGAAAAAGCTAATTTTCATTTGAATATTCCGATTTAAACCACTGCCCACTGTTTGACGTATTAAAGTTTGTGCTTTTAATTTTAGGTTAATTTCAGCTACTAGTCAATTAGACTAGATCGGCCATTGACTTAATATTTTGGTGTGTAAAAGCTGTGGGCAAAACTCGACTTTCTTATTTTCAGACGAAGGATGCCAACGTAGTAGGGTGAACTTTAGCCTTATAGTAGGATACAGAATCTGTCAGAAAACCTTATAGTAGGATACAGAATCTGTTAATATTTAAACCTGGTGGTATGCTCGATGGGTATAAGAGATCCCTTTCCTTTTGGTTCTCATATTTTAAGCCAGCTATACCTTTAACGATATCTCTTGTGAGTGGAGAAATTTGATGGTATCGTTTTTACCAAAAGGCCGAGGATGTCTTAAAACTAATTCAAAGCATACAGACCAACGTCCCTTGTCTCGTTTTTCTGAAGTCACAATTCTCCCACACAATTCTTTAACACAAACGTGTGGGATATCAGGAATCTAGAAGTTTTGTTCTCGTCATATTGAATTCTTATCAGTATTTGGGATGAATAAATGGTGCGATTACTAATATATGTGAGATGTCTTAAAAGCTTCTCTACATATTCTAAGTATTTTAACAGTTAGGCTATGAAAAGCTCTTGAACATATAATTATATTCGTCTTAAAAGCTCATAAAGAGTAAATATATTTTTAAAGCTTTTGAGCTTTTTCGTTACTCATAATTTGTATGTTAAATTTAATTTTAACTCAAATTTGAAATTTAATACTGGGCATTCGTAAAAAAGCTTTTTTGTTTATAATCATACAAAACAAGATAAAATATATTATTACTAAACTTCGAAGAAAAAGCTTTTTAAGAAATGATACTTCTATTAGAAAAACAATTTGTTGAAGTGGTTCGTTTATGATAAATGAAATTGATATTTTCCTTTAATCTTGTTGCTATCAGGTTGAGTTCAAAAAACCAGAATATGTAACTAATATGTGAAGCAATCCAAGTCAGCTGGCAATAGCGGTTACCGCTGGCCACTAGAGCACTGTGCTCAGGTTAAAAAAAACTGCTTACAAACTAGTACGTGATACCACAGTAACGATTAGGGATGTTGGGCTATTAGCACAGATCTCAGCACAGATAAGCCTTCATTTCTCTGCTACTCATGGGATAGTTTTAAAATATAGAGCCCAGTTTAATTTGGGTTGTTTAACTAAGCATCATGAATTCGCAAATGATCTACAAGAAATGCATTGCACTTACACATGGCAGCGAAAGAAGCACGTCTCGTCCAGTTTGAATTTGATGCAGATCAATTACCACCATAGTAAAGTCAGCTTCGGCAGCTAAATTGCGCTCTATCACATACAAAGGTAGCAGTTCCTACAGTCATACTAACATGAATACGCAATAGAGCAAACTTACATTAAACAATTTGGGGATGTAGAGATAGGAACGGTTGGGAGGAGCTACTTCTTCATTCGATAACAGAAATTAAACTTAAAACCGACCGGACTACCTACAGAACCAGTTTAGAGAGTTCACCACCGATTTCGACTCTTAAACAACTTCGTTAGGCAGAAAAGCTGGATGACTTACTCGTAAATTTCTAATATTGTAATAAAAAGCAAAAATTCTGTAGATTATATATTCGCTCCTGCTGACTACGACTGTTTCAAAGGAGGTCATCAGAATGTATAAGTATGAACTAGAAATGACAAAATCAAAGTTTGGAGGTTAGATAAATGCTCTGAAGTTACCAGGCAACGCAAAGTACTATCCTTCACTCCTCCTACTCCGTGTTATTTCAAACGACCGGATCAAACTGGGATTTGGATGGAAGGAGAGATCTGTAGCTTTTTAATCCCTCATATCTAAGGTTACTCGCATAATAGTTAAAATGTGATTCGTTGTGCTAGTATAGTCTCGGCCCTCGGACATTCGTGATTATCGATGGACTAAACTTCATTCTGTAATCCATCGATGTAAATTAAGAATTTCTACTAAATTGTATAGCATCCTGTAAAAGTTCTACATTTAAATTTGATAATAATTTTCTTAAAAACATTAAAAATAAGGGGTTTCTACGTAAGTCTACGAGTTGTTCTCATGCTGAAAATAAGTTATTCTCCTACAAAATTAAGCTTTGTATGGTGTTCTAGATTTTTGGCCAAACAAAGTTGCCAAATAGGTTTCAATCTACGGAATATCACTACGAGAGGAACAAAACGAAAGCCACGCATGATAAACAAAAACTAGGAGTCGGCTATCGAAAGAAGGAAAAAGAGTTTTGGGTAAATAACAAAAAATAAATAAACAATGCCCACAAATGTGTCAAAAATAGCCAAGCGAATGTTTGCTAGGTAAAAAGCTAGAAACTAAACCACAGATCTCAGTGAACTAGATGATGTCACAAACAGGTGTGGTTTGTCACTCAGTCCACTATTGTTAATATTTAAGCAAGTCCCCTAGTAAATCTTGGTAAAACACGTTTAATAATTATTTAATTGTGGCCACAAGCTGGCTTCAACGATTTTGATCACGAGTCAAGTGTTCAAGGTTATATCCAAAGGTTAACCCATCGAAAACGGCAATGACCACGTTGCCTACTGAAACAGTTCTTCTATTGTAGTGTAGAATTGCTTAATGGTTTACCTGATATCTTCAATTACCGAGAAATAATTTTCATATATCCATCTTCAGTGGTCTCTAACCAAAAAAGCTCAGAAACGCTTATAGTCATTTTGAATGATTTGCATGTGATGTTAGAGTCGACAACAATTATTTAGTGAGCTTAAAAACAAATAACAGATTTTAAATAAATTTTGAGAACTTATTCTGTATAGATAATCCGAGCTTATATTGTTTAATTATCTGAGGAAAGCAGAGTAAAAAAGCTTCCGAAGAGGTTTGTTGTGCAAATAATGTCTTAATCATTAATTTAAAAGAAGGAACAATATTGAAAAGCATTAAATATGATAAACTTTTTGTAGTGTCTCGGACTTTGGAAAAATTTATCAAGCATGGTTAAAAGCTCACTATTAAGAAAAGGTTTTAACTATAAATATGCTTTTTGATATGATGTTTGCTGATACCGATTTTATTGTATAAATATCGAGCTTTAGTTAAAAAACGACATCAGAATTTTTGTAGAATATTTTTATATAGCTACATACTTCAAAACATCGAACTAGAACATTTAAAATGCTTGGATACATAAGTGCCTGTATAGAAGCATTAAAATTGATTTATCGGTACTTTAAGTTAATCTCTCGCATAATCCAAATCGTTCATTGTAATCCAAAATGATTTTTACGACAATTTAATATCAAATTTTACCATATTAAATTGTCAGATTATTCGAAGTATATAGTGCGGGGAACATACCAACAACCATTAATGGATCACATACATACATACATACAAATAAAAGCACAAAAAAAGTCTTACCATTTTATCAAAATCACCATTATTTGGATTATCACAATCTAATATTGTTGTTGTTGTTATTGAATTATCTAATATATCCTTATTACGTGAGCTTTTTTGATGTTGTTGTTGCTGCTGCTGCTGCTGCTGTTTACATCGTGTTCCACATGCGACAGCAGATATTTTACTAGCGTAATAATACATCGCCATACGTCGTCAAGATATTTTAAAATTGCTTTCTTTAAAACTAACCATATGATGTCCGATTAAGGTAAATTGATTCATACAAATGAACTGTTATGGTTTGACAACTCTCTCGGTTCTCACCCTCCTTATATCCTATATACAATATATCACGCGATTGTAATTTATTTATTGTACTCAACACTTATAAGAAGAGTATCCACTTCGATATACAACATCTTTTATTGTGTTCGTTGCTTATTTGTTAGTTCCCTTTTTTTTTGTACGAACGAGAACACTTCAAAAAGCTTGATGGCGAAAACGGAAGTAACAAGTAATTAGTAGAATAAATTTATATCGTTTTTTTTTGCCTCCCACTTTGACGTCGCCTTCTTCTTCTTCTTGTGGGTATGTGTTTGTTTTACTAATCGCTTTTCATATTTATGTGCTATTTCGTTCCGACGTTTCCTTTCTATACAGTACAAATGGTCCAAGGGTTGTGTACGATGCTGAAACGAAATAAAATAAAAAAAGGAAATGAAATCTAAATTAATATGTGCACACGTAACGTATATATTTCAAATGGGGAACACAAGTGTTGGATAAATTAGACGAAGATTTCGATATGTGGATGGGATTTTTTTTTCGATCCCTTAAAACGACACGAAAGCATAAATCACCAAAGCATCGTTGTTCTAAAGGAGTAGCATGAAAAAGCCCGACTTGTTCAAACGAGCTACGCAGAAAAGTATTATGTTGCAATTGATGCTGCCTTCTTAATTTCGAAAGCTTTTCTCATGCTCTTCAGTCAGAACCAAGCTCTCATCAGAATTTAATTAATTTATTTTCGTCCTTTGGAGAACTTTATCACGATAATACTATCATTACGCGTATTGCGTCCAATTCTATCAATTTAAATGTTGACTTAAATCCAAAATGTTTTTGTTTGTATTATAATAACGCAGGGGTTGAAGCCTCATGAGATGTGCTAGCAGCGTTAATACGGGTGTGGATGAATATGATGACTTGAAGTTTATTCAGACTTAAATTGATATTAAATTTTTGTAATCACTGATCGAGAATGGATAAATATCTCATCAACCCCAAGATACAGTGTCGTGTTTCGATTACAGTCGAACTATTCAAGCAAACTGTGAATTTGGTCTTACTTGTATTGATGTTCAAGTTGTCAGTAGTTAGGATTAAATCAACGATGGGATCGTTAAAAGTTTCAGAGGTTAACTTTCATAAAAGCTTCAAAACATAAGTTTCTGCAATTATTTTTAATAATGCATTAGATCCAACCATTTGGCCGCAAATTTTCAAACCAGCAATATTACCACTAGTATAGCTGCTGATGTTAAAGTTATTTCAACTCGCCAAATCTATAGAATGCACACAGTCGTTGATGTCCTTTTGCCATTATGAAGATTAAACATGAGACCATACCGTGGACTCAATTATATCTCTCGACCTTCGACTAATTAGCGATACTGTTAACCGGAGTAGCAACACCTTCGACCTAGTGTTAACATCGTGGATCTAGGCGGTGTATCGAGGGTTCATCAATTACCTCTGTACATTATTATATTCAATGGAAATGGTATTTGTTGTTATGTATATTGGCAGTACGAATTGGAATCGGTGTAGTACAGGCACGTTAGTCTTGATCAATTTTATGAAATATAATAATTTCTGTGGCAGTTCGACCCACTCCAGGTGCCGGGTTCGAATTGAGAGATTACGATTGGTGGTTTCAATGGACAAATATGTGACTTCCTATTGGAGTCTAGAATTCATCATCAAAAGCCCATCTTCCATGTCAGTACACGTGCAAAAAGCTTTACGTAAATCGGACATATAGTCGCACGTCGAGGAGCCAATTGTGAACAAAAAAACATTTTAACCTTGACAAGTCCAGTGTAAACTCTCCCCTTTAAAATGGATTTTATCATATTTAAGGTCGGTAATCTTGGATTGATTTTATTTACAGACTCTGTAAAGCTTTGTTTTAGAACTTGCGAATTTTAGATTTATACTAACAATAAATTTATGCTAAAAACTTGTTCAGGTGTGAAGCTGTTTGGGTGAATCAAGTTGGCACCAATTGTCAGCTCCCTATCTTACAGCTTCCACAAGTACTTCAACTACTTAACACAAGCACTTGTGGGCAACTGGCTAATTACTTTAAGTGGAGAACCAGGCCAAAACACAGCGCTAAACACCTGGGCCGGGTTAAGGTGTCAACCGTACCATGCCGATGACCAACCTGGCTGGGGAACCCAGTCTAAAAACTAGCTCAGTCTTGAACGGTGTATCTGGATACTAGGTGCCCTCTGGATCACGTAGTCTTATCTGTGCATCAGATCTCCAAGCTGATAAACACAGTTTTCTCCACCACTCGTCGAAGCAACTATGGATTACACCGATATTAATTTAGAGGAACCGAACAGTGCAACCAAGAACAGAGGACAATGATGCCCCAGCTACTAACTTAGACACTAACGCACAACGTAAAACGTTCATTGGTCGATTTTGATGGTATAACTCATTCTTCCCTTGGATTAAGAAACAGGTCGGACACGACCACGCCCTCTCCAGGGAACCAAACTAAAAGACAAAGGATATCTTCTGGCTTCAAGTCATAGGGGAACTGGGAAAAGGGCACAGGTTCGGAAGAAATTCCGAAACTGTGTTTTAAAGAAGTTGTACTTCACAAAAAAGCTCATGGATCTAGATTAGGAACGTGCTGGCCAAATATGTTCCACTTTAATCAAAACCTGAATCAGATATTTCATAGCCAAGTTGAATAATCGCAACCATCATAAGTTCCTATCGTAGCTTAACTCTATCCATTCTCCTAGAATGAAATTGTACTAATAAGCCCTGTGCCAATTTCAAAAACCAGACCATCAGGATGGAATTGTGCCATTGTTAGACCACTGTCTATGGTGTCAACGACTTTCGTTAATAATCGACCAGTGCGAATATTGCAAAAAGACTAATGTTTATCGAGAGATGTTGACAGGGTATAACCCCCTGTCAAGAAAGTTCAGTAACCGGACCTTCATGACATGGAAGTAATAGTGAAGTATGAGATGTTGGAATATTCCAGATTCGAATTGACATATCAGGTGATCCTGCATCAACAGTATCTTCTACGGAGTGATAAATTACTGTAGTCACCTTTTTGGTATGTCCTTGAAGAATTGCAACCACCTTTTCTGTATTTTTATTGAAAACTGGCATGCGAGGCTACTGTGACTGTCACGAATGTTCGAATATTTTATTGGCTCATTTCGTTCTCGGGTACGATATGGCCACGCTTCCGCACCTGTGTTAATATACAGGTGCTTTGTCTTTCAATTTTTGGATGACATCAGGAATCATGCCAGCCAGCCTGTTCTATCGGTTGTGTAGCAAGGCCATCGGCTTTAACAGTCAACGAAGGTTGTTGTTCCTCACTGGTTATTGTAGTATTACCAGCTTGTGCTTTAATGTTGCCATTGCTTCACGAGCCGCTGTTACATCTTTCTGTAACCGATCTATTACTCGGTTAATATAGGGCATGACTCAATTCTTGTTTAGCTATTGGCGTTGACTGAAACATGTCAGCGTCAATGAATCCTAATTTATTTATTTATTACAACTGATTTACAAATCATCTAGTAATTTATCTTGTATGATTTAAATTCACGATTTGAGGGTTATAGCCCTTTGGCTAGTACCCTTCTCAGTGGATTTGTGTCATCCAACATTCGGCGTATTTCAGCAGTTGTATGTTGATTTATCCGTTATATGTGTTTTCTTGCGTTTTTCTAGACTAACGAAATCTATCTTCAAATCTCTATGGAGTTGTCATTTCTCACCACATGCTCATTCCATTTTAGTTTCGCGTCAAAAGTCATGCCTCGGTATTTTGCTGTATTTACATATGGAATTTGTTGGGAGTTCAGTTCTACTCGTATCCAATCAACAGATTTTGCTTTATTCAGTGCTACTCGTCACCTTTTCGTCCAAGTGTTGGTCAAATAAGTCGCTCTTTGCAATTTGCTTGTGGATTCTACTATATTATCAGCAATCACTGCTAAGTTGTCTCTTCTATCGTTGGCAGATCAGAGGTATATAGTACATATTAAGTTGGTCCCAGAACGCTACCTTGTGGAACTGCTGATATTTTCTTAATTTCCGAGTATTCACCATTTAGCTTAACATAAAAGTGCTGGTTAGCTATGTATGATTTTAGTATTTCATAAAATTGCTTTGGTCTATTTCGGTTAAATTTGTACTCCAAGCCTTTATGTCAAATTTTATCGAAAGCACGTGGTCCAAAAAACACTAGAACAAACTTTCCTTTTTTTCATGTTCATCTTCAATAATGTTTGTAATCCGATGCACTTGCTCCATTGTTGAATGGTTTTCTCATTGATGAGATGGTAATAAGATTTCTTGGAATAAGAGTCGCGTAAGCAGTAGTTTCTCGACTATTTTTGAAATTATTTGGAGTAAGGATTCGGAGTTTGGGTTTTATTATTACTTCAGCGACTTTCCATTGATTCGGAACGTCTTTAGAGCTTTTATTATTTGTTCTGTAAGGTCATATCCTGGAGATATCCTGGAGAATATGTTGGTTGATCTCCGGAGTAAAACTCGCCGCTGCATTGTTGTCCTACCACAAACAACTTTCTTCCTTTTGTAGAGGTCACTCTTGATCCCCAGTATGTGTTCTTTGCGTTAAAATCACCTCCGATTGTGAAACAAGATCCAAGTGATTTAAATAATGTGCAATCGTCTCCCTTTGCGATATTAGGCATATATCTATTTTTTCGGAATTTATAAAAACTTCTAGTTCTAGAAGATGTTGCGTTAACCCGTTTGCATTTCAGATTACTATTCTTATTGTATAATTTATTGCTGTTTGAGACATTTTAATATTTAGAGAGGCTCGTTTGTCTAGCCTATTACTTAGGGCTTCAAGACAGTTCTCTTGTTTAGCTAGTCTAATGTTAAGTAGTGCTTCCATGCTTATTAGTATCTTTTGAAGCTCGGTTGTATCCTCAGTGCTCCTCAAAATTATTGACTTCGGCATTACCCGTTTTTTTAAGCTTTATTTGGGTTTAAGCTTTAAACGAACTTTAAGACTATCCTATCTCCTTGTAGCTGTCAGACCCAACGCGCGTTCTTTCGAGTAAAGGTATATAGCTTCCTTAAACTTGTGCATTTTATACTGAAACGGAATCTGAAAACCGGATAACGAATTCCACTTCCTAGATGCTTTGCATCTTCAGTTCAAGGTTTCGGCAGCTTCACTGTCAACCTATGCCTACCATTTATTAATCTATGAAACACATAGAGTTCTGCAACATCTCTGCGGTGCTGCAGGCTGTCTAAATCTTACGTAATTCTGGAGTTTCGTATAATTCGGATGGCACGCCGCTGAACTCTATTCAGCAACTGGAGTGCAGTGCCATATGTTCTACCCCAAACCTGTCAGCAATATTCTATACAAGGTCTAATAAAGGTTTTATATGTATATTATATATCTGGCGAACCTGATGCGATCTAAAATTCCTTTGCATCTATTGAGCATCCCGAGTTTACAATTTGGCCAATGCTATATTGTGTTCATTCGATTTTAAATTGTGAAGTAATGTTTCCGTTCTCCGGTCTTATTTGGTGAAAGCTGGACGCCGGTAAGAGTGTGTGTTAGCAGCCGCAACAACAACAAAAAATTGTTGAAAGCTTGATTATTTACTGTAATACTGGATTTTGCTTAATCTCCGTAACTATTTAGCTATTTCACATCCCCTGTAATTTGCCGGATGTGGCTGCAAACAGTTAATACATTTTACAGGAATATCTTTACCAACCGGGCATAATTGAGCTTGATGCTTACCAGCACACCTAACGCATCTAGCATCTCTTCTGCAATATTTCGGAATAAACCTTGACATTTGGTGCACTGCGGTATGCTGCCACAGTTTTTGCCATATCTCTATTATATCTCTAATGTAATATTTTATCTCTATTGCCTTTAATATATACACATCTTCCACTTTTTTTGTTATTGAAAGTAAGCATAAATAGTGGAAGCCTGTGGCGACCTACGACGAATAGTCACGCCACAATAGTGAAGTAGTAACAAAATAATCGAAAATAGATTTAATTCAAATTCTGTAATTCGCTAGAACTGTTGCAACATAGCCTCACAACATATATAGAAACGAAATGCAACATACATCAAGTCCGGTCGCATATGCCTGATGAGATGGATTTAATCTTTTCGATCACACAACGAATCAATGACGTCATCGGATCGATACCGGCCTAGCGAACGAATATTACAGATTTACATACAAGATGCCATATATTTCATAAGACAACCGTCTTCATCGGTGGTTGATCCAGCGCCCTAGCTGTCAATCATTGCCACTCTGTGGAGTTCAAGTTCGACTCCCATCATTCATCATTAGCTGTCACGATTACAGCACCCAGCATCAGTTTTCATTATCACACTTCGACAAGCCCTCTTTTCTTGATTTGAACTCCAATTTGAAGACCTCTAGCCATAATCTTTATTGGACGATTATTCTTGTCCTCGATGCTTCGTTGCGAAAGCTCTATAGGTGTTAGAGTCCGTCGCATTAATTTTCCAGACCCCATTGCTTAGAGATAGAATACTAGAAGCGCTTCATGGGTTAGGTTGAACAAACGGGGCAGTCTTTATATCAATTAAACCGGCAACAGTCATATATTTACCGGATGTGATTCCAATCCATTTTCCGATATAAATGTGCTTTTCTTTTATTCGCCGTTCGAATACACAACCTGACATCTTTGAAACTACTAGGTATTCCAGCACTTCATTTGGCAATGCGTAAAATAATAGCTTTGTATTTTATAAATATGAAACAATAACATTTATTTTGAAAAGTCAAAATCGACAAAAAAACAACACCGTATGTAATATCTACAATGATTGATGCTCTTCAAACAGTAGCAAATCGATTGATTGATGAGATTGGAGGTAGTAAAGGGTCCGCCATCTAAAGTTTTTTTTCAACTAGTTCTTATTTCGTGAATGGTATCACTTAGCTTATGTCTGATTTGACAGATAATTAGTTTTATCCTTCCGCTGAACGAATATGGTTGTCTATACGCTTGAACAACGCTGGGAAATATTGCGACATTACTTTGAAAATCATGGTAATGTTGCAGAATGTGTGCGAAAATTGCGTACGGATCTTGGAAGAAGAGAAGCATCGTCAGCTCCGTATGTTCGTTATCTTGTGAAAAAAGTGAAAGAAACTGGCATCCTCATCGATAAACCAAAGCGTGAAAAGCCAAAAACAGTGCGTACACCCGAGAATATTGCTACTGTGGCAGAACGTTTGCGTGATGCGCCATCAACATCAATTTGTTCAGGAATTGAGGCCAACTGACCATCCAATGCGTTTTCGCTTCGCTGAGTGGCCTGCGATCGACTTACAGAAGATGCCGATTTTGCCAAAAAAATCATCTATTCGGATGAAGCTCATTTTGATATTGGCGGGTTAGTAAACAAGCAAAATTGTCGCATTTGGGGCACGGAAAACCCGCACGCATACATTGCAAAGCCGGTACACCTAAAACGAGTCACTGTTTGGTACGGATTTTAGTCCAGAGGCATAATTGGGCCATTTTTCTTCGAAAATGAGCAAGGAGTGGCAGTTACAGTCAATGGCGATCGTTATCGGGCCATGTTGAATGAATTTTTGTTCACAAAAATTGAAGAGGAGAATATTGGCAACATTTGGTTTCAACAGGACGGCGCTACGTGTCACACAGCTGAAGCTACACTCGATGTTTTCACCCTGTTTTTGATGATCGCATTATCAGCCGTAGAGCTGATATCGTTTGGCTACCTCGGAGCTGCGATTTGACACCGTTGGACTATTATTTGTGAGGTGCCCTCAAAGATAAGTGTTACGCCGACAAGCCAGAGACAATTGACGCTTTAAAGGACAATATTCGTGAAGCCATTGGTGATATACAGCTGCACACAATCGATAATTGGACCGATCGTGTAGGCTACTGCATGGCCAGCCGAGGCAGCCATTTGAATGAAATTATATTCCATTATTAACCGGAAGGATTGTACTTTTAAATAAAACAAGAAATTTGAGAAAATATTCAGCAATTTTTTTTTATAGCATTTTCAAAAAAAAAGTTATTTGGCGGACCCTTTATTTGTAGTCGGTGTAACAGCTTTGAGTCTTCCCAGTTTAAATCAACATGTGATAAATATTTTGCTGACTTAAATCTAACACCAATATTGGAAGTAATCAGCTTTACAATAGTGGTCGAGCTTTGATGACACCGCACTTGACTATCGCATACCTAAACCAATTTACAAACCATTCATATCCTTGATTATATACAAACTACTTAGTACTAAATAATCTGCCTATCTTCATGACATCATATTTCACATAATGAATATACTTGGTACATGATACAGCTTTATACATACATATTGAGACAAATATAATCCTTAAAAAGACAATTAATTAAATTTTTCCGGAAATTACAGAAAGAATTCCGATGACTAAGATGAATTGCTGTTTATCCTTACAAAGACTTTCAACGGACATTTTCATAGTTTTTTTTACTGTGCTATGTTAGGAAATCATACATCGTACCCCACTACCGAAGTATATTGATAAGAAGCTTTTCTCTCATACACATATACACAATCTATAATAGGATTTTCAGTTCGATCGAATATGTGAATCTAATATTTAGTTTTCTATTCCAAGTCGAACTCTGTATCGATATAAACGTATAGATTTGAATTACAATAGTCGAAAATCGATTGGTTAAATATATAGAAGAAAGCTTTCGCAACTAGCAAACAAAAAGATGAAATCAAATCAAAATTAGGTTTCGGTTGAGGTAATGTAAATATGTTTGTTTGTATACATAAACACGTTTGCTTACTTATATCGAAAAGATAAATATGTTTAAGAATGTGTCGGTGTCGTATACCATATGGGTTTGGAATGATATGTTGATATATTTATTGCCTACACAAATCCTAAATTATACACGTAATTCCCTTAAAAGTAATTATATATAAGTACATAAGCATATATAGTTAATACCATGAATATATTTATAAGCTTTTTGTGGTCGTCCAGAATTCCCCAATCGAAAATTAAACAAAATCCAACAACTCTAAATATCGAATAGTTATCTGTATAGGTCAAACGTGAATTACATCTGCAAACTGTATATTATGCAAAAGCGCAACACATTATGAAACTACGCGAGTTACTTCCCGTATCTATATAATATACTCGTATCGTTCACGTGCAGAAAATGTGCAAATAATTCTATCATCAACCACTAAAATTTACGTGATTCAAATTTCGATTAAATTCAACATAAAAAATTATTTCCAACCTAGTTATGTAAAGTAGTATAGCAGCATAAAGCTCATCGAATATAATTGTCGGTTATAGTATTTTGTGAATTATAAATACTGTGGTTATGGATTTCCCGTCATGAAACGTAACTATAAATTCATAGTTTGCTATTTCATCTTATTCAACAGATAACGAAAGCTCCAACGCAGAGCGTTTAAGAGGAACTAAACAGCTCGACTTAAAAGTTCCCTAAACAATGAGCGTTTCGAATTATTATTATCTCATTATAGACAAAAAGCTTTCAAAAGTAACTTTTTGAACCCATAAAACGATCAAAAAGTTCCTCCGATACATTGCTTCCAAATGAATAAATATTTTAGATCGCTTCACTCCAACCGATCACAAATTTCATTGAACGTTTGGATCGGAAATAGAAAATATATTGAGCTTTCAGTTACATGTAAATCTATTCGACGGGAGGGTTACTGTATCACAGTGTGTATATTGTTCATAGCTGATAAGTCAGAAACAATCGTAGCTTTGCTCCTTGCGGCACTTTCAAAGCATTGAAAGCTTTTTCTCTCCCTAGTATTCATGAGTTTTATGACATCGATCCTAATATCTTTATAGCAGCGTCGATACGCATAACGTGAGGTTCTTAATACGATGTGTCAAAACTGAAAGCTTGAAACGTGTTTTAGCCAACGAATAAGGAATCTTATGTTCTCCAGAACAACGATGGGAAGATGTTAGCTCTTCGTACCCACTACATCAGGTGGTCAACGGGGATCGTAAAGTACACGTTTATATGTAGAGGAGGTTTAATAGCAGATTAGTGCTGGAGATTAGATTAAATAGCTAGCTGATTGCTAAGCAATAACTAATTAACAATTAGTAAGCCGCTTATAAAGATTGTAATTATTCAAAAAGTTATACCACAAACAATAAATCAATTTAACATAAAATATTGTTGTAGTCAAAAGCTTGATTTTAAGCTTAATTTAAGAACTTGGCAAAGCCAAATTTAAATGATAACATCCTACAAAAATACTCCTAGATAGATAGACCCGAGCCTTCGAGTTTGAGTCCAATCAACTACTCATTATTATCCACTCAGCCTATATGAGCGCCGTTGCCCCATGGAGAGAAGATATTATGGCGATTACTCACACAACATAAAAAAAAAAAAAAATGATCTGAAGAAAAAATTTGCAAATCCTTCTGCCTAAGGGGAACGAGAACTATCTTCAGTCGCAATGTTCCTTCAAATGAAGGTGCTAATAGGCCTGCTTCAGAAGGTGGATTCAAGCTTTTTTAAGAAAATAAAAAAAAACCAAGCGGTTCAGGTGGCCAATGGGGATAGTGAAATATACGTTAGTATATACTTGAGTCCACGGTTCTACCAACACGTACAATTACACATTAAAAACTCCCAATCGTAAGTTTTGGTCACCACCGGGCATCGAGCATCGAACCCGAGATCCTCCAAAGAGAGAGCATGCTCCTTATTTTCTCTGCAACGAGGGTGACATTATATGAAAGAAGTCGGCACAACCAAATTTTAATGATAACATCCTGCGAAAATATTCTTTTGTAAGGAGATCAGAGAGATTCGAGTTTATATACAATCAACTGTACAATATTGTCTGCTCAGTCTATATAAGCGCAGTTGTCCTGTGAGACGAAGAAAATCGGTCAATACGGTTTAATGGTAGATCGGTGCACTGCAGAAAATAAAGAGGCTTTTTAATAGCGTCAAATACATCGTGAAGAGAAGCCATTATTGGGTTTACTCACAAAATACAACGATTAACCAGATGATGTAGGAGAGATACTTATCTGTATGAGAGGATTGCAGAACTTCCTTCAGCCACAATGTTCCCTATAATATTGTCTGATACGATCGTACTAAAAAACCTGGTTCACAAGGAGAATGGAAGCTTTATAAACAATAGAAAGTAAAATATTTAGATTACTTTTGAGGTTCTTTCTCGAGGGTTTTCAGTGACATTCAGCCATTCAAAAAAGCTCATAGTAGGATACAGTCTGTCAGGAGAAATATTTAAGGAAAAGTGTAAGATATGGAATTAACTCATTCACACCTTGCCATTCTCCTCACGGGGAATGAAATATTTTACATCACTTGTAAGTGGAGGAAGGCCTTTAAAATCATAATAACGGTTTCTAAGACTATCATGAGCTTTATCATATGAATAGTAGCCTATGCTGCCTTGATATGGTGGCCAAAGGCTAAATAAACAAAAATTTGATTTTACTGCATTAACTCACTGGCATGCCATCGACCAAACAAAAAGAAATTCGACATCTTTTTGTAATGTCATATTTATTGGCTGGAATGGAAAAGGCCTTTCCTAAGAACAAGGGTGAATGGACGGAAAGTGGCAAATGCTAAGTCTTCCGTGTTTCAAATTCAAATGCATGCAATAGAGGTCTAAGTAAACACTAGCCAAACCAGAGGCCTTAAGTGGGCAATGATCTATATCGGACATCCATGAAGATTTTAAGACGTTCAGTTCTAAGCTAGTTGCGATTCCTTAAACTTAAAAAGACTATTGAACAGAAGACAGTTCTTATGTGGCTGAAAGGGCACGCTGGAATAAATAATCGCGCAGCTATTTACTAAACAAAAACCATTGTGCGGGATCACAAGCCAACAACAAACAACTGACAATTTCTCGCAGTCAGAAATTACAAGTTTCAACCTCTAGGCGGCACCAATTAACCTTCCAGCTCATAGCCAAGTCCAGCTCATCTATTTTGACATTGAAAGAAATTTTTCTGCGTTCGTGGTCTTTGAAAAAGTACGGTCCAATGATGCTATCGACCCATAAACTAAACAGGATATTTTTCGGAATACATTGGCAGTTCATGCAATGTTTATGGCTGCTCTTCTCACTAAGCACGGCAATTTTGCAAGTTCACGTATCCATTCAGCCAGAAATGTGCTTCGTCGCTGAACACAATTTTCCGATAAAAAAGTGGATCTTCATGCAGTTTTGCTAGCTCCCATTTACCAAAAGTTACCCTTTGGGGTAGGTCGAGTGGTTTCAATTAATACACCAGGTATATTTTAAATGGTTAAACACCTATATACTTCCGCAAAATTTTCCACGTAGTAGAGTAACAAAGGCCTATTTGCTGCGAACGGCGCCGAATCGATAATTCGCGGTCAGCAACAACACTGGCGGTTGTACAGCTGCGATATTTTCATTCATCCACACACTACTACGTATGTACGGGATGGTGGTTTAATATCCAATAATGTACATTTGGTGTGAAATTAGGTCACAAGATTCCGAATAGCCACCTCAGAATGTCACCCAAGCTGACCATAAAATGGCAGAAATGCACGATACACTTACTTAACCGAGCAAGAATTTTGATATAATAAAATCCAAAAAACTGCAAGCGTTGTTCGTTTGTAAGTCGATGGTTAAATTATAGACCAAACTGAACATGTTACACGAAAACACCTGAACTGTCAAAAACAGTGTTGCCAAAATGAAAGTTGGTAAAAATCACCTGTTATCTTCTCCGGTATAAGGCTGTCATTAAGACGTACTAGTCACGGTAACAACTAAGCAGTTGGAAAGTTGCGCTTAACCGAGTAAACTGGTCTTCAACTTTTATAAAAGCGAGACTTAAAACAATTGGTCATACAGCCGATAGACTCTCAATATTTTTTATGACTAATTCAAAGATTATATGCACTTTACATCTTATGACAGCTTAAAGTTCTGAAATGCAAGATAGGATGATATACGAAAGCTCAACACTCCAACAAGTGATAAAAGAGTGGAAATCAGAAATCGAACTACCATTTTCCCATCGAGCTTAGATTGGTTCAACATAACAGATTGTAATCGAATCGCAAATCTGATACATTCCACTCCTAACCGCAGTGGTTTAACAGCCATTTATAATCGATACATTGTATCGAATAAAGTCTTTAGCGTTATAAATCGAACGATTCATATTTATAATAATTTTGTATTTCTCAGAATTATTTTCACTGATTTCCAATTTTATTTTTAAACAAGTTGGGCTTTTTAATAATTGTATTATATAAACAGTTGTTTTGTTCTCTCACATTCCGTTCACAACAAATAAGCTCAACATATACAAGAATAAATATTTAAATTAAAATTTTGTGGTTTCAATTCTGGGAAATAAAATTATAATAATTTCACTGAATATTAAAAAGCTCATTAATCTAGAGCTTTCCAGTTTATTTTTTTTAATTTCGCTTTCAAACAAATTTGTATAAATATTTTGTCGCAAAATGCTACTGAGCTGTTAAATTAAAAAGCTCTACATTTTGAAAATACTCCACAAACTCTATAGAGATTAGGCTTTATGGAATAAAGCTCCACTTAATTATGCTACGAAGGTATAGACGAATACACCTTAAATGTAATTATACGCTCCCTGCGCTATATAATTGAATGAAAACAGTACAGCAAACCAAAAATATTTTTAAGTGGCGTATACGATTACCAAATATAAAACCCCGCCACACCTCACACCACCCCAACCCACCAATTTATATTACTTTCAATTCATTAATATTAATATTTCATTATGAAGAGCTTCCCATGCCGCAGTAGTCCACATATTATGCTTTACGTCTTCCGTAAGTATGTGTGTATATATACAACCACAAAGCAAGTACATATACAAGCATGTCGGTCTCGTGTATAAGCACATTACGTATACGAATCGATAAAGGAGTTAATTTTCATCATCGTACACACACATATACAGCCACACAACAAAATATTCTTGGAAAAATATTTAATTCGAGTTTCGTTCCTTGCCTGCCTGCCTGCCTGCCTATCATAACGAGAACATACTTTAATGTATGTATATATGTACATGAGAAGCGATGGCATGTATACATGCGACTATATAGATCTGACGTAGAGAAATTATGACAAGGATTTCGTATATTTTACTTAGAAATACGCCGCATCTACATACTTTTATCAGTCCTTAATACATCGTGTATGTATATATAGAGGAGAGATATTGTTACATTTTTTCGACATCCGAGTTATCAAGACGGGAAAAATTTCGTTCGTCTTGTGTGTAAAGAATATTAAATAGTTCTGCGTATGAAATACGTACAAGTAGAAAATCCAACGATGGAAAATTGAGACGCCACCGAATAATAGAATTTCGATTTTCCCATCATTTTTCTCCGCCGCCAAAATATGGGTATGGCGGAAGGCGCGCATATTTAGACGACATCACTTTAATATTGATTTAAAAATATAAAAATTTGGTGGATACATATTATAACTATTTGTCTATGTTTCGAAACGTCAAGTTTATAGGAAAATTGATGAATTGTTTGGAAAATGAAAAAAAAAATGGGACGGAAATTCGTTTCATCCGGTAAAATTTTAATGATATAATGGCATGCGAATTATGCTGTGTATAAAATACATAAAATATTGTTTAATGTTGATAAATTGTTACAAAATTACGATTTATTTACTAATTATGATGTTTATAGCGCGATTGTAGAAACATAATGTTATGTTTTATCGTACGGAAGGCCACATTCTAGGAACAAGAGTATAGTAGAGTAACTTTTATTCTAAAAATCGAATTTCATAGACTCAGTATGTTTCGTTCGAAGTATTTATGTAACATGGATGCCTCCAACCACATAAGACCCATAGGAAACCACCACAGTATGGTTGATTCGCTGGACTGACGGCCAGTATTTGTAAAAAACAACCAATGGTAAAAACGTCCAGTGTCAATAATGACCTCTCGCTTAAGTACTCGCAAATCAAATATGAAAGAGTATCGGCTGAAATTCGTGGAGCTCAAAGAAATTCGATGGCCTAAAACTGAAGACCATGTGTCTCAAGGCCTAACATTGCTCCACAGAGGAGATGACTTTGGAAATCTGGGAGTTGGATTTCGCATAAAACCACAATTTTGCTGTTGAGTAACGACATAAAGCCCATAATGAAGCACCGACTCAGTTGACTATAGCAAAAAGAAATAAAGCGCTTCTTGCTTGGAGGACAGCTAAACGCATATGTAATAAACGTCATGAACATTTTTTTCTGCCCTGGAAAAATGCCCAATAGTCAAGAACGGTGATCGCTTGAAATGCGAGAATTATTGCGGTATAATGCGGTATTGCCCTCCATTCCACAGATACAAGTTACTCATTGTTTTGGGAAGAATTACTTCTCCGGCATAGGAAATTGTCTAAGGAGGATTCCGTCCAAATCGGCCAGTCCGTGATCAAATTTTTTGTTTTTCATGTTTGAATACATCCTTGGTAAAAGTGCAACACTTCAAGACAATATCTTATTTCGACAATCCAATCAACTTTTTGCATATGCAGATGATATCTGGTGATTGAATTAAATCAACTAGTCAAAAACAAAATAAATATTTGGATCAGATGATCTCTGGTGTTCGAGATCAAGACGCAATTGATTGCGGTAGTAGTAATCACACGTTCGAAGGAGTGATTATTGAAGTATACCTAGGATCTCTCATAACTCACGATAGTAATGTGTGAGAGGATATCAAAATTGTACAAAGTGTTGATCAGATCCGTTGGCATGTATAGATGTGAGAGTTGGACCTTGACTGGTAAGTACGAGAGATGGCTTCCAACATTCGAGAAAAGAATCATGCGTGTGATATATGGCCCAAAACGCGACGTCGATGGCACTTACCAAGTTCTTTTCAATCACGAAATCAGGCGAAAAAAGGACAGCGCGTTTTTTAATTAGAGAGCCTTTCGGTAGGCGAAGAGGTCGGTGTCGGTGACGATGGCTCCACGGCGTTAAGAACGATCTGGTATCTTCTGGTTGTTTACAACAATATGAAGAGCTGGTTCGTGATGGAAACCAATGGAGTCAGATCATTAATGGGGCCAATAATTGTCTGTTTTAACCGATATAAAAAAAATTATTGACCCAGTAACATTCAATATGCTTTCAGGGTGGACAATTCGTATGAATATGCTTAACATGAACACTTACTCCTATTTAGCCATTATAGATCCACTCGTATAGCAGCGAGTTTCTTATGTTCCCTTTCCTAAATATTACAGGAGTAATAATACTTACTGGGGTATCGAACCCATCATCATCGTAATATTCTAGTTTGGTGATACCTCTAATTATGTTGAGGTTGCCCGCTGATTCTCCCAGGGAGGTGTGCTTTTACTCCTGATTTGGCTTTTGGTTATTGAAAAATTATCAAAGTTACGTATAAGAGTAGCCGATCTGTTTCTGAAGGTATTATACAAACACCTGAGTTTATCATCAAACTCAATCAACATAATTATTGTTTTCTAGAAGATCAGTATCTGAGTAATGGTTTACATGATAACAGAACCATCTGTTTTCTTATCTTCGAACTTTCTTGGAAATATCATATCGATTTAAAAATTATTGTTTGCAAAATATAAGGCTTTAACTGGAGCTATATGGGGCACATTATTTCTCTGGCCCAGTAATAGTTTCTTATTTTTGATACTGCTGCCTTTCAGCACTGTTTCGGACTATAGATTGTTTTTATATATTCTCAACCTAGCTAGCTGGAAATCGAGACGGTTGGTGACGGAGTTTTTCGTTTCTTCAAAAGTCATTTAAGGTTGTTTATCCATCCAGAGAAAGAATACTCGACTGACTTTGTAAATTAAATATCTGAATCACTGGTATTGCTTTTTAGAACAGAATGCGGGATCATCATGATTCACAATTTTGTGATTTTCATTAATTACCGACGATAGAGATATTTTATTCAGAACAGATTAACCAGCTCTAAATTAGTAAGGGATGGCAAAAGCTCATGAATATTCTTGATTCCGACAGCAAGCTAACGGCCTAGTGAGTACCTACATATATCCAAATAGTGACATTAAAGGCAACGAAATTGCTGGAATAACCAATTTAAACCTTTTAAGCTTTATTTCATTTCAAGATGGCATGACCCAGCTACATGTTGTGAAATGAAGTCTTTTATCAGTTATATTTGAAGCATTTCAGTATACTCTTTCCATAAGCATGCAGTGCCTGGGGCACTTGACTTAATCGATTAATTATCAGCAGCAATTATAAAAATCGAGGTTATAGTTTATTGAAGTCCTTTGAAATCACTCAAAAATATTCTTAATCTTATAAATAAGAAATCTGCTCTAAATTTATATATAAGCCCTTCAAGGCTACAATGGAGTCGCTTTATGGTCCTTTAGCCCTTCAAGGCTACAATGGAGTACGCAAAGCTATGTGCATCTAACCTACTGTTTCAAGAAATCAAATCTTGTGTCTTATCTCTAGATGAACCGAATATTTATTTCACGAGTATTTTGATGTCGTTGTTCGTTTTGTGGGATTAGTAACTTCACTGGTCAAAAAGTCAATATACCGGGTGTTTCTTTTAAACTGAGACAAACAAATATCTCGAAAAATAGCCACTCTACATACCGCGGGGAAACATATTAGTGCAAAAAAGAGTCACCACCGCTTTGTAGGAGGGGCGGGGGAAACTTTAAACTAAGACAAGAAGCCGTATTTTTTATTGCAGATACGGATTCTACGACTAAAAGTGCGTATGATTTAAATGTTTTGTTCGGTTCATGATAGATGGCGTTGTAATCGATGAAATTCAATTTTTTCAATTTCTTCTTCTTAGAACACACGCATTCGATTCTGGAATACGTTTGAAATAAAAAACATCACGTTTTCATTGGAAATACTCGAAATTCGTCATCAACACAATTTATTAATGTAAATGGCAGGTGAATAAAATAATAACTATTCCACACCACACGTTGACAGTCCAAGGACGCTGATGTTCAACTTGACGAAATCAGTGCGGATTTGTAACCCTCCAATAATGCATGTTATGTCGATTAACCGTTCCATCGTTTGTAAAAGACGATTCGTCAGAGAACATTAATTTTTACTAACATGAGGATTATGAGCCACTGGTGCCAATACAGCAATTTCATTATTTTCCCCAGTGACTGTTGCTCTACGGGTCCTCTTTTTCGGTTGAACATTTCCATCAGTATTAAATTGTTTGATGGTACGGCCCAATGAAGCAAGTGCACGAATCCTATCCGGAAAACGTAGAGCGTAAATAGCAACAGCATTTTCAAGATTTCTACCAGTTTCTCCATAAATCAGAACCATTTCAATATTCTCTGCCACAGTTAAACGCTCCATTCTAAAGTATTTTAAAACGTAAAATGTGATTTACAAAACTGAATAAATTGTTTTGATGACGAATTTTATTTCAAACGTATTGCAGAATCAAATTCGTGTGTTCTAAGAAGCAGGAATTGAATTTCGTCGAAAAAATTGAATTTCGTCGATTACAATGCCATCTATCATGAACCGAACCAAATATGTCATTAAAATCATATGTACTTTTAGTCGCAGAATCCGTATCTGCAATAAAAAATATGGCTTCCTATCTTAGTTTAAAAGTTACCCCCGACGAAAAAATGACCCTTTGCTTATGTTCCCGCAAATGAGGTTGAGAATCGGCACGTGCAGTCACTTAGAAAACCGGGCGCGTTTCGCGGCCTCATAACAAACTCGATGGCCTAAAACTGAAGACCATGTGTCTCAAGGCTAAACATTGCTCCACAGAGGAGATGACCTCAGAAATCTTGGATTTGAATTTCGCATTTGACCACTTTGCTGTTTTGCTGTTGAGCAACGAGAAATAAAGCAGCAAGAAGAAATAAAGCAGTTCTTGCTAGGACAGCTAAACGCATTAGATGATGATTGAGTATCCACCCTATGGAGTATTCACAATGACAATGCAAAGATTAAAGAAAAATCGTTCACCAGGAGTTGATTGCAATGCTCTTGATATTCGGATAGCTAATTTTGTGGAACGACCTTGTTCTTGTGGTATGGCGAAATGAAGTTTTGTCTGAAGAATGGAAAGTGGCCACGTTATGCCCAAAAGAACGGTGATCGCTTGAAATGCGAGAATTATCGCGTTATAACTCTCCATTCCACAGATACAAGTTACATTATATTGGGAAGAATTACTCCTCTGGCGGAGGAAATTGTCGGTGACTACTAAGGAGGATTCCGTCCAAATCGGTAAGTCCGTGATCACATTTTTTATTTTTCATGTTGGAATACCTCAGAACAATATCTTATTCCGACCATCCCATCAACTTCTTGTATATGCAGATGTTGTCCGTATGATTGGATTAAATGGCAACGGAGTGAAAGAGATACTTGATCCACTGGAACAGTGTTCAGATTCCATTGGTTCCAAAATCAACGAGTCAAAAACCAACTAGGTATTTGGATCAAATGATCTCTGGTTTTCGATACCAAGACGCACTTAATTACGAGATTGAAGCATATCATGGGTCTCCCTAACTTCCAATAAAAGTGTGTGAGAGTATATCAAAATTGTACAGAGTATTGATTAGACCCGTTGTCATGTACGGATGTGAGAGTTTAACCTTGACTGATGAGAACGAAAGATGGCTTCCAACATTCGAGAGAAGAATACCGCGTGTGATATGTGGCCCAAAGAGCGACGTTAATGACACCTACCGAATTTAATGTAAAATCCTGATATCGTGCATAAAATCACAGGATAGCGAGTACGCTGGCTCGTTCACGTTGTAATCCGATTAAATCAGATTGTTAACAAGGTACGGGCCAATAATAGCCGGTTTGAACCGCTAAAACAAATTATCGATCCAGTATCATTCAGCATGCTTGCTGGATGGACAAATCGTTTGAATATGCTTAACATGAACTCACACTGCTAACTAGCTATTATAGATCCACTCGTAGCAGCGAGTTTCTTATGTTAACTTTCCTGAATATTACAGGAGTAATAATACTTACTGGGGTATCGAACCCATCATCATCGTAATATTCTAGCTTGGTGATACCTCTATTAATGTCGAGGTTGCCCGATGATTCTTTCATAGAGGTGTGCTTTCACTCCTGATTTGACTTTTGGTTATTGAAAAATTATCAAAGTTACGATCTGCGATCTACGATCGACGTTTACGATCTGTTTCTGAGGGTATATGACACATACCTGAATTTATCATCAATTCAATCAACACAATTATTTTTTTCTAGAAGATCAGTATCTGAATAACGATTTACATGATAACTCGTTCAAAACTGATTTGGATTAATTAACAAGGAATTCAGTGCAACTTTTTCTGAACCGTCGGTTCTGTCATCTTCGGACTTTCTTGGAAGTCTTATATCGATTTCAATATTACAAAATTTGTTTCCAAAATAAAGGGCTGTAACTGGAGTATTGTTCTCGACTCCTCACTTAACCATGGGCCACATTCTTTCTCTACCCCTGTAACAGTTTCCTCTTTTTGATACAGCTGTCTTTCGCTTTAAGTGTGTTGGGGCATGGAACATTTTCGGCACTGTTTCAGACTATTGATTGTTTTTTATTGTAATCAACCTAGCTAGTTGGAAATCGACACGTGACGGAGTTCTCCCTGTTTTTGCAAAAATCATTTAAGGTTGTATATCCATATTCAGATAAACTATCTGAATATGGATTAAATATATGAATCACTAGCATTCCTTTTAGATGACCACTTCTAAAGTACTGGCTTTAGTATCTTCTATCGTAGGGTCTGAGAACCCTACAGTTCTAATTGCAGTTTTGTGACATACTGTTCTATTTATCACACTTACAACATTTTGTAGTTACTCACTGGTTGCAACTTCTTCTCTAATAACCGATTATAGAGAGATTCGTTTCACAACAGATAGACCAGCTCTAAATTAGTAAGGGATTGCAAGAAAGTTATGCATATTCTTGATTACGACAGTAAACTAACGGCCAAGTGAGTACCTGGATATAGGTAGTGACATTAATGGCAAAAAAATTATTTACATGTCATATTCCGATACCAGAATGTAGTGCACAACAGCTTCGTGTAACCAATAGGTTCCTCAATTGTGCGTCTTGATCTTGAAAACTCAATCGGTAGTTTATGATCTACTTTAAAAATCCAGTCGCTCAAACATGATTTCGAAACATAAGTAAGTGTCACAGATTTGTCATCTGATCCATAAGATCTACTAGATTATAATATAGTCGCTTTCTGGATTCCATTTGAGCTAAAGCGTTTGAGACTATACACTTATAAAGATTATGGTTAGACAAGTCACTGCTTAATCGATTACAATTCACCATCTCTCCCTGTTATACTGTTTCAAGAAATCAAATCTTGAGTCTAATCTCTAGATGAACCGGATTCTTATTTCCAGATTAGTTGGATGTCCCTGTCCGTTTTGCAGAATTAATAACTTCACTGGTCAAAAAGTCAATATAAAAATTTATTTAGGCCGGCTTAAATTATTAATGCAGATATTCCAAAAACATATTAATTATTTGGACCTCAACATGAATTTATTTTAAAACCAACCTTCAGCCTGTTAACTAAAAGTAGTCTAAAGTAAATGTTAGTTTAAGTCCTAAAGCGGAAAACGGTCTTTTTCCAATTATATGATAAACCAGAAAATGGAATTCAAAGAATAACTTCCTTATGTATTTGTGATGCCTTGACTGCAGAATATACCACCCTTCTAGGAAATGGTTCTGATATTTGATTCCACAAGAACTGATTCTATAACAAAACACTTCCAAATCTAGAAATTTTAACTTCTTGACAGTTCCAAGGGTGGTAATCATTATTTTGCCATTCTTGAACGGTGTGGTATCGTTCGGGCAATGCGACCATAATAAGGAACATCGTCGCTTTCATTAATTATCATGACAGTTATTGTCAGACCAAAATAAGTTCCATGATCAGTTATCGATTCCCATTTTCTCTTCACCGTGAACACTAACTTTTCCGACAACCATGGAAACATTTCCAAAATAAAGTTGAAATACTTTCTACCTCGCTTTGTCACCCTCATTGGGAGAGTTAAGTAGCGTGCTTACTCTGTTATTCGGGGGTCTCCCGAGTCCAATTCTCGTTGGGGACCAAAAAGCATGTGTGCTGGTGTTTTTAATGGATAAGCACATGGTGGTTGTACCGTAAGCTCTTTGTGGCAGTGAGTTCTGGAATATTTCCACCTTTATTGATTTTTTTCTAAATTATTCTTTCGAAAGACTATCCTTATGAGCTTTTGGTGTAAAATATTTTCGGAATACTTTCTGTCTCACAACTATTGCAAAAACGTTTTCAGTTGTACCATTCTCATCAAAAATTATCTGTTTCCCTTTTCCATATTGCTTGTAGCAATAGCTGTTCAACACTTTGATAAGCGTAGAAAGTAAGATAGGCTTAGTTGGTGGCATGTGAGTTGAGGGCAAATTAAATATCCACCCAAAAATATTTAACTGTGCTTTGTATTTTATTTAATTACTAAGGCTTGATTTGCCCATTGTGACATCCCTTCCAAGACATACACTTTCAGCCCCGAAATCTATGTGTTCTTCTAATGAAGTCCAAAAGTCTGGTATCTTCAAGGTAGTTAGTTGATCCTCAAATAGGAATTGTGAGCCAAAGCAGTGCAGTCTATGGGAAGAGTATGAAGGACAAGAGGACAGGAAGTGTTCAACAGTTTCTTCTTCTCCTCTTCCACACTATTCACAGTTTACGATGTTCCGAATTTCCATCCGAAACATATGATTATTCAGAGAGCAATCGTCGTTAAATTAAAGAATGAGTGTATTCGACGAGAGCTTCTTGAGATCTCTGCTTATGTCCCACATGATTCAGAACTTAATCCTCCTACTCTCGAGTTTATCAAAGCTATAGAGTACGCAAACCGTAATGATATCCCAATCATTGCCCGATGCGATGTAAACTCACGTAGCTGGGGTAAAACCAATATTAATACTAGAGAGATTTCACTCTTGGAATACATATCGGTGTCTTACCTAGTCACCACGAATGTGGACAAGAGACCTACCTTTTAAACATCCTCAAGACAAGATAAAAATACTGGAACACCATGGTGGATTAGGGAGTTGGGCAGACTGAAGAAGCAGACAAGAAAATTTCTAAACAAAGCCATGAAAACCGATACAACGGAATATTGGGACTTGTACTATCGAAACTCTAGAGAAACCTGATGAAACTCACACGAGTTTAAATTGGAAGCTTTAGATGTACTAATAAAAACTCATTTTCCCGAAAGTGAGAAATCTAATGTAATAGTTAGATGAAAATCAACTCTCACAATGATGGTAGTTTCAAAAGGTAGAATCCGATAGAGCAAAGGTTCTTTCTCAAAATTATAAACACCAGGTCCAGACGGAATATTCCCAGGTCCCTACAGGAAGGACTGGAAATCATCCTAGACCACCTTGAATATAACCACCTTGATCAGAGCCACTTTGGTCCTGTCATACACTTTAAGGTCATGTAGAAAAATCAGGAGGGTTTTGTTCATCCCCAAGGACGGAAAGCCTAGATTTGACCAGGTAAAAATTTTTCGATCTATCAACCGATAGAGCGATTGGTTTATAGATGCTTAACGGATAATGCACTGTTGTAAATACCACATATTCCAAAGAACGCGCATACCAGAAAAGCAGATCAGTTGAAACAACACTTGATGAAGTCATTAGACGGATTAAAAAGTCGCTGGACAATAAGAAATTTGAATTTTTAGGCGTTTCGAAACCACGAAGGTGCGTTTAACAACGTTTTCTTCAGCGGAATGATACCTGCAGCTGACACTGACAGACATGGCATTGAGATCATACTTGTTCGGTGGTTTAGCGCCATGTTTGGGTCAAGGGGAATTACTGCAGACTTAGGTAGTGATACGACGATTTTGACGGCACGAAAGGGATGTCCGATGTCCTCAGGGTGAGGTTCTGTTTCCACTCTTATGGTGTCTTTTGATCAACCCACTCTTAGACCAACCAAATGACACTGAATTTTTGTTATGCACACCATTTCTACTGCAATTCTTGAGATTTTTGTTGGTCTGCTACCGGTTATCTTTGGTTCAGAAGTTGTGTAACGCAAACAATCGTTCACCTACAACGCGAAAACACAATTTTCCTAGCCCTTCTGGGCACTTGCAAGCAGAATGAACGAGATTAACTCATTACACAAAATCATATATTGCAACTATTGGGCAACTTTATTTTAGCCCATCATAATTTTCACCGTTGATAAACGCACTTGGTTATCACTCGCTAATGAAAAACACGAGCGTTATTAACAAAAGAGTAGTTCTCTTGATTACCCGCTTGTCAGAATGCCCGACTAATGTATTTATAAATTGGCGAAAAGACAGTCCAATTGTGCGACCCACAATTTATAACCAATTCCATTTCAAAAGATAATAAAACATCTCGAGAGATATATAAATCCTTATTACACCTCCATAACAATATATTTCGATATAACAACAACTTTGATTTTATCACGCCACATAAACCTTAAATACATACTCGTGTGTCAATTCATTGAATCTCTATATATGTATATGTACATACAAAGCTCGAACACATCATTCATCAAAATAAAAAAAAATCGGTAAAGGAAGACGAGAAAATTTACTTAAATTCCGTCTTAAAGTCAGCATATATGTATATGCCGAGATACACAATCGGAGAACATAACAAAATCAACTACGACAACGATAATTTACATATTCATGTAGAAGCGAGCGATTGAACATATAAATTTTTGGTTGAATATTTATGGCGTACATAATGTGTTATCAATTCATTTACACATTCACGAACAAATCATTGAATTTTGTATTTTATATCAATTTCAGTGTTTGGCAACAACAACACAACCTTACAAGGTTTTTCATCATAAAATCGATTTTCTTGACGTTATTCTATATGTGTACAAGATTTTTCCGATGAAATGAGATAAACGATTGAAAAAGCAGCATCAAAAAAAATTTTTTTTAGAAAAATAAAACCAACAAATCGAGATAAAAACTAATTCACATTCTATTTGCGAACAGCATATCGTATAACCAAACAATGAACGAGCTTTTTTTTTCATCATCTCGTCATTTCGACGTATGATTGTACATACCCAAACAAAAAATAAACAGTTTTTCTTCGTTTTCGGCTGATAACAATCGTACACACAAAAAACACTGTGTGTGTGTCCCAACACAACAATACCCACGATGTAAGAAATCTGTTGACGGTAAAATTATATAAATAATATTAAATGTCAGCCAGTCAAATATTTATTATATGATTTTATACAAAAAGTTGGTTGTCTGGCTAAACGAGCTTTTTGTTTTGCGGGTAAATTTATACATTTTGTCATACGAAAATGAATAAATTGTAGCTATTCAATTTCAATCAAGTGTGAGGTTAGTTTTATCGTATTCGATTACTTTTGGGTGGGAGAGCTTTCGTTTTTTACTTTCATGTTTGTTTTTCCAACCCTTTGTTCAATGCGTTGGTGATCATATCAAAAACATGAGACATTATCGGGGCGAGCTTTTAAATATAAATCTCGTTAAAGCATATATATATATCAACGACACATCTCGTCAAACTTTTAAGACTACAGCTAGTCAAATATTTATTATATGATTTTATACAAAAAGTTGGTTGTCTGGCTAAACGAGCTTTTTTAAAGCTTTTTTAGAGCTTTCGCTTTTTGGTTTCTTGTTTGTTTTTCTAACTCTTTGTACAATGAGTTGGTAATCATATCATAACAATGAGACATTAAAGTGATGAGCTTTTAAATTGAAAGCTAGTTAAAGCATATATAAGACTATCTCGTCGAGCTTTCAAAACTACAGCTAGTCAAATATTTATTATATGATTTTATACAAAAAGTTGGTTGTCTGGCTAAACGAGCTTTTTGTAATGAAGGTAAATTTATACACTTTGTTTTGCGAAACGGATTAAATTGTAGCTATTCAATTTCAATCAAGTTTTTACCGTATTCGATTAATTGTGGGTGGGAGAGCTTTCGCTTTTTGTTTTCTAGTTTGTTTTTCCAACTCTTTGTATAATGAGTTGGTGGTCATATCAAAGCCATGAGACATTAAAGTGGCGAGTTGTTAAATTGAAAGCTCGTTAAAGCATAAATATACGACGCATCACGTTGAACTTTCAAAACTACAGCTAGTCAAATATTTATTATATGACTTTATACAAGAAGTTGGTTGTCTGGCTAATCAAGCTTTTTGTTTTGCAGGATAATTTATACATTTTGTCATTCCTAAATACAATTTCAATCAAGTGTGAGTTTAGTTTTAACGTATTCGATTACTTTTGGTTGGGAGAGCTTTCGCTATTTGTTTGTTGTTTGTTTGTCCAACCTTTTGTTTAATACGTTGGTGACCATATCAAAACCATGGGACATTATAGGGGCGAGCTTTTAAATTGAAAGCTCGTTAAAGCATAAATTTACGACGCATCTCGTCAAACTTTCAAGACTACAGCTAGTCAAATATTAATTTTATGATTTAATCCAAAGAGTTGCTTGTCTGGCTAAACGAGCTTTTTTTGAAGATAAAATTATACATTGTGTCATACGAAAATAAATTGTAGCTTTTCAATTTCAATCAAGTGTGAGTTTGCAGAGAGCTTTCGTTTTTTGTTTTCTTGTTTGTTTTTCCAACTCTTTGTATAATGAGTTGGTAATCATATCATAACTATCTGACATTAAAATGGTGAGCTTTTTAAATTGAAAGCTAGTTAAAGCATATATTTATAAGACGTATCTCTGCGAGTTTTAAAAACTACAGCTAGTCAAATATTAATTTTATGATTTTATACTTAAAGTTGGTTGTCTGGCTAAACGAGCTTTTTGTAATGAAGGTAAATTTATACACTTTGTCTTGCGAAATGGAATAAATTGTAGCTGTTCAATTTCAATCAAGTTTAGTTTTATCGTTTTCGATTACTTTTGGGAGGGAGAGCTTTCGCTTTTTGTTTTCTTGTTTGTTTTTCCTACTCTTTGTATAATGAGTTGGTGGTCATATCAAAGACAAGAGAAATTAAAGTGGCGAGCTTTTAAATTGAAAGCTCGTTAAAGCATAAATATACGACGCATCACGTTGAACTTTCAAAACTACAGCTAGTCAAATATTTATTATATGACTTTATGCAAGAAGTTAGTTGTCTGGCTAATCGAGCTTTTTGTTTTGCAGGATAATTTATACATTTTGTCATTCCTTCAATTTCAATCAAGTGTGAGCTTAGTTTTAACGTATTCGATTACTTTTGTTTATGAGAGCTTTCGATATTTGTTTTTTGTTTGTTTTTCCAACCTTTTGTTTAATGAGCTGGTGAACATATCAAAACCATGAGACAGTAGAAGGGCTTGCTTTTGAATATAAAGCTCGTTAAAGCATATATATATATATATATATATATATATCTACGACACATCTCGTCATACTTTCAAGACTACAGCTAGTCAAATATTTATTATATGATTTTATACAAAAAGTTGGTTGTCTAGCTAAACGAGCTTTTTGTTTTGAGGGTAAATTTAAACATTTTGTCGTACGAAAATAAATTATAGCTGTTCAATTTCAATCAAGTGTCAGTTTGCAGAGAGCTTTCGCTTTTTGTTTTCTTGGTTGTTTTTCCAACTCTATGTATAATGAGTTGATAGTTATATAATAACTATGAGACATTGAAGTGTCTCAAAAGCTTTCGCTTTTAAATATAAAGCGCGGTAAAGCCCAGCTTTCAAAAAGTACAGCTAATACTGAGTACAAAAGTACTCAAATATTAATTATATATTTTTAGACAAAAAGTTTGTTGCCTGACTAAACGAGCTTTTTTTTGAAGATATTGTAGCTATTAAATTTCAATCAAATGTGAGTTGAACGTATTCGATTACTTTAGGGTGGAAGAGCTTTCGCATTTTGTTTCTTTTTACAACTCGTTGTATAATGCCTAAGTGATCATATCAAAACCATGAAACATTTTAAAGGCGAGCGTTTATATAAAAGCCTATTGTAGCATACAAAGATAAGTCTCATCTCGCCGAGCTTTCAAAACAACAGCATTTATATTTATTGGGTCTTCACTGTAACATTAAATTAAATAATGTACTATACGACTATAAAAGGTATATATTATTGATAAGGAAAATGAAACAGATTAAAAAGCTACTTAAAAAGTTTCATCGAGAAACTTTATTAACGCTAGAAGTAATAACAAAAAATAAACTTTTACTTTGTATAGTGTATACACTCATATGTACAGTAGATTTATGTAGTAAATCGAAATAAAAGTTAGCTACTTTAAAGTTTGTCTCAGCTCTATATACATATATATTGATTGGAAAATGTATAAGCTCGTACGAGTATAAATGAACTTTGTGACATGATGTTCGTTCAAAGCAAATTAAAAAGTTTATAATTCTGAATCTTGTATACATTTTGTTGTTTTCGATTCTATTATCTGTTATTAAAACGATCTAAGAAACTTTAAACATTTTAATGATATATATTTAATTAGGTTACAATAAGCTTGCTCGATGGAAGGACAGACATAATTCAATTTTGAGATACCGGCATATACCTACATCATCAAACAACATTAAACGTACAGCACATTGATGAGATTGCCGCTACAATATGTTGTCTCAGAGATTTTAATAAAAGCTTGCTGTGCTTTGATGATGATGTTTTAGTGTTTCGTGTACAAGTTTCAGACTTGTTTGTCCTCTCAAAGGTTTATGATCATTGCAGTCGTTATACCGAAATTTAAAAAGCTCAGAGGTTTGTTATGGCGTTTGTAAAATTTTTAGTGTCTCGAGTGTTTTGTGTAAATCTACCAAGTGAATATGAATGGTTACTTGAAGACATGGTATGAATCAATAGTTTATTACTTCACCATATCAATGCGTGCTATTTTATGATAAAGCTGAGAACTTCTTAAACGTTCTTAATTTATATTCCTGTGACACAAGACCAGTATTGGTTTACGTAGAGTCTGAGACGCATGAAGAGGGGTTGCACCAAATATCAAATAAAGCATTATTAATCCACTTAATTGTCAAACAGTTGTTTCAAATCTTACAAATCGATTTAAGACATAATTATACACCAATCAGTAGTGGATCGAGAAATTATGGGTGTAAGATATCAGATAACCTACGATACATAGGCTAGCCGCTAGATGGCCAACAAACGCAAAGGCAAGAAGCATAAAATTCTCAAATGGTATCAAGCCTAAAATATCGGTTCCGATCTACGAAACCCAGATTTTGTGTAAGGACATCTAAATGAGTTCGTTAGGCACTTGTTTTAGCTCATCATATGAAGTGGGCCATGTTGACTAAATATAATCGTAAATGTGGCAAACGGCCAGACTACGAACAATGAAGCAATTGAAATACTAATCGAGAAACGTAGGATAATGGCAAGATATTCATTAGACTGAGAGATAAATATCAGGTAATCCAATGAAGGCGCCGTCTTTTGCACGTTTTAAGACTGAGAGGTTCAGTGAATTTAACAAACAATGATTAATCCAACCTTTAAACTTCTGCAGTAAAACTGTCACTTATCGGAACAAAAATGTTTCACGAAGAATACCTTAAGTTCGAGAACAGCTCATTCCAAAATTAATCACTCACCATCTGATGTATGACACTAATATTCAACATTTTTCGCTCTTTGGGAGATATCATCAACTTTGGAAATAGATTAATAAATTTCCAGGCTGTGGTAAGTTCTTTCGTAGATATAACATTGTTTCTAACTGACGATTATGAACGAGACAATTTGATTTACTCAATCCTCGATAGCAAATTCTGACAAACAGGTATTCAATAATGACGGTAGCCTTTACCGGTTCGCAACCCAACGAACACTAGTATGTCTTCAAATAATACCAACACAAGTTTACATTCTAAAGAGCATCTTATCAATACTTCAAGTCCTTGGCATAACTTTAATCACAAAATTATGATTTGGGCTTTATTTCAGAGTTGTATTCAATCAAGCTTAATCAGTGAAAGTCACCGAGTCTTGAATTAATGCGACAAAATTCCAAACTTATCGTCAATAGATTGGGATTCATGAAACTGGACTTGAAATTAGCTATTTCATCCTTACCCAGCACTAGAAACGGAATACCGAACATCTTTCCAAGAGTTCTGAATTCTGTTTGAAGTATTGAAGCTTTGACAATGTTAGAGCTTTTAAACCAAAAATATAAAATCGATAGTCTCCCGTAATCTGGATAACATTATATAAAATTAAAGAATTCAATGCTTAAGAGCAAGTACTGAGCTTTTAATGTCGCATATTTCTTGCTCATCAACATTTCTGACATGCTTTCATTTGTTATCACACACAACTAATCATAACACAAGGTCACTATATTCTTAACGTGAGAATTTGAATGTGCTTCGATGTTTAAGATGACTCCTAATTTATACAAAAGCGTACTGATTAACCTTCCATCTAATCTCAAAACAATTTGTTAAAGATTTTTTTGCTTTGTGGTCTAGAAAGTTTTAATCCAACTAAGCTTCCAATTTACTTTCGTTTCAAAATACGTTACGTTGAATTGTGGTGTGAATAATTCATTTTTTAAGTCTTGGATATACCTTTTTTTGACTTAAAACAAAACTTTAGTCGAAATTGTATTTAACATTTGAAAGCTTATGCCATAAATAAGTTTTTTGTATTGGTCTGGAAAGTTAACAAAATTTTTTATTAAAAGTTTGAATGTTTAAATTTATCATTAATTTTGTATTTAAAAGAAACTTTCGAAGCTTAAATAATTTAGTTATTTATTCATAATAAATTGTATGAGTTGAATTATGCCTCAATTAAGTATTCCGAAAAGCTTTGAATACATTTTACATAATCAAAAGTACTTCATTCGTTTGATGTATATTTTGTGCTTTCATTAATAAATTTCTTACTGGCTTGTATTTTTTGTGCTTTGACATTAAACATAAACTTCTCGGATATACTGTACCGGAAACGTTCTTTTAATACGATTTTATATTACATTATATACAAAAGCTTTAAACAGATACTCGCAACAATATAAAAATTTATTGCTAATTTAATAATTTACAGAATTGTTATGTTTGCTCACCAATCATAAAAATACTGTCACCATAAAAAAGTTTAATGTCTCAATAAAAAAATTCGAATGCTGCCAGCAAATAGAATCAAATTGGTTAAATTCACCGTTAGCCCATTAAACTTTTATATATTCAATGTGCGTGTACCAAACCATAACCTATGTCAATATACACAAGATTTACACAGCATAAAGATGTATAAGCCGTAATCTTATTTCTTTAAGATCTAAACGGCTTAAGCATTATAGATTCACAATAACATAAAAATACACGCAGAGCTTTCAACCAACGTAAGAAACGAAAAGATAATATTTTATCTCTAAAATTAAAATTTCATTTTATCATCATCCAAAATCTATGCGTACATACAGAAATAAAGAATAATCTTAGAAACCATCATGTCAACCAAAAAAAAAAAATAAGTAATCTACCAACAATATAGCTTTATATAAAAAAGCTTTTTTTTTATTTTACCATTTTGTATTATGTTAAAGGCACACACAAAAGTTAAAGTAATTTTGTTTTGAGTATACGGTTTCGATCCATTGTACAATATATACATTGATGTATGGGAGACGCGCGTTTTCATCTCAAATTTGCTTATGTCACTTTGAGCCTAATCAAAATTCCAAATAAATCCCATCAACATGACGAAATTATGTACATTGTACATACATATATCTATACACAAATAATAAATTAATCAATAATAAAGGAGATTTTTGGTATTGAAAAGATTTTCATTCGAAAGCTTTCACTCTATATAAATCGAGCTTTTGAATTTTTATATATATTTTTGGATATATGCCAAAAAAAATACCAACATTTTGCTTTTACAATACGCTCTCGTACATTTGTGGTTCTCGGATGTCTGATGATTTATTTTAAAGTTGAATTTTATACACAGAAAAACACTTTTCATATCCAAATTTAACAAACAATATAAAAGCACACAAACACATACACCGAAATAATAAATATATATATTTTTTTTTGCTATATCCGACCGATTTTTCAATTTCCAAACTTTAAATTAAATTTTCACATTTTAAATTTATGATTTTCTTTTATTTAATTTTTTTTTTTAACAAACTTTTTCTGATAATTTATTTATTTCCACTCAACACTTCAAACAACATTTATACATTTTATGTTATGTACGAATCACTTAATAAACACTTGACGTTTTTGCTTGTTCGAAAAACACTTTGCAATTAAAAAAAATATTTTGTTTTGTCAGTTTCAAGATTATATATCGCGCACTTATCCGCGGTTAAATATTGTTTTCTAAATAATTAATATTTTTTAAAATTTTCTACGCGAAGCTCGGACTCAAAACCGACCTTTGCGTTCTAAAGTACGATTATAATCTGATGTGCAATTTTTCTTCTCGTTACGAGCTTTTTTTTCCTAAATATTTTATTTTTTTATTTTTCATCTTGAGTTTTTGTTTTTCCGCTTTCTTCTTATTAATTCGAATTATGGGTTGTATTCACAAGGTGGGGAATTTGCCTTTTTTTCATATAGTGAGGAGAATGTGTCTGAGCAAAATTTATAATTTTGGCGCATGTCAATACGGAACGGTATCCACATAAAAGTTATTTGGTTTTGCATTATTGGTCCGTGGGGAAAATTCTAAATTAAGAATACTATAATTAGACGAGATCAATTTCACCTCTTTCGAATCACGTGACGTAAGCTATACTTGACCTATATTTTGCGCTGTCTTGTACGATTCTTCAACACAGACTCTGGAGAAATACAACCTCTAGTAGTAAGAGGCTGTTTTAGTTGTAGTAAAAGCTCTGGTTAAGAAAAACCACTCATTTCATTTAATATATAAAAGCGCTGAAACATGAGCCATAGTAGTGGGCCATTAACACTCGTCAACGTAGAACTTCGGTTATGTGAAACGAAAGTTTTATTTATTTGCTCATACAAAATGTTACTGAATTTTGATCTGCTAGAAAAAATATTGACTACAAACTGCAGCTTAGAAATCAAATCCGTCTTATTAATTAGTTACTCATACATCATACACACAAAAGTTCAAACATTACATTGTACTACCATATACCAAAAAGCTTACAACATTAGAATAGTATATGGAGTAGTCTTTTTTAGGCTATAGGTTAGATTTTTCTAACCATCTGCGCATTGCATAGCTCCATGCCAGCCTATAGGCTGACATGGAAGATGGGTCGGCCCATGAGTCCTACACTCCAACAGGGGGTCATAGATGTGCTCAATCACACCACAAATCGTTATCTCATGTTGAAAAATTCCTTTTGCATCCTGACCCTATCGGGATTCGAACCCTGTACTTCCCGCTCCAAATGCCGCAGCAACCACTGCGCCACCTAGGCGGTTATATGGGATAGTGATAAACACCTTTGGTTGGTATTGTGACACAATTTATTCTAGCATGTTGTTGAGGTTGTAATGAAATAATCAACTTTATCATGTGTAATCAAACAGGGCTCTACCTAGTAGCCAACGGACGAGGAGGATATCCTAGATGTTATAGAGGTTTCTGCATTAACAAAGGACTGTTGCTCAGTACAACAAAATGGATTTGAAGTTGAGACCAGAAGAAGATTAGCTTGTTTCGCCACCAACAAGTTTTTCGATCAGCTTACCACGACTATCAGCACTTACCACGACTCTCAGCAATACAAGACACAACACCGACAACATTGATTAAACCTCACTGGTAGTAGTTAGTCCAATATATATCCAAGAGAAACTCGAAAATTATAAGAATCAACAAGAAATTAAGGAGCAACCATCACGAAACCACAAACGATGGTATATACTACCAAACAAGACAAAGATGCCTAGTGCAACAATTTTGTTTTCCGGCTAAATTGGCACTTTGTGACATCTCTTCCCAGACGCACACTCTCAGTCCCGAAATCTGTTTGTTCTTCTAAGTTATCTTTTACCCATGTGACTAGGTATCCAGTGAAGTGTAACTTTATTCAGCCTGCCTAGTCGATTTAAGGCACTTAGTTTTTGCAATACAAGTTTTGATGAATCAGTATTGAAATTAATCGCCTTTCGGGCAGCCTGGCTGTCACAAAGGATGCAGATACGACGATCTCTGCAATTTATCCCCTACTCAAAACGTACTGCTTTGAAAACTGCAGCAATTTTTGCCTGAAACACAGTAGCGTACTTACCAAGCGATAGATAATTCGACCATAAGATTTTGTACGTATAATCCGACACATAAGATTAACATATCGTTACCAAAAGGGTAGGATAAGCTGTTATAGCCAATAGTTACATGAAAAAATTTCCTGAAGACGTGCTTCGGCATCACCTCTCTCCATATTTGTAGTGCCTGGAAGGGCCAAATAAAATGACATTGCATTTTAGGCGACCGACTGTTTGCACTGCAGACCTTTTGATCGAAAGATCAAGCGGCAGCAGACCCACGTCCATCTCAAGAGGTGCAGTATAGGTGTTTGCAATTCCAGTAAATGTTGCATGTTTTGTTGTATTTCACTTCTATATGTTTACGCCTAGTTATCTTCCGATCTAACCAGACCGCCAGATATTTGACTTCCGAAGAGAGTGGGACCGTATGAGCCCCAATTTTTGGAAGACTAAAGTTAGACTCTAGTTAGTGCAACAATACTTGAGGCATCTGGTCAACCGATGGACTATCACCACTTGCTTTATATGGGTATTTTAAAGTATGGTACCACCTGCTTTGATCAAGCTAATAATAATTCCGTTCAAACTTTAATTGGATGGCCAGAATCCGGTGAAGCTACTCATACAATAAAGGGATTATGGATGATTGTTGTTTTGCTCGAGTATTTTGAGAGCTATAGTGGGATGGGTTAGGGTTGGAGTATAATCATCAAGGCCACATGGAGCAGGTGCATTTGAGCATTATTCAAGACAGATATTAGCTTCCACGTCATAAAGTACTAAAACTGATAAATCGTTTTTGATGAATGAACAAGATAAGGCTCACATTCTTGGCAACATTTAGTATAAAAACCAAGCATCAAAGAATACAACTTGAGAGAAATAAAAATGCCAAACACAATTTATGGCTGATTCACCTTAGAAAGAGAAATTCGCACTGGAGTAATGTGACCAGCAAGAGAGCTATCAAATACAAAATTTTAAACAACCAGCTGCCTAATCATCCGTAAATATGCATTTCCAGTCGATTCGGGATTATCTCCCGAGCTTAATAAATATAGATCGAATAAACTAGGTACAATCTTGCGTGGATGTACTGCCCTGTCACAATGCACTCAAATGGATCAGCATACCAGACACCAGTAGAGAAGTATGCGTGTATATTTATATGAATGGGTAGTAAAGCGTTGCATACAGAGTGCATACGGAGGTTATACAGAAAGAAGATGAGTCTGTCTATATTTTACAGAAAAAAGATTCTTCCGAGATGTTCATTCCACCAGAACCTCCATAGTTTAAGGTAGTCTATAGAAGGCTGCAGTCAAAATGGTGGTCCATTTCAGGCATCCGCGTCAATTGACTAACTATACACTTGGGTCTAATACGAATTCATATTTGGTTTTTTATCAGTACTTCTAAGCCATGCAGATCGATAATCTTCCTCCATATATTGAATTATTATGCCAACAAATCCGGTTTGATCTTCTTGACAAAGCATGCAAATTTCCATGAGTTCACTTGCCTTATTTCCTAATTGTTCCATTCCTAATCCTTTTGTGTCCTTAAATTGAAGTAGAATACAAAATGATTCTGTTTGGGCGTTGACAAAACGTTTATTCAATTTAACCATAGATTTGGATTATGTAACAACGATGCCCAATATAAGTATACACTAAGGTTACATCTGTACATTGCATTACTTCATAAAGGCTGCTCGAACCATGACCTCTGAATACATCCTAATGGAGCTATCGGGATTTGAATTCAGTACCTTCTTCTTCGCATATACCCCAGATTTAAACCACTGTGCCATTTGGTTGGTTTCTAAAATCTATGTAGTCAAGCGTACTATACCTCAATTTATTACAGGTAAATGGGTTTCGTTTAGTTTTTGTGATCTTTCAATATAAATACTTTTTTTTTTAGATTTATTCTAATAATTTGCATTAAATAATTTACAAAAAACAATTGCATTCATTAATTATTCGTTGAATATAAAACAGGTAACGAGAAAGGTATTGTTTAGTTTTCTTTCTAAGATCAGAAGTACATGTTGATGGCCCGGCTAAGATGTATGCAGTTTTGATGACCTTGATGACATTACGTTTTCGTGGATGCCATCTATAAAACGAGAAGAGTAAAGTGATGGTACACGAACGACCACAAACCACAGCAGGTGTAATTAAACATACATTTCAGGACGATTTCTCCATTAGTAACACAACCATCGGCTCTTATGTTTTATAAACTTTCAACTAGTTTTGACTAATTGGTCAGGTACTCACATAACCCCACAAACGAAATTATAAGAACAATTGCCCTTAACCATTTGCTTGTCCAAAAAATAGACAGCCAATAATATATGACTGTTAGCCGAGCCGCATCCACTACTTCCAATGCTTGTTTGTTTTTTTTTATCTCTAATCTGTTTTGGGGCTCAAGGCACTTCCTACTTGTTCGCATTTACGTCCTTACAGCCAATTCGAGGATGTGTGGCTATATGTTCGATTTTCCTAACCATCTGCACTTTGCATAGCCTATATAGGGCTGGCATGGAAGATGAGTCGGCCTATGAGTCTGCACTCCAACAAGGTTGTGTTAATTCACACCACAGATCGTAATCCCATGGTGAAAACTTCCTTTTGCATCCTGCTTCTATCGGGATTCGGACTCGGTAAATCCCACTCCAACTGCCGCAACTTTAACCACTGCGCCACCTGGGTGGTACTTTACTTGTTCAAACTACGTAAAATTATACAATCGCGAAAACTGGAGCCGAAAACAAGAAGAATGGACCGAATACATGGCGCTTATTACTCTGGATCGCAACATCACTTCTTCCCAACAATTGGACATGTTTCGCCATACCAAAATGGGTTCATGGCAAAGTGATCAAAATGAAATCCTGTTTCCATTGGAATTCACAGCCAATATAACACGAAAGAAATAGGTTGCAGTAACTCAATGTAGGTCGGATGTCGTAAAACTTCATTTTTATAGCAAAGTTCTAAAAATAATAACATCGATACACATCCATTTTTTGCAACTTCTCGATCTTCAATTAAAGTTTAGGTATACGATCAGTGTTGGGCGCGTAAATTACACGATGTAGTTTACACAGTTATTTACATGTTATTTACATGTAAATTACACAAGTTATTTTTTACATTACGTAATGTAAATACCGACTTTTTCATGACAACGGCGCTATCTATTATATAATTTAATAACTAATAATTTAATTATTGTAAAAATTGACTGTGTAACGTTACAAATAAAACAAAAACCAATTAATATGTCAAAAATTGTTGATATCGTTTTGATAAAAAAAACGTAAGTATGTCTTAGCATTGGTAATATCTGTGTTTTAAATTTGAACACAGATGGCAGTGTAGATACATTAATGAACTTTGCCTAGAATTTGTAGATAACTAATAGCATAAAATAGTTATGATTGACCGTCTAAATGAACGGTTTTATTGATATTTATGATGTGTATAACCCTTATAAACAAATCTTTGTTACATTTATACACTATTTCCAGTTATTTTTCAGAGTTTTCACGTTTTTTTACATATTCTATGTAAATTACACGTTTTTTACTGTAATTTACGTTATTTACATAAAAATGTAAATAACGTTTTTTACATGTAAAGTGCCCATCACTGTATACGATAACCGCATAACCAAAGTCACATAGAGGAACAAGTAGCCGGGCATCAATAGAGTTCTACCGCGCAGGTTGCACAGTGGTTAAAACGTTACGTTGTGGAGTGGAAGGTATCAAGTTCAAATTCCGATTGAGGCAGTTCAACAAAACATGGCATTAGTGACATAAAAGTGAAAATTAAATCGAAATGTCGTAGCGTTGCCTCTTATCTCCTAGATGGTACTGAAAAAATAACACGGTGGATATTAATGAGTACCTGATGGTTCATAGAAATTTTTTATCCTGGCAAATCAACCAAAATACCTTATATAGACTAGTTGAATTCCATCAATTTGTGATTTTACAGAATCTGCATGAAGCCACTCCTTAACCTGAAAACAAATCATTAAGTCTAAGTTATAGGGCCCCAAACACCGAAACACTGAGGAAAATGATATTTATATTTTATTTTCAAAATGTAAAAAACAATATCGTCGAAAGCTGCCATGTTTCATAAATTCGCTCTAAAAGTGACAATTTGTGTGACGTCATTTAGCAAAGAGATTCTGAGTTCCGAATTTTTTTCCAGCCATTATGTTGTCTACAGATGTGACCGTTTGTCAGAAACTAGTACTAGGCCAAATTTGCAAAATACAAAATGGCTTAGATAGAACTTTAGATAAACCAAGGATAGAACACTTGACTTAAATTTGATAAATGAACGAAGTGCATCTAAGGTAAATCAATCTCAACTCCTTTTGTTGTTAACGATGTTCACCGTTAATCTATCGAAATCATATTGGAAAGCGAGAGTCTAAACAAAAATTCTAGTCATAAGAGCTTTAAGCCTTATTACAACCTCATATCATATATTAAGGTATAAAAGTATGTCACTATAACTGCGGTAAAACTTGATAAATATCCACCATGGTGTGACGATAAACTAATAAATTTGAAGAACAAATATTCCGAGGCTAGAAAGCTTAAAAGTGCAGAATGTATTAATAACAAAATTAAAACTGGTCCAAAGCACTTTTGGAGCTTTTTTAAAGACAAAACAACAATCATCGGACGCGCATGTCAAATCCAATACGTTCGCTGAGTTTTTTCAATCTGTCTTTAAACCAGAAGACGTTAATAAGTACGAAAATCCCCACCACACTAGCGTAGGGAACCTGTCCATCGTGGTACCACGATGCGGCGATAGCTGCTGTTTGGACCAAATACCTATTTCTGTTTTAAAATATTGCACTAGTTTCGAACTACCTCTTTGCATTCTGTTCAATCAGTCGTTGAGATTGAGAGTTTTGTAAAAAATGGAAGATAACCAGAACAACCCCATTATTCAAAACTGGGGAAAGAAGTGATCTATTATGTTATAGAGGCTTAACGTCGACTTAATACCCAAATTATTTGAACTTGCAATATGTTATTCCTTCAAAGAAGTGGTGCCTCGACATGTTTCTTTACACCAATATGGATTCATGGCAAAGAGATCAACATCTACAAACCATATTGAATTCACCAACAACACAATCAAAGTTATTGAAAGTCACAAGCAAGTTCACGTGGGAGACTTTGGCAAAGTGCCAAACGCTTAGTGGCTATCTGAGTGGCTGTAACCCCCTGTAACATATAGCAACCCTGAAAAAAAGACATGAGCTTTTAAAGTGTTCGTTTGTTGGTAGTATTTTATTAGGTCACATTGACGCACCATCGTTTTTTTATGGCTTTTACAGGCCCAGCAATAGCATGTATACCATGTCAACAATATGACTCCATCGGTTTCGATCATGAGCCATCGTCGCCGACCGAAACCTCTGCGCCTACCACAAGGTGAGACTCCATTCAAAAATCGCTGTATCGTTCGTTTCGGATCAACACGCTGAACGTTACCGAGCCAGTGTACTCGCTGTCCTTCGATTTCATGTATGAAATCATAAGAAATGGCATTAAATTGCTGATCTCGTGCATGATTTTTCTCTCGAATGTAGAAGCCATCTTTCGTACTCATCCGTCAAGGTCCTACTGTCACATCCATATATGTCAACGAGGCCGATCAACACTCTGTACAATTTCAGCTTATCCGTATTTGCAAGATATTTTGATATCAGAAGAGGACATATAGATCAGTAACTGACTGATTTGGACGGAATCCTCCGTAGTAGTCACCGACAATTTCGTCCGCCAGAGGAGTATTTCTTCCCAAGATGATGTATGCAAGTAACTTGTATGCAGTACTGTATAAAGGAGAGTTATACCACGACAATTCTCGCGTTTCAAGCTATCATCCTTTTTGAATATTGGACATAACGCGGCCACTTTCCATTCTTCAGGCATCGAACAAGAACGAAAAAACAGTTCCACAATGCTAGTACACTGAATATCATAAGAGCTCTAAATTAATGCAATCAAATCATGGTGAACGATTTTTCTTTAATCTCTGCAAGGCCATGGTGAATTCTCCATAGGGTGGATCCTCAATCATTATCTCTGCGGTCTGTATTTAAAGGGTTTCAACTACAGATTGTGATACATGAGGAACATTAAGAAGGCCAGAAAAATGTGCACGCCATGTATCGAGTACCACATCGACATTAACACAGAGGTTCCCATCATCGTACCAAATGGCAATTCGGTGATTTCTTTAAAAAAACTACGCGAATTGTGCTCATTGCTGAGTTGTTGTACTCTTTAAATCATAGCCTTCCATCACTCGCGCTTCTTCTCTCCACAAATGCGCGTAGCTGTCCAACTAACAAGAACTGTTTTATTTCTTCTAGCAATTGAAGCCGAGTCTGCGCTCAAGACGACACTCCTCACCAAAACAAGCATTTTGCGGGCATCGTTTTCACTATACTGAGAATGTGCTGGGCAGTATCGATAACCGAGGTTTTCAATACTTCCCGGACAATGTTCCCTTCTTTAGATTGATATTACTGACAAGATTTGGATATTTACGTTGCGTTTCTACATTTATCAGAACTTCATATGAGAATCGCGTTGGATACTCTCCTGTCCTCCTTGACTTGTACGAAAATTTCCATCAAAGCTTTGCAGTGACCAGATACTGGTGACTGCCTACAAGTATCTTAGACAATCCGAACCCGCCGTTTTGAAATCAACACATGGTGAATTTGGTTTCGGAATGTTTTACTCGGTTGGGTCCATGTTTCCAAATGGATGATTTTATGAGAAAAGAGTAAACTTGCCACTTTGAGATCAAGAGCGATCGCAAAGTAAGTATTCGAAGTTACTACACGTACCACGCACCAATCCTCAATTTCGTTTCCTGGTATTAAAGCGGGAGGGCCTTTTTTTGGCGGTATCCGATTTGTTGACATTTTTAACATTTATGCAACCAGATTTAGTAGACACCTCCTACAATAAGCTCTGGATACTGTGGTGGTATTCTATGAGTCTTATTTTTCGTTCGAAATATTTACGAAGCATGGATGCCCCAACCCTCAGGCACTTCAAAAAAGAGGAATCCAATAAATTATATATTTTGAGATTCGAAATGAAAAAGTTGAAAGTTTGTAAACAGCGCAGTTTAGTGATTGTTTATGCCTATAAGCTTTTGCCAGAACCTAAACTTAATTCGATTTAAGGAAAGGAGGAAAATTGATATAGGTACAACCCTTTTGTATCGTAAACAAAATTTATCACTTAAATCAGTGTTCTTATATAATATCTTCGCACACTTTTGATCTTATGTATATATGTGTGGGTGAGTGTGTCTGGCGAGTTTATTTATGTTGTTAATAGGCCAATAAACTAATAGTCTATATTCCCTTTTATCGACATCGTCCCAAATACAACAAAAAAAAATTTTTTTAAGACGCTTAGGGTGATTTAAAATTCAAATTGTTGATTTGCTTTCGAATCTTTAACTTAGTCCTTGTATATATAGAAGGAAAAGGATCTGTTTTATTTATTTATTTACGAAATGTCAATATTATCGGAAATATTTGACAACAAGGATTTTTTTTGCTTGGTTTACATATACGTTCGATTAAAAATAGATATTTTATTTGAAATGTGAACCATTTTCACATTCCTATCCAGGATGGTACGAAACACCTTTGGGTTGCGAAACAACATATCGATTTTGTACCAAAAAGCTTAAGATATCAAATTAAATTAGGGTTGGAAAGTATCACATGTACATACATATACATACATATATGTATATGTAATGGCAAAGAGGAAACCTATAAAAAGGAAAATCTATGCCGGAAAACATGACAATTTCCACTTTAATTTTATTTTATGTTATGGTGTGGAATACGATAAGATAAAATTCAAGTCTCCTGATATATGTAAGAAATTAATGATACATAGTTTTGATAACACTGCTGGTTGGTGTTTGGGTCTTACTCTTCTGGAAGGGTTTGTATTATATTATATCTCAGTCACTCGGTTCGTTTGACATGATTCCGTTTGTTATTCGAAACGAGGCTTGGTTTGTTGTAGGTGTGTCCTCAAGGCGCCGCGATCCAAACCTGTTCCGGCGATCCGAACATCAACAGGACCCCTACCTACTCATGTTATTTCGTTTGGCTTAAATTCGTTTGTTCCTCGAATCGGGACTAAAACCTGCAATGTTTATATTGGGAGAATATACAGAACAGGATTAACATGAAGGCAGCGAGAAGATTGCTTTATGTTATATACGTACTGTAATCCATATTACGTACCGTAGACCTGTGCAGTCTATTCAGGAAATTTGTAGGACAAGATAACATGAAGGATTCAGCAGGACCATCGAAAATTGCTAGTTCTTCGAATCAGGAATAATTTTGTGGTTAGGATTCTCAAATAAGAACCATGAACTGTGCAGCCTATTGAGCCAATATACAGGACCCAATAACATTAAGGGTTCAGCAAGACCCTTCTATTTTATATTATTTCATTCTGACTGAAATCCTAATTTCAGACTACTTCATGTTAGTTCGTTGGGTCTGACATCCATTTCTTCTTCAAATCGGGGCTTTGTTTGTTATATCCTTAAATATACAACCAAGATCCAAGCCTATACAATCTATTGAGACATTAAGCACAGGATAACATAGAGGGGTTATTACACAAGGCCCTGTATGTTCTTTAAATCAGGTATAAGTTCGTATATTGGCAAATAAGAGATCCAAACCTGTACAGACTATTGAGACAATATAAAGGGTAACATAATATTAAGAGGTAAACGAGACTCAACAAAACTTGTTCGTTTATTATTATAAGGACCGTAAAGATTGTCGATACCCTGAAGGCCTCACAACGTTACGTTTACGGTCAGCTCAGATCTAACAAAAGTGAAAGAAGCTCTTATCCGGATTATGATCTCTGCAGTTTATCTCCAACCCATTGTACTCAGCTCTTAAACTTACAGGAATTTCTGCCTGAAACACAGTGTCATTCCTATCGAGCTCTGCGTGAACTGCAAGTACCAGGGTGTACATAAGGAGGATCATCTCAGATTATTTTCGAAATAGAATATATAATACAAACGATGGTATCATGGAATACAAAGTCACGGGTGGAGTTATTCAAGGAACAGTATTAGGGCCTTTGCTTTGGAACATTATGAACGATGGCGTCTTGAGTCTTGAAATCGTGGACTTCGTGGATGGTGAAGCGAAGTTAATTACTACCTGACACAGGTTCTAAGTGGGCATTACTGTTTTGGTGATTTACAGATTTAAACATGCCAACACTCCAGAATGTCCCACCTGCAATGGATCACAAGTAGATGTGGAACACATTTTCTTTGAATGCCCACGGATCGATACAACTCGGAGAGAACTCTCGGATATCCTAGGGCAGCGATCAACACCCGACAACATAATTGAACTGATGATTGTGGTCTGAAGAAAAATTGAATGCTGCGAGTCACAAAGCAGCAGTAGTACTGAAGGAGTTGAAGTGCTTAGAGAGTGCTAGAGAAGAACATCATACTATGACTAGATAGCGATGGAAATCTCAATCTCAGTTTGAGACGCTGAGAAGAAAAAAGAGGTTAATAACTAGTCACTTCCACACGAAGTAATGTCTAACGATAGTTCCGCATGGAGGTTGAATGATGGTGTGTGGTTTTAGATGGTAATAATCCATCACTGTTGCTGAGATGTTTGCCCATCGCAGCTTTGTCTTCTGGAAGATTTCCTCACATAAACCAATAAAAAAAAAAGAAGATTTGGCCTCAAAAGTTGGGCTAAAGATAGGCCGAAACCAGCGAAATTGCACGAAACCAATATCCATCCGTAAAAATGAACACATCGAGGGTGGTTTTGTATATCCATAATACACAGTGCTCAGTTCAAAGCCCAATGACTGTTTTAGTTGCCGATAATCCTAGCATGCTTTCATTGTATTATATTTCATGACAACCAATTGATTCCTAGGGTTATGATCTCTGATCACGACCCAAGGTTTTTTTTATCTCTAATCTCTAAACTGTTGTGGGGCTCAAGGCACTCCGTACTTGTTTGCGGTTTCCTTATTACGTTTTTCACGCCATTACAGTCAATTCGAGGACGTACGGCTAAAGGTCCGATTTTCTTAACCATCTGCACATTGCATAGCTCAATGGCAGCCTATAGTGCTGGCATGGAAGATGTCTCGGCCCATGATTTCTGCACTCCAATAGTTGTGTTCATTCACACCACAGATCGTAACCTCATGGTAAAAAATCATTTTTCACAAGTCTTTGGAAGTGGTTAAGAGGTCTCCCGTCAATTTTACTCAATGTTCTAGGACACCAAATAAGTCTGTTGCGCCAGGTAATCTTACCTAGACACCTAACTTCTGAAAAGATCGGGATGGTATGAGACTCAATTTTCAGAAGAGAGAGAAAGAGAGAGAGAGTTACCTTATCTTCATCGTAAGGTTAACCGTAAGAGTAATGTCAACTAGTAGCTTTCTTAGGGCCGTCAAAAAAGGTATGTCCATTGTCCACATTTAAGATGATCTGACTACATGAAGATTTGTACTTCAGACGGTTCCCACCCTTCGTAATATAACATGGTAATTGTCTAATAGGTGTTGCAATGCGACAACCTTCGATGCAACCACTATACGTAAACAATCGTTCCATCTTAAGAAAACACAAATCTTATTTAAATTCTTATCATTAAGACAACAATAAATTTCTTAAATTTTACAATCGGATTATGTACTCGTACATGCTGCCACGACATCTTGTATATATTGTATACTCTTGATTAAAGACAACACAACAACAACACAAAGTGGATTAAATAAAATTCATTAAGGATTGAATTATTCAGATATTGAATTTGTTGTTGTATTGCTTTAAAGCTTTGCGTAAATTAGTGTGTTGTGCGACTGGGTGGGGTAGTAAATCCGAGGTTTTAAATAGATTAAAATAAATTGCATTTTGGATTTTATCGATATATGATATCTAATATTGGAACAACACTATATAGAAGGTTAGGATTCTCGTCACTGTAAATAAACGAACAGATGGTTTGAATTGAACATCGTCTAAGATGATAGCATAATGTCGCAACAATAAAAGAACGCCGATGTACTGCAATTTTGCCTTTTGCCAGTGTATTTATGTATGTATACATTGTGCTTCCAGTTATGGTTGGTGGAAAATAAAAAAGCTCGAAACGATTGGCGAAGAGATAAAAGTTTTTGGTTTGTTGTAATAAGACAAGAAAAAAAGTTCAAATTAAATAGCATTCTCGGCGGTTTTGTTGTTGTTTCCGGATGATAAGTTTGTGTGCGCTTGGAAAATTGTACACAAAGTTTTAAAATAATATTGGGAAAAGTTTTGATTTTCCGAATTTTATGGGAAAAAATGATTTTATATTATGATTACGCTTCAATTTTGGTTGATGATAGTTTTAATGAAAGAATAGACTATGATTTGTTGTATAAGTATCCTGGATGCTGTTTATAGTCTGACTTTACATATTTACAAACAACATATTTTCTTAACTATTGCATCCTATTGTTATACTTTGTAGTAAACTGAGTTGTTGAGGATTATGTGATGAGTTGCAAAATTAGCAGGAAGGAGGGTAGGTGGGAAATAAATAATAATCCGTGAACCAAATGTGACTTGAGTATGGAACCCCGAACAATACACTATTTATGGAACGAGTGAGCTTTTAGCCGTCCATATCAAGCGATACAACTGAAAGAAGTCTTAGTCCTCTATCTCGTTTAGGACTCTAAAGCTCGCCAATTTTAACCATCCAAATGAGCCTTCCTTGAGCACCAGAACAATTAACTTAGAATAAAGTGCCAGCACCTGTTGCAGGGGGGAAATAATAGGGACATTTGCTACAGTTTCGACTCAAGAAAAACTTATGTAATAGGCAAGCCAAATTTGTCAAATGTATAGAGAGCCATCAAATAACCCAATGTCAAAAGAACGAAATGTTATACCAACTTATGCACTGTGTGGAGAAATAGGTCATCCGGCTTACTACAAAGGATGCCAGGGGTATCAATAAAAGTTAATTGCTCAACTACTAAGAACCATTAGTAATATAATGAAAATGCTGACCGAATTTCAGTCAAAAGTGAGATTAAATTTCAGCCAGCATACTAATATTCTGGATATACTAGAATATAATTCCAAGCCAACAAACAAACCGCTAAACCATAAAAAGAAAATGACTGTTCCTACGTATAATTACCTGGATTCTAATGGGTTTAATGCAAGACCCAAGAACTAGATGTATTTATGAGAACCACTTGATAGATGTAGCTTAAATATCAGTTTTTAATATCAATTATAACAACGTCAAACATACTGCGTGTGGATCTCAACTCATAACACCAGGAAATGGAAAAGAACTCCTAGATGCAATCAGGTATGCTGATTGGCCCAAACATATTAGGTATGCCAATTGGCTCAAACTTCCAAATTTCGCCATTACAACATAAACACGTCGATGGCATTTGTGTTATTGTAAAGACTATTGAAGCTGTGATTAAGGTTGCGATAGTTGAAGCGCTTTCGAATTTTGATAATGCTGATGTAAATTAGGACTTATATAAGTGAACCGCGAAAGAGTTGTGAGTGCATTAAGCCTCAAAAAATAGTTATCTTATCGATTTTTACCGGTCTTTGTCAAAAATCAAAAATCGAAAGTCGAAAATTAACAAAATTGAAAATCTAAAATCATAAATCGAAAATCAAAAATCGAAAATCGAAAATCGAAAATCGAAAATCGACAATCGAAAATCGAAAATCGAAAATCGAAAATCGAAAATCGAAAATCGAAAATCGAAAATCGAAAATCGAAAATCGAAAATGGAAAATCGAAAATCGAAAATGGAAAATCGAAAATCGAAAATCGAAAATCGAAAATCGAAAATTGAAAATCGAAAATCGAAAATCGAAAATCAAAAATCGAAAATCGAAAATCGAAAATCGAAAATCGAAAATCGAAAATCGAAAATCGAAAATCGACAATCGAAAATCGAAAATCGAAAATCGAAAATCGAAAATCGAAAATTGAAAATTGAAAATCGAAAATCGAAAATCGAAAATCGAAAATCGAAAATCGAAAATCGAAAATCGAAAATCGAAAATCGAAAATCGAAAATCGAAAATCGAAAATCGAAAATCGAAAATCGAAAATCGAAAATCGAAAATCGAAAATCGAAAATCGAAAATGGAAAATCGAAAATCGAAAATCAAAAATCGAAAATCGGAAATCGAAAATCGACAATCGAAAGTCGAAAGTCGAAAATCGACAATCGAAAATACAAAATCGAAAATCGAGAAAATCGTAAATTGAAAATTGAAAATCGAAAATCGAAAATCGAAAATCGAAAATCGAAAATCGAAAATCGAAAATCGAAAATCGAAAATCGAAAATCAAAAATACAAAATCGAAAATCGAGAAAATCGTAAATTGAAAATTGAAAATTGAAAATCGAAAATCGAAAATCGAAAATCGAAAGTCGAAAGTCGAAAATCGAAAATTGAAAATCGAAAATCGTAAATCAAAAATCAAAACTCGAAAATCGAAAATCGAAAATCCAAAATCGAAAATCGAAAATCGAATAACGAATATCGAAAATCGAAAATCGAAAATCGAAAATCGAAAATCGAAAATCGAAAATCGAAAATCGAAAATCGAAAATCGAAAATCGAAAATCGAAAATCGAAAATCGAAAATCGAAAATCGAAAATCGAAAATCGAAAATGAAAAATCGAAAATCGAAAATCGAAAATCGAAAATCGAAAATCGAAAATCGAAAATCGAAAATCGAAAATCGAAAATCGAAAATCGAAAATCGAAAATCGAAAATCGAAAATCGAAAATCGAAAATCGAAAATCGAAAATCGAAAATCGAAAATCGAAAATTGAAAATCGAAAATCGAAAATCGAAAATCAAAAATCGAGAAAATCGAAAATCAAAAATCGAAAATCAAAAATCGAAAATCGAAAATCGAATATCGAAAGTCGAAAGTCGAAAGTCGACAATCGAAAATCGACAATCGAAAATACAAAATCGAAAATCGAGAAAATCGTTAATTGAAAATTGAAAATCGAAAATCGAAAATCGAAAATCGAAAATCGAAAATCGACAATCGAAAATCAAAAATACAAAATCGAAAATCGAGAAAATCGTAAATTGAAAATTGAAAATTGAAAATCGAAAATCGAAAATCGAAAATCGAAAATCGAAAGTCGAAAGTCGAAAATCGAAAATTGAAAATCGAAAATCGAAAATCGTAAATCAAAAATCAAAACTCGAAAATCGAAAATCGAAAATCCAAAATCCAAAATCGAAAATCGAAAATCGAAAATCGAAAATCGAATATCGAATATCGAAAATCGAAAATCGAAAATCGAAAATCGAAAATCGAAAATCGAAAATCGAAAATCGAAAATCGAAAATGGAAAATCGAAAGTCGAAAGTCGAAAATCGAAAATCGACAATCGAAAATACAAAATCGAAAATCGAGAAAATCGTAAATTGAAAATTGAAAATCGAAAATCGAAAATCGACAATCGAAAATCAAAAATACAAAATCGAAAATCGAGAAAATCGTAAATTGAAAATTGAAAATTGAAAATCGAAAATCGAAAATCGAAAATCGAAAATCGAAAATCGAAAATCGAAAATCGAAAATCGAAAGTCGAAAGTCGAAAATCGAAAATTGAAAATCGAAAATCGAAAATCGTAAATCAAAAATCAAAACTCGAAAATCGAAAATCGAAAATCCAAAATCGAAAATCGAAAATCGAATATCGAATATCGAAAATCGAAAATCGAAAATCGAAAATCGAAAATCGAAAATCGAAAATCGAAAATCGAAAATCGAAAATCGAAAATCGAAAATCGAAAATCGAAAATCGAAAATCGAAAATCGAAAATCGAAAATCGAAAATCGAAAATCGAAAATCGAAAATCGAAAATCGAAAATCGAAAATCGAAAATCGAAAATCGAAAATCGACAATCGAAAATACAAAATCGAAAATCGAGAAAATCGTAAATTGAAAATTGAAAATCGAAAATCGAAAATCGAAAATCGAAAATCGACAATCGAAAATCAAAAATACAAAATCGAAAATCGAGAAAATCGTAAATTGAAAATTGAAAATTGAAAATCGAAAATCGAAAATCGAAAATCGAAAATCGAAAGTCGAAAGTCGAAAATCGAAAATTGAAAATCGAAAATCGAAAATCGTAAATCAAAAATCAAAACTCGAAAATCGAAAATCGAAAATCGAAAATCCAAAATCGAAAATCGAAAATCGAATATCGAATATCGAAAATCGAAAATCGAAAATCGAAAATCGAAAATCGAAAATCGAAAATCGAAAATGGAAAATCGAAAATCGAAAATCGAAAATCGAAAATCGAAAATCGAAAATCGAAAATCGAAAATCGAAAATCGAAAATCGAAAATCGAAAATTGAAAATTGAAAATTGAAAATCAAAAATCAAAAATCCAAAAATCAAAAATCGAAAATCGACAATCGAAAATACAAAATCGAAAATCGAGAAAATCGTAAATTGAAAATCGAAAATCGAAAATCGAAAATCGAAAATCGAAAATCGAAAATCGAAAATCGAGAATCAAAAATCCAAAATCCAAAAATCAAAAATCGAAAATCGAAAATCGAAAATACAAAATCGAAAATCGAGAAAATCGTAAATTGAAAATTGAAAATCGAAAATCGAAAATCGAAAATCAAAAATCGAAAATCGCAAATCGAAAATCGAGAAAATCGTAAATTGAAAATTGAAAATCGAAAATCGAAAATCGAAAATCGAAAATCGAAAATCGAAAATCGAAAATCGAAAATCGAAAATCGCAAATCGAAAATCGAAAATCGAAAATCGAAAATCGAAAATCGAAAATCGAGAATCGAAAATCATAAATCGAAAATCGAAAATCGAAAATCGAAAATCAAAAATCGAAAATCGAAAATCGAAAATCGAAAATCAAAAATCAAAAATCAAAAATCCAAAAATCAAAAATCGAAAATCGACAATCGAAAATACAAAATCGAAAATCGAGAAAATCGTAAATTGAAAATTGAAAATCGAAAATCGAAAATCGAAAATCGAAAATCGAAAATCGAAAATCGAAAATCGAAAATCGAAAATCGAAAATCAAAAATCGAAAATCGGAAATCGAAAATCGACAATCGAAAATCGAAAATACAAAATCGAGAAAATCATAAATTGAAAATCGAAAATCGAAAATCGAAAATCGAAAATCTAAAATTGAAAATTGAAAATTGAAAATTGAAAATCAAAAATCAAAAATCGAAAATCAAAAATCCAAAAATCAAAAATCGAAAATCGAAAATCGACAATTGAAAATACAAAATCGAAAATCGAGAAAATCGTAAATTGAAAATTGAAAATCGAAAATCGAAAATCGAAAATCGACAATCGAAAATACAAAATCGAAAATCGAGAAAATCGTAAATTGAAAATTGAAAATTGAAAATTGAAAATCAAAAATCAAAAATCAAAAATCAAAAATCCAAAAATCAAAAATCGAAAATCGAAAATCGAAAATCGAAAATCGAAAATCGAAAATCGAAAATCGAAAATCGAAAATCGAAAATCGAGTATCGAAAATCGAAAATTGAAAATCGAAAATTGAAAATCAAAATCGAAAATTGAAAATCAAAAATCCAAAAATCAAAAATCGAAAATCGGAAATCGAAAATCGACAATCGAAAATCGAAAATACAAAATCGAAAATCGAGAAAATCGTAAATTGAAAATTGAAAATCGAAAATCGAAAATCGAAAATCGAAAATCGAAAATCGAAAATCGAAAATCGAAAATCAAAAATCGAAAATCGAAAATCGAAAATCGAAAATCAAAAATCCAAAAATCAAAAATCGAAAATCCAAAAATCAAAAATCGAAAATCGACAATCGAAAATCGAAAATACAAAATCGAAAATCGAGAAAATCGAAAATTGAAAATTGAAAATCGAAAATCGAAAATCAAAAATCGAAAATCGAAAATCGAAAATCGAAAATCGAAAATCGAAAATCGAAAATCGAAAATCGAAAATCGAAAATCGAAAATCGAAAATCGAAAATCGAAAATCGAAAATTGAAAATTGAAAATTGAAAATCAAAATCGAAAATTGAAAATCAAAAATCAAAAATCCAAAAATCAAAAATCGAAAATCGGAAATCGAAAATCGACAATCGAAAATCGAAAATCGAGAAAATCGTAAATTGAAAATTGAAAATCGAAAATCGAAAATCGAAAATCGAAAATCAAAAATCAAAAATCGAAAATTGAAAATTGAAAATCGAAAATCGAAAATCAAAAATCCAAAAATCAAAAATCGAAAATCCAAAAATCAAAAATCGAAAATCGAAAATCGACAATCGAAAATCGAAAATACAAAATCGAAAATCGAGAAAATCGAAAATTGAAAATTGAAAATCGAAAATCGAAAATCGAAAATCGAAAATCAAAAATCGAAAATCGAAAATCGAAAATCGAAAATCGAAAATCGAAAATCGAAAATCGAAAATCGAAAATTGAAAATTGAAAATCAAAATCGAAAATTGAAAATCAAAAATCAAAAATCCAAAAATCAAAAATCGAAAATCGGAAATCGAAAATCGACAATCGAAAATCGAAAATCGAGAAAATCGTAAATTGAAAATTGAAAATCGAAAATCGAAAATCGAAAATCGAAAATCGAAAATCGAAAATCGAAAATCGAAAATCAAAAATCGAAAATCAAAAATCCAAAAATCAAAAATCGAAAATCCAAAAATCAAAAATCGAAAATCGAAAATCGAAAATCCAAAATCGAAAATCGAAAATCGAAAATGGAAAATCGAAAATCGAAAATCGAAAATCGAAAATCCAAAATCGAAAATGGAAAATCGAAAATCGAAAAGTGCCAGCACCTGTTGCAGGGGGGAAATAATAGGGACATTTGCTACAGTTTCGACTCAAGAAAAACTTATGTAATAGGCAAGCCAAATTTGTCAAATGTATAGAGAGCCATCAAATAACCCAATGTCAAAAGAACGAAATGTTATACCAACTTATGCACTGTGTGGAGAAATAGGTCATCCGGCTTACTACAAAGGATGCCAGGGGTATCAATAAAAGTTAATTGCTCAACTACTAAGAACCATTAGTAATATAATGAAAATGCTGACCGAATTTCAGTCAAAAGTGAGATTAAATTTCAGCCAGCATACTAATATTCTGGATATACTAGAATATAATTCCAAGCCAACAAACAAACCGCTAAACCATAAAAAGAAAATGACTGTTCCTACGTATAATTACCTGGATTCTAATGGGTTTAATGCAAGACCCAAGAACTAGATGTATTTATGAGAACCACTTGATAGATGTAGCTTAAATATCAGTTTTTAATATCAATTATAACAACGTCAAACATACTGCGTGTGGATCTCAACTCATAACACCAGGAAATGGAAAAGAACTCCTAGATGCAATCAGGTATGCTGATTGGCCCAAACATATTAGGTATGCCAATTGGCTCAAACTTCCAAATTTCGCCATTACAACATAAACACGTCGATGGCATTTGTGTTATTGTAAAGACTATTGAAGCTGTGATTAAGGTTGCGATAGTTGAAGCGCTTTCGAATTTTGATAATGCTGATGTAAATTAGGACTTATATAAGTGAACCGCGAAAGAGTTGTGAGTGCATTAAGCCTCAAAAAATAGTTATCTTATCGATTTTTACCGGTCTTTGTCAAAAATCAAAAATCGAAAGTCGAAAATTAACAAAATTGAAAATCTAAAATCATAAATCGAAAATCAAAAATCGAAAATCGAAAATCGAAAATCGAAAATCGACAATCGAAAATCGAAAATCGAAAATCGAAAATCGAAAATCGAAAATCGAAAATCGAAAATCGAAAATCGAAAATCGAAAATGGAAAATCGAAAATCGAAAATGGAAAATCGAAAATCGAAAATCGAAAATCGAAAATCGAAAATTGAAAATCGAAAATCGAAAATCGAAAATCGAAAATCGAAAATCGAAAATCGAAAATCGACAATCGAAAATCGAAAATCGAAAATCGAAAATCGAAAATCGAAAATCGAAAATTGAAAATTGAAAATCGAAAATCGAAAATCGAAAATCGAAAATCGAAAATCGAAAATCGAAAATCGAAAATCGAAAATCGAAAATCGAAAATCGAAAATCGAAAATCGAAAATCGAAAATCGAAAATCGAAAATCGAAAATCGAAAATCGAAAATCGAAAATCGAAAATGGAAAATCGAAAATCGAAAATCAAAAATCGAAAATCGGAAATCGAAAATCGACAATCGAAAGTCGAAAGTCGAAAATCGACAATCGAAAATACAAAATCGAAAATCGAGAAAATCGTAAATTGAAAATTGAAAATCGAAAATCGAAAATCGAAAATCGAAAATCGAAAATCGAAAATCGAAAATCGAAAATCAAAAATACAAAATCGAAAATCGAGAAAATCGTAAATTGAAAATTGAAAATTGAAAATCGAAAATCGAAAATCGAAAATCGAAAGTCGAAAGTCGAAAATCGAAAATTGAAAATCGAAAATCGAAAATCGTAAATCAAAAATCAAAACTCGAAAATCGAAAATCGAAAATCCAAAATCGAAAATCGAAAATCGAATAACGAATATCGAAAATCGAAAATCGAAAATCGAAAATCGAAAATCGAAAATCGAAAATCGAAAATCGAAAATCGAAAATCGAAAATCGAAAATCGAAAATCGAAAATCGAAAATCGAAAATCGAAAATCGAAAATCGAAAATCGAAAATCGAAAATCGAAAATGAAAAATCGAAAATCGAAAATCGAAAATCGAAAATCGAAAATCGAAAATCGAAAATCGAAAATCGAAAATCGAAAATCGAAAATCGAAAATCGAAAATCGAAAATCGAAAATCGAAAATCGAAAATCGAAAATCGAAAATTGAAAATCGAAAATCGAAAATCGAAAATCAAAAATCGAGAAAATCGAAAATCAAAAATCGAAAATCAAAAATCGAAAATCGAAAATCGAATATCGAAAGTCGAAAGTCGAAAGTCGACAATCGAAAATCGAAAATCGACAATCGAAAATACAAAATCGAAAATCGAGAAAATCGTTAATTGAAAATTGAAAATCGAAAATCGAAAATCGAAAATCGAAAATCGACAATCGAAAATCAAAAATACAAAATCGAAAATCGAGAAAATCGTAAATTGAAAATTGAAAATTGAAAATCGAAAATCGAAAATCGAAAATCGAAAATCGAAAATCGAAAGTCGAAAGTCGAAAATCGAAAATTGAAAATCGAAAATCGAAAATCGTAAATCAAAAATCAAAACTCGAAAATCGAAAATCGAAAATCCAAAATCCAAAATCGAAAATCGAAAATCGAAAATCGAATATCGAATATCGAAAATCGAAAATCGAAAATCGAAAATCGAAAATCGAAAATCGAAAATCGAAAATCGAAAATCGAAAATGGAAAATCGAAAGTCGAAAGTCGAAAATCGAAAATCGACAATCGAAAATACAAAATCGAAAATCGAGAAAATCGTAAATTGAAAATTGAAAATCGAAAATCGAAAATCGACAATCGAAAATCAAAAATACAAAATCGAAAATCGAGAAAATCGTAAATTGAAAATTGAAAATTGAAAATCGAAAATCGAAAATCGAAAATCGAAAATCGAAAATCGAAAATCGAAAATCGAAAATCGAAAATCGAAAATCGAAAGTCGAAAGTCGAAAATCGAAAATTGAAAATCGAAAATCGAAAATCGTAAATCAAAAATCAAAACTCGAAAATCGAAAATCGAAAATCCAAAATCGAAAATCGAAAATCGAATATCGAATATCGAAAATCGAAAATCGAAAATCGAAAATCGAAAATCGAAAATCGAAAATCGAAAATCGAAAATCGAAAATCGAAAATCGAAAATCGAAAATCGAAAATCGAAAATCGAAAATCGAAAATCGAAAATCGAAAATCGAAAATCGAAAATCGAAAATCGAAAATCGAAAATCGAAAATCGAAAATCGACAATCGAAAATACAAAATCGAAAATCGAGAAAATCGTAAATTGAAAATTGAAAATCGAAAATCGAAAATCGAAAATCGAAAATCGAAAATCGACAATCGAAAATCAAAAATACAAAATCGAAAATCGAGAAAATCGTAAATTGAAAATTGAAAATTGAAAATCGAAAATCGAAAATCGAAAATCGAAAATCGAAAGTCGAAAGTCGAAAATCGAAAATTGAAAATCGAAAATCGAAAATCGTAAATCAAAAATCAAAACTCGAAAATCGAAAATCGAAAATCGAAAATCCAAAATCGAAAATCGAAAATCGAATATCGAATATCGAAAATCGAAAATCGAAAATCGAAAATCGAAAATCGAAAATCGAAAATCGAAAATGGAAAATCGAAAATCGAAAATCGAAAATCGAAAATCGAAAATCGAAAATCGAAAATCGAAAATCGAAAATCGAAAATCGAAAATTGAAAATTGAAAATTGAAAATCAAAAATCAAAAATCCAAAAATCAAAAATCGAAAATCGACAATCGAAAATACAAAATCGAAAATCGAGAAAATCGTAAATTGAAAATCGAAAATCGAAAATCGAAAATCGAAAATCGAAAATCGAAAATCGAAAATCGAGAATCAAAAATCCAAAATCCAAAAATCAAAAATCGAAAATCGAAAATCGAAAATACAAAATCGAAAATCGAGAAAATCGTAAATTGAAAATTGAAAATCGAAAATCGAAAATCGAAAATCAAAAATCGAAAATCGCAAATCGAAAATCGAGAAAATCGTAAATTGAAAATTGAAAATCGAAAATCGAAAATCGAAAATCGAAAATCGAAAATCGAAAATCGAAAATCGAAAATCGAAAATCGCAAATCGAAAATCGAAAATCGAAAATCGAAAATCGAAAATCGAAAATCGAGAATCGAAAATCATAAATCGAAAATCGAAAATCGAAAATCGAAAATCAAAAATCGAAAATCGAAAATCGAAAATCGAAAATCAAAAATCAAAAATCAAAAATCCAAAAATCAAAAATCGAAAATCGACAATCGAAAATACAAAATCGAAAATCGAGAAAATCGTAAATTGAAAATTGAAAATCGAAAATCGAAAATCGAAAATCGAAAATCGAAAATCGAAAATCGAAAATCGAAAATCGAAAATCGAAAATCGAAAATCAAAAATCGAAAATCGGAAATCGAAAATCGACAATCGAAAATCGAAAATACAAAATCGAGAAAATCATAAATTGAAAATCGAAAATCGAAAATCGAAAATCGAAAATCTAAAATTGAAAATTGAAAATTGAAAATTGAAAATCAAAAATCAAAAATCGAAAATCAAAAATCCAAAAATCAAAAATCGAAAATCGAAAATCGAAAATCGACAATTGAAAATACAAAATCGAAAATCGAGAAAATCGTAAATTGAAAATTGAAAATCGAAAATCGAAAATCGAAAATCGACAATCGAAAATACAAAATCGAAAATCGAGAAAATCGTAAATTGAAAATTGAAAATTGAAAATTGAAAATCAAAAATCAAAAATCAAAAATCAAAAATCCAAAAATCAAAAATCGAAAATCGAAAATCGAAAATCGAAAATCGAAAATCGAAAATCGAAAATCGAAAATCGAAAATCGAAAATCGAAAATCGAAAATCGAGTATCGAAAATCGAAAATTGAAAATCGAAAATTGAAAATCAAAATCGAAAATTGAAAATCAAAAATCCAAAAATCAAAAATCGAAAATCGGAAATCGAAAATCGACAATCGAAAATCGAAAATACAAAATCGAAAATCGAGAAAATCGTAAATTGAAAATTGAAAATCGAAAATCGAAAATCGAAAATCGAAAATCGAAAATCGAAAATCGAAAATCGAAAATCGAAAATCAAAAATCGAAAATCGAAAATCGAAAATCGAAAATCAAAAATCCAAAAATCAAAAATCGAAAATCCAAAAATCAAAAATCGAAAATCGACAATCGAAAATCGAAAATACAAAATCGAAAATCGAGAAAATCGAAAATTGAAAATTGAAAATCGAAAATCGAAAATCAAAAATCGAAAATCGAAAATCGAAAATCGAAAATCGAAAATCGAAAATCGAAAATCGAAAATCGAAAATCGAAAATCGAAAATCGAAAATCGAAAATCGAAAATCGAAAATTGAAAATTGAAAATTGAAAATCAAAATCGAAAATTGAAAATCAAAAATCAAAAATCCAAAAATCAAAAATCGAAAATCGGAAATCGAAAATCGACAATCGAAAATCGAAAATCGAGAAAATCGTAAATTGAAAATTGAAAATCGAAAATCGAAAATCGAAAATCGAAAATCAAAAATCAAAAATCGAAAATTGAAAATTGAAAATCGAAAATCGAAAATCAAAAATCCAAAAATCAAAAATCGAAAATCCAAAAATCAAAAATCGAAAATCGAAAATCGACAATCGAAAATCGAAAATACAAAATCGAAAATCGAGAAAATCGAAAATTGAAAATTGAAAATCGAAAATCGAAAATCGAAAATCGAAAATCAAAAATCGAAAATCGAAAATCGAAAATCGAAAATCGAAAATCGAAAATCGAAAATCGAAAATCGAAAATTGAAAATTGAAAATCAAAATCGAAAATTGAAAATCAAAAATCAAAAATCCAAAAATCAAAAATCGAAAATCGGAAATCGAAAATCGACAATCGAAAATCGAAAATCGAGAAAATCGTAAATTGAAAATTGAAAATCGAAAATCGAAAATCGAAAATCGAAAATCGAAAATCGAAAATCGAAAATCGAAAATCAAAAATCGAAAATCAAAAATCCAAAAATCAAAAATCGAAAATCCAAAAATCAAAAATCGAAAATCGAAAATCCAAAATCGAAAATCGAAAATCGAAAATGGAAAATCGAAAATCGAAAATCGAAAATCGAAAATCCAAAATCGAAAATGGAAAATCGAAAATCGTAAATCGAAAATCGAAAATCAAAAATCCAAAAATCAAAAATCGAAAATCGAAAATCGACAATCGAAAATACAAAATCGAAAATCGAGAAAATCGTAAATTGAAAATTGAAAATCAAAAATCAAAAATCAAAAATCAAAAAATCAAAAATCGAAAATCGAAAATCGAAAATCGAAAATCGAAAATCGAAAATCGACAATCGAAAATCGAAAATCGAAAATCGAAAATCGAAAATCGAAAATCGAAAATCGAAAATCGAAAATCGAAAATCGAAAATCGAAAATCGAAAATCGAAAATCGAAAATCGAAAATCGAAAATCGAAAATCGAAAATCGAAAATCGAAAATCGAAAATTGAAAATTGAAAATCAAAATTGAAAATTGAAAATTGAAAATTGAAAATTGAAAATTGAAAATTGAAAATTGAAAATTGAAAATTGAAAATTGAAAATTGAAAATTGAAAATTGAAAATTGAAAATTGAAAATTGAAAATCAAAAATCAAAAATCAAAAATCAAAATCCAAAAATCAAAAATCGAAAATCGGAAATCGAAAATCGAAAATACAAAATCGAAAATCGAGAAAATCGTAAATTGAAAATTGAAAATCGAAAATCGAAAGTCGAAAATCGAAAATTGAAAATCGAAAATCGAAAATCGAAAATCGAAAATCGAAAATCGAAAATCGAAAATCGAAAATCGAAAATCGAAAATCGAAAATCGAAAATCGAAAATCGAAAATCGAGAAAATCGTAAATTGAAAATTGAAAATTGAAAATTGAAAATTGAAAATCAAAAATCAAAAATCAAAAATCAAAAATCCAAAAATCAAAAATCGAAAATCGAAAATCGAAAATCGAAAATCGAAAATCGAAAATCGAAAATCGAAAATCGAAAATCGAAAATCGAAAATCGAAAATCGAGTATCGAAAATCGAAAATTGAAAATCGAAAATTGAAAATCAAAATCGAAAATTGAAAATCAAAAATCCAAAAATCAAAAATCGAAAATCGGAAATCGAAAATCGACAATCGAAAATCGAAAATACAAAATCGAAAATCGAGAAAATCGTAAATTGAAAATTGAAAATCGAAAATCGAAAATCGAAAATCGAAAATCGAAAATCGAAAATCGAAAATCGAAAATCAAAAATCGAAAATCGAAAATCGAAAATCGAAAATCAAAAATCCAAAAATCAAAAATCGAAAATCCAAAAATCAAAAATCGAAAATCGACAATCGAAAATCGAAAATACAAAATCGAAAATCGAGAAAATCGAAAATTGAAAATTGAAAATCGAAAATCGAAAATCAAAAATCGAAAATCGAAAATCGAAAATCGAAAATCGAAAATCGAAAATCGAAAATCGAAAATCGAAAATCGAAAATCGAAAATCGAAAATCGAAAATCGAAAATCGAAAATCGAAAATCGAAAATTGAAAATTGAAAATTGAAAATCAAAATCGAAAATTGAAAATCAAAAATCAAAAATCCAAAAATCAAAAATCGAAAATCGGAAATCGAAAATCGACAATCGAAAATCGAAAATCGAGAAAATCGTAAATTGAAAATTGAAAATCGAAAATCGAAAATCGAAAATCGAAAATCGAAAATCAAAAATCAAAAATCGAAAATTGAAAATTGAAAATCGAAAATCGAAAATCAAAAATCCAAAAATCAAAAATCGAAAATCCAAAAATCAAAAATCGAAAATCGAAAATCGACAATCGAAAATCGAAAATACAAAATCGAAAATCGAGAAAATCGAAAATTGAAAATTGAAAATCGAAAATCGAAAATCGAAAATCGAAAATCAAAAATCGAAAATCGAAAATCGAAAATCGAAAATCGAAAATCGAAAATCGAAAATCGAAAATCGAAAATTGAAAATTGAAAATCAAAATCGAAAATTGAAAATCAAAAATCAAAAATCCAAAAATCAAAAATCGAAAATCGGAAATCGAAAATCGACAATCGAAAATCGAAAATCGAGAAAATCGTAAATTGAAAATTGAAAATCGAAAATCGAAAATCGAAAATCGAAAATCGAAAATCGAAAATCGAAAATCGAAAATCAAAAATCGAAAATCAAAAATCCAAAAATCAAAAATCGAAAATCCAAAAATCAAAAATCGAAAATCGAAAATCGAAAATCCAAAATCGAAAATCGAAAATCGAAAATGGAAAATCGAAAATCGAAAATCGAAAATCGAAAATCCAAAATCGAAAATGGAAAATCGAAAATCGTAAATCGAAAATCGAAAATCAAAAATCCAAAAATCAAAAATCGAAAATCGAAAATCGACAATCGAAAATACAAAATCGAAAATCGAGAAAATCGTAAATTGAAAATTGAAAATCAAAAATCAAAAATCAAAAATCAAAAAATCAAAAATCGAAAATCGAAAATCGAAAATCGAAAATCGAAAATCGAAAATCGACAATCGAAAATCGAAAATCGAAAATCGAAAATCGAAAATCGAAAATCGAAAATCGAAAATCGAAAATCGAAAATCGAAAATCGAAAATCGAAAATCGAAAATCGAAAATCGAAAATCGAAAATCGAAAATCGAAAATCGAAAATTGAAAATTGAAAATCAAAATTGAAAATTGAAAATTGAAAATTGAAAATTGAAAATTGAAAATTGAAAATTGAAAATTGAAAATTGAAAATTGAAAATTGAAAATTGAAAATTGAAAATTGAAAATTGAAAATTGAAAATCAAAAATCAAAAATCAAAATCCAAAAATCAAAAATCGAAAATCGGAAATCGAAAATCGAAAATACAAAATCGAAAATCGAGAAAATCGTAAATTGAAAATTGAAAATCGAAAATCGAAAGTCGAAAATCGAAAATTGAAAATCGAAAATCGAAAATCGAAAATCGAAAATCGAAAATCGAAAATCGAAAATCGAAAATCGAAAATCGAAAATCGAAAATCGAAAATCGAAAATCGAAAATCGAAAATCGAAAATCGAAAATCGAAAATCGAAAATCGAAAATCGAAAATCGAAAATCGAAAACCGAAAATCGAAAATTGAAAATTGAAAATCAAAAATCAAAAATCGAAAATCGAAAATCCAAAAATCAAAAATCGAAAATCGAAAATCGAAAATCGACAATCGAAAATACAAAATCGAAAATCGAGAAAATCGTAAATTGAAAATCGAAAATACAAAATCGAAAATCGAAAATCGAAAATCGAAAATCGAAAATCGAAAATCGAAAGTCGAAAATCGAAAATTGAAAATCGAAAATCGAAAATCGAAAATCGAAAATCGAAAATCGAAAATCGAAAATCGAAAATCGAAAATCGAAAATAGAAAATCGAAAATCGAAAATCGAAAATCGAAAATCGAAAATCGAAAATCGAAAATCGAAAATCAAAAATCAAAAATCAAAAAATCAAAAATCGAAAATCGAAAATCAAAAATCGAAAATCAAAAATCGAAAATCAAAAATCGAAAATCGAAATTCGAAAATCAAAAATTGAACAAATTGTCAGGTGGTGATATTTCATGAAGAAAACCAACCTTTTGGCCTACACATCAACAAGATTCCTGATTTGATTGACTTCTATAAATCGAAAGGACTTTTATAAATCGAATTACATTGAAGTCGAAGGCATTGACGACATTACTTCCGATCACACACCGGTATAAATGACTCTGCGATGTTTTTCTTTGTTACTGCCTAGTAGCAATTCATTCAACAGCCAGATTACTGAATTTCCAGTTAGTTGTTCTAGAATGTAGAAATAAAACCCGGACAACTCATTTCAAGCAGCTTGTACTTCATTGTAAGACATCTTATAGTTTTTGATTTCCTCCCAATTGCTAATCATGTTGTATTGAATTGCGAGCATCCAGTTGAAGTTCGTGGAGATATTATGAAGACCAGCGGTTCCGTAAATCTTGCACCATCTTTACGACCAAGATCCATCTTCTTTTTAGTCCCATTTGGGAATTCATAATTCCCAAATACAAAATGTCCTTTTGTTAGTCTATATCAGATGCATTGTTGGTTAGTGGAGTTAGTGGTCAAGAATTTAGGACGGCATCGATTTGAGTGGTGAGAGTATTTAACTCTTCGAATGTTAGAGTTGATTCTCCTATCACTCTCATGATGTTTTGCGGATTTTATTCCTGTTTCCCAAATTTTACCAAAGTGTGGAGTGTGGAGGAATAAAGTGACAGGTTGTCACATTATTAGCTAACAGGGCTGTTATGTCGTGAGAAAGTGTTCTCCTAGCTGTTCGTTACAGAATTTGCTCCAATTGACCAAGAATATATCTGTACAAAAACGGAGCCTGGAGATAAACCTTTTGTATGCTGCTATGAATGCCTCTTTACAACAGAGGCTATATCAATGTGGATGGCTTTTGTCAACATGCATACGAGAAGGGCGATGTATCACTTTTAGGATTTGTTGCCTCTACCTTTGGTTGTTCTATGTGGTTCATGTGGTTTAGATCGATATATTCTTCTGATATGTATTCTGTGGTCTCTATTCGCCAGTGCTTGTAGCAACTCTGACCTCTGCTGTTGGTAATAATACAAGGCGTTGTTGATTAGTTATAAAGGTTTGTGTTGTTCTCTTGTTGGTTGGCCTTGACATACAATACAGCGTACAGTGGATGTGCTTGTACCTTTTGCTGTAATACCTCTGGGATGTTGAGTAAAACACCGAACACAGGTGTTTGTTTCGCTGATCACTTTGTTTCTGTCTAGTGTTGGAATTAGCTTGAATTGACTGCATTCCTGCAACTGATGTTTTCATTGACATCATTTTAAAAGAGACTGGCTATTGACGGTTGTGGCATGTACACGTTTTAGTGGTGCTATTGGCTGTGGTGGAGTGTTTTTCATTTTTGTGGTTTCCATAGCCTCTAATGATTGAAATCACTTTTCCAGAAAATTTAGAAATCCTGTTATTTGTTGAATTTCTCTCGGTTTTTCTAACTTTGTTTTGTAAGGCCTAGTAGATTCAGGATGTTAACCTAGAATGAACATTACTAGTGCTTCGAACGGAGAATTAATATTTAGCTTGCTGATGTCTCCCAGGTTTTCTTGGAATTGTCACCAGTTGTTGAGAGGTGACTAGTTAACTGGGCTGCTCTTTTCTATGCAGTTGAATTCAAGTAAGTCATCTTTATTGTATCGGATATTTGGTTGTTGTTGGGAATGAGCTCAGTGAATATGTCGTAAAACGAACTCCACTGCTCATAAAACGTTGGTAGCTGTACTTTGAGTTACTGTATCCTGGTTTCTTCAGAAGGTGTTGTTATTTTTGTATGCTTATCACATTATTACATTTTCCACTCTATTTTTAAGAGTTTCATAGTGGTCATCGTGGAAGTAATTACTTGTTTGTTTGTCTTCTTCCATTTCTACTAGAATCTCTTGATGTTGTTGGTAAATTAATTTTGTTTCTTTGGAAAATTGTTCTATTTTTAGATTCATATATTCTACTGGATTCTTTTTGTTGTTCAATGATTTTTGATGGAGTTTATTTTCCGGTACAAATTCCTCATCAGAACATCTTTTTAAGCGGATAGGTTAACATCTGACCATTTCTTCAAGTATTACCATACAATATATTCAGGCACATCGATTTCTTCCATTCCAAATGCAGAATTAAAGATTTGATGCGTTACATCCAGTGACTTCGCCAAAATAAATATTGGTGAGTTATAAGTAGCATACTTGCCCTCTCAGTACTACATTTCTCAACTGGTTCACCATACCAAAATTTGGTTATACATTCAGTCATTTTGCATTATAGGGTTATTCTTTAGCATAGTTAGGTTTGATTATACTAACCCAAAACAATTTCAACGCAATGGAAGCAGTGTATGGAATGTAAACTAACAAAGGCATTCTTCATATTTGACAGTAAGAAGATTTTATTAGGAATCTAAGGGCCTGATCGTTAACATTGGTTTCTTTTTTATAAAGTATATTTGGGTTGATGGTCGGATTTATGTCCCTCAATTTAAACATCTTCTTGGTTCAATCTTCCGCAGTCTAATTTTATTTTAATTTATAAAAAATGACAGATGAATGAAAAAATAGGGTTTTAATTTGATTCAAATTTTAATGTGTTCGAGTAGAACGCTTATTTTGGAATGACCAAACTTGTTTTACACGTAAGTCAACCAAATATTAAATACTATGGCGAAATATTATGGCTATTGTCAGGATGATGTCACTGGCGACAGTTGATGTATAAATATATTTTCATTAATGCCATCGACATATACCACCAGAGCAAAATTAAACTATTAATTGGTTAGTGGGAAACATAATTGAGTTGATTTAATATTATTCCGGATTTCTGAACATCCCGGCCGCCTTGAACGTCGAAAGGTTCAACTGGAAGTAAGGCTAATTTGTGGATTGGTCGAACAAATTCTCCACCTTCAGTTTTAATGGTATAACCACTCGAATTAATCCATCATTTCCAGGATGAAGGTTTACTATTCGGCCTACGGTGTATTGATTGGTGATAGGATTGGCTTCCTTGTTGAGAACCAAGTCGTCGATTCTCAGGTTAGGTTGTTTAGTCGGCCACTTGGATCGAGGCTGAAGCGAAGTTAAGTACTCGTGGTACCATCTTTTCCAAAAATTCTGAGTGAGCTTTTGTACTAGCTGCTATTGAAGTAAACGGCTGGTTGAAGTTTTAGTTAATTTCGGTCCGGGTATTATGATTGATTGATGCCCAATCAAAAAATGGGATGGTGTCAATATATTCAGTTGATCTGCTGCCAATTGACACTTTGGTCGTGCATTAATTGCATCATGCCCTCAATTTGACTCAGAAGTGTGTGGAGTTCTTCATAGGTTAAGGTGTGCTCGCCAATGACTCGATAAAGTTGGGTTTTCGCCGATTTGACTGCCGCGGCCCACAGTCCTCCAAAGTGAGGGGAATTTGGAGGGATGCAATGCTATAGTTGATTTTAAATTCTCTAAAAATAAACGAAGACATTAAATGTATGTTATGTTGAAAGAATTCGTTAAGTTCACGTAATTGGTTGTTTGCCCCCTTAAAGTTGGAAGCGTTATCGTTTAACCTGTTGGGTGCTCAATATGGATGGCCTTGATCGATAAACACACAAATATACAAATATATGTTTTATACGCTCGTTGGCCGCTTCCTCGAACAGCATACGCCTTTATTGGACCCGTAAAATCTAATCCTACTCTTTGAAAAGGTCTTGCAATCTGAACACGTTCGGCTGGTATTTCGCCCATTTGTAGCGTCAAAAGTTTCTACTTTCGCTTGACACATTCTATGCAGTGATGAATGATAGATTTATACAGCTTGGAAGCCCCAATGATCCAGTATTGTGTACGCAATAGGCTGATTAAATGTGATTGTCCGCAGTATAAGTATCGAATATGTAATTGGCGAACAAGCTTTCGGATGGTCTCAGAATCTCCAGGAAGAATAATCGGGTGTTTGGTGATGTAAGGGGCTGGTGAACTCCCAGTTCAGCCATCAACTCTAAGTTATTTATCTCCAGTTTTGGTATCCATGAAAAGAGCAAGATTTTTCAGCTAACTGTTCGTTGGTAATGGATGGTTATCGGAGCTGGCCTTCATACCAGCTCTGAAATTCTTTGCTTGGATTTTCCGAAATATTTCATTTCTTGCCTCAAAATATTCGCAACGCTGAAGTCCACCTAGGATTTGAGTACCATGTCGATTGGATCGACAGTTTTTGATGAAGAGTTGAATAAATCGTAAGTCTCAAAACACCAATACACTGTTAACTTACTAACAGGGTCACGAATAGATTCATTTTACAATTGATTGCGTGCTTATCTTGAAAATATTATTCAAGCACATTCACATATAAATTTATACTAAGCGAAATATGAGTATTGAAAATACAGTAACACCCCTCCTCGCCACATTCAATATATGAATTCTTACAAATTAACGCTGCAACACTGTTGATTATCTAAACGTCGTCTATAATGTGCTTTAAATCTGCTTTATTCTTAACTATTAAGTCTAAGTATATATTGGCACTGCTACTGTACACTATAAATTTATTTCTACTACTCGAGTATTCACTTAGCTTAATAGAATATAATTCAAGGTCATATAAGTTATTTTGATGAAACTTTATAAACAATTCATTTGACGTTTAAATACTGTATGAGCAACAGTAGTGTCTCGTGATGCTTAAAATTACAAATTTCAAATCGATCGTTTACCTTGGAGGACGATGTCTTGCAACTGCTACTCAAGTAAGAATTTCGGTAATTACAGTGAATTGAAATTGGTCAGTAATTTTCTATAATTTTAGACCGCACCAAAATTTAAAGATCCGGAATGGGACTCGGCAAAACCTTACGATAGTATACCAAGCCCTCACGGTTTTAAGCAGAGGCGTGATTTCTTCAAGGGCGGAAGTCTTTATGATTTGCCAATGAAACAACTTCATCAAGAATTAAATCGGATATATGGCGATATTATACTGATTAAAGGTATACTGCGACGGAAAGATGTGGTGATGCTGTACGATCCAGTCGATTTTGAGAAATTATTTCGGACCGAAGGTATATGGCCGAAACGAAATGGTATGGAAACATTGACGTATTATCGAAAACATGTGCGACCTGATGTATATGGCGGATCGGGTGGCCTAATATCCGAGAATGGTGAGAAATGGGCACAATTTCGAACAAGTGTCAATCCGGTTATGATGCAACCGAAAGTGGTGAAACAGTATATTCCCGGTATCGATGCGATTGCGATAGAATTCACCGACAAGTAGGTATTTTCTCAATTTATTGGATTTGTACTGATCGAGATTAATTTTAGAATTCGACATGAACGCAACCAGAATAACGAAATGGGTGATAAGTTTTTATTGGACGTTGGTTTATGGGCACTCGAATCTATATCGTTTATTGCACTGGACACTCGACTTAATGTTATCTCGAGTGCGGATACGTCATCAGATGGATACAAAATAGTTGATTGTGCTCGAAGATTAATAAATCAGTCGTATAAACTTGAAGTTCTGCCATCGATATGGAAATATGTTAGTACTCCACTGTTCGTCAAGCAAATGAAAACGATGGACGAACTTACTGACTTAACGATGAAATATATTAACCAAGCGATGGAGAAATTTAAGGTGGCCGGAAATAATCAGTCGAACCGTACGACTGAAGAAAGTGTTTTACAAAAGCTGTTAAAAATCGATAAGACCATAGCATTCGTAATGGCATCGGATATGTTGTTGGCAGGTGCCGATTCAACTGGTTCACTAACCACTGGTATAATTTATTTACTAGCGAAAAATCCCGAAAAACAACAAAGATTACGAGACGAAGTTCTACGAATTCTGCCATCGAAGGATTCTCGCTTAAATTCGCAGGAGCTCGACAATTCACCATATTTGACGGCCGTTCTGAAAGAAGCAGCGCGACTTCAAACCGTTGTACAAGGTACGCAACGGGAAACCGCAGAAGATATTGTTCTTCAGGGTTATCAAATACCAAAAGGTACCAATGTTGCACCTGTCAATGCGTTTCTGTATCACAGTGATAAATATTTTCCGCAACCGGAGAAATTTTTACCCGAGCGTTGGTTGAAGAATGACCCATCGGTTGAAGCTATTAAGCTTAACAATCCGTTTGTGTATTTGCCCTTTGGATTTGGTGCTAGGGCTTGCATTGGTAAACGTTTTGCTGAGTTGGAAATGAAATGTTTGGTGACACGATTAGTGCGCAGTTATCAAATATCGTGGAATCAGGAGGCGGATCTTAAATATAAATCGGATTTCGTCAACACACCGCAGCCTCCAGTTAAATTTTGTTTTAAAGATTAAGAATACTGAATACATGCTTAATAAATAGATTATATATTTAATTGATGAACTGCAATTATTTTGCCACTGTAGTGATGTATTTACAGTTGGAAAATGAAAAAGCTTGAAACGTTTGGCGAACAGATAAAAGTTTTTGGATTCGCCTTGCCAGAGGGTAGCTGGGAAATAAAATACACCCACTGGCCAAAACTAGTGCATCAGACAGAAATATAAGCCCCATATCGCCATTCGAACTCAAAAACTCGCCTATACATTGGCCGAACAAAAACCAAATAAAGTAAATTTAAATTAAAGTGGAGACTCTGCAAAACATCATCCCCAAAGGTATCTCTAACACAAGGTAATGAAAAACCAAAACAACCTCAACATGTACCCCAAATAGCACCACCAATCAATGTGAGCAGTGTTAGAGATTTCAGAGTGAAGTCTCTGTATTGTCTACTGTATTGTCAGTACCAGAAAAATCTGCTCAGTCTCAGTAATATCCATAAACGATATCAAAATAACAACGTGTAACTCAATATTGAAAGATGGAACAGAGTCGTAATACAAGGTTTACCGTCGACCACCGATCACAAATAGATCAGCAGCGATCGAGCATAAATTACCTTAAAAGGTAATAGGTGTACCTCAGTGCACAAGTGGCCAACAGTTAGGATACACAAAAAAATTCTGTAATACGCAAACCTAGTTACGAAGGATGCCATAGGTGGATCAGAAAAAGCTCAAATAGTAAGAGACACGACACAACAGCAGTAGATCGCCTACTATGAGAGGATTCCTTGTACCAAGGCGACCAAAACCTTAAATACCAATCTGAATCAAGAAAGCAGCAAGGTAAACGAGGCAACCATTACTAATATACTAAAATAGGTCACCAAATTTTGGGTATTACATCTCATCAGGCATAATATGCTACCGGACTTTATGTTCATACTATGTGCAATTCGTATATATACGTTTAGTCGTGACGCTACAGTACTAGTGAATTACAAGAACTTAACCCGAAATATCGATTTTATTGTGGCGTCAGATAAATTGCGATTTATTTGAGTTGCTCTGGATGCCACCTTACCCCCCGAAAGTGAATTCCCCCCCCCCCCCCTCGGTTTGATTATGATCGGTTGGGGTGCCTGAATTTGCCCGCCTAGTGATTAGGCTTGTTGCGACATGAAACGAACCTGACTGCATGCTGTATTTGTGGGTGCCCGCATTCGCCCATCTTATTGAGTTTGGCTTTGTTGCAGCATGCAACGAAGTTCCTGGAAATATCTGTTCCTTGAGCACGAAACATCGCCACAAGACTCCCCCGCAAGTGAGTCTTCCTCCCTAAGTGTTTCCGAACATTTGCACATAGTATGCCGTCAATTGAAATGGTTTGATTTTTTCCACTAATTGACACGGTAAATTGTTTTCGAAGGCGTCTATAATGAATTTAAATGGACTTTCGTAGGGAGGTGCTAATCCCGTGTGAACCTTATTTGTTCTTACGAACACAAAATCACAAGTAACAAGTGGCTTTGGCACAAAAACGTCCTCATGTTTAGACTGACGTGGTGATTTCGGAACAAGATCCTGCATGGTTTGTCTCATTTGGTCGGAGACTGTGTCGCTATAGTTGGTAAAGGTGAAAGAGAATTTCGACGAAGAACTCACGGTTTGTCCATAAACCATTTCAGCAGGTGAACACTTCAAATCTTCTTTCACTATTGCTCGGAAACCAATTAAAACGATCGATAGTTTCGAACTTCAATGGATTGTATTTTTTCTGGCCATTAAAGCAGCTTTGAGTTGCCGGTGGAGGCGTTCGACCATACCATTGGCCTGTGGATGATAAGCCGTTGTACGTATACGAGTTGAGCCAAGGAGTTTTGTTAACTCAGTGAAAAGTTTGGACTCAAATAGCGTTCTTGATGAGTTGTTAAGGGGCACGTCGAATCGTAGTTATTGATAAATGTTGTGACAATGGTTGCAGCTGATATATTTGTCATGCAACAAGCTTCGAGCCAGCAAGTGAAGTGATCGACACAAGTAAGAATATAACAGTATCCATATTTGAAGGAGGAAGTGGTTCTACGATGTCTATATGGATTTGTTCGAAACGACCTGATGGAATTTTGAATTGTCCGTGAGGTGATTTTGTATGCCGATGGACTTTAGTATGTTCTAACAAGACTGAGTCCATTGGCTTACGTCTTTGTATATGCTGGGCCCAAAATAACGAGCAGTAACCAATTTACGAGCAGCACGGACACCAGGATGTAACATGTTATGTAATGCGTCGAAGATAGCCCAACGTAGTGGTTCTGCGATGTACGGGCCGTTGTAACCAGGAGATGTTTCGCAGGATATTTCAAGACCAGATAGTTTGACAGGCGCTAGTTGCAGTGATGAACTATTGCGACATTCGGAACCAGAAAGTAAATCCTGAGGTTCTAGACTAGCTTGTTGTGAATCGACGATTGTTGTTAAGTCGAAGTGATTCTCGATTGTGGCCAGTTCGTTGTCGGTTGTGCGGGATAATGTGTCCGTGACAACGTTGTCTTGCCAAAAACATGAAACATGTCAGTGGTAAATTGACTAATATCACTGAATTGCTCTAGTCAGAGGTTTGTGGTCGGTGTAAATTGTAAAGTCCCGACCTTCAACATAATATCTGAAGTTTTTTACTGCTATATTGCGAGTAATTCCCGATCGAATGCGGAATACGTCTTTTCGGCATCCGTGTGTTTCTAAGAAAAGAATCCCAAAGGCTCCCAACACTTATTACCGTACTGTTGTAGAACAGCGCCGACAGCTGTTTTTGATGCATCGGTTGTATTGTAATACTAAGCTTTGAGTCGCTTAGTGGTGACGTAGAAGTGTTGTCTTCGCAAGTTAAGCCTTGAGCGACGTGAATGCTAGTTGGCATTCGTCGGGCCAAGAAATTTTTGTAGCTGTTTTGGGCTTACGTAGAAGTAATACCAGGTGGCTGTGCACTGGTGCTAGTATTTTAGCAAGCTTCGGTATAAATCGGTGGTTATAGTAATTTACCATGCCAGTGAATTGTTGGAACATGTAAAGTAATCCTACGCAAAATACTTACCTGGCATAATACGACTGTTTCATCATTCTTACCTAAAAATATCAACAAAGCCTAAAACGAAAATTGTAAATTAGTTTATAAGTAATACTTACCTCTACAAATGTTTCAATTCTCGTTAAGCTAATTTGCATTATCTACATTATAATTAAGTATAGATTTAATTAACAAATGAAATTTAATTTAGAATTTACTTACCTTAAGTTCTACGAACAATTGAATTGTTTTGACATTTCGTAGTTTTGCATTGTATTCATTTTTCGTAAATTATTTATTTATGTAGTATCAAGCGCGATACCGAAATTTATGATGGGTTTGCAGTGTTCTCCTTTATCATTGGTTTAAATCTTATCATTGGATTAAAACTTATCATTGGTTTAAAACTTAGATACACCGACAGTAAATTTCTTTTGATACGCTTAATTGTAAATGACTTCATTGTAAAAATTTAGCTGTAATAAATTTAGTATAAGTTTGGAAGCCGTACACTCCACTCATCTTATTATTAACACAGAATTCATTCATTCTACAAGTCGTTTCTCAGTGACGAGAAAATCAACACAGCTACTCAAATACATACATACATACTCATCTCGTTGGGACAAATAGCACGCCGCTTGTTTTATTTAGAATCTTAACTCTCAAGTGGATTGCTCCCAACCATATGGTCCTTCGAGCCGGATCTCACGACCGGTATCAACTAAATCAACTTTAACCTTTCTTCGGAATTCATTTTGGATTGAAGCGGATATCTATTACGTGAGTTGCTAAGGATTACCATCACGTGGAACTAAAATCTGAATATAGAACGGCAGTAATCACAGGTATTATTACATAAAGCCCATTTTATTTAATTAATAGTTGTGGTGTAAATTTTAAATTGGCGTGATTGAGAACTATTAAATAAAATAAGCCTTGTGAGTTAACGGTTATTCAACAATACCGCGTTATCTTTGAATTAACTAGCAATCAATAAACGAGATCGTGAAGGTATTCTTTCTCAACGAACACTCAATACCATAACGGCATATCCTCAAAAAGTCGTACTTGTGCAATAAAAATCACTGCTTTATTTATGTGCTACGATCTCAAAATTGTCTGATCCAGGGACTCACTCAAGTTATCGACAGCTTGCTCAAGTAATTATTCAACATACTTTTTACTCAACATATTAGTGCTCCGATTAGAACGTGGGTCAATATCAAGAGGTCAACCAAGGTCATTCAAAAACGTGCTCACTCGATTTCCACAAAACAAACGGTGAATTATAAATCTCTGTATTCGATACTCACTTGTTACGACCGCGTGCTCAAAAAGTTATTTCTGTGCTGTGATTAAACATATCTGCCCGATAAAGGCGTACTCAAGTATATACATATATTTTAATTATTACTCAATAAAAAAAGGTATATATTAAGTATATATTAAGTGAAATCTCAAAGTGAAAAAATTGCCACAATGGATCTAGCAACGCTAAAGAAACAACGCTCGGTTAATAAGACGAAACTTACAAATATCCTTAAATATATCCAACAAGCAACAGAATATACTTCTATTGAAGATTGCCGAACTCGGTTGCAGCGGGTGGAAAAATTAATGGAAGAATTCACCGCCATTGAAAATAAAATTTTTGGCCTAGACGAAAAGGAGGAAACTGATGCGGTATACGAGGAGAATTATTATAACGCAATCACGGGTCTCAACACGTTAATTCGTGCACGGTCAACAGGTCAAGGTGCATCATTAGACATGTCACTAAATGCAACAATCGGCACACAGTCAGAAGTAAAGCTACCGAAACTACACATTCCACAATTCTCGGGCGAATATGCGGAATGGCAATCGTTCTACGATTTGTTCTGCACCACTATCCACGAATCACCATCTCTTAACCCGGTGCAAAAATTTCAATATTTAAAGGGATCTTTGCGTGGAGAAGCTGCAATGTTGGTGCGGCACATCAGTATCACAGAAGGAAATTATATTGGTGCTTTAAACAAGTTGAAAGAACGGTACGATAGAAAGAAGCACATCATCAACTCTTTTATAAAAACCTTTATAGACCAACCTCAACTTCATACTGAAAATGTTTCAAGTATCAAAAAACTGATGGATACGTCAGATGAAATAATCCGGGGTTTAAAGGCTCTTGGAGAAACCGCAGAAGCGCGCGATCCCTGGCTGATTTTTATTTTAATGAATAAGTTAGACGAAAATTCAAAAATCTCTGGGCGCAAACTGCAACTGATTTAGAAAATCCTAAACTTCCAGACTTCTTTGCATTTCTGTCTAAAAGAATTGATACCCTCGAGTCACTAGCATCTACTTCTAAGCGCACCATTTCGAAACCAACTATTAAGACTCATGTTACAACTAATCCTTTATCACTCAAAGAGATTCAACCAAATTGCGCAATGTGTAAAAAAATTGGACATTCAACACTTCAGTGTATGGATTTTAATAAACTCGATGCAAACCAACGCAGAGATTGGATCAAATCTAGCGGCAGGTGCTTTATTTGTTTAAGTTCGAAACATCCAATTTTCAAGTGTCCATCAAAATATCGATGTCAGATCTGTAAACTAAAACACCACACTTTACTACATGGAGCTGAAATCACACAACCGGTTGAAACTCAAGGATCCAGCAGTCCGGAAACAGTAGTTGCGCATTGTATAAAAGGTGATGCCCAATATTCAATTTTGCCAACAGCAGAGGTGAACGTGCTTGATGCGACAGGAAAAGTACTCAAATGTCGAGCCTTATTGGATTCTGGCTCACAGGCTAGCTTCATCACCGAAACTTGTAGCCAACGATTGCAACTAAAAAGAAGCCATGCTCGCATCTCAATCAAAGGTGTAGGTGAATCAGCTGCTGGCATAACTAAGGGCAAAGTAACATTGCAACTTGCGTCACTCCACACGAACGCAACTTTCAAAATCGAAGCTTTGGTACTACCAAAAATTTCCAGTGCATTACCGTCATTTGAGATCAACCAAACAACCATAGATCATTGGCAGGGACTTCAGCTTGCGGATTCTCAATTTTACAAGCCAAGTAGTATTGATATTTTGATAGGAACTGATTACTTTTTCCACATTTTAGAGACAGGTCAGATTAAACTCAGTCAAGATGAACCGATACTACAGAAAACTATCTTTGGATGGGTTGTGGCTGGAAAGATAGGAATCCCCACCAATGACAGAATTCAAATAATGTCAACATTTACGAGCAACTCTATCGAACTCATCGATATCGACAAAACACTGAGAAGATTCTGGGAATTGGAGACAATCAGCCAACCACAAACCGTGTTAACTCCAGAAGAAACATTGTGTGAACAACATTTCTCTACGCACACCTCACTAACAGAAGAAGGCCGTTTCATAGTGAGATTACCATTTTCACGCACGCCAAACCAGCTGGGTCAGTCAATCAATACAGCAATAGCAAGGCTCCGTAATATGGAACGTCGTTTTATTCGTGATCTAGAGTTTGCTAGACTATACAAGGAGTTTATGACCGACTACGAAAAATTGAACCACATGGAGGAAATTCCACTAAATGACATGACTGATTGTGGTTATTATTTACCACACCACGGTGTTTTACGAATGGCTAGCTCAACTACAAAACTCAGAGTAGTGTTCGATGGATCGGCTAAGACCACTACAGGTATCTCACTAAACGATTGCCTAGCAGTTGGTCCCACAATGCAATCAACGCTATTCTCAATCATCTTACGGTTTCGCGAGAATCGTATTGCCTTCTCTGCAGACATAGAAAAAATGTATCGTCAGATCAATATATCTGACGAAGACAAAAAATTTCAAAAAATTGTTTGGCGCGAAAACCCTTCGAAACCAATACGCCATTTTCGCCTACGCACAGTAACATATGGTCTCGCCTCAGCACCATTTCTGGCCACAAGAGTGTTGTATGAAATAGCCCAAACAAACCAACATACTGCTCCAAGTGCTGCTCGTGCCATCAAGGAAGATATGTACGTCGACGATCTTATGACTGGCGCTGAAAGTTACATTGAGGCTGAGCAGCTAAAAGAAAATATTACCAGTTTGTTATCAAAACATGGACTCCAACTTAGAAAATGGAAATCAAATTCTCAACAATTGCTGCAGACAATATCGGAAGAACAAAGAACTGATCAACCCAAGTCAATTGAAGATGTCAATCATGAAACAACCCCTTCCGTGAAGGTTTTAGGAGTATTGTGGAAACCAACCTCGGACGAGTTCACATTTACGTCAGAGCCACCTACCACAGAAAGGTTGTCAAAACGGATAATACTGTCAGAAGCAAGCCGATTGTTTGATCCTCTGGGCTGGCTTGCCCCGATTACTGCAACTGTCAAGATCTTTATGCAGGTGCTCTGGGCGAGCAACTTGGATTGGGATGATCCGTTAACCGACAACCAAAATTCTCAATGGCACCAACTACGCAATCAGCTTAGGAACATCAATCAAATATCGATTCCACGTTATATCCATACATGCAAGAATTCCAGCATTGAAGTACATGGATTTTGTGACGCGAGTCCATCAGCATATGCCGCGGTGGTGTATTTTAAAATCATAAATCCAAATGAAGAAACGTTCGTCCAACTCATATCAGCAAAAACTAAGGTATCTCCGATAAAGTCGCCATCGTTACCTAGATTAGAGCTCTGTGCTGCTGTGCTCCTTACTCAATTAACAAATTTAATAAAGAAAAATACTAACCTCAATTTAACTGAACTATTTGCCTGGACCGACTCACAAATTGTTCTTGACTGGCTCTCAAGTCACCCCAGGCGATGGAGTACATTCATATGCAACCGTACTGCTGAGATCCTAACATCTACCACGCGCAATCATTGGTATCACGTACCATCTAAGGAGAACCCAGCGGACTGCGCATCACGCGGTTTAATGCCAGAAGAGCTAATAACTCACCAATTATGGTGGAACGGACCAGATTGGCTACGTCAACCACAAGAATTTTGGCCAGCGCAAAGTTCTAACTATGGAAATCAATTAGAACAAGCTAATAAGCTGTTTGTATCCACCACCAGCTCCAGTAATGATTGGTTTCACGACTTTCTTGCTAACTACTCATCATTCCGAAAATCGCAACGCATTTTAGCCTTTATGCTCCGCTTCGTCAGTAACATAAGAAAGCCAAAGGCTCATAGAGTTCACGGGAACTATCTTCGGCGGAATGAACTTTTCGAAGCACAACGACTACTCTGTAAAGCCGAACAATTACAATTCTACGCTCGAGAAATAGAGATGCTGAGTTCAAAACAACCTATCAATCGAAACAGCACACTACTGTCATTAAATCCATTTCTTGACGACCATAATATTCTAAGAGTTGGAGGACGATTGGAACATAGCATCGCACCGTTCTCGACAAAGCATCCAATCATCCTTCACCCAAAATCCAGATTAACTGCGCTAATCCTGCAAGACGTCCATCGAGACTATAAACATGCTGGGCCTACACTTCTACTACAACTGACGCGCAAGGAATATTGGATTCCAACGGGTAAAACCAAGGCTACGGAAATCGTAAAAAAATGTGTAACATGTGCCCGATTTAAAGCACAACTTCAAGGTCAGCTAATGGGTAACTTGCCAGGTGGCAGGGTACAATTCACAAGACCGTTTCTGCAAGTAGGGATCGATTATGCTGGCCCAATTTCCATCCATTTAACTAGAGGTAGAGGCCAAAGGGTGTATAAATCGTACATTTGCCTATTCATATGCTTCGGTACAAAGGCAGTGCATTTGGAACTGGTTAGCGATATGACCAGCGAATCCTTTCTTGGTGCTTTAAAGAGATTCACTGCACGACGGGGCATTCCACAAGAAATCTTCAGCGATAATGGGTCTAATTTTATTGGTGCAAATAATCGTTTACGGGAAGTATTTTCCAAATTAATAAAAAATTCGAATTATATATCTGATTATGCTTCCAGATATCATATTACTTGGCACTTTAACCCACCAAGTGCTCCTCACTTCGGAGGTATCTGGGAGGCTGCAGTCAAATCCACAAAATACCACTTAGTTCGAGTCATTGGAAGGCAAATTTTAACCATGGAAGAGATGAACACACTTTTGACGGAAATCGAAGGCGTTCTGAACGCCAGACCGCTATGTGCTTCAGGTTCCAGTGACATCGATGTATTGACGCCATCACACTTTCTCATTGGCCACGCTGACACCAAAATCCCGGAAGAAGACATAGCCGATATGAAAATATCACCCACGCATAGATGGAAAATGGTGCAACAGTTATCTCAACATTTCTGGAAGCGATGGCATACGGAATACCTAACGTCATTACAACAACGTCAGAAGTGGAAAAATAGACAATCTCCAGTATTATTGCACGACATTGCCATCATAAAGGACAGTAATCTGCCAGTCAACCAGTGGCCATTAGGAAGGGTAGTTAAGGTTCATCCTGGTGTTGACAATATTGTTAGAGTCGTTACCTTACAAACAAAGTCTGGGGAAATGGTACGACCAATTCACAAATTATGTATCCTGCCTGTATACGATGTGAGCAGTGCTTCAACCGATGCTGTCGATAGCAGTACTCCAACCGACAAAACACGCAAGTAACTTACAGTCTCTCGCCTGGTGAGAACAATGTCCAGTCAAACCATTTCATAGTCGCATAATCACAACATCACTAAACAAAACAATTTCTCATTTGAACCAGTTGGTTCAAGGGCGGCGGTATGTTGGAACATGTAAAGTAATCCTACGCAAAATACTTACCTGGCATAATACGACTGTTTCATCATTCTTACCTAAAAATATCAACAAAGCCTAAAACGAAAATTGTAAATTAGTTTATAAGTAATACTTACCTCTACAAATGTTTCAATTCTCGTTAAGCTAATTTGCATTATCTACATTATAATTAAGTATAGATTTAATTAACAAATGAAATTTAATTTAGAATTTACTTACCTTAAGTTCTACGAACAATTGAATTGTTTTGACATTTCGTAGTTTTGCATTGTATTCATTTTTCGCAAATTATTTATTTATGTAGTATCAAGCGCGATACCGAAATTTATGATGGGTTTGCAGTGTTCTCCTTTATCATTGGTTTAAATCTTATCATTGGATTAAAACTTATCATTGGTTTAAAACTTAGATACACCGACCATAAATTTCTTTTGATACGCTTAATTGTAAATGACTTCATTGTAAAAATTTAGCTGTAATAAATTTAGTATAAGTTTGGAAGCCGTACACTCCACTCATCTTATTATTAACACAGAATTCATTCATTCTACAAGTCGTTTCTCAGTGACGAGAAAATCAACACAGCTACTCAAATACATACATACATACTCATCTCGTTGGGACAAATAGCACGCCGCTTGTTTTATTTGGAATCTTAACTCTCAAGTGGATTGCTCCCAACCATGAATCGCTGAATGTGCTTAATTGAGCTATGACCTGGGAATTTTTTTATGTCGTTTATTCGTTCTTCTGACGGCAGAATACCATTAGGGGTTATCTTGTGGCTGAGGAAATCAAGAGTTGATACACCGAAAACGCATTTAGAACTGTTGATATGAACATCAAACCCAGTCAACTTTTTCTAAGTGAAGCTTGTGTTGTTCCTCAGATTGTGATACCACAAGAATGTCGACAATGTATAGACGGAAACGAAATCAATATCGTGAACAACTTGATTCATGAATCGCTGAAACGTTTGTGCGGCATGGCGTAGACCGAATGACATTCGAGTAAATTCGAAAAGGCCGATATCCATCAGCTTTTCCACGGTTTTCAGGAGAAAGGATAATAGAGATATGGGTCTAAAGTTCTTTTGGGTAGCCACGTGATCATTTAAACGCTTTCGCAATAAAGAGGTCAGAGCTCTGCCCACCCCCGCGGAATACATGCCAGTTTTAAACACCTTTTAAATATTACTTCCAGCCAGGGGAGAAAAATCATCGAGTTGTTCTGAATATCCGCATCAGGACCAGGAACCCTTCAATTATATAGGATCCGTTCTTTGGTTAACTCCCTTCTATATGCGCTGTGAATGTGAAACTTCCTGGAAAGTGGGTTTCGATGAGAAGTTTCATATATTTCTCACTAGAAGCAGTCTAGGTTTAATTAAATAACTGGGACTGGTAGGATTAGTGGACAGTATCTTCCTAAGACGAGAGGTCTCGGAGACTTCTTCTATTTTATTACAGGAGAATCTCCATGGCCTCCTTTGTGCCTTCTTTAATTTTTTGTGAATACTTTGAGGTCCTCCTTGTAGGAGTCCCAGGCTTGGATCACCATGCCGATTTTTGCTAACCACTGGCCTTAACTATTGGGCAAGCAGTGTTGAACATAGGATACATCTTTTCTGAGGCGAAGAGGACGTCTAGACCCTGCTGCCGGTTTTTGGTAATAAATGTGGGTTCTAGCCCAATATTACACGCTCAAAGGTTGTTATTTAATCGATAAACAAAAAGTAACTCACCCCTTTCGCTAATATCAGTGCAGCCCCAGATCGTGTGATGCGCATTTGCATCACATCCAAGGAGCACCTCAACCTTCATCCTTTCCTTTTCGAGAACCAGGTCCCTCAGGTTATCCGGTGGAACCTGTTTGTACCGGCCCATATGTAGACTGATACCAGCCAGATCAGACTGCCGCCAACTTCTAGGCTGACCGCAGTTATATCACCATTGCTGCATTGAGTAAGTAAAAACATGTTTAAATTATTTTTACCAAGAATGGTCTAAGAGCACAGATCCTGTTGGTGATTATCCAAGGTTCCTGAGAAGTAAGGTGGTCAGTGTGAGAAGTAAGGTGACCGACACCGTCTTTGTATGGTGCAGGTTAATTTGTGTGATGTTCAACATAACACAAAGTGGACCCAACATACCTATTTCACTCCCCACTACAGCAGCCTAGTGTTCTTCGGTTCCATTGGAGTCACCAGTATCTCCCGTATCTCTTCCCATGGAACTTGAGGACAGGTGCTTGTCCATCTCCTCCCCAAGTACAATCACCACAGAGGGCCCCATTGGTTGGGCTGTCTCTCCTCCTGGTGCAGCTGCTGTTAGTGTGGGCGGGCTGTCGTTTTCACCAGGTTCCTCTATGCGAGTTTCAGCATCGTCCCTTTTATCTGAGAGTAATCGACCTGAAACAGAAGTCGATTACTCTTTTAGTCACAGCAAAAGACGCCAGAAACCTTTATTGATTACCATAGTATATAATCTGGAGCCCCCCTTGGCATCCTCTTGCCTCACAATCTTCCAATTTCCTGTCGGCAGATTAGGGTCTCGGCAGAACCTTGTGAGGAGTTTTCTTCTCCGCTTGCAATTTGGCCCGTTTTGTATCGACAGGTTCTAGCTCAACCTGGGACCGCTGTCCTTACGACACATGGTCTTTCTCCGAGCTGTCGCTACCGACCGTTTTCTTGGTCCATGCCACAGATTCTCTTTTCACCTGGCCAAAATCCTGAACGCCGAGGTCTATTCCTGTAGCGCTGCTATGAAGGAAGGATATTAGTCGAACCTCCTTCTGGCTTTGGTGCCCTGAAGTCGCCTCCCTCTGATGTTTTTGAGGGAGCCCCACCTTTAGAGTTTGAGTTCTCAAATCGAATTCAAATATTGAATTGTTACACTTAAGTTAGTTGAAGCTTCCACCCCTTTAGGGTAATAATCTGGGATTATCAGTCGGGGCTACCGAGATGATCCGGTACTAATAGTTTGTACTTCCCAGTTTATTAATTAAAACTTTATCAAAATACTTTCATCATAATCGAGAGGTTGTTAACACTTTCACAACAATGTTAGTTGTCTGAATATTCCTTCCAATTGAAAAATGATCATCGGTGGACAAATTTGATCATCGGTGGACTGTGACGAGTCTAGACTAATCAACTATGTTAGTGGTGGGATTCGGCAGCGCGAATTGTACCTAAATCCAAGACAGTTCTAACCGATATAAGCAGAAGTCTACCTAGATGGGTTCAATTGAGCTACCCACACTATCGTTCAGATGTCTTAAAACGCTTTTACGATTTTAACTCACTAACACAGTGACGAATAGATTCATCTTGAAATTAATTGCGTGCTTATCTTGAAAATATTATTGAATCGTATTAACATATACACCTATAGTTAGCGAAATCAGAAAATATAAAATACAGTTAAACCTCTGTATCTATAAATAATGCCAAAATGACTCCGCAATTGTGTTTCATAAACCGCTTAGTTGATGAAACAGAATTGCAGGATCAACGTGCTTAAAACCTTATTTATTCTAAACTACTAGGTGACAGTATATTGATACTGCTACTGTATACAATTAATTAAGTTCTATTACTCGAGTATACACTTAGCTATAATTCAAGGTCATATAAGTTATTTTGATAAAATTCTGTACCCAATTCAGTTGACTTATAAATACTGTATAGGCAACAGTAGTGTCTCGAGATGCTTAAAATTACAAATTTCAAATCGATCGTTTACCTTGGACGACGGTGTCTTGCAACTGCTACTCAAGTAAGAATTTCGGTAATTACAGTGAATTGAAATTGGTCAGTAATTTTGTATGATTTTAGACCGCACCAAAATTTAAAGATCCGGAATGGGACTCGGCCAAACCATACGGTAGTATACCAACCCCTCACGGTTTGAAGCAGATGCGTGAATTCTTCAAGGGTGGAAGTCTTTATGATTTGCCAATGAAAGAACTTCATCAAGAGTTAAATCGGATATATGGCGATATAATACTGATTAAAGGTATACTGCGACGGAAAGATGTGGTCTTGCTTTACGATCCAGTCGATTTTGAGAAACTATTTAGGACCGAAGGTGCGTGGCCGATACGAAATGGTATGGAAACATTGACGTATTATCGAAAACATGTGCGACCTGATGTATATGGTGGATCGGGCGGTCTAATAACCGAGCATGGTGAGAAATGGGCACAATTTCGAACAAGTGTCAATCCGGTTATGATGCAACCGAAAGTGGTGAAACAGTATATTCCCGGTATCGATGCGATTGCGATAGAATTCACCGACAAGTAGGTATTTTCTCAATTTATTGGATTTGTCTACTGATCGAGATTATTTTTAGAATTCGACACGAACGCAACCAGAATAACGAAATGGGTGATAAGTTTTTATTGGACGTTGGTTTATGGGCACTCGAGTCTATATCGTTTATTGCACTGGATACTCGACTAAATGTTATCTCGAGTACGGATACGTCATCAGATGGATACAAAATAGTTGATTGTGCTCGAAGAATATTTCATCAGTCGTATAAACTTGAAGCTCTACCATCGATATGGAAATATGTTAGTACACCACTGTTCGTGAAGCAAATGAAAACGATGGACGAACTAACCGACATTACGATGAAATATGTTAACCAAGCAATGGAGAAATTTAAGGCGGCCGAAAATAATCCTTTGAACCGTACGGCCGAAGAAAGTGTTTTACAAAAGCTTTTAAAAATCGATAAAACCATAGCATTCATAACGGCATCGGATATGTTGTTGGCAGGTGCCGATACAACTGGTTCACTAACCACTGGTATAATATATTTACTAGCGAAAAATCCCGAAAAACAACAACGATTACGTGAAGAAGTTCTACGAATTCTACCATCGAAGGATTTTCGCTTAAATTCGCAGGAGCTCGACAATTCACCATATTTGACGGCCGTTTTGAAAGAAGCAGCCCGACTTCAAACCGTTGTACAAGGTACAATACGTGAGACTGTACAAGAAATTGTTCTTAAGGGTTATCAAATACCAAAAGGTACCGATGTTGCACCTGTCAATGCGTTTCTGTATCACAGCGATAAGTATTTTCCGCAACCGGAGAAATTTTTGCCGGAGCGTTGGTTGAAGAATGACCCATCGGTGGAGGCTATTAAGCTCAACAGTCCGTTTGTGTATTTGCCCTTTGGATTTGGCGCTCGGGCGTGCATTGGTAAACGTTTTGCTGAGTTGGAAATGAAATGTTTGGTGACACGATTAGTACGCAGTTATCAAATATCGTGGAATCAGGAGGCGGATCTTAAATATAAATCGGATTTTGTGAATACACCACAGCCTCCAGTTAAATTTTGTTTTAAAGATTTAGAATATTGAATACATGCTTAATGAAAAGTTTTAATAATTCTTAATTATATTTTCGATTTGTGCGAACGACTAGGGGACTGATAAGCTCACATTGTTGTTTTTCTTCTCTGCACCGAACATATACTACATTTAGCGTCAAGGGTTAGCAACGATTGTGTTTTGAATAAACATAAAATGAACCGGAACCAAATACAGGACCAATAATGAACTGCTCTGAAATAATTTTTCTTTGTTTAAGGGCAGAACTCATAATCTGGTCCGACATTCCATTTCAGTACTATATGGGATGTGTGGTGAATTGTGGAGAGGAAATTGGCCCATATGACCAGCTCGTTTGATATTAACAACACTGTTTAGAAAACCAATCATTGAGGAAGTCGCTTATTTAGAGAAGATTTATTGGAATAGTCTGGTGCACCCTTAGGTTGATAGTTTCAACTAATAGTTTCGTGTGAAGCCTACTCCAACAACAATTAAACTGTTAATTTAGTAGAGTTTTTTAATCTTTAATTGAGTTTCCGTTTAAGTAATCAAACTTATTAATAGTATTATACGAATACTATACAAAGCTCGATATGGGTTAAACAAAGCACAGAAAATGCTTCCAGTCACTTGGAGCTTTCATTTAAAAGTAGTCAGTTGTTCGATCCAGAATTGGCTTTACCGGAAGTTGAATGATTAATATCGGACTGTGGGAAAGAAAATAATATTCATTATTCAGCCAACATCCATCTTTAAAAGCTCTAACAATTTATCCCATTCTGCTACCTTACATATCAAGATTCAGTGGTTGTTTAATAGGAGGTATGTCAATTTCCATCCATTTACAATGACTTTAAAGTTTTTGGAACAGACAACCACAACCAGTGAACAGACAACCAGTGGTGCTGGTTGGAATATCTTCGGTAGCCGTAATTATGAAATTTTTCCAGGAATCATTATCTCTCGTCAAACTTTCGCACAACCTATAGTTATTTATGTTATTGATTGATTGATTGATTGATAGGACATAAAACGATAGGTAAGGATGGGAAGGTATGTTAGTAAGGAGAGAACGACCCGGTTACAGACACCTGGCAAATCGTTTACTAAACTACTGTTAACTGACAACAACAAGACAATCACAATTTTAATCTACTAATCTGCAATCGCCAATCAGCATTCTCCAGTCCGCATTACCTATCTGCTCTGCTGTATTTTGAATAAAATTAAAATTAAAGTTCTGAAATAAATGTATAAGTTAGTCGCTCAGGAATCTGTAATTAATTAATATTATTATCTGTTAATTAATTAATTTTATTATTTATTTCAACTCCCGCCCACACAAGTAACTTAATTAAAACATAAGTACAGAACTCTGAAAGAAAATTTATTAACTTATGGCTCAAGTATCTGAAACAATTTAATTAATATGGTATGATAGTTTAAGCCATCCATTACGATAATATTGCCATAATTCTGTAACATACTTATCAGAGAAACAAATAGACTAAGGCGACAATCTTCAGCAGAACCATTTTCCTGTTACATAATACTTAAAATAATATAAATTGTTAGTAAAATCTATATCCTTTTCACATTACCATTGGTTATTATTATTATTTGGATAGGAAGGACATTTCTTATTCCATCATATGTATTTGAGTTACCTCAACAGTTGAAACTGGAGTATTTAGGTTAATTATCCTGGGGTCTTCTCATCATATGTTGCATATAAAGTTGCGTCCATAAAATTCCAGATCCACCACCACCTAACGTGAGAGGCAAGATTTATTTATTTTATGACCCGACAGCATTTCATATACATTTCATATTATGACGACCAAATAAACTGTCAATTCGTGAAAAGGGTAGATTATTTATATAAATAAATAATTGAGTAAGTTAGCTATAACCTGCAGTTGCAGTTAGCTATAACGTAATAAAATTAAATCATCTACACAAATTCTAAAAATAAATTTACTAGATAGGCATCTGTAACTTAATTATTATTAATTTTATTATTTACTTAAACTCAAGTCCGCACACCAATCATAGTTAAAGACAAATACAAAACTCTTATTTAATTAACTTACGGCTTCTGAATCTGTAACCATAAATTAAATTAATATGGTATGCTAGATTAAGTACCCGTCAATCATTACGCTGATGATACCATAATATTAGAATATGTTTGTCAAAAAATGAAAATAAATCTCTGTAAATGTTTTACATTCCAAAATTATGCAACATCTTTTTTTAAAATAAAAAAAACTTTCCTTGTAAACCCCCTCCAACTATAAACATATTTACACTTATGTAAATAATTAAAACCAAACTTTTCCATAATTTATTATTATTATTTTTATATTAATGGTCGTGATCAGGGATGTCACTTTATAAATAAAAAAACAAACAATTGGTATTAACTTGCAAAAAGCACCATTAAATCCAAATACTAAACTTAATACGAAGCTTAATAAATTTAAATAACGCATGGATAACCCACAGGCACGTATGCACGACACACAGGCAATAACACAGTCAGGGTTGCCACATCCATGCAGAAAGTATGGAGCAGAAGCGCCCCAAAAGTAGAGGAAATCGACACTCCCGGAGCGAACTCCATTCAAGCAAACCAAACACGATCCAAATTCCACCAAACATACATCTATTTGTAGCAAACAAACCCCACGAGAACCCAATTATAAGCATTCAAACTAAAAACTCATTCAAAGCACCCTCAACAAAGGAACACCAACCTACAGATTAATAAAAAGTTCAGACCTATCTCAACTGACATCCAATAAACCAGAATCTATCCAAACACCCCACATTCCGGCGAATCCTCCAGCTCCCATTCGCGTCTAAATCCCCACATGCCAACAGAGGCTCCTAGCCGCCACCGCAACTAGCTCAACCCTCATGCCCGTCCCACTCAAATCCAGCCCCGGAACTCCCCTCCCCCCTTAACCCCAGCAGTACCATGAGGCAAAGGACAAATTACCAGCCACAAATAATACCTACAAAAACCGCTTCCTCCAAAACACTCCTGCACAATCCCAGCCCACGCCAGAATCAGGCGACATTCTCTAAAAATTCCGCCAAAACATCAAAAGCTCCCGACACTACAAAATTGAATGCCTCCAGAACAGCACTACAAAAATGCTACAATCCCGCCGACACCCAAACATTCTAATTGTTCCAACTCCCCGCCACTAAAATAAAATCCCCACCCAACCCGTTACAAACTTCCATTCTAAACAATCCTCAACCACAATCCCAAAATGTACCCCCGATATTGGAAGATACAGACTCGTACTGCATAAAATCTAAACACTCCTGTCCTACAAAATCCCTGAGGATGTTTACACTTTCCTTATTACTTATGTGTCCCACACACGCACCTTTGTGCTGTACACACGTTACCTCAACTTACTCGATTTCGCACTCAAATCTGACTTCCTATCAAATGATATGAATGGAGCCGAATCGAAGTCAACACCAACTATTCCTCCTTTAAAATGTAGCAAATTTGAATAAGCGGCTACTGAACCCATAAACAGTAAAACTCGATGCAGATCCGCCACATCTACAGTAAAGTGACACCCCGAACGTAGGCATACACATCCTCTAAAACTCTTCAAAACAAGGACAGTCAAACCCGATACAAGACACACACCTGCATTCTCAATCACCGGAAACGCATCCCGGGACTACGGCTGAAAACCATTCAATCCCGAAACCCACGACCAATTCAAGCACAGACCCGATTCCAACGACAAAAAATTAAAACCATCAACACTCAAATGTCAACGAGACAGCAACAACTCCCCAATCGTGGCCTAGAATCACTAACCAATCAATCCTGCAGTTCAATAGGAATCCCCGATACCGCGGTTAGTTTCGAAGGACGCCACCAGACTCCAGACCGAGCCGAAACCGAACAAGAACATGTTGGAGGAACCAACCTCGATCGATACCTGAGCTACACGCCAGCTATTCGCTCCGCACCCCTCAGCATATCTGCAACTGAAAGGAAGCTTCCAAAACTAAACCCAACTAAGACAAACATAAAAATTAATCCAACCACAGCAACGGTCGAGAACCCCCGCTCACATATGAAACTTCAAACACGAATAAAATCTATTACGAACCAGAACATCTACCCCCACTTACATATGAAACTTAAAACACGAATAAAATCCACTGGGAACGAGAAGGTTCACCATAACATCATGAAGTACTCAGACAAATAGCCGTCAAACATCAACCGAACCAAGTCCACTCCTCCAATCCAGATCAATGTCCCGCTATACAGGTAAACGTCCCGCTACAGAAAATATCCCGAACACACCCACAATTCAAACGCCCACAACTGAACCACTCGTGCCGGAATCCATCAACCACAAACAAATATATGTTCAATTAATTTCCGAATCCCTACCGTGCCTGCTCTACCTAGTCGGAACCCACTCCAAAATATGTCAATCCACTCCACCTCAAAGTTCCTCTGCTCCACACCCCCCACATACAAGTCACCTCGCTGGTCGTATAAAAACTGACCCTTCGACCATTAATCTATCCTAATTGCATTACAGCCAAAAACTAAATTTAATTTCTCAAACAATAATTAAATATAAAAACATAAATGCAAACCCATCAAATAGCAAACCCAAAAACCAGTAATAATATGTAACGCACTGTATGCATTTATATATTATATTATATGTACACAAATATAAACAAGATCAAACCTGTATACATTGCCCGTATACGCATTGGAATATTATTGATCTATACTTGATCTATATATAAGCAAAATATATAAAACAAAAGGGGAGGGAAATACATAGTCAAATATTTCGAATTTTATTGACTAATGCAACTAAGAAAACAAAAACAAAATAACGTGCTATATAAAATTTAAGAAAAATTTATATGCAATCGTTTTCAAGGACATCAAAATTTAGACTTTAGAATGTGAATTTGTGTTTTCCACAACTGATGTATATACAAAAAGACACAAATACACATGCAGATTGACCGCGTTATAATTCAAAACTCTCCAAAAGTCCCCTCCACTGTATGCCTTGAAATACGTTATGATACATAAAACAAAATACAAAAATCACTCAGAGGAAAGGGAAATATATGATGGTTGAATCACAGAAAATTACTAACAGAAAGCCAGAGTATACGGAGCGTCGATGCATACTAACTAAAATTTAATAATTTTGAAGGGGAAATAAATGTATATCAAACGGTTCCACTATACAAAATCTGATTAAATATATTATCTCTTTTCATTGTTCAATATTTCAAAAACGATCGCACAACGATAAATGTTTACTATGAATGTATGCATCATTTACTATAGAAATGTAATAAATTTGGTAGTGGCTTGGTTATAATATCATTAACATATCGCTGAATAACTCGCAGAATGACTAAAATATGAAAACGACATTTTTCAGCATATGAAAATTAGCATTTGACGAACTGTGGGTATTGCATTTGAAATTGAACCAATTTTTATTTTAGATATTAAATAATATTTTCTGATTAAAATTATATGCAATTGAAGAATATGATCAAAATGAATTTCCCCATTCTACGTAACTGGGTAACGATATGTACTATAATTTAATAAGTTTTTGTCAGGAAAAGATAAACGAAAAAGTGGTATATAAAATACATATAGCTTGAAAGGAATAAGCAAAACCTATATTTTTTTATTTTCTAACTCACCAACACTTAAATAATTTAGCTGGTTGTATTTTACAATGCATAGGGAAACAAAATGCGTTGACCGAACAAGTGAAAATATCAACACCTTCTAGCGCAATTTCGAATTTTGTTAGTTCTATTATATTGGATTTTTCTATAGAAATGATTCTAAATGCCTGAAGATGTTAAATAAACGAAACAAATCAAAATCACTGACTTTCTCTGGTTATATCAATGCGTATGCAAGTGTTTTGTTGTATATTTATGTATATATGTATATTCTATATACTACACAGCTAATAAAAAAAATATTTTGGAAATTGCATAAAGTAAACAAACCATTCTTTTTCTATTGTAGATATAATGATATTAAAGATGTACTGTAGTGACTGAGTCTGAAAAGACGCTTAATATCGCATTTCTTTCCTCTTTACCAACAAACTTATTTTGTAGTATTTCTTTTAAATATATAGTTAATCAACATTAAGTGGAAACTACTAGATATTTCCAACACTGATAATAAATTTATCGTAAAGAAGATACCTTGTGGTCGATACTTTTAAATATCATGTTGTAGTATTGTTTGTTTGTTTTTATCTCTACTATCTGTTTTGGGGCTCGAGGCACTTCCAACTCTTTCGCGGTTCGCTTATTTACGTCCTAACCTTACGCCATTACTGCCAAATCGAGGACGTACGGCTATAGGTCCGATTTTCGTAGAACCATCTGCACATTGCATAGCTCCATGCCAGCCTATAGTACTGACATGGAAGACAGGGTTGGCTCATGAATTTTGCACTCCAACAAGGGGTCATAGATGTGTTCATTTACACCACCGATCGTAATCGTATGGTTAAAAATCCCTTTATCATCCTGCCCCTATCGGGATTCGAACCCGGTACCTCCCGCTCCAACTGCCGCAGCTTTAACCACTGCGCATGTTGTAGTACGGCCATTATCTAGTCACTGAAAACGATGGGAATTTTCGTACAAGCCAGGGAGGACAGGAGAATTTACAACGCGATTGTCCTGTGAAGGTCTGATAAATGGAGAAACGCAACGAAAATATCAAGATCTTGTCAGCAATAGCATTATGCGATCCAATTACCAATCTGATGATGTGAACAGTGTCTGGGAAGTATTGAAAACCTCGGTTGTCGATGCTACCTAGCACGTTCTCGGTATAGTGAAAACTAAGCCCAAAAAAGATTGGTTTGATGAGGAGTGTCATTTGAATACCTTCAAATACAGACCGCGGAGATATTCATTGAGGATCCATCCTATGAGGAATTCACAATGGCCATGCAGAGATTAAAGAAAAATCGTTCACCAGGAGTTGATTGTATTAATTCAGAGCTCTTGATATTCGGAGGGCTAACTTTGTGGAACTGTCTTTTCGACTTTGTTCGATTGGTATGACGAAATGAAGTTTGCCTGACGAATGGAAAGTGGCCGTGTTATGCCCAATATTCAAAAAAGGGTGATCGCATGAAGTGCGAGAATTATCGCGGTATAGCTCTCCTTTGCACAGCATACAAGTTACTGTCATACATTATCTTGGGAAGAATTACTCCTCTGGCGGAAGTTTTTTCGCTACGTATATTCTTTCCAAGTACTATGAAACATCTCGCGATGCACACCAGGTATTCCTAAATTTCAAGCAAGCCTATGACTTGATCAACCGAGAGAGACTATTGTATGCGCTTGAATATTTAGGAATACCAAACAAATACGTGCATCTGTGTAAAATAATAGTAACGCAGTCACAATGCTGTGTTAAAGTTGAGATGAGACTATCGAGTACTTTTGCAATTACTTCTGGTGTTTGACAAGGTGATGCGTTGTCCCCGATACTTTTTAATCTCATGTTGGAATACATTAATAATTTCAATTCAATCTTAGGAGACAATTATACAACATAACTAAAAGGTAAAATCCGCTCTAAATAGAGGTCCAATAGGAATTTTGACGATATTTTTGAATAAATGGTAGCTGTAATATAAAAAAACCTTAATATCTCCGTAAATACTTGTCCTACCGCAATCTTGACGAAATTTTGACAAAACTTAACTTAAAGGTAAAATCCTCTGTAACTAGAGGTCCAATTGAAATTTTGACGATATTTTTGTAAAAATGACAGTGTAAAAGCAAATAAATAAAAATATTAAAAATGGAAAATAAATAGTTTTTTATAAAATGGAAATAAATTATAAAATAGAAAATGTAAAGAAAATAAATTGTAATTTTTTCTTATTCAATTCACAAAAATTTAAAGAAAATTAATTTTAAATTTATTTATTCATCAAAAATAGTTACAATTGGAAAATTCAAAGAAAATAATTTCCATTTTCATCTATTTTAGACATCGAAAATGGAAAATTAAAAGAAAAAATTTACATATATTATATTTCCCATAATGTTAATGGATTGGTTGGTAGCATATCGGCTCAATACGTTAAGGTTCCTAAGTTCAAACCCCAAGTAAACTATTTTATTTTAAAAATTTTTATTTTATTTAATTATTTAACTTATCTAAAAAATTTATTTAAATTTTAGGTAAATCTAATGATGATGTTTTTACTACCAGAAAAACATCATCATTAGAAATTTTAATGGTCCTCTGAGTGGTTAGTATTCGAAAATTCCATAATAAGTAATCAATTGGCATCATAGGTTCTTTCCTAGAGTTTTCCCATCCTTCATGAAAACCGGGACCAAAATCCTAGATTGTTTTTACATTAATATGGATCTAATCTATCAGAAAAATATCATCATTAGAAATTTTAATGGTCCTCTGAGTGGTTAGTATTCGAAAATTCCATAATAAGTAATCAATTGGCATCATAGGTACTTTCCTAGAGTTTTCCCGTCCTTCAGGAAAACCGGGACCAAAATCCTAGATTGTTTTTACATTACTATGGATCTAATCTACCAAAAAAACATCATCATTAGAAATTCTAATGGTCCTCTGGGTGATTAGTATTCGAAAATTCCATAATAAGTAATCAATTGGCATCTTAGGTGCTTTTCTAGAGTTTTCCCGTCCTTCAGGAAAACCGAGACCAAAATCCTAGATTGTTTTTACATTACTATGGATCTAATCTACCAGAAAGACATCATCATTAGAAATTCTAATGGTCCTCTGGGTGATTAGTATTCTAAAATTCCATAATAAGTAATCAATTGGCATCTTAGGTGCTTTTCTAGAGTTTTCCCGTCCTTCAGGAAACCGGGACCAAAATCCTAGATTGATTTTACATTACTATGGATCTAATCTACCAGAAAAACATCATCATTAGAAATTCTAATGGTCCTCTGAGTGGTTAGTATTCGAAAATTCCATAATAAGTAATCAATTGGCATCTTAGGTACTTTCCTAGAGTTTTCCCGTCCTTCAGGAAAACCGGGACCATAATCCTAGATTGTTTTTACACAACTATGGATCTAATCTACCAGAAAAACATCATCATTAGTAATTCTAATGGTCCTCTGGGTGATTAGTATTCGAAAATTCCATAATAAGTAATCAATTGGCATCTTAGGTACTTTCCTAGAGTTTTCCCGTCCTTCAGGAAGACCGGGACCAAAATCCTAGATTATTTTACATTACTTTGGATCTAATCTGCCAGAAAAACATCATCATTAGAAATTCTAATAGTCCTCTGGGTGGTTAGTATTCGAAAATTCCATAATAAGTAATCAATTGGCATCATAAGTACTTTCCAAGAGTTTCCCGTCCTTCAGGAAGACCGGGACCAAAATCCTAGATTGTTTTTACATTAATATGGATCTAATCTATCAGAAAAACATCATCATTAGAAATTCTAATGGTCCTCTGGGTGATTAGTATTCGAAAATACCATAATAAGTAATCAATTGGCATCTTAGGTGCTTTTCTAGAGTTTTCCCGTCCTTCAGGAAAACCGGGACCATAATCCTAGATTGATTTTACATTACTATGGATCTAATCTATCAGAAAAATGTCATCATTAGAAATTCTAATGGTCCTCTGGGTGATTAGTATTCGAAAATTCCATAATAAGTAATCAATTGGCATCTTAGGTGCTTTTCTAGAGTTTTCCCGTCCTTCATGAAAACCGGGACCAAAATCCTAGATTGTTTTTACATTACTATGGGTCCAATCTACCAGAAAAACATCATCATTAGAAATTCTAATGGTCCTCTGGGTGATTAGTATTCGAAAATTCCATAATAAGTAATCAATTGGCACATAAGTACTTTCCAAGAGTTTCCCGTCCTTCAGGAAGACCGGGACCAAAATCCTAGATTGATTTTACATTAATATGGATCTAATCTACCAGAAAAATATCATTATTAGAAATTCTGATGGTCCTCTGGGTGGTTAGTATTCGAAAATTCCATAATAAGTAATCAATTGATATTTTTGAAAAAAATGGTATATGTATAATATTATATTTTTGAAAAAAATGGTATAAAATACTTAATATCTTCGTAAATACTTGTCCTATCCCAATTTTAACGAAATTTTGACAAAACTTAACCAAACTCTATTTACAAAATTCTTTGTAAATAGAGGTTCAATGGGAATTTTGATGATTCTTTTGAAAAAATTGTAGTTGTATAATATAAAATCCTCTCTTAATAGAGGTCCAATGGAAATTTTAAAAATTAATATATTTTTATAAAATGGAAATAAATTATAAAATAGAAAATGCAAAGAAAATAAATTGTATTTTCTTTAAATTTCTTTATTTATGTAAAATCCTCTTTAAATAGAATTTAGAATTTTTAAGAAATTTTGACAAAACTTGTCCTATCCCAATTTTGACGAAATTTTGATAAAACTTGACGAATATTGATAAAAGGTCAAATCCTCTCTTAATAGAGAACCAATTCGAATTTTGACGATATTTTTGTAAAAATGGTAAAATATTAAAAATTAAAATAAAGCAAATAAATAAAAATGGAAAATAAATAGTTTTTTATACAATGGAAATAAATTATAAAATGGAAAATGCAAAGAAAATAAATTGTAATGTTTTCTTATTCAATTCACAAAAATTTAAAATTTAAAGAAAATTAATTTTAAATTTATTATTCATAAAAAATAGTTTATAATAGTGTATAATGCCAGAGTTGTATTGGGGGCGATTAATTCGACCCCAATACATACTCTGTGGTCTGAAATGGGTGACTCGAATGGATAGTAATGTGTATGATAATGGATAGTACTTTGCGAATGGATAGTAATGTGTATAAGGCTATATATGAGTTTATAAAAGAGTGTGACATAACAGTTTGAAAGTGGATCGATGCGTAAAAGAAGAATAAATGAAACTTTTAAAATCAAATGTATAAATTTAAAACTAAAATGTAATTAAAACTGGGCGATATGGCTCCTTTTATTGGAGTTCAGCCAAATAAATAAAAAAAAAAAAAAAAAAAAAAAAAAAATGGATAAGAGCGGATTTTACCTTTTAGTGTTGTATAATTGTCTCCTATAAGATTGAATGGAAATTATTAATATTATATATAATTTATAATATTAATATAATACTAAGCTGAAACAATATTTGACATTGAAACTTACCTAATTACACCAACTCTAATAATAATGTAATGTATTGATGATGATATTTGACAGACGATAGTTTGTGACAGTTTGTGAAAATGTTATCATTTAATTTTTTCTAACGATACTACCATCTGTGATTAATTTATTAAAAGGTAGCAAGCGAAAAACATTAAATTATAATAAAACTTAAATTGAACTAATTTCATTGAACTGGTTTCATTTATCTTGGAAAATACTTTGGAATTGCATCCGCACACAATTATTTACGGAGATATTCAGGAATTTTACATTTTATCGAATTGTATCAGATAAAAAACTATTAATTTTCTTTATGTTTCTAATTTTTCGAAGAAACAAAATTTTAATAATAAAATAGTTTGCTTACGGATTCGATCTCAGGAACCTTAGCGTTTTGAGCCGATATGCTACCAACCATGCCACTAACATTATGGGTAATCTAATATATATATGCGTTTACAATTTATACTTTTGAAAATATATAATATTGTGTATTTAACTTGGTTGTGCATGTATAATAATAGTAGAGTGGTTCGAAACTGAATAGGTGACTAGTTAGGAACAATGAAACCGGTTGGTAGGGTTTACCGTAAAAATAGTCTATAGTCTTAGCAGGTTAATATTCACGTATCACTAAGCCTCCATTAAGTTATGTAGTATTTCAGAGAAAAGTAATGTTGGAAACACTTAGCGATGTCGCGCCACTCATACCCTTGAGGCCAGTCGATGACTGTCTGAAGGGTGTGTGTAACAACACACTCATCTCACAGTCATACGACCCGCCTCCTTTCTTTTCGGGGTGGGTGCGCGACATCGCAAAAGTGATTCAATGTTGCTTTGATCTGAATACTTACATTTCAAAAGTGTGAGGCTCTCGGATTTGGTGAGCGGGTTTGTTGCCGGTTGAGATCTGTGGGCTCCGGATTTTTTTTAAATTTTTGAAACGATAAAATTTTTTCTTTTAATTTTCCATTTTCGCTGTCTCAAATAGATCAAAATGGGGAAATAATTTCTGGCACATGCGTTCTCAACTTTCATCAATTTTTCAAATCCACCCTTTGATCCGTCACCATACACGCTTAACCCATACGAAATTTTGGAGGACACAAGCGCCTTTGCATTATATCGGTTACACTCGGGTGAGCTCCCCACTTCGGTTTGCTCACCCGTTTGATCGTATTCAGTCTAATCTTGCAATTATTGGCTAATTTATCCATGTGAACCTTAAAATTAAGTCTTTTGTCGATCCAGATTCCCAGATACCTAGTCATAGTTACATGCCTGATTCGCTCATTATATATACGTACATCTATGCTAGCATTCGTTCGAAAAGCCATACTACAACATTTTCTTGCATTCACATGTAGATTCAATTCATTCAAACATTGTGTTACCTGATTTACACATTCCTGAGCTCGATTCATGGCCTCATCGATGGTTTTACCTTTACCTAGTAAGACAAAGTCATCTGCAAATTGCAGGATGACTTTGTCTTCCGCGTTTAAACGATGAATCGAGCTCGTATACAGATTGAAGAGCATTGGTGAAATTTTACTACCTTGCGGTATACCAACTTCAACCGTACCCTCCAACCTGTAAATACTTCCACACAATACTAATTTTCGGTCAGTCATAAAATCATGCACCCATTTACAAATTTTGCCCGGGAAACCTAAGCTCAGAAGAACTTGGTATAGTTTCCCTGGCACTACATAATCATACGCTCTTTCAATGTCCAAAAATAAAAACCGAGTGGTTCCGTCGGAAACCAAAAGTAGTTTCTGGCAATAAACTATTCTCATTTATCCATCCTTCCATCCTACCTTTCAACATTCCATTTACAATTTTATTCAAAACATTCAACATACATATACCCCTATAGTTTATTGCCATATTCCGGTCACGATCTCTTTTGGGTATCGGAACCACTCTGCTTTCCTTCCATTTTGTCGGTATTTGGACACTCATCCACGCATTGTTTAGAATTCGGAGCAATTTTGTCTTTGCTTCCGAACTCAAACCTGCAATCATTTTGTAACTCACGCGATTTGTTCCTGGTGTAGTGGATTTTGATGTTCTCAAAATCCGCAGGAACTCATCCCATTTAAACTCCATACACATTTCGTTTCCATTTTCTCTTTCGTCTTCAGGTAACACAACTTCACCAATATTCCCTAAATTATTCTGAACATTCATCATCATTTGCAAAAACTCATTCCCCATTTCTGGGTCATCCAAAACATTATTCCTTCCACGGCAAACTATCCCTCTCACCCTATTAAACTGTGACCAGACATCCTTGATGGTCGACCTATGTGTCATTTGACTAACATAGGTCTTCCAACTTTTCCTTTTCACTTTACGTATAGCCTTTTTCAGTTTTCCATTCGCTCGTCCATAATTTATTCTACATTCGGTACAAATACACCTATTAAATTCACTCAAGGCTATACGTTTCCGATCATACCAATACTGGATCTCCTTATTCCACCACCCTTTTAAATTAACCTCACATGCATTGACTTGCGTACTGCACACGTGATTCACTCTGTCTATTTCACTCTCAAGTTGGTTTGGATCATTCATTTCATTCGATATGAGAATCTCATTCATATTTCTGATCCATGCCTTGTTGTTTAACAAGACCTTTCTCTCTATGTTTACAGTTACCCCACCTATATTCGCTTCGATCATATAATGATCTCCACCCAAATTCTCATCAGTAACATTCCAAGTGACTTGTGCCGCCAGTCCGCTAGACACCATAGTGATGTCTATCGCACTGGCTCTGGCCCTGACATTCGCCCCTGTGATACACCCCGAAAGCTATTGTCCGAATCCGTACGTTTTATAACCATGTATTTTTGTGCCACTGTATTTTCTTCAAAGAATAGGCGTCTTTTTTTGTGGTTATTTTCCTCCGTTTGCAGAGGATTTCCGTATCCCCTCATTTTCATGAGGGGCTTAAAACGATTTCTGGTGTTAATCGGCATCCTGCCCGTAGGCAGTTACCTTAAAAGGCCTACCGGGCCTTCCTTAAATTTATTTGTTGAGTTGAAACTATTAATCAAAGATTTCACTATGTCTCCACGAAAACTGTCTTTAACACCCACTATCTGGGTATTAAGTTATTTAATTTATAATAGCACTAGAGCTTTATAAAACTACCGAATTATCACAGAATTTTTGTACAAAAATATCAAAAATTTGTAAACCGAAAAAACAATTTGCAAAATAAAATTTTTAATCTTGATCAGCTGTCAAAATAAATTTCAAAATGGCACGTCTTTCGTCTACGAATATCGATTTAGGACTGCGCTCTTATCCAATAGGAATTTTAAATAGATGTCCAATAGAAACAGAGCTACATAAAAAATTTCATAAAAATGTTTCCGCCCGGGATCGAACCGGGGGCCTTCCGCGTGTTAGGCGGATGTGATAACCGCTTTTTTTTTTTTTTAAATAATATGTTTCTTTATTTATTAGCTTTATATGTTACAATTTTGATGAATAAAGAATATTACAAGAAAATTCAAGATGTGTATTCGAATTTTTAGATTGCTTCTGTCCTTCTTGGATCTCAAGCCAAATATTTTAACTTATAATCTAACATTGATCAATAATTTTTTCTTCGGTTATTTAACAGTCTATTTTGCATCTATGAATGGCATAAAAATCACTTTTAAAACCTTGCCATTTCTTATTTCATTGACTAATTTAAAATTATATGTTTTAGACTACTTTCCTAATTTACTACAATTGGATTAATTCATGATTTTTCAATAATTTATAATCTTAAATAGAAAATTTATTAACTGTCTTAAGGACTTAAAATTCTTATATCTAATTGCGCCACCAGTATTTTTCCAATTGTTTTAAAAATTGTTGTTCATCTATTTGTTTAAACGCTGTACTATACCGTAGATGTTGTTGATAGTTTTCAAATTTGACTTGTAGGAAACCTTTTTCGGTGGGCCTTCGGTTGGTGTGATAAATTATCGGTGTTTGGTTGTGGTCTTGAATATACCCAATTTTATCAAGATAAAGGAATGATTCAGGGCCTGGTATGTTATTTGGTTGTATTGTACTTCTTATGTATTCTTCATCTGTAAAATAGGGACCAAAAATAAGCGAATTTTCTCGATTTTGTGTCGTTCGATTTATATGTTTTCGAATTAATTTAATAATGTGTAGATCGATTCGTTCGGTGTTGAAATTTGTGTATTGCTCTTGGTTCGAGATATAGTGCAAATACCCTGTCTCCGCTTTTCTGTGTTGACCCCGACAGTGTCTCATACATTTTCTTTCAAATAGCCGAATTCGTTCCATATAACTGTCATTGCAATTGAACCAAATAGGGCAACCGTATGTTATTATTGGCCTAATAATTGTTTGGTAGCAAATCCTTTTTACTTGAGTGTCCAGTTCTTTAGAAAAGAAAATTGATTTATTGCTGAGTAGAGCATTTTTGGCTTTCTGAAGTTGTATATTTATATGGTTTGTCAGGTAGCAAAACTGGTCGATAACGATTCCTAAATATTTAACTGACTCTTTTTGTTCGATGGTTTTTTGATTTATTAGCAATTTTAAATTTCGACGGTTTTTTTTTGTGTCACTAGAAGCTAATTTAAATGGTCTTCTGAATAATATCGATTCGCTTTTTGTTTCGTTTATTTTTATACGCCAGGTGTGTAAATAGTCCGTAGTAAAATTTATAGCTCTTTGTAGATTATCCTGAATTATGTTGATTTTTTTGTCTGAGCTATAAATTACTAGATCGTCAGCATAAGCTATCGTTTGTATCTTATGTGTATTGATATTTTCGTTATTTATCAGATCTCTAGTATATATGTTAAACAGTATTGGCGCCGTTATCGATCCTTGTTGAAGTCCGTTGTAAATCTGGAATGTGTTGGGTGATGACTCGGTGCCATTTGTTGTTATAAACGTACGGTTGTATAACATATCTAATAGTATTTTGATTAGATCTGATTCAAATTTTAGCTTGTTTAATTTGAAAATTAGACCATCCAACCAAACCGATTCGAAGGCTTTCTCCATGTCAATTAGGACTGCACCCGTACATATGTTGCTGTTGAGATGGCGACAAACATCTGATGTTAGTTTGGTTATTGCATGTATAGTTGTGTGCTTATGCCTAAACCCAAATTGGTTATCCGGTAGTATGTTGTGTTCGACCGTGTGATTATATATTTTATTGTATACAACAATTTCATACATTTTACCGAGGTTTGAAAGTAAGCTTATTGGTCTATAGTTAGTGGGCTTCGAAGGATTTTTATTTTTTTTAAGAATAGGAAATATTCTAGCGATTTTCCAACATGTTGGAAACGTGCGATTATTCAGGAGCTGATTGAAAATAGTACAGATTTCGGCCGTTACCGTGTCAGGTAGATGTTTTAATATGATGCACGGCAATTGATCCAGTCCAAATGATTTTTTATTGTTGGCACTTTTGAGTATCGCATTTAGTTCCTCGATATTAATAAAATAATTGTCGAGTGGTTGTTCGTTTGCTCTGTTTGTTTCGCTAAAAACTACTTTAGAGATACGATTTTCTGTTTCATACAAATGTTTCTGTTTTATACTATTTAAGTTTTGTAGTATGACTGCTTCGTGTTGTTGCTTGCCTAATGTAGGGTTAGGCCTGGTCTGTTTTTCTATATAGTGCCCTATTATGTTCAAATTGTCTTTAGTATTAAAGCATTTGTAGTTTGTCCCTAGTTTAGGCATTCTGTCCCAATTGATGTTTAGATTGGTTATACTCGCTGCATCGTCTTCATTTATATCGAGATCTTTTATTCTTTGTACACTTTTTGTTTTGTTAAACTGTCGTATATTCCTGAACATTTTTGCTCCCGGTTTGATTGCTTCAAATTTATTTTTCCAATGCTTGTTAATTTGAATTTTTATATTTTGTGTAATGAGTTCGTTTAATCTTTTAATTTCTGTTTTGATGGTGTTTATCTGTTGTAAGTTGTTGATACCCGTTCGTTTTAATCTTTTTAGTTTTGTTAAGGCCATAGTTTTACGTTTAAAAAGTCTTTCTATTATCTTGTTGGTATAACATTCCATATTATTTACTCGTCTTATTTTTGGTGTGTTTTGACTTATATTTTGTTGTATCAACTCCGTTATCCTTCTTATACTTTGATCTATTTCTTCATTAGTAAGATTTCTATTATTAGCAACTATGTTTGTTTGATTCCGTTCACGTATATGTTTAAAATATTTTTGCTCTAATTTTCCTTTCCATCTATCCCAATTAACGTTCGTAAGTTGCAAAGCCTCGTGTTTCGTTATATTCGTGTTCTGGTCTAATACTATTTCTTTAATGTTGATTTCGATCGCCCGATGATCACTTTCATAGTAATGTGTAGGTATTTCACTTCTGCTATTAGTCCTTACATTAATTCTTGCGTCAACTATTGCCAGATCTAAATAACTACTTGCAGGTACAAATGTTGGTTCGTCGGTTTTGTATATCTGTGCTCTAAATAAGAAACCGGTGTCCGTGTGCCATCGATTTAATATAATTCCTCTTTTATTATTATTTGGATTCCCCCAGTTTATATGACGTGCATTTAGATCTCCGGCAATGATATAATAATTATCGGCATCGTTGAGATTTAACTCGTCAAATATTTTTTGAAATTCACATTCAAACTGTCTATCGTTTAGGACATTATTATTACCCGAGCAATAAATTGATATTAGGAATAGTCGTTGATTTTTCTTTAGCTTTAGTCTAGCTATGGTAGTTTCTATGCCTAAGTTATGTTGTAGACTACTTATTTCAATATGCTGGAATTTATAGTTGGCTTTGATTAGAATTGCTGTGCCACCACCTTGTGAGTTTCCTGGTCGATCCTGGCGTATTAGATTATACTTTTTAAATTCTAAGCGATGTGTGTAGTTTAATTTGGTCTCATTTAGCATTACAATATCTGGGTTATGGTTATTTATAAAATTCAACAAGTTGAGTCGTCTTGCCGTACTAACAATTGAGTTAACATTTATAGCTATTACTTTTAAATCATTCATACTTTGGTTATTAAATTTAGTAGTTGTGCTATTTGTTCGCTTTGTTGTGCTATAATTTGTGCCATTTGCTCTACTTTTGCTGCTAATTTCTGTACTGTGATGTTTTCATTATTGTTCCCTTTCAGTATGTCTGCGAATGTTCCGTTTTCCGCGTTTACTGGAGTAGATTGTATGTTTGTAGTAATGGTTTCTTGTCTATTCTTGATTCTTTGTTTTAGACGCAATAGTGCATTTTGATAAACCGGGCAGCCTTTATACGACGCTGGGTGACCTGATTTTTTACAATTGACGCAGTATGTATTTATGTTTAGCGTTTTCGTTTGGATTTCACACTCGCCTGGTTTATGTTCCTTATCACATTTGACACATCTGTATCTCAGGTTACAATTAGTTGCTGCATGTCCCAGTCTTTGGCATTTGTAACACTGCATGATCTCACTTTTTTTTTTTAGATTTTCCCAAGAAACTCTTTGATGATTGATTGCTTTTATTTTATAAATTTGCATCATATCAGTTTCCGGTGAACACTGTACGATGTACAGTGGTATCTTAAAATTGTTTTCTAAGGAATGTCTAGTTTTTAATTGTGTTATGTTTACAATCTTGATGCTTACATGTTGTTCTTCAATGCTTGCTTTAAGTTCTGACGTGTCTTCATCTGCGTTCAATCCTTTAAGTACCACCGTTTTCGGTTTTAATTCTTTTGGGGTGTACGTAAAGTATTTCGTGTCTACTTCTTTGAACAAAGATTGCATTTTTTCGTATTCTTCAATATTTTTAACAAATAGTGTATGTTTTACTTGGTTGATTCGTTTTATCTCAAAATCTTTTACCTGTGCACCGTTAACCAGTTGTATGGTTTCTTTCACGTTTTGTTGGTGAATATGTATTGGTGGAGGCTTGAAAGTTTTTTTTTCTAGCACATGTTTGTTAATGGTGTTATTACTACTACTTCTATTTTGATTGGCTTGTGGTCCTGCCCAGGCGTTCTTTCTCTTTATAGATTTTTTGACGAGTTCGAATGGGTTTTCCTCGATTTCCGTATTTTGGCTTTCCATTTCTGGCTCTACCAGTACATCAAATCTATTATTTTGACAGATTTTTTCAACCTCATTTTTATTTTTATTTTTTTTTTGTGCCGCCATACTACGTTCTAGGCTTGCTATTTTCTCTCGTAGTTCTTCATTTTCGTTTTCTAATCTTTTTATTCTGGTGGCTCTATGTTCCGGCGTTACCATTGATTGTCGCGACATTACTTTTGTGCTTTCTGTTTCAGAAATTTTTAAACGTTTCACATTATCCGTTGCATCTGACTCCACTGTGCTGTAATTTTCGTTTCTCTGACTGTTTAAATTTTCACTTGATGTTTGGTCATTTTTGTTGTTATTCATGGCCATTTCATTGTCTCGCCCTAACAATAAGGTATTAAATACTTCGTACGGGTCGACCACTTTTTTACCGTTATCCGAAACTTGATTTTATTTATTCAATTCACTATACTAACACTAACAATTTTTTATTGTGTACACTATAAAAAAATCAATTATAATATTTTTATTTTACTAAACGATTTCGAAAAATCACTAGCCGATTGTCCTAATTGTTAACTTTATGATGTTTTCACCATGAAGGTTGACAATAGACTGATGTGATAACCGCTACACCACGGAAACACTTGTTTAAGCGTGCGTTAATTTGTTAGTTAGGCATTAGTAAATTTAATAAATATATAAATTTATGATTATGAAAGATAACGCGTTAGTAAATGAAATGGTAAACAGATTGCAGGCAGGAACAGATTTTAGGAAAACTTAAATAACCCGCTTGATTTTGGAGAATATGAACATATTCGACAAGATTCAAAAAGTGGTACCAACTGTTCCTCCTGCAAATCTGGTGGTATGTTTGTATTTTGGAGGCACAACAAAAGCTTTGATGAATGAGTTATGAGTAGATAAAAAACTATTAATTTTCTTTATGTTTCTAATTTTTCGAAGAAAAAAAATTTTAATAATAAAATAGTTTGCTTTCGGATTCGATCTCAGGAACCTTAGCGTTTTGAGCCGATATGCTACCAACCATGCCACTAACATTATGGGTAATCTAATATATATATGCGTTTACAATTTATACTTTTGAAAATATATAATATTGTGTATTTAACTTGGTTGTGCATGTATAATAATAGTAGAGTGGTTCGAAACTGAATAGGTGACTAGTTAGGAACAATGAAACCGGTTGGTAGGGTTTACCGTAAAAATAGTCTATAGTCTTAGCAGGTTAATATTCACGTATCACTAAGCCTCCATTAAGTTATGTAGTATTTCAGAGAAAAGTAATGTTGGAAACACTTAGCGATGTCGCGCCACTCATACCCTTGAGGCCAGTCGATGACTGTCTGAAGGGTGTGTGTAACAACACACTCATCTCACAGTCATACGACCCGCCTCCTTTCTTTTCGGGGTGGGTGCGCGACATCGCAAAAGTGATTCAATGTTGCTTTGATCTGAATACTTACATTTCAAAAGTGTGAGGCTCTCGGATTTGGTGAGCGGGTTTGTTGCCGGTTGAGATCTGTGGGCTCCGGATTTTTTTTAAATTTTTGAAACGATAAAATTTTTTCTTTTAATTTTCCATTTTCGCTGTCTCAAATAGATCAAAATGGGGAAATAATTTTCTTTAAATTTAATTGTAACTATTTTTTATGAATAATAAATTTAAAATTAATTTTCTTTAAATTTTAAATTTTTGTGAATTGAATAAGAAAACATTACAATTTATTTTCTTTGCATTTTCCATTTTATAATTTATTTCCATTGTATAAAAAACTATTTATTTTCCATTTTTATTTATTTGCTTTATTTTAATTTTTAATATTTTACCATTTTTACAAAAATATCGTCAAAATTCGAATTGGTTCTCTATTAAGAGAGGATTTGACCTTTTATCAATATTCGTCAAGTTTTATCAAAATTTCGTCAAAATTGGGATAGGACAAGTTTTGTCAAAATTTCTTAAAAATTCTAAATTCTATTTAAAGAGGATTTTACATAAATAAAGAAATTTAAAGAAAATACAATTTATTTTCTTTGCATTTTCTATTTTATAATTTATTTCCATTTTATAAAAATATATTAATTTTTAAAATTTCCATTGGACCTCTATTAAGAGAGGATTTTATATTATACAACTACAATTTTTTCAAAAGAATCATCAAAATTCCCATTGAACCTCTATTTACAAAGAATTTTGTAAATAGAGTTTGGTTAAGTTTTGTCAAAATTTCGTTAAAATTGGGATAGGACAAGTATTTACGAAGATATTAAGTATTTTATACCATTTTTTTCAAAAATATAATATTATACATATACCATTTTTTTCAAAAATATCAATTGATTACTTATTATGGAATTTTCGAATACTAACCACCCAGAGGACCATCAGAATTTCTAATAATGATATTTTTCTGGTAGATTAGATCCATATTAATGTAAAATCAATCTAGGATTTTGGTCCCGGTCTTCCTGAAGGACGGGAAACTCTTGGAAAGTACTTATGTGCCAATTGATTACTTATTATGGAATTTTCGAATACTAATCACCCAGAGGACCATTAGAATTTCTAATGATGATGTTTTTCTGGTAGATTGGACCCATAGTAATGTAAAAACAATCTAGGATTTTGGTCCCGGTTTTCATGAAGGACGGGAAAACTCTAGAAAAGCACCTAAGATGCCAATTGATTACTTATTATGGAATTTTCGAATACTAATCACCCAGAGGACCATTAGAATTTCTAATGATGACATTTTTCTGATAGATTAGATCCATAGTAATGTAAAATCAATCTAGGATTATGGTCCCGGTTTTCCTGAAGGACGGGAAAACTCTAGAAAAGCACCTAAGATGCCAATTGATTACTTATTATGGTATTTTCGAATACTAATCACCCAGAGGACCATTAGAATTTCTAATGATGATGTTTTTCTGATAGATTAGATCCATATTAATGTAAAAACAATCTAGGATTTTGGTCCCGGTCTTCCTGAAGGACGGGAAACTCTTGGAAAGTACTTATGATGCCAATTGATTACTTATTATGGAATTTTCGAATACTAACCACCCAGAGGACTATTAGAATTTCTAATGATGATGTTTTTCTGGCAGATTAGATCCAAAGTAATGTAAAATAATCTAGGATTTTGGTCCCGGTCTTCCTGAAGGACGGGAAAACTCTAGGAAAGTACCTAAGATGCCAATTGATTACTTATTATGGAATTTTCGAATACTAACCACCCAGAGGACCATCAGAATTTCTAATAATGATATTTTTCTGGTAGATTAGATCCATATTAATGTAAAATCAATCTAGGATTTTGGTCCCGGTCTTCCTGAAGGACGGGAAACTCTTGGAAAGTACTTATGTGCCAATTGATTACTTATTATGGAATTTTCGAATACTAATCACCCAGAGGACCATTAGAATTTCTAATGATGATGTTTTTCTGGTAGATTGGACCCATAGTAATGTAAAAACAATCTAGGATTTTGGTCCCGGTTTTCATGAAGGACGGGAAAACTCTAGAAAAGCACCTAAGATGCCAATTGATTACTTATTATGGAATTTTCGAATACTAATCACCCAGAGGACCACTAGAATTACTAATGATGATGTTTTTCTGGTAGATTAGATCCATTGTAATGTAAAAACAATCTAGGATTTTGGTCCCGGTCTTCCTGAAGGACGGGAAAACTCTAGAAAAGCACCTAAGGTGCCAATTGATTACTTATTATGGAATTTTCGAATACTAATCACCCAGAGGACCATTAGAATTTCTAATGATGACATTTTTCTGATAGATTAGATCCATATTAATGTAAAAACAATCTAGGATTTTGGTCCCGGTCTTCCTGAAGGACGGGAAACTCTTGGAAAGTACTTATGATGCCAATTGATTACTTATTATGGAATTTTCGAATACTAACCACCCAGAGGACTATTAGAATTTCTAATGATGATGTTTTTCTGGTAGATTAGATCCATAGTAATGTAAAATAATCTAGGATTTTGGTCCCGGTCTTCCTGAAGGACGGGAAAACTCTAGGAAAGTACCTAAGATGCCAATTGATTACTTATTATGGAATTTTCGAATACTAACCACCCAGAGGACCATTAGAATTACTAATGATGATGTTTTTCAGGTAGATTAGATCCATAGTAATGTAAAAACAATCTAGGATTATGGTCCCGGTTTTCCTGAAGGACGGGAAAACTCTAGGAAAGTACCTAAGATGCCAATTGATTACTTATTATGGAATTTTCGAATACTAACCACTCAGAGGACCATTAGAATTTCTAATGATGATGTTTTTCTGGTAGATTAGATCCATAGTAATGTAAAATCAATCTAGGATTTTGGTCCCGGTTTCCTGAAGGACGGGAAAACTCTAGAAAAGCACCTAAGATGCCAATTGATTACTTATTATGGAATTTTAGAATACTAATCACCCAGAGGACCATTAGAATTTCTAATGATGATGTTTTTCTGGTAGATTAGATCCATAGTAATGTAAAAACAATCTAGGATTTTGGTCTCGGTTTTCCTGAAGGACGGGAAAACTCTAGAAAAGCACCTAAGATGCCAATTGATTACTTATTATGGAATTTTCGAATACTAATCACCCAGAGGACCATTAGAATTTCTAATGATGATGTTTTTTTGGTAGATTAGATCCATAGTAATGTAAAAACAATCTAGGATTTTGGTCCCGGTTTTCCCTACGGACGGGAAAACTCTAGGAAAGTACCTATGATGCCAATTGATTACTTATTATGGAATTTTCGAATACTAACCACTCAGAGGACCATTAAAATTACTAATGATGATGTTTTTCTGATAGATTAGATCCATATTAATGTAAAAACAATCTAGGATTTTGGTCCCGGTTTTCATGAAGGATGGGAAAACTCTAGGAAAGAACCTATGATGCCAATTGATTACTTATTATGGAATTTTCGAATACTAACCACTCAGAGGACCATTAAAATTTCTAATGATGATGAAATTTTAGTAGATTAGATCCATAGTAATGTAAAACCAATCTGGGATTTTGGTCCCGGTTTTCCTGAAGGATGGGAAAACTCTAGGAAAGAACCTATGATGCCAATTGATTACTTATTATGGAATTTTCGAATACTAACCACCCAGAGGACCATTAGAATTTCTAATGATGATGTTTTTCTGGTAGATTAGATCCATAGTAATGTAAAAACAATCTAGGATTTTGGTCCCGGTCTTCCAGAAGGACGGGAAAGCTCTAGGAAAGTACCTAAGATGCCAATTGATTACTTATTATGGAATTTTCGAATACTAATCACCCAGAGGACCATTAGAATTTCTAATGATGATGTTTTTCTGGTAGATTAGATCCATAGTAATGTAAAAACAATCTAGGATTTTGGTCCCGGTTTCCTGAAGGACGGGAAAACTCTAGGAAAGTACCTATGATGCCAATTGATTACTTATTATGGAATTTTCGAATACTAATCACTCAGAGGACCATTAGAATTTCTAATGATGATGTTTTTCTGGTAGATTAGATCCATAGTAATGTAAAAACAATCTAGGATTTTGGTCCCGGTTTTCCTGAAGGACGGGAAAACTCTAGGAAAGTACCTATGATGCCAATTGATTACTTATTATGGAGTTTTTGAATACTAACCACTCAGAGGACCATTAAAATTTCTAATGATGATGTCTTTCTGGTAGATTAGATCCATAGTAATGTAAAAACAATCTAGGATTTTGGTCTCGGTTTTCCTGAAGGATGGGAAAACTCTAGAAAAGCACCTAAGATGCCAATTGATTACTTATTATGGAATTTTAGAATACTAATCACCCAGAGGACCATTAAAATTTCTAATGATGATGTCTTTCTGGTAGATTAGATCCATAGTAATGTAAAAACAATCTAGGATTTTGGTCTCGGTTTTCCTGAAGGACGGGAAAACTCTAGAAAAGCACCTAAGGTGCCAATTGATTACTTATTATGGAATTTTCGAATACTAATCACCCAGAGGACCATTAGAATTACTAATGATGATGTTTTTCTGGTAGATTAGATCCATAGTAATGTAAAAACAATCTAGGATTTTGGTCCCGGTCTTCCTGAAGGACGGGAAACTCTTGGAAAGTACTTATGTGCCAATTGATTACTTATTATGGAATTTTCGAATACTAATCACCCAGAGGACCATTAGAATTACTAATGATGATGTTTTTCTGGTAGATTAGATCCATAGTAATGTAAAAACAATCTAGGATTTTGGTCCCGGTTTTCCTGAAGGACGGAAAACTCTAGAAAAGCACCTAAGGTGCCAATTGATTACTTATTATGGAATTTTCGAATACTAACCACCCAGAGGACCATCAGAATTTCTAATGATGATATTTTTCTGATAGATTAGATCCATATTAATGTAAAATCAATCTAGGATTTTGGTCCCGGTCTTCCTGAAGGACGGGAAACTCTAGGAAAGTACCTAAGATGCCAATTGATTACTTATTATGGAATTTTCGAATACTAATCACCCAGAGGACCATTAGAATTTCTAATGATGATGTTTTTCTGGTAGATTGGATCCATAGTAATGTAAAAACAATCTAGGATTATGGTCCCGGTCTTCCAGAAGGACGGGAAAACTCTAGGAAAGTACCTAAGATGCCAATTGATTACTTATTATGGAATTTTCGAATACTAATCACCCAGAGGACCATTAGAATTTCTAATGATGATATTTTTCTGATAGATTAGATCCATTTTAATGTAAAACAATCTAGGATTTTGGTCCCGGTCTTCCTGAAGGACGGGAAACTCTTGGAAAGTACTAATGATGCCAATTGATTACTTATTATGGAATTTTCGAATACTAATCACCCAGAGGACCATTAGAATTTCTAATGATGATGTTTTTCTGGTAGATTGGATCCATAGTAATGTAAAAACAATCTAGGATTTTGGTCCCGGTTTTCCTGAAGGACGGAAAACTCTAGAAAAGCACCTAAGGTGCCAATTGATTACTTATTATGGAATTTTCGAATACTAACCACTCAGAGGACCATTAGAATTTCTAATGATGATATTTTTCTGATAGATTAGATCCATTTTAATGTAAAACAATCTAGGATTTTGGTCCCGGTCTTCCTGAAGGACGGGAAAACTCTAGAAAAGCACCTAAGGTGCCAATTGATTACTTATTATGGAATTTTCGAATACTAATCACCCAGAGGACCATTAGAATTACTAATGATGATGTTTTTCTGGTAGATTAGATCCATAGTAATGTAAAAACAATCTAGGATTTTGGTCCCGGTCTTCCTGAAGGACGGGAAACTCTTGGAAAGTACTTAGGTGCCAATTGATTACTTATTATGGAATTTTCGAATACTAATCACCCAGAGGACCATTAGAATTTCTAATGATGATGTTTTTCTGGTAGATTAGATCCATATTAATGTAAAAACAATCTAGGATTTTGGTCCCGGTATTCCCTAAGGACGGGAAAACTCTAGGAAAGTACCTATGATGCCAATTGATTACTTATTATGGAATTTTCGAATACTAATCACCCAGAGGACCATTAGAATTTCTAATGATGATGTTTTTCTGGTAGATTAGATCCATAGTAATGTAAAAACAATCTAGGATTTTGGTCCCGGTTTTTCTGAAGGACGGGAAACTCTTGGAAAGTACCTAAGATGCCAATATTTTTACTTATTATGGAATTTTGGAATACTAACCACCCAGAGGACCATTAGAATTTCTAATAATGATGTTTTTCAGAAAGATAAGATCCAAAGTAATGTAAAAACAATCTAGGATTATGGTCCCGGTTTTCCTGAAGGACGGGAAAACTCTAGAAAAGCACCTAAGATGCCAATTGATTACTTATTATGGAATTTTCGAATACTAACCACCCAGAGGACCATTAGAATTTCTAATGATGATGTTTTTCTGGTAGATTGGATCCATAGTAATGTAAAAACAATCTAGGATTATGGTCCCGGTCTTCCAGAAGGACGGGAAAACTCTAGGAAAGTACCTAAGATGCCAATTGATTACTTATTATGGAATTTTCGAATACTAATCACCCAGAGGACCATTAGAATTTCTAATGATGATATTTTTCTGATAGATTAGATCCATTTTAATGTAAAACAATCTAGGATTTTGGTCCCGGTCTTCCTGAAGGACGGGAAACTCTTGGAAAGTACTAATGATGCCAATTGATTACTTATTATGGAATTTTCGAATACTAATCACCCAGAGGACCATTAGAATTACTAATGATGATGTTTTTCTGGTAGATTAGATCCATAGTAATGTAAAAACAATCTAGGATTTTGGTCCCGGTCTTCCTGAAGGACGGGAAACTCTTGGAAAGTACTTAGGTGCCAATTGATTACTTATTATGGAATTTTCGAATACTAATCACCCAGAGGACCATTAGAATTTCTAATGATGATGTTTTTCTGGTAGATTAGATCCATATTAATGTAAAAACAATCTAGGATTTTGGTCCCGGTTTTCCCTAAGGACGGGAAAACTCTAGGAAAGTACCTATGATGCCAATTGATTACTTATTATGGAATTTTCGAATACTAATCACCCAGAGGACCATTAGAATTTCTAATGATGATGTTTTTCTGGTAGATTAGATCCATAGTAATGTAAAAACAATCTAGGATTTTGGTCCCGGTTTTTCTGAAGGACGGGAAACTCTTGGAAAGTACCTAAGATGCCAATATTTTTACTTATTATGGAATTTTGGAATACTAACCACCCAGAGGACCATTAGAATTTCTAATAATGATGTTTTTCAGAAAGATAAGATCCAAAGTAATGTAAAAACAATCTAGGATTATGGTCCCGGTTTTCCTGAAGGACGGGAAAACTCTAGAAAAGCACCTAAGATGCCAATTGATTACTTATTATGGAATTTTCGAATACTAACCACTCAGAGGACCATTAGAATTTCTAATGATGATGTTTTTCTGGTAGATTAGATCCATAGTAATGTAAAAACAATCTAGGATTTTGGTCCCGGTCTTCCTGAAGGACGGGAAAACTCTAGAAAAGCACCTAAGATGCCAATTGATTACTTATTATGGAATTTTCGAATACTAATCACCCAGAGGACCATTAGAATTTCTAATGATGATGTTTTTCTGGTAGATTGGATCCAAAGTAATGTAAAATAATCTAGGATTTTGGTCCCGGTCTTCCTGAAGGACGGGAAACTCTTGGAAAGTACTTATGTGCCAATTGATTACTTATTATGGAATTTTCGAATACTAATCACCCAGAGGACCATTAGAATTTCTAATGATGATGTTTTTCTGGTAGATTAGATCCATAGTAATGTAAAAGCAATCTAGGATTTTGGTCCCGGTTTTCCTGAAGGACGGAAAAACTCTAGGAAAGTACCTAAGATGCCAATTGATTACTTATTATGGAATTTTCGAATACTAATCACCCAGAGGACCATTAGAATTTCTAATGATGATGTTTTTCTGGTAGATTGGATCCAAAGTAATGTAAAAACAATCTAGGATTTTGGTCCCGGTTTTCCTGAAGGACGGGAAAACTCTAGAAAAGCACCTAAGATGCCAATTGATTACTTATTATGGAATTTTCGAATACTAACCACTCAGAGGACCATTAGAATTTCTAATGATGATGTTTTTCTGGTAGATTAGATCCATAGTAATGTAAAAACAATCTAGGATTTTGGTCCCGGTTTCCTGAAGGACGGGAAAACTCTAGAAAAGCACCTAAGATGCCAATTGATTACTTATTATGGAATTTTCGAATACTAATCACCCAGAGGACCACTAGAATTACTAATGATGATGTTTTTCTGGTAGATTGAATCCATAGTAATGTAAAAACAATCTAGGATTATGGTCCCGGTTTTCCTGAAGGACGGGAAAACTCTAGAAAAGCACCTAAGATGCCAATTGATTACTTATTATGGAATTTTCGAATACTAATCACCCAGAGGACCACTAGAATTACTAATGATGATGTTTTTCTGGTAGATTGGATCCATAGTAATGTAAAACCAATCTAGGATTTTGGTCCCGGTTTTCCTGAAGGACGGGAAAACTCTAGGAAAGTACCTAAGATGCCAATTGATTACTTATTATGGAATTTTCGAATACTAACCACCCAGAGGACCACTAGAATTACTAATGATGATGTTTTTCTGGTAGATTAGATCCATTGTAATGTAAAAACAATCTAGGATTTTGGTCCCGGTCTTCCTGAAGGACGGGAAAACTCTAGAAAAGCACCTAAGGTGCCAATTGATTACTTATTATGGAATTTTCGAATACTAATCACCCAGAGGACCATTAGAATTTCTAATGATGATGTTTTTCTGGTAGATTAGATCCAAAGTAATGTAAAATAATCTAGGATTTTGGTCCCGGTCTTCCTGAAGGACGGGAAACTCTTGGAAAGTACTTATGTGCCAATTGATTACTTATTATGGAATTTTAGAATACTAATCACCCAGAGGACCATTAGAATTTCTAATGATGATGTCTTTCTGGTAGATTAGATCCATAGTAATGTAAAAACAATCTAGGATTTTGGTCTCGGTTTTCCTGAAGGACGGGAAAACTCTAGAAAAGCACCTAAGATGCCAATTGATTACTTATTATGGAATTTTCGAATACTAATCACCCAGAGGACCATTAGAATTTCTAATGATGATGTTTTTTTGGTAGATTAGATCCATAGTAATGTAAAAACAATCTAGGATTTTGGTCCCGGTTTTCCTGAAGGACGGGAAAACTCTAGGAAAGTACCTATGATGCCAATTGATTACTTATTATGGAATTTTCGAATACTAACCACTCAGAGGACCATTAAAATTTCTAATGATGATATTTTTCTGATAGATTAGATCCATATTAATGTAAAAACAATCTAGGATTTTGGTCCCGGTTTTCATGAAGGATGGGAAAACTCTAGGAAAGAACCTATGATGCCAATTGATTACTTATTATGGAATTTTCGAATACTAACCACTCAGAGGACCATTAAAATTTCTAATGATGATGAAATTTTAGTAGATTAGATCCATAGTAATGTAAAACCAATCTGGGATTTTGGTCCCGGTTTTCCTGAAGGATGGGAAAACTCTAGGAAAGAACCTATGATGCCAATTGATTACTTATTATGGAATTTTCGAATACTAACCACCCAGAGGACCATTAGAATTTCTAATGATGATGTTTTTCTGGTAGTAAAAACATCATCATTAGATTTACCTAAAATTTAAATAAATTTTTTAGATAAGTTAAATAATTAAATAAAATAAAAATTTTAAAAATAAAATAGCTTACTTGGGGTTTGAACTTAGGAACCTTAACGTATTGAGCCGATATGCTACCAACCATTATGGGACATTATGGGATAACAAACATTATGGGAAATATAATATATGTAAATTTTTTCTTTTAATTTTCCATTTTCGATGTCTAAAATAGATGAAAATGGAAATTATTTTCTTTGAATTTTCCAATTGTAACTATTTTTGATGAATAAATAAATTTAAAATTAATTTTCTTTAAATTTTTGTGAATTGAATAAGAAAAAATTACAATTTATTTTCTTTACATTTTCTATTTTATAATTTATTTCCATTTTATAAAAAACTATTTATTTTCCATTTTTAATATTTTTATTTATTTGCTTTTACACTGTCATTTTTTCAAACATATCGTCAAAATTCCTATTGGACCTCTATTTAGAGCGGATTTTACCTTTTAGTTATGTTGTATAATTGTCTCCTAAGATTGAATTGAAATTATTAATGTATTCCAACATGAGATTAAAAAGTATCGGGGACAACGCATCACCTTGTCACGTGATCCTTGTCCTTGTATCGAGTACTTTTGACACCAGAAGTAATTGCAAAAGTACTCGATAGTCTCATCTCAACTTTAACACAGCATTGTGACTGCGTTACTATTATTTTACACAGATGCACGTATTTGTTTGGTATTCCTAAATATTCAAGCGCATACAATTGTCTCTCTCGGTTGATCAAGTCATAGGCTTGCTTGAAATTTAGGAATACCTGGTGTGCATCGCGAGATGTTTCATAGTACTTGGAAAGAATATACGTAGCGAAAAAACTTCCGCCAGAGGAGTAATTCTTCCCAAGATAATGTATGACAGTAACTTGTATGCTGTGCAAAGGAGAGCTATACCGCGATAATTCTCGCACTTCATGCGATCACCCTTTTTTGAATATTGGGCATAACACGGCCATTTTCCATTCGTCAGGCAAACTTCATTTCGCCATACCAATCGAACAAGGTCGAAAAGACAGTTCCACAAAGTTAGAATTAATGCAATCAACTCCTGGTGAACGATTTTTCTTTAATCTCTGCATGGCCATTGTGAATTCCTCATAGGATGGATCCTCAATGAATATCTCCGCGGTCTGTATTTGAAGGTATTCAAATGACACTCCTCATCAAACCAATCTTTTTTGGGCTTAGTTTTCACTATACCGAGAACGTGCTAGGCAGCATCGACAACCGAGGTTTTCAATACTTCGTTGCGTTTCTCCATTTATCAGACCTTCACAGGAGAATCGCGTTGTAAATTCTCCTGTCCTCCCTGGCTTGTACGAAAATTCCCATCGTTTTCAGTGACTAGATAATGGCCGTACTACAACATGCGCAGTGGTTAAAGCTGCGGCAGTTGGAGCGGGAGGTACCGGGTTCGAATCCCGATAGGGGCAGGATGATAAAGGGATTTTTAACCATACGATTACGATCGGTGGTGTAAATGAACACATCTATGACCCCTTGTTGGAGTGCAAAATTCATGAGCCAACCCTGTCTTCCATGTCAGTACTATAGGCTGGCATGGAGCTATGCAATGTGCAGATGGTTCTACGAAAATCGGACCTATAGCCGTACGTCCTCGATTTGGCAGTAATGGCGTAAGGTTAGGACGTAAATAAGCGAACCGCGAAAGAGTTGGAAGTGCCTCGAGCCCCAAAACAGATAGTAGAGATAAAAACAAACAAACAATACTACAACATGATATTTAAAAGTATCGACCACAAGGTATCTTCTTTACGATAAATTTATTATCAGTGTTGGAAATATCTAGTAGTTTCCACTTAATGTTGATTAACTATATATTTAAAAGAAATACTACAAAATAAGTTTGTTGGTAAAGAGGAAAGAAATGCGATATTAAGCGTCTTTTCAGACTCAGTCACTACAGTACATCTTTAATATCATTATATCTACAATAGAAAAAGAATGGTTTGTTTACTTTATGCAATTTCCAAAATATTTTTTTTATTAGCTGTGTAGTATATAGAATATACATATATACATAAATATACAACAAAACACTTGCATACGCATTGATATAACCAGAGAAAGTCAGTGATTTTGATTTGTTTCGTTTATTTAACATCTTCAGGCATTTAGAATCATTTCTATAGAAAAATCCAATATAATAGAACTAACAAAATTCGAAATTGCGCTAGAAGGTGTTGATATTTTCACTTGTTCGGTCAACGCATTTTGTTTCCCTATGCATTGTAAAATACAACCAGCTAAATTATTTAAGTGTTGGTGAGTTAGAAAATAAAAAAATATAGGTTTTGCTTATTCCTTTCAAGCTATATGTATTTTATATACCACTTTTTCGTTTATCTTTTCCTGACAAAAACTTATTAAATTATAGTACATATCGTTACCCAGTTACGTAGAATGGGGAAATTCATTTTGATCATATTCTTCAATTGCATATAATTTTAATCAGAAAATATTATTTAATATCTAAAATAAAAATTGGTTCAATTTCAAATGCAATACCCACAGTTCGTCAAATGCTAATTTACATATGCTGAAAAATGTCGTTTTCATATTTTAGTCATTCTGCGAGTTATTCAGCGATATGTTAATGATATTATTACTAAGCCACTACCAAATTTATTACATTTCTATAGTAAATGATGCATACATTCATAGTAAACATTTATCGTTGTGCGATCGTTTTTGAAATATTGAACAATGAAAAGAGATAATACATATATTTAATCAGATTTTGTATAGTGGAACCGTTTGATATACATTTATTTCCCCTTCAAAATTATTAAATTTTAGTTAGTATGCATCGACGCTCCGTATACTCTGGCTTTCTGTTAGTAATTTTCTGTGGTTGAATTATGGGATTGTCTCGTCAGACGAAACAAAACAAAAAACACACGTGTCGCATTCAATCGTTTGCAACGGAAAATTGTGTGTGTGTGTGTGTGTGTGATATTGCAATTGATGTATATATAACTATATACCAATACCATTACTGGCAATGTATACACGTTGCAAACTGACACACACAAACACGATATATGTACATCCACCATAATTTATATAAACACTAAAACCTAAATATATAATGCAATTAATAATATAATATAATTTAATATTAAATATAATAAAATATAGTATAATGTAATAATGATACTCATCTGAGATTACAAAAATTAAGCCACAAACACACACACAAACACAAACGAATTTATTTTATTTAATTAAACAGCGAGTGGAAAAAAACACGTCCACTCAGTGTGACGACTAACACTGAACTCACAACCTATAGTTATTTATGTTATGTTGGGATATTAAGCTTGGTAGGAAATTGCGTTGATTGGGAAAGAATTTCATAAGCAAAAACTTTGTTATACAACAACGAACTGTGTAGAATACAGATAACATTAAAAGCTCTTACCTTAACTTATTCTATGATCAAATTATCTTATTCTACTACGGTAACTATCTAGATTGAGCTAAAGTTGAATTGGAGGTATCTGAATTTCTATCGATGTACGATTTCAACTTATTGGGTTAAAATTCCATACTCGTGCATGCATAAAAAAAATCATGTATAGTAAACAAAGCATAAAAAATGCTCTGGCACATTTGAAGCAAAAAACTTTGGAAGTAGTTAGTAGTCTCGTTTTTGAGCCATTTAAATCGGTAGATAAACGATTCCATAAACGATGGGATACCATAATAAACGTCATCGTTCAACAAATAGCTGTGTTGATTGAGATTTAACACAAGCAAAAGCTTTGTTATAAAACCTAACATACTTTATACAAAAAGCTCGACATTGATTCAATTAAACACAGAACACAGTTCAACTCATTTGGAGATTCACTTAGTAGTAGTGAGTGGAAAACCAAAACAAACCTCATCGTTTATTCAATAAATAACTCATTAATTTAGCAAGTTTCGTTGATTGTGTTTCCGCATAAGCAAAAGCTTTATTATAGAACAACGAGCTTTATAATTATGTTATACAATACTCGATATAAAATCAGCAAAGCACTGGAAACTTTTGGGTCATTTGGAGCTTTTATCTAGAAGTAATTAAAATGTGGAATATTGAGCTTTGTGAGTAGTTATATTGATTTGGTTTCCGCATAAAGAAGAGCTTTATTATAAAGTGTAAAGTAAAGCATTATACAAAAGCGATCTTAATTGATAAAGATGAGTTGATTATTCGAACGTTATACCAAGCTTGATATGGGTCGTTCAAAAAAGTACAGAAATCGCCTTAGCTAATTTAAAGCTTTCATTTGCAAGTGGTGTTGGTCTCGATACAGAGTCATTAAGCTACAGTAATAAACCAGATTGAAGTGTTGTTTAATTGGCAATATCTCTATGTCCATCGATGCAACAACATCCTGTTTGGCAGAGACGACACCGTTGCGTATCTTACCCATAGGTGCCAAAAATCAAAAATATTCTCGTTGAACCTGAAATGTTGAGCTTTATTATAAAACAACGAACTTCATCCACACGGTATTCAAAGCTCGACATTGCTAAAAAAAGCACTTAACGTGAGGGGGACTTCAAAATTAATTACATCGTTAAGTCAACAAAGACCTTTAAAAGCTTTCATCTGAAATAATTCTATAACAACTGATATTTTTAATCTATTCAATTCTATTAGAGTAATTATCAAGATTGAGTTTTAGTTTACAACTGCAGGTATTTCAATTTCCATTGATATAACGACGTAAAATTTTTGGAACATAGAACACAACTGGGTAGATTATCCTCAGTTGCCGGAAATTTAAAGTTTTCTCCTGGAATCATTTTTGCTCGACGAGCATTTTCACAAACAAGTTTTTGTTATGTTGAAATATTAAGCTTTGTGGGAAGAACGGTTTGGATAAGCAAAAGCTTTATTATAAAACAACGAACAACATAGATAAGTTAAAAAAAGCTCAACATTGGTTTCAACAAAGCACAACATTGTGATACATCAAACATGCAACCTACAGAGAACATTAAAAGCTTTGACCTTAAATAATTTCATAACAATTGTTTTTGTTCAATATATCTTTATACGATAATTACCCAAATTGAGCTTTTGTTTAGTTTGAGGTATCTGAATTTACAACGATGTACAGTTTTAATTTATTGGGCTTAACCACAATTCTTAATTTACTTCTGCAATCATGAAATATTGAGCTTTTTGGTAAATTACAGAAATTGAGTTTCTCTATAAGTAAAAGCTTTCTCATGCAATCATGTAATATTGAACTTTGTGGGATATTTCGTTAATTGGGTTTCCGCGTAAGCAAAAGCTTGGTGATAAAACAACGAGCATAAGTATTTTATACAAAACTCGATAAAGGTTCAGCAACGAGCTTTTCATTTCTTGTGTAGTCTCGATGCAGAGCTATTAAGCTTATTTAATTATCTAGATTAAGTTATTATTTAATTGGAGGTATCTAAATTTCCATCGATGTACGATGGCGATATAAAATATAAAATTGTCTCCTGTAATCTTTGAATACTGAGCTTTGCTGCTCTTGCATTGTTGCATGGTTTGCATGGAGTGGGACTTCAAAAATAACTACATCGTTTAGTAAACAGAAGCTTTGATCTGAAATAATTCCAAAACAAACGATTTTTTAACCTATACAATTCTATTATTGTAGTTATCCAGATTGAGGTGTTGTTTATAATTTGAGGTATTTCACAGCTGGGTGGATTATCCTCAGTTGCCTGAAATTTAAGATTTTCTTCTGTAATCATTTTCACTCGTCGAGCTTTCACATAAACCAAGTAGTTTTTGTTATATTGTAATATTAAGCTTTGTGTGAAGTTGCGTTGATTGGAAACGGTTCGTTGTTTTATTTATTACAAAAAAAAAAACAACGAACAACATAGGCACGTTATACAAAGCTCGACATTGGTTCTATACCACAGCACAGTTTTGTAAGAAATCAAACGTTCGGTCTACAGAGAACATTAAAAGCTCTAACGTCATATAATTCCATAACAACTGATTTTGTTCAATATATCTCATTCTAGTACGGTAATTACCCAAATTGAGCTTTTGGTTAGTTTGAGGTATGTAAATTTTCATCGATGTACAGTTTTAATTTATTGCGTATAAATGGCTTAAACGCAATTTCGGAAATTCTCTAATTTACTACTGCAATCATGGAATATTTAGCTTTTTGAAAAGTTGCAGTGGTTGGGTTTCTCTATAAACAAAAGCTTTCTCATGCAATCATGGAATTGTGCTTTGAGGGATGTTTCGTTGATTGGGTTTCCGCGGAGGCAAAAGCTTGATGATACAACAACGAGCACCATAAGTATATTAAACAAAGCTCCATAAAAGCTTGTAGCTTTTTAGTTCATTTAAAGCTTTTATCTTGAAGTAGTGAGACAATGGAACATTGAACTTTGTGTGAATTGGGTTTCCTTATAAACAAGAGCTTTGCTATGAAACGAGTAGTATACGTACGCAATACAAAGCTCGATATGGGTTCAATAAAGTACAACATTCCTTTGGAACTAGTGTGTAGTCTCGATGCAGAGTAATTAAGCCATTGTGTTATCTAGATTGAGTGATTATTTAATTACAGGCATCTAAATTTCCATCGATGTACGATCGCAATGGGTATCTTATCCACAGTTGCCAGAAATTTAAAATTTTCTCACGTAAACTTTGAATACTGAGCTTTGAGGAAAGTGTTGTTGATTGGGTTTCCACATAACCAACATTGGTTTGACATTGGTTCAACTCTTTACTGGGCTTACCCGCAATTGCCGCAATTCTCTAATTTACGGCTGCAATCATAGAATATTAAGCTTTGTTGAGAGTTGCGGTGATTGAGTTTGTGCATAATCAAAAGCTTTTGTTACAAAACAACGAGCATCATACGCACGTTATACAAAGTTCGAAATATATAAATTTTTTATGCTTTATATGCGCCATAAAAGCCGAATGGAAAAGATGGGCAATAAAAAAATAATTGAATTATAGGTGAAGTATAGCAGCATAAAAAAGCATATAGCATAGTATTTGCACAGTATATATAGCACAAAAATCATCAACATTTAAGTTGTATATGATACGACCGGCAAACATATATAGAAAAGATTAAATCAAAATTACAAATATCAACCAAATCGGCCGTGGACGAACGATTTCATTTAAATACAAATAAAATGTACAAAAGCTCACAACTGTTCGTTCGACAACATAAACTTTTTTATATCGTTCGGCACATAAAAAGATTTATATTTTGTTATAGGTTGGTATATGGTATGCTACATAACCTTACATATATATGTATGTAGCGAAAGGACTTTACAGTTTTGTGTTTACAGAGCAAAATAAAATTTGGCGGTTTTTATGACGAGATTTGGGGTTTTGTGCCGAATACAGAATTTTGTATTTTGAAACGCTGGAATATAAATTTTTATGTTCTTATACATAAACATGTTTTTATCCAGACATATGTACAACATATAAGTAGTGTAGCATATTTATCTTAATCTCTTTATATATGTGGGGGATGACACTTATGTATATATATATATATAGTACACGATGTCAAAAACATCACACAAGATTATACAATTTGTTCAACCTTTTTCGAATTCGTCCTTAATACTGTAAATCCTGAGTGTACGAATTGTTTTCAACTCGAAAATTATCTTAAAAAAAAAAAATTAATAAAAATAATTTTCGTACCACATACTCTCGAGAGGGACGAGCAAAGTAATCTAATGTATAAACAAATAGTGTTTTTGTCTTACAAAATCGTTTTGCAAAGGACGACAAGAACAACAACATGATATCCCGTAGGATTAATTATAGAACACAAGAAATATAGAATATATAATTCAGACTTTATATATAGTAAACGAGAAATGGTTCGTCATCCAGTCCCATCCCCTTTGTGTGCTTACATACATATATATTCAATGGAGAATGCTTGCCATAACCATATCAACATAAAAGCTCAATCCGTATCGACGTTTTCGGAACCAACTACATATGTGTATGAATGTATTATAAAGGTGGAGGTAAAATCGAAAAAGATCAATCCCAAATCATTTTTGTATATATGCGGAATATACGAGTATATAAGATGATTGTTGTTTGGTTACTGCAAGATTACGTAAAAATTTGAAAGCTTTATATACATTTCTAATCGAAAAATGATAATAGTGTTTGATAAGAGAGTCGAAAAACCATTACTTTCCCAAAATATTAAATTATTGAAACTCTTGGGATTATGTACACTTCACACACACACACACACTGATGTATTTATATCATTTTACTCATACCCTTACACATATTTGCTTAGGGTTTATTTATTATGATTTTTAAAACAAACACAAATAAATAAAACAAATATATTCGTTATTTATTTACTTTAGTTATTGAAAGCAAACTTATATGTATATACAAAACGTCGAGTATATAATATTTATTTAGATGTTGTCGTTGTTTCGGAAAGCTACACCAAAAAGCTTTGAGAATAAAATTTTTAAAAAATTGTTTTTGTAAAAATCCTTTATACGAATTTTGTATCACGTAGATACCCTTCTGGAACATTTGTTTACCGAAATATATAATTTGACTAGACAACATATTTGCTTTTGAGATTTGGGATCTTTTTGTAAATCGGATTTTGGGGAAGCGCACAATATAATGAGCACCCATGTTGAATAAAAGAAATTCGAGTTATCACTAAAACTATATATGTCTATATTTACAGAAGCTTGATTGGTCCCCCAAATCAGGAATGATACAAAGGTTGAGCATTAGGACCATTATATATGTGATAAACGGCGTCTGAGAGTAGATCAAAGAGGTTATGATACAATTAATCAGAAAACAGTAAAGAACTGTCTTTGAGTTAGGAGACCAATATCTTTCCCATTGTTTATTTTCGCTAGATCTGGCTTTCTTTGTGATTATATCCTGTTTGTGGTCAATTTATAAGTAAGGTTATTTTCTTGGATAATTTGAATTTGTGATACCAAATGCTGCTCCAAATAATTTAGACTTTCTCCGTTGGTATCTGTATTACCCAAATTAATGATCTCGTTTTCTAAGGTTTTTATTTATTTCAGTTGTTATAATTTCAAGGTATGGTTCATTACTGATGATGAGTAAGCTAATTTTTTACAATGATGCCCATTACTTATTTTTAAACTAGTTTGTAGCTTACAACATTATCACTAGGTTTTTTATAATGCATCTGTAATAATATAACTATACTAACAAGCATATTTAAGTGAATCCAAGCTTAAGTAATGACATCTTTTGATGAATAGCCTACTAAACATTACTACGTTAATTACATCTATTACGTTAGTTCAATAAATATAATATCAATCATTTATTGACAACCAAAACAAATTGTCAAAGTAATAATTTAATGGATATGGCAGCGCAATTCACTGACCATAACTTTTGGAATAATAAAGTGATAGAATATTAATTTAATAGTACAATTGTGTCACATCATCTTAATACCGATCACATAAGGAAATATATATATATATATATATATATATATATATATATATATATATATATATATATATATATATATATATATATATATATATATATATATATATATATATATATATATGATACGTTGCTATAAATATGATAGATTTCTTAATAAATATTATTTTAGATGTCATTTTCATCATCATGTTTGGAGGGACGTCAACATTACGCCGGATAAGATTGAATTGGGAGCTTGCATAATTGGTGTATTGGTCGCTTAATTAATTTGTTGGTATTTGTCAGACGTAAGGTCACAATTCGGACTTTACCATCCTACCATCCGTCGCTGGATGCGTTTCAACTACTCTGCTTAGAGCCCAAAAAGTTGTCGGTAAATTTGTGTCGGGGCTAACATGACATCTCTTGGTGCTAGGTTTGTTGATTCACTCGTCCATTTCTTTCCTTTCTGTAATGTTGTCAAGTAGTCCTGATGCCACCGATTCCAAAAGTGCTGTTGCATCCTTTTTACTTATTGCCATCTAGTCATCGGCAGAATATTTTTATTTGACCAATTCTCGTCTGTATATATCTACGTAAGTACGCCCGATTAAGAAGTGTGCTGGTGTTATGTAGCCAATGTCGGCAGCTTGTACAATTGCTATCGGCCTCGAATTCATAATAGCCTCTATTTTGGTCAATAGCGTGAAAAACTCTTCGATGGTAAGTATCGATACACCGACCACTCTCCCAAGTTGTATCTTCCATGCTTAACAGCTGCCTCCGAAATGCCGCCCATATGTGGTGCTCGGGGGGAATAAACTTCCACTCTATTTTATATTTTAGAATCGCGGCGGTTATATCGGATGCCTTCGACTTGAGAAATTGGACCAGTTCTCGCAAATGGTTATTTGCTCCGACGAAATTGGGTTCAAGAAAGCTGTCTGTAGATAGGCTGCATACGGTTTCGATATGTACGGCTTTCGTACTTAAGCATACAAATATGCAGACGTATACCTTCATTGGAACTTGTCCGTTTCGTCGCACTGGCTGCACCTTAAATGGTCCACAATAATCCACGCCTACTTTATGAAAAGGATGCACATATTGAACTCGTTCTGGGGGTAGATTTCCCATTAGCTGCTTTTCCGACTGAGGATTTTGCCGAATGCATCTAACGCACCTTTGTATTACTTCCCTGGATATAATCTTTCCCCTGATTATCCCAAATCTTCGTCTCACTATACTGGTAAGTAAGCTAATGCCTGGATGATTGTGAATGATATGGGCATCTCTGACTACGCACTTCACTAGATGCGATTTCGTTGGTAAAATAATGGAATGCTTGACCTTGAATGGCTCAAATGAATCTTGGATACGATCCCCTACTCGTATAATCCCTTGATCATCTAAAAATGGATTTAAGGTAATTAATTTGTATTATATATATATATATATTATATATATATATAGTTATATATATATATATATATATATATATATATATATATATATATATATATATATATATATATATATATATATATATATATATAAATATCAATCTGAACAAATGTTAATTTGACCCAAGATTCTTGATTTGATCGAATTTGTGAACTTTTTTTTCCACTACACTGAAGAGACTTGGCCCCCTAAACAAATGAATGTTGAACTAATCTCCCGTTTGTCGGTGACAGAAAGTATGATTGAAATATATCTACAGTGGATATATTGGTTTTTGCTCAACCATTTCAAATAACTTCCATTATTGCAATTGGGTTGGCCTCAAAACTACTGCAGTAGTGGGAGAGACAAAAAAGGAGGTTAATCTTTGAGTAAAGATCGATGTTACTTCTCCACGCTGAGTGACAGATCATTATTCTACCACAAGCATGCCTCATAGTAATTAATCTTTAACTCCTGAATGATTCATCTACCGCAGGTAAGCAAGGGTGTGAATGATAACTTCAGATCAAACATTGATAAAGGTACTCTCGATATATGCAGTACAGGTTACCATTGAACATCAAAGAAATTTCAGGAAGAGAATCGAAGAGGCAGTGAATAGCGGTATACGTATTTTTACCTTTGTGGAACGCGAACTAATATTGAGTTTTGTCTTGTCTCTTACAGTCTCTCCAAAGACGATAAGCTTTTAGATCCTTAAAAGAGGTCCTTAAAGGATAAGGTATGAAAAATATATTTGATTACATACTTGTTAGGATAATGACAGAGCACTATAGATTCATATAATAATTATAGTTTGACTATTCCGGAGCAAAAAAATTAAATAAGGCATAAAGTATTACAGAACTCAATGCCACGAACGGACCACAGTTCAACTAGCATTCACAAACATAATAAAAAAATTTCAGCACCCATTAATGTTTTTGGTCACCACCGAGAATCTGATCCAAGACACCCGAATAGCAGTGCACTCTTTTTTATCTGCCAACGAGGGCAACAATTTACGAAGAAACTACTGAGCTCCTCTGAAAATGAGTTTTTAGTAATAGTTTCAATGATTTAAAATTGGTTGCGGTGCCAAACGACCAAACTCTTTTATTAACAAAGTTATTGTGGCGTGTGATAATTTTAATTGTATTTTTTGGAGTTGCTCAAGAACACCACAGATATATTTTCATCTGTAACCATACTATGTACTCCTTGTTTTTAATTCTACTCGAACCATCCATAAGAATCCCAACTTAAGATATTTCATTTTGATCAACGCAAGAATCAGGCACGTGTGAAACAAGTAAAGAACGGTTTTCCCCTTCTTATGTTGAGGTCACGCTTAATCTGACCAAATCTTTATATATGGAACAGTGCTCCAAAACAACTCCCACCAACTGTCTCCCACTGAGCTGTTAACTACCAACTGATGGATGTTTAACTGATCTGCCATCTCGCAATAGAACTCGACAAGTTCATAAAACTTTCAATATCATAATTAGTTCGGCATAAAAACTGCTGCATAAGGGCTCGATATTGTCCTTTCAAATTCCAGAGGACGGGAGCAAAAGTTTGCTGTTGTTTCACACGCAAATCTTCAGATGAAAGACTCACCTAAATGAACTGTCACAAGCATACCTCGTAGTTAGTGATCTCTAAGTAATGTAGAGGTACCATCTGTCCTATACAGGTTAAGGCAGTGAAATGCTGTTTACCTTGGCCAAACGCGAACCTACATATTGATAACTTAATCAGTTTTTTGGTCTCTCTTAAATCATCTTTTATAAGTCTTTCCAAAGATGATAAGCTTGTAGATCTAAGGTCCTTATAGGATAAGGTATGAAAAATATATTTCTCTCCATGCTTGTTCAGAATATGACAGAGTACCAGACTTACGGAACTCTCCTGTAAATTAGTTCTTATAGTAATATGTAAAAGATTCATTGTCTGTTCTGGTCGTTTCGGATAACTAAGGATGGTGTAACTGGCAAATAGTAGCTTACATTGTATGAGAGATCTTCTCTGTGTTACCACTGAAGAATCTCGAAGTTCATGTCTTGCTATTTCTTTGTTCGCATTATGTTATGTTAACGTTAATAAGATCATTTTATAGTAATCAAAGCCTTCAGTAACAATTGTTCTGTTTGCTTTTTTTGAGTGGATATAAATTACTTAGTTGAATGATATGTCAACCTAAGTCAACATAAAGTGGAGCTAATCAGGAGAATGTTGGAACTTTATTGTAACAAAAATCTTCCAGACGCTTCATCAGACGGTATCGACATACCGTCTGAAAACTTTGTAACAGTTACTTAGATATTCAATAGAGAAGCAGCTTTTTACGAATAACTCTAGTTAGCTGGGTTATAAAATCCTAGCAAGTGGTGATTAAAACACCAAACCTGCTCAATGTCAAAACTAGAAACGTCAAAGGTGAAAAATCGCTACAAAGCTATGAAGAAACAATGTGTAGATTAATTACGTCCAGGATCACTATCTAGTCTACTGATAAAAGCAAAAAATATGATTGGTTAGAGTTTTGTATATCCAAAAAAGATAGCACTCATTAGTACCAGATCCACCACGGGATGAAGTCAGAAGCACCTAAAATTTCAAAAAAAAATTGTAACTTAACTGATAACCTTTAAAATTAGTAAAACAGTTTCTATATATACAGCTGTTGAAGACTATGTATTACATGTGATGTTTTGCGCGTTTAATAGCGGCCTCCCATTATACCTCCAAAATGTGATGACCTCGGTGGAATTATATGCCATTGAATCCCATTATCAATGCAATATCTTAAAACTTTATTTTCATAGACTTCAGACAAAACTTAATCTCGATCGTGCGTCGATCGTGTTCAGATCGTGCACCAACGAAAGTAGCATTGTCTGAGTAAATATTTACACAGAACTCTCGACGACATACGAATCGGCAAAGAGCCGCTATAAAGACGTCAGTGCTTAAATCAGTCACGATTTCCATATGAATCGCTTTGGATGCGAGACAAATAATAATGAAACATAGCATTTAATTAGAGTTCGTGATCTAGCGTTAGATTTGGTCATGAATGAACCACATAAGTCAATACCAACGTTTTTTAATGGTCTGACTGGATTATCACGATGTTCCGGTAGTTGACGAGCACGAACGCATCGTATGCAACTTTGAACAGTCTTACGACATAAACTTATACCGCCAATAATCCAAAAGCGTGGTCTTATGTTGTACAACAATGATTAGGGACCGGCATGTAAAAGTCGCGTATGTTCATGATTAACAAGTAATTTGGTAAATGAGTGATGTGCTGGTAGCAGGAGTTGATGCTTGTGAGCGAACGGAATGCTATTATTTTTTAATCTATCACCAACGCGGAGAATGTTATTTTCGTCTAAAAATGAATTTCATGTCTTTAAATGACTTTGAGCAGGGACTACCTGATTACTTCGAAGATTTTTAATGTCATTATGAAATTCATTCTGCTGAATGTGTTTAATGATAGCTTTTTAGTAATCGTTTAATTCTGCAACCGGAAATGGTTGAACAGATATGACCATATGATCAGAAGATTTATGACCATGGATTGTAGTTGGATAGCTTGAATATTTAAAAATACATTTCCATTCAACATCTTTTCCATTTTCCATTTTAATTGCTGGATGTACTTGGAATAATTGTTGAGATTTACCTTCCTTCGAAAATTTCCCAACCGGTTGATCTGGAATTTTTCAATTTGTCTCTCTAAAGAAATATGGCCCTTTTCACCAAATAGGATTTGTTTTAAATTCTTAAGACATCTGACCACGTGAAACAGCATCAGCTGGATTTTCCGGTGACGGAACATAATACCATTGATTAGGTAAAGTCAAATCTTGTATTTTTGAAATTCGATTGGCGACAAGTTTTTCGAACCTTGATGGTACAGATCTGATCCGATATAATGTGATTTTGGAGTCAGTCCAGAAATGAATCGAAGAAAATTGAATTTCTATACTGGCCAAAACGTTTTAAACGTTGCTAGTTGGGAAAGTAACACCGAAGCACATAATTCTAGCTTTGGAGTTGATCGCCCTTTAAGAGGTGCCACTCTTGTTTTGGCACAAAGAAATTTAACAATTATTTGATGAATCAACTGATCGGATATAAATGATGGCTCCATAACCTTTATCCGAAGCGTCTCCGAATCCATGGAACTGAACTATACGTGGCGAGGGAACGGTAATACATCTTGAAATACAAATTTTTCCAATGGAACTAAGTTCGTCTTTAAATTGGCTCCAAAAAACGCACATTTCTTGGGGAAGTTCTTCGTCCCAGTCGAACTCTGATTCTCAAAGTTTTTGCATAAATGATTTTGCTGTTATAATCGGTGCACATAATCCCAGCGGATCAAACAACCGAGCGATCTCTGAAAGCACTGATCTTTTCGTACATGACTTAGTCAAGTACTTCTCGAATGAATATATAAACTGATCTAAATCGGTGTCCTAGTTCATTCCCAATATACGAATTGATTTGGGTTGTTCGATGATACTTGTCGAAGACGACTCTACATTTTTATTGTTGCTTTGAAAATTCGAATCCTCCGCGCGAATTATAATTCTCACTTAATAATAAGAATTAATCTGATTTAATTTGATATTTATTTTATTTTATTTTGACAACTTTTTTGGTATTAACTACAAAGTTCTACAATATACTGCACACTGCATAAATGTGTGCAAAGTATTTATAATAATTATACAATGCAATTGTTGTTGGTGTTAAGATTAAATATATATACAATATTCGTTATATATATATTATTGATTTTAATTAATTTCTTATAATACAATAGATCTTTTGTTCGCGACTTTGTTGTGTCTCTTGATTTTTGAGATTTGTAATTGCTGCATTTTTATATTTTACATCTTGGTAAAATATAAAATAATTTAGTTGTTTGTTTTGCAAGTTGATTTGAGTTAATGAACTGATTACAGAAGTGGATGGACATAACTCCTCCCGCCGAAGTTCCTTGACGTCCTCGACAAGGTTAGCTGATTTCTTATGGAACAGCCAAACGTTAGTTGTTTTGTTGTAATACTTTCTCCAGCAATATGTTGTTATTCCGATTGTTATTACTATAAACATCAAGAATATTACGTATAAGATTATTGTATGTTTAGTTTGTTGAATGTTGTGATGGTTAAGCCGCATGATTTCATTGATGTGTTTGAATGTTACTTCTCCAATTTTGGTTAGGTTATAATGTTCGTAAATTCGTCCCTTGATGATATCATTGTAAGGTGTTATAATTATTGAATTTTCCTTGGTTATCATATCTTTATTTGAGAAAATTAGATTAAATATTTTTATAGAACAATTTGTAAATTCTACTATATTTTGCCCTATGATGTTTTTCGTATTTTGACCGCATGTTGATGTGAATGGTATGGGTTCTTTGGTATTGATGTACAGTCTCCCAATGGATAGTTCGTCTGCAAAGTTTTCTGGTTGAGTTTTTATTAAGTTGCATCTTGCTATTTTGTTATTAATTATAGCTGGAATGCAAGTTCCGTTCACTGGTTGTAGTGTCTCCATCTCGCAATAGGTTATGTAATTTGCAAATTTGTAAGGTTTAGTAATATACTGATACATATATGGGTTTATTATAATTTCGTTATGGGGAATTTGGATAGTGAATGTGTTGTTAATATATGATGGTTTAAGCTTATATAAAGTGAAATTTGACGGGAAAATGGTTGGGATTTTGATAATAAAAATGATTTGGGTTTTATTAATATATGCTTGTAACTCTATGAGATTGTAAACGTCCTCTTCGGTTTTTATAAAGATATTTTGCTTGGACATTATGTTTTCAATAAGGAATATTTCCTTTTTTTCTAAAATGTGTCTAGATATTAGTCCTACTTTTGCAAATTGGATAGTTTCAATAATATTTTCAAGATGTTCTTGAAGAATATAGATATTGTACTCAAGTTGAGCTATGTTTTTATCTAACTTTACCATTTGCTTAGCTTTATCGCCTAGTTTTAATATGAGTATTATGTCATCATTTATGATTTTGGTTTGATTTGCTACATACTTTTCTATTTCACTAAATCTATCAATCATTTTGTTATTGATATGTGTCTGCTCGTTAATTTTATTACTTAATAGATTTTCGTTTTCGTTTATAAAATCTATTGCCTGACCGATTTCCTTTAGATCATTCTGATCCAAATTACCAGTAATTGAATTTATTATTGATCCTAGGCCGTCAATTAAACCTCTTTTTTGTCTAGGTCTAGGGATTAGGTGTTCATACGTGTTTACTAATTTAATAATTGTACGGTTAATGACTGTTATAGAATAGTTATATTCTTCAATTAAGTTAAAGTTGCTTTTAATAATTGCTGTATTAATTGAATCAAAATTGTTTTGAATTTGTTTAATATTTTCAGAATATTTGTCCATATTAATAAGGTGAACTAGTCTTGTATATCCATTGATGATTTTTGCTTCTCCAATTTGAATTGGTATGATTCCCTTGGGATCTTTTATCCTTGTCATGGTCATTTGTTGTCCTGTGGACCTGCAACTAATGAAGTTTTTTTATTAGTTTTTTGTGTACTTTTCCTTTGTTCGTCTGTACTGTAACTTTATTGTTTTTGGTTATTTTAAGTTCGTCGAATCTAGGGGCTAGTTTGTTCCGTCTGTCTGTTTTCCTATAAATTATGTCACCTGGTTTAAACTCTGGTGGTCTAACTCTCATTTTATTTCTTTTATTAATATTCTTTTGCTTTACCCTATTAGTCCTCTGATAGATTAATTTGAGTATTTGGTCATATTCTTTTTTATTTTTTTCTACTGCTAATGATAGTTGATCATTTGTTGGTTCTGGAATCGCATTTCCTTTAAAATAATGACCATTTTTCAGTTCAAATGGTGTCATTTGAGTTACAGAATGAATCGAATTGTTATATGTTATTATTGAGTTAGTCATCGTTGTTTCTGGTGGATCTTTAGGATTTTTGGATTTTAATACTCTGTATATTTCGAGTATTGTTGAATGAAGTCTTTCAACCGGGCTGTTACCTGTACTAGATCTAGGTGAAGTTAGGTGAAGTTTGATTTTATGCAATCCACATAACTCCGAAAAGTTTTTATTTTTAAATTCATTTCCATTGTCGCAAATAATTTTATTGGGTGTTCCGTGAGTCATCATGAAATTTCTAAGATAGTTAAAAACACTAGTGGCATCGTTCTCATTCGGTTTTAATAAGTGTACCGATGCAAACTTTGAAAATTTGTCTAGAATGGTGATGAATTTAGAATTCTCTATGTGAAATATGTCCATATGTAATATTTCAATGGGTTTTTTAGGTGTTTCCGTTATTTCGAATTCGATCTGATGCTGGTTTCTATTATATTTCAGAGTTTGGCAGATTTGGCATCGGTTTATTAATGCGTTTATCAAATGTTTTAATTTGGGAAAATAGTATTTTCGTTTTAGTCGGGTAGTATTTTCTGAGATTCCTCTATGATTACTTTCTGTGTGTTCTTCTAATATAAGTCTATTTTGTAGAAGTTCGTCTTCTATATCTACAGCTAAATGTGTGCTTCTGATAAGCCTCAATTGATCTTGTTTAAATATTGTATCTAATAATTTTTGGATGATTTGGAAGGTTTCATTGTCTGATGTGAATCCTATTATTACTTTTGGTGTTGCGTAAGTTTTTAGAATGTCCGTCATGATTTTGTCGTTGAATTGTTTGCTTTGAAAAATGTATCGTCTCTTAGTTTCAAATAATATCTTAAAGTCGTATGTATAAGGTTGTTTAATTTCTTTATTTATCTGAAATACCATTTGATGTTTAAATTCGTTGAGAGCTGTTTCTGTCAGAGAAATTCGATGTCCTATGTTATTAGAGAGAAATGTTTTGGTTGACGTATCTGAGTTCGAAGATTCTGTTGCATTTATTGCTATTTGTTCAATTATTTCTGGCTCAATTCTAGATAAAGCATCCGCGTTGGTGTTTTTGACTCCTTTTTTATATACTATATCATAGTCGTACTCTTCCAATTTCAACCGCCAACGAATGAGCTTTGAATTTGGCTCTTTCAAAGAAAAAAGCCATGTTAAAGGCTTGTGATCCGTTACTATTATGAACTTTCGTCCATATAAGTAGGGTCGAAAATACTTTATGGTCCACACGATAGCCAATAGCTCCTTTTCTATAGTCGAATAATTTTCTTCGGTTTTTGTCAACGTTCTAGAGGCGTAACAAATAGGTAAATCGTTTCCTATTGAACCCTGAGATAGTATTCCGCCTAATGCGTAATTTGAAGCATCAGTTGTGACAACGAAAGGTCTTGTGAAGTCTGGATATTGGAGGATAGGTTCTTCACATAACAGTTGCTTGCATGTTTCGAAACATTTGGTATATTTATCTGTAATTTTGAGTTGCCAATCTTTTCTCAAACATTCCGTGAGTGGTTTGGTTATTTCGGAGAAATTTTTTATAAATTTCCTATAATAACCCAATAATCCGAGGAACGATTTGATTTGTTTCTCCGTTCTTGGAATCGGAAATTTCTTGATAGCTTCTATTTTATCAGGGTTTGGCTTGACTCCGTTAGGTGTTATGACATGTCCTAAGAAAGCAACTTCTCTTTTTAGAAATTCCGATTTATCCAACTGAATTTTTAAATTTGCTAGTCTAAGTTTTTTAAAGACTTGCCCTAAACTTTCCATGTGTTCTTGAAGTGAAGTAGAATAAACAATTATATCGTCCATATAGCAGAGGCAATGCTTACCCTGTAGGTCTTCAAGTACGTTATCCATAACCCGTTGAAAGGTTGATGGTGCGTTCTTTAGACCGAACGGCATCCGAATATATTCGTAATGTCCGTAATCTACAGTGAAAGCTGTTTTCTCTATATCTTTTGGGTGCACTTCAATTTGGTGAAACCCACTAGCTAGATCTAATGTGGAGAAATAATTGCATTTTCCTAATTTATCCAAAATGTCTGTTATATTTGGAAGAGGATATCTATCATCGACCGTTTGTTCATTAAGCTTTCGGTAATCAATGACGAGTCGCCATTTTACTTTGTTACTAGCATCTTTTTTTTTTGGGACAATCCATATCGGACTGGACCAAGGACTGTATGATGGCCGGATTATTCCTTGTTCTAACATTGTGCCAATTTGATTAGATACTTCTTCTTTGTGAATATATGGATAACGGTATGACTTAGTATGAATAGGTTTCTCATTGCTTAATTCTATACTGTGTTTGACTTGATTGGTGAAAGATAACTGTTGGTTTTCCCGTTGGAAGATATCACTATATTTTGCACAAACAGAAGTTAACGATTTTATTTCTTCTTCGTTAAGGTGTGTTATTCTAATTAGATCCATAATGTTTTTATCTTGTTCGTGATTTGAACATGTATTTTTAATTTCAATGTGAAATAAGGATAGTGATTGCACATTGATTGGTTTTTCGAAAAGAAATGTTTGTTCGAGTTCTGAGAAATTTATTACTTCCATGGTTGACATGTGATTACATGCTTGATATATTCCTTCTGGAATAATTAATTGTTCTTGTATAGTGATAGGTGTTATATAAAATTCTCCATTGGTAATGTCTACTGGAATTTGGATGAGTTTCTTTGATTTTCCAGGGATTTTAAAAATAGGTGTAATGAATTTTGGAGTGGTGAGCATAGCCATGCGAACATAAGGTGTTTCTAATTGCGAACTAGGTATGTCTAATTTAATTTTTAATATTTTCATAATGTTTAGACCTATGAGACCATGAAAGAAATTGTGGAATTTAAATAAGTAGAATTCTAAAGGTAATTTTGTTTTAAATTCGGCCATGCCTCTAATGATTACAGATTCCGAAATTTGATGTTTCTTGAATACAGTAGTTATAGTGATTGGTTTAATTTTTATAATTTGAGATTTATCAACAAAAATAGGATTTATAAAAGATTTGTCTGATCCTGTGTCGATCAGAAATTTTAGAGTTTTATTGTTAATTTTGAGGAGTATGTATGGGAGACAATTGTCCCAAGTGTGATTATTTAAGAATCCAATAGGGTTTCCGAGGCGTTTTGGTGAAAATCCGTATCATCAATATCTTTTTCATCGGGTAGTGGTATTTCACAAGGTTCTGGTTCATACGGGTAGTCAAGATCATAATAACTATTTGAGTCAGGTACCATGGAATTGGTTCCTTCTTCAATATGATAAAGTTCTTGTGATTTAAATTTATTCTGTGGCCCTGCTTGGAAATTATATCGTTGTATCTGTGGTTGTAACGGTTGTGGTTGATTCCTTTGTGCTGTGTACTGCCGGTACTTGTTAAAATTAGATGACGTATCCATTTTTTCATCTGACTTTGGTGGAAGTGGTCTTTGTTGTACGTTTCCGAAATTATTTCTAAAGGGTACCATATGTGGTTGATTTTGAAATGGTTTGTGATTATAATATGTTTGTTGACGAGGAAATTGTGGATTTGAATTGCGATTTTTCGAAAAAACTTGTGGATTCAATTGAATGTACCTTGGAGGAGTATTGATCTGTTGGTTTGACTCAGGGGTTCGTAATGTATTCCTATTCTTAATGTAGAACATATTTTGTTCTTTAATGCATAAACTGTACGCTTCGGATAGTGAATCTGGATTTCGGGCTCTTATCATAGAACCTAATGGTTCTCTAATTCCTGCCAAGAAGCAATTTAGTGTCATTGTAGAATATAATATTGATTTAGCTGCTCTAACAGCTTCATTGTTTTCGTTTAGTTTAGTATGAGTTAAGAGACCAGATTGAATTTCGATAATTCTCGAGAAAAATCGTTCGATTGAATCTGACCCTTGATAGATAGTATGTAGGTCTTTTATGAGCGATGTTTCATCACGCTTATCAGCGTAATGGTTTGTTAAGTTTGCTCTTATAGTTGTCCAACACAATTTGGTTCCATAAAGAGTGAGTATTTCATCAGCCTCTCCTTGGATTTTGTTGCGAATTGCTCTAAGGTAACTAATTGGGATGTTATTATTGCCTAATCGTCTTTCACATGCTTCGAAAATTTCTGTGACATTATTTATGAAGTCATGTAGACCTGCTTTGTGACCTTTGAAAATTGGTAACTCCCGAATACAGTCAGGCAATTTTAAATCTGACTGTAACGATTGCATAGACTCACTAAATAATTTTTGCTCAACTTCAAACTCTTCTTGTGATTTAGCCATATTTTTTTTTATATTTCTTACACTTATATATATTTTTTTTTTTATTATTATATTCACCCGCTTGCCACTGGTGGGGGCTATGACAGTGAATTTCTCTTTTAAATTTTAGTTATAATTTATTATTTATTATAATATTTATTTATTTATTTATTATATGTTTCAAGGTGTATATGTTGAAAATATTATTGATTCAAACACAATTCTTTGTATACTCTAAACCGGAGTATTTAATTCTATATTTCCATAAACCGTGGAAATGTCTAAACTAATATCTTCGTAAACCGCGAAGAATTTGGTAACAGTTAGTAGAAATGATCTTAAATTTGATGAGGGAAGTATCAGTAAAAACTTCTTACCTTAAAATTGCAATTATGATGACTGCGTAGGAAATCAGCATTTGTGTATCTTCTACTTCGTGATGGTAACGCACTTTTTAACACTTAACCGGTGTTTTATTCACTATTTACACTTATAACACTTATTAGATTTTACTTTAACACTGGTTTATTTTATTGAAATAAAATTCTACCGTCGGCTGCGCCAATTATAATTCTCACTTAATAATAAGAATTAATCTGATTTAATTTGATATTTATTTTATTTTATTTTGACAACTTTTTTGGTATTAACTACAAAGTTCTACAATATACTGCACACTGCATAAATGTGTGCAAAGTATTTATAATAATTATACAATGCAATTGTTGTTGGTGTTAAGATTAAATATATATACAATATTCGTTATATATATATTATTGATTTTAATTAATTTCTTATAATACAATAGATCTTTTGTTCGCGACTTTGTTGTGTCTCTTGATTTTTGAGATTTGTAATTGCTGCATTTTTATATTTTACATCTTGGTAAAATATAAAATAATTTAGTTGTTTGTTTTGCAAGTTGATTTGAGTTAATGAACTGATTACAGAAGTGGATGGACATAACTCGCGCTGATATATAAACGATATCATTTTTTAATATAATTGCATTCTGCTCAGTGTCAGATCCCGTTAACATATCGTCAACGTAAAAGTCGCGCTTAACAATTTTGGACGCGTTAGGATATAAATGTTACTCGTCTTCTGCTAGTTTAAAAAGAGTGCGTATCGTGAGGAACTGTGCACTCGATGTTCCGTAAGTTACCGTAGATAGTTTATAGCATTTGAGGGGACCTCTTATGAATGACTCCACCAAATACGTTGCAGATCTTGCTGATCACTATGAATGAGGATTTGACGGTACATTTTGGTTGTGTCTCCAGTTACGGCAATTTGATGTTTTCGGAATCGCAACATAATCGATACTAGATCTTGCTGAATTCTTGAGCCTTCCATTAAGCAATCATTTAAAACAATCGAGAACGACTTTGCGGAGGCGTGAAAAACCACTCTTAATTTGGTCGTGGTACTACTCTCCTGCATTACAGAATAATGGGGCAAATAGTAGATTTTGCCATGTACACATTTTTTTTTTTTTTTTTTTTTTTTATTTTTAATCTATGCTATCTTTTTTGGTGCTCAAGGCTCTCCCAGCTCTTTCGCGGTTCGCTTATTTACGTCCTACTTTACGCCTTAACGGCCAAATCGAGGACGTATAGGTCCGATTTTTGTAGAACGATCTGCGCATTGCATAGCTCCATGCCAGCCTATAGTACTGACATGGAAGATGGGTCGGCCTATGAGTTCTGCACTCCAACAGGGGGTCATAGATGTGTTTATTAACACCACCGATCGTACTCAGATGGTGAAAAATCCCTTTTGCATCCTGCCCCTATCGGGATTCGAACCCGGTACCTCCCGCTCCAACTGCCACAGCCTTAACCACTGAGCCACCTGGGCGGTTATGTACACAATTTGATTCCTCCGGTTTATCAACTTCTTCCATATGACGAAGATTCAAATATTCAGACATTAACTCCGAATATTTTTTACGAAGCATCGGATTGGATTCGAATCGCCTGTGCATATATGAATATTGTTGTAGCGAAGTGATCGTTGAGTCTCCTAACTGAACTGTGTTGGGTTTTACTGGAAGAGCCACACTGCACCTTCCTGAATTGGTGCGAATACTCGTAACATGTTTGGAATAATGATTTTCGCATTTATTTTCCTCAAGGGATAACTTTTCAGGGTTATCGATTTTTTCGATTTCCCAAACTTTCTTCATTTGCTGATTTAAAACTGACATTCTATTTAACGACGAATCAACGAATTTAGGGTTTTCATGAATTTTACCCATGACGATATAACCAAAATGAGTTTTGATAAACGGTGTTTATTTTAAAAGATCTATCTTTTCATTTAGGATTACTTTTGCAAAACCTTCTGCTCCAAGGAACAAATCAGATTATACTTGGGTCGATATTTACAGGATATGTCGGAACCATACCGGTAATGTTTTGTTTGATGAGGCCATTAATTGAAATATTAAAGTTGGATGTACGTGATTCGATAAATAGGTTAACTCGTTAGCTGTTGTTTTGAGGTTCAACCATTGAACAGTTTTCTTTGTTACGAAGTTTAATTTAGCACCACTTTCTAGCATGGCACGGCATTTTACGCTTTCTCCATTGGAATTACGAATCCATACTATCGCTATGGCTAGCATAATTTGAGTTGTCTTTACACTTCTCTCGGTTTTCTGCGACGAAAAGTTGTAACGTTGATCGGATTTATCTGTCAATTCAGATGGCGATGTATTACTTTTAATCGACAACTGTGCCGCTGACGTCACATTATTATTTTGTCCCCTAAGAACCCGTAATTTTTTTTGTAAAATATGATTTTACCAACGACTTTGGAGGCGTTTTTGCAATAAAATATGATGCTTTAAGGAACATAATGAACTTCTTGGCAGCTTAAAGTTCGATGGCCCTCATTCAAACAGTTTGAACACAAATTATGTTTTTTCACGAAGAAATATCGATCCTGGGGCGAAACTTTATAATCTTTAAATTTATCGCACGAATCCAATGAATGATTGCTGTTAGAATAAAGACAATTGAAATGTTGCATCATCATTGCTTTAGTTGACTTGTTTGTTCGGTCATTTTGAGTTGCACGAGTTGCGTCGAAAATTCTACACCGTAAATTTAAAATATCGATTAATTTATTGAACGAAAGAATTTTATCAATAGAAGATTTTCTTACTACTTCAATTCGAGACATCTAATAGATCACTTAAATGATGAATAAGAAAAATGTCTCTATGTTGGACGAATATAGTTTTAGCGATTTTATTGCATTATAATGTTTCTTGGCGACGTCTATAGACGATTGAAGCGAAGTCGACGAATTTTCAATTGGTTTTTTAATGTCATAAAGACATTTCATATGAATTTTTTGAATAATTATTTCATTGTTGTACCGATCAGTCAATAGATTCCATACGAACTGCTGCGTAGATAATGGCTGATCTGGAAATTGCGACGCTTATAATTTTCTTTTCTTCGTTACGATGATATTGACGCATATATGATGATAATGTGATATACAGTAACAATTTTCTTCGTAATTTTCAATTTTCGATAATTTTAATGAAGTCCAATACGAGTTCAATTTGTTGTTTTTTACATATTTTATTTTTCTACACTTTTCTGGAAGTTTTCTTTTCGAAGAATATTTAGTTATTTTACCGAAGATATACTTATATCCGGCTCGAAGGACCAAAATGTATTTACGAAGACAAGTGGACTGTATTTTCTTTTATATTAAGTTAAATAAAACAATCTTTAATTTTTATTTTGTATTCCAATATTTATTACACAATACAATGTGTGTGAATCCTTTGATTTTTCATGGATTACTGACCACTTCAATTCTACAATATAATAAATAAAACTAAAAACAAAAGCTAACAATATATTATACGGCGTTGCCAACCACCATTGTTATAAAATATTATTTTACATGGCCTACTAACATATTATATTAACATGGAATATTAACAGAGACCCACAATTTTGTTGGTCCTGCCATTGCATAGATATTAGCTGAATAGCGTGTTACAAAGTTCAAGCAACTATAGCTTTTTTCTTTTGAGCTTATTAGCTCGAGTGCAGACTCGAAAAGCAGAAGAGTAGACGAAATGCAGTCTATTGAATGAATAAGCAGGACAGGAGCACAGTCAGTGCTCATCAGTCTCTGCTTCATCCCTTCCACAATTCGCAGAGGGCATTGTTTCGAATTTCAATTCGGGCCATGAGATTACTCAAAGATCAGTGACCAGTGAGAATACAAAGCACCAAAAAACGTCATTTGTACGTCAAAGTTGGGCCCTTAGAATCATCGAACATGTGCATCAAACTTAACGTATCATTTAGAAATTGTACCATCTTGCAATATATTTATAGCAATAAGCGCGGGCAACCAGGACTCACAGAGTTCTAATGTTCTCCGATTTGTTATAAAATCAAATAAGTAGACCTCTTGGATCGAATTTCCACACGAAAATGTATATGGCGAGATTGTTAAATTAAACGAGATTACCCGTCAATGTGAACACTTAGATTTTCACATAAATACAGGTAATGATAGCAAAGTTATTCGATCACTAGATACTTGAAAGCACCACCAAACTCCAATATTTGTCTGCAAGTCTGCAACCCTGCCTTTCATACCGTTCTTTTCTTAGGATCAATTAGTTCTTAATTATAACCCATATATAGTGCTAGTCATAAGCGTACAAAAGGCAATGATTCATTGTAACCTTCAATAAGCTCGCGGAATGGTTATGTTTCAATAAGTAAGAGTGTTACAACATATCAAAGCAAGAAAAACCAGTGGTCTCATGGAAAATACTTGCAGGATTTGTGTATGACCCACTTAATGGTTTTCCATCAACATTTGTTTCGGTATGGCCAAAACGTAGCATCCTGAGTAGAATCCCACCTGTTTCGAATGGCCTCTAATAACTTGAAATAACTATAAATTCAACCAATGCTCGTTTCGATTCAGTCAACGATTTCGACAGATCGTACTTTTGACCCATAAATCATTCCCACCAATTAGCCTAGATATAGCGTCTCAATGTCAAAAAAAACCAAAATATTTTAATTGTTGATGAGTTTATCTAGATATTTATACACACATTGTTAAAAACAATACCTTACAGCATACCTGTACTTATATAAACTTGACAAATTTGTCTAATTACCGGAAATTTCTACAGAACATGCATGTACATATATAGAACCGAACACATAAAATTAATTAAAAATTCATAAATTAAATTTTAAAGTTCTTCCTAGACGAGAAGACTTGGGTATAGGGATATCAACATACACTTATTATGTGTACATATGGCGTACACACATATATAGACTTTCACATATGCACATAAATCTGCCAGACATAAAGCACAAAATGTACTCTCCAGAATTCCGACATAATTTTTTTTTGTTTGCACTTTTAATGAAATAATTAGAATATTCATGATAATAATCATCATCATGATAGTGATGATAACAACAAAAAATAGTCTAGCTCGGTGGAACGACAATAAAGTAGGGTGATGTGGGGGGATGAATGTCTACCCAATTATAAATAAGTTGCAAATGTGAAATTGAGTGTGAAATTTTATTTAAATTTTTTTCATCATCTCCAGTCTCCACACATTTCATAATCATATATAGGGTGGCGGTAGCATAATTTTCACATATACGAGTACCTATGTATATGTACGTACGTATACGAGACATGTAACATATTGATATTTGAATAATATTTTCCTCGTTTAGTGACTTGAGTAGAAGTGTCTGCACGTTGCTACTCAACATTAAATCGTATAACGAATTAGAAAATATATAATGAATACTTCAATCAGTTCATGAAGCTTGAAATATGCTTGGCGCTGGTATAAGTGTGGGTTCGTGTATATGTACGCCGCTAGTTCAATCGTTAAGAGCTTATCCCATGTAGAGTTTCTCCATGCTAGATATGTGACGAAGGAGAAGGTTCAGTCGTATTTTGTAAACCACTAGAACTATATACCATATGTTTCCAACTCGTACGACACAATGTTGTACCGACTCGGCATACTTACTTCCACGAATCAACGATAAACTCAATAATTCATGCAAAAGTGAACTCATGGCTGTCAAACACGAGTTTAGAGTTGGTTCAACGATTGTTCAGACGCAGTGAGTAACTACAATTAATGCTTATGATAAGTATAGTACAGTAGGTCCCCAAACTGCCATAAATTCTCAAATCATGCGATCCACAGTAGTAGCCAAAGTCAGACCCATCAGAGACAGAGTCATCTGGAATGAAAACAAGTGTGTCAGCAAGTCTGGTGAGAACGACTCATACCTGGATGGATAAACAACCTCAAAAGATTTGTAGAAAAAAAGCAGACGCCAATCAATAAACATGTCGATTTCTGGTATATTTTGTTTGAATTCATTAAGAATAGATCTGTGGCCTGAAGAAGTGCCGAAGCATTCCACGCAAGAGATATCCAACAAGCTGAAGCTAAAATGAAGGATTGTAACTGGAGTTCGGAGAGAAAAACCTCAATCGCTACGGGTGGAGTAGAAGACATGGCTTCAGTTACAGACCTACAAGCGATATTTTGAAAAAAGTTTGGTTTACTATTTGAAGATTTTTCCTTAACCACTGCCCACCAAACAACCGATGCATAAGTTAGCATTGGGAGATCCAGTCATTTTTAGATTAAATCACTGGTTTTCTCAAAAGCCATACGGGATAGCCTAAAAATAGCAGTGGCATTTTGTAGTTATAATCCAGATGATACTTCCAAAAAAGTTTATTATCCAGGAAAACACCTAGGTGTTTGACTTTGGCTGAGCTATTAACCTTACATTCGAAAAGTGATGGTACACAAAAAGCTGCAGAGTTCCTTCGCCTTGTAAATATAACCAATTCGGTTAAAGGCGGATTTACAGGTAAACCTTCATCCAAACACCACTGTTCTTTAAAGAGAAGAACGTTTTGAGTTAAATCTGATAAGATTTTCAGGTGCTTGCTTGAAACTGTCAGAACCAGATACTAAGCATAAGAAGAAGTTCATCGATGACCTTAGGCCATAATAGGGGTAAAAGCATATCTTCCTTGCGGGCATCCTCTGGAAGCTTAGACCGAAATAAAGGTATCCTCAACCTCTCATATCATTATACGATATTCAAACATACATTCAATCAATTTGATGATATTGAGTTCGATACGAAATTTAGTACAAACATTCGTAATGGAGACGAAAGTAGTATTATCAAAGATTCCGGCAATATCCAGAAAAGTGCCTACAAGAAACTCGTTATACTGTGCATAGATCACTCAATCATAGTTACGAGTTCATGATGCATGTTACTGACGGGAACGGTGACTAAATGTTGGTCCCTGATGAACCTATCCTTTCTTAAAATTTCAGAAAAGTTGATGGCAGACATATAGGACTAAACTACTTGGAGTCGGTGTAGTCCGACTTGCCAATTTTTGTGGAATACAATTTACTTTACTCTACTCCTAGATTGTTGAACAAAACTTAAAGCGATTGATGTCTGAAACAGATACAGTTTCTTAATGAGTGGATATCCATGCAATAATACAGCAGGAAATATAACATCAAGACCGGCAAATTTGAAGAGTTCGAAAGAGATCAAGCTCCAACAAAGGATCGCATGATTAATAGATCTGCAGGCTAGGTTCCAATCGGGAATTACATTAAAATCGTTGGTGACTACACCAGTATAGTCGGTTGCAAAAGTTTTACAGCCCGGGAAATGGGTTGTGAAAAGTAAAGGTCAACTTCTTCCTTTTAAGAGGAAGTAAGCTTCCCATTAGCTAGACGAAGTAAGCTAATAATATCCTTAAGCTAATAATATCCTTAAAGAACATTACTCAGAAGGATCTCTTTGATGCTTTTAATTCATTTTTGTACACCTTTTGTACAGTTAGGAAGCTATCCCAATCAGACTGAAGATTGGATCTTCTGATCTTGTTATTAAGTTTTCTGGTACTCGACCAAAACTAAGTATGTTACGCTTTTATTTTTTGGTGCTACTGAGAAGTTCTGAAAGTATCTAGACTTGGTTTGTGTAGTTTTTTAAAGAGAATGTCAAAGCTTTTGACATAAAGTCTAGTTGAAGTTTTAAATCACAAGAGGTTACATTAAACGATCTACCTCGTGATGTATCTGAAATGTGACCTACTCTTTGATCGACCAAGAGGAAATTAATCGAATGTAAAGTTATGATACAATTTCGAAAGTATTTCGTCTATGCCGTAGTTAATTCCAAATTGAAGGAATATTTACTCTGGAATATTGTACCAACGAGTGAAAATCATCAAACGAGTGAATGTCAGGCGAACCAAATCCTACGTTTTTGGTCCATATAAACTTTTTTCCTTTTACTTCTTGAGCTTTAACATAAATCGTAACCAGTATTTCGACCATATTTCTCGGTCATCAATTGTATCTGGATTGCTCTCGACGATTATATATTTGAAAACTTCCATTGTCTGTTGATGAAATTCCGCGATTGGATCAATATTTTATTTGCGCTTCTGTCACATCAAATACAATCTAAAATTCATCTACAGTTTCTTCGTCAACATTGGCATTCTCTTTTTGCGACCTTTTTGTCATCTTCAAAACCCAAATACGAAAAGACTAAAGAAAGGACTTTATTCACTTCTTTTCAAATAGCTTCTTTCATTCCATATTGCTCTATGCTTTTGAAGTAATTCACGTTAGATTGTTACATAATCATTCCCAGTTCTACAAATGTTCAGTGCGAATTGTTGAAATAGAATTAATTGGCAAGCGCCATCTATTACATTAATATTCTCGAAGAATGATGTCTCCAAAACGAGCAAAAAGGAAAAAAAGGACTCAACGTATAGTTGATGGTAAAACCATATCGACATAAAAGGTGTTTTTGCGATTTAAAGCCGGAGTCATCTTTCACATTTCTACCCCAGTCACTCAAGCTCGATTAGCCCATTGTGACATTCCTTCTCAGGAACTTTTAGTCCCGAAATCTGTTTGTTCTTCTAATGAATTCTTCAAGGTCGTCATTTGACTCCAAATAGAAATTATACACGAACACAAGAAGTGCTCAACAGTTTCTCCTTCTACACCTCCACACTGTTCACAGTTTGCGATGTTGAGATTTTTCTTTCCAAATATATGATTATTCAGGAAGCATCGAAGACCCAGCACTATATATAAAGTGTGTCTATCATAGTTTAAGTAGGACTAAGATCTTTGCTGATTTATTCATCCAAAGAAGGTTTTGGATAGCCGACAAGAGATGAAGCTATCCCATTATCGTCTCCAAAATTTTTTTTTCGATAAAAAAATAAATTAGAACCAATCGTCTTTTGAGCAGCTTGGCTGTCAGAAAAGATGCGGATTAAATTTTGCATCTCCTTTGCAAGGAGTGATACTTTCAAAATTGCAGCTTACTCATCTTTCGGTATAGATCATCATATCGTCAACGGAAGGATAGGAAAGGCTATTAAAGTCTTGGTCACCATAGTGTCGGAAAGCATGTGGGCAGTTGTGTGCCGGCCCACCTTCCCCCATATTTTACAGTGCCCAGAAGAGCTAGAAAGATTGTTTTTGCCTTGTAAGCGAGCGGCTGTTTGCGCTGCACACCTTCTGATCCAAAGATCAAGTGGTAGCTGACCTACAGCCATCTCATGAACTGCATTAGGTGTGGTGTGGATAGCTTCTACAATACCCAGACAAACAAGTCTTTGAAGGTGATTTAAAGGTATCCCTCCACTGTTATAGAACCAAATAAGTGCGGTAAATGAGATTATGGGTCTGATCACAGAAACGTATAGCCAGTACACGCGTCTGAGTTTCAGGCCCCATGACCAATAAAAATTGGATGCCTTCTTGCATTTATATTCTATATCTTTTTGACAAGTAATCTTCCCATCTAACCAGATCCCCAGACTTCAGACGAGAGTGGTATTGTATGAGCTCCAATTTTTAGAAGATTTAACTTAAACAAACTCCTTCGACTAATGAAAATAACCATCTCAGTTTTCTTAGGGTTAACTGATAGACCCTGGTCACTACACCAGGCTACAACTATGTTAATCGCCATTTACATGGTCGTTCACATTAGTTAGGATGATCAGCGATCAGGATCAATGGAGGTCGTAGTGTTGATTGTTGGTTTGAACTGTTTGTGGCGTTCAGAGCCTTTCTTCATTGGTGCACGCTATCTTCATTGGTGACCCCGACATTGAAATCAAAATCAAACGATCTAGTACTATCGTCCGCCAATGGCACGACAAACAACACCTACGGAACAAAATTGATCCAGGTGGATATAGGGCTTCAACGTACGTTCATTCATGCGTTCATCCTTGCATAAGTGAATCGTTCGATAATTGGTGCCGATTTCTTAAGTAAATTTGGCCTATTAGTCGATTTGAAACGAAAAAGGCTGATTGATCCAGCGAATCAGCTGATGCTACGACAGTTCGAGTCAATACTCAAACACCGATTCACTACGCGATCGACAATGGCTATGGCACGTTTCTAAAGCAGTTTCCTTCTCTAACAGTGGAGCCAAACTATAATTTACCAGTTGGTCATTTCGTGGTTCATCATATCGTCACGAAAGGACATTTACCAGTGTCACGGCCACGAAGACTATCTGATATGCCATAACACGGCGAAAATCGAATTCCAAAACGCCGACCATCAACATGCCGCCGACTAAATCTCAAAAATTGCGATTATGTCTTTGTTAGGGTTGATAGAGTTCGAACTGGGTTGCAAACTCCTTACGATGGGCCTTACAAAGTTATACAATGTTTACGCAAACATTACACTGTCGCAATTAAAGGCAAACATCAATCTATTATGATCGATAGATTGAAACCGGCATACGGAATTCATAATTCCAATGATCAAATATCAGCAACGATATAAAACAGTCCGGTTTGCAATATAACATTTTCGATAATCGCAGGCTCTATCTGCGAACGGGGTCCTGTAGCAGCCGAACATTATTCCTAAATGATAGTTCATACTGCTCCAAATATTATTTCCAACTCTCCACAAACCCATTACACGCTTCATTGGTGACCCCGAAGGCCCTGTTTTGGGAACAACACGTCAATACCTTCTGATGCAACCTCCCGATACTCTCCTGCCCAACTTAACGGCAAAAATTAACATCCCACTACGGAATTTCTGCCTGCTCTCTCTCAATACGTGGTAGTTCGTTTCGCGACCAGAAAATTCGGCTCATGTCACCCCAACGCATTGCGGCATAGATCATCATAATCAAAACGTGGGGGGAGACTCACTATCGGAGGAGTAATGTGGCGTTCAGAGCAACTAAAATAAAATCGCAAATTAAGCTCACGCCACACGCAATTAATAAAATCGATATTTCGTGTTAAGATCTTGTAATTCACTAGTACTGTCGCGTCACGACTGAACGTATATATACGAATCGCACAGTATGAACGGCACAGTCGCTCCGGTAGGATATGTCTGATGAGATGGAAAAATGTAGATAAGCTCTGGAAAACTCACATTCATTTTTACTGTAATTTCAGATATTCGTCACTCTAAGTCTGCTACACAAAGTAGTTTGAGCAACAGGGAGAACAAAAGACACTCAACTGATGAAAAACGAATTAAATGTGTTCCAGTTTGCGACTCCGTGACGATAAACCAAATTTGCGGTATTGGGATAACCAACCAGTACACAGTTCGTCAATTTAGGCAAACCACTTAAGTTTTGCACCCAAATTCAATGATATCGTATTTAAATGTAGCCCACCCACTCCCACACACATACAGACACATATAAACCAAATCGATTACCTTTCATTTCAAGTTCGAAATATTGAGTTAAACTGTTAAAAGCTTCGATATTATCGTTCTGTTCTACATATATTACATCATTGGGAAATTTAGTGGATAATAACCATCAAAACTAATAACAAATTTTCACCATTTTCACACACAGCCAGCCCAAAACAAAATCTACAATAATACAATTTAATTGAATATAAAACAAAACTTTACGAATATAAAATCTAATTCAAATTAAGTTAATTTTATTATACCGAGCATCTATATACTCGTATATGTACATAGCACATTCATTTCCCAGCATCATTCCAGCAATCCCCCAAAATACTATGTTTTACGAGCGAAATATCTGTATATGTAGGCGAAAGACTATCGCAAGGATTTCGTTATTTTATGTATGCGATTATGTATACAGTTCCAATCGTCGATTATGTATCCCAACGTTTCTGTAGAAAACTCATTAAGTCAACAGCTTTCGACTGTATATTGACTGCCACGACATACGTGTATCGATATATAGTTAATTCGATAATCCAATTGATCGAAACGGTCTAATAGAAAACATAATCGAGAATCGAATATGATTTTGTTGCCTCTGTTGAAATGCTGGCTGCGATAAAATCACGTATGAGATGTGAAAGCAACCAAGTATATTGACTTGAACGTGTAAGAATATTTTATTATATTATTCCAATGCGACATGACTTTTTACAATTGTTGGCAGATTATGTCACTAATATACAGAATTATTAGATTTATGATTTATGTGTATGAGCATATAAGTACACACACACCAATTTTTCGATACATGACCTCACATGTACCCTAATTATTGGCCTAACATCACATCAATTAAGATTACATGTATACAAGAGAACAAATTATTTTACCCGCACTCGATATAATTCAATTTATTTCCAGCCGCACAAATTGTTCTTATCATAAATCAATCATAACATATATCCTCGTATGTAATCGTAATTTTTTGGAAAATCAAATTTAATCAAAAGAAAAATTTGGAAAATTCAAATAAAAAAATCCGAAACCTATTATACGCTAAAATCGTTTCGATTAATCTTAATAATAACGTTAACATAATCGAGTTTACAGTAGCGTCTTAAATAAAAAATAGACACATATATGTATGTGTGTATGATACAACAGGTAAGCCTTGTATAACGCAATGGGTTGAGATGCAACACTTCCGAGCTCTTTTGCAGTTTGCTTTCGTAAAATATCACATCTACGCCTATGCGTATCCCCTACTAGGTTACGATGGTTGTCATAAAAACAAACAAGTGTTGCATAGTTTAATATACATGGCTCAATTGTGCATTGGGGTGACCAAAATGATAATATTGTTAATATCGTTCTTTTAAAACTCAAGGTCATTACCCCGTAGACCGACTAACTCTGTACAGAAGATTGGTTAAGTAATGCTGTCATACCTGATACCCTGAACTGCTTTCATTTTTGAACCATCGCTAAGGGTCCTGAGAAGGAATTATCTGTTTTCTTGACTTCCTCAGCGTTTTACACAACTTAATTGCAAAATGGAGTCTGTGAACTGGTTGAAGTGTATACTGTGGTAATTTCTTTAATTTAAACTTTCTTACGTCGACTTTCTTCGGTCAGTTCAACACCTAAAAAAATTGTTAAAATTAAAGAAGCCCTGGGACCTACGATCCAACCCAAATATACACTTATGTGATTAAAAACACCCAATTGTGATTGATGTTTGGTCACCACCCCGGGAATCGAATTCGAGACTCTGCCACGAGAGCGACACATATATTTATGATGAGTCTGGTCATAACATTCACCCAGTTCCAAACAGCTGACATAGCTTCGACGAAAGTACTGCATTTTATGTGCACCAGTTCCCGCCACTCGAAGCAGAATTAACTAAAATAGAATCGTATCTTAGTGAAAATGACGTCATTACAAAATGAAAGACACAAGAGCTTTGTTCACATCACTTATCAATTCGAACACGTCCATGTGTTCCCATCGATAAGGGATGTGAATGAAGAGATCGATTAACAACACATATTGTATGGTGATTCATCTAACATGTCAACTCGTCGTTAAGGACATTTCACTAGCCACGCATTCAAATCAGTAATTTGAACGGCCTTACACCAAAATATTACTAATAATGTAATCCCCAAGGAGTCACTCTCGGGGCAGAGAAAGAAGCTTGCTTGGACTGTCATTTGGGGATCCCGGGTTCTATTCCCGGTGTGATGAACAAACGTTCACGATTGGGTGTTTTTAATCTGTAAGTGTATGTTGGTTGAACGGTGGTCTCTAGTGACAGTTTGAGTTCTGGAATAATTTCCGCCTTCTTTAATTTTTTTAATCCCTAAGGTCTTGAAGCAATCCTAACTCTCGCAAAGCTCAGTATCTCATATTTATGTACGAAAAATCCAACTAGCTATCAAACATCGCTAAAGATAATCGAGTGGTTCTAAACCTCAAAGTTCAACGGTGCTAGCAATACTGGTTAAACAGGTATTCTCTAACAATACAATGAAGGGGTGAACCAGTGGGTTGTTGTGAAAAAAATTTAAAAAGGAGTTATGAGGAAACACCTGTCTGAGTGACAGTAAATGGCTGGTGGATAAAACCTATCTGTATGTCAGTTACGTGTAAACTGAGAAGAGATTCATGTCACCTGACGAAATACTTTATTTGGCTTAACTGATTCATTGCATTTTTTTATCACTGAAGGTCTAGACAAAACCAACTATGATATTCATAAGTCGGCCATTTGACGTCTGGCAGAGATTACGCATTAAATTTTGGGATATATTTCTCTGATTTATTGAGACAAGGTTGCCCCTCGTGGCTGGTTAAAGTTGCTCTTCGTGCCTGTCTCTCATGCCCTTATTCTTCTCGACTGGTCGAGTCATAAATTGCTTGAAATCTAGGAATACCTGGTGTACTTAGAAAAAATCATCTGCTAGAGGATTACTTGTATGTTGTGTAAAGGAGAGCTATAGCGACCACCCTATACTACATGGATATCATTTAATTACACATTAGGCTAACCCTATGATTATATTGTTACTATCCTTCCTCTAAGACTCAACGTCATTTTCCTGTGATGCTGTAATAAAATTAGACACTCCACCTGCTCAACAAGAGTCGCTCTTTTAACACCAACCATAAAACCTCGTCTCAGTTGACGGACTTACTCTTCAGAGAAGATTGGTTAAGTAATTCAGTCATTTGACAACCTGATACATACATAGAACTTCAAAAAAAAATTGTCAGATGTTTGGCTTTCTGTGAGTTTTGCGGTATGAGGCAACCTCCTTCCGTTTTAACACATAATACATTTTCTTAGGTTGAAAGGCAGGTTAGTTCAACATCTGTGTTAGGTGCCATGATACTGTCTCGTTGCATCTAAAATGTTTCTTCAAACGAACGATAACTGAACTTCTTGTATAATAAATAGATGTCTGCCCATAACTGGATCGGTCCAGATCCCAACATCTGACCCCAAGGCTCCAATGCCAGTTTTGTAATGAACCATCTAAAAAATATACTGAATTCTGAAACCGAACCTGTATGCCCCATTGCTCAACACGTTTTCAGTCTATATATAGTACTGATTTGGAAGATGGACCATAACCCATCTGCATTTCGACATGGCGTTTATAGATGCTATATTGACGCGTGATCAACCTTTACATTTTGGCCCCTGTACTGGGTTCGTTTGGGAAGCTTGAATAATTCTATACGCTGGTTTGTTCCTAAAATCACTACTTACTTCTATCTTTCTGACAGCATACAAAAATTAAGTCGAGCATTATACGGATACCAGACATCTCGTGGTGGTTTTGTTGGAATTAAAAAGCTCATTATGAATTCTAAATAGATGATCACGATAAATACGGAGCTAACTTTAGAGCCATAATATTCGACTTTACAGCCATCGTTGATGCAAGGTTGGACTACACCGGTTTTTGAATCCTTCCTAATGATTTTAGATCAACTTCGCATTCATCGATTCCAAGATGTGTATCTCTGCATTATTCTATCAATGATGGTTTACAAAAATCCAGCTGTTAGTGATAAATCAGCCTTAATACTGCTGGCAGAGATTAAAATCTTTTCAAAAGAAGCCACTAAGACAAAATAAATCTGCTCACAACAAATATAAGCGCAACAAAAATTCGTTTGAAGAATATAAGACCACGCCTTATCTTCAGTATAAAAATCTGTGCTAAGGAAGCGAAAAGAGCCGACAACAAGACAGCCGCTAAGGCTTTCGAGTTAAAAATCTTCGAGCGCAACTTTTACCAGATGGTCGCATCGGTTGCCAATATTTCTAAAACATCTATTTCAGCATTGAAATTTGCAGATGGTGTTTCGGTGGTGGATCCATATTTGCAGACCGACTTTACTTCGAGCTCGTCCTTAGTTGTCCCCGATGGAGTTACGCCTCCGTCAATTCCGTATTGTGGTTCCAAAAAAGATCCTATCAACATATCGGAGGAAATTGTTTTCAAGAACCTGAAGGCAATGGACATAAATAAGGCCACTGGACCTGACGGAATTCCTGTTCGAATATTGAAGGAGTTTGCCAGTGACTTGGCTCCAATATTAACTAAACACTTTTCTCCTTTCTTATAAGCAAGGTAAATACCCGAACTCTGGAAGAGTGCGATGGTGGAACCGGTCCTTAAACGTAGTTCTGATAGAACTGCCCCTTCAAACTACCGGCCAATATCAATTGTGTCAGCCGTTGCTAAACTTTTTGAGAAATGCATTAACCAACAATTGGTGCATTAGGAGAAGCCTTTGCAATCGTTTTGGATATATCCAAGGCTTTCGACAAGGTTTCACATGAGAGCCTAATTTATAAGTTTGTGGCATATGGCTTAGATTCGATGACCATCAAGTGGATAAATAGCTTTCTCAAAGACTGAAAGATCAATGTTGTGATAAATGGGAGATCCTCCTCAAATGCCGGAGTCCCTCAGGGATCAGTTTTGTCACCAACTTTGATTTTGTTATACATCAATGACTTGTTGGATAGCACTGTGAACTCTATCCACAGTGTTGCCGATGATGAACATTGCACTCTTCTATTTAATTCGAGGTCGAGCCTACTCCGTCAGAGTTAAACGGTAAACGGTTGTAAGTTGTCACTTCGCATGATTCCGATTTGAGTACAATATTTGAATGGGGAGTAAAAAATCAATTTGTCTGGTTGGTGAAACAATTTAAAATGGAATGAACACATTATCGCATTGGCCAAATAAGCTTCACGTAAACTCGGGTTCCTCAATAGATGCAGACATTTGTTTAGATCACATCAGGTTCTCCAGATATATAAAACCTTTACTTGACCATATATAGAATATTGCTGTCAGGTTTGGGGTGGAGCATATGGCATTGGTCTCCAGTTTCTGGATAGAGTTCAGTGGCGTGCTATCCAAATAATACGAAACTCCAGACCTACGAAAGATCTGGATAGCTTACAGCACCACAGAGATATTGCAGAATTCTGCGTGTTCTATATATTAATAAATGGTAACTGAAGATGCAAAGCGCGAATTTCTTTATCGAACATCCAGGAAGTGGAATTTGTTATCTGGTTTTCAATTTCCGGTTTTCAGGATCGCGCATTGGGTGTGGGAGTTCTGACAGTTACAAGGAGCTAGGACAGTCTAAAACTCCACTCTGCACCCAATTGAAGCTTAATTATAGTCTTCCATATACCAGTTTCAAGAAAATAGTATTGGAATTAACTTCCATTAAACATTTTGTCTGTCACATAAGTCGCCAGTACGTAAATCTCCTCATCTCATCTCTGTTCTATAGTTTCCAGTGCTCAAAAATTGTAACAATATCTGCCGAAATTATAGTAGCGTATCTAACATAGAGAACTGATTAATTCATTTCAGCATCAAGCATGTAAATGCCTTTGGGGCTGTTATGAAATAGCCCACCTTACATCTTCCTACAGACGAAACTGGTTGTATGTTTCTAATATATCAAGTGGCAGCCGACCCACCGTCCTATTAAGGGCTCACCTGGCAATTATAAGCTCGGGGATATAACGCGCTTCACGAACTATATGTGTACAAACTCGCACACACACACACATTTATGTCTATATGATAAATGTATTATTTTTGAGCTCATTTTCAATTGAATCTCGTATGTATAAAAAAGAGTACATGTACCAGCCATGCGGTGTGTGGTGGCAAAACTTGGAAAAACCGCAAAACGGAAAATAAGAAAAATTTCTTACATATGTACGAGTATGTATTTTTGTCTTCATATATGTTTATATGGTATGTAGAGTGCAAAGGGTAGATGAGAGTTGATTTACTTAACATCTTCCAAACAAAATAAAAAACAAATACTTAAACATTATGTTTGGTGTTTCTTAGAACATTTATTGTTGTTGCTATATACATCTTATATGTATAAAGATTTATGAAATGTCGACATATTATTATTAATAATATTCCGTATCGAGATAATATTATGATTTATTATTTGAGATGCTGCTGCTGCTGTACGCACGGTGTGACATCTATCGTTATGTTTGAGTGTGTGGTTTTAACTCTCGTTATTATTTTCCAATCGATTAATTAATTTACCGCAAACACACATACATATATATACACCCACCATATACACTATTGTTTATATATAATTAAAAAAGTTTTGCGAAAGTTATCAAACACAAAACCACAAACTAAACTTTTTAATAATTAACAAACCAACTGTAGAGTAAAAATTATTGTTGCTTGTGCTTTTTGAAAAAATATTAATTTAATTATTGGCCGAAAGGTAATAAGTACACTATAATATAATTAAACTAACTATATACGATATACCTATGTATGGTCTTTCCGTGATGTTAGCTGTTGCTGCTGTATTGTTTGAGTCGAGAGTAGAAAAAAAGTTTTAATTAATCGAACTAAATAAATGATTAGCTTTTAAGAGTGTCGAACAAAAGCATGTACAGCTAAGAAAGTTTTCTTTTTTAATGATAGCCTCTTAATTAAAACACCTGGATAAAAGATGTACATTGGATATAAGTTTTAATTATTTTGTATGTTTCGCGATTTATAACGAAATTGGTGTGTCATACACCATCACAATCGATAACTCTTTGTCTACTTGGCTCGGATATAGTTTTGATATTTTTTTAAGGTCGATATCTTTCGATAAGTCTGAAAGTTTAGTACATTTATGCCATAGCAGGATGCAGTCTATAATTTCCTCAGAAAATGCCCTAATACCACTCTATTGAGGAAACGACCAAATAACATTCCGATAGTAGCAGGATCAAAACGTAATTTTTCAAAATTTGATTACGATCGGAGATATGAATGAACATAGATGTGTAAGGGGTCCCCAATTAAACAATGTGGAGATAGGTCTACGTAAGACATGCCTATAAGGCCGTACGTTGGCAATCAATTCGTTAGGTTGTTCAGTTATGATTTCAGGCAATTGGCTTAATAGCATCCAGGTCTGCATCTGATTTATTTTTTTTGTATTCCGTTTAAGGGAGCATAAATTTGTATTCTCGACGGAAATTGAAAAAAATCTAACAATAGTAACATACGACTTAGCCTCAGCTCCATTTCTTGCAGCTCGAGCCATAAATCAAGTAGCTGAAGAAACTCGAAGCACCTCACCTTATGCCGCTAATGTAGTGAATACGGACGTGGATGATCTAATGAAAGGAGGCGATAACGAAAATGAAGTCAAGTTGCCCAATGAAACAGTAACAGAAATATTGTCAAACTTTGGTTTCCAACTGAGAAATCTTACAGTTCCATACAATCCAAGAACACGTTCAATCACAAGCAGAATACATTAAGTTCTTAGGAATGAATTGGGATCCAGTAAATGATAGCTTTATATGTTTACGCTCCGTCTAGAAGATTCCATTCAAGTCACCAAACGAACAGAATTATCTGAATCTAGCCAATTATTTGATCCAATAGACTGGCTGGCTCATGTCGTAATGACATTTAAAATCTTTTTACAGATGCTTTGAAACAATATTGAATGGGATAATCCACATTATCCCACAGAATAAGTTGGACATTTGTACAAAAATAAAAAATAATCTAAAAGATGTCAGTAAAATAAGCATTCCCAGATTTCTTGGCACTGTCACCCACTATACGGTCGCCATTCATGGCTTTTGCGGTGCTAGCCAGTCTATATTTTGCAGTTATTTATTTCCAAGTAATCATTGACAAAGTACAAATCTCGGTGCAATTGTGAAACGCCATTCAAACGTGAAAATAAGTCAAACGTTCACCTGGAGTGATTCACATATAGTTCTGGATTGGCTGACCGATTATCCTAGACGCTGAAGTAAATTTGTTACTTCGCGAAAAAAGTGGAATCGTCTTGCATCTGCTGACAATCACTATAGCAAGGGATCAGCATCTCCATCCAGGCTCTAATGGTATAGTCAGAGTGATAGCAATTGCCAGTCTCTGAAAAAAGTTCACATCAACATCACTACATCAAAATCATTAGCATTAAATGCATTAGATCGTGAAACAACAGCTGCGCATAATTATTAAGATCATTTTGAATCAGTTGGTTCAACGGAAGGTGTATGTCCAGTTGCCTACAAAAATTCAATCTCACAAATTTAATAAATAACAACGTCATCAACGTCATCTTTCTCAACAATAATTTAGCTTCACGTTTTATCCAACGCCATCCGCCACACAATATCAACCTTTTCAAGGCGAAGAGTTTACTCATAGTTCAGCTTGTGTTGTATAGCCTGTGCCAGAGTAGCTTGAATTGTATAGAATTTTGTGCCAGACTAACTGTTGCGACCTCTTCGATTTGTTCTCATTGCACTCTGGGCTGGTTTACAAAGCAGACATCGATGCATCTTTTTTTACTAATATTACGGATAGAAATATTGGAGTGTACTAATTATAGGATACTTATGTGCAGGAATATTTCAACTAAAGTAAAATGTGAGTCAGTAAACAATAAGGTTGCAAAGGGATGCAATCAAGTGAATTACGAGCTTCTATCTAGACGGAGCAACTTAGGGACAATAATCAATAACATTAAATGAAATACTATGAGATCTAAACCAAGGAGCCATTGACATAGTATATGGCAGTGGTCTATACAAGTGAAACTCAACCTTAACCCCAGTAAAATTGTGACAGTGCCTGCTACTAGGAAGACAAAGCTGCTACTTAGGACACCGTCTTAAATGGCTTAAAGATCCAATTTGTCAAAGATCTCAAATATCTTAAGTCCATTTTCGGACCTAAGACTACTTAGTATGATGGCCATGAATATGGTTCAATGCGAACATGAATATGGTTCAATGCGTACATCTCTAATATGGATGTCAGAATTCTAGAGAAAATTGCAATTTGAAGGAAATTTGAAAACAGGCAATTTGGTGGATCATCTAGAAATTCTAGTGAAATTTCAAGGTCATCTATCTACTGGAAACTGCATTCTGACTAATATAGAATTCCACATAACCTTTTGATACGTTCTGAACGGAAGGGAGCTAGTCGATGAGAACAGGGGTGTATTAATTATAATATACAGATGAATCAAAAATGCACCTTGTCCATATCTTAGTCCCTCGATTTAAACGCCTTTTTGATAGAGATTAGTGGAAAGGTTGGTCTAACCAGATCTTAATAGTGCTTACTTCGATTAAACAACTATAGCTATTTTGGGACTGATTAAACTCGATAAAGTGGGGGCTGGAGCCAGTCCGGAAGCTCCAAAACGACCCTCGAGCATATGCTTTAAATGACTAATGCAATACAGCACGTAGTTCGGATCAAATTATACTTCGACATTCGGAAAGCTTTCGCCCCATAACAGACAATATATCGAGATAAAACCAACCTGTAGCTAGTGGATATCCTGATTTTATTATGTAGCAGATAACATATAAACTATTATTTATGTACATATATAAACAGAAACCACATTATCCACTTCATACTGTTGTGTGATACTACATTAATTCATCGTCAAGTTTATGATTTTCAATTCAACTTTTCTTTTTTATTATGCTCGTATGTCTCCCCGTTTCATCCTTCAATATTAACGCTGTCATATTCGACTAAATTTACATTTTATTGATTGGATTATTGTTCAAAATATATTTTATATTGGCAAAATGTGTTTAGTGTTGACATTATTAGCATATTTATAGTCGTATCAACCGAGTTGTTCAAATATTTTTGCATATTTTCAATAAAGTTGAACTATATATTAAACAAAAAAAAAGTTTGATTTCGTTTCGTTTTTGTTGTGACAAATAGGAAAGTTGGTTTTATTCTCGCTAATTCTGTGTATAATATGGACAATAATCCATTGTGGGACTTTTTTTAATGAACTTGTTGAACTAGTTTAAGTGGAATAATTTTATAGTTGGACATTTTCTGTTTGGCAGACCTAGTGGCGCAATTTTTATGGCAGCGGGAGTTGGAGTAGATGGAAAACGGATTTCACCATATCTGTGACTCACTGTGCGGTTTAGAATTCAACCCATCTTTCATGTCAACACTATGGATTGGCATACAGTGCTTTCTATGAAATGTGCAGATGGCTCTACGTCGGATCTATAGCACATAAATAAGCAAATCGCGAAAGCATTTGCGAGTGCCTCAAAGCAGATCTTTTAAAACCATCTTGACAATGTCAATGTTCTATAGCAAAAAAAGCTTTCGGAGCTGAATCAAGTAAACAATGAAATTCCAAGTAGTCTTCGCTTTAGGATTTATGTTTTTCCACGCCATAGTAGGATCCCTGTTTCTCTCTTCGTTTTATGTAACAATACATTTGTTACATCTAACTCTTGCAATTTATCCCATGACCAATTTTTATAAGGATTGCTTCCTTCTTTAACGACTTGTATTCAATCGCTGGGTGACATGCCCAAGAAAAACTTGCATTCATTTAATGCATGATATGATCCGTCTTTGCATTAAGATCATTGATCAATGAATCCTCATATGGCGATGTTTACGTTAAACCATTTCACTGCCTTACTGTTATTTTAGGCTTGTAACATTCATATGAGTAATTAAGTGAACACCAAAAAGTTTTAGCAGATTCATTCATATCTAAGATTTAACACAGGAAAGTGTTCATCCATCTACCTATAAGTATATTATATTGTACCAAGTAAGGAACAACTACGAAGCATTAGATCTTATGCGTGGTGAAAATGTTGGCCTCATCTCGTAAGATTTTGAGATTACATTTAAACTTCACCGAGCTCAATAAATACTACTACCCTGACGGATAAACATTTACTTAACGTATTGTTCGCCAGACATATTTTCTTAGATGTTTGAAACAACTACGATCCTTACATGTTAAGCGAGCCAACATGGGAAGAGAAACCACATTACCCATAAATAAACATCCATGGTGCGAAAAATACAATTATCAACGCGACACAATAGACAGTATTAAATCGAAAATTTTCAAGTAAAATACCTTGTAATTCGCTAGAACTGCCACAATTTGATTGTATACTACATATATACAGTAGAAATATTATATCCGATAGCATATAATTGATGAGATGAATTTCATCTTAGGTTGAACAAAATGAACAATAAAATCTTTGAATTTAACTATAATACATTAATTATCACAGATAGTCGAACCGGACCCCGGAGATGATTGATCGAAAAACAAAAATAGTAACAATTGCTGTCATTTTTCATTCTCTTTGTTTTGTTAACCTAACTAGCACTCTTACCATCAATGTCCTAGAAGTTTACTAAAGCGCTGGGAAACTCTGTGGATATATTGTGGTCATATTCTTGACAGTTGTTACATTGTTAAACTGATTCCTAATATTGTTGATTTTATTAACTAACCTTCCAGCCGTAATAGATGCTTCAAATCAATTTAACTATACTGTATTTAATCGGGCCAGTTCCATAACTTTACCATTCTGTTGACGAAATAAGCATTAAGCTCAATTTGATTGACGTATCCAGCAATTACGTTTTCGAAAAGCTTTTGCGGAATACTCCGTTCCGTTTTCTGTATATGTTCAATCAAATGTATGTATTTGAAATGTATGAAATTATACTTACAGGGAAACTGTATCAACACCACCTACTTCAAAATATGTAAATTGAACCATCCTATTCATCCAAGATCGAAAATAGCAAGATCATTTCGAAAGGTAGTCGAAAAACAATCACACAGTGGTATTTTAGTAGTTCAGGCTGTAAACTAAGCGTAATCAAATATCTAACAGTCAATTAGTGACATCTAGTATCTGTGTTTTATACTACACCACATAATGCTGTCGAACTGGCGATTAATATTTACCGCCCAAATGCAGACTGCGACAATACATCAAGCATCATGATTGTTGTTAGTGTAATCGGTGCAATAAAAAACTTTTTGACCGATTTGTAAATGTTTTTGGTCAAAAGTTTTTCATACGCCCACAAAATCGAATAGATTTTAGGATGCCTACATTCAGCCGTTCAAAATAAATTGGTGTAAAATGTGTTTACTCGTTAATAAGAAATTCCTGTTGACAATTTGTTGATGAGCTTTTGGTGAAGTGTACGATGATATTTTGCGTTGGTGTGTTTCGGAGTAACCACTGTGGTTAGTTCGTTGATCATTGAAACCCGTAACGCATTTATGGATTTAGGTTTCGGTATGAACAAGTATTAACATTGTTATTGTGTAAGTTCGAGACTCCCATCTTGCCAATTATAATTCGGCCGAAGATATAACCACCTTTACTGACCATTTACTTACCATCCTCATGTGGAATAACAAAATCTCTAACATAGTCAAACTCTAATATATATACATCTTAAAAATTTATTTGTAAAATTGCCCATAGTTGGCTATGTTTCGGTAACTTCACTCATAATCTTTTGCCATTATGATGCTGTTGTTGCGTATCCACAACCTGAACTTTTTTCAAATGGGTTAAGGCAACCTTCACGCTAGAGTGATCAGTGATGAAAGTGAAGAGAAGCCCTTCGACATATATGTGCGAAACTTTTTTATGCTGAGTACAGCGGCCAAACACTCAAGCTCTGTAACCGAATTGTTACGCTGTGCTGCATTTAATTTATGCGACATATATGCGATGGGGTTCTTTGAGCCATCATCGCCTTTTTCGAATAAAACACTACCCATTCCAGTCTAGTATCACACAGAATGAAAAATCGTTTGGAAAAATTGGGTTAACTATATAACACCGAAGCTGATGAACGGTTTTCAGGGATTCGAAACATTATTGTGCTTTGCTATCCCGTTGAAATCTTACAATTTTCCTAAGTAGCTCTGTATAAGAGGAGCTTCAAGTGTGGAGAAATTTCTGATGAACTGCCGATACCACTCCGTCAGCTCTAGGAATCTCCGTATATGACGAACTGTCTTTGGCCTTGGAAAATCGGAAATGGGGTGAACCTCTTCAGGATTTACTCTTCAGCAGCCATTACTAGTAACATAACCTGCAATCCAGTTCTTTTAGGCAAAATTTAATAGTAAGACCAGCTGACCTGAGGCAATATGATAGATCAGGTTAAAGAGACAGAGGTGTTTATCAAAAGAAGAAAAGGTAACTAAAAGGTCGTCCAGATACACAAAGTTGCGATCATGCAGATGGTACGGGATGACCCTGTACATCAGTCTACACATGGTCTGAGGTGCATTGCAGAGCCCAAATGACATGACTACAAACTGATTCAAGGGTTGTCCAGGTACCGCAAAAGCGGTTTTATCTTTCCAGGAAGGTGAATTTTTAGCCCTACAAATATGCATAAACACATTTTTCTGCAAACGGGGTGGCAAATCCTCCAATGCCCAATATTCAATACTTTTTTTAGCAATTCAAGACATGGTTTTGAAGAAAGCGTGTAGCTTTTATGTAAATGTTTGAATGTAATTGTTAATCCGAGTTGTTGCTTGAATCTTGTAATTCACTAGGCCGGTTTCGATCTGATGATGATGACGTCATTGAATGACCGCGTGATCGAAAAGATCAAATCCATCTCATCAGGCATATGCTACCGGACTTGATGTTCATACTTTGCGGTTCGTATATATATGTTTAGTTGTGACGCGACAGTACTAGTGAATTACAAGAACTTAACTCGAAATATATTTTATTAATTAATTGTGGCGTGAAATAATTTAATTGTATTTGTTGGAGTTGCTCAAAAACGCCACATAACTCCCCCGAAAGTGAATTCCCCCCTCCGAAAGATGATTATGAATATCTGTGTCGTTAATGGTTTGGGTGCCTTTAAGTCTGATTTTCAATTGATTTATATAGTACTGTTATTTATATAATACTGTTACTAAAATCTGGTTTGCGGGTTGCTAGAGGTAATTCGTAATGTATACTCATCAGAACAATAGATTTTACTCGATATAAGACAAATATAATCTGAAGATATATAGAACCCCTTTCGTAACTAATTTGATTCAAGCGAGACGGAACAACTTCTTACACAGATGTCGTTCTTTATTTGGAACTTGATGGTCACAACAGACCATTAACCTTACAAGTCTTGAAAGCCAACCTTGAAGAAGGGATCGCCAATTTGTAGTCAGAAATGTTAAACGTATAAAAATTCAAAATTCCGTATAACACACATAAGCTTCCATCAGCGCAGGTAAAAATGCCAAAAGGTAACAAAACGACACCAAATCCAAATTATGACATAAATTTTCAGCTATACTTGATTTAAGCTTCTATCTGTAGGTTTGTCTGTCTGTTTCTATCTTTGCAATCTGTTTTGTGGCTCAAGGCTTGCCTAACTCTTTCGCAGCTCACTATACAACCTATATATAGAAGTAATCTGCATATTGCAACGCTTCATCTCAGCCAAAAATACTAACATGGATGATGGGCTAGTCCATAAATTTGGCATTCCATAAAGGGGTCATAGATGTGTTCTTTCACACCACCGATCGTAAACCGATGGTGAAAAATCGTTTTAATCCATTTGAACACGGTTTTTCCCGCTCCCATTGTCACAGCTTTAACCTCTGCTCCATTAGGTTGGTATTGTAGGATATGATCATCATGTTCTTGGTGGAGTTTGTCCGTGTACTATTCGAAACATGTAAGATGTGGTTTGGATCAGCCCAATAACAAAAACCTATAGAAACAATAAATTTGAGGAACAGTGATGGTTCTTTTTTTGAGTTATATACGACTCACCGCATTGCGACTGACGACATTGAAATGTTTAAACATGAATCCCACTGTTTTATAAATCTATACACAAAAAAAAGGATTTTTTATATAACCACAATACACAAATTAATTATTTCCGAGTGTCATCTCATCTTACACAAGCCCATACCACTGTACACTCACTCGTCTTTGATTGAAATGGCGAAACTTTTATAATTAAATTGTTGAACGGAACAAAACTATACACATAAGCGATATGGCTTAATGTACTTAAGTAAACCATCCCTATCTTTATATAAACTCGTTATATTGTCGTCTATTCAAATACAATACATAAGTGGTTATGTATACATATAGCATATTTGAATTGGCGAAAAATTAACGAGGTGAAAAAATTTAATGATATCCGTTATAGTTTTTCCATGGTATTTGCCACTCAAATATCGTGTAGATGCTATATATTCGAGATGAATGAATGAAAACTAAAATATTTTCAATTCGAATGACGTAGACCCAAAGTATATATGTAACTACAACAACCAGATGAATTTTATCGTATATACATATTTGGAATGCATCCAAAAATGAGGAGGAGATGGAACATCCTATATCTATTATGGTACACTGTTATGAATATGAATATATGTTTTGGGATGGTATGCAAACATGACATAACATTTTGGCTAGAATATGATATTTTAATTTGAATTCCAAATTTTTTCTGTATACTAGACGATTATGCTATTCATATTGTTGGTGCTTTTCTCGAACTTGGGTTTTCCTTTGGTTTGTTACTTTGTTTTCGTTTTATTAGAAATGTTTTGACAACCGTGACACATTTTATGAATTTCATACATTGTATTTAAAGTTTTGAGATTGTATATGTATACGTAACCGAACATAATTGTACATTATGTAATTACATTAAATACAGCTTTTATGTGTTACCATATATATATCTATATATATATATATATATATATATATATATATATATATATATATATATATATATATATATATATATATATATATATGTGTGTTACCATATATATATATATATATATATATATATATATATATATATATATATATATATATATATATATATATATATATATATATATATATATATATATATATATATATATATATATACATATATATCACAATAAACATAATCGTAACGGATATTTTAACAAAACTCGATGTGTGGCTTTTGAAGCTTTACATTTGAACTCGGTATGTTTTTTACAGGCTTCATATTGTTGCTAGCAACCAGAAGATGCCAGATCGCTCTCTATATGCCGTGAAGTTATCGTCGCCAAAAATGACCTTTTCGCCTATCGAAAGGCGGCTCTTCCCAGCCTACTCGCGGTTGAAACGTACTCGGTATGTGCCATCAACGTCTCGTTTTGGACCATATATAATACGCATGATTTTTCTCTCGAATGTTAGAAGCCAACACTCGTATTCATCCGTCAAGGTCCAACTCTCACATCCATACATAACAACGGGTCTGATCAACACTCTGTACAATTTGCTCAGTAATAAAAACGTTAAAATAACCATAAGACTATTGAGACAAGTATGGCCATCACTGGGGCTAGTAGTCACTAGACGTTTTATCGTTGTCGTAGAAGGAGGCTGTATAGTTATCAAATTATCTGTGCATGTTCACTGTTACAAACTCTTGTTACTTTAATTGTATCATAAACTTTCTACTAAACAAGTCGTTTTTTGAGGTTTCACTGAACTCGAATCGCTCAGATTATCCCAGTATAAAGTCATCATGATAAAACGTATCGCGCCAACCACCATTTTGAATCAGTTTCGATCATGATCAGCTTCTATATCTAGTGGTTCTCTCTCAAGCGTGTTATGTTTCCAGGCCATAGGAACTCAGCTTAACAATATAAAGGTAATGGCACTCAACCACGAAAGAAGCCACCTTGGAATACACGTCTCTTTGGAGAGATATCGAGAGCCACGATGTGGCTCGGAATTGTAACGGTTCTCCCCCAGTGACGATCACGTCTGAGTTTGGTAGCTGTAGTGGAAATTGGGGGGTTCATTTGTCACTGGGTCTTAAGGAATACCACAAAAGAAATACGTGAAAAATGAGAGTAATCGTTCATTTAAGTTCCAGTATCACCAACATCATCCACAATAGAAAAACTTAACTTTTCATTATTATATTTTTTTTTTGATTCACACTAAATGTATTTAATTGAAATTAAAGTATGTTAATACACAAAACTTTATAAAAAATATGTATTGAAAATAAATAACTATGAATCAGTGTGATACAAAAACAACATATACACAATTTAATAAAGAAAAAAAAACTCACCTGTGCTTCCACAGAGCTCTCTGGTTGCATGGCGGAAAACCTAAAAACAAATTGGAGGCTGTTTTGTTTTTATATATGTACACTGATTCACTTTTAAACTCAATAAGTATAAAATATTGTATAAAGATTAAATAACTATAAATAAGCTTAATATTATATATCAAAAAAAGGAATTTAGTAAGAAAAATAATAATCACAAATTCATGTATGCAAAATTATACGTGATATAAGAAACAAAATTATATGTGGCGTGAACCATAACTTCAATTCATTCACTCTTTCGGACTCAAATAACTTTTGTTTTCATACTCTTGATACGTTTTCAGTCAGCTCATACGCGCCATATATGCATCAAGTGCACAATATGGCGTCTTAGGAACAATTTTAATGTTGTGTTTTCAAAGCCAAAATTCGATCTTATTTTGCTCATGTATATATACACATATGTATATATATTATTATTATATTTTTTTTTTTTGAGTTTATACGGCTCGAATAACTTTGGCATCCAATTGCTTCTATTTTTATTATAATGTAATTTATATTATGTAACCAAAGTTCTAGTTAGTTTGAACGGTGGCTTGATATCGCAAAAAAAATGATTTAGAATGATTTGGGAATTATTGGTTTTCTATTTTTCGCAAATTAGCGTCACAGATACATTAATAGAGAAATATGCGTAAGCCAATCACATTAGTCCACCCAATTACACAATACTTGTACATAATTGTTAATTATATGCAACCAAAAATGTATATTCACAACGTAATGGGTGACCAACATTTTTTTTTTATATTTTTTTTTAACGTAATGGATGTAATCATCATCGACATAATAATACTTAATAAAGTAAACTATTTACTAAACAGACGTTCGTTACAGAATGCAATTTGTTCAGTTATCTTGTGGTATAGTTCAATTAGCCTCCTCAGATCACACGTTACCATAAAATGCCGACTGTGATCTGGATATCATCCTACTGTCACCGAGAGCAGTTGTCTATCGGGATCACCTTATTATGCCTGATCAACTTATTAACTATTAGTATCAGTCAGGTAGGAAGCGTTACATAAGTGTTGACTTCCACAGAGTTGCTGCCATTGTTCAGCTGCTGCCCACACATCCGCTTAGCACCTAGACCATCGCCGGATATTGGAACACTAAAACATAATAATAATCAGTTGAAATAGAAAAATAATCAGTCGGAAACTGACGAACTATGTCGACCAGAAAAAGAAATTTTCCATCGACTTGATTTTATGCTGGATCATAGTTCCACATCGATAACTCTACGCAGGCACGACTCGACTCCTTTTTCTTCTACATAAAACAACAGTTTGAATTCCCACCACCAGAGATAGTCATCGCGGTCAAGCACTCAAATACAGTACTCATCTAATAAGAAGAAAATAATCATCACCATAAACTCGGATGGTGACATATCAACAATAACAAACATACTTCATGGTTGTAAAGGTTTCCACCATGAATCACACCTTAAATGGATCACACCTTTCAGTTTACTAGTGCTCCCTTCAAAATATTACGAGTATCAAATTCCAACAAATCTTTAAAGTTCAAATTTCGTCTCCATTTCGTATAGGAAGAATAATTGATTTTATTTTATAATTCATTTTATTAAAACTGTCAATTTTCTATGAAATACGGAAACGTCAACATAAGGAACGGACGGAGAGAAACGGTCAGTATTCACAAATTAAAAATTTCACAATCTTTACAGAACTCGGAACTTTCAGGTGCCAACCAATTACATGAATTACATTGATTTTTAAATGAACCTACCTGCCAATCTGATTATACGTATACGTTTACACGCAAAGCAGTTACAGTTAAGTTCTTGATCGGCAAACTACATCTGTTGAGCAAGATTCATGATAAAGTTCTATGATGCTATTATTGAACATTTTTGAAACGACAAAGCTTGACATAATTTGCCGCATTTTGTAAAGGCCATCAATCAAAACGACACTCAACTGACTGTCGATGCTCTAGATTCTCTGAATCATTCCAGCTTAAGTTATAAGCTGATTGAAAAATTTTAAAATTGCTAACTGTTGGGTTTCAAACATTATTAAAAACTCCTTGTTTAACCTTTCTGATTTCACTATCTTGATTTGAATACTTCTCAATATCTGTCAAAGATGTTAACTAATTGTTTAATATAATTGTCTTCAATATCAATTGACTGATTTTTTTTGTTTACCCACGAACGGATCAGCAATATTTGATTTACCACCACGGTATATTACTTTATATTTGTATGCTTGAAGATGAAGCCCCCACCTCTCTATTCGAGCGCATGGTTTAGATTTGTTTCCAAAAAGAGTCTCTAAAAAGGCTTGTGATTCATGACCAATTCAAACTCTTCTTTGCCGTAAAGATAAATTCTAAAATGTTCTACCGCCCAAACCAGAGAAAGGGCTTCTTTTTTAGTTTGACAATAAAGTTTCTCGCAATCTGTTTAACTTCTATTACCATAGGCAATTAAACGAGAGCGTCCTGTTTGATCAAACTGAATAAGCACACATCCAAGGCCGACAGGGCTAGCATCAGCAATGATTTGCGTCAAATCGTTGGGATTATAATACCCTAAAATTTTGTCACTAGTTAAATTGCTTTTAGATTACTGAAAGCTGCTTCTTGTTTGCTGCTCCAAAGCTTTTCGATATTTGAGTGTTTTGCTAATTTCACCCGAAGTAATTTCCGTAGAGGTTCGGTTAATGTGGCTAAATTGGGAATCCATTTACCAATAAAATTCACAAGTCCAAGATTGGAACCATCGGAAAAACCCAACTCGATGGCTCATTCTGTTTCGATGATGTCACAACTAATTAGTTCCTTTAGTTTCTTCTAAAGAAATAGGGATTCGACGTTAAGGATTTTTCAATAGGAATTTCAACTAGAATATTTTTAAATTGTGGCGATTATCGAATTGACATTTAGTCCAATTTTTAGAACTCCTAAATCAAAAGTCGTATTTTTACCAAGGAAACTATTTTTTTCGCCTTTGACATAAAATGTTGCCAGTTTTCCAGTATTTCCAATTTTGACGTATATGTCTCAAATGAACCTAAAACATACAGTGGTTTATTACTCGCATACGCCAAAAACTTTTTGTTTTGGAATTTTTATTTTATTTGTCTTTAAAGACTCCCAAGTTTTTCGTCTATGATGTTACATTTGCTCCCAGAATCAATAAGGAAATTTATGGGTATTCCACCCAAATTACACATAACCAGTTTATATCCTTTTCATCTACTACAGATCGCACATTTTCTGTCTTATTATAACGTTTTAAAGCAGACGACATAAAGTAGTCGTTCTGGATTTTTCTCGAAGTGACCTTTAAAATTACATTTAGGGCAAATTTTTTGGCCGAAAATTTTTCATCATTTGCCGAGTGTTTTTTATCACCACATCGAGTACATGGACCAGTAATTTTATACCTCGATTGTAATTTATTAACTTCAAATGGAATTCGTTTGGTCTCATCAAATTTGTCCATTTGCCTGGCTACAGATTCCATTGAATTAGCTTCAGCTACAATAGTCTCCTATGAAATATTATCCCCGGATGTAAGAATTTTTCTTCGTAATTCTTTAGAACAACCTATTTTCTGTTATTTGATCTATCAAATGTTCGTTTGAGTTTAAAAATTTATATTTTTCCACTTGATGACGCAGCCTTATTAGGAATTTTTCGAACTTCTCGTTTTTATCTTGTTTAATCAAACGAAATATGTGGCGTTCATATACTTTACTTTGTTTGGGGGCAAAATATTCATCGAGCTTTTCTAAAGCAAGTTTACCAACGTAGACACATCACCATTGGAATCAAAACTTTCCAATGCAGCTAGAGTGCTCATTCTTATTTATAATACAGTTAACCTGTCAAGATAATATATGTATTATTAAACTTATGTTTATTTTAGTCTTTATGCATTTTAATGCTTCAATCATACAAGGCTTTAATCTCTTTTTGACATTTAGTTTCGGTAAACAAATCAATCACGGCGGGATGTTTTTTTACGGGATGTATTAATAATAATAATTTTTTTAATATGGAATTTGAAATCAGACCATACTTTTTTCTAGAGGTCTGAATTTCGAACTGGTGGTCCATTTGTATTTAACCGACTGGTTATTTCAGCCCATAATGATTTTGATGATAGTCGGGCTTCCGTTGTTGCCCATTTTTTTCTGTATCTCCTATTTTATGTAGTAGCATAAAGTGTCTAATATATAGGCAGGGCCATCTTACTGTGAAGGGAGCTTCATCTTTCATATCTTTCCATGATTTACCAAGTTGTTAAGCTTCTACTATAGCATTGCTCTCTTCCATACGCTGGTATTCTTACTTTCCTTTTTCCTTGTGAGTTCCAGTCCAATGATTACCTCATATCACTTGGTGATTTCCTCACGAACACCTGTAGTTTCTTTCTAGCCTGTTATAGCCAAGGTATTAAAATTTATTTACCTCAATTTATACATTGTTGATGTGCATTGGTGTGGTTTTATTTGTATTGACTCACCGTCTTTGTTGTTCTGGTGTTTATCTTGAAACCAACATCGTTAGTTATATCTGATAGCTGTTGTATTTTTGCTGCATGTTTAGTGTTTCCTGAGCAGGCATATATGTCATATGCATATCCCAGATCATAGAATTTACCCATTTATCTCCATTGTATGCCACTAGGTGACTTGATGGCAGTTGAATCCGCATTACACTATTCATTAAGATCAGGAAAAGCATTGGTGAGAGTACCCATTCTTGTATTATATTGCGTTCCTATTTATCATTTTAAATGGCCGTTCGAAATGATATCACAAAATAATTCATATTAATACTATTAATTATAAATTAGTTACATATATCAATTTAATAATTTTTATTTTGCTTCCTTTCGACAACTTAATACACAACGAACATATAGTCGGTCATGATCGTATAAAAACTGTACTAATTCGTATTCAGAAATAGAGGCCCTGACCTTGACTGACTTTAAAATGGATTGATAAAATGGAAATGGAACTCTACGCAAGCACAGCTCGATACCCCTTTTATTATTTTCTTCTACATAAGAGAACTGAACCTAGCATTCATTCCCACCATCAGAGATGGTCATATTAGATTAGAATTGCCAATTTGTATGAAAAACGGAAACGTTAACATAATGAACGGACGGAAGAAACGGTCAGTATACAATTAAAATTTCACAAATAACATAACCTATAAAAACTATTCAACCATAATATATCCAGGATGTCAACTCTGGTCCGCACCGTCCGTCCGTTTTGTTATTTTGTTCATAAGTTCATTTTTTTACCAATTCAAGGGTCTTATAAAATAAAGCGGACGAAACGGATTTATTATGTCTAAACCTTTATGTATTTTGACCTTTAATGGATTTTGTTTAAAAAATGGACGGGTGGTACGGATCAAAAAAGGTGGCTGGCGGAACGGATACATTGTATATGGATCTAAAGAAATATGAATTAGCAACTTTTAGGTGCCAACCAATTACATTAAACAGCTTATAAACTTAGTTTCAAGTACACTGATTTTACACGGGAAACAGTAACAGTTGAGTTTCTGATTGGCACAGTTGAGTCCCAAAAAAATGGGTACATAAAGCCCGCTTCCAAAATCTGTTAAGCAAGTTTCACGATAAAGCTTTTTGACGCTATCATAGAACATTCTTGAAACGACAAAACGATACTGCACTAACTGTCAATAGTATTCAGTATAAAGAGATTCTCTTTGGTAGTTCAAAATGATTCATTAATGGGGTCGTTACCTTGTTGAAGTGAACCAATTGTTGTCTTTATGTTATCTAAAGAAGAAGAAGAAGCGACGAATTGAATCCTTATTTGATTCTGGCCACAATTTGGTCGCAATTCCTTATTTTGTTATCATTCATTGAATCAAATCCCCGTTTTTCTCTTAAAGTCATCACTGACATTTTTAACGGTTTTTACAAATATGTGGCCCATACCGGGTGAATAATGGAACGCTTTCGGTTTCCTTCACGAGCCAGTGTTTTAGATTCCCTTAGCCTTATTCGTACTGGCTTGTACGAAAACTTGCATCATAGTTATGGTCACTGTCTATAAAACTGGTTCAAAACTCACAATCTCGCCTCTTGAACAACCTGTGCCCGCTCTTTTGAAATCAACACATATGGCCAATTTGGATTTGGGATGTTTTACGTTGGATGTTTATCCATGGATGTTTTTATGAGGAAAAAATGTGTACTGTTGAGATCAAGAGCGATCGTAAGAATACATTATTCTTTCTACATTTCAACCACGCAGTTTCGTATCAGAAGAATATACCGGTATTATTTGGCCAGCCCTAACATTAAAGTCACTAATCATCAATCTGAAATCGTGCTCAGATTATATTTATTGTAAAACGAGTCTTTATCATGGTGTTGGCTTCCATCAGTGGGCGCATACAGAGAGCGCATACAGAGATATGAAACTCTAAGACTTACAAGTTCATAGGTCATATCCACTGTGTAGCAATGTTCAGCCTTAGGTCCTATGGTTCTGGTACCGAATCTTAATCTCGTGTCTGGTTTTTTATTTTGCTGACGTCATCCGATATTTTGATTTTATTGCCATTTTTACAAACTACGGATGATAGTAGCGAATCTGATCCAACTAGAACTAGTCGCCTCCTTCGACTAACTCTGGTGATTGTGATGGTATTCTATGGGTACTATATTTTTTGTTACACAATTGTAACAGTATTGGGTTGACATATTATCGAAGAGATTGCGGGACTTCGATCTATTAAAAATCAAATTGATTTCCGTAATGTTTCACTTTATTATACCGAGTATGGCATTCGCCCATCTCCTAATCCATGGCCCAAAAATCTTATCAAACTCCTTATTATCCTTACACGTTCTTGTATCACCAACAATACAAATTCATCAGTTTCGTCCTGCTGAGCAGTTCACAACACATTTCGAGTGACATAGGTAATACACACACACACACACACCCATATCTGACATATTCATGTGTGCAAAAAATTTTAATTTTGAATTCTATTTCGATACTTCATCAATATATAATTGAACTCGGATCAATGCTCGACAACATATAATAATAAATGACCTGTGTGTTGTTCTGCTCGTCAGTTCGAATTCGTAGGGGGTTGAGCAAAAAATGTGAAACGACTTGTCAAAAATAAATTAAATGCTTCAACCCAAAATAATGAGTTTCTAAGATTTCTTATTTTAACCTACTCCCATATATACGTGTACGTATACGTGTACACACATACTCAATAACGACACATGAAGATGAAAGAGGATCTTGAACGTGACACAATAATTTTTCGGTGACATTTACGTAAAAGATTATCTATCATCGAAGACATATATAAGTTTTATGACGTAATCGCATATCAGATATTTGGGAGGTATAGGATGTAACATCATCGCGACTTTTCGATGAACTTAAAGCTTTACAATATTTTTTATCTACCATATAATATATATTTTTTTATGTGTATGCTAAAATTTGTAAATTATGTCGATTCATTCCATGCGAAAGACGATTTAATTTGTATGTCATCGTGTATGTACCCACCAAAGCATTAAACATATGTATAAGGGGGAGGAAATTTTCTAAATTGGGAAATTCTATAATGAGGTAATGATTTGATAATCCGATTCATTATTATGTTAATCGTATAAGTAGCTGTATGCGTATGTCTAACGACATAAAGAGTTGCGCCACAGCTTATATCTACAGTTGGCTCCCATTGTCATGTATATACTGTTCATTTCCGGTATACATATATACAGTATATAAGATAGTAAGCTTATCCCTCCTGTATAAATACAATACGATACGAAAACTGCCTCCCTATTTACCATCACCCGTTTCGTTGTCGCATATTTAAATTCATTGAATACATAATTTTTCGAAAGATTTATGTACTTAAGACGGGGTGGTAAACGAACAAAACGCAAAGAAATCATCTCTAGTGCTATTTTATCTTAATAAAACCACATCATTATGATCTGTATTCATAAATTTAAATTTATTTCTATTGCTGTATATATAGATTGTCATGTACGAGTATATTAGATGGTGTTCCATTCTCGTTCGGTTCGGTTAGTCGTCTTTGACAACAAAACACCAACTTTTCTATTATTATATCATTTTAAGATGTGCTTCGTTTTGTGATTTTCCGACAGCACACACACATACACACACATAAATCCAATCAAATAAAACGAACTTATATGATATTCAGCCGGAGTGATGATGTTGGAAACAGCGAGTGAAAAGCTCGCAAAAGCTACATATGTATATCCGGCTATATTATACTCGTATAGAAGAGAATGAAAAGCGGAAAATATTTTCCAATTTATATATTTTATTTTTTATTTATTATATATTTTTTTTTATATTTAAGAATACCAAAACATTAAAGTAAGGTCAAATGAAAATAAACATCTTTGTAAGATCTTAGATACATATATATTCAGTTTTGCCTTCATCATACCCATAGCTCCCTTTATATAAAAGTCTATGTACGTACATTGTACTATGTACTCAAAACGTATCCAATACCATCGTACACATACATACACACACTATTACAAAAACACAAGAATACAGAATCCTTAAGACGTATAACACAAAATGAAAGATTATGTCGAATAATTTTTCGTTTATTTTTATTGCTGCCGCGCCGCTCAAACTCACCCACTTATCCACATTCTTTTGTACCACTCTATACGGTTCGACGATATTCGGAAAATTTCACACTTGCGGTATTTTAGCAAGAAAAACGAAAGATTCGTTGCAGATGGATGGTTTGTTGGTTTATCTACTTAGAATCGGTAAATTATGCATATAAATGGACTCAAACATGGTTGCTTTGAGTGTTTCATAATTGGCTTTTCTTTTATCACGAATGCAGGTCATATTTAACACGTGCTGTTGTGAACATAATCATTGTAAAAACTTAGTACGCGCCATCGACTGACAACATGTCGGATCAAACCCACTTTGCCCAATAAACGTTGGATACAATGCAATTTCTTTCTTGCCCAATATTGCACTCTTGTAAAACTTATCGGAATCAATAATCAGACAGGGCGGTTTAAAATGAAGTAATTTCCTCTGACCAACGCTATGCCGCCGTTTCACAAAAATTATTTAAACCTGAAATGAAAGAGTATAGCAACCTAAGAAACACAAAGTACAGATTCTATCATAATCAGAATCGAAACACCAAAGTGAAGTAGTCAGTTGGGCAAACTAATCAAGAAAACTTCAGTTAGTGTGGCAGTCAAAGTTTTGGCCAAAATCGTAGTGAAAGTTCAGAGGCTTCATTCCGAAAAATAAAAAGCCTTAGTAAGCCAAATCTAGTTAAAACCCTCTCCTATTTTCAATTTAAATGTGTAGATGCATACTAGGAAGCAAAAACAGTACTTGCAGGAGTCTTTTAAGCTGGGGTTAATATCTACTAGAAATATATGTTAAGATTATGCAGTGAAACAATTACGGTGACTGACTGGACGGATTATCCTGAATGTGAAGTTTTGTCTCCGCGATAATTTTTTGTGGTCAACTCACTACTAGATAGAACTATGAATTGAGGGGGCTCAGAACTATGAATTTAGTCGGAATGAAACTATCAACATCCCTCAAAGGTAGTTTAACTATGGGTTTTGTGGGAGCTATGCATACCACACCCGTACAGCGGGTAACATTACCTGTTTGTGAAAATTAGTGTAATTGTCATATAAAGGTATAAATGGATGAATCTTAATATACTGTTATCAGCATAATGTCGGGATATACATGCTTACGAATATACGTACTGAGATGAATGAGTTGGTACGCTCCCCCTATCAACGGGAAGAGGTACAATTTTGAGAGTATCACTCTATAGGTTAGAGAAATAATGAGACAGTAACTACATTGAATCGACTTGCTCTCTGAATGCACTCATTCAGATTTCACTGGATCCCCAAACACATGCGTGGCAAAAAAAATTGAAACGATATTTTGCCACAGGATCGCGTACACTCGAAACAATTGTGGAATCCTTAAATTTGATGTTGATATCTCAAAACAGAGGCAATTGAACCAGACAGGAATGAGCTCTACCTGTGCTTTTGCCCAGCACGTTCTCTCCTCCCTACCTTTATTCTTATGACAGACAGATTCTGCGACCGAAAGTGTTCGTGGTGGGAAGATATCCCTTAATGGGCTAATTAAGCCTAAGTGACAGGGAAAAATACTCTGTAAAACTTCAGTTTCTCTTCATCTTATTGTTTCAAGTCTTTAAGTTTGGACTCCTTGACCAGTTCAGAAAAGATTAGAATTCGAGTCCAACATTTCCGTCTTAAATATGATCTAGTGCAATAAAATGTTTGGAACCCTATGTTGTGACTGCACTATTTTTAGTAGTGGGGTAGCATAACAAAGATTAAAATATGTGAGCGTTGCATCCATCGTAATAGTTCGTTCTCATCAATAAATGGATTGAAAGATAAATAAATAGATTACAAATCGTTACACTCGTACAAATTATTTATAAATTATTGACACAAGCTCTCTGGAACATGGAATTATTAAATCAGTATCTTGTATCTACCAGAACTAGCTATCAAAAAATTATAGCGAGTTCGATGTCCAAAGTTAACAACTTTACCATACATTGAATTGAAGTGATAGCTTTCCGAACTAATTATATACGGAGGGCCATTATCACTATGATATCTCCGTGGCAATCATGTAATCCTTTCCATTGGTAACGATAAAGACCAGAACTATCAAGAAATATAGCTAGACCCATGTCCAAAACTGAAAGCTTTCACATACATTGAAATGAAGTAGATTTTCCGAAGTAGCTATATATGGGTCATTATGGCGTAAAGATCTCCATAGCAATTATCTCATTCTTTCAACTGGAAGCGATTAAGACCAGAACTTTCAAAATGTTATAGCGAAACCAATGTTCAAAGTTCAAAACTTTCACATACATTGCAATGAAGTGAAAGCTTTCCAAACTAGTTATATATTGGCCATTAAGACTATGATATCTTCATGGCAATCATCTAATCCTTTCAATTGGAAACAATTAAGACCAGAACTCTCGCAAAATCATAGCGAGACACATGTACAAAGTTGAAAGCTTTCACATACATTGAAATGAATTGAATGTTTTCCGAAGTAGTTATATATGGACCGTTATGGCTTAAAGATCTCCATAGCAATACTCCAGTTCTTTCAATTGGAAACGATTAAGACCAGAACTATCAAAAAATTATAGCAAGACCGATGTTCAAAGTTAAAAACTTTCACATACGTTGAAATGAAGTGAAAGCTTTCTGAACTAGTTATATATGAGCCATTATGACTATGATATCTCCGTGGCAATCGTCTAATCCTTTCCATTGGTAACGAAAAAAATCAGAACTATCAAGAAATATAGCGAGACCGATGTCCAAAACTGAAAGCTCTCACATTAGGTGAATGTTTCCGAAGTAGTTATATATGAGCCATTATGGCCATGAGATCCCCATGACAATAGTCTAATATTTTCGCTAGTAAAAATTCAGACCAGAACTATCAAAAAATCAAGGCGATACCGATGTTCAAAGTTCAAAACATTCACAAACATTGAAATGAAGTAAAAGCTTTCCTAGCTAGTTATATATGGGCCATTATGACTATAATATCTCGATGGCAATGGTCTAATCCTTTTCATTGGTAATGATAAAAACCAGAAGAAATATAACGAGACCGATGCCCAAAGTTGAAAGCTTTCACATACATTGAAATAAAGTGACCCTTTTCTGAATAAGCTATAGATGGTCTATTATGGCCTTGAGATCCCCATGACAATAGTCTAATATTTTCGCTAATAAGGATTAAGACCAGAACTAACAAAGAATTATAGCGAAACCAATTCCCAAAGTTGAAAGCTTTCACTGATACTGAAATAAAGTGAACATTTTCCGAAGTAGCTATAAATGGGACATTATGGCTATGATAACCCAGTGGCAATCGTCTTGTTCTCTCTACTGCTAACGATTAGGACTAGAGCTTTCAAAAATATAGCTAGATCTATGTCCAAAACTGAAAGCTTTCAGATAGGCGATTATGGCTTAGAGATCTCCATAGCTGTCATCTTGATCTTTCTTTTGGTAATGATTAAGACTAGAACTATCAAAGAATCACAACGAGACCGATTTCCAAAGTTGGAAAGCTGGCCGAACTAGATATATGGGCCATTATGACTATGAGATCCCCATGGCAATAGTCTAATCCTATCCATTTGTCACGACTTAACCAAAACTATCAAGGAAACATAGCGAGAACGGTGACCAAAATGAAAAAGTTACAATGTTAAACGAAAAAGATTTGTATTGTACTAAATCAACATCTACCAGATAAATATTTACCAACGTAAGTATAGATCTACAACATTAAGTCCCACCTTAAACTAGTTAATTTTGCTGTCGTTTATAAAATAAAATTTAAGCTTAATAAATATAAATTTTATATATAAACGAAACTACCTTCAACAGCAAATTTACAAGCGGCAGCATAAAAAAGCTCAAATTTATTGCCACAACATTTTTTTGTTGTTCTCATCACAATACTATTGTATATGCTAAGCTTTTCGCACGAAGTTCAAAACAACACAAACAAAAAAAATTCTAATATTCAAATTAGAGAGACAATACGAATCGCGTTGTGCTTTATATACATGTTTTAGGTAATTTTCACTAAATTCGGTACGAGTCGAGTAACAAAATGTGGTTAAAATTAATCGTAATAACAATAAACACCTCATACCCCATACCTCGTGCTTTTTTCTATACGACACACAACTATATAGCGAACGGGAGGAGCAAGGGAGCATTATACACCAAAAAACAAAATATAAAAGCTTTAATTGAAACAACGAACTGTATAAAAAAAAAGAAAGCTTTTAAATGTTTTTTTTTTTGGAGGGTTGGAATTTTTTATTTTATTTCGTTGTATATGTACATTTGAATTGACTTAAAAAATTTAATTTTTTTAAATTTATTTTTATTTAAATAGCAAACTGTGAATATTAAATATAATAAAATAAATTCGGTTGAAAATTAATTGGTGAAAATTGTTATTTTATTATTTATTTTATATATGTCATGTGTATAGAATATGTACTTACACTCGATGTACTCTACATTTATTTATTTGTGCTTTTATGTATGTATCTACATAATAGGCGAGCTTTTTTTGATCACTTTACATTCATACGAACATTAATGTTTGTTTATGTGTACACAATGGGTGTAGTACGCGATGAATGTTTGCCCCAGCTTTGAACCATTTAATGGCCCACTTTACATTCGTTTGATTTATGGGTATTACCCCGATTGAGCACCCAATACCAAATTAATTATATATAAATGACAATTGGAACATTAAAAGTTAATTTGGCGTTTCAAAATAATAATATTACATAAATAAATAAAAAAAGGTAAAGTTTATGAATAATTTAATTTATATGAAAATGTGGAGAGCTTTCGAAAATGTCTAATTGAATTTTGGGTTTTGTGTTTTGTGTCTCTCAATATAAAAAAAAAATTGGAAAATTTGTTGGTTGTGATGTGGTTTTGACGCCAGACAAAATGTAATTAATTTGTGTTATATGCGTTGTCGTTGTTGTCATCGAGGAGACAAGCTTTATAAGATATGGTTTTGGGGAATTATTCAATTAAGCTTTTATGTATTGTAAAATGTTTTTGACGATGAATGATTTAAAATTTGAACTCAAATATATTGTTACAAAAAAGTAGGTTCCTTCGAATTAGTTAGGTTTCCACTGTGTAAACGAGACAAACTTTTATTGAAATTCATTTTGGTTTATACACAAAAAATTGCTTGTTGCTACTTAAGCAAACTTTATTGGGGACCAGGTACCCCAATAAAGATCGAGGACACATGGCTATAATCTGATTTACAATGAATCAACTGCACATTACACATTAGAATTCTAAAAAAAATCGGGATTTCAACACGGTACCTCCCTCTCAAACTACCACAGCTTTGGTCGGTCTAGACCTGGATTCTTGACGTCTCAGACATTTTCGTGTAAATTAAACAAAAAATCAATGAAATGTGAACGACTATCCACTTCCCAATGGTGAGGACTGTGACGCTTGTCTTTACTTCACTTTTTACTTTAACACGTCATTGACTTAAATAAACTGCTTATATATATATATATATATATATATATATATATATATATATATATATATATATATATATATATATATATATATATATATATATATGTATATATATACATATATATATATATATATATATATATATATATATATATATATATATATATATATATATATATATATATATATATATATATATATATATATATATATATATATATATATATATATATATCGGATGGATTCTCGATCATTTCACTCTGCTGTACCAGTATATGCAGTAGGGCATAAATGTCGGTTAAGTACATTTTGTGATATTTTTATTTGTCATCTGCATCTCAAAAATGGACTCAAACATAAAAATATTGGATGGTCTACTTTCGAATTCGAACCAGTTTGGATTTTGACCATTATTGGATTTTGACAATTAATTTTACCATAACATTCTTCCCTACGTGCCGAAGTCAACATGTTAAACTTCGACTTGACATCCATCTTGACGATTCGGAGAACTGGTTTTAACTAGAGCGGGTATATGAAACTCCACGTCAAAACTTTTAAGATCATATAGTATAAATGATTATATTCAGTTGTTTTTCAAAGTAAAAGCTCGGCTGCAGATTGAGGTATTCACTATATTGTATGGATTCACTACACTACTACACTATTGCAAAAAAGGCTCTCGAGCACACCGAATATAAAATGAATATTTAATAACAGTTTTACCGAACGTTCTCGGGTTAGTATTCTATGAGTTGTTTCGGGATCCTATGAACCAGATAAAATAGCTTCGAGCGGATTGTCTTGCGGCTCAGAATTTATAAGATCGTTTGGAGTTGGAAAATTACGACTCTTGTTAATTGGTCGTGTCGTGAATGCATTTTTACCACTCTGGCAATTATCCACTTAGTGGGTGGTATATTTTCATCCCTTCCTTAGATTTGGTTGTCCATATACAGTTGTGGTTTGAATTGAAGTCACTTGTCACTTGTCCCGCAAAATGACAAGAATGAAATGCTATTGCATCGTTGTAAGCGTATGACGGCAGCAAGAAATCCTTTCGAGAAATTAAACGTTTTAGTTGGAACATTATCAGATGAACCGACAATGACTTGAACCACCTTTTATTCCCTAAAATATAAAATATTAATTAGATAAGCAATAGGCCAGCAATAAAAAGGCAAAAACTGAAGCAACACAGTTAACTTGCAACAAGTATTTAAACAAACATCGATTTTGAACAACCTATACCAGGATGTAACCATGCTGAAACTGAGAATCGGTTAGTTTCCAATTCACAAATAATATTAATACTTAAACCACGACAGCCACTAGAAGAAGTTACACCGAGGATAAACTGATGCTGGGTAAAAAAATAAGTACTTAGCATAGCACAACTGGCACAGAAATCAATGGACAAAATTATACAGTTCTAAAGATATCCATTTGGCTTAGCAAAAAATATTAATATGTGTTTCCCTCATGAGTTGTACAGAAAACTGAGAATATTGAGTAACCCTGTGATCTACTTTAAAACGTGTATGCAGTTTACCAGATGCTAGACAGATTCGGACTGTTAAAAACTATAATGAGATTATGACTGTGAGATTTATCAACAAATGCCTCTCGGATGGTAGACCAAATTAAATTGAAATGAAAATGTTAGAGCCTAGAAATGGAAATGGGGTTGCAATAGGTGTTGTTGAAGCGCGATAAAAATCTCAACATATAGTTCCGTTTGGAAATTATTTAACAGCGTTTACAGTGGCCAGTACCTTGTCAAAAATCTGGCTTCATTTATTGCGACCACGAGACAAACCTTTATATTGTGAAACGGAGTCTTAAATAAAAATGGAAATATTAAAATCACACATAAATAAGTAAAACAAAAGTTACTTACCTGTAGTCCGGTTGGTCGGGGACTACTCGATCCATGTATACAATCCCGCCCTTACCTATAGGCACTAACCTGTAAAAGATGAATGAGTCATGGCAAGCCTGAGAATCGGTTAGTTTCGTATGGATGGATACTTAACTATAACTTCATATGGATAATATGGGCCATATATGGGCACATTTTTGGAGTGTTGAGTAAAATTTTCGAATTTTTTAATCATCTCCTATTACAAGCACCAACAGAGATTAAGGCAACAATCTTATAGACTTAGTCAACAATCTTGTAGACTTAGAGCAATCTTGTAGATTTGAGTTAACTGATAGAGCAGGTTCCAGAACTTTTGTGTTTAATCGAAGACCAAATACTTAAGTGGCACTCATACAAAACACCGATATGATTGTTTTGAAAGGCGCATTAAGAACAAGACACGAAATACGTACATAAATATTTCTGTTCATGTTTGATACGTTAATCAACAGAGCCACAGCACCATATAAGAGGAATAGTGGTTCGAAATTCCAAAGATAACGAAATACTCCACTCGAGGTGTTAACGACTGCTGTCCAGGAAGAGAAAGTCCATAAAGACTTTGGACAAGGAGAAAGCGGTTAATACCCCTGATAACTAAAGAATAAGTCTGAGAGTTATTAATTGAAGGATGCATAAAGGAAGAAGGAGAAACAGAAATGAGATAGAAAATGTGAAGGGCAGTCGTATGCTGTTATGCTTAGAAATGTGAAATTAAGCGTCGATATTAAAGAGGTGGAAGAGGAGATGACGAATTAAGATGAGAAAAACGAAGTCAAATAATCTCATGATCAGCAAGGCTGGTAAGAACAATGCCGAAACTATCAGAGAGTCGATTATGGGAAAGGTTGATAGGTTAGTACACATTCGGGATCTAGAGGAATGAACTAGCGACTCTGTAATAAAACAGGCAGTGCAGGCAGCTAAGGAGAATCGACGAGATTTTGATGACTTCAATAAGGGTGGCCTACTCTGATACGAAGAAAACCACTGCCAAAAGATGAGGTTGTTCTCTGAACTTCTTGGCTCGATGACTTCAAGCTAGTGGAATATGCGGATGACCTGGCACCTAGTTTACCGGCGAAATATGAACAGCAAGTTGAAGAGAGATACGGGACCGTGGTTGAAGTAATCTCAATGGCGGATATCAAAATGCATTCGTCAATGTAATTTAACATTGGAGGAATGAGAATAGTTCCAACAACAAAGATTAAGTATGGTGGCTGAATCATATAGACCGAGAGCATATTAGACAAACGATGGTAAAGGCGAAAAAAACGACAGCTGGGCTTGTTCTATTAATGGCTAGCACTGTCGAACTGAGCACAATTAAGATAAAATTTCTCTTTTCGGTAGTCACATCAAGCAAATTTTATGGAGCCATCGAATTGTTGCATTGCGGGTGTGTATTGCTTATAGGACCATCTCGAAAGAGGTAGTCTTTATAATATCTAGCATGCCTCCTATTATGTTAATGACTAAACACAGAGTCGCAGTACTAAGTGGGACTCCTAACATAGTCGCCAAACAAGAAATTATGGATCAATGGCAGGAATGATGGAAGAACATTCACTACAAACAGCTGACAAACACATAAGTACCATGATAATGACGATGTAACGCTGAAAACTGAAAGTATAACAAAATGTGAACTTCATGAATTGAAGAAATAAAAAACTACCAAAGAATATGAAGCACCGACGCCTGAAGTTATCAAAGATTTTGTGATTCCGGTGATGTAATGAAGGTGAAGTTTTTGTCGGTTAGTCGCACTCAACCATGTTTGTATTTTAATAATGAAGTTAATAGCCAACCTCAACTTTACATCACGCTAAAAGACGATTGAATCTTTCATAAACTTGGGGTCACGTCACAGTAAATTTGAACTCCAATGCCCAACCAAATATTGTACATTGTGCCACTGGACAGTTCTGGCAATTGAAGGCGATAACGAAATGTTACCTCCGTCAGAATTCTGATAATATATTAAATATATATATATATATATATATATATATATATATATATATATATATATATATATATATATATATAAATTATATATATATATATATATATATATATATATATATATATATATATATATATATATATATATATATATATATATATATATATATATAGCAGTGCCGAGAAGTATCTCAATGTCCTTTACAGAGGTTCTTCTGCCAGTGTCAGTCTATTACGTTTACCTCAATCATCTATATAATCATGGTTCGAATCGAACCGTAATTTTTAATCAGCTTAGAAATCATCGGCCACATAATCTAGGTTATCGGTGGGATCTCGACTCGATAAACCATAATTCTTCCAAGCGTGATGTTCTAACTCTAGTTCACTTCCTAATAATAGGGTACATCGATTCTGAAGTTCTACCAATAGAAAGTATATAGTTACCCTAAATGAGGAAATATCCAAGAATCCAATACCAGTCCTGAAGCTGACTACGAATATTACACAAGTCGAATTAAACTACGATAGAATGAAGCCAGTACAGCTTCGAAGCTTTACAGTAAAATTATGATTACAAAACTTTTATAATTTGACTTTTACAACTTTTAATTTTTTTGTTGAAGCAAAAAGCTTTCCAACATTATTTTTAATTGTTTGCAATGTAATTGTTAACAAGAGAGAAACTTTATACCATTCCGTATACATATTAAGGATCATAATTTGTTTAGGACTTTCCACAAATCGTATACTCAGTGTAGCATATTGCATCTTGTAATTTTTCACAATAAATATTATTACATTCATTAGAAAACTTGTCTAACAGTGTTTTGTACATTTGTATGTACGAGTCGAAGAGGAATACACAAACCATATAAATATGGTTAGACAATTTTCTAATACACAAATGTGGATGTGTATGTACATATGTAACGGAAAATTTTTTGTGGTATCCTTTATATACGTTCCTACATCTGTTGTTATCCTTCTTCTTGGGAATTATTCCTGTTCCAAGCCGCATACCAAGAAGTAAATACGAGCGTTTTTGTGCACACACTAGACAATATAGTTTTATTGAATCGCATCGTTGTTCTTATTGTTTTCTATATGGGAGGTTTGTGTTAGCTTTTTTAGAGCTTTTTGTGTGTGTGTACATATTTTTATTTGTTCTTAAAATAATAAATTATTTTAAAAAAGAAAAGATTCATTAATTTAAAATAAAACAATCTGGAAAGTTTGTTTTTTCCCGACTGTTTTCAATTCGCGTACCTTTATACTCACACAGACAGAGAGCTTTTCTTTATTTTGTTCTAAATGTTAAGGTAGATAAAATAATTTAACAGAATAAAGCTTTTTTATTATATTTATTATTATTTTAAAATGTTTAAAAAAATCTGAATATCAGAGGAAGCAGAATTAATTAATTTTAATTTGCCATCTGAAATACGGAGCTTTTATGTGTGCGTGTGGGTGTATTTTTTTGGCGGGAAAACCAAATTAAATGAACAACCTAATTTATTCACCAATAATACAAAAATATATATTCAACAAAAAATTGTTTTGTTCACAGTAATTAACTATACTGAATTGATGATTTCGTCGTGTAACGTGTATATGGCGCGCGATGAGCTTTTTGGAAAGACAAACATAAAATACTAGTGGAAAGGTGTTTATATACGTTTTATACACTATATGCAGGATGTAAGGGATGTGGTTTAGTATTACGTCTATTTATGGGCACATTAAATACGAAAAACCGTCATTAGAATAATTGATGATTATCCCATTAACGTAAGTAAAGCAATTTATCTCATCAATTATCCTTTGGCATTGTATGTATTCATGTGCGCTGTATGTTTCTATGTATCCATTTAGATAACATATTTTAATAATTTATTTTTAGGCATAGCCTAGCACTGTATATATAAATACAAATATTTATAATATAATAAATTTGAATATGAACGTTTTGGGTATATGGTTTAAAAATGATTTAATTTCGATTTTAAATAATTTAAACATTTCGAAGTACAATTATGATTGGTTCGATCTAGATACGCATAAATTATTTATGGATGATTTTGAGCTCCCACACAAATGTTTCATTCCGGAGAAATGCTTCAAGTCACATTTTCCATAATGTTCAATATCATGATAATACTCTCGTTCATTTTGAATTGAGGTATCAACCTCTACTCCCCTACATTCAATCTACCGAGTAAAAGTTCAGGTGCCATTTTGGTTATGTAAATATCCTAATTGTCAAGTGCCTCACAAAACCATAATTTATCATTTACATGCGAATTTTCGGAAGTACGGTACGACAGACCTCGTTCTGGGAGACAACGGACACCTCGAAACGCTAAAAATGTGGCTCTGAGGCACGATAGTGTTGCAGAGTCTCCAGAAACACGAATGAAACCAGTTACACATTTCTGCATGCAGTTCAAGGCAAATTTGAAATGGTCCCGTATAAAATTCAATTATTCCTAAAATTGCTACCGAGTGATCCTGATCAACAATTTGAGTACATTAAGGCAATCCTAAGATTTGGGGAACACAGAATCTTCAATTAATTCATCAAACATCATTGCATCCACTTAAAACAATGCTGTTTAAGATATTAGAAAATTTTCAGCAGAAAAAATGGTTTTTATACTCACCACCAGGGGAACTGCAATCGCTAAGAGAATTTCTTCTGCTGTCATTTTTGAATAGCCAACAGAATTTTTCTGTAAATTTTTTAATTTTCTTCAATACAAAATTATTCCAGGTTTGAAATAAAATGTGTATATTATTTCCATAAAATTATAATATGCTGTATAAAACATATTAATTTCATTTACAGTTTAACTACTTACTGTAAGCTATGAATGAAGTCCCTGTAATATATATTTCAGTTCCTGATGTATTGTCACCTAAGCTATTGGAAAATCATAATGGCATATTAGTTACAGCGGGGTCTATCCATAACTCACAGTGAAAAAACTGATTTTTATGTATGGGCCAAAACTCTGAAAAATTCTGGAGGCCCTCAAACTCGATAATCGATCATCGAATGAGATTTTTCCACGAGGACTAATTTCGCGAAATGGCGATCTAGCATGGCCAACCAGATCTCCGGATTTAACAGCACCTGACTGTTTCTTATGGGGTAATTTAAGATCAAAAATTTATGTGAATAAGCTCCAAACGATTCAACATCTTAAAGATAATATTCGTCACTAAATTGAAGAAATTCAGCCTGAGATGTTGAAGGATGTCATGAAAAATGCCTTAAAAATAACCGAAAGTTGCATAGTTAATCGCGGTCACCATTCAGCCGATATAATTTTTCAATCATAACGATCATAAACGTATCTAAACGTATCAAAATGGTTTCGGGACTTTTGCCTCACCCTGTATATGAGGCACAATTTTACCTTAAACTTCAATATGAGACCTTGATTGCGCTCAGTACCATAAATAGGATTGAATTGTCAACAATCGTATCCCATATATAAATCGTATATGGGATACGATTTATGGAAAAACGCTGATCAATATGGGTCATCATTTCAATCGAGTATAGTTACTTGCAACCAATGGAATACAAGCTAAGACATACTAAACCAGAGTGTTAATTTTTGCTATGCGATCTACAAAGGTTATTTAAAGGGTAAGCAAACCTGGGTATAGGCAAACCTAAGAGGTCACCAACTGTGACTGATATTTTAATGACAGCTCTTATTCCTTCAATGGATATGATATTAGAATGAAAATTATTGTGTACGTGATTGGAATTGTTTGCAATTGATGCAGTCCCGAACATACTCTATGGTCTAAAATGGGCGATGGTCATCTCGAATGATAACAAGGAAAATTGAGTTGAGGAATGATATGATGAAAAAGGATCTTTAATAAACCCGTTGATAATATTTCTCGATTCCAAAAAGAGAGTATGATTCCTTAAATATAGAGGATTTTCCAATAAAGTCGTATCTGTCAACATGACGTGACAATACACAGAACACCATCTTTAAGATAGGTCGAATGAATTAACCAGCAGATATGTTAGCTAAACCGAGTACATTGGATGTCGAGATACACTATACGAAAGATTCAGATAAATCTGTGAAGAAACTTGGAAATTAAATATTATGAGAAACATTTAATAAACGAAATGAAGTACAGAGAGTTATGTACTACACCTTTGAGAATCTTTTTTGATAAGGAACCATTGAAATTGGTAAAGATGCTTGTGTAAACGTCGATTAAGTGGGGGTAAGATTGTATAACAGTGTGAATGATGTTTAACATGAGTCTGCCGTTAAAACGACCATTTCAGAACCAATTTTCACATCCTCTCCAAACCCAGAAGTCTGACATGAGTATTGAGTGAGGGCGATTCATGTCCTCATTGTTTCAGCGATTCATGTATAAGGTATTATTTGGATTACAATTTTGGTCCAGCTCAGTCTTTTCTTTATGCTTGTTTGAAAGACTTCAAAGAGAATAGAAGGCGCATTCGAAAAGTGTAAGACTTGTCTAAGTAAAGCCACCATTTTAGTCCTAGGATAAAACGTAGATAGAAGTTCGAAACTTTAATAATTTTAGCAACCTAAATTCCAGACAACCGTGACAAATAAACATGGGCATCCCATCTATTAGCCAACTGTCAGATGAAAGATTACAGTTTCAATACACTTTTGTGTGAATTGTGGTGGAATCCCCGAATATTTATTATAGTCTGTAATGTTGCTAGGCTAGTTATGATCAAATAAATGGTAACATCTGATGATCGTAATGCCAAATTCTTCATGACCCAATACATAACTATGCGCTTTTGCCGAAAACCCTGCTGCGGCATTACACAAACCTCATGGCATTAGTTGGTACAATTTAGGATTACACGAATAAGAGCAGCAATTCCCTTTACGATTTATTATACTGTTTTACGTCTTAGAGTAATTTGTACTAAAAACTTGGTACTAGGATACTTTAGGAGTCACGTTAAAAAATATTGATATGTTATGTCTTTAATAATTAAAATACCGGTTTCGTGGTACTTCCAACATAACTTAGATCTCTATGGCATTGACGATTGTAACAATTAAATTTTGTATGCCATTTGACAGGTTTCAAATGAAACAAATTTCCAAGATGATACTTTATAAAAGTTTTCTTAAGAACAGATTGCATGGTTATGGTCTAATTGGTTTCATGATACAGCATCTGAAACGACCCCAAATTTGGCTGACCCTTGCAGAACTGGATTGAGCATAATCTGAATCGAGCTCATTCCTCAAAATCATTGGAAACGGAGACAGTTCGCCAATTGAAAACCAAACAGATTTTTTGCCTATGGCTATTATTACAGGTTGTAAGCCTCTGGCTTACTGCCTATGGCTTTTATTTATTATGGCTTGTTAGTTTCCTACTATAGAAACTAACAAGATGTAATCAAATCTTTTAAACCAATATAAATTCATTTAACCTCTAAATTACCTAGCTAGATCCAGAGGATCCCTTTTCATTGACGCCTACATCTTAGCCTATTTAAGAGTTCCCTGACTAATTCGTTGGAATGACAAGCTTGTTTTAATTGGTATTTTCCATGAGTAAATCTCGGCATAGGTTTGCATTGCGTACACACCAGAGTGCGTTTACCATTGTTCGAACTATTCGTGAATGTATTCTTTCCAGTTTTATCACGTTGGAAGCACACCCCACAGCTTATTACCATGTGTCTAGTTAAAAAGTTGGCTCACGAACAGATCAAGAACAATACTGGCCCCAGTTCACTGCATTGAGGTACTGCAGCATGAATATCATATATATCTGTGGATGCGGTGTTATAATTATATCTAGAACTTCTTTATGCCAAAATTTATTGAAAGCATGGGCTATATCTGGAAACGCTGAGCAGTACTTTTTTGTACAATGAAGTTTTTGATTTCAGAAACGACTTTATGGACTTGTGAACATGATTTTTCTTCTCCTTCAAAATTGGCTTAAGTTTTTGCAGATATGCTGATATGAATCAACATTTCTTTCATTTATGCCCAGTTTTGAAATCATTGTTATATTTTCCAGGTTTCTGGAATTTCTTGACTTCCAATTTCTGCGTTAAGTTTAAACACTGCGCTAAGGTGTTGAGCATACATATTCACTTGTTGCCCAGCTTCCACCAGAGAGCCAGATTGGAGAGTGTTGGTTGCTTCAGATTACCTGTAACTTTCTATGATGAGAAATCCGTTTCTTCAGTAGCTGTGAGTCCATTGAGATAATGTTGGAACCTATAGATTGTCAATGTCTGCGCTAAGCCATTAAAAGTCTTGTTGTGGTATTGCTACATGATTCCATATTTTGTCTGAAATCTAGGTGGCGCTAGTTTCAAAGGTTTTTTATACCGGAGTGTTATCAGAAAACAAAACGTAGCACGTTTTGGCCTTAACTGATGTTCTAGGTATAACCTTTGGTACACAAAGGTCCAGTTGATGGATCATTTTTCACTTGTCAGTTAGCCAGTTAGATAGGTGGCCAGTGGATATGTTGTCCATCTTTTCGTTTTGAATACATTCCTACAGTGGTTTTCCTTTCGAAAAAATCAATCTCGAACTCCATTGAATATGCGTCCAGATCTTGAGATTCCCCATCATGCGACGTGAATGGCATATACCGATTTTTTTTTCAATCTCGATATTGGGAATTTAATGCGAATTCCTATCATATGCATGAAATTAAAGGACTGCGAATACCCAGGATCGGTCATGTTCTGCGTGCTAATACGGATTATACAGCGAAAGCTCTACGGCGTTAAGAGCGATCTGGCATCTTTTAAATGTTTAAAAAAATATGAAGAGCTGGCTCGTGATCGAGACCGATGGAGTCAGATTACTGACACAATACGGACCAGTAATGGCATGTAAAAAGGTTGAAAATGGTAGGCAATGGTAATGGAAGGTATACATTTTTTATTATAATTATTAAAATTGGCTGGAACCCTTTAAGGCTCCGCAAGCACTCAAACCTTGCATTTCATCCAATTGCACAGTCGCGCTCTGCAACTCTAGAAACTGGAGCAGTTACCACCAGGGCAGAGAAGACAGTATAGACTTACAGGAAAGTCCTAGAGTTGAACACAAAGAATCTTATTTGGTCGAAAAACGAAGATGAAAATGACTTTGGAAATGGCCATGGCCGGTAAGGAAAGAAGCCAATATTCTCAAGCTTTTTCAATGAAATAATGTAGTTGGTCAGCTTCGGGTTAGGCTTCCTTGCAAAGTATTTCACCATACGAAAAGTAAGGGTGGCTAACCACGTCTTTAGTTTCAATAGGGCCACGGTTTTAATTGTTTTTTTTCATTTAAGTAAAGAGATAGAGGAGCAGCTGGTTTAGCGCCTACGAAAAATAAGCGAGAACCAGTTTTAACCAAACTGCCAAATTCACAATGAGCAAGAACCCATTTGACCGTTACTTTATTCTTACAACCAAGGAGGTTCAATAATTTCTTACAATCCCCCACCAGTTTATAGCTAGTTCGAGGATTGTTCAGTGACCAGTAGTACCTCTCCAAACTTCCACAGATTCTCAAATCCTGCGATGGACAGTAGTTGCCAAAGCCAGCAAACTGTTCAGAGACAGAGCCATCTGGTGGGACCTACATATCCCTGGATGAATAAACTACCTCAAAATATTTGTAGAAATTAAAAACAGGTAGTCGCCTATCAATAACTATGTCGATTTCTGGCATAGCTCGTTTGAATTGATTTGGAATATTGATCTATTGCCTGAAATAGTTCCGAAAGCATTCCACGTCCCAGCACTTCTCAACCGAAAGGCAGCCGAACAACTAGCCAACAAACAACAGATGTGTAGATGAAATATACAATTTTGAGGGATAATCCTTAAGCATTAGTAAAAGCTCTACGTCATTGCCAAAAAATCAGCAGTGGCTTTTGGTAGTTTATAATCCAGATGATACTTCCAACAAAGTTCTTTAGGAAAACACCAACGTGTCTGACGAAGACTGAGCTCTTAACCTTACATCCGAAAAGTTGTGGTACACAAAACGCTGCGGTGCTTCTACGCCTTGCAAATATATCCAAATTGGTTTAAGACGGATTCACATGTAAATCCTTATCCATATACCACTGTTTTATGTCCATCAGCGGAAGCAAAGTGATCGTTCGTAACGTTTTCGGCTAATTGATCGGAAGAACGCTTGGAATAAATAAGCACGTTTCCAAGACAAGCCTATAGGAGTCAAGCTGTCAATTTTAACCCATGGAATTAAAGTCCGGATCCTTCGTGAGTTAGTTGTGGTTTTATGACTCACATACCCATAGGCTCATGCTGTCAGATAGCATAACACGTTAAACGAGATACAACTGTACTCGTAAAAGTTAATCTCGCCTAATAATTTCTAGTCTCGTACTTTAAATTATTATTTTTATATTTTGTATATGTACATAGTGATTTCGTTTAGTTGGTCTACTACATATATACATACATAGTTTAGATAATAAAACTATTTTTTATTAATAATAAAATTTAAACGAACACAATCCAATATATTTATATACGAGACAGCAATGTTTAAAAGGATTCCAAAATGTATTCGACGAGTCGTCTAGAATATAAATTTTTATACATCGATAATGTGCTTTTGACTTGTGTGTACATATAGTTGCGGTGTGTAGTATACAAAGTTATTGAGATTAACACAAATAACTCTTCAAAATCACTTTAACGTTCCGTTATTTAACTGCCCGTTCGTATATAGACGAGACAGCGAGCCATTTTCCATCGAATCGACGAATCAGTTTGCTTAAAGATAAAGCTCCGTAATATATAATGGTATATAAGAAGGCAGGCGATTTAAAGTAATTTATAGTATTGTCGACCGCCCATACACAAAACTCGTGTATTAATAAATAAAACGACATTCGGGGGACCAGAAAAAAAAGCGCGGGAAAAACAACAAATTTTCTAATCCCAATCGAATTAAAATAATAATTTATATACGATCGTTCATTCTCGTCCGCGTCGCGATATAAAATGTTTTTTTTTTATTTCTTTTTAAAAAGCTCTAAATTTATGACAAAAATAGCTTTTTATTGTTGTAATTTTATATTTTAATTAACACTTTTTGATATGGGGGTGTGTGTTCGCAAAAATGATTGCAAATATTTTTCATTATCATTTTTAGTAATTAGATTTGTACTTTGTTTTATTACTTTTGTTGTTAAGGAAGTTTGTGTAACGTATCTATTGTAGATGTATATAAGAAAAGATGTCTTGTGTTTCAAAAGTTTTATATCTTTATGTTAAAGGTATTTTTTGTACGATAAAACAAAGCTTTAAGATTTGTACTTTGTGATTTGAATTTTGTATTATGGTAATTTTTTTTCCAAAAGAGAGATAAGTGTACGGTAATTAGATATTAAAGAATATAATCTTTCGTTTTTGGCAGTGCCTCATCAACATTTATCAACATTTACATATTTTACATTTAAGACTTAAAACTTAAAGTGACAAAAGTTTATAATTAGATATGATAATTGAGTCAACTTTATTGCTATGATTGTTGGGTTGACGATATCAATTGTTGGAGTGGAAAGTTTTCCGAAATATTTTGCATTTATATCCGATTTAGATCTTAACAGTATTTTACACTGTTATGGTCTTCAGATCAAGATCTTTGGTACCGTATTCTTTTATACGTTAGCTTTTCAATAGAAGTGTTTGGGCGCATGGCATGACAAAACGGGAAATATTGGGCGCACTAAGCTCGGAAGTCAGTTAGTAGGCTCAACCCTGGCTTGCTATTGATATTCTATAGTTCTACTGATCAAGATCATTCTTTTAGATCAAGAACGGTGATTTGGATTTATTCTGAAACCTTACAGCGCTTCGCCATCACTAGTGATGGTGTGTGGTCTGAGTATGGTCAACGATCTTCAGTCTCACAAAGTTCTGCTGTTCCACCATCCATATATACCATTCCAATGAATGTCTTAATCGGACCTTACCTTTTCGAATACCACATTAAACCACATTTCTTATTACTATTAGATATGTTACGATTAGACATTATACTAAGGTTATTTGATCTTAAATAGAGCTTTTGGCAAATAGAATTGAACGAACCAGGCTCTGATTGATGTAGACTTGGTCTGGTGGTTTAACTTTATGATAACGATTATTGCTAACAGCGATGAGCAACATCGTCTAATTGATGTTAATGGTTCAAACAATAACTTTTTGTTGTAGAAAATTTTCAAAACTGTTTGGAGAAGTTCATTCTAACTATCAACATGGTCTTGGTCAAGCTATATCTAGATTGTCAATATGTAGAAATGGTATGGTATTCTCATACATGATCTTACGCTTCGTTGTTGAATGTTTATGACACTTAAAAAGTCCATTGGAACAAGTAGTGAATGCTTTATGAAGTAGTAAAAGCTTCATAAAACTGAATAAAACTCTTGCTTTTTAAATAGACAAATTGCGTCTAGCAATAAAGAGATTGAGCAATAAGATCATAATCAATAAATAGTTGTCAGCTATCTGTCAAAATGATCCGTACTTGTTCGATCAAATTTATAAATAATTGGTTGTCATTCTGCACTTGATGATTTTTAAAGCTCACCTTTATTTGGGATTTGAATTTGTATTATTTCCTGATACATCCTTGAACTCATCGTAAAGATTTGTTTGACGATAAATCATCAACACCGATTATGGCGAATTTACGGTTTAAGGGTTGTTTTAGTACTGTCGCCAAAATAACACAGAAACTGTAAACACAACTCGTTGATATATAAAGAGTCCATCGGGAACCTGGGTTTGAAGTTCACTTAATTTTTTCGGTATTAAGTTGGCAACTCTAATATTTCCAACAATTCAACATTATTAGTTGCAGTTTGCGGCGAATTTTTATACCGAAGACTTTCACCTCCACATTTCCAAAGGTTAGTAACACAGGAACTCATGATGACATTAATTGGCCACAACTTAACGGAATGTGACTTTCACCTCTGGGGTTTTGTAAGTGTGTGCTAAAGTAATTCTGTGCCAGGGTCTGTGCTAAAAAACTACAAACGATCCTTTAACTGAAAGCAAAAATCCAATGCATTATATTGGAAGTTGAGTCAACCTTTCTGGCGTAAAATTAACAAAAAAATACATCAATAAGGCAAAGGTATGCAAACACACAACTGAGTCAGCCATTGAGTTCCTGAGTGACATCATATATTCCGCAATTAATTGTTGAACTTACTAAATATTGCAGATGTTTCGCCATATCGCGCAAGAATTGAACAATTTACGCAGATCTGTGATAAGAATATTGCATAAAATCTTCGGTATGATGGCGTACAAAGGTTCAATTAATGCAGGAGCTGTAGAAAAATGATCATCCACAACACGTTTTCGGTTCGATAATTGGGTTGTGTTTATATTTTCAACAAGTATTAGTATATATTTTCATCATCACGCAAGAAAAATCATATCAAACCAAATTGTCACATTTCTGAGTCAGGAAATCCCACGGAGATAACACGGAGAAGTTAATGCATCGACAACATGTGTCTGTTTGGTGTTGATTTTGGCCGTTGGCTAGAATTCGCCCTTTCCGTTATCAAAGGCTATCGAGTCCTGATAAACGAGTTTTTGCTACCCAGAATTGAAGAGGAGGACCCATATGCGATATTTGGTAACCAATAAAACAAATGGTATATAATAAACGAAAAAATCGGTCTTGGGCACATTAAGTTCAAGAATTGAATAATCAGTCACAACGTAGAAGTCAATCACCCAAACCGCAACGCCAGTATTTAACTCTGAGAGTATACTAAACTTGAAGTATCCAATCGAAGTTGCCATTGTGATATTTGAGCTCATACAATCGAAACTGTTGTGATAGAGTGGGTTAACAGAATGGGATAGTATAGGGCCAGCCGTCGATTTAAATTGCAATCATGGGCCACTCACTTTTTATCAGTGTGAGATTGATAACATCCTTCTGAGATTATGAACGACAGTAAGTGCCTTTAAAAGGAGTTCAACTTAACTATTGCTACAAATATAATGAACTCCAATTTTAATTCAAATCAAATCAAATTGGTTCAAATTTATATTCAAATTTGAACGAATGGTACCAGAGTGTTTCAGAGTGTTTGATCTCAGAAAGAGTTTTTTGGCTCAAATAATTGAAAGGACAAGGTTGGGATTGCTCAAGAGCTGGTCTGGTGGCAAAATTTATGATAATGAGGCTGGTGATGACAGCGATCATCAACATGGTAGATAGATGAAGATGACAGATATAGAAATTACAATAGATGTTTCATGAAGATCATCGAGATAGGCTTCTCGAACTTGCTAAAACGAACAAAAAAGGATCCAATTAAGAAACAGTCGCCAGCTATGTTGTTGTTTTTTTTTATTCTTTTCAATCTGTTTTGGAGCTCAAGGTACTCCCAACCCTTTCACGGTTCGCTTATTTACGTCCTACCCTACACCAAATCGAGGACGTATGGCTAAAGGTTGTAGACTTTACGTAGAACCATCTGCACATTGCATAGCTTCATGCCAGCCTGTACTGACATCAAAGATGGGTTGGCTCATGAATTCTGCACTCTATAACAGTCAAAAATGTGTTCATTCACACCACCGATCGTAATCGATAGATGGCAAAAACCCCCTTTTCATCAAGCCCTTATCGGAATTCGAACCCGATACTCACGCTTCAACTGTCGCAGCTATATAACCATAGCTCGATTTTAAAAGCTTCTTATATTTTCTTTAAAGGTTTCCGTTCGAGCCCTTTATTACAAGCGATGATTTTACTGTTTAAGGCGTAGTTTAGAATCGTTCTAAGCAATTGAACATTAATAGAGGCTACAAATTCTCACCAAAGACCTTTACCCCTACCCGTAACAATGTTCAATCACTCAGCAGCTGAAGTCACCAGAACGGAAACAATTAGCTAATTGGGTGATGGACCACTGAAGATTGAATGAATTTTTTTTTAAGAAACTCTTTTAAGTTATTAAACTCATTTCAGTTTGGGTGGCTTCAGTTGATCTATCACAATTGGGTTAATGGAAATAGCGTTAAGCATGAAATAACGATGCACCCACAAATGGTCACAAATGATCACACGGCTAACTTTTTATAAAATCAATTGGACGATATGAACCTCGAAGCATGAGAAACCATAAATTTATAAAGGCAATACTTTCCTGGTCATGTGATTTCTAGAAGTGAAAAGCGGTTTTAGAAACTTCAAAGTTTGTGCTAAAACACCACAAACAATCCTTTAACCAAAAATCACTCTATTACAAAATTCTTTAAAATTTTGCCAAATGAACCAATACGTCGTCAGCACAAACGAATGCAAATTGGCTGTATCTATGTACATCGACTTGCCATCTCGTTAAGAATTGAACATTTTACTCAGTTCTGAGATAAGAATTTTGCATAAAGTCTTCCGTCGAAAGACGTACAAGGTTCGAATAATGCGCAAAAGATGAAGCAAATGATAATCTTCTCAACGCGTTTCGGTATGCTAATTGGACTGTGAAAAGCTTACAAGAAAATGAGGATATTAACCTTAAAGTGTTCTTTTCTGACGAAGCTATTTTTCATCTCGTACGCTATGTTATCGAAAGCAAACTTGTCACATTTGTGACTCAGAAAATCCACACGCAACCCTGGAGAAGTTTATACATCCACCACATGTATCTGTTTAGTGTGGATTTTGCCCGAAGAGCGTTATCGAGTCATATTAAACGAGTTAGTGCTACCCAAAATTGAAAAGAAGAACACAGATGATATTGGGTTGGAATAAAACAACTTGCTAAACAGTAAACGAAACTATCAAGTCTTTTGCATAATATTTTCGAGGCACAATATAGAGTGTAATTGACCACCACGCAACGCCACGATTTGACTGCGTTCCATTCCCAGACTATTCAAAACATAATAATTCAAATCGAAGCTACCATTAGTCGCATTTCATTACTGATTCAGATCAGATCATTTGGAGATCAAATGATCTGAATCATCAATGGGGTAAAGCGAGCTATAACCCGCTGTTTAGAGATAAACATTTCAACCCCTAAACTAATGGTTTGTTAGTTCCTTACACCAAGTGTCGTAACAACAACCAGCCAATAATACAGGCTATCGGCAGTAGGTCAGTGGAAATGTCTTCAGACAGGACACTTAAATATAATCGGGTCTTGAACTGGTTGAGATACAATGTGGTATTTACGGCAAATGCCACTATCTATGTTGAAGTGTCAATCACTTTACTGCAAACGGTTTCACCTTCGTCTAGTGTGACGTTGATTGTTGGATGCTTACTAAAGAAACTGAATCAAAAAGAAAGGTGTAATGTTTGTATTATAATGGTTTAGCGCTGTCCAACCCGCCATATAGAGGGTTGACAAATAAAACGCAAACCATTTGAGGTATCTCAATACCTTTAATTTACGTATAATATACTAATTTATGTATGGATCTCGACATTGTTCATATTTCTACCACAGGCACGTTTGGAGATGTCGATTGGCTGACCCCAATTTTCGATTACTATAGTAACACATTGTAACGGAACGTTAATTTGGGCCTCCCCTTGCTCTTCCTTCACCTCTCAATTTAGCAGACAAATTGATTTATTGTTGGGCGATAGTCTGCACGCACAAATGGGAGTAGCTCTTCTTGATTGGCTAGAGATCTTCGGGCTGAGTGTAACAATTGGGGGGTTATGCTGTATTTTCACGCGTCATCATTTTGTCTCGTTCCACCAATGTTCGTTCCAGAACGCTTCTCAATATTGAACAAGAACCGCGATCGCTCGCGTTCCACTTGTCGATTCCTCTACACGTGGCTATTGACTCGACCCACTTTCACCATGCGTGGCATTATTTCCTCATTTCATAAGTTCCATTCCCTCCACACGCATCATCACATATAACTTTTCGTATCGCACTGTACAACGGGCAATAAATTATCTTCTTCGCATTCCTTCCGCCATCTACATTCTAGCACAAAAACCAGTTACGGTTCAGTTTGGATAGGTTCAGTTTGGATAGATTTAGCAGAACTATCACATCTGGGTAATGAAAATGGCAGTGTTATGCATGAAATAACGATGCATCCACAAATGATCACCACTTGATGTGGATTATGATCTAAAAGTGTGATTGGACCGTTCTTACGAATACGATATCGTCTTTCGTGTTACCACGATATCGAATTCCAGTTACAGTTACATTTTGGCTAAATTGATTCTAAAAAAAGAATGGCATAATTGCACCTTTAGCGCGTAATCCAAGAGTGACTGAAAAACTACAAAAAATCCCTTAACTGATAATAAAGAAATCGTTCTTTTGGACATAGAGCCAACTGTACTGGAAAAGTCTTCGTAAGTTTTATCGAAAGGGCTAAGGTGTGTCAGCACAACCAAGGCGGGAATTTGACTGACACCATATTCCATAGTTAATTGTTGACGCCCAATTAAACAATAACTAACGATATTTCATTTCAAAATTTTAAGAACATTGCAGCTGTTGCTCAAAATAAGTCTAAAGCATCTATTAACATCAAGTTGTCATCTAGCTCAAGAATTACACATTTTGCGCAGTTCTGTGATAAAATGTTGCCCAATTACCTTGGTATGACAGTATAGACAAAGATAATTAGTGTAGGAGATGAAGCACAATGATCATTTTCCCAAATCGGTTTCGGTTCGTTAAGATAATTTTCATCTCGGAGTCGATTTGTTACTCAGAAAATTTACGCGTAACCATGGAGGAATTGATGCATCCACAGCATGGGTCACATCAAGGAGCATTATCGAGCCATGATAAATTAGTTTTTTCTTCCTAGAATTGAAGGGGACACATACGAATTTGGGTTCCAATAGAACAACGTATCGTAGAAACAACGTAGATGTCAATTGACCACCACGCAGTGCCACGAGTTGATTCTGTTGATTACTTTAAAGATTAAATCTTAATTGTGTTACGTTCATCGACTAGCAGTTTAGGTAACACTGAAATAATATGTGTCTAGTTTATAGACTGTTGGTTTATGATGTTCTGAGAGTAAATAAATACAATGTTCTAATGATGTAATTTATAGCAGTCATAAATTAATTATCGAGTTAAAAGCAAAAACAAAAAAATGGTAACTCTCAGCGTTGACTCATAGACTAGATGGAATTGACCCAGGTTATAATCACAGAATGACGTATCTATAACTTACAAATAGCGTACGAATATTTCATTGCTTATATACCTCAAAATCAAACAGTTGTAATGTCTGCGGTAGATGGTCCAACTGTACTAGAAGTGTATTTTGATGTAAGTGTATATAGTACGAGTACATAGCATATACTTTTACATAAGAGAAAAAACAAATTTGGCGTCTAAAGCAATAAGTATAACAAGCCATTTAACGTGAGGCCGTCATAGCCACCTTAACATAATTTAATAAAATAAAACTAAATGTGGTGAATAATTTTAGAGATATAAATATAAAGTTAATCAAATAAACTTGTACTTTAATAAAGTACATATTATATCTATTTTTCTGGTGCTACGACTATCAAAACGGTAGGCAAATGATAATAATAAATGAATTACACACATGAATTCTAGATAAATGAATAATTAATTATAGAATAGTTATATCCCGCAACGCACCCAACAAATATAAATAGTGGAAAGGCCTCACAACGGCGCCGGTGCCTGGATTGATAAACTGATCAGAATCCAGCAAATGAAACGATAATAAAAAGGAACATCGGTGTATCCGGGAGATTAGATCAACCCTTATTATTATTATTATTATTATTATTTTTAGTTCCTAGATTTAATTGTAATAATCATTCCAATTTTAGGAATAGTTCCGTTTGAATTCAATTTTTCTTGTTGTTTAGTATGATATACATCCTGTGAAATTTTAATATATAGGAGTGGGCACGTGGATATTTTTTTTCAGCCTCATAAGGATCCAACGAGTACTCTGCGGCTATTTATGTGGTGAGTACATTAATCGTTAATTGTTTGCCCAAATATATTTATTTTTTTTGCTACCTATATATCAAAATACATATATATTCTCTATGTATGGATCATACAATATTTGGATAGTTTTTTTTAAATTTTTCTTAATGATTTTAACTTTAATTTCTTGTTGTTTAAATTCTTTGTCAAATCAATAAAGATATCCAAATCAAATAATGAATAATTGATTTTTTTGTATGTGTGATGATGATGTGTTAACAGTTGAGTGTACAGTGATTAGTGAGTTTTTTTCTTGTAACACGATGTTTGTGGTACTCCCTCAATTTACCCGACAAGGAACCTCCCAATATCCGGACGAAGCTATCCTAATAAAGCGTGTTGGTTGGCGTAAAGGGGGTACGTAACAAAATGGCGCCGAAACAGGGACTAGAAAGCATGTGTTTTTTTAAGTGAAAGAAAACGTGTCTTAATGGTCATCCAGAAAATAAGGTAAAACAGTTTTGAATAACGTTGCTAATTATTTTAAGTTTTATAATGTTTTTTTTAATAGCAGTTGCTGTGATACATGAACTAAGTTAATAGATAATTTTTTTTGTTTAATAAGGTAGTCCTAATAAGACATCCAAGTGGCTTCTCCACTCAACAATGGTGCCGTTAATAACCACATTTTAGTAAAATTTTCAATAATTATAAATCCATAAGTCGAATATTTCCTTTTTTAATTTTCTTTATAGTGGTTTGGTACTTATATAGATAACAAAATTTCATTTACTTTGGTTTTTAAATTTTTCTACTGAAAGTTTACTAGGTTTTTTTTAATTATTACAGGTTGACACATTATGAATTAATGAATTCTCTGTCTTAATTTTTGGAAATCTGGTGAACTGCTCGTTTCTATCCTTCCTTAACTCTTTCCATTATATTCCCATCGTGAAATATTGTGTTGATCTAGAGTGAGAATATCAATAGTTGACATATGGTGATACCATAGATTCCTTTCGATGTTTTTACCCTGAGTTCTGCAATGAAATGTTCATATCCCATAATTTTTCCCTTACTAAATAAAACATTAAGTTAAGATAGTGTGCGATGATCGACTGTTCGAATTACTTTGTATCAAAATCTTCGGTTGAAGTTCAAAGATTCTGAAAAGTATCTCGTAGATGTTTTGATATAGTGTATTTTATCATAGTGACATTGCATGCTATTTGAGATTTGGATTTTTTTCATGTTATTTTTCATGTATCACGGTATAAATATATTCAAAATTGTTTTATCAATTACACTAATAATAACTCATTTTGTCACATCACCATCACACTTAATACCTACTTATTTTGAATACATATTCTTTAAATTTTCTTAAAGCTAAATTATTACTTCTATGTAAAGTATTGATAGATTCATTTCTCATTTCCGATTTATATTTATCGATAACAGTATAAATATTAACTGTCGAAAATATAAATTTTTTTTCTGAATCAATTACAATGGATCCCATTATTTATTTACAACATTTGACTGAATCTGAGCTTGAAGTCGAGTATCACATTAGGAGTTTATCACCGAATAATCCCGAGGCAAGAAATTTGTTAATTATTGCTTTACGAGCAGAACAACTAGACCACAACTTGGTACGCAAAAATTCGCACCTTAAAGATAATCCTGAATTAGAAATCGAAATATGTCAAAACCAACTCGACGATTTATTAAAAGCCGGAGAAGATCAAGGCAATACACCATCTCTGCGATTTGTAACGATTGCTTACGTTAAATCGAGGCACTATAAAGAAAGAATTCGACGAGCTATTGGCACATTTGGTGAATCAGGAAATTTTGCAAAACTTCATCGTAACTGGCGACACACCTTTAATATTTACCACAAGTTGTGGAACGACTATCAAGACTCAGATATAAGAGATATCTCATCCCATGAAAGAGAAGAGGACAGAAGCTCTCTATCGGAAAAATTAGAACAAATGGTTTCGTCGGTATCGTTTTCAAGTGACACCTCACCAAAGACACAAATGAATCCTCACAATCGCAAACTTTCACAACCCGGGCCTAGTAACCTAAGAAATTCAGTTGCAGATTTTTTCTCACAAGTGGGATATCAAAAAACTGTTGAATCTCCAAATAATAGGCAGACATCAGTAACAAATATACCAAAAAGAATTCATACAGGACCTGCTGTGGAACGACAGTATACAAATCATCATGATTTAGAATCAAATGTGCAACATCCAACACCACCTCATTCTGTTCAGCTTCAGCTTGAGAATTTTTACAAAATTCGGCGACGGTGGAACTTGACATTCGATGGAGCAGAGACGTTAAATGTGCATGATTTTGTCTACAGATTGGAACAGATGGCTGACAATGATGGATTTCCAAAAGAATATTTATCAAAAGTACTGTACCTGTTTTTAACAAAGAAAGCAGAGGATTGGTATTGGGTGTACAAGTCCAACCATCCAAATACTTCTTGGACTAGTATGAAAATAGCCATTCTCTCATTCTTCAGTAGCTCCAACTATGAAGAAGAGCTTAAAGAACAAATTTTAAAACGGCATCAGGGTTCACGAGAAACATTTTCGGACTTTGCACTCAACATCCAGAAGATGAACGCCAGACTACAATTTCGACTGTCAGATAAACAAATTATTTACCGCCTTTGCCAGAATATGTACCCAGCATTAAAAAATGTGACCCTCCCATACCATCATTCTGTCAGAACAGTGGACGAATTGAGGATACTATGTAGCGACTACGAACGTTTATGGGAGCAGTCTGGTTATGATCCACGGCGATTTGGAGAAACATCCGTAAAACGACGTCACGTAACTGAATTAGACTGTGACATTACTCACCAGATATCTAATCAAGATGATTGTTTTGAGCAAAACACCAAAATTCCAACTGTAGAAGCTATTACGCAAGGCGTAAAGGAAGCAAACCATTTTATATGTTGGAACTGTCATGACATCGGCCATAAATATCAGGATTGTGAAAAAGCCATTCTTGATGTGTTTTGTTTTGGGTGTGGTGCACCTAACGTCAGAAAGCCATCATGTCAGAACTGTTATAAGTTTGCTAAGGGAAACGGCAAGCCGAGTGTGATCTATTCGAGGGGTTCACATCTCGGGATGAGCAACCAACAACCTGTGGAAAATCGCAATACCAACAACAGCAGGAAACCCTCGTAACAAGTTCCAATTTAATACAAAATAATGAATTTTTAAATGTTTGTAATGTCTCTCGTTTGAATTCAAAGTATAAATATAATAGACGAATAAGGAGTGTGAACTATTTTCGGGGAAAACGACAAATGCTAAAATCTTGTATTGATACTTTAATTAAGTTTAGCCATTCGGATCCTCGGCCGCATGCAGATGTTCTGATAAATTCAGTACCAATGAATGGATTACTTGACAGTGGAGCTTCTGTAAGTGTACTAGGAAAGAACTCACTCACATTTTTAACAGAAAATAGATTAACTTATCATCCTTTGGTTTCACAAATTAGAACTGCGGACGGTACTGCTCAGAAGATAGAAGGGTACATTTGGCTACCAGTCACATTTGGTCATCAAACCAAGCATATCCGGTTTTTTATTGTGCCATCACTGGAGTTGCAGTTATACCTAGGCATCGATTTCTGGAGTAAATTCAACATCCTACCAAACTTGTCGATTTGTGAAATTTCAAATGTAAATGAAAAAAACGATAATTCGCATCTTTTGAATAAAGATGATCAAATAAAATTAAATAACATAATAGATTTGTTTCCATCATCCGCAAGAGAGGGTTTAGGCAAAACGACTTTGCATGAACATAATATAGAACTTGTTAAGGATAGCAAACCGATAAAACAGCGATACTACCCAGTCTCACCGGCCGTACAGAAGGACATTTACAGAGAAATAGACCGCATGTTGAGTTTGGGAGTCATTGAGATAAGTAACAGTTCATGGAGCTCGCCAGTCACTGTAGTGAAAAAAGCAAATGGTAAAACACGACTCTGTCTCGATGCTCGCAAGCTCAACTCGGTTACGGAAAAAGACGCATACCCCCTACCAATCATAGACGGACTCTTGGGTAGACTGACGGAGACTAAGTACATCACAGCACTAGACTTAAAAGACGCGTTTTGGCAGATACCGCTTGCGGAATCTGCCAGAGACAAGACAGCATTTACAGTTCCAGGTCGTCCACTCTATCAGTTCAGGGTGATGCCGTTCGGGCTGTGCAATGCAGCCCAATCAATGTGCCGCTTAATGCACAAAGTTGTTCCCCATGAGCTACATGATCGTATATTCGTCTATCTAGATGATCTGCTGGTCATAAGTGGCACATTGAACGATCACCTTGAGCTGTTAGAGCTGGTAGCGAATTTACTACGAGATGCTGGGTTAACTATCAATATCGAGAAAAGTAGCTTCGTAATGAAGGAAATCAGATACTTAGGTTATTTGGTAGGTGAAGGAGGTCTTAGGCCAGACCCAGACAAAGTCGAAGCGATAGTTAACTTGGCATCTCCGACAAGTACGAAACAGATACGTAGACTGATTGGGATGGCTGGGTGGTATCGTCGCTTTATTGGGAACTTTGCAAGCCTAACGAGTCCTATTACAGACTGCCTGAAAAGAGGAAAATTTCAGTGGACGGAGAATGCTCAACATGCTTTCGAAAAGCTGAAGCATTATCTTACAACAGCTCCAGTTCTAATAACACCCGACTACAATGCTCCGTTTTTTATTCGTTGTGATGCGTGCACTGAAGGAATTGGCGCAGTTCTGTTCCAGAAGGATATAGATGACAATGAAAGGCCAATTTCCTTTATGTCAAAAAAATTAAACCAAGCACAAAAGAATTATTCAATAACGGAACTCGAATGTCTAGCTGCAATTTTGGCCATTAAAAAATTCCGCGCCTACGTAGAAGGGCACGACTTCACCTTGATAACGGACCATGCCAGCCTAAAGTGGCTAATGAACCAACGGGATCTGAGTGGTAGGTTAGCAAGGTGGAGTCTGAAACTTCAAGGGTTTCGGTTCGAGATACAACACCAAAGAGGGAAGGATAACGTGGTACCAGATATGTTATCGAGGATCTATTGCGATGAATTGGAAGAGTTCAGTGAAAGTTCTGTAAAAGTACTAGAATATAATAAAGCTATAAACTTCAATAATGTTAACGACTTTGAAGAGGAAGAGTACGTCTCGCTGCGCAATAAAATTACAAATATGCCTGATGATTACCCAGCTTTTAGAGTCAAAGAAAAGCTTATCTTCATTCGTCTAGAACCAAAAAAACGAGACGAACTATGTGACGTATCAATATGGAAGCTGTGGGTTCCAAAAATCTTGAGGTTGAATCTGATAGGGAAAGAACACAACGACCCGTTGGCTGCGCACGGTGGAATAAAGAAAACTTTGGAGCGTCTTAGGCGTTATTATTTTTGGCCAGGAATGGCTAAACAAATTCAAACTTACATAAGCAACTGCGTAGTTTGTAAAACAACCAAAGCACCAAATAAACTATTAAGACCACCAATGGGAAAAGAGTTTATCGTTGAAAGACCATGGCAACGGATTTATATTGACCTACTAGGCCCGTATCCAAGATCAACCCAAGGAAAAACAATATTATTCATCGTACTCGATCACTTAACAAAATTCGTATTGTTGAAACCTTTAACCCAGGGAACCTCTAAAAATATAATACACTTTTTAAAGGATGACGTGTTTGGTGTGTTTGGTGTTCCGCAGACAATTCACTCAGACAACGGTTCGCAATTTCAGAGTGCAGAATATAAAAACTTATTAAAACAATTTGGAATAAAAGACTCAAAAACAGCTGTGTATTCACCACAGTCTAATGCCTCTGAGAGGGTGAACCGTTCGGTTATATCAGCTATTAGGGCATATGTTGGAGACAAGCACAACACATGGGACAAATACATTGGCGAAATTGCTGCAGCACTTCGAAACGGTGTCCATGAAACTGTAAAGTACTCACCGCACTTTCTATTATTTGGGTACCACAGAATCAACCATGGGAATGATTACCAACTTCTTCAACATATTGGAGAAATTTCAGAAGGTGAAATAATGCTACCGTTGCCATCCAGACTCGCACTGGTGCATGAAGAGGTGAGAAGTGACATTACAAAAGCATACGAAAGAAGTGCACGGCGTTATAATCTTAGGACTAGACCAGTGGAATTTCAGCTTGGACAAACTGTGTACGCTAGAACGCACCCACAGAGTGACGCTACAAAGAAGTTTTGTGCTAAATTTGCACCACAGTTCAGCAAAGCTATAGTTTCGCGGAGGATAGGAACTGTCAATTATGAACTAAAAGACTCGACTAATAAAATCTTGGGGGTGTTCCACGGAAAGGACATTCGTCCTTAAAACAAAACAAAACGTAAATTTGCATTCGATGATGTTTTTCAGTTTCATTGTTATACACCTACGGCGAAACCAAAGAATCTGCCCTGTTACGTTCATCGACTAGCAGTTTAGGTAACACTGAAATAATATGTGTCTAGTTTATAGACTGTTGGTTTATGATGTTCTGAGAGTAAATAAATACAATGTTCTAATGATGTAATTTATAGCAGTCATAAATTAATTATCGAGTTAAAAGCAAAAACAAAAAAATGGTAACTCTCAGCGTTGACTCATAGACTAGATGGAATTGACCCAGGTTATAATCACAGAATGACGTATCTATAACTTACAAATAGCGTACGAATATTTCATTGCTTATATACCTCAAAATCAAACAGTTGTAATGTCTGCGGTAGATGGTCCAACTGTACTAGAAGTGTATTTTGATGTAAGTGTATATAGTACGAGTACATAGCATATACTTTTACATAAGAGAAAAAACAAATTTGGCGTCTAAAGCAATAAGTATAACAAGCCATTTAACGTGAGGCCGTCATAGCCACCTTAACATAATTTAATAAAATAAAACTAAATGTGGTGAATAATTTTAGAGATATAAATATAAAGTTAATCAAATAAACTTGTACTTTAATAAAGTACATATTATATCTATTTTTCTGGTGCTACGACTATCAAAACGGTAGGCAAATGATAATAATAAATGAATTACACACATGAATTCTAGATAAATGAATAATTAATTATAGAATAGTTATATCCCGCAACGCACCCAACAAATATAAATAGTGGAAAGGCCTCACAACGGCGCCGGTGCCTGGATTGATAAACTGATCAGAATCCAGCAAATGAAACGATAATAAAAAGGAACATCGGTGTATCCGGGAGATTAGATCAACCCTTATTATTATTATTATTATTATTATTTTTAGTTCCTAGATTTAATTGTAATAATCATTCCAATTTTAGGAATAGTTCCGTTTGAATTCAATTTTTCTTGTTGTTTAGTATGATATACATCCTGTGAAATTTTAATATATAGGAGTGGGCACGTGGATATTTTTTTTCAGCCTCATAAGGATCCAACGAGTACTCTGCGGCTATTTATGTGGTGAGTACATTAATCGTTAATTGTTTGCCCAAATATATTTATTTTTTTTGCTACCTATATATCAAAATACATATATATTCTCTATGTATGGATCATACAATATTTGGATAGTTTTTTTTAAATTTTTCTTAATGATTTTAACTTTAATTTCTTGTTGTTTAAATTCTTTGTCAAATCAATAAAGATATCCAAATCAAATAATGAATAATTGATTTTTTTGTATGTGTGATGATGATGTGTTAACAGTTGAGTGTACAGTGATTAGTGAGTTTTTTTCTTGTAACACGATGTTTGTGGTACTCCCTCAATTTACCCGACAAGGAACCTCCCAATATCCGGACGAAGCTATCCTAATAAAGCGTGTTGGTTGGCGTAAAGGGGGTACGTAACAATTGCCATTGATGAGATAGGAGCTCATACAATCAAAAAATTTGTGAAAATTTGCTTAAACTGAATAGAGTACGACAATGTTCACCTTAAAATTAGTTCAACCTAACCACTTGTCTCAACATACCTTCTATGTAATTGAATTGCTACAAATATAATGAACTCCAATTTAAATCCGAATCAAATCCAATTGGATCAAATTTATATTTAAATTTGAACAAATTATCCCCCGTTTTGAAAAACTACAAACAGTATGGACCATCTGACACGTTATTATATAAATCAAAGCTCTTTTGTACATAATAAAATATCATTTCGATTTGAAACATACAAAGATGTGTAGAGCTTTTGTTACGTCTTGAAGATGTAAGAAAAAACATTTTTTTATAAGATCCGAGTATAAATCATTGGAATTGATTAGACACAAACTCTGTTGTATCGATTTATATAGATGATGATGTCGTTTGTATTTGTCAAATCAATTTGATTCGAAAGCATGGATAAGACAAAATCAAGCGAAGCAATCAAATAGTTATTTGTCAACGTAAATCAATCTATTTATTATAACTTTTGTATTTGAAAGCTTTGTGTGATGCTAGTTTGTATAGTGGGGATCGTCTATATGGGTACGATATAGTTGGATTTAAGCGCACACCATGAATAATGGAATAATATTCTAATTAGATTTTATCGAATACAAAACTTTTCTGTATGTAAAAAGCTTAATTTTATTATGTACTTATGTGTGTGTATATATGATTAAAGAGTCTGTGGAAGGAAGAATATATTTTAAGCTTAGATCCGAACAAGAAAAAAATTGTTTTAAAGTTTTTACTCCTCCCTAAGGTATCTTCAATATACTTATTTAATTTTTTTTTTTTATCAAACATAATACATATTTCTCAGCTTGTCTTATATATGTACATAATGTAAGCATATTTGTTTCTTTAATTCCCCCTTAAAAAAAAATTGAGATGGAAATAAATTGAATTGGGAGTTTATCTCATTTATTGTATATTTTTTGCTTTCGACAAAATTTAATTTCCAAAATTTTATCGTTTTTTAAATTAAAATAATTTTAGATAGAAATCGCTTTCGAAAATCTTTATTTTTATGCAAAGTGCTTTGTGTGCTCGATGTGTGCTTTTGGTAGTGGTATACGAGTTCACGCAGGTTAGGTATTCTCTGTGGATAATTTATGGATACCGAAAAAATTATAAGATTTCGTCTGCATAATGGTTGTGGTGAAATTGGCTTACGTGACCAGAAACATTTCTCATTATTTCAAACAATTGGACATCTGTCGATATAAAGAAGCTTTAGGCTGGCACTTTTTATTTATTTATAAAAGTTGGCTGAAATCCTTCAGAATTCCACACTCAATACCACAAAAGGCCAAACTGGAGTAGTTTGAACAAGGACAGAGGAATATTCGCGGAGTTCAACAAAATCGATCTATCCCATGCGATCGAAGATCACTTTTAAAACTATCATGTCCAGTGTTCATGCATCGAACATAAACTGAACTGGCGCCGTTCCCTTTACGATCGAAATACCATTTATTATTCGAACCAACTTTTTTATCATGCCGAAAAACCAATACATATAAATCTGAGAGTGGTCCAGTACGGTATTGATAAATCCATTGATAAACCGGACTTTACTAAATTGTTAGGTTTAATTGATCAAAAATTAAATGGAATAATTCTGCTATAACCACTTTAATTATGCTATAACTGCTTACGTCCTGAAGATGGAGTAGATACCTGTTCAGTTACTCTTCGTTATCGACACTGCAGTTTACCACATCATTCACTCATGCACAGAGAATCTGATACTCAACGCCAATCACTGAAATCTGTAGCAGCATATATCAATCCAAAGTATCCTAACTCAGGATAGAATACACATAATGATCAGCAACCCTCTACTGCAGCATTATCAATATTGCATTACCGCTATCTACGACCAAGACTAAACCAATGTCTGGGTCGTTTACATATTTAGCTCCTGCATTGGTAAAGCTTATTAATCAGGATGGACAACATATCATTGGGCGAGCGCTGCTAGATTCAACGATCACTGTAAAATAAAAAACTTCCAATTTCTGTATGTCATTGGATGTCCCAGTATTACCAAAAATCACCAGCTACAAACCAAGCATATATGGAGATACCATTGAATCACGGGGACAAATAGCTCGTCGATTCCGAATTCTTTAAACCTAAACAAATTGATCTACTTTTCGGCGCTGAGATCTACCATCAGCTACTTGCCGTAGTTAAAATAAAACTAGCTGATCATTTACCGTTGCTGCATAACACTGTGTTAGGCTGGATAGTTTCTGGCAAAGCAATTACTGTTCCAAAAACCAATCATTTTTGTCATTTAGCCGTAAACAATTGAACAAATCGAATGATCAAATCGAGAAGTTCTGGACTATAGAGAACTTCCCATATTTTTGTAAGCCAATGTCAGCCGAAAAGTCGGATTGTGAAGAACATTTCACAAAATTTACCACACGAGACCGTGAGCTCCACTTCATAGTCAAAATTCCATTTCGATTATGTCCATCGCAGCTTGAAGATTCTACGGATCCCCGGAAATGTTAGACAATTACCGAAAGTTCATTGAGGATTACAGAACGCTGGGCCATATGGAACCTGTCAATCTATAGAAACTATTAATTCTGCCGAATTGCGACTTTCCTCATCATTTTGTGATCAAACCGGATAGTACGTTCTCCAAATTACATGTCGTGTTCAATGGATCGGCCGTGACGCCTTCGGGGAAATTTCTCAACTCTATAGTGGTGGTAGGTTCAGTTGCTTAAAATAACCTCTTTTCTATTTTAGTTCGGTATCAGCCACATGCCTATGCATTCAGTGCTTATATTGTGAAAACGTGCCGGAAAATTCGAATATATGAAGACGATCAAAAATTTCAACTCATATTATGGAGAAATTCACCAGATCAAACTCTGAAGACCTTCAAATTAAAGACAGTAACGTTCGATACGTCTTCAGCACCATTCCTGGCTACAAGATGCATTAAACAACTTACTTGATAGCAAGAACACCCAGCCTGATGCAGCGAATGTATTGGGAAACGATGTATACGTAGATGATATTCTGACGGGAAGTAATACAATACTTACTTCAAAAGAATGTAACATTGTTAAATATCGACGAAGATGACTTAGTGAAAACGGACCTCGGACTCTTTTGGAATCCATCAACCGACAAATTTATTTCATTGTTAAGTTCAATGACTGCAAGAAGATCACTAAAAGATCGATATTTTCTGATATTATCCGAATATATGATCCCCTTGGTACACTAGCACCAGTAGTCGTTTGGGAATATTATGCAAACGTTATGGCAATTAAAGCTGGATTGGGATCAATCGCTATCGCAAATTCACCACACATACTGGCAAACTTTTCGAGAAAGTATCAATTGACTATTGATCGTCATTTATTTGCAGCAAATAAACCAGCGACCATACAACTACACGGATTTGCTGATGCGAGTGATCGCGCATATGACGCAGTTATATATATTCGAAGTACGTCACTCGATGGGCTAGTTTCAATTAAATTACTTTGCCCCAAGTCTCGTGTAGCACAAATAAAAAAGACATTACCTCTAGAATTGTGTGCGGCGGTACTTCTTACGAAACTGGTGCATAAAATACAGCAAAACATAAATTTTATGGTCCACAGGAAGCTTTACTGGGCTGACTCGACGATTTCGAAAAATACTAAAAATATAATATAATATCCAGTCTTTGGCGTCATGGGCCTGTCTTTCTTCAAATGGAACCATCATCTTGGCCACCATTGCAGTCAACCCATGCATGTTGCTGTCGTTTCAACATCATCACAAAATATCCTGACTGAAATAAAATTTTACAAGAACTTCCGAAAATTGCGACGATTTATTGCGTATATATTACGAATGACGCCAAAGTCAAAATACAAATTTAGCGGACCTTTTAAGCTAGAGTAACTAGATCAAGCACTTTTTACCATAATTAGACTGATGCAACAAAAGGCTTGTGCTCCATCAGCCAGTAAGTATCGAAACCAATATTCTCAAGTTGCCCTTTCTCATGGAAAAAACGTTACTGGTCACTGGTAAACTCCAAGTCAAAGTATTGCAAAAGGGCTGCAATTTCGTTGCCCTCAATGTCAAAGTGGGCAGGCACTCACATGATCTCCGTGTCTTCTCGATTAAATACTAAAGCCAGCACCTGGTTCAGAGAGAGAGAGAGAGAGAAATAGCGATCTGAAAAGAATACAAGTGATTTGAAAATCTGGTTGAGCAAGTATAGTGAGAACCACTTATCTCTGGATGAATATACGTACTCAAACGATTTTCGGAAATTTAATCCTATCATTAACCATGTCGATTTCTGGTACAACTCGTTTAAATCCTTTAGAATTTATTTATGACAAGAAATTGTGCCAAAACGGTTCACGTCCCAGCACTCAGAGAATAAAGTACTATAACTGGAGCAGAGAGAAAATGAGCTTTATGGTTAAAAGAAGAGTTGAAGACATGATTTTACCCTAATCGACGGCCACCAAAAACAGGTGCATAAGTTAGCATTGGTAGAACCAGAGATTTATAAATAAAAGATAGCATTTTGGGGGACAATTTTCCCGAATTACCAAAAGCTCTTCGTACTGACAAAAATTACAGTGTCGGTTTGTAATTTTTAAGTACAGATGAAGAATCAAGAGAGTTTATTATCTAGAAAAAGGTCTTTGATGTAGGCTGAGAAATGGTACAGAAAAAGCTGCTTTGTCCTTATGTCTTGTAAAAGACGAATTCACATGTAAACTCTTATCAGGCACCACTGTTCTATAATAAGAAGAACGTGTTGAATTAAACCTGATAAGATGCTTGCCTGAATTCAAATGCTTGTCTGAATCTTGAAGTTCGTCAATGACCAAAAGTCACAACAGGGGTGAAAGCACAACTCGTTGTAAGGAAGGGTATCCTCAACCTCGCATATCTATATAATGAATATAATCAAAGGATTTCACAACCCTTTTTACTAGTTATTGACAGGCAGTATCGCAGAATTTATCCACTATATAAGCGTGTCACAAGAAAAAATGACAGCCTAGCAGGCCGAAACGAGGAGGGGTCGGTATAGTCCGACTGGCCAAGTTTTAGAATTAAAATTAATTTACTTCTATACTTCAAGATTATGTTCGCTAATGAGATAAAATCCATAATGAAAGTCAGCAGGATAAATGAGCGATCAGGACCGGCAGGTTTCAAGAGTTTAAAGTAGAACAAACTTCAACTAAAGACCCCATAATTAACTAATATGTAGTCCCGACTGAGAAATACAACTAAAACGTTAGTGGAACGATGTGGTGTTGACCAGTATTCTCAGTTTCGATGGTATTTCAACCAGGAAAATGGGTTGTAATAAGTAAATTGCCGGGTAAACAAAGTGAATCAAGTCTACAGGTATTAATTCTGCTTAGCGTCTTGTTAAGTCTAACTACATCAGGTAAGCTATTTATTTATTTAAAATATTAACCAGGAGGGTCTATGTGATGATCTAATCTCATGAAATCATGAAATCATAATCATTGTACGCGGTATTGAAATTCTCGGAGGTGAGAATATCATTTCTCACTCTCCATTTAAATATAAATTCAGTAGTATACTGATGTCAATCACCTCCCTGCGAGCAGAGTTAACAAAACTAAGCTAAAACAGTTTCGTAAAGTAGAATCTCTGTTGTTTACATTCGTACTCCCTCATAGAGAGGTGCGTGCATTGGTACCACAACTGAGAGGAATGTTTCCGTCCTTCCAACAAGTTACAAAGTAAGTAAAATCCTCAGAAGGAGGTGGAGTAATGGAATCACAAAGTAAATACATTAGGGCAATAACCACTTCAATGTGTGAGTTGAGAAAGATGCAGTGCAATATCAGCCAAGCTACACTCTTCAATGAGTCATCTACAGACAGTTTTATTAACTAACTTCGACAAGGTTACACAAAATTTGCCTCTAACGAGCATAACCAATCTGCATAGAATCAATCTAAAAGTGTTTATCTATGATAGAAAATCATTCCATGGTTTCTTAAGAACAAGGGATGTTCGACCCTAATTTTGAAATACTATCTCCCAATTAGGTTGTGAAAATCTGATACTTGCGAGCAAAGAACTATTGTGTTCGATAAAAATGGTGTCTTGGGCTGACGGTAGGTTAATTAGCCTTATCGTTTAGGTTTAGTATTAGGCCCACCTATACGTATAAAAGGGAAAACCTAATCCCCTTTCCCCACTTACAAAAGATATAATAAGCCTTCTTCCACAAAATTTTTTAAGTCGTTATATGATTCAATTACAAAGCTAACACTTGCAGGTTTTTACAAAAAATTCCGATAGACTCTGTGTTTTTTATTTGTCAATAATGGTCTCCATAATCTCCCTACTATTAAGAGCATTAGACCCTGATGATTTTTTTCTCATAATATTATGAAACGATTATTATCGATCTTACTTATGAGGAAAGCTCATCCGAGCTTTAATCTAAATCCCAATTTGTTGATCTAGCAGCCCTTATTTGACCTAAATATATTTTCAGCAATTAGATATTTACAGACCGACCAAATGGTGCAGTGGTTAAAGCTGCGGCTGTTTGAGGGTTCTCAAGTTATCGAACAATACAAAAACCGTCAAAAAGGGGACTATTACCGGCAAATGCGAAGAAATTTCCACTATACTCAAATGTGAAGAAACGAATCCGAAAGGCTAAAACACAACGACCGCAGAAAATCGTGGAAGAATTGACACAGAAGTCGACAGAACAACTAAGTCCAGAACAAAAACAAACGCTAAAGTGTTGTTGGAAAAAAACATGTCCATTTTCTGTTGTGCTCCCGAAGATAATGGTAGAACGAACTTAGTTAAACGCCGGATTTTCACAGAGACAGCAATGCCATTTCGACAAGCATCAAGAAGATTACCATTGGCAAAACAATCAGAAGCGGATCGCATGGTAACGGATAAGCAAGCGGCAGGGGTGATTGAGCAATCGACTAGTCCATGGAGTTCAACTGTAACATATACAGTGGATATTGGCAAGTGGAAGTCGCAGAAGAAGATAAAGAGAAAACGGCGTTCAGTGTGAGTAACAGATTGTGACAATTTAACGTTATGCCGTTTGGATTATGTAACGCTCCTGCGACGTTTGAAAGACTAATGGACCGAATGCTGAAAGGATTGCATTTGAAAACGTGCTTCGTGTACCTAGATGACATTATTGTAATGGGTAAAAACTTTGAGGAACATCTGCAAAACCTGGGCGAAGTGTTCAAGCGGATCCATTCAGCAGGGTTAAAATTGAGTCAAAAGAAATGTGCCTTGTTCCGCAACGAAGTAAAATATTTGGGACATAAGATAACAATGAATGGTATACATTCAGATGAGGATAAAATCTCAGCAGTCAAGGATTGGCCAAAACCACAAAACCTATACGATCTGAGAAGTTTTATTGGGCTTTGCACGTACTATCGAAGATTCGTACCGGGATTTGCTGACGTTGCGAAAAGTTTATATAAATTAACGCAAAAAAATAAGCAATTGCAATGGAATTAGCAGCATGAAGAAGCGTTCAACGTGTTGAAGAAGCGGTTGTGCACAGCGCCAATACTTGCATATCCAGTACGAAATCGAAGATTTATCTTGGATACTGATGCAAGTAATAATTGTATTGGAGGGGTTTTGTCTCAATAAAACGATGGACAAGAACGGGTTATAGCATACTTTTCGAAAGTTTTGTCAAAGCCGGAGCGAAATTATTGTGTTCCAAGGAGAGAACTGTTGGCTAAAGTACAACACATAGAGCATTTCCGAACGTATCTTTATAGCCAGAAGGACAGATAGTCCGTTGGATCGAGAGATTGAGTGAGACTTATGCAAGTGTTACCATCCGATGAGTGGACCAACGAAGAAATCAGAAAGGAGCAATCAGAAGATCCCGACTTATCGATCATATTGAATGATATTATCGATCATATGGTGGTGTAAATGAACATATCTATGACACCCTGTTGTTGGAGTGCAGAATTCATGAACCAACCCATCTTCCATGTCTGGCATGGCTCTACGTAAATCGGACCTAAAGCCGTACATCCTACTCGCCCCTTAATTTTGAATCTCTTAGCCATTTAGGTTCCACTTGATCATGACTTTAGGAAAATAGGAAAAGTTCTTTGCGACACCTGTGTCTTCTATTTTATCACAGCAACTAAAAGTCTCGAAGGGCGCTATAGTTACCTGCAGTCTAATCAGTATAGCAGAACTTGCACAATTGGCATTCCCTACACAAATTACCAGCTGCCAATGGGATGCGATCCTGCAAAATGGTCCCGTTTTTGTCATTGTACAAAAAGTATATATGATCTTAATCCTAGTTACCAGCTGTCACCACGAGATGGTTGTACATTCGACACTACTTCATGCAGGTCACACTTTCATCATCATGGCCACACAGGGTTAAAATTTTGCCAATCTCCTGTATAATAGAGTTCCTCAGTTCGAGCTGAACTGCATCTCTTATGAATTAATTACCACAACCAACTCACTAATTAGATAAATATCTCGTCATATACAAAGCTGTTAAATGCAAAAATTCAAGCATATAAACTGTCAAACAATTAAAACTTTTAGTTAATGACAATCATAATGATAAGAAAGCGCTAAGAGTTTTTTTTTAACAAAATTTCATTTAATTTCGAATTTTTTGAAACGCATGTGTCGTCGTCATGTCAGTCACTCATAAATTTTTATGATTATGAGCTTTTTTATGTTTTGAAAATTAAGTTTTTTTAAAAAGTTTGATTAAAATTTACAAAACTTTTATATGTATATGTGCAGTGGAATAATAAATTAAAAATAATTTGTTTGATTAAATTGGTGCTTGGATTAATATCTATATGGGGATGAATATGTAAGAAGGCCAAATGGGGTGGAACAAACCCAAGCTTTTTATTTATTTTAATAGAAATTATGTTTAATTTGAGTATATGTGTTTGCATATCTCATTAATCGATACACCCACCCAAATAATTCTCCAACCCCCTAATTGCTAGCCAACCGGAAAAAATTATTCTACCAAAAATTATAGATTCCAAATTCGTATAATCAATAACAAATATTTACTCGTATATCATGTAATGCACACAACAGTCATAAATAAATACTTTTAGTATATTAAAACAAAAAATTATTTAGTTTCATTGTAAAGCTCCATAGTCGATGTGGGTTATATCGACTTCGTGTTAAAACTAGAAGTTTATGGCACATCATTAAGTAATTGCTTTTGGTTGTTCAATCATTATTGGGTATAACTGAGTAGGTCTTCGGGTCAGAATTTTGGACTAGTGATGAGATTCATCCACATTTCACTTTATGCCGGGTGGTCGGTATTCTGAATATGTATAACATTAGTTGCATGATCCGTGAGACTCTAAACACTGATGTTCTTCTTTGAATACATATTTTGGGCCTAAGGATCAGTATATTTAACAACCAAGAATATTTAATAACCTTTCGAGACAATCAAGGGGTCGATCAGCGTACGTCTTCTTGCGAAAGTATTCCACTGTGAGAGGAGATCAATATTGCTTCTTGCGAACATGTACCCCAGGTCATGAAGTAAGTATGAGTGTTGATTAGAATAGTGTTCGTAAATGTATGCCCGATTTGGACTTTGACAAATGACTACGAGAATCAACTAGATCGTCTCAAATGCGAGATCCGCTTGTTCGATCTTTTTTTTAGTGTTGATCATGCAAGCAAGGTTTTCTTGTCCGTATGCCCACATCGTTGATCTCATTCTATGTCATTTGTCAACCCTAAAAAAACAGATATTGAGATCAACTACAACCAGTTCTCATCAATTATAAATACGACTAATAATAGACGAACATATGCAGAAGTGGAATATTTGCGGAGTTAAATTTTGTGGTTTGCTTGATAGTGGTTCGGATAGTGGTTCATACTTGGTTCGGATTCTGACAAATTTTTCGCAAGTTCTAAAGCTCATATACATTCTCTCTCATCTCAGGTTTTTGCAGCAAGTGAAGCAAAACCAAGGATAATTGGTTATATGTCGAACGAAAAATGAAAATTTTTATAGACAATCTACAATCTGTTTTGAGGCTCGAGGCACTTCCAACTCTTTCGCGGTTCGCTTATTTACATCCTTACATTACGCCATTACAGCCAAATCGAGGACGTCCGGCTATAGGTCCGATTTACGTAGAACCATCTGCACATTGCATAGCTCCATGCCATCCTATAGTACTGACATGGAAGATGGATTGGTCCATGGAATCTGCACTCCAACAGGGGGTCATAGATGTGTTCATTCACACCACCGATCGTAATTGTATGGTGAAAAATCTCTTTACCATCCCACCCCTATCGGGATTCGAACCCGGTACCTCTTAATTCCATTTCCGATTCACTTAGTTCAAATAAGATGTCTTTCACTCCTACTCAAACTCAACAACTTGCCACAGTAATCGAACAGTTTCCTAGTTCCACAAAATTCGGCTTAGGACGTACCCATCTTTTGTCACACACCGCATAGATGTAGGAGATGCCACTCCGATAAAGGCTCCTAGGTCGGCTCGATAAAACCCGTTTCATATCTGGAATAGATATGACTGGATCCTTCATTACGAGATAAAACTGTTTGTAGTCATGCCGTTTTGGGTTGTGCAATGCCGCTCAAACCATGTGCAGACTGACGCATAGGGTTATCCCGTATCACCTTCATAAATGCATCTTTGTCTACCTTGACGATCTATTGGTAACTTCATCTTCTTTCGAAAAACACTTATCTCTATTACGAGATGTAGCTTTCCGTTTGAAAGTAGCTGGATTAACATCGAGAAAAGTCAGTTCTGTATGAAGCAACTTGATTATTTAGGCTACGTCAGTAGTGATGGATATGTGAGTGCAAACCCCGAAAAAATTCGAATTTTTTTCTGATTTTCCAAATAAGAAGATTTCTGGGGGTAACAGGCTGATATCGGAGATTTATAAATAATTATTCAACTTTAACCGCTCCGCTTTCTGACTTATGTTGAAGAAGAATAAAAAATTTCAATGTAACAAGGATGCTGACGAATCTTTCAATTCTTTAAAAACAGCTCTAATGTCAGCTCCAGTTCTGATCAATCCTAACTTTTCGAAGCCCTTCTATATCCAGTTCAACGCATGTAAAACTGGAGTAGGAAGCGTCTTGTTCCAGAAGGGTGATGATGGTTAAGAGAACCCCATGGCATATATGTCCCAAAAATTAAATGCAGCCCAGCACAATTATTCTGTGGCAGATTAAAAAATTCTGTACATATGTCGAAGGGTTTCCCTTTACCATCATCACTAACCATGCCAGTTTGAAATGACTTATGTCGCAAAAAGACATTTCTGGCAGATTAGTCCGATGAAGTATAAAACTTCAAGGTTTCGATTTCAATATCGAATACTGTAAAGGAAGTAACAGCTCTGTACCAGATGCACTCTCACGTATGCACTCCAAAGAGATCAACACGGTAGATTTACAAAATATTCCTGATTCAGAAATACAACCCTTACAGATCGACTTATCGTCCTCAGCATTTTCTGATTCAAATTATACCAAACTCATTCAATCTGTTACTTCCGCAATAAATAATGTTGTTCACGATTCAACTATGGTTACAATACACATTTTCTTGTATTTGGACAACATTATGTCACATGGATCAAACAATGCCTTGTTGCGTGAACTTGAGGAGTTAAGTTTAAACAGCTTACAAGTTCCCTTCAAATCAGAGTTGTTATCTGAAACAATCTGTTTTATCTCATTTGAAATCGACATACCAAACGAATGTTAAACGATATAACCTCCGCAGCAGGCAACATCACATTTTACCAGGGCAACCTGCTTACGTTCGAAATTTCACTTTAAGTGATGCAGCAAATAAGTACTTTGCTGAATTAGCTACCAAATTTCTAAAAGCGAAAATCATTAAACCAGTTGGTACAGTGGCTTACGAGGTAGCTGATGTTAAAGGAAGACGTTAAGGCATATACCATACAAAAGATATTCGTATCTTAATCGAGATATTTGATTGTTTTTTATTTATATTTATACTGTCTTGCCCGGCTTAAAGAGACATCTCATGGGTGTAGGTACGCCCACACGATTTGTAACGACGTCTTAATTTCAGCCTTAATAATTTCTATTTAGTTTTACACCTCTGAAAAAGTGAGGTACTGGATCTGATAATCTGATAAAAAAAAAGAATCGAGAATAATGCGGATGAAGCTTTGGTGTTTTGGTGGAGAGTAAGTCGGAGAAGAAGGTTATTAACATTAACTGAATAGAGTTAAAAACAATGAGGTAAATGAAAATTTTGCGGTATTTCAAGATTTGCTCTATGCTTTGGAAAACCTCCACGCCACCATCTGAGTTCTAGTCGACTACGATTACCGCTCCAAAGACCATAAGCAAATATTCTGAAAACGGTTGGTATTAATATCAAATCCTCTTTATTAATATTTGTTTTATTTTTGATCATACCATCTCATGAACCCAATCGTTACAAACTTTGGATGGTTTTTCACCATCATGTCAACTCGAACACTCAATAAAATTGACTCTACATCATCACCGGTGGTTCATACTTGTAATAGCGGATGACAATCGTGCAAATGTACTTGGTTATATTTGGATTGGATCATAAGGTATCAGCATATGAGTCTTACAGAGACAACATCAACCATATATGAAGTCAAATATGACCTATTATTCAACAGGGTGGGAAAATATCGAAGTACATTCATCACAAATCGACGCACTGTACGTCCAATTCGATTATCACCGCACCAATTTCATCTAGCAATTGAGTACATGGTAGAAGCACAACTCACCTCATTCTTTTTCCATTCCTGCCATCAGCATACAACTATCGTCACTCGCTATATCAAGCTATCAGGTTATTGTTTGGAATTTCTGTCGCTCCTGAAACATTTCAAAATTTCATCGAAACACTTTTGAGGTGATTTTCATGTTCATTACAGACATTTGCTGTTAATGAAAGATTAGATTTCATGCAACCATGATTTGGATGCCGGATGAAGTGGACGCATAAGCCAGAAGTTAGAACAAATTTCTTCATAATAACTTCGACAACTTTTCGAGCTACTCCCGGTCTTCTGGATTGGTTGATTGTCAAACGGCATATATCGTTCGTCTAGAAGCAGAAAAGGTTCCAGAATATATCCACACTGGGCATTAAGGGGTGTAATTTATGACGGATGGCTTGTGAAGGAAACCGATAAAGCGTTTAAATATTGACTGGATAATGATGGACAATGACGTCCAATTAGAGATGAATTAAAAGTCCTGAATGATGACGTAGTCAAAAAAAAGTTTTGGCCACCTAGATCTCGTACTAAAAGGTTTGTTTTCCCGCAAAAGTATATCGTCCTAATAACTTTAATGCCGAGGTTTTACTATCGTTCGCATCAGTTGTGTTTGAACACTCATATCCATCTTCGATTTGGCAGGTTCATGTCCTGTTGAACTCAACCTGTTTGAAATATAAATGCGAAATTTTAGTCCTGTCGGAAAGAGAATCAGTCACATGATTTTCTATATACACTTGAGTACATTTGAAAATATCGGATTTGTGTCCATATAATATTATATTTTGATGACACATTTTAGAATTTAACCGCATCGTCAAAATTTTATAAAAATAAATACTCGTAATAATTAAAAATTTTATATGTTTAATGTACATTCCAAATATTTGCATAAAATTATTTACGGTGGTTTAAACATTAAAAATTGTCAGTGGTACCCACAATGTGTTGGTTGAATTTTCCCTTCATTCTAGATATAAATTGCAGAAATAGGGTTTGTGTACCACCATCGAACGAGCTTTATGAACTGTTGGTGTATGATAATGTGATAATGGGTTTTTAATTAAATTTAGTCATTTATACTCATAATTTGCATATTTTGGTTTTTTAATAAAATTGTCATAAAAATTGGTCAACCGGATAGAAATGGAAATGGGCAGTTATTCCAAACACCTGCAGGAAATGATGGAATTAGAATGCCACGATTGTATACTTGCAACCGGATGTTTCCCACACCTTTTCCTACCTAATTAAATGCTTTGGTGGGAACACGAAACGTCCAATGAAAGTTTAAGCTCCCACACATTAATTAAACGAATGGTTTTGATAATTTGAGATTCAGGCTATTACTCCATATACTCGTTAGTGTTAGTCTAGACTCTTTGATGAACGAATTCGGAATAAGTGTTGAAATTTAGGTTATGTTATTGGTCCTTATAATGTGAAGTAAAGCTTTAAATGGTGCTAAGAACAAACCATAATAAGCTGGCGAGATTGGTGAGTTTGGGGGCAATTGGCCTGCCATTAGTCAAAATTGTATTTTGTTTGGAGTATGATTGTGCAGCCTATATGTTATTCGTAATCAGGGGAGTGTGCCGTTCTGTATAATTAGTCGTTATGTTTTAAACGGTACTTCAGGTATTAATGGAAGCTCTTGCAATCGTTAAGACACTACAAAATCTACGTCTCTATCTTTTTGGTATTCAGTTTAAAATAATTACTGGTATGACAATATATTAATTGATTGATGAATTGATGTGATTTTTTTTTAACATCGTTTTGATATTAAAATACAACATAATCGAGTCGCAATCCTCTAGTTATGACTAAAGTAATCTTCACTGCATTCAAAACTGTGACTAGTAAGTGCGCCATACATAGCTCAAACGGAAGAAGAAAACCATCTGCACACTGCATAGCTCGATAGAAGCCCTTAGCCCATGGAAACCTGGTACCTACTTCTCCGACTGCCGCAGCTATAACCACTTCTATTCTCTCCAAAGGGTTTTTAAGCGTTCGCATTCGGCATATTCTACTCCACACCATCTATACAAACCGTACAGTACAACAATCAACTATGCACAACTATTAAGTCTGCATATGATCAAGCATATGAATGATATGGATTAAATCTTTTCGATCAAAAAGTCATTCAAATCGGTGTTACTCCTTAGTCCGAAACTGGTCTAGCAAACCAAAAGCCAAACCAAAAGCACTGAATTCAAAAAGACTCAACAATTGGCTGGTTGATTCAGCAATTCAGTTATAAATGCCCGAGTTTAATCAATAATTGATGTCGGACTGATGTCGAACTGAAGTCAAGTATACCTTGAATTTGAATTCAATGTAGAGTAGACATTTCTTCTATTTCACAAATTTTGAACCTTAGCCTAAAGCTTTCCTGAATTAACGCTTGGTCCATTTCTGGTCTGATCTCGTAAATGTTCAACACCAACTGCACCTCACTCTGATCGATGCATCTTACTATGGTGATAGTAAATTTACTCAACGTTCTTCTTTGAAATCTATATAAACTATATCTACCACCGGAACTTCATGGCAAAATAATAAATTGATTATTAGATTGAATCAGCTACTATCTACTTTTTGTCTAGTCATTAAGCTCGAAACCTCGTTAGAGCCAGCTATTAAATGATCTTGAATTATATTATAATCTGCGAGTTACTGTTGCCTCCAATTCTACTCATTTCTTTGTAGTCTGATTTTCCTTCCTGGAGATTTTCCTGGAATCTACCAGCAACTTCATTCGATGTTATTTGAAATATTAGATTAATGCTACAACATGTTCTACCTCCAAAACGACCACCAAAATTTCTATAGAAACCTTGATTCGATATTTTTTGAAATATTAGATTAATTCTGTAAACGATCCCACACGGCCACAAAAATTTATCCCAAAAACTCCTAAGAGAGTATTTTCCCTCCTAAGAGGTTTCCTCGCATATATCTTCATTTCCATTCGATGCTATTCGAAAAAGTAGATTAATGCTACAACACGATCTACCTTCCACCTGGTCATCAATATTCCCTTAGAAGGTTATTTTATCCCAAAACCTCTTAGAGGGTTTCCTTAAATCTACCTTTACTCCATGTATGATACTATTTGAAATATTTGATCAATGCCTCCTAAACAGCCACCAAAATTTCCATAGAAAGTCAATTTATCCCAAAAACTCCTAAAGGGGTTTTTCCGTCCTAGAGGGTTTCCTGGCATCTACCTTCAACTTTTTTCGATGTTATTCGAACGATCTAACTCCCAAAAGAAAAAAAAGCCATATAAAGTCGCTTTATCACTAAAACTCCTACAGCATTTTTCTGACATCTACCTTCAATTCCATTTGATACTATTTGAAAAAGTTGATTAATGTTGCAAGACGATCTACCTTCCAAACTGCCATCAAAACTCTTATAGAAAGTCGATTTTTCCCAACAACTCCTAAAGGGGCTTTTCCACCCCAGATGATTTCCTGGCAACTACCTTCAACTCCATTCGATATTATTCAAAATATTAGATTAATGCTGCAAGACTCCTAGAGGGTATTTTTCCTCCCAGAGAGTTATCCTGACATCTACCTTTAACTCGATTCGATGTTTAAGAAATATTAGATTAATGCTGCAACACAATCTACCTCCCAAACGACCATCAAAATTCCCATTGAAAGTTGTTTTATCAAAAAATACTACTGGTAGGGTTTTGTCCTCCCATAAGGGGTCTTAGCATCTACCTCCTACTACATTCGATGTTATTCAAAATAGTATATATTTATGCTGCAACACGATCTACTACTCACACGACCACCATAATTGCCATAGAAAGCCGTTTTATCCCAAAAAATACTAGAGTGGTTTTCTGACGTCTTCCTTCATTTCCATTTGATACCATTTGAAATATTCGATTAACGATGCAACGCAACCGACTTCCCAAACGGCCACCAAAATGTTCATAGATACTCGATTTATCCCAAAAACTCTTAAAGGAACTCTTCTTGGCGTCTACATTCAATTCCATTCGATGTTATTCGAAATAGTAGATTAATGATACAACACGATCAACCATCTACACAGTCACTTTAATTCCCAAAAAATACACCTAGAACACTCCTATAGGAGGTTTTCTGGAATCTAGCTTCAACTCCATTCGATTTTATTAAAAATAGTAGATTAATTCTTCAACACGATCCAACTTCCACACGTCGTTTTATCGTTTTATCCCAAGCTGGTCTTCCCCTCCCAGAGGAGGTTTCCTGACATCTACCTTCAACTACATTCGATATTATTCAAAATAAAGATTAATACTGTTACACGATCTACCTCCCACAAGACCACAAAAATCCCTATAGTATTTATCCCAAAAATTTCTAAAGGGAGCTTTTCCGTCCTAAAAGGTTTCTTCCCATCTACCTTATGCTATTAAAATGTCCATAGGAAGACGATTTATCCCAAAAATTTCTAAAGGGCCTTTGCCGACCCAGATGTATTCCTGGCATCTACCTTCAACTATATTCGTTGTTATTCAAAAAAGTATATTAATGCTGCAACATGATCTATCACTCACAAGACCAACAAAATTCCCATTGAAAATTGTTTTATTTCAAAAACTCCTAGAGGGTTTTATTGAAATCTTTCTTCATTTCCATTTGAAACAGTCGATTAACGACCACCAAAAATTATCACAAACACTCCTTTGCAAAAACGGGTCTTTTCCCTCCCTCAGGAGGTATTCTCATCTCTACCTTCAACTCCATTCGATGTTATTCGTTCGAAATGTTAGATTGATGCTGCAACACAATCTACCTCCCCAAACGACCACCAAAATTCCCACAGAAATTCGATTTATCCCAAAAGCTTCGCACATGAAAAGAAAAATTTTCCATTGACCGATTTTATAATTAAACGCCATAAAAACGAATCAAAACACATAAAACATTAATCTTCCGTCCTACACTCGGATAATATATTCCAGGTTAGAATGGCAGCATTAAATTAAAATTAATTGTTCAGCATCATTTGGTCGTTATAATTTGGCGCGAAAACACTACCAGCTCAGTTTATATTCAAATCATCGTTTCCGTTTGTGTTTTTTTTTTTTTTTTAGTTTTTCCAAATATTTTTTTTATTGGGTTAATGATTAATTGAGATTGATTATATGTAGAGTAGACATTATATATTTATAATAAGATTCGTGTCCTTTGTATATATTTACATTGTATTATACGCGATATTATCACGCGCTGCTATTGGATTATTTTCCATAATTTTCATCAAAATTCAATCTTATATAAATTATGCAAATGGAATAGAAAATTTTCGAAAGTGATAAACGTAAAACCTCATTACGGTTTAGTAACCTTTTTCAAATGTCTTTGATGTGATAAATTTTTTATAAGCATTTAGATTAAATCTGTGTATATATTCAAATTGAATAAAAAAAAACGGTGGGAGATAACAGTCCAATCCAGGTGTCGACTATATTATATATACATTCATTGTTGAAGGTGCGGAATATTATAATTTTACCACAAAACACTGTGCTGCATCGTCTATTATGAAAAGCTTTTATTGATGATGTGCGACGATCCCAGTGAAATCTTGATAGTGTGCTCATTCATTTTTAATTATACACATATATATCGCATATCAATATTTACTTAATCAACATTGTTTTATGTACATCGATATATGCGGATGAGTATGAACATTTATGATTTATGCGAACATGTTTCGTATGTTATCCCATTTATATTAGCAATATTTATGCGATTTGAAATTCATTGCTCATGTTTATACATTTTGTCAACAACATATATATACATATATGCTATATATAAACATATTTATGATTTATATTCATGCTACCGTATACGGCTATATATACACGAAGCATATACACACAATGTGCCGTTGATAATGGGTCGAAACCCCATTTCCACCTACCTATACCTCTTATATACATGTACATTAGCCGAAATATATTGTCTACGCCTTTATTTAATTTATTTAATGAATATGTAATTAAAAATCCGACGAATATCAATAAATTATATCATTCGAAATCTATATAAAAGAGTTTCAGGCTAATTAAAATATAAGCTGGGTTGTTCGGTTTTGAGGACTTTGTGTTTTTGAATCAAAAAATTTATATTTAATTAAAAAATTTAATAAAATCAAAAAGGCCAGTCGAAATCATTTACAAGGGTTTCATTAGTGATAATTATCATAAACATTCAAAAGCTTTATGTACAAAGCTTTTGAATTTAATTTTTAATTACTGTCGCTGTTGTTCGTTAAATATGGACAATATTGTATTTATCACAACTATAAATCCATAATTGTTTTAGTTCAACAATTATCCGCTACGTAAAATCCGTAACATAACTGTCAATTAGTTCTGTTTAATTCCGTTAGGTGCAATTCCGAATAGTTAAAGCTCTTATGCATAGGTTTTTATCAAGGTGGCCATGACGAAATAAACTACGCTAACACTACAAACCTGTTATAGTTACACAAATGTCCGCTACGTGAAATCCATGACTTATCAATGTCCATTAGTTCTGTTTAATTCCGTTAGGATAAGTTCTGAATTTAATGTAAACGTCCTTCAGCAGTGGAAGCGTGCTAATTCCTTACTACAACAATCGATAGCCCACTCGAACTTCATACCAAACGTGTAACGATGATACACTATACTTGTGGAAGCTTTCCTTGGATCTATATTAAGGTGTCTATGACGAACAAAACTACATTCATAGACGCCAAAATTACATTGCTAAGATGGTTCAACAATTATCTGCTATGTAAAATAAACATATTTATCGTCAGTTAGTTCTGTTTGATTCCGTTAGGTAAAGTTTCAAATAGTGGAAGCTTTCCCCGGATCTTTATCAAAGTGGTTATGATTAATTCCATTAGGTGCAATTCCAAATAGTGAATGATTTTCCCGAATCTTTACCAAGGTGTCCATGACGAACGAAACTACATCCATTAACTCCAAAAATACAAAGCTGTTATAGTTCAACAATTGTCCGCTACGTGACATCCATTACGTAACATTCATTAGTTCTGTTTTATATCATTAGATCAAAGCATCCTAAATTCTGAAAAGGAACCTGCACCAATAGATCCTAGCTGATTTCTTACTAGAATATGTCGATAGCTCACTTGAACCGCAATTCGAACTGCCCCTTCAACGTATATGTAAAAGGTTTTCGCTTATATGCCTAGAATTTATAGAATCTAAAATTTAACAATTAATTTATCAGTCGTGACATATCAATCATCAATTAGTTCTATTGAATTCCGTTAGGTGCAGTTTCAAAAAGAAGAAATTTTTCTCAGATTTTTATCCGCTACCATAACGTGGTTGTACCGGTTCGTGTGGCTGCCGTAATATTTTTCATAACGGCTTTACTCTTATTTCATGCGGTTTTTACCTAAAAATTGCCAATTGGTTGAATTTTACTCTTGAAGTTATCAATACCTTTGTCAGTAAAACGTTACATATCGATAATTGTTTTAGTTCAACAATTGTCCGCTACGTGAAATCTATGACATATCAATCGTCAATTAGTTCTGTTTGATTCCGTTAGGTGTAGTTCTGAAAAGGGATCAAATATCCAGCACCAATGGAATCCTGTTGACTCCTTATACTAGAATAGTCTAAAGCTCACTAAAATCTTATATAGAACTTTTGACCGACCACTTGAATTCACAGTTTTGGCATCGTTTCACTATAACGTCTTTATATCACTCTACTTGCAGAAGCTTTAAGCGTGAACGCCTAAAATTCATATCATTATATTTCAACAATTATCCGTAATGGCAAATTCGTAACATATTTATCGTCAGTTAGTTCTGTTTAATTCCGTGTGGTTAAGTTCGTAATAGTGGAAGCTTTTCCCGGATCTTTACCAACGTGTCCATGACGAACGTAACTACATTCATAAACGCCAAAATTCCAACAATTGTCCGCCACATGAAATCCTAGACTTATCAATCGTCAATTAGTTCTGTTTAATTCCGTAAGGTGCAGTTCTGAATAGAATCAAAACTTCCTCCACCAGTGGAAGCGTGCTGATTCCTTACTACAATAATCGATAGCTCACTGGAACCTCAAATCAAACGTCTTTACATTACTATACTAATGGAAGCTTTCCTCGAATCATTATCAAGATGTTATTGCGTTTATAGTTCAACAATTATCCGCTACGTGAAATCCATTACGTAACAATCATCAATTAGTTCTGTTTAATTCCGTTAGTTGTAGTTTTGAACAGTTGAAACTTTTCTCAGATTTTTATCAGAACGATCTCTATGACGAAAAAATTTAAAGCTCAACAATTAGATGAGGAAATCCGGGACATATCAACCTTGAATTAGTTCGGTTAAATTTCGCTAGGCCTAGGAGATGTTTTAAAAAAAATCTAAACGTACTCCAGCAGTAGAACCTTGCTAATTCCTTACTACAATAATCGATAGCTCACTCGAACCTCATATCTGATTAGTGGTCGATCACTTGAATCTAGTGCAAGCTTTTTGCTGAAGCTTTTTGCCAAAGTCTCTTTGCTGATGTACGCCATTTGCCCCACCATAAGACTCGTTCAATACCCTGACAAGCTTCTCGGTACCATCACTAATATGTGGTGACTTATCGAAGCTTTTATAAATTGTTTAAAGCTCTCTTTTTAGTGACTCACACTACGATATATACAAAACTTGTATATGTACCACGTTGATGTAATAGGGATTGTTTATGTTTGTTGCTCTTTCCTAGTGATCATCATATTCCTACTTCAGATAAGAATGGCGTATTCGTATGCTGCCTTAGTCTTTCAGTTTTGACGTAGGCTAAGTTGGTACAGTCTCTTCAACCAAACACATTTATTTATTCCATTCTGTATGTACCTTAGAACCAAGTTGATTTCATCTAGTCCTTCCGTTGACATTCCGACTTGAAAGATGTATACCGTTAGTTGTTACTAAAGACTTTGTTTTGCTATTCAGTCAACGAATGTTGTCAGAACCAATAATCACACCATCGGTTGCAGGAATAATTAAAGAGAAAGACGAGATAGTTGTCACTTCATTAACGAGGTTTTGCTATGAGACAGTTAATAACAATAAAATAAAAGAAACTTACTACCGGACAGTAGAATGAATGAGCTTACTGACTTAGGAAGTTTGAATATTAGACTAACTTCTTTCATAACTTTTATGCTTCTATTTGAAACATGTGCCATTAGAAATAATTGGTTTGAGGAAAATTGGACCAGTACCAATAGTGGTGCTGAAGGAAGGTACACTTACCAACGGTGTACCGAAACAATTGGAATTAAGAAGAAGGAACGTTGTGCTCGGACTGTAGGTTTTACATTATTGTTCACGTTTTGAAATTATATAGATTCAGTCTGCCTGTCTGTTTCTATCTTTGCAATACCATGCCAGCCTATAATACTGACATGGAAGTTCGGTTTGCCCATGCATTTTGAACTCCATACATTAAAACCTCGGCAACTGAGCAATCATTTGGTCAACATCGAACCTTGAAGAATCCATCCTATGCACATTGCAAAGACCAGACTATTTGATCGTGTCGAGACTCGAGATATAATATATTGAAAAAAATACTTGATCAAACGAAATATCATTCAGCGTTATATCAACGAAATATCATTCCCGTTGGTCTTACGAATCCAAAACCAATTATCTGAGTTTTTCTTTTTACTCACGACTAAAGCTTCAGTTCGTTGTGCTTTAAGTCATTTACGTTAATTGAAGTCTAGTTGAAACTCTACAAACTCTTCATTAGACCCATATTAGACCCACGATGTCTTCTGCCCAAAACGTGTGTCCATATATAGAGTGATTGAGTTTAGCCAATCGCAACCTTTGATTCACTCCATTATTTATATTTAGCAATCCAACAAGTTCCCCCACAACAACAGGCATCTATGAAGATAGATTTGTTTTGTCTAAACTTTTCAACAACAAACATACTGTAAAACTTGCAAAGTTCGTCGAATGTCGTCTCTAAGAATTCTATAAATAAACTTATTCTTTTTGTGTTACTCATTTTGATAAATGAATTTTTACAAATTCTTTTTGTCATTAGTAAACGACATAAGGAGGAAGAAAAAAAAAATATGAAAAATTAACCAGAGTTGAGACAAACAAAGACGAAAAATTTGTCCCCAAAAAACTGTGAAAACACTACAACAACAATTTGTGGTTATGTTGCCGCTCTATATACTCGTATACACAACACAAAGTTGTCTAGCAAAAATTATTTTTATTTATGTCGTTTTTTTTTATTTTAGACTTTATAAGAAGTGTCCAAGGTTACATGAACTTACCACTAATCTTTGTATTTACGACATGAAAATGAAATAAAACGGAAAATCCAACAACAACAACATATAAAAATTGTCATCTATTGTGGTTAATACACGAGTATGTACATATAAGCTGATACATATTGCGGTTTACAGATGACAGTTTCCAAAAGGTACATTTGTGTGTGTCTGTATGTCATAGCTGATGTACCAAAACCAAATGTATAATTATTTTTATACAGTTATAGTGTTAAGCTTTAATAGGTTTTGCAATTATATAGTCTTGGGAAAATGTATTATCTGTTAATGCTTTGCGGCGATATGTACCAAGTTTGTTTTACGCCGCCAGGGGTGTGCACCATAGTCGAGATATTGTTAATGGTATGAAAGAAGTCCAATCGGATGTCGTAATATAATTTATGGTCACGCAATTTGTATCATCATAAATTTTCAGGACTTACATATGTATCGACAAAAATGAGATTATTTTCGAGTGGGACGCTGAAACACCAATGGTTGGTAAATACCAACCATTAGTGTTTCAGCGTCCCACTCGAAAATAATCTTATTTCTCATAGTACGAGAAAGATGAAACTTGGGATCGACATCTTGACTGGGATCACTTAACTTGGTATTACTAAGCACTAGACAAGATCCTCTGATAATGCTGGACACCCATTGTACAAAAAAACTCGGTATTGATGAGATGCTTCATTCGTTAGCATAAAACGACCCGGCTAGAGACACAAAAAAAATTTTTTGTTAATCACAAACGAAAAGAAATTGCTTCGTTGATTCTCATAACGGCCCATCTGATATAAACGACTTGGTCGTTTACATTTGCCAAACAGCCATATCACTGCTTTTGTTCCGATACTTGCATATGTACTTAAAAATTTTAACAGAGTTACAATATCAGGATAATATCATCGCATATGGGACAATCCAGCAGTCACCGATATAAATATCTTGTCATTCGGCCCTTACAACTGTAGATCGCTCATTCTCCAAAACGTTATACAATCGATAAACGGCGATGCCTGTAGTGGTGTCAGCAATCATTATCTCATAAAGATCATATATTGATCCCTTCATGCAATTACGGACAACACCATCAACCGGAATTTCAGTTGAAATGCTAGAATCGATTCCATTCGGTCTGATGTTATGAGCGAACCAAATATGTACAAGGCGCAGGTCATCGACGAACTTGGAGAAATTTGAGTTTTTGTTTAAAAAATCTCACAGTGTTCAAGTGTTGTCATGTCTGTCGACTGCTGTTTATTAACCCAAACAGGGTAGAAATTCTTCCTGAATTTCGATCAATTAAGGGTTCCAGGTGAAAGCTTATGCTTAATCGCCGGTAAATGACTATATTCTTCTGGTTGGAGCTGGTTTTGGTTCAAACGAGCATATTTCTTTTTGATTCTATTTGCTAGTCGCAAATCTTCAGTCGTTCTTGTACGTAATTGCTATATCTAAAGTAACTTTAGCTTGTCTTCTCTTTGGCATTATAATGTACACTGTATGAAACGATTCGAAATTATTTTATTATGACAAATCACGCGATATAATTTTTAACGTTGGCCTTAATTCTGTCGTTGTTGGTCTTAATTTGTACCATAGAGAATCTAATGAAAGCTGTCCTGATTATATTTGCCAATTCCACCCACTTTCGTTAGCATAGCACTAAAGAACGACAACCAAAGCGTTATATTGCTGATTTTGTACTCATATTTACATAATCCAACGGCTGACCCACATCAACATCTTGCCATTCGGTCTTAAGAACTGAAAACTGCGCTTATTGTCCACAACGTTACAATCGATATACGGCGTTGCGTGTAATGGATGTCAGTAATCAAATCTCTCGAAAAGATCATATTGATAGTCACCCTTTCATGCAATTACGGATCATCAGCGTCAACCAGGAATTCGACAGAAATGATAGAATCGATTACATTCAGTCTAATGTCGAGAACGAACCAAACCAAAAATTTGCGCATGGCACCGAACATTCAACATAGCACATTGAACGACGAAATTGGCCGCGTACACACTGTGCTTTATGAGAACCCCATCATTGACAGAGTAAAAAGAAAGTCTGTCGCAACTGGTGTTTAGTTGGCTAGCAGTTCCTTCATGACATCGATCAATTAATGGTTTCAGGTTTCCAATAGGCCGACAAATGATTGTATTTTCTTGTCGGATCTACTTTTGGTTCAAACGAACATCTGTCAGTCTTTCAGTCTAAATTTTAATACGACGACAGTGCAAAATGTATATTTCTTGACCCCTACGAGTCGTAAGTCTGTATAAATAAAAATATATATCCTATTTGTCATCATTATGGCTGTAGATGGCACCCAGTCCAACGCAATTTTGAATAGTTTAATCAATTCGTTGTTCTGATGAATAAATGTTACTGATTCTCCGACAATAGCGCGCTTCGTTATTGGATTGTGAACACAAGGCTGATAAATTTCAGCATCCAAATAATCCATGAAATAAGAGTTGTTGGTCCGCATCCGGTGGTAGCAACAGCGCTCCCACAAAATTATTTACCGTTGAATTTGTAATCGGTCATGTGCATTGTGTAACGCTGGCTTTAATTCTGTCATGAAACTGAAGATTACTTGGCAGTTCCACCCAACTTTTTAAGCCTCTTACAACTGGACGATGTTCATAGTTTCTCATATGTAACTTTTGACATTCAGCCATTCTATTATAAAACAAGAGATCATTGTCTCATCTGAATTATTTTTTCTCCTCGAAAAACAACCACCTTAACTCCCACTGTCAGGTATAAAGGTATTCAGACTTCGTTGTAATGTGTGAGAAGTCATTGATGTGTGGTTGTAAAACCATTGCTAAAAATACCAGTCAAACTGAAACATTTTAACAAATATGGAGCAGGGGGGATAAATAGCCAACACCTTAGAAATGTTGCAGTCCCATAATTATCAGTATAGGAGGAATAATATATATTTGAAGCATCACTTAATTCTGTGGTAGAGAATAAGATGATTTTGATTTTGCTATCGCTTTCAGATTAAAAAGCTTCGATATAGCGCTAAATACACTTGTAAAAATATCATTGGGAAAAGCTGTGGCCTATATAGAGCGTCACATCGTACCATATTTTTCCACCTTAGTTCGGAGGAGACCAATTGTAATGTATGCTGAATTTAAAAATCTAGTATCTAAAAATCTATGGTCTTACGATGTTCGAATCTTACAGCTGTTCGGATTAAGGTTATATGAGTATCATGCAATTATAACACCTATATTTGCTGGAAAATTCATTACGCTACCAGTCTCATTCTGTCTCGACTCTTATTATACATATCAAAGATTTTCTTAATCATTTCAAAGTGACACAAGTTGTCAAGTAAACTGGAAAGATGATCTGAGCTTTTTGTCAAATATTGAAGGAATAAAGGTCAGGCGATAATATCTCCAACACCAAAAAGTTAAACGATTGTCGTTAGTGACTGTTAGACGTTCCCGACCCATACGATTGTAACTTTACTTCACTTGGCGAAAAGCATAGTCAAAGGATTATCCTAATTTACTTTAAGCAATAGAAGACTAGTATCTGAATGAGATGACGATGGAAACCTAGCTAGACTTGAACCGATATGACTTATACCTCGGAATACGAATATTTTTGAATACATTGGTTTGGCTTCGCTTGCACATGAGATTAGCCAACCTGTCAATTGTTTGTGTTCATACGCCCACTGATTTAAGCCAACCCCACGATAAAGACTCATTTTACAATAATTTGGATAATCTGATGGGCGCTATACCTGAGCACGATGTCAGATTCGTGATTGCTGACTTTTAATGTTTGAGCTGGCAGAAATCAAACCAACTTATGTAATAAAATAGGTCCGTACTCCCAACATGAAACTGCGACCGAAAATGGGGAAAGAATGATGTACTTTGCCATCTTTCATGACCTCAAAGTAGCAAGCACATTCTTTCCACATAAAAACATCCATTTGGAAATATGCACGTAAAACATCCCGAAGCCAAATTAACCATGTGTTGATTTTAAAAGAGCGGGTTCGGGTTGTCCAAGACGTGAGATCTTATCGGTCGTCAACAAAATTCGTAGGCAGTGACCATTATTTGGAAGGAGTTGCATATTCTTTCTCAGGAGTGTGATCATCTAATAGTTATTCCCTACTCAACCAGTTAGTTGGCAATTTGGCATAGACCAGTATAGAATGGATAAAGTGGGTTGTCATCAACTAGGTCGTATTTTGTCTATACACCAACACAGTCTAAGTGATTATAGAATATTTAAATACACGGAAAGCTCTTAAAAGCTTGATAAAATTAATTTAAATAAGAAATATTTTTTATACCCAAAAACATGAAGATACAATACTCGAACCGAAAATAACCAAGATTGTTAATATTTTGTCGATTCGATCCACCAACGGATGAAGGTATGAGAACGTTTTCATAAGATTATACATTATTTATGCATAATTAGAAAAATTATATAACTCACTAGTGAGTTGAGATGTATAAAAGGTAAATACTAAACCGGATTAGCAATAATTAAGTAGTTTAACCACATAATTACAAAAAGGAGGTTGCCTAATGTATCTAAATTATTAATTCGTTTAAGCACCCAACACCATACCATATAACCATAGCTGAGGAGGTATATATGTTCGGGCATAAGTATGATTGATTGGTGAACAGCGTTTATATATATACAATTTTCGATCCAATTACACAGATATACGGATTTAACCTTGAACAAGTTGAAAGATTCATTTTATATTTATTGGATTTTCATCTCATATCAATATCAATCAACAGAAAAATTTAATAAAAATATGGTATTAAGACTTTATGTACAATACCATCATCATCTCGTACATCATATATCCTAAAGAATCTCGAAAATGAATGCACATAAATCAAACATGTCGATATATGGTATATAGACGATATTCCTATTTATATGTTCGTTTATAGAATCTACTTTTCCGGAATTATAAGATTAAAAACTGGGGACAGATCTCGTTTCCTAGGCAAACAAAGGATCCGAGAATTATACACAACAAACAAATACAACAAAAAAGGGATTTAAAGGACAGGATTTATTAAGAATTTGTGTTCCTTTGTCCATGTATCCTTACGCCTTTGCTATACGAATGACGTAAATCGAAATGAAATCAGATTCGTTATGTTAAGCTTAATGTTAAGCTGACTTAATGTTAATGTTAAGCTGAATATTGGCCATTAAAATAGTCAAACTTAATGTTAAGCTTAATAGCTAGGCCGACTTAATGTTAAACTGAATATTATCAGACTTAATGTTAAGCTGCTCAGACTTAATGTTAAGCTACTCAGACTTAATGTTAAGCTAATATCAGACTTAATGTTAAGCTGAATATTGGCCATTAATGTAATCAAACTTAATGTTAAGCTTAATATAGGCCGACTTAATGTTAAGACTGACTTAATATCAGACTTAATGTTAAGCTGAATATTGGCCATTAAAGTAGTCAAACTTAATGTTAAGCTGAATATAGGCCGACTTAATGTTAAAACTTAATGTTAAGCTGAATATTATCAGACTTAATGTTAAGCTGAATATTGGCCATTAAAGTAGGCAAACTTAATGTTAAGCTTAATATAGGCCGACATAATGTTAAGACTTAATGTTAAGCTGAATATTATCAGACTTAATGTTAAGCTGCTCAGACTTAATGTTAAGCTAATATCAGACTTAATGTTAAGCTGAATATTGGTCATTAAAGTAGTCAAACTTAATGTTAAGCTTAATATAGGCCGACTTAATGTTAAGCTAGATATTATCAAACTTAATGTTAAGCTGCTCAGAATTAATGTTAAGCTAATATTAGACTTAATGTTAGGCTGAATATTGGCCATTAAAGTAGTCAAACTTAATGTTAAGCTGAATATAGCCCGACTTTATGTTAAGACGTAATTTTAAGCTGAATATTATCAGACTTAATGTTAAGCTGATCACAATTAATGTTAAGCTAATATCAGACTTAATGTTAAGCTGAATATTGGTCATTAAAGTAGTCAAACTTAATGTTAAGCTTAATATAGCGGACTTAATGTTAAGACTTAATATCCCAGCAAGATCTAGTGCGACTAATCGCAATACATTCTACACTGAAAAAAATAATTTAATGTACTCGGTTTATCAACTTTTTTACATAAAAATTGTATTGAACCAATGAAATGTTTAATTAATATTATGAATTTTTTAATAATTAGCTTTATGAGTTTGTAACCAGTTTATTAATACTATAATTTGGGCTACATTAAATTTTTCTGATCATAATTCCATTGCAAATTTGTCAGTACTTGATTATAATTAACTTTTGTTAGTACCTTATAACCTAATACATAATTTTAAAATTACCAAATAATTTTGGTTAAGTGGGAGTACAAGTGCTTAAAACTTATGTTAAATTTAAAATTCGCTAGATTACTGTTGATAACACAAGTATATAAAAACTGGACAGTCCGAACTTCGAACATCAGTCTAATAGGAATATGTTTGCTGAAATTATAATGATCTTTCGTATCAACAGCTTATGTTTAAAAAGACAATGACGTCCACTGACGTACTGACAACAATACAGAGTACAAACTTGTCCGCTTATAAATAACAGTAAAAATGCAATTCTGGACCAAAATGCATGCATGGATTCTATAATATTAGTTTACCAATCCTATATATTACATTTGATACTACATATATGTAATGAACAAAGTCCATCAAGCTAATAACGAAGATTCTTGAAATTAATAAGGAATATTAATGTTACCAATGCAACTTTACATAGATTATTTAATTAAACCGTTAACGAAATTAATAAATTTATATACAAGAAAATCATTAATTATTTATAAAGTTATAATTTGTTGCATAAATTAATAAACCCACATTTATTGGGATAATCACTGGCTTTATTGACGCAAACTCGTTAACAAAGTTCACTGGATTAATGTAGTTTTTAATTAAATTTCGGTACGTATTTTTTTCAGTGTATAATACGCATATATTGTAGCACGAATGACTTTGACTCCACGCACGAAAAACAATGAAAATTATCTTTACTTCACCTTTCGCGTAACTTTAGGAAATTAGTTCGAGGTAAGCGAAAAATCATCGGTAGAAAAGTCGTTATTGTGCAATAAGTTAAACGATAGAATAATTAGCGGATGTCATGAACGATGTTAAAAGTTTTCTAAACGCCGCATTTAGGATAAACTCTTGAATATCGCCCGGAATGTTGTGAGAATAAACTCGGATTACTCATCAGTATGGCGCATATGATTCTCAAAATGTGTCGTAAGAATAACTCAAACTACACTTTCGTATTATAGACGATGATCTGTACATAATCGCGTGTTAGTTCTGGCGACAACACTTGAGAGCCATATGCGATATACCATGCGTTTAGTCAAGGTTATTCGTGCGACATCATTAGGGAACTTTTACGATTACACATATACGTGTGTGTGTGTATATATGTATGTATGTGTACGTGCATATATGTATGTATATATATGTATGTATATATATGTGTATATATGTGGGTATATGTGTATGTATATGTAGTTGTATGTGTATGTATATATACGTGTATGTATATATATGTGTATGTGTGTGTATGTATGTATATGTGTATATATATATAAATGTATGTATATATATATATGTATGTATATATATATATATATATATATATATATATATATATATATATATATATATATATATATATATATATATATATATTTATTAATTATTTTTGCAATTTGAAATAAAAACCGTTTAATTTAGTTCAGTTTCAATTCATGAGTTTGATTAAATTTTTTTTTGTTACATAAATGTTCTCTTAATAAACGATTGATTTGTCTTTTTCTCGACGGCGATTGCTTCGCTCTTGTACATCTCGAATGCAAACGTTATCAGAACTTTCAAAAATGACCAATGAATAATTTAAAAAATGTTTTTTAATCGTTTTTGACTAAATATGTTGTTTAAATTTGTTAACTTAACAAAACTAGTTTTATCCATTGTACTCTTCCACGGTTGAGAAAAACTGGGATGTCACTAACGATTTCTTGCCATAATTTTCTTAAAGGTTTTTCTTCGGAAATATCATAATGATAAACAATAAGATTTATTTCAAATAAAAAAAAAAATTTAAAAGAATCCAAATCACTTAAATTCACTTCTAATGTAAACAACACAAAATATCAAACTGCACTGAATTACTGTTCCAATAATTTTTATCCTTCACATCAAAACCATCAAAAATTCCGCTTTTATTGCATTTTCTTTTCCGGTTTATATTCATCTTGATTATCGCAAAGCGATCCATTTTAATCGCATTCAGTACAACTAATGAAATCATGCCGCGGTGCGTTAAATTGTAAAACTCATTGTGGAAAGCATTTCCCATTTAGGCTTTCGCTAGACAAACCGCAAAAAGGCTTCCACAGCAGTTTTGCTTTTATCATCATTTCTTTATTTCGCAAAGCTATAAATATCAATCGCATTGAGTACATTTTCTTAAAATATATCGCAACGAGGTGATTTATAAAACGCATTGCGAACAGCATATCGCTTTTATGCTTTCGTGAGGTATGCCTCAAAAAATAATTTATCGCAAAAATCTTGCTGGGTATTAAGCTGCGTATTATCAGACTTAATGTTGAGCTGATCACACTTAATGTTAAGCTAACAAAAGTCTAAATGTTAAAATGAATATTGACCATTAAAGTAGTCAATCTTCAAATGATACTCGAACATTTTAAAAACCGAGTTGAAGCCAACTAACTAACGTGTTGACACCAGGCGTTGATTCTAGAATGACTTAAGTAGGAGTGAGATCAAATTGGAGATATATACATGACTGTTAGAGAAAACCTGTTGTTATTTGACTAGCAGCAAATACCTCCTGTAGCTTCACTCAGTCAAATATACTTGAGAAATTTGAGTACCCTGGGGCTCACCAGAAGACACATGCACCGATTATGGGAGAAATAGGGAAGGTAGGAACACAATCAGATAATGAGAATAAAAAATCAACCAATTTGAGTTAGTCGGAAAGGATACCAACTGGAGGCTGTCAAGGGATGGGATGTTCAGTACCAGTTGGCAAAAGAGGTAATAAACTGACGCAGTTTCTTGCTATTCATGACATTTTAGAATTCCTTGTAACTAATGAGACCACTTGCTCGATTTGACTTCAGAGATATCAATTCACAGCGAATGCTTACCAAATCAGGATAGTTACATAACAGACTGTGCCGTGATTGGTTTTTTGTAGTGAAGCTTTTCATCACTTGGTTTGGTATCGAGGTTTGGTCGGTCATCATATCTACACTGAAAATATAGATTTTTATTTTTAATTTGCTTTACATCAATAATTGTTAAAAAGCTCAAATTTGAGAATAAATAAAAGAGCTTTGGTTATCAGACATCACTGCATAACCATGTAAAACCAGATGGGTTATTTACTGTAGCAAAATCATATCGTACTTTAATGATGATCTCAAGGATCACTTACACTTAGTAAGCTTAAGCCCCTCTTGATAAATCTATAAAGCAAAGTACAGCCTTAAGACAAACTGTCCTAATTTTTAGATCGAGATACTAACAAATCAAAGAATTATGTTAAGGCCAATGATATGCGTACAAGCGAGCCCACCAGGTTACGTTACCTTCTAATATATTCAAAAAATCTTTATCAGTTTCAGAGAAAGGTGCTCAATGTGAATCGCGATATGAGTTAGATTTGAAAGGGTGTAAGGGATTCAACAGAATGCTTATTTCATCTAAAGGAGGTGTGACTTCACAGTAACACTGGTTGTTGGATTATCCCCATATGTTCAAAACGAACTATTGAATGTAGTAAGAAACTAAGATTTTTTAAAAGGTAGATCGTTCATAGGTTTTACATCTTAGTTGTGCAGTAAATTTTAATATTTGCGATTGGCTTCTGGGGCCTACCTTTAAAATCACCAAAGGCACAAACTTTTTATATAAGAGAACAGGCCATTGTACACAACTAGAGAATCCAGAAGATAAATATGAGCATTGAATAATCTCATTTATCTCGTGGCTGCAAGTACAACTACACCCATTCATTCTAAGCAACTCAAAACTGCTAAGACTTCAGATTATACTATCCCAATATCATTTTTTGAAGGAAAGTTTGTACACAGATGGCTTATTGAGATAGTAAACCTACACTTAGTGAGGTCTAATCTGCAAACATCTATGCAGCAGTGTAATATTAAAGCAAAACTGTGAGTGCTATAACTAGACTAGACACTGATTTATTGTTCAGCAAAATGGCGGGAAAATAACCGAAAACACTTTACTTCTTCAACTTATTCTAGACTGGCTTAACAAAAACTGCCGAACCCGGCGGACCTCAATAAGAGGGACGTACAGTACTCACATTCATTGTTGTACTAAAGCTTTAAATTGGTTCCACTGAGATATCTTTGAAAAACTTGTGTTTCAGTTTCCGACCGTATATGTCGCGACTTATGGAACCACTCCTTTCAACTCATGTTAGATGCATGACTAAATAATAATAAAAAAATGGTTTTACAGGTCATTGCTGATTTTAATTATGTCAACTATTAGAAAAAAAAATTGCACCACTTCTTTGAGTCCGACCCGACGTACTCGTTGCCGTTCGCTTTCATTCATGATATGGGTCGCGCATTTTCCTCTCGAATATAAGAAACTATTTCTCATCATCATCTGTCAAAGACTAACTATAACATGCATGGTCAGTAGATTTTTATTTTACATTGGACATAGAGTATATGGAGCCCGATTGTTTAAATAATCAGAGATCTTAAATAACCAGAGACCAGTTATATGGTTTTGAACACCATTTTGGAACCAACGGATGCCGACTACAATTTCAGTAGCTCCAAGAAACATGTATCTATTGCCGGAATAAGATGTAAGCTAGATCTATGTCACTTTTGAGTAACCCAAGTAAGGATTAGAAACTATAGGAAGCAGCGCATCTCCTTGAAATTAATAATAAAACTTCTCAACTTTGACCTAGCATTGTGACTGCTTACCTGTCATTTTAAATAGATGCATATAATACTCTCTCTTTAGATTTATAGAGGCTTTCTGGAAATCTAAGAATACCTGCTGTAAACCGCGAGTTTTTTTATAGTACTTGGAAATAATAATAAAACAGTTGATTGGCTGCTCGATTTGGACGACACCCTTCTTGGTAGTCACCACTAGTTTCCTCCGCCAGAACAGTAATTCTTCCTACGAAAATGGACGACAGTGACTTATACGCTGTACAAAGGAGAGCTTTACCGCGATAATTCAAGCTTTTCAAGCGATCTCCCTTCTTGAATATTTAACCTCGGCCACTCTCCATTCTTTAAGCATTACAAGATCGAACCAAATGAAATAATACAATCTACTACATGTGGCAAATTTTTTTTTAACCCTATTCAGAATCGGTTTAGTCTCGCAGGCTAATTTAAAATTTATCGGCTAAAAAACCAACGAAAACTTGTTTTTTTTTATCTCTAATCTGTTTTGGGGCTCAAAGCACTCCCTACTAGTTCACGGTTTGCTTATTTATGTCCTTACTTTTACGCCATTACAGCCAATTTGTGGACGTAGAATCGGACCTTTATCGATTCTCCTAATCATCTGCACATTGCATAGCTCCATGCCAGCCTTTAGTGCTGGCATGGAAGATGGGTCGGCCCATGAGTTCTACACTCCAACAGGGGGTCATAGTTGAGTTCATTCACACCACAGATCGTAATCTCATGGTGAAATCCTATCGGATTTCGAACCCGATACCTCCCGCTCCCACTGCCGCAGCTTTAACCACTGGGCTACCTGGTGGTTGAACGAAAAACTTATTTTAATCTTAATTATGCTATATGTATTCCAACATCCAATGATTAAGTTTCAAAATACCGTAAACTATTTTTTAAGGTAAATCGTATATATAACGAAAGCTTATTCATAAAACCAACACAAAAGCATGCGATGAGTCCTTTAAACGACTCACTGTATATTTTCAAAGTAAATACGGAAAATAGTTAGAGTAAACTGTATGGTTCTGAAAAATGTGGACATATATGGAATCTAACAGATGACACTGAAATTCGTTACTTCATCGGTCTGTTGATTAACGCCGGTTAACAAACAAGGAGTGTCATGGAGAAAACGTAACGATTGACGAGCAGCTATTACTGTTTCGTGGCAGGGTTTCCTTCATTGTACACTATTATTTAGAAACGTGACCTTTGACAACTATTTTGCTATAGTTTCAAGTTGGTTGGAATATTGATTAGCGAGGAAGTAACGCTGGGATCCTTCAAAAAAATAAAACATGCATACCTCCAAATTATTTACCATATTGTTACCGACCGGTAGAATCAATTGTTTTGTTTAAATAGACAATGGAAACCACAACAAATCGGATGTTAATCGGATGACTACAAATCGACCAAGGCAGAAGTCAATACTTTGTTCCAACTGTGCCATGCTTTCATATCAAAAAGAAAAACTGACATGTTGCAGCGAAAATTTTTGGGTTACATTTTGGTGGGATCTAATAAACAAAGACGTAGTACATCACGTCTAGCGATGGTAACATAAGGGATTAATGGCTCAAGTTATATCGTCTTGTAGTTCGGAGCAGCAACAAGTTCAAAGTCAAGCCGAAACAACTACTAATGAAACGAAAAAGCGAAAATGCTACATGTGCAATCCTGAGCTTGGGCGAATGAATTGTCAATTACGTCACATTCGTTTCCCTTTTTGTTTTCTGTAAATGTCACATATGAGTCTGGAAGACTCGCATGCTTCTAAGTAACTAAAATGACTCATGCTGATTAGGGTAAATCTCTGCATGATCGTGGTGAATTCTTTGCATAATTGATCCTCAATTAACATATCAAACTACTTTTAGTTGTCCTCTTAGCAAGAACATTATGGGCAATATTTCGTTGCTCAACAGCAAGACGGCACTCCTTATCAAACCAATCAGTTTTGAGCATAGTTTTCACTAAACCGAGAGTGTTCTTGGCCGCATCGACAACCGAGGTTTTCAATACTTACCAGACAGTGTTCACTACATCAGACTTATAAATTGATCGCAAAATGCTATTGCTGACAAGATCTTGATATTTACTTTGTATTTACCACCCTGGTGGCGCAGTGGTGAAAGCTGCGGCAGTTTGAGCGGAAGGTACCGGGTTCAAATCCCGATTCGGGGTAAAATTCAAATGGGTTTTTCATATTCGATCGTTTGGCCGGTGCGATCGGTGTGAAAAATGAACATATATCTAAGTGTGCGATAGCAGCCACAACAACCTAACCTAACCTACGTTGTATTTCTTTATTTACGAGACCATCACTAGAGAATCGCATTATATAATACCCTGTCCTCCTTGACTTGTACGAAAAAAATTTCCAAGCAATGCAATGACCAAATAATGTTGTACAAATTTTGATTACGGCCGATAGGATCTAAAACAACTCGAGACCGCTCTTTCACATCGCTCAACACATGATCAATTGGCTTCGAGATGTTTGAAAGAATGTTATTATCACTTTGAGATCATGAGCGATCGCTAAGTACATCGTTCGTTCTTCATTTTGTAAACAGGCTTAACCGCGTCCCAACTGAGACCTTACGAACCACTATTACATATTGATGCACGCTTTAGGTGGTCAGCACAACGAATAGTTTTACACATGTTCATATACAACCGAAGAGTAAGTTTAAAAATTAATAACCCGACTAAGTTTTTAAACATTTTTTTAGTAACTTCTGCTAAAAAATTTCTACAAAGAAAAAGCTTCCCTATCATCCTCTATACCTGTCTGCATACATCTATTAAAAATCGAGTAGAACAATATAAGAAACGAATTCAATTTTCAGTACACAGTCTTAAAGTTCACTATCCCGAAAAAAACGATTTTGGCCTTCGAGCAAAAACGAGGATAAACAGGAGTTTAATGAAGCTTTTAAAAATTTCCATACCGACAAAGGCACGAAACATAATTAATTTCGCATTTCGTCCACACTACATAACATTTCAATATGTCAAAAGATTAAAATAACATAATTCAGGACCAACACAATATCCTTTCTTGTTCGGTATATGGTTCGGTTGGCAAATAGCCTCAAACTAACATAAAAAAAATTATATAAAAATTAAAATTGAATTACAGATGAAATCTAGGCGAGAAGCAAGACAAGGCAAACAAAAAAAAATTATGAATAAAAAAGGACTCGGTTTAATGACTTTTTTATGAGGAGATCAGAGATCCTTAAATATAAATTTTCCACATTTTCCTATTCATAAAATGTATGTACATGTACGAATTCGTCGAATACATGTTCAACGATGGGATACAGCTTTTTGCTGCATGTTTCTTCTCAATTAAGATTATGTACATGGATAAAGTAGGAAAATTAGATGGAAATTATACAAATTTATGGTTTATGATGTACGAGTTTATGGTATGGTACACACACTCATGTATATAAGCTAATACATGTTTCGTGCTATTTAGACATTATAACAACGGTCAAAATATGTACTCGGAGCCATTAAGCTTTTGAATTTAAATTAATTTCCGTGAATAAAATACAACAACAAACCGCATCTAATGATCTCATTATGGCGTATCTCAACTGTCCCAAATCGGACAATCAATTTTAGTTAATTTACCCGGCTATATATAGAAGTCATCAAAAGTGATAAATACGAGTCGTTTGTGGTGTGGTGTGTCCTTAGCATAATTATTACATTATATACGACTTGAGAGTCGTCCAAATACATTAACCATAAGTCTCACCAGCAAATCGGGTACAAACCGAAGATAATAAATGACCGGAAGTGTACAAAAACGTTGTTATTATATATAGAACAAACAACTATTTCTTCATGCATATAAGTACGTATATAGTACGTCATATGTGCAGGAACTCAAGTCATTACGAAATTTATACATGCAACAACTTTTCTCTTAAACATGCACAGTAGTTTAATTATGTTCCATTATTGTTAATTAAAACAATTAAAAACTAATATAAAAATAATTAAACTGTTAGTTGTCTAAATATTTTTACTAGTATGAAGACTTTTATGTGTATAGAAGACAATTCAGTGATGGGCAAGCTTTGTTTATATATCGGCGACGTTCCTAGGTTAGACGATCAAAAGTTCAAGGGGATTGAAGATTTAATGTCTGGATAATGATAATAAAATGATTGGTTTGATGAGGAGTGATGAGAAAAACAAGACAGTTCTTGATAAGAGGACAGCTAAACGCATTTGTAGACTGAAGAAGCGCGAATGGTGGAAGGCCAAGGCCTTAAGAGTACAAGAACTCAGCAATGAGCACAATTCGCGTGGTTTCTTTAAAGGAATCACCGAATTGCACCATACCTTAAGATCTCGGTCAACTGCCATCCGGGACCAGGATGGAAACCTCTGTGTTAACGTCGATGCGGTACTCGATACATGGCGTGAACATTTTTCTGATCTACTTAATGTTCCACATGTATCACAAGCTGTACTTGAACACCCTCAAATACAGACCGCGGAGATGTTCATTGAGGATCCATCCTATGAGGAATTCACAGTGGCCATGCAGAGATTAAAGAAAAATCGTTCACCAGGAGTTGATTGCATTAATTCAGAGCTCTTGAGATTCGGAGGGCTAACTTTGTGGAACTGTCTTTTCGACCTTATTCGATTGTGACGGAAAGTGGTCGCGTTATGCCCAATATTCAAAAAGGGTGATCGCATGAAATGCGAGAATTATCGCGGTATAGCTCTCCTTTGCACAGCATACAAGTTACTGTCTTACATAATCTTGGAGAATTACTCCTTTAGCGGAGGAAATTGTCGGTGACTACCAAGAAGGATTCCGTCCAAATCGGTCAGTCACTGATCAAGTTTTTTCGCTGCGGATGATTCTTTCCAAGTACTACGAAACATCTCGCGATGTACACCAGGTATTCCTGGATTTCAAGCAAGCCTATGACTCGATCAATCGAGAGAGGCTATGGTATGCGCTTGAATATTTAGGAATACCACAAAAATATGTACATCTGTGTAAAATGACAGTAACGCAGTCACAATGATGTGTCAAAGTTAAGAACAGGCTATCGAGAATTTTTGCAATTACTTCTGGTGTTCGACAAGGAGATGCGCTGTCCCCGATACTTTTTAATCTCATGTTGAAATACATCCTTCGTAAAAGTGAAACACCTCAGGACAACATCTTATTCCGACAATCTAATCAACTTCTTGCTTATGCAAATGATATTTGTGTGATTGGATACTTGATCCACTGGAACAGTTTTCGGCTTCCGTTGGTCTCAAAATCAATGAGTCCAAAACCAAATATCTGATCTCTGGTTTTCGAGACCAAGACGCAATTGATTTCAGTAGTGGAAACCACACGTTTGAAGGAGTGATGAGATTCAAGTATCTTGGATCTCTCATTACTCACGATAATAGTGTGGGAGAGGATATCAAGGTTCACCTTGCTGCTGGCAATCAGGCTTTGTATCCTCTACGTCCACTGCTGAAATCAAAATATCTTGCAAATACGGATAAGCTGAAACTGTACAGAGTGTTGATCAGACCCGTTGTCATGTATGGATGTGAGAGTTGGACCTTGACGGATGAGTACGAAAGATGGCTTCTAACATTCGAGAGAAGAATCATGCGTGTGATATATGGCCCAAAACGCGACGTTGATGGCACATACCGAGTTCTTTTCAATCACGAGATCAGGAATTTAATGCAAATTCCTGATATCGTGCATGAAATCAAGGACAGGGAATACGCTGGCTCGGTCACGTTCTGCGTGTCGATCCAAAACGAATGATACAGCGATCTTTGAAGGGAGAACCGCCTTTCGGTAAGCGAAGAGGTCGCTGTCGGCGACGATGGCTCCAAGGCGTAGAGAGCGATCTGGCATCTTCCAACTGCTTACAACAGTATGAAGAGCTGGCTCGTGATCGAAACTGTTGGAGCCAGATTGTTGACACGGTACGGGCAAACAGTGGCCTGTTAAAACCGAAAAAAAAAAAAAAACCAGTGAAATAAAAGTACTGTAATACTGAATTGTAGTAAATTATCTATGGCTTAGAGGCCGTAAACGGCTCTTACTGCGTCTCAACAGAGACCTTACGAACCAATTTTTAACGATTGGTGCACATTGTAGATGTTCAGCCCAACAAATGTTTTTACAAACAAACTTTTACGTTTTTACGTTTTTATGTCATCCGGTTGCATGTTAATTTTTTTGTCATTGGCGGGAATCGAACTCGAGACCGCGGCGTGATGAGGAACTCTCTTAACCATTAAGCTACAACCGGCGACAAGCGTGAATTGTAGTGACTATTAATAAAAGTTATAATGAAAAACAAGCAAGTGGTTTTAATTATTCACAATCCAGTGATCGAACCGAGGATTGGTTTGAATCCCTACTAGGGGAAAGGGTAACAATATCAATAGCCATAGTATAAGCATTAAATTTACACTCGAACACATTAAATTTATATAATTTAAAATTCATTTCACATTTTTTATATAAATAAATTTAAATTAACCAGCTTAAGATTAAACCAAGAAGGTGTTTAAATTGAGCGACATAAATCCGACCAACAACCCAAACATTGGTGCCGAAGTATTTATTATTTATATTTTTTTTATTTGTTGCAATTAATTGCGTCGATCGATAGAGGTAGATATTATTGCCGACTGTACCGAGTGTTAATTGTCACCTTGCCGAGCCTGCTTAAAATAAACAGTTAGCTTGCCGCGATTAATTGCTAAGTGCAATTTTTTTTTATTAAGTGCTATACGTTGCCGAGCGTCTTAGAACCAAACAGGTGGACAAGCCGACTAAAATCAACCGTTAACGATAATTTTGCGTAAGACCCAACGTATATTAATCTGAAAATCGTACCTCCAATAAGCACATCCAGTATCCAACAAAATGACTGAAGCTCTAAGCAGGCGACAATCAAATCTGAAGGTTTCACTAACAAAAATGGCTAATTACGTGTCCAAATTGAACGAAACTACTGTTGACATCGATGAGCTGAAAGTCCGGTTAAAACGCGTTGATGAACTCCTGAAGGAATTTACCCGCATTGAGAATCAAATCTTTGAACGTGCCGCTATAGAACAGAATATCATTACGACGAGTTCGAAGATAAATACTACTCCAGCTTGGCAAATCTGAACAAATTGATTCGCAAGACTAGTTTAGATCTAGGAAATAAAACAATCGCGATTAACGAAAGTGACCAATTAGACGTTAGCCGGTCCGCAAGCGGGTATGTCAATTTACCGCGTATTAATATACCTACTTTTATCGGTGATCTCACGGAATGGCATTATTCATAATAATTCAATTCTGAACCCTGCCAAGAAGTTTCAATATCTCAAGGGTTATCTTAAGGGCAAAGCAGCAAATCTTGTAAAACACTGCACGATTTTCGATGCCTTGAATCGATTAAAGGAAATATACGATCGGAAAAAAATCATCGTGATCAATTTCATCACCAAATTTATCGACCAAACGAGAATCAGTACGCCTACAGCGGATAATATTCAAAAACTAATGTTGGTTGGTGGCGAAGTTACACGGGTACAGAAGTACATGGGACCAAATGCAGAAGTCCGAGATCCCTGGCTATTTAATGAAGGAAAGACCAATGGGCTAGGCAGACCACCGATAACGAGTTCCTTACATTTGACAAACATTTGAAATTTCTCCGGTCACGAGCAGATGCATTGCTAGAACGACACCCAGATGGGCGTATCAAACCATTGTTAACCCAACCGGTTCAACCGTCATACCAGTTTGTAAATGTAACGATCACTTTCTATTTCATAATGCGGTAAGTTCAATTACCAGTAGAAGAACGGCGCAATTTAATTAAATCGCAAAACCGCTGTCTTAATTGTTTGAGCGACTCACGCATGGTTTCGCGTTGCAAAAGCCATAAAAGGTGCCATCACTGTCCAAAGCGCCACAATTCACTTCTCCATTTGGACACCACGAAAACCCAGTCTGGATCGACGAGCAAACCTAATGAACAAAGCCAAACATTTACTCCCAATTGTGCCATAGAAGGACCAATTTACCTACGGCACTGGTCCACGTAAAGGATAGATACGGACATAGTGTTCTTAATTTGCAATTTGTACTTCATTTTAAGTCAGATTTTAAGTTCGAACTAAACGCCTTCATTCTATACCCAATCTATATCTTTGTCACCAAATGAAACTATATTCAAAAAGATACAATTGGCCGACCCACGGTTTAATGAATCCAGCAAAATTAACATTTCATTAGGATCAGATAAGTTTTTCACGATTATGTCCTAGATTTCACTAGAAAATTCAGAAAATAATCCAATCGCACATAATACCCAGCTAAGTTGAAAGTAGGCCGTAAAAAGCTTGAAATTACAAGAAACTCGCAAGGCCACAAGCTTGAACTAAACAAATTTAAAACTTTATAAACTGTACTTATAGATGTAAAACGCAACCCATTTCACGATATGGTTGACAACTACTGAATGTAATTTTCAATTACCTGGCCTCTATGATTAAGGATCTTTAAGATCTAGACGGATTGAACTCTGCTCTAGATAAATCGACGTAAATGAATCCAGTTAGGTAGTTTGAGGTATTGACCTCAATCTCATAAAATTGTTCATCGTATGCTGGGCTTCCGATTAATCTCTCTCCATTTACCAATCTGGCTTTATTGATGGTAGTTGCCAAGTTTTTGCGGCAAGTTGCTAGGCTCTATAGTAATCTATTGTGGCTTTAATAACCATTTTTGAAATTACTAAATGGCAATCTGCTCCCAACTTAGGTTGGGATAAAACCGGCACTATATAACTCGTATATAAGATCTCAAATGTTTATCGAAAACGAATCAGATGTTTGAAATTTATTCAACAGCTACTTGAGCGTAATATACCCGTTCGGTAGAGTCATACGAGTTTCAGCCGAAACTCTATCATGCATATGATAATACATGTTCAGTTGATACATGTGCAGCTGTACATTTAAACTGATTATTTTAAAGGTATTTTCAAAACGAAAACTCTCAAAATAACTCGAATATTTACGAATTACCGAAGGTCCCGAAGGCCAAGACACCCAGTTTTTTTATAAGATCAAAATCAGTCCAGTCTGTAAACAGGAGGTATTCAAACAGTTTGCATTGTTCTGAATTTCATTTGAAAAATAGGATTACTCGAAGGACAATTTTCAGTGAGATTACCCAGCAAGAACTGGGATCTTTCCAATAAGAACTGGGATATTAATTTATTATTCCAAAGAAGATTTTGGAAAAACGATTTTAAACGACGTTGTTCAAGTCTCAGGCAAGGGTTGGCTCACGTCCCACAACAAAGTAGTGTAAGCCTTTATCAGCCAGATTACATCTCTGATCTATCCATAACGTCTACAAAATCTATGTCAGAGACATGGGGTGGGTAAGCCCTTTCTATGATACATAATCCTCCTATGGAGGTGTTTGGGCTCCATAATCTCCTAGGCCAGTTGACCAGTTATGTGACCAGCCAACTGTTTCTATATTAGGCAATCCACCCGACTGCGACAAAGATTGTTTAAATCTTGCAGATGAATAACTCAGAGATCACTGAATATACATGGAAGTTTGTTTGCAGTGTCAGTTTCCTTATTACATGATAGTAGATGACCAGAGTCATATTAACGCTTACATTCTGCCAAAATTTGGTATTCTTCTGGACCTCCACAGAAAACCATTACTTAATCCTATTACTATAGCTTAGCTTTAAACAACCAGGTTAAAACACCTACATCAACCCATCCGGCGAACTCGATTTTATACAGGAGAACAACGTTGTTACGCAGCACTTGCATTTTTGAGCTACAACACAACACTTGCAGTTTGGGTTAGAGATTGTTAGAGCTTATCATTTAATCTTTATTGCATCTGGCCTGCTTGAAATCTTCCACGTTCATAAGGGAAATTGTTAAAAGTTAAAGTGAGTATAGCGATTACTAAGTTGCTCTCAAAATATTTGGGATTTCATCTTAAATACAACCCATAAAAGAGCTACTTGCTTCAATATAAATTGAGTCAATCAAAATTTGATTTTTCTGAATAAGCTGAAAGCTCAAAAGTTCGACATTGACGGCATGTTTAATCTCATCCTGTCGATTATTCAAAATAAAACTCCCGTTCTACACAGGCAACGGGTTACGAGAGTTCAGCGTGATGCCGTTCGGGTTATGTAATGTTTCAGAAACCTTCTAAAGACTAATAGTGCGTGCGAGTAACATGGAAGTCCTGCTTGGTTTACCTCGATGACATCATCATACTGGGTCGTACGTTCAACGCACATCTGAGCACCATGCTGGTCGAAGTGCTGCAAAGAACTAGGAATACAAAACAGACCACATTGAGCCACATTGTCACAGAGAAGAGATGCATCATGACTCTAGATAATATGCTTACATCAAAACTTTAGAAACATAACCAAATTTTTTGTAATATGTCAATGCAAAGTTCACCTGAACCACTAATTACAACGCGCAATTCAACGCGCCTGTAAAAGCATATCCAGTATCGGACCTGCTACAGTTCAATCAAAAAGGATCGACAAAAATGAAAGAGTGATGGTGTACCTTAGTAACGTGTTGTAGAAACCAGAGCGGAACTACTGCGTTACCAGAACTGAACTATTGTGTTACAAGAAGACAGTTATGAATTTCGACACATATATTTGTGTCCAGCCATTCCTATATATGAACCAATCATGCCACTCTAAAATGGTTGTTCCAGTTCAGATACGCAGCAGGACAAGCAGCAAGGTGAAATGAGATGTTGCAGAACTATCACTTAGTGAAGCATCGTATAAACGTTCGAATTTAGAAGGATAACATTTGACATATAACTGGAGGAGCTGAGTACCAGAAGTACTGCAGGAACTGCACAGTAGAATTACGTCACTTTGAAAACGGAGACAACCATAGGCAATTCATCACTGGTAATGAACTACTTCACGAAGTAACCAAAAGTGCTATCGAACTAATAACAGTAACAAACTTATGGTTGAGTTGTGCAGTACGCTGAACAATAGGAAGTGGCATGGTCGAGAGGTTCAACCGAACCATGGAGAAACATTTGTTGGTGTATCGTAGTGCAGGACACGATACAAAAGGAGAAACGTCAGTCAAAATGTTGTTCGGAAGGGATATCTACCTAGCAATACAACAAAACAGTGCTGAAGAGTTCAACGAAAAATACTTTGTGTTGTTTTACAATCCGAAAAGGATGAAAAAAAAGTCACCAAAGCTACAATCGGTTTGGGAGGGTCCATACACTAACATCAAACGGATTAACAACTCATCGCTACTGAATTTGGAAGGGCCATGAACAAAGATGAAAATTGTACATATTCAAGTTGGATGGTCCTGTTCGTGACAAACGTGCATTAGGCTGGGAGCAGTGTAAAGAATATCCTTATTAATCACTGCAGGTTAATTTTCAAATGGTTATAGTGCGCGGTATATGTAGAAGTGGTCAAAATAGAAGCTAGTTAGAATTCAACCAGCGACTGTGCAATATTTTTATGATGAATTTCAATTCTAGTGAGCGAGAAGTGTTATCTCGTCCATGCCTCATGGGACTGACAGTCACTTTCAGGTTGAGAACTAGTAATGAGATGACTAAAAAGAAATGAGTGGGAGATACCGGATTCGAATCCCAATCTGGAAAGGGATTTTTCACCATCGATCGTTTGGGTGGTGCGATTTGTGGTATGAATGAGCACATCTGCATCCCCTGTCGGTTTGACCTATAGCCGTACATAAAGTGGTATCACAACGAACCATCCCAGGTCTAAGTGTGCGGTAGCAGCCACCCAACAAAAGTTGTAGTGCTCTACACGACCTTGAGCTTAATCCGATGTTTAGATTTAACCTAAGCAGGAATATTACTCGTAAACCATGCGTAACAATTCTCAGTAATCCTTATCGTGCTTTAAGAAGGAAATTCGTATTCGCTTAATTATACGAGTACGTTCACATAAATGTCGAGCAACCCCATAATTATGTCATCCAATTAATTGATGCTAATCCATCTAAGGATATATCTAACGAGTATATAGAAAGATAAGAAATCTTATAAAATTAATCGATTTCACACATCGTGTATCATCCTTTCGTATATACATTATGATCAATTAGATATTTATATCGTTATTCCGAATCTGCTTCCTCCATATATACAATATACATATATGAGTATATGTACGCATGTGTTTGAGCGAGCGTATGTGCCTCTGTGTATGTACCATATATCACATATCATGTGCATATTCTAATTAATCCTTAATTTATTGTGATACACACGAATATGGATCTCGCTTATATCTATACATACAGATAATGTGAGCTTTTTTTCTCCCAATAATGCCGTATACACGCCAGACACAATGTAAGAAGCGACTCGTGTGTGTACGAGTATATATATAGTAAAGTACTCAACGCCGCAAACAACAACATGTCGAAAAGTATTTGTCATTTTCAATTAAATCGAATTTATTGTTCGAATTTATCATAACGATGACGATGCTGATGATTATTGCGTGTGTGGGTAGCAGCCATGTATGGTATATATGATGGAATAAATTGATATTTATGTTATACAAATATGTATGTAACATTTTATGATTTTCTTCGTCGCATGTACATAAGACATATAATATTTGGCAATCTTATTGTTGGTGTGTGTATATAGATGTAGAGATGCTGCTATTTTTTTACGACTGATTACATTATTTTATTGAGCATTTGTTGCCTTCAAGTCAAGCAATCAAATATTATTACTCTACATACTAAACCAGATGAGTAATGTTGGAGGTTTTATGCCTAATCTATATACCATATATATACATACATAAATTATGTTATACAAAACACTGTGTGTTGTGCACTTGAACCGTCTATTGAAATACTTATATTTATTCTCGAAATCAACGTTAGGCAATTGTTATGTTTATGGCGCGTGCTTTCAAAAAGCTCACAATTTTTTCGTATAGCTCGCGAATTTGAATGAAACTATATAGATCTTAGAAGAGGAACATGAGGTCTATCATCAAAAGCCAGCCATAACGTGGTCACTATTGATCCAGCGATGCATCAATGTCAGGTAGCTGCTCTAACGAGCTCAAAAAGTTTGGTTCTTTTGAGTCTCCTAACCCATACCCTGTTGGTGGGGCATCCATGCTTCATGAATATTTCGAACGAAACATGAGACCCATAGCATATACCACCACAGTATCACAGATCGCTGGGCTGACGACCCGCATCCGTAAAAAACCACAAATGTTAAAACTGTAAACAAACTAAAAAAATCGGATACCGCTAAAACAAAAATGGCCCCTCGCTTAAGCACTTGGACACGAGATTGAAGATCGGTACGTGGAACATGCAGTTACTTAAAAAACCTTTGACGGCTAGAACGCTATTGACAGCCTAATCACATGTATGAAAGAGTATCAGCTGAACTCCTAGCGCTCCAAGAAACTCGATGGCCTAAAAGTAGAGACCATATGTGTCCCAAGACTATACATTGCTCCACAGTGGAGATGACCTAAGTAATCTTTGAGTTGGATTTCTCACTGGGTCACAGGTGAAAATCGTGTGTTGAACTTCCAAACAGTCGATAATCGAATGTGTAAGCTTCACTTGCACATAAGATCAGCCAACCTGTCAAAAATATGTCTATATGCGCCCACTGATGGAAGCCAACCCCAAGATAAACACTCATTTCACAATAAGTTGGATAATCCGATGGGCTCTATACCTGAGCACGATGTCAGATTGGTGATTGGTGACTTTAATGCTAGAGCTAGCAGAAATGAAAACGACTTGTGTAATAATATAGATCCGTACTCCCGACATGAAACTGCGACCGAAAATGGAGAAAGAATGATGTACTTTGCGAACTCTCATGATCTTAAAGTGGCAAGCACATTCTTTCCTCATAAAAACATCCATTTGGAAACATGGACACATCCACGGTAAACATCCCGAAGCCAAATTGACCATGTGTTGATTTCAAAAGAGCGGGCTCGGGTTGTCCAAGGCGTGAGATCTTATCGGTCGTCAACAAAATTCGTAGGCAGTGACCATTATATGGTCGATGGAAGTTTTCGTTCAAGTCAGAGGAACAGAGAAATATACAACGTGATTCTCCAGTGAAGGGATGATAAATAAAGAAACGAAACGAAAAGATCTTGTCAGCAACAGTATTTTGCGATCTAATCACCAATCGGATGAAGTGAACAGTGTCTAGTGTATGGGAAGTATTGAAAACCTCGGTTGTCCATTCTCAGTATAGTGAAAACTAAGCCCAAAAATGATTGGTTTGATGAGGAGTGTCGTCTTGATGTTGAGTAGAGAACTATAGCCCACAATGAAACGCAGACTCGGTTTACAATTGTAAGAAGAAACAAAGCAGTTCTTAGTAGGATGACAACGCATTTGTGGACAGAAGAAGCGCGACTGGCGGAATGCTATAAGGTCTTAAGAACAACTCAGAAATGAGCACAATGCGCGTGGTTTCTTTAAAGGAATAACCGAATTGCACCATTCCTTAAGATCTGGGTCAACTGCCATTCGGGACCAGGATGGAAACCTCTGTGTTAACGTCGATGCGGTACTTAATACATGGCGTGAACAGTTATCACAAGCTGTATTTGAATATCCTCAAATACAGACCGCAGAGATGTTCATTGAAGATCCATTTATGCCAATATTCAAGAACGGTAATCGCTTGAAGTGCGAGAATTATTGTGGTATAGCTGTCCTTTGCACAGCATACAAGTTACTGTCATACATTATCTTAGGAAGAATCACTCCTCTGGCGGAGGAAATTATCGGTGACTACCAAAGAGTATTCCGTCTTAATCGGTCCTTCACTGATCAAGTTTTTTCGCTACGGATGATTCTTTTCAAGTATTACGAAACATCTTGCGATGTACACCAGGTATTCCTAGATTTCAAGCAAGCCTATATGACTCGATCAATGGAGAGAGACTGTGGTAGGCGCTTGAATACTTAGAAATACCAAAACAATATGTACATCTGTGTAAAATGACAGTTAGTAACGCAATCACAATGCTGTGTCAAAGTTGATGTCAAAGTGTTCGACAAGGAGATGCGCTGCCGCGATACTTTTTAATCTCATGTTGGAACACAGTCTTCGTTAAAGTGAATCACCTCAAGCCAATATCTTATTCCAAAAATCCTAGCAACTTTTTGCACATGCACAGTTGATATCTCTGTTTGATTGGATTAAATGGCAAGTAATCTTGATCTACTGGAACAGATTTCAGCTTCCGTTGGTCTCAAAATCAACGAGTCCAAAACCAAATAACTGATCTTTGGTTTGAGAGACCAAGACGCAAATGATTTAAACAGTGGTAACCATACGTTTGAAGGGGTAATGAGGCTCAAGTATCTCTCGTTTCTCAGGATAATAGCGTGGGAGAAAATATCAAGGGTCGTCTGGCCGCTGACAATCGAGCAAGATATCTTGATTCCAGAAGTGGACGAAGTGGATATAAACTAGAGGGTGCAAAACCGGAAGGAATTTTGAAAACCGGTTTTTCGGTTTTAACGAAACCAAAACCGGGATTGCGGTTTTCAATACCGAAAATGCAAAACCTTAAATAATTATTCAAATGATTATATTTTTCAAGTTTATCTCACATTTCATACAAAATTTTACTGCATTTTTCATATAAGTCTAACAAATAATACATAGTAGATATTCCAATTAAAAAAGCTTAAGAATTTTTATTGTTTATATTGGAAGTAGGCGCGTAAAAAGCACAAGGCAAATTTTTTAGCAGCCAAAAAAGCTCTCTCAGCTTCTACATTTGTTGACCGGATTGTAAGTAAAGCGTTATAGATTTGCGGTGAATATATTTCCTCTGGTTCCTTCTTCTTCGAACAAGGTCATTTCTTTTTTTAATAAGCTAATATTATATTGTGATTTGTTTGATTTTGTACCGATCTGGCTATCAAGCTTATCTTTCAAATTATAGTTTCCAGATTCTTTTTGTGTCTCTTCAATTTTTTTTTGTATCATCACTATTTTCATTGGTCAAATTTTCATTGGGACTGAATAATCCCAGTTTTTTTTCTACATTCAATAAAAATTTGGTTAGTACAGCTTTGGACTTGTGCTGGAAACGAATACTTTTCATGAAAGGTGCTGAAGTGTCTTCATTTTCTTCAAATGCATGGTGCAGATATTGAATAATATCAGAAAGTTCGGTCCGTCGCTCATTAATACGTTCCTTTATAGCATTTAATAATTTTGTACTTAGTGGTGTGTCTAGCTTCTCAATTTCCTGGCATAAGAATAATGAAATTAGCGTCACTACGCCTCAACCGCTACCTTAACTGGAGTTAAAGTCAAAATAGCCGAAGAAATGATTTTACATTCGTAATCGGAAACACTTTTAAATCTTTTACTGCTTTTTGAATGCAGCCTCTCAGTAAAAGAATCTTTCCATATCATATCAAGTAATTCCATCTAGTTTTACAATCCAGTAATAAAATAAGCCCTTTTCCAAAATTTTCTTTGTCATATTTTTGTAAAATATTATTGGTTTTGGTTTGTGACTTACGAAAGATTTTAATGATTTTACGCATTTTATTCTTCGACTATGAAATTATTGCTTCCGTTTTTAAAATCGTATTCATCTTCCACATCACTATCTGTAAAAATGGGATCTTCTTCAATATATGTTATTTTCTTAATGTATAATATACTAGTAACCGCTAAGTGAATGCCATGAGCAAAACAATTTCTATTATCTTACACATTTTCACCATTATGGACGCGCCTCCGTTGTGAAGCATCTTATGTCATTGTTTAATGAAATATCAAATTCAGAAAGCTTTTGGTTGATAATTTCAACACATTTTGTGGCTGTCATACTTCCATAAATGCGTGTTATTCCCAAATTCCAGGTTTCATTTATAGAATGAAGGTTTATATTAATATATCGATGTTTTTGAGTGAGCTCCATTCATCATATGTACCGCTGAAACCCTTAATTATAGTTTTTTACTCCAAATTCAACGCATTTACACCCAAATTTAACGCATTTAAACCCTTGCGAAGGAATTCGGATGAAATAAACCCTTTGAATTCCATCATAGGCACACATGTCAGCCATCACTCTTTTAAATGCTGTTTTTTTGGTAGTCTTAAAATTTAATTAAAATAAATTTTTTAATTTGAGAATGAGAACAGGAGTTATTGTTAGAGTTGTCCGAGCAGTCTGCACTGGGTTTTTTCAATGTATTCAATGTAAGTATGGTTTTTGCATGGGTATGCAAAGCACTTGTAGAGTCAACCCCAATTTTCAAAATTTTATTGTAGATTATACATTTTGCCAAACTTCCATCAGTTTCTTTTAAAAATATGTAAATGCCAAATGGAAGAGGTGTCTACACTTTAAGGGTGCTTGATGAATTTTAAATTTTTCAATTTAAATACGATTATAAATAATTAATATGTCGACTATTTTAAACATCTAAAATGAGCTACCCATAAAATAGTTTTGTCACTGCAATCGTTAAAATAACACTTCCTAAAGTCAAAACGCATATTCACTTGCTTTTTACATTCGAGGCTTTTTACATTCGACAGAAGAATTATGCGTGTGATATATGGCCCAAAACGCGACGATGATGGCACATACCGAGTTCGTTTCAATCACAAGATCAAGAATTAAATGCAAATTTCTGACATCGTGCTATCGTATTTGAGAAATCAAAAGACAGTGAGTACACTGACTCGGTCTCGTTCTGCGTGCTGATCTGAAACGAATGATACAGCGATCATTAAACGGAGAGCCGCCTTTCGGTAGGCGACAAGGTCGCTGCCAGCGAGCATTGCTCCACGGCGTAGAAAACGATTAGGCATCTTCTGGTTGCTTGCAACAATATAAAGATAAAGATGGCAATAATGACCTTTAAAAGCCAACAAATAAAACTATGTTCATTATTCAGTAGCCAAGAGGCTTCCGTATCGACATGTTCCATTAGCCTTGATTCATGCTTCGGTGCATATCGTTTATTTCGTGTTATAAATCTGGAATCTCTAAATGCAAATCAAATGCAAATTTCGAATGTATCAGGCTGCATTGACTATATTCCGAAGTATACCTTTTTCTAGTATTTGGTTGCATATGCATAATTTTGACCCTCGTCCAACTAGCCGGAACCACTGCCTATATTTAAGATCAAGCTCGTTTCTTATCTTCTTCACATCCTCTTTCCGTTTAAACTTAACATCCAGTCTCATATCCAAGTATTTAGAAGAGTTATCGTTCGGCACCATCCCATCGGTTAAGCTGATTGGCGGCTGATTAACCACTTTGTTCACTGGCCAATTTCATCACTTGCAACTTGAGGTTTATTCGCCGCCTCTTCTACAGTTTTCCCCGTTGCTATTATAGCGGTGTCGTCAGCGAACGTTCCTTTGTTTACGTGGTCGGACTGTGGTATGTTTTACATAGTAGGTATAAGACTGGGCCCAGAACGCTGTCTTCAGGCACTTTGCCCTTACCTCTCTCAGCCTACAATACTCATCTTATTTTAAAAAGCCTTTTCGATACAATCTTCTCAAAAGATCAACATGTGGTCCCGAACATAACATTTAGTTTATGTATTAAACCTTCGTATCATACCTAGTAGAAAGCTGCTGCCACATCCAGAAATAAGATCGAACAAATTTGTTTATCTTCTAACGCCTACATATTTAATATCTGGAATTCTGTGAACCTGATCAATTGTTGAATGTTTGCATCTGAATCTTAATTGGTGGTTCGGTATTAGGTCTCTTCTTTCTATTATTCGCTTCATTCTTCTCAAGAGTAGTCTCTCCATTAGCTTTGAAATGATAGAGAGAAAGGATAACGGATGATATCATTGGGCGGTTAACAGGCAGTTTATTGCTGTTATTAGATTACGACATGTTGGTAGGCAGAAGGAACAAGTCGTAATCTAATAACAGCAAAAAGCGAGGAGATTTGTTTAGAGATAGCTTTGTTTGGTAGTTGCTTTAGATTTTCTCCCGTTAAAAAGGCAAAACCCAGGAGTCTTTGCTGACTTCACATTGAATTGTATTTCTCTAGTAACATATATCTCAGAGGATCAGAGGAATTCTACTCTCATAATTATTGCTTCGATTTTCGATTATTATATCCGATTCGGGCTCATTCGATTGGAAAATATCAGCCAGATGATTAGCAAATTTTTCAGCTTTTGATTTATTATCCCTATAGCTCACGAGCCATCACTTCGGTTAATATGAAGGGTCTACGTAATTGGGGTTATAGTCAGTAGTTGAAAATACGAAGCGGTCAATTTTCCAAGATACAAAGAAAACGACTTTTCATTTAGCTTCTGAATTTCTCACTTAAGCTGTGATTTGTTATTTGGAATCGTCTTGTGAGATGGACTCTTCGTTTGTTGCCATTTTCTTCAAGCTTTCCTTTTTCCTAAAATGGGATTCCGAATTTCTCTTGGATAACTTTTACTGATGGTTTTAGATATGGTTCCATTTATTTATTCCAAGGGGCTATCTGAATGATATCAGAGAAGTTTTCTACCTCTTCTTCTAGTTCCTGTACCGTTTTACTGCTGTTTGTAGGTTAATCTTGCTCTATAATTCAGATCTGAAGCTCTACTAATCAGTTGCTTTATTGGCAAGAGTTGGTTGTCTTTAGATAACTTTAAAAAATGTTATCAAAGTCGAATTCAAACGCAACAGTGTATTATTGCTAAGCATGTGGCAACCTACATTACAAAGTAGCAACATCGGCAGATTCTGGTTCGAAAGGTGAAGACATAATCTACGAAAAAGCTCAATCCACTTCTGAAAAAATCTCGATGTGTCTGCCCATAGTATGGGGAGCATATTAAAAAATGAGCTACGATTGAAGCCCACAAAATACAAGAAATGCAAGATTGAACAATTTTACAAAAAGCAGGTCCAGAATTTGGTATTTGCTGATGACAAAAAGTCCGTTAAACAACGTTTTTTACAAGAAAATTTAACCAGCTTCATTTCTACACAATGGCAACCAGCCCTCTGATTCATGCTGCCGGCTAAAGTATTAACTAAAATTTATGAGACGATACGACGCCTTTTATAGATTATACTTCATCGAAAAAAGGACAAAATACGATCATACCACATTCTTGCAGCTTGTTAAGACTTGTTGGACAGAATCAATGCTATTATCTACCTGAAAAACGGTAGAGTACCTCCCAAACAGGATAAATAATACCACCTTAAGATTTAGCTATGTTATAAAATGGCAGCAGCCAGATATAATAATACCTTCACCGAAGCGAGAAGTTGAGCCTAGTTTTTCTTTTCCATACCATAGTGACCGAAAGCATTTATCAAGTTATTTGTTGGATTACCTCCCTCCAATTTTGATAGTGTCCAGAAGGGCTAAATTAACTGTCGCTGCCTTATACCCGAGAAGATATATGGGCTACACACCTTGTGATCCAAAAATCAAGAAGTATTAGACCCACAGCCATCTCAAGACTTGCAGCGGGTATGGTGACACATAGCTCTCACACTACCAAGACAAACAAATCTTCAAGGCTCAGAGGTTGCCCACAAACCAAACTCAATGTTCTAGGCCATCATATAACCTTTACTTATAGCCAACATACGCGACTCGGTTTCAAGCCCCATGATTTGATTGAAATGACTGTTTGCATTTCCAGTAAGTGTTACATGCTTTATAGCATTTATCGTCTATGTGTTTTTGCCAGGTAACCTTCCGATTTAACCGAGCCCCAGATACTTCACTTCGGAAGAAATGAGCAACATTTTTTGGAGGGTTAAAATTTTTCAGAGTCCTTGGTCTTGTGGAAAGAACCGACTCAATTTTCCTAGAGATGACAGCTAAACCCTGTTCACTACAATTGGAATAGCGCAGTGAGTTGTCCACAATAACGCAGATAGAATTCAATCCTTTTCTTACAATCATCGCGGCCATATCACTTTCTTAGTCTGCTGTAATTCTCTTTCACGTAAGTATGGCATTTAACCACAGAACAAGATCTGGAGGAGCTGCAGTAGTTATTGCACTGAAGAAAGATGTCAAGAAAAACCCCCAAGGCAGAAGCTTTTGCGTCCACCGATATGACTTCATGGAGGGCTGTTTCAAACATTTAACTAGGAAAGGGGACAGGCTTATCAGTCAAAAACATTTTGCATGGTTATATCTATATATAGCCTTTTCATCCTTCGAGTTGAACACTATCTTGACTTTTTTCAATTATCTCGGAACGTATCACTAACTGATTCTTAATATATACGTAAGGGCTAGGTCCCGGTAATATCTCATTAGGACTTGGTGCTTTAAATTTGGATAAATAACCGATGTGTGCACTAGTATAGGCCAAGGATCGACTGAATAAAAATGCTGATAAATTACAGTCCTAAGACTATTTTTATTGACATCAAGTCCCACCATAACATTAGCATTTGCGTATGATCAGCTTGATATCGATATAAGACTTATCGATAGATGATTCAACTCGTTGGTTCTGCACGCTGTCGGAAATCATAACGAAGCAATAGTGAAGTCTCTGATTATGGTAAGGGCCATTTCTGAAAATAATTATCTACATTGTTTTTTGGAAAAGTTAGTTGGTCTTCTAAAACCATGTCGATAGGCAACCACATGTAAGTTGTCACGAACTAATCAGCCCTAAAATCTAATTGCAACCCAAACTGCGATAAACAAGAAGAGCAGGCATTTAGTTAAAATTAAATGCATGGGAGGACAACACCATTTCTATTCCTCCAAGGTGGATTTACCATCTATGACTAAACTAGGGATGTACCCTTACAGATTTTTCTACTGTCATAAATGGACTATATTTTGTAAGCTGTTTGGCTATTAAACCAAGAAGTTTTGGTAGGTAATAGAATCGGACAAATTCTTCGTACGTTTCCAATTTGGACCACAAGAGTGATTTAAATACTCACATGTTATATGATAGAAGAGATAACATTGGGCTAAAGACACGCTTCCAAAGGAGAAGCATTCTGTCACTTTCGAAGTTCCGGAAACATTACAAATTCCGAAACAAAACCAATCCCAATGGCGTGAGTTCGATTAAAGAGTATTATATGCAGAAAATTATATGCATCAAGTATACTGCGTCGCCGCGGTCTCGAGTTCGATTCCCACCGTTGACCCTAAAAATTAACATACAACCGGTTGACATAAAATCGCGTTTGTGTGTAAAAACAATCCTTGGGCTGACTACCTACAATGTGCACCAATCGTTATATAACTGGTTCGTAAGGTCTCAGTTGAGACGCGGTAAGGGCTGTTTACTGCAGACTGCTCCTAAGCCATAGATTTATAATTATTGCATCATCACTATTCTATCCACATTAAGTTTTTGATCACGGAACAAATTTCGTACTTTCAAAGAGCTTAAAAGCTGCAAAGCTGACCAAAAGGCTGCAGCACTCAATACAAAGTATACCATTTTCACCAAAAAAAAATCTTTAAACATATCGAAACATATGAAAAGCTTAAAGCTGTTCCAAAAATGTGTTACCAAATCGATTAATGTATTATGTTGTTTGTTGTGTCCCTCGGGTTACAACATAATTTATGACACACCGATAGAACATGAAAAAATCAACACAAATCTACTCGATTTATATGTAGATTGTGTCAAATACAAAGTCAAACAGTCTAGTATATGAATGTATGTATGTCTGTATATTGCCATTAGGCAGACCTAAAATTTATGTACCATGCACAGGCAAACTGAACCTATATGTACATCCACCTTCGATATGTTTATAACCGTAAACACGACACATATAAGGTAGAACTTATCCTAATATCATATGCATCATATTTCCCAGGTGCATAGTCTCAAGTATTTTTTTTTGTCTTCGTATTTTCAGAGCTTTTTTGTACATACATACATGTATATGTAGATATGAGATACATGATAACAAGACGATGTGTATCTATACAGTTTTTTATTGCAAGCTTTTTTATTAATTTATTATTTTTTCTTCTTATTCGAATCTCATATATTCAAAAGCTCATATATGTATGCTATATATATATATATATATATATATATATATATATATATATATATATATATAATATATATATACCCGACATGATAATGATAAATTCTGGTATCTTACAATATCATGTTATGTTCAAATGTATACCATCTATTCTTTATGGGTTTAAGATGGTTTATGAGTTTTATATTGTGTGCATTTAAAATTTATATGAGACATTTTACAACTATCAAATTTGTTGCAGTTTGGTGCTTTTCAGTTAAAACTAATCTGGTTAAAAAAAAAACTTTTTACGATTGAATATATAAAATCAGACTGAGGGATCTATAATGCCATCCAAGCTCCCGCAACGATTAATATTATTTATAAACTGGTGTCAAACCTGTCGAAGCATAAATATTAATTTTAAATTAAACCAACCACCTATATAGACGCAGGCATTTCAAAACTATATCCGATAAACGTAAAAAGTTTTCGTACCTCCCAACCCTCCAAACAAACTAAAAAAACAAAATTTGTCAATCAACATTACACTCTAACAGAAAACTAATTAAAAGTTGAAATGAAAAACAAGAACATTTTCACGGAATTATTTGTTTTTTGTTTTGTCATAAACAAACTCAACAATACACAAAATAATACGAAAAGCTTTATGCCAATTTATATACTTGAAGAGGGATAGAGTAAATGCAAACACAAAAAGTTTTCGCCAACATGCTCACCCAGGTAAAGAAAAAAGTGTATATAAAATCATAAGATTATATGTTTGTCTTATATAAATGTTAGTTCTACTCGTATACACGCATACATGCTCGTATTTGTTGTTCTTAACCCCGATTAAGGTTAGTTTTATAATACTGTGTACACAGAAGTTGTTTGAGCGTAATGAGTGATTATGCTGCGGGTCGACAGTAAATCGAGGGTGTATCTGTACTTTAACCTATAATTGATTTGAAACGATCAGTGTTTTAGGCTGTAAGATGCAGATCTGTTGAAAAGCTGGATGAGGGTCCCAAGTTCACACTTACGATTAGCTCCGTATCTAGTAGCACCATTTTGAAGTGGCCAACGAGCAGCTATTGTTTGCCAAAAACTACCACACCTTTTCCTTGGTCTGACACCAACAATTTCGAAGGTGACGTCTGTTATGAAGTCAAAGACAACGAAATGTCAATTATTATGTAATCTCGAGTGTTGAGTACTTTTTAAAGAGCATGAAAAACTGGATAAAATGTAATCCTCATCACTTTTCGAGCAAATGTGGGTTATGGTTTGGATAATGGTATGCTTAGAACTTCGAAATCAGTCTTCGAAGCTCTGTCGTTATCGAGCAGGCTTTAGATATTTTGAAAAATACCATAACTTGGAATTAACGGCAGATTGGTAGGAAGCCAAAAGGTACACTTTGACATGAAAAGGCCATCTGTACCTAAACTAAAAGCACTTAGTTCAACTGAAGACTATAATTCCAAGCAGCATAGAATACTTATCTAGATCTACACTAGGCATCCAACATCTAGGAAACAGTTTAACCTTTACGACTACTCTTGTCACACAGAGTCTATGTGGAATACTTTCAAACTAGTGGTGTCCAAATCTACCAGTCACTTCACAATACTACCAGACTTGCTTGAAAAACGCTAGTCAGCTTCTTTAAGAAAAATTGTCCACTGCAAAACTGTAAAATATTCGAGTTCAAGAAAAATATTCAGACTGAAAAGACAGAATGGAGATCGTTCTGTGAGGAAGAGGTAGTATTTGGCAAACACTTGATTGAAGAAAGCTCTATGTGGATATAGGAAAAGTCATTTTCCGAAAGAGAGGATTCAAATTCAGAAGACGAATATCATCTCTCAAAAAAAGTAATCTTTAAACGTTACGGTCCTTTGCCACATATATCTGGTGTCGGAAAAAAAGCAGAATCGGAAGAAAATCTTTAGACCACCTGCAAAGTTGTGTTTGTCTGGGCATTGTAGTTATATATGCATATCACAAAAAATGTAGCTCTCGAAATGGCGGTGAGACTGTAACCGGTTGATATTTTTATCAGAATATATGTGCAACTATTACAGACGGAAAGTATTTACAATAAATATTATCGAAAGGTAGTAGGTTAGGTTACGTTAGGTTAGAGTGGCTGCTAATGCACACTTAGACCGTTGCCGTTCCTTTGTGATACTACAGGATCTTAGTCTCCTACTCCTAACACTCTATTGGATTCATCGAGCTACTAATGTAGCGTAAAATGTCCCACAAGTTAATATCTGCAAGATCTGAAAGGTTGTGCATTACGCACCTACCTAAGTGCAAATGCTTTTTTAGTGCCAGTGCAGAACAAGAGCACAGGAAGTGAACAAGCGTCTCTTCCTCCTCCTCCTCGTGCATACAGCTTCTACATAAGTCATTTGTTTCTAGACCCAGCCTTCTCGCATGTTCACCGAAAAGGCAGTGTCCCGTTAATATTCCTACTATCCTTCTTAGATCTCTCCTCTCCAGAGTGATTAAGGTCTTGGAGCGATTCAAATCCAGCATTGGCCACATTTGTCTCGCCCTCTCGCATGTGAGGGTGTTGGACCACCTCTCCAGTGCTAAAGCTTCTGTCCTTTTCCTCAGAGTCAGTCTAAGCTCCGCTGAAGGCCTTCTCACATTGGCCCTTTCAGGCTTCAGCTGAAGAGTTGTACTTAGCTAGTTCGTCTGCCCTGCAGTTACCCTCGACGTCAAAGTGGCCAGGGACCCAGATAATCTGAATATTGAAATGCTCACTCATCTCGTTAAGAGACGAGTGGCAATCCAATGCCACCCTAGACTTCAACAGCACTGCTTCCAGCGATTTGATAGCCGCCTGACTGTCCACATAAATCGTGATATCCTTCTTGGATATCACGTTATGCCTCAACCAGCTCAAGGCTTCCTCAATCACAATTATCTCCGCCTGGTACACACTGCATTGGTCAGGGAGACGAACGGAAGTGCTTATATATATAATGCTCCACAGAACAGCCCAGCTCCAAGTGTTTCCAGTGCTAGCTTATTCCCCCAGAATTCTCTTGAAGGTATTAAGGTTTGAAAACCTTTTTCGAAGCATAATATCGGTGTAATATAATCAAGCATTTAACTATTCCTGGGTAGGTTATACTGTCATTACCCACCACAGTTTTAACATATCAAACCGTATTACTAACACACAAAATCCTATAGGGAGTGCCATTTTGTTCGCGGTCCGATCCAGGAACATTCTAATATTCTATACAGGCTGGAGAACCAAAACCTGTAACTAAGGACTGATGTATCTTCCATGTCCAAAAGAGAAACCGAAATATTCACATTAACATATACGAGCCATCTGTACCTCAGCTAAAAGGATATAAGTCCAACTAGCATAGAATACCGCTCAAAATTTTTTCTGGGTATCCCAAATGTATGTTGGACCTTTTTAACATCCTCGAGGCAGGAGGTAATTGACTTTACTCTTGCCACCCAGAATCTTTGCCACCCAGAGGCTGACCTCCACCAGTCACTCTTCCAACAAAATAGCACAAAACGCTACTTAGCTTCTTTAAGAAAATGTGATTATGAGATAACTGTGATGTGGCATTGATTGATAGCTCAAGCACTGGATCAACCAGCTGTTGAGACGTTGAGTCTCTTTGAAATATTTATGTATTCTGTTGATGTGTGGTTCGCTAGGCCGGTTTTGATCTGGTGACGTCATTGCTTGGCTATGTGATCGAAATCAAATTCATCTCATCAGGCATATGCAACCGCACTTGATGTATGTTGCATTTTGTGTGTACATATGTTGTGATTCTTTGTTACAACAGTGCCGATAATTTAAATGGAAATCTCTTCATGAGGAATTGGGCAGTCTCTTGACAACCACTTGACTTAAGAGACTATTTGGAAATAGAAAAACCCATTTTCCAAAAATTAGGATTCAAATTCAGAAGACGGGTATCATTGGTGAGTGTAACCTGACAGCCAAGGTGGTGACTATAGACAGCTTCCAACCTATAAGTCGGTCTTTTTTTGTACTCAAATGCTAGATATTTAAGGAATATTGCACTAAAATGAAATCCCATTTATTTCAAACACAATGTATGCCAGAAAGGTAAATCTCTTGAAACGGGACTGCATGAAGTCACTGGAAAGTTTACTGGATATCCGAACAGTCGTAGTATCCGGATATCATAAAGGAGATATCGTGGTGATCAGTTTTGAAGCTGGATCAGAGAACCAAGTTTGCCACTTGCGATTAGCTCATTAACTCGTATCACCTATTTGAGAAGACCACCTACCACGCCCTCTAAGGTACCAAAACAAAACATAGAGTCAAGAAGTCAAAGGTACCCTGGAATAATGGCCCAGAACCGGAAATGATTCTGAAACTGAATTTAACCGTGATTTACGAGCGCCGAGTGCTTGTCAAAGTTCATAAATACCTTGAAGCAAATGAGCAGAAAAGTTCTAAAAACTGAGATATTTTGAAGAGGCTGGAGAACCAAAACTCGTGCCATGATTTAAAATAGCTGATAAGGGTTGAGCTGAAATATTATCGCCCACCATCACGTCTTGGTTGAAATGTTTGGTAAACGATGAACTCGATGAACAACACCTGAAATACCTCAATACATTTAAATGAATGCATCTTCATGATTCATGAACCGTGGGTTCGTGGGTATAAAATAGGACTCAATCCAGAGACCTGGACAAACGGTACCTGCACAAGATGTAGTCATTGTTTATGTAAACAATAATCACAACAGTGTATTAAGCGTGCGGTTCTATATCTGCCTACTTTCCATAAGATTCAAATCTTCATCCCCCTACTCAAGTGTTTATTAAGGCTGTAGAGTACACAATCCGCAAAGCCGGATGCGAGGCAAACACATATGGTATAAGCTGGGAAAGCTCGGATAATAAATCGAAGGAGCTCTCTCTTCTGGAATGCTAATAATCATCTGATCTTGCCATCATACATTTAAAAAATAATCCAACTATTCATCCTCAAGACAGGAAACACAAAGTGCTATCTTGCCTCGATCTCCAGCAGTCATTTCGAACTTCCACGATGAAAATCAGAAGCGTGGGGCATTGGAAAAAAGCGTAGCATGAAATAGAACTACTTAGCTCTTATAAGAACACCTGCTCTGTTTGTAACCCTTAAGGAACTGGGACAACATGGTGAACTAAGAGATTGGAACTTTGAGGCAACAGACAAGAATAATAATTAGTAACAATCTATTAAATTCTCTCGAGGGTTTAACAGAGTACAAAAAATGTATTTGTAGTGAAAAAGACAGAATATACCGCTCTCTGTGACAAAGGGGAAAGTCTCTTGGCAACCGCTTGACTTAAGAAAGCTCTATGTGGAAATAGGAAGCTCAGTGAGGATTCAAATTCAGAAGACGGATATCATCAGTAATTGAAACTTAACAGCCAAGGTGGTGACTATAGAAAGCTTCTAACCTATAACCCAGAGGACAGTGGCATAGGTTGGAAGCTTTCTGTACTTAAGTGTTAGATATTTAAAGGATAGTGCACTTAAATGAAATCCCATTAATTCCAAACACAATGTATTCCAGAAAGGTGAATCTCTTGAAACGGCACTTCATGATGTCACAAGAAAATTTACTGGATATGTAAACAGTAGTTTGGTAAAGTAAGGAGTTTGAAACCTTGAAGCCTGTACCACCTACACGTTACAGCTCTGTGCCGCATATATTTAGCGTCCCTAGATTATAAGTAGAGTCGACAGGAAACTTTTGACCAACCTTCAAAGGCTAGTTTGTCTGGACATTGTGAGAGCCAATCACATATAACAACCACACAAGATGGACAGCTATTATAGTCGGGCTTATGTTGTGCTTTCTAGGGATGTACAAACGACATTTATCCTAAAGATACTGAATCTTGGCCCCCATTCAAAGATCTAGCAAATTTCACGAAAATTGATCGTTGGCAAAAAGATGTCACAATTGGCCAATCGAGCCTGACTGACCGAAAAACAGGAATGAGGTTAAAATAAGAATTGGGAATGATAAGACTCTAAAACAGAGATAGTAGAGATAAAATGCTCCAGAAAAGGCCCTAGACTGAGACTGTACGAGATTAAAAGTTAAATGTTACCAAATGGAAAATATACCTTTAACTGTTCCACTGTACAGCCGTTGTAATTTTTAAACTGCGATATCATAGCTTGCCCACAATACTCAGTTAGGATCTATAAGCTATCTATAACTGTAGAAACAATGATTCAAAATGGAATCTTTATAAAATCTAAAACAAAAGGGTTACTTGACTTGGAGTTTACTTTTGGTTTTAGTGTATTAAGCGGAACGTTACTATTCTCATCCACCGACCAGAAATAACAAACGAAAGGTCCATTTGGATATTCATCTGTTCAAAACTAGCACATAATTATTGCTGAGTAGGTTACTGGTAGTCATCCACCCTAGCTTTAGCACATCAAACCTTATATGTGAGATGGCTGGTTGGCGTCATATGATGACGAACGAAACAAACTTCGACAAGGATTTGCAACGCTAACCTGAATTTTTTGTCAGCATCAACAGTTTGAAATTCACATTTGATGTAAGAACAGATTTTCTCTCTCTGAGATGTTTGCTCATAGGTAAGGTTAGGTTGTTGTGGCTGCTATCGTACACTTAGACCGGTGATCGGTCCGTTGTGATACCACTTTGTCCGGCTAGAAGTTGAGCTTCTAAAATTATTTAATTTGCCGAAGAAATTCCTTACAGCTTAGACATACGTTGCGATTCAAAGTTAAAATTCTTTCGCGAGATCATCCAGTTCATCGAGTCTGAGGTACTGCCAGTAGTAAAACGAAACGATGATTTTATCTTTCGAGGAATTATTTTGCCAGTAAAATTTGTTATTCCTTCTTCGACTGAACTTTCATTCAACCAGGGAGAATTTTAAAATCTTACTAATATTAGAAGATAGGTGGCAGCAGTTCAAATGTTCTTTTCAGACCTCTTTTTGTTCTTTCAAGACTTCTCTGTCCAGTCTGTCTTGCACACGTAAGCTAAAGTGTTCGAGCGCCTTTCATATTATCATCGCTGCACTTTACTGGGATTGTCCCGACTTGATCAGTGACAGTAAATAGTTGCAACACTTGCTCCTATAAATTTAAAAACAGATAGCTTTAGTTATGATATACGAGCTTAACTCTTTTATATAATCCTTATCAACTTTAAGTTTCTGCTAAACTCGATAGTATTCTTCTTATTAAAAAATTAAAGTTTTTCCTCCGTAACCCATATACGATAACGAGTTTTTTTGGGCTTTATGAAAGCTTTCGAAAAATATTCAACATAAACATCCCGAAAATAACAAAAGTTCTACACCATAAAACAACCGAAAAAACCTGCGAAACAGAAAGCTTTTTGTTTTATTATCATTTTATTTGATTTTGTGTGCTTGATAACAAACAGAGACTACATATATACACATACACAGCCATACATACAAACGGAAAAAGCTTAAATTGAAGAAAGGAACAAAAAAGTCTTTTATTTTATTATTTTTTGGTTGTTTGATAAAATATTTATTTTTATGTTTCTGTAGCAAAAAAAAAATTGGAAATTTTTTCACCATAAAAGCATGAAATAATCTATATCAGAAATCAAGGCAAGATAACAAAAAAATAAATAAATTAATAACAACAACAAAAATTGTTTGTCAATAGTGGAAAAATAAATACTGCAGCATAAAGCTTTTTCATGTTCACAACATAAATATTGTTTATTGTGTTGATGTACATTAGAAACATTAATATTATTATTGCTGCCGTGCTAATTGATATTTTTGTGAAAAAGCACAACACAGTTATATTGAGTCGAAAATTAAACTTTCAAAGCTGTCAGTTGGTCTTTTAATTGCATCTGATGAACTTAATTAATTTTCCATTTGCTTTGTCGTATATAGATGCTGAAATTATTTTTAAACTTTATTTGCATGCCTTAAAGCTTTTAAAATATTAAAATTTTAAATCACAACTCGAGGCTCGGGTACAATATATAATTGCATCCTTAATAATTTTCTGGGTATTTCTTTTTGAGGTCATTCAGCCACGTTTGGTCCATTGTGACATTCTCTCCTAGACGTATCCTGTTTGTTGACGAAAGCTGTTTGTACTTCGAATGAAGCTTTAACAGGAATCGAGATACAAAGCAGTCTATGCGAAGAGTATGAAAGACCAGAACACAAGAGGTGTTCAACAATTTCTTTTTATCCTCCTCCATAATGTTCGCAGTTTGCGTTGTTCCGAATGTTCATTTGGAATTTCACAGGGAACAATGTTCCTGTAGAATACCCAGCAAGATCCTCAAAATGCGTCTATTATAATACAAGAAAGATTGGGAGCTTTGCTTATGTATTGCTCCCAACAAGTTGTTGGTTAGACGACAAGAGATAAATTATAGACCATCAGAGGTTCAACAAAAGTGGAGATGGACCCAAACAGACTTATTTATCAGCCAATTGGGTTCCTTTGATATATCCAGTCAAGTTTAGCAAAAATTAACGCCTGAAAGGCCCTGTCGTACCTACCATGGGGAATAGACATTCTCACCTATATAGTATTTTTATCTTGTTTAACCCGGCACCAGCCAGATAATACTGGTGGTGAAAGAATACTGATCCATCAGTAAAGATCAATATATTGTCACCGGAGAGGTAGGATGTGCTGTTGTAGTCCCATTAGTGCTTTAAGGTAATAGTTACACGAACATATTTCCCGAGAACGTACTTCTATACCACAGTATCCCACGGTATATATTGACCCACCTTTCTCCATATTTCGAAGTGGCTACAAATCTTTAATAGCTATTTGCATGTGATCATGTATAGTTTTTCCATATATTTACCAACTACAGATCCGTTGTCGTTCAATTGGACTAAAAGTAAGTTGACCGCAAGAGTTAAGACAAAACTGCACCCGGAAAACATCTATTTCTGGCAGTCACCGTAGTCTTATCACAACCCAAGACTGCAGTAATTCTCGCTAAAGAACCTATCAACTAATCGCTCTAAACATTTAAGTAGGAACGAGGACAGGCTTATTATAGGTCGAAAGCTTTGTGCCTAGTAATATTTACGATTTACCCTCTTAGGGATGGATGAATACTACCCTGACTATGATTCATGATTTTGGAACGTATCTAAGTTGATTTGAAGATATATGCAATGAGGCCTAGGATGATTTAAGGTTCTTCCTGTAGGAGTCCCGAAATTATCTCTTCTGGGCCTGGTATTTTAAATTTCACGAAAGAACCGAAGTCACCACCTCTATCGCCATCTCTGAAACTTGGTCCTTGGTGTGGGAATTGACTTCCATTTAGTATAATCCCCAGAATTATCACTTTCGGAAAAATGAGTTTTTATTTCCTCTTGTCGATAGTGACCTTCATATCATTTTGTTGAAAGTTTTCATGAAATATCTGCTTCCACACTCACGTCTTCTCACCCAGTTCTCGGGTCCACCATGGTGTCTCAGTTCTTTTACGCTAACTTAGAGGACAGTTTTTCTTATATGCGCTAATGCGTAATACATTAAGCTCGTCAAGTGCCCTTTTCATTCTTTCCCACGTTCTTATTTTCATTACTGAATATAGAAGTGACTGGTTGAGATGGAGCTTATAACGTTTCCAATCAGTGTTTCTTGAGCTCCCAAAAACTCTTATTTTTGGTTTATCGCTTGTAGTAGAGTAGGAGTAGGAATCAGAATAGTCCAAATGTCCTTATGCTTTGACAAAATATCTTCGACAAAATTCTTTCGAATTTCATTGTTTCAGTTTCAAATTGTTATGTTGTTCGAATGAGAATCCGGGAAGTAGCCGACCGGTTCGGAGGATTTTGAAATCAAATTTCGAAGAGAATCATAGAGATATCTTTTGGACTCCTTTCAAATCGGTAGTAGTCCATTCTTACTAATTCTACTGACGCTGGGTACTCTATAATTCCACGATTGAGTTACATTCTATAATAAACATCGGATTATCTGTGCAGTTGAATAAAAGTGTCAAGAAAGAACTAGCACACCCATGCCTTAACCTTATAACAGTCATCATATTCAATCTACATTTACGTGGATAAGAATTCGTCTAGTCATATATAGCCGAAGGAACGGCCTTTCGGTACAATAATATGAAAATCATCATAATCAAGAACCTCATTAATTCATCCTTCCTTTATCACTTCTTTTTTCTCTTTCCCAGACATAACGTTGTCCATGTAGCAATAACTTTTAACAACGTAAGCGTAATAATTATCACGAGAAGAGAAAGCGCAACGGATTAGAGTCTGTTACATATCCTGAGTAAATTATTTTGAAAAAAAGCTCTTCGTGTTTTTTAACTTCAAAATCTGTTTTAGAGCCGAAGCCCTGCTTATATAATCTAATCATCATATTCTTCCACTATCAGGCTTTTGTTTTGAAGATTGCTTTAAGATTGCAACACTCACACTGCTTCAGTAGCGGGTACCATAATCTAATGTTAATCGGAAACTGCCAACAGAATTCACCATACTGTGATCTTGCTGTCATCAAATCAATACCCAACCGTTCCCTTTATAATGCTCATACTAAAGTATCAGTCTCATTCAATATAAGAAACTTACCTATTTATACAGTTCGTGAAAAATTATGGCTCGCGGTAATTTAAAGATTCATAATTTATTTGATGAGTAATTGCATATTTTATCTGTTGAAAGGGCAAACCAGATGAATGAAATAACTCATCACGACTCAGGAACAATTCATGTGCAAAAGCTTAGTTTAAAGCTTAAAGCAATTAACCTACGCAAGTTTAAATAACCTCTTCCCTATCCCTATACCATCTGTTCAGTATACATATTGATTGATTGATACGACTGCAGGACCAAGCGCTAGGTAATTCCCGGATAACGCCTGGCCCATTCCTACAGTCGTTTACATAAAACGATAGGTAAGGATGGGAAGGTATGTTAGTAAAGAGAAAACGACCCGGAAACAACCACCTGGACAATCGTTACTAAACTACTGTTAGCAGACAATCACAAGACAATCACAATTCTAATCTACTAATCTGCAATCGCCAATCAGCATTCTCCAGTGGACTACCCATTCGACTCAAAAACACTACCCATAGTGGAACTACCCATCTCCACTTATCAAATACATTTTGGCAATCAAGCCGCCATCCTCCGCAGCTATTATGAACCAAAAAGTAAATTCCACCTCTATAAACCTCGTCCAGGGCACGATGCCTCCGTTCTACCGTACAACACTCCACGACGCATCTCTCAAAAGCACTTCGCAAAGTCTACCCGTCACAGCACCAACCTCGCTGCCAAGCAGAAATCCACTTCTGTGACCCTTACACATCTCAAACTCCCCATCATTCAAAGCCTCTGAAAACCCTCTGGTCATGCTGGCCGGTGTTTCCACTACAATCCGATGCACTCAATGATGCCAAGCTCACCCCGACAATCCTCCCCTAACATCGGGTTCCCATTCAATCGGTGTATCATATGACAATACGCGAAAGCCAACTTAGGTACTCCGTTCTACCTCCAATTCGAATCCTACGCCACCGTGCCTACTACCTTTACAACCTCGCACTCGATCCAGCTATCCAGGATGTATCCACAAACAACGCGAGCACGTCATCCACACATCCGTGCCAATATTTGATAGATATATTGATGACATATACTTATATTAAATACATCAAACATTGGCATATATATGTGACGACACACTCATACCGTTCACAGGCCCATCCAGACAACCGGACCAAATTCAAAACTATATAAATAATACACACGAAAACACAAAATTCACATTAGGAACAGAACAGAACAACCCAATCAACTTTCCGGATCCAACTATCAAAAACATCGACAACAAATACACATTCAAAACCTTCAGAACCACCCATACCAGCACAAAACCGCCGCACACAACCAAACGACACAACAACCAAACAAGATTCTGATGTCAAAAAAAGACTATCTAAACGAACCCAAGACCATCAAACACATCGTACTCAAAAATAGCGACACCGCACGGCCAAAGTCGACGAGACAAATAAAAAATACATATTCAAAACCAATCACCAACAGAACACTACGCCACAAGAGCCAACGCATCTAGATAACACCCAAAAACTTTGGATATAAAGTTGCATATAAAACGCACAACAAATTAGAATATCAAACCATTACAATCATTAAGTAACATTACATCTTACAGCGGAATCCACAAATTAACATAATCAGACTGCCCATCACACCACATAGGGCAAACCGGAATATCTTTTAAACCACGATTCAACGAACATACAAAGGATATCGACAAAATGAGAACTGAATCAAAACCTGCTCCTTACATCAAGAAACCACAGCACAACTACACAAATATGGATATAAACCTAAAAATTCCATACAAGATGAAAAAAGCAACCAAATGAACAGGCCAGAAGAATTTCAAACACACCGCCCAAGTGGCGCAGTGGTTAAAGCTGTGGCAGTTGGAGCGGGAGGTACCAGGTTCGAATCCCGATAGGGGCAGGTTGCAAAAGGGATTTTTCACCACTTGATTACGATCGGTGGTGTGAATGAACACAATTATGACCCCCTGTTGGAGTGCAGAATCCATGGGCCGACCCATCTTCCATGTCAGTACTAGAGGCTGGCATGGAGCTATGCAATGTGCAGATGGTTAGGAAAATCGGACCTATAGCCGTACGTCCTCGATTTGGCTGCAAAGCGTAAGGTAAGGACGTAAATAAGCGAACCGCGAAAGAGTTGGGAGTGCCTTGAGCCCCAAAACAGATGGCATAGAAATAAACGAAAAAATAAAAATAAACGAATTTCAAACACATAAAAACAAAAAACAAACTCCCTTCGAAAAACACGTCACAAAACATTACACCCCAAAATAAACCACTACACCCTGGAAAAAGTACAAAAAGGCATGGAAACAAAATTCATCTTCTAGCTCACAACTACCACTGAAGATGGCAACCCGTCCATCAAAACACATCTGACATACAAAAATAAACAATTCAACCATAAGAAACACCATCCACTAAAAGGAGAAAGACACGTCTTTCTACTTTTAGTTGAGAAACCAACCCCCATACAATCTGTTCAGTATACATATAATAATAAATTGGTCCCTTGAGCCGGATGACCATATTTTGGGATCACAATGTAACTGTTGCAGGTTTTCAGAACATATCTCCTGGCTGCATTTTTTTGGACGTCTGCATAAGTTTTATAGAATTAACAGATTAGCTCGACGCACGAACTTGTTAGATTTGTAAGTATTTAGAATTGAACGTATTCGACCATATGCTTATGTGAAACGTTTCTGGATCGATACTATTCGAGCCATATATGTAGTAAGCCTTATGATCATGTATGTTCACATCGAGTACAGCTCCTTTTGGTAAAAACATCGGTTACTGGCTTCAATGTCGAGATGACGCCTTAAATCCTTGGATGTTAAATTGCACTGTGAGTAAGGTTGTATCACATACAAATGTTACTTTAGCCTCGAGCTTTTGATAAAAAAAAGCTTTCAAATATCGTTAACAAATCTGCACATTTTACAACCATCTGATTAGCACCGATAAAAATGTTCTTGTAATTAACTGCAAATTATAAAATTTCGATGAGAGTTGTTGGTGTCATAAACCGCTTCAACTTTATGTGTATCCTGCCCTAATTATAAAACCGTAAAGAAATTAAAAATAATTTTCTACCACTAAAATAAAATTTAATTTTTAATTAGCCCACCATCGTTGCCTTCATGTACACCTAATAATATAATATACTCGTACACACACACACACACACACACACACATAGACGAAAAAGTCGAAAGCTTTAAAAATTAAAATTCTCTCGCCCATCCCCCACCACAATACTGGAGATTTCATTTGTTTTTAATTTTCATTCTTACAATTTTTCCAAAACATTACCCATGACCTTTCCATACCATTCGAAAACACGATTATCCATATACATACATACCTTGAGATAGAACCAAAAACTTTTTAACCCTCTTTATCGTGAGGTCAATCGGCAGACAGTGAATGATTATTGTATAGGGGTTTACGATTACCGTGCACAATATCATAATTGTCCACTCGTTCGTAATTATTTTATAAAGTCGAAATTTAACGAATATTCTCGCCCCATTATGTGTACGATGGTGTAGCGCTGGAAATCCTTTTAAAAATTCGAAAATTATTCCTTGGTGGTCAAGATTAGGATTTATTTTTATAAGAGACTGAGTTGGATAAGTCTTGTAACGTGCTTTTTATACAATTTTATATTTCTGTTTGAGTGTATGTGTGTGTGTTAATATGCCAAGATACTAATTTAGTATGACGTGGCAATTTTCCACCACGAAAGAAATGAAAAAGGATATTTTTATGACTCATGCTATCCTTTTTATTAGATTAAACATTTCGTTTTGTTTTTATTATATTTTTCATGTTGTGGGTGGGTGGGTGTATGTATGGTATACCACACATAGAAGCCTTGAAGGATGGAAGATGAAATATTACACATGTAATACTGTAGAGCGATGCTGAAAGGAGCTTTACTTGGTTTTTTTTATTTTGGTTTTTAAACCGCAAAATCTTTTCGGTTTTTATTATTAGCTCGCGTATACAACCTTATGTGAACCAGTAAAGGTGAAAATTGCATTAATAATGTGTGTATCTGATGTTTCTATATATACGATGTGTAAGAATATCCTCAAGTGGATTTGTACATAAGTAAATGTATTTTTCAGCTTACTGCGTGGGAGCATAACAAAATCGCTTTATTACGGTGATGAACTTATTTATAAGGTAAAGCCAAAGCTTTAAGCATATTGTTACGATTTCGACGAATTTCAATTATCGGGACTGGATTGTGAATATAAAACTCAAAACCATAATTTTTACACTAATTTTATTTCATACCTTCCGCCCAGATCTGTTCCTCTCAAATAAACTCCAAACCTCTTCTTGGTCTGGTAGGATTTTTACCCCTACCCAGGCTGCACTTTTGCCGGCATCCCTATAGTTTCTATTCTTGGAATAAACTTCTCTTGTCGTTTTTTCCCAACGTTTCTTCGCTCAAACCTCAAATTGGACTGTTTTTCAGTTCTTCACCTTCTACATCCCAGCGAGTAGAATCGTTCACGAAACTATTGCATAGTGTATCCTTTATTCCAAAGAAAGTGGTCACTTGCTGCAATTTGATACTCGCCCAGTGCTCTCGTTTTTGCCTTTAGTCCTTTTACCGCGAAATCTGTATCTCGTCGATTCATAAATTTCTCCTGCATTCCCTCTTGTTCCGCATTCTGTTTATGTCACCACATTGACTCGATGCACTTCGTACCCAGGCTGATGCTTCTTCCAACTACCACAACTATGGTGACCATTCAAGTAATAGCTTGATCTTACCAAAACTTTACATTTCTCTACAAAAATCCAATACGAATTCATTTTGCCTCATGTAGTCCGTACCAAGGAAGTGACGTACGAATATTTCAGTTTTTCTACAATCATAAATGATACATTGATTTGGGCTGTCCTCTCCCCTTGCTCCTCCTCCACCTCCCAATTTAGCAGACAATTTGATTTGATATTTTTGAGCGCCAGTCTGCGCGCACGAATGTGGCTAGCTCTCTTCGGTTGGCTAGAGACCTTCGGGCTGGGTGAACAATTGAGGGAAGGGGAATTGTGCTGAAGATATGGAAACTTGTAATACTGGGAGCTTCTAAGGATAAATATGAAAGTGGCACTAACCTATATTTCCACGATCGCTCGCGTTCCACTTGTCGATCCTCTCCGCTTAGCTCTTGCGACGACCCACCTTCACCTTCACTGACAACGCGATTCACCACTTGTCTAGTTATCCTCTATTTTTCTTTCACTGTACTTTTCACTTTATTTTTATGTTTTAATTTTTTAATATATAAAATATTTCCTTTTTTAAATGATACCTGTGGCCTCCTCCAGTTATCTTGCTGAGCTGGTTCGATTAATTTCTGTGGTCTGATCAAAACCCAATTGTACTGCGATCTTTAAAAGAGGTCGCTGTCGGGGACGATATCTCCACGACATTGAAAGTGATCTTTAGCATTTTTTAGGTGCTTATACAATAATATGAAGAGCTAAATCGAGATTAAAACCAATGGAGTCAGATTGTTGCCCGTAGCATGGCCAACAATGACCCGAAAAACCTTTAAAGATACTCTTTCAACTTAAAGCTTTTTTCATCAATCTAATGAGTACAAATTACTTGGAGTAAATCAGAATTTAATGCAGAAGTGGTTTGCGTCTCTCAAAAAGTTTTAAAATTAGGGTCTCAGTAGCTTAAAATATCCCTTAATAACATTTGTCTGTCTCACGATGTTGTATGCAAGGAGTGTAGGAGGGTGATGACTCATCCAATCCGATTCGTTACTTAGTCACTTTTAGACAAAAGCTGTTTCACCAATTTTAGCAGTGATATTCCTATGAAATGTGAGATCAAACAAATGCCTAGTCGTCGGTGTTGGTACGATTGAGGTGCAATCTAAATTGAATGTGTTCTGGATTAAGCAGGCGTTATGTTGGATTTCACATCTGTATATGGTGGTCCATACTAGTGGTTATATATGCGACAAATTCATGCAGTATAAGTATGGAAATGTTCTGCTTAAGTAAACGCTTCGAGATTGGAGTATGACTTGATCCATTTGCTATCAAAACTTCATACCATGAATTTATTAAATATTATGAATAATTTACACAGAATTGATTTAATCAATGACGACCATCTCTTAAGACTCAGTTAAGGTCCAACTCTTTCGAACATGGAAGATTGATTGGTCGGCCTATGAGCTCTGCAATTCAACTGATGGTCGTTGGTGTTCATCCACAACTTCGGTCGTAATCGAATGATGCAATTTTTTTCCAGTCATACTTCATCTTTTTATGGAAGTTCTAACACGGTACCACCCACTCAAAGTATCGCAGCTTTGGTCGGTTCCCTATTTTATTGAATTTTTGGTTGACCTATACCGCGATAATTCTCATATATTAATCTTAGCTTGGGCTTAAAACATTGGTCTAGAGTGTCTGTTAGCACTATAGGCTCCTCTATGGCATCGAGTGCCGATCATTCTTGGATATCAGCCTATTTTGTTTGAAAAAAACAGCCAAACAGTAACTACTAACTATATAACAGGTTAGATGTAAGAAAGAACCAATGACGCAATAATCAGAGGACGATTCTGATAACGATTTTGGAAGTTCCTGTGTTATTTGCCTATTAACCATTAACAGCGAGTAGGCCACATTGAGGTAAGCTGCATCTTAAGCTGGCGCTGATTAGCACTGGTTTCAATTAGATGTTCTTATTTACCGAAATTTTGGTATCCTCTGTTTGTATAGTGTTTTGTACAGAGCAGAATTATCATGTGCTAGCACAACTCACCGAATAAGCAACGTACAGTAGAATTAACAGTAATTTCAATTCAAGCAAATTGAAAATGGATACATTAGACCTGCTGATTGTGGTCTAGTTGAGCTTTTACTGGGCATTGTAGAAGTATATCTCGTTATTGTTTTTCAAGCTGTAAGCAGTTATCATTTCCGCTTGAGGCGTTGAAGATATAACATCTTTCACTCTTTTGGCCACTATATTACATATTATGCCTACCATAACCCCTCGATCATCGACTCTTACAACGTTAACTGTGTTGATTAATAGGCATATTCATTACAGTACATAGGATTGGGTTTTGTCAAAAATACAAAGGCACAGTACCTCACACTTCTTACAAACAGATTATTGATCAAATTGTATCCTATTTGACTTTTAGAGTTGTAACAGATTCAAGCCAACCTTAATACACAAAAAAAAGTATATGCTGTTGCCAGGCATTAACTGACCGACTTATTCAGATTAGGTTTAAAAAATAAGTTTTCAAGATTACGTGTGATTTGTCCAAAGACTACATACGTCAGCGCTTTTAATGTTTCGGTCACGAACTGGCTTTTAATATTTAAATCGAAAACAGGCAGAAGATAGCAGTTCGTTTTTAACTCTTTTAAACTGTCGTCGCCGCCCACTTACTTTTGCACAGCTCGCAGAATGTGACTGATGCACGAGATAATAAAAATCTGAGTTAAATTCGTGACATCGTGATTGAGAAGAACTCGGTATATAACTCGGATCAACACATGTACAATATCAGCAACATATTTCGATTCCACACGTGAACGTAGAGGATATATTTGAAGGGGTTGTATTGTGATATATCCGCTTCAACACTTTTATCATGAGAAATGAGAGAACCTTTCTGATATTTTGAATTATGTCTTGATCTCTGAAATAAGTTATTTGTTTTGGACTCCTTGAGTTTGAGAGGAAACGGAACACTGTTCCAAGTATCTCTTTCACTTTGCTGTCATATAATTAAATCGCCCTGCATATGAAAGAACATTAGCCATATCTCGAGCTGTTTTACCTTAAGCAAAATAATGTAAGACGGTAGCGTATATGAAGTCCAAAGTAGAGATTCGGACAATAAACCTCCCGAATTGTACTAACACGTGATTTTTTCACATGACTGCAAATCTAGTAGATTGTCGGCGTAGCAAGAACAGCTATATAACCGGCAGCTTCGATATCAGAAATTTTTATGACTTCGTCCTACTTCATCAGACTGGTGAAAATTGTCAGAGTGCCAAATTGTCAGAACCTCCTCTCTCGATCGCCTCGCAACACTGAAGGTGTAGCAAAAACAGCCTTTTTTCGCCGACACGCATCACCTTTTATAACTTTCGATACGGTTCATCGAGTAATATACTTTCATTTCTGTTTTCCTCACGCCATCTATGTTGTAGCACCAAAATTCAGCTATGGTTACCTATCGAGACGCAACCAACTTATTTAACATTTGGCGTACGTATCAGGACGTACGTATGTCATAGGAAACATTTGGCGTACGTATGTCATAGGAAAAGTTTTGTTCTATTTGTGATGTTGTGTGGTGATTTGTCATTTGTATCGATTGAATTTGTGTTTATCTAATTTGTTCATGAAATCAGTGTTCGTTCATTGTAATTATTGTTTTCTGTGATTGTGTATTGTAAAACGTCCTTTATATTATGGGTGTTCGGCCGGCCAATGCTCCTATGTGTTAATTCAATTTGCTCAATGTTAGGTGTATGTGGCTTGTCATGTCTCTTCATATTTTAATTCCACTCCCTACTTTATCGGCACTCCCTACTATATCGGCCACTCCCTACTTAATCGTCAAGCAGTTTCTGCCACTGACTAGTTCATTTAGCCTTTGGATTTTGCATAATCTTCTTCCTCAGCCACTCATTTATTATCTTTTTATGGTCTTTGGAACATACGGATTCTGACACCTCGTGAATTTCAAATTATTATCTGTGTCATGACTGCATGCCTGATGAGGTTGTTTACAGTTTCGTTTACCAGTGCGCGTATGTGACGGTTTCTGCAAAAGTTGGTTTCGGAGACAACTCTTCTACCCGTCTCGTATTTCAGATCACATAATCTATCGGTGAAAGCATCGATCTTGATCCGATCGAAATATTTATTCGCCATGTTGTAGTGAGCGAGGTTCACTAACCGCTCGATATCGGCCGCAAACACTCAAAACGTCATTCTTTTCTCTGACATCGTTCCTTTAACTCTATACGATGTAATTCCCGTCTGTGGTCACTTTCAGATTTGTAGTGATTCTACAGCATTGTCTCTTAATGCCAGTAAATGCTGGTACCCGATCTTCATCACACCAACCATTTCAAACAACGATTGATAATCGATCTTCATAATTCGGTTGATCTATATCATGCTGCTCGAATCGTTCTATATAATATTCTCCTGTACGGTTCTCATACTCTCCTGTTCATTTAACAATATTTCCTGATCGGCTCGCATTTTCTCCGTCATGTTTTCTTGGCTGGTAATCATATCAGTTGTCACACGGTATCTGTAGTGTTTCGCTAGATCAGTTTAGATATTATGAGTTATAACCATTTGCCCCTTAAGAACGAGCAAAGATGGTCTGTCAAGATATATCTTAGAGACCTTTTTAGAACACATCCTAGTAAACTATATTTATCAGTCATTATGTGTAAGCTCAAGTAGAAACAACTTTCTGTAGTAGGCTATGATTGCAAGCGATAAGATTGTAAGCAGGCCGCGTTAACCTAGGCCAGACGTTTTAGCATTATGAAGGTGAATATTGTATTGGGAAAGTGTAAAGCACAAGCTTATTGAATCTACGTGGTACTGTAAATCGAAGTTGAAAATATGACAGATAAGATAGAACCAACCTATCGAAACTCTACGATGAATACCTTATAGTGATTACTGATCTTATACCATTGTTTAAGTCTCTTTTGCATCCGAATTCAAACATAGTATCGTGTAGGCATACCGCCACATGTATATTAGAGACTTAACATAAAATCTTAAGCACTTAAATCGGTGAGATATGGAAGACAAATTTGCTAAGTGTAAAGCAGGTGACGGCAAACGTTGAGATCCTCACCGAAATAGAGGCCTTTTTTCAGAGCTGAGATATAGGTAAAATTAGATGCTCATTTCAAACTGCATTAACATAATCTAGTTCCATAACAATAGCAAGCTTTCCGCTTGAGTACGTACATAATATTTATAAAATGTACTCCACCAATTACACACAACTCACAAGTAAATATCTACTCTAGATGAATCCTACAACAAACGATCCAACACTACAATGTATGTGTATTTGTGGTGCGATGATATGGGGTGGGACCCCCTACCCATCCCTACCCCAAATTACTCCCAGTGTTTTATGCGAACAATATTTACATATTCTATGTTTTCTACTGGCAGGCATCGTATCATAACGTTGTTGTTTTAGCGATTGCGGTTTTTAAATGAAAACAAAATTTTATGATGTTTATGTTGATGTGCTCACAAGCTGTTTATGTTTTTAAGTGTTGATTGAAAAAAGCATAACTCTATATAAGTAATTGTTTATGAGCTTTTCAGTTTTAAAATATGAAAATCGTTTCTATTTTTATAAATACCAATGGATAGAATACCTATGGAGTTCCACCATGGCCACATGTGCGTATTGCAAAACCTTATAATACGTACCGATTAAAACTTTATGGCCTAAGGATACGAGAGATTACTTTGACAGTCGAAAAATCTTACTGTTGCATTTCTTGATCCTATGTAACGTGTACCAGATGAATATGGCCTACGAATACTTAGACTGATTCGTTGTGATCACGGGTCTTCTCCATACATGATCGTAAAATCAATTGGAACGATACCAATATCAGAAAGTCAGCCCATCAGGAACAATCGAAATACAAATACTGTGAGTGATTTTACTTAACCCAGACATAAGCCGCTCGTTTTTGAGTGCCTTATGTTAGATTTTACCCAAACTTCATAATCGCTAATCTTCCTTTTCTGGTAACTGATGAATCATTTCCCACTAGTTCTCAAGACATTCGGGTGACTCAGATAATATGTAAGTTAAAATGCACGCCTATCTCGCCACTATTCTCGGCAACTCAACGGAATTTTAGAAAGGTATAACTGGTTCCACTAACTTTATTGTCATTTGATTGCCAAAACATAGGTATAACAATACGATCTGTGAATAACACACTATATCTCTTCAATAGCCGTTACCTGATGCACATAATAGTAAACAAGATGAATTTGTCGTACAAGACAAATTTTCCTGCTCTATTTCATCCAGTTATATCAATCTTTGAAAAATTGCAAAAATATAATTTTCTTCTTCGAATGCGTTTTGTTCAAATTTCGTTAAGCAGCATGTCGAATGAAAACTTATATCGACTCATAAAACAGATGTAGTGAAAATAAGATTCACCAGTCCTTTCATTACAGTATCCTATCTAATAAAGGAATTCCTATCTAATAGAGGAGCTCATGTTGGCTTAGATTACCTTATACTACACGAAGATGCTCACAATATAGGAGTAGATGGAAATTAATTTTGAAAGCACGCATAGAAGTCATCACAGATCATGCTTTTGCACAGATCCCTTTTTAGGAACTTTTCCGATTTATATGCTACTTTATCAAAAGCTGGCCACTAGATAGAGAAGTAGAGTTCGTGATAGTAGGTGTACAATTTTTGTAAAATGATTCTTTAGCACTAGCGAACATCAGGCGGCGTCTCAGTGAGATACAAATCAGGGCTATAGCTTGGCAAGACGCAACTAGTAGATACCTTGATTGAGAAAGGTGAGAGAATAAATGAAGTAGCACTTTTCATCAACAGATCGCAGATCGACAGCAATTAGACAACGCCGGAAACGTCAGCAATCAGCAGAGATAGACACTTGATAAGAGAGAGAGAACTGACATTCGATGATTTAACTGGCAGTCGGTATCAGTTCGTTGTTATTCGAATGATGATTAAACCAATTGGAATTTCTAATGAAGCGAAAAACTATTCCACATTAGTAATATCAATGTCAGAGTGGCAGTCCATCACAACCTACATCACACACAAATGCAGGCATGTTAGATTTTAGCCAACTTCCCTTACAGTTATTGTTTTTGGTAAGATAGTAAATGAAGAGTTGTATGATTTCTGGCTAGTCACAAATCGTTCGTGTGACGAGGGACCCATATCTGGAAGTTAAAATGCTCACACTTCTTCTAGGAGACTGTAGTGGCAACTCAATGTAGCCCCCTGACTGCCAACATCGATTACAATATCTGTGGATACCGCATTATGTCTCAATCAGTAACGAGTACTTCAGTTGCTTGTGTCGATCAAAAACTGCAATAATCAAGGAGATGAGCAGGTGTCAACACTTTCAAAAGATTCACCTGTTCTTCCGTGTCTACGAAAAAAAGTAAAACCTCATTTTCTAGTTCCAATGCGTAAGGCATATCGACTGCAATCATACTCACATCCGCTTAAATTGGTCTCTGCTGAAGGTATCCACCAGGAGAAGATGAAACTGCCCTTCCAAAGCTCACTGAAAAGCACAGAACACTCTTTTGAAACTTTTCTAGTATGTATGTTACTTTATCAAGCTGGCCACTAGAGAGAGTGGTAAAGTTCGTGGTAGAACGCGTGAAACTTTTGTCAAGTCATTGGAAGACTTACGCGTATACAAACGACTTGAAACGTTGACATAAGTCAAGGATCGGGCGACTTCGCAGTGAGCAAATCAGGGTGATAGACATAGCCAGTTCGAAGATATTTTGACTGGAAAAGGTGAAAGAAATAGTTAAGTAGCACTTCTTCAATAACTGATCGAAGATCGACATCAACACTTGGTAAGAGAGAGCACTGGCAGTCGATAGTTTTGGTGTTGAAATTCTCATATAGGGCAAAAATGAAAAAAGGTTTTCTAGACTTCGTGGAATAGAAAGTGGGCAAAACCTGACAGGATTATTTTGCCAACCGATATTAAGCTTTTTAGAAGATTTATTATCAGTAAATTAATCGAAGAGCTAACTAACGCAATACACTCGTAAACCCTTAACACTGGAAGCTAATGACACAATATTTCAAGATTATGTTTGCTAAAATTGCAGCCTTTCCGCCGACAAAGAATTACTCACAGTTAAACCGGCATCAATCCGTTGTGATTCAAATAATGATTAAACCAATTGGAACTTCTAATGAAACGAAAGCACTCATTCACATTAGAAATACCAATCACAGAGAGACACTCGATCACAAATACAAATACTTTTGATGATTGACTAATAGGAGACATGTTAGATTTAAGCCAAATCTCCTTACAGCTAACCTTCTCTATGAAAGGTAGAGTTCTCAAGTCGCTCGTGAGACCAGGAACCCATATAAACTGGAACGAATGCTCACTTATCTCATTAGGAGACTATAGTGGCAACTTAATGCTAAAGACGTAAGTAATTTTAGTAAATTTATTGCCACTTGGCTGCCAACATAGATTACAATATCAACTGTGGATATCATATTATATCTTATCATTTAACACCTCGTCAATAGCTCTTAATTGATGCACATTGCAGCTATCAAGGAGGTGAATGGGCATGAACACTTTAAAAAGACTCATTCACCTCATTTTCTAGTTCAAATGCGTTGTTTCAGTAGCAGCACATCGCTCAGGCAGTTTTAATACCTGTTATAGGTTGCCTCTAACTTTCTGAAGTTATGTTCACAAGGATAGGGTGGAACTTGATAAGGTTTGAGCAAGAATGGTCATTATCACCTAGTTCAAAATCATTTCTTTTGGACCCTTTTGCTACGGGAGTATAAAGCCAATGGACCAGCGTGAAATAGTTACATTTCCATACTGACCGATATGGGAAAAAGTAGATGAACCGACTCTGAGAAGACGATCCAGAAGCCGGTGAAAAGTGAGAGGAAGTGTAGTAGGCATGTAATTAGGCAGTAGAAGACAATAAATCATTTGACTATTTATTGTTACACTGTAGGAGTGGTACTTGGGCACAAGCATTAAACGAACCAGTTCTTTGATATCTTGGAGAGAGAAGATGTGAGAAATAGTGAGGTAGGGCAGTTGAAGACTAACATCAATAAAACAACACCGGGAACATTAGGAAAGATTACAGCCATAGGATTGAATAGTTGACTTGTTCCGAGAAACGTTTGTCGTGCTGAAAGTTTGAGCTCTGGAATGGTATGGAGTAAATAGCGAAGAGTTCAATCTCGCGACTCCCTTAGTTATTGGTTTCAGTCAGATGAAACAGTGGCCTCTTTATGAAGAGTTTAAGCTTTGGATCGTACCGAGAGGTCTCACTTTATATCCTAATTTCACTGCACAAACTTCCACGCAATTTTACATCAAAGTACCGAAGCAAACGTCAAGACATACACGCGTATGACCCAATCCTTAATCATCACATTATAATGTCAAATTTACATTAACAATATTGACACAGACGCAGTCAATTAAATTTCTTCATTAAATTACGTTCATTGTTTGCCATGGCATCATCATTATCACTAACAATGCCATCATCATCATCATCATAATCAAGATAATGAAATAATATGTTGCACATAAAAAGTGATTACAAAGTACAAATAAAATGTAATTAAAATTCGAAACGAATGCAATGCTTTTCCATTTACATACCAAAAAAAAACAACAATTATTCAGCTCGTCTATACAAAGAGCCAAATGATTTGGCAATCGACCAACTTTCCCAATATGTAATCGAATCAAATACAAAACAACACCAACAACAACATTGTAAAAGCTTAAAATATCACATTCCAGCATACTCGTATCGTAATGTTACGAGACGTTAAATTCATTCGTCTCGGCCAACGTAGTGTCTCCACTGAACATTGATTTGGTACTGAATGGAATTTTTGTGCCGAATACCGAGTGTAAAAATTATGTTCCACACCCATTCGTATATGTCATATATTGAGCAACGTTTCTCCGCTCGAATTTTGGCGCGCATGATTTTATTTTTCACCATACTTGCCAAAATTTCACTCTATACGGAATATGTTTGGTGTGTGAATATACACACATATCGTCTTATTAACATAATCGTACATAAAAGCTTATAAAGTTTTGATTGTCCGACATACATAAAACTGCGATTATCCCCGCTCGTCAAAAGCTTTAAAAATACATAAAAGCTCACGAAACGTTATTGTTTATGTTCGATACTCGTATTCGTATATTCGTGCCGCAGTCTCCGAGTAACACTGGCATATATCTATTCCGTTTATGAATTATTTATGAACGATTTATATCGATAAGAAATTTTATGGTTCATCCAGATAACAGTGTAATCATGTAATTGAGTTCTAATCAATTCAATAATGCCTCAAATCAAATGACTGTTATCGTTGTGCGAGATTAAGATCATTTGCTTGTCTACCATTTTCGTGCGTCTGGTTTGGTTTATAATTGGGCGAAAGCATGATGTAATTTCTTAATGTACGTAGGAGATAAATTGAAAAGCACTCAAATCGTTAAGAATTTAATAATTACATGATTGCAGATTAAAGATTCAGCAATGTATGGGTATCATACTGGGTTGGTTCATGAGATGGTGAATCACGAATTAGATCTTTCGGCTAGACTATGATCGAATTTTGTTTGGTGCCGTACCTTCAGGTTCTCCAAACATATAGCTTTCCATTACGATTGCTCTTCTAGTTATCAGTACGTATAAGTCCCGTGCTATGAGACATTAAAAAGTAACTGTGAGGGAGTTAGAAGTGAGTATCCCACATATCCTTCACACCAATTTTTGCAATAGTGTACATCTGGATTTAGTTTCAGCAATGGATATGAGATATCACTATCGAAGTGAACTAGTTTTTAGGTTTAAGCCCGTAGTTCCACCACTCATTGGAAAGAAAGAATGAGACTCGACTAAATCGATTTGCCAGACCACAATAATCTAGCAGCAATAACCAGACCAGTATCCTACAGACTATTGGGGCGAAAGTCTATTCAACGATGTTGAGAGGCCCACGTAAAATTTTGTTGGGCAAAAAACTCTAATCTGGGACATTAAATGATCACCTTATTCGAGGTACATCGCAAATGATCATGCCACTCATAGTATAGAAGATGTGAGGTGATTACGTCTTTGGCACTCCATTTTTAAAAGGACCTGATCTGTAGAATCGATTTTTGGAAAGCTTTCCACATCTGGCCATCAGTTGAGATTAAAGATCTTCTAAGTGTCACTTGGGAAACTGAAACAAATGATGAATTATAACTGAACCAGATAAATTTCGATACACAAGTCTGACTAAGCACAACATTGATACAGGTGATGCTAAACCGGATTCAACCTATCTCTCCATACGTCCAAAAAATATGAGCGAAGAATTAGATCCTATGATACTGTTAGAAGTAGTGGAAGATATGATTCTGCTTAGATGCACTTCAAGTACGAAACAATGCCATCTGAACTGTGCAATGCTAGTCATACTCTTGGCAGATTGATGTACAAGGTTCTTGAAGTAGATTTGGAATCGAGACTATTTGTTTATCTTGATGACATAACCGTGACGTTTATGGAGCATATGACACTACTAAAACAGATATCCAAACGGTTGCGAAAGGTTAATCCTACTATCTGTTTGGAGAAGTTACAATTTTGTCTCAAATAGACGCAATACCTGAGATACATCTTAGAGAAGCACGGATTAAGAATCGATAACGAGAATATCATCGGCATCCTCCACTTTGTCACTCCAAAATCTGTTAACGGCCAATGACTAATTGGGATGGCTGGTTGGTATTTGCTTGTATCCTCCAATTCTCGACATTTACAGCAATCACCAAAATTATATTAACAAGTTTGAATGAACCGCCACCGCTCAAATCGCTTTCTGATAATTCCCTTTGACATAAGAAAGATATGTAGAATCCAGACCGATGCATCGGATTCCGGGATATGCACTGTTGACAGTGACACAAAATATTACTCAAAAACTCACATCAAAACACAAAAAGTATCCGGCCACCAAGTGTAGATGTTTGGCAGGTGTTTAAGCTTCCGAGTAGTTTGTGTCTATTGCGTCAAAGTTGGCTCGTTGGTCAATGCATCTCCAAAAGTATGACTTTGAACTTCAGCTCCGAAATGTGAAAATGAATGCATTGTTCTCGTACGGTTTAGTGTATTCTGGTCATAATGGAGATGCAGGATGAATCGATCCTTCCGGTATATCAGAAGGTCATAAAAAATGTCTTGGATAAGTTGGATTCGTATTCAAAATGAATTATTATACAAATATTGCCAAACTGTCGGAGCTGTAAAGATCTCATCTTACACTTACAAGATCAAATTAACTTAAGAACTGAGGCCTCTTGCTAGAATAAAATATCAAAACTTCTCCGATTGGGCTTCAGTTTTAATAAAATCCTGAATTTCCTTCTGCTTTTTGGCTGACTGGGTTTGTCAATAAGCAACATATAAGTGCTGTGTTGGAACAGTTTTTTTGACTAAAATTGGATGACCTTAACACCAGTGATATATAGTTACATCAAGTTAGTGTCACATGCGACAAAGTTAGACAATAATTGATTTATTGAAGGAATTGTTTGGTACCCATAGGTAATCAACTATGCAATCTTACGAAATCCGATTAAATGGCCATTTCGCTCAAGTAATATAACGTCATTGGATTTCTTTAGATACATGTGATCACCTGAAAGACTAACGTTCGAAAAAACTGAGTCGCATCTAACTGTTATAACCTATAGATTATACTTTCAAATTCGTATTATATGCTACTTACCCAATTTGAGGCTATAATTGAGTTAGTTTAGGTGATAGAGTCCATAATGTAAACTAGAATCTAATCTTAATCAGTGACATGAATAAAAACTTCTTCCATAATATGATCTTCAGCTTCACATGAAACAAATCCGTGTACAAATAGCCTTCGATATACGAAACTCCCTTTTACAGTTCAATAGACTTTTCTCAATATTTGCCACCCTACAACTGACATTGGAATGTTGAAATCCACGTGAACTCATTATAATGTTAAATTATGTAACAACAACACAATCTTAGCAAAATCATTCAAAACAAATCGTAGAATAAAAACATTTATATAACTTATAGCCTCAGGAAACCTTTTAAAAGCTTCAAACATCAGGTATATACAAATATCTTTTGTTGGCTTGGTTTCCATTTTATTTGTATAAACTGGAAGCTTTAGTAACCATGCCGTGAAATGTTTAATTATTTGAAACATTATTGTTGGTAGTAAATTAGAACAATGTTACTGTATACACGTAGTATAAAATATGATCTTTCCAGCTTTTTCCTGTATATTGTTTTGACCTTTAATTTGGTCAAGCTTTCTATTATGAAAATGATACACTCGATCGATCAAAAGAGTTAAGGAGTTAATGACCGGACCTACATCACTATCTTATCATTGATTCGATTCCAGTTTTTGTTTTCCAATTAAAGCATTTCCGAAGGTTCATACGCAAGTAGAGCTTTTACACAAATTACTATCAACCTTTTTGAAATCTAAAAGACTTCTGAGCTCATTTTAGTCATTTGGTTAACTTTTTATGGGTTCTGGAACTTAAAGCTTCCTCTAAAGTTCAAAGTTTCATAAAAGCTCTAAACTTTTTAATCACTTAAAACTACTTAAGTAAGCTTTCTATCCATTGAACGACTTTCTTTTGAACCAATAGTGCTATTCTGTTACAACTAACTATAGTTTTATGATTTGACAACAACAACTATCTAATCCTGTTGACAACAGCAACATATAATATTGCCAAAATAATAGATATATGTATTCAAATATGTTGGTTTAGTTCCAAATCTATTTTGAAATTTTTAATAAATTTGAAATGCAAACTCACAAAAGCTCAACAATTAGCTTTTGATTACTGTTCGAACATTTTAAATCGCAAATCTGTTATGATTTAAGGACTTTGGTTTCTTGCGTTCACATGATAACTTGAGATCCAGCCTAAAGTTCTAAGATTTTCATTAGACAATCATGCCCAGACTTGTATCATGATATGAGCTTTGAAAGCTTTAGTAACTATGTAGTGAAATTTTTAATTGTTCCAAACAAATTTTTGGTAGTAAACTACACGTAGTATAAAGTTCGATATTTTCCAACTTTTTTCTGTATATTTATTTGACCAGTGGTTCAATACAGCTTTATGTAATGAAAGGATGCTCTCGATCTATCAAAAGATTTTAGGAGTAAATAATCGAAACAAAATCACCCATCATTATTGCGATTCGTGCTGTTGTCTTCCAGCTTTCGCATTTCCAAAGATTCACACACAGATGGAGCTCTTACACATTTCATTATCAACCTCCTTCGAAGTGTTAAATAATCAAAGTCGTGCGGGGTTAAACAAAAACTGACTCAAGAAAATTGTTGTTCGGTTACTTGTTTAACTTTTATGATATCCGAAAGTGAAAGTTCCTTCTAAAGCTCGAAGTTGACTAAAACCTCCAAGCTTTTTTGTACAATAAACGACTTTCTTTAATAATTTGACAACAACTATCAGATCTTACTGACAATAACAACATATTAATCTGCTAAAGTAATAAGTTCCAAATCTTTTTTTAAGCTTTTAATAAATCAGAATTAAAAACGCAAGTTTTAAAAACTGTTCGAACATTTTAAATGGCAAATCAGTTTTGATTTAAGGTTTTTGGATTCTATGGTTAATATCCTAAGTTAAGATAGTACAAAAACCATAGAACAAGATGTCCAATCATTTCAAATTTTAAAGCCTTTTGATCGACCTATTGACAAGTATAGTTCTTAGTTTTTATATGAGCTTTGAAAACTTTTGTAACTATGTTTAGGAATTAATAACCCGTATTTGTCCTCCAGCTCTTGCATTTCCGAATTTCCATATGCAGGCAGAGCTTTTACACATTTCAATATATCAACTGCTTCGAAGTCTGAAAAGCTTCTGAGCTCATTTAAGGTAGTTGTATTACTTTTTATGTGCTCTAAAAGCTCTCTCAAAAGCTTGAAGTTGCATGAAAGCTCTAATCTTTCTAAATTACCAAAGTCTGTTGACAGCAACAACATTTTATGTTGCCAAAGTAATAGGTATAATCAAATATGTTGGTGTCGTTCCAAATCTATTTTGAAGTTTTTAATAAATCTGAATTAAAACTCATGAAAGCTCAACAATTAGCTTTTAATTATTCTTCGAACATTTTAAATGGCAAATCAGTTTTAATTTAATGATTTTGGTTTCTAGCGACCATATCCTAACTTTAAATAATACTAAAAACAAAGGATCAGATGCCCGATCATTTTCTAAAGTCTGTTGGTCGAGTTTAAAGTCTGTTTTCAAGTATAGTACTTAAATCAGACACAAATGTTCATCATGTGCAACTTTGTTTCATGAAATGAGCTTAAAGCTTTAGTAATTATGCCGTGAAATTATTAACTGTTTTTATTAGTTAATATGAGCAATGTCATTGTTTAACTACACGTAGTACAAAATTTGATGTTTTCCAGCTTTTTGCTGTGTATATTGTTTTGGCCTTTGATTTGGTGAAGCTTTGTTTTGCGAAAATGATACCTCAAAAGGAATTAAATGTTAATAACTGGAACTTTCTCAATTTTGTTTAGTTTCTAGCTTTTGTCTTCCAGCTCAAGGATTGCGTAAGCAGGCGGAGCTTTAACACATTTCATTACCAACTGATTCGAAGTCAAACAATCAAACTGTTGCGTCGATAGACAAGAACTCAAACAGTATAATTTCTGAGCTCATTGCGGTTAATTGTTTAACTGTTAATATGTTCTGGAAGTAAAAGCTCTTAATAAAGCTTGAAGTTTCGTAACGCTCTAAGCTTTTTAAAGAACTAAAAAAAATTTAATTTAATTTTATACACATTAAACGACTATCTTTAGAATCAATTGTACAACTAACTCTAAGATTGAATGACTTGACAACAACAACTATCAAATCTTGTTGACAACAAAAACATTTTAAATTGGCAAATCAGTTTTAATTTAAAGACATTCATTTCTGGCGTCCACATCATAACTTAAGATAGTACTAAAGATAGGATCAGCCTATATAGTTCTTAGGTTTTCATAAGGACAAGTAGAGACAAATGTCGATCATGACCAGACTTGTATCATGATATGAGCTTTGAAAGCTTAAGTAACTATTTTGGAAGTAAATAAAAACAATGTAACTGTATAATTACACGTAGTATAAAATCTGATATTTTCTATCTTTTTTCTATAGATTGTTTTGATTGTTATCATGACAATGATACTCTCAATAGATCAAAAGATTTTAAGAGTTAACAACCGGAACTACATCACTATCTCATCATTGATTAGATTTCAGTTTTTGTCTTCGAACTGTAGCATTTTCGAAGGTTCATTTGCAGGCGGAGCTTTTACACATTCCATTCTCAACTGCTTCGAACTCTAAAACAATCAAACTGGTGCGTCGTTAGACCATTACTCACACAATCAAAGTGCTGAGCTCATTTCGGATAGTTGTTCAACTTTTAATGTGGTTTGAAACTAAAAGCTTCTTCTTAAGCTCGTCGTTGCATAAAAGCTCTAATTTATTTAAAACGTTTTGAGTCATTTTTCTGCACAATGAATGACTATCCTTAGAACCAACAATACTATTCTGATACAACTATCTACATATACGGGTTAATAATTTGACAACTATCAAATCTTGTTGACAACAACAACATTTTATATTGCCAAAGTAATAGGTACATTCAAATGTGTTGGTTTAGTTCCAAATCTATTTTGAATCTTTTAATAAATATGAATCTCACAAAAGCTCAACAATTAGCTTTTAACTACTGTTTAAAGTATTAAAGATTTGATTTCAAGTTTGTCCTTCAGCTCTTGCATTTCCGATTATTCATAAGCAGGTAGAGCTTTTATACATTTCATTGTCAACTGCTTCGAAGTCTAAAAGGCTTCTTAGCTCATTTTAGTAAGTTTTTGAACTTCTTATGTGTTCGGGAACTAAAACTCCCTCTAAAGTTCAAAGTTTCATAAAAGCTCTAAACTTTTTAAATCACTTAAAACTATTTAAGTAAGCTTTCTGCCCATTTAACGACTATTTTTTGAACCAATAGTGTTATTCTGTGACAACTAACTATATAGTTTAATGATGTGACAACAACAACTATCAAACCCTATTGACAACAACAACATTTTATATTTATGTAGTTGATTTAGTTCCAAACCTATTTAGAAGCTTTTAATAAATCTGGTTTAAAAACTCAGAAATGACCGCTCATTTTTAAATGTAGTTCGAAACATGCACAATTTGACTTTGTACTAATAAATCCAGCCAGATGTTCGATCGTGATGTTGGCAGCGGATCTTGGTATAATCTGCAACAGCTCAAATTATTCGCAAAGCTTTAACATGTTGAGTTTATAGATCTTCCCATATAAGGTTGTAAAACAGTTTATGTCTAATTCAGCATTTACATAAATATAAAACAGAACGACGACGAGACATACATGAGCCCCATAAAATCCGATAATGCTGTACACATTTTTTTTATGGTTGAACAATATATATTTTATTAATATGTTTACCAAAATCGTATACATATACAGAAAATGATGTAGACATGGTTGACAGATATACGTGCATCCCATCAGCAATATACCAACAATTTTATCGCGTTAACCATATCAACAGTAGTCGCCTCTCAGCGCACTCAACCAAAATGTTTCTAGACATAATTACACTTTTTTTTGTTGTTACATCGTTTCGATATCGGAAAAGCTTGAAACAAAATGAAAATAGCTTTTTTGTAAATCTTCTCCATTAAACGAGAAGTTTTTTTGTTTTTGTTAAATAAAAATCTTGAGATAAGATTGAAAACAAAAATTTTATTTTTTATGGAAATTCAATTTGTTTTCGTTTCACGGGTCAATAAGTTTTAAGCTGGAGAAATAACTTCACTTAAAAAAAATATCTCTATCGCTCTGTGTACTCGCATATACATGATTTATATAGTCTAAATAATTATTTTCGTTATCAAAATATTAAGATCTTTTTCGAAAGTCTTGTATATAGATTTCTCGTTGTGGTACGAGTGTGTAACAGAAGCTGGAAAATTTTAAAAAAAATTTTGAATGAAAATAATCTTGATGTCAGTCCTTTTTTATTTTTTCTATTTTGGGGTATATACAGCCCAAGTTTATGCTCGGAAAAATATTTGTTTCGGAATGATAAGCGATAACCCTTTCTGTATAATAGTTTTTTGATCGAAATCTTATAGGTTTGGGAACGTGTTTCATTTGTGCGAGTTAATCGATTTGCTTCAGTTATTTTGTATAAGGAATGAATGAATACATTAGATGATGTAAGGCATCAGGAAGGATAATATATTCGTTCAACCCTTACTGCGATATCGGTATCAGAAGCGGTATATTTCAGGGTACCACAGTACTAGCCTGAAGTCGAATATTGTGAATTTATGACAGTGCGATTGGCCACTTGAAACCTTCATCACAAACATTCGTAACACCTCAACTGTCTTTATCGGAACTATATTCATCCTAATTAGTGACAGAATTGTAACCGCTTTATTTCCGCAACAAAATGATTTGATCCATGCAATTGATGATCTGACTCATAGGAAGTACCCTTGGTATCTACAGAAGAACTGATGAGGGCATATCAACGATTTGGGAATTCAAAAGCTCCTGGAATTGATAATATTCCAAATATTGCTTTAAAGGCCGCCATGCGAGCTAGATCTGATGACTTTAGAGAAGTTTACAGCTCATGTTTGAGAGAAAGGGTATTTCCGGAACGATGGAAGAGGCACCGACTGGTGTTGTTGCCAAAGACAAATAAACCTCCAGAAAATCCAGCCGCGTATCGTCCATTGTACATGTTAGATACGCCTGGCAAAGTATTAGAGTTAGAGCGCATTATATATAGCCGATTGGAGAAAGCTGTTGAAAGGGCCGGAAACCTCGCCGAGCGACAATATGGATTCAGAAAGGCTCGATCAATAATCGACGCCATACAACATGTCATTAAAATCGCAAAGGAAGCAACAGATGGTAGAAGATGGAGGGGAGGCTCCAAAAAATACTGTTCAGGATATCAAGAATGTGTTCAACTCGGCAAAGTGGGACTATATTCTCAATGTTCTGCATGAACTGCAAGTACCAGTGTATATAAAGAGGATCATCTCAGATTATTTTCGTAATACAATGTTAATGTATAATACAGACGATGGTATCATGGAATACAAAGTTACGGGTGAGTTCCTCAAGGATCAGTATTGGGGCCTTTGCTTTGGAATATTATTTACGATGGCGTCTTGAGGCTCAGCGTACCTGATGGTGTTGAAATCGTGGGCTTTACGGATGATGTTGCCGTTGTTGTGGTAGCGAAAACCGTAGAGGAAATAATGGAGGTGGCGGATTTCACGCTTAGTTCTGCGAGATTTGACTGGTTCACAGATTTGTTGTATTGTGCGCTCCCTTTTACCTTGATATTCCAATTCCGCTCCAATATACCAGGTATCATGCCACAGGTGACGATTAATGTTCACGATAATGCCGAGATAAGAAGATGAGTACAAATTATCCGCTTCCAATTATTTAAATCAATATGGCTGAGCCGCGTTTATTATGATTTTAATAGTAACAACTACTCGGCTCAATGGTTGCAATAGATTTGACGTAATCGCCAAGCTTTATAACTTTATTACAATTTATAGCAAATTTTGTTTTTTAGTTCTAAGCACTGAAGCTAATTACAATTGTGTTTTAATCTACATTACCGATAAATAATTTGGTATATAAGTCTATTACAATTTTGTTAATTAATAATATGGAATATTAGTATTGAATTCAAGTTATATGATGGCTAATTTTTAGTCATTAAACCACCATACCGCCCACCTTGAACGATTTTGTTCAATAGTACTATTATGTTATAGTTATATGCGATTAGTATTTAAGAGAAGTTTCTGAATTATTGCTGATAGGTTTTTGCCCAGAACTGGAACGCAGTTGATACTCACTAATTGGAATGTTGGTTGTTGTTGTTGGATCAATATTTACAGGAAGTAAGCATAGTCGATGTATTGATCGCTTCATTTCGCCATTGGCAGTTTTTAATGTTACCACTCTTACTTGTTGGTCGACTCCTGGGTGAAGTCTTATTACCTTTCCTAGTAGCCAGTGACTGATTGGAAGACCACTATCCTGGATTAGAACAATATCATTCACTTCAATAGAACGTTTTTTATTTTGCCACTTATTGCGCCGTTGTAAGCTGGTGAGATATTCATTATAAAACCTTCTCCAAAAATGATGAACCATGTCATTAATAACTCTCCATCTTTCTGACGACGAACCATTCACATGAACACTGTCTAATGATGGAATGGTGATAGGAGAATATCCATGGAGAAAATGAGATGGAGTTAAGCAGTCTAACTCATCTTCTGCCATTCGATATAAAGGACGTTTGTTCCAAATGGCCTCAATTTCGGCAGTTAGTGTGATCATCTCTTCTAATGTTGGAATCGTTTTTCCCATTACTCGCTTAAAATGAAACTTAAAGGATTTTACACCCGTTTCCCAAAGGCCACCAAAGTGTGGACTATTCGGAGGATTTAAATTCCATTGAATTTGGGTTTTAGATAGAAACTCGATGATATGATTTGACTTCTCCACTAGTTTGTTAAAGGTTTGGTTGAGTTTTGCCTTTGCCCCAATAAATTTTGTACCATTGTCACTGTACAAATTGTGACAACCACCTCGTCTCGATGTAAACCTTTTAAGTGCCCTCAAAAATGCATCACTAGTGAGATCACTCACCACTTCTAAATGTATAGCTTTAATGCTCATACATACGAAAATGCACACGTATGCTTTGTATGTTTTACTTCTTCTTCCTTTGACCAAATGTATAGAAAAGGGACCAGCATAATCGATGCCAGTCGATAAAAAAGGACGTACCAAATCTAATCTGCTCTTTGGTAAACTTCCCATTAGCTGAGTTTGAAGTTCCGCATTAAATCTCGCACACTGCACACAACCTTTGACCAATGATTTTGCTACAAATTTACCTCTTGGAATCCAGAATCTTTGTCTCATTAAACTCATTAATAAAGATGGTCCTGCATGTTTGGAATAAATATGCTCGTCTTGCAGAAGAAGCCAACTGACTCTCGATTTGGCATGCAGGATGATTGGATGTTTAGTCGCATAAGGTGCTGTACTATGGTGTAGCCTGCCACCCACTCGTAAAATACCGCATTTGTCTAAAAATGGACTTGGAGACTTTAAACTGCTATCATTTCCTATATCGCCCTTTGCATTTAATTTCGCCACCTCACTTGAATAAAATTTTTGTTGTTCATGTTTAAACATCATGTTCTCGACTTGGAATAATTCATCTCGCCTTAAGGACTTGCTAGACATCGTATACCATTTCGAAGATTTGCATGCATTAATGAACCGTAGAATATAACAAAGAACCCTTTGTGCTCTTTGATACGATGAATATGAACGTAAAAACTCATCAATCCACTTATTCTCGATAACTGCACTAAGTGTAAACATTTTGTGGATTTCTTCTTCCGCTGTATTATAGGTCTTACTCTGATCTGGCCACTTTGTTTGATCTTGGTATAACCAATTTGGCCCTCTCCACCACATATTGTTGTCCGCTAATTCACTTGGAGATAAGCCACGCGAAGCACAGTCTGCTGGATTCGAAGATGAAGGCACGTGTCTCCACTGCTCGCGCTTACAACTTGATTTAATTTCGGCGGTTCGATTTCCCACGAACGTATTCCACCGTCGTGGATGGCCTTCCAACCAATCCAATACTACCTTCGAATCTGACCAATATATACAGTTGGTTATGGGTATACCCGCCTCTTGTTTAACAACGTTTACTAATTTGGCCAATAAAAGAGCCCCACAGAGTTCAAGTCTTGGCAATGAGACTTGATTTATTGGCGCCACCTTTGTTTTGGCGGCGATCAATCGTATATTTACTTTAAGGTTTGATACAGTAAAGCGATAATAGATCACTGCGGCAAATGCTTTCGTACTAGCATCACAAAAGCCATGGATTTCTATTTGTGATGATGCTGATGTTCCAATGTGACGAGGTAGACTTATACAATTTACTTGTCTTAAATGCTAGTAAATCGCAATCTATTGTTATTTACAAAAAATCGTTAGATACGTTTTCGTTTCCTTGTATTAATCTTAATGGGTCAGTCATTCCGTTTTCAACTACTGTTAGGAATTTGGGGATAGTTTTTAACAAAACTCTTACATGGGGTGATCATTTAATAAAAGTTAGTAGAAAGGTTTTTGGTTTACTTAGTTGTTTGTAACATAAAGTGGTAGGGTTTACGGATAGTCAGTTTAAAAAGAGAATGTTTATGTCCTATCTCCTTCCGCATTTTCTTTATGGTGATGTTGTCTTATTTGGTATGTTTCGGAAAATATGTCTATTCTAAAAACGTGTTTTAATGCGTGCACTCGTTTTATTTTCGGAATTAGGAAATTTGACCATATATCACCCTATATACTAGGCTTGTTCTTGGTTGTAGTTTAACTAGTTTTTATGAGTTTCGGATTTGCGCTTTTATAATTAGGAAGCTACTTAAAACTAAAGAACCAAATTATTTATTCAAAAAATTATTATTTAGCAGGTCGCATTACGCCAATCTACGATTGCTTCCTGCGAGAAATTCTTCTAGGTCTTTAAATTCATCTTTTTTTGTTAGAGGTATTTCTCTATGGAATTCTGTTCCATTCAGTATTAGGAGCTTGAGATCTGCCGATTCGTTTAAATCGAGGTTTCTTGAATGGCATGTCTGAATGACAATATAATTAGTTAAGTTAATTATTAAGATTTTTTTTTATATATTGTCTAATCCCTGCTGCTCATCCTATTGTAAATGAGCTTGTACTCAAAATGGGATGTGCGTGCTTGGTGTTGACCTTTTGTAGTAAAAAATTTAAGAGGTTTTTATGCCTAATGGAAGTAATAATTTTTTTACAAGTTACTTCCATATGCGCTTTTCCTTCTTAATCAAAATTATAAGTAATATATAAATAAATAAATAAATAAATAAATAAATAAATAAATAAATAAATAAATAAATAAATAAATAAATAAATAAATAAATAAATAAATAAATAAATAAATACTTGATTCAAACCCTTTAAGATTAGTAACCACTTTGCATTCAGTTCTTCCGGTAATTGATCATCCCAATCTAATTTCTTACACCACAGAGTTTGCATAAATATTTTAATGACAACAGTTACCGGAGCTACCCAGCCCATGGGATCAAACAATTTTCCAGCCGCCGATAATACCTTTCTCTTGGTGTAATTATGATGCAGGTCTTCGCCTAGTTCGCAATCAAACAGAAATTGGTCTCTCTGTGGATTCCAATGAACACCAAGAATTTTAACTGAATACTCTTGTAAATCTCGTTCACTAATTTGTTTGGGTGCAGTATCTAAACGATTTTTGGGTATGCCATCTAATACTGCTGTATTATTTGTTTTCCATTTCCGCAGTGTAAATCCATGTCTTCCAAGTAACTCAGTAATTGTAGAAATGGTATTTCTGGCTTCATCTATACTTTGAGATCCACTCATCAAGTCATCGACATAAAAACAATTTTTGATATTTTTTGAAGCTTCTGGATGTGACTCAGCGTAGTTTTCCGCAATTGCTTGCAATGTTCGTGTAGCCAAATAAGATGCTGACGTTAATCCGTATGTTACGGTTAGCAATTTAAAATGTTTGATAGGTTCACTCACATCATTTCGCCATACTATTCTTTGATACTCTGTATCTGGAGTTGCTAATTTGACCATTCGATACATTTTTTCCGCATCGGCAGTGAACACAACCGGATATTCCCGAAACCGCAAAATAATCGTGAATAAACTTGGTTGTACTACAGGACCTGTGGCTAAACATTGATTTAGAGATACACCGCTAGTAGATTTTGCCGACCCATCGAACACAACCCGCAACTTTGTGGTAGTGCTTTCCATCCGCAGAACACCATGATGTGGTAGATAGCAACTAAAAGGATTCGAGATTTCATGTTTTGGTATTTCTTGCATATGACCCATTTCCTGATATTCATTCATAAATCCACAATATAATTTTTTGAATTCAGGATCTCTCGTAAATCGTCTTTCCATTCCTTGTAACCTTTTAATTGCTGTAGTTAAGGTTTGTCCCAGTTTACTCGGAGATTGCTTAAATGGTAACCGTACAATATAAGTCCCATCTGTATTAATTTTTGTTGTAGCAAGAAATGTTTCCTCACATAATCTTTCTTCTTCACTTAGTTGTGGGATAAAAGATTTCACTTCCTCCATTTCCCAGAAACATCTTAATGTCTTATCAATATCAATTGATTTCGCCGACTTCTGATTTGCCATCATTACTACGAGATCATCGTACATTCTATGAGAAATACCGCCCGCCACCACCCAACCAAAAATGGTTTTTTGTAACACCGCATTTGTATTTTGAAGTTTAATTTGACCCATTTCCAAACAGCTAAAAAAATGGTCTGCTCCGATAAGTATGTCGATTTCTCCCCTGATATGAAATTCGATATCCGCTAGATTAATTCCGTCTGGTAAATTTAAACTTTCCCGCTTTATTTCTTTACTCGGTAATGGACTGGTGATTTTTTTAAGAATTAACGCACTTAATTCATACCCGAGTGGTTGGTTTGTTTTCATAATTAATTGAACTCTACCTTTAGTACTTCCTGCGTTCAATTCCATCATGGCATCAGCTTCACTAGCAAATTGAACAATTTGCGCTAATTTATTTTTGTTCACCGTTCGTTGCCGTTTTAACCCCGAAATTTCTTTATCTGACATCTTCAAAATATAAAACAACACGCCTCGTAATGCACCTTTAATCCTTTAATTTCTTCTTAGAGTAAGGACCAATTTAAGAAAAGAAATTTTAATTTTCACTTGACCCGCACACTATATTTTAGTTTCACCACAAATTGTTCGATGCGTAGTAGTTACAAATTTCACTGTAAAATGGCTTCTTATCTTAACCAAGTACCATGTGGTCATGTGCAATTCAATTTATAATCTGGTTGTAAAGTTGTAAATATTCACTTGTTGTTCACGAGATTATGGAACACTATTTCTTATCACGCTCCGCTCACGTTAATCTTAACTTTTATATCAGCTAACTCACCCACATATAAATCGCAATCCGGCTCGAAGGACCATTAATGGCGGATTTCACGCTTAGTTCCGCGAGATTTGACTGGTTCACAGATTTGTTGTATTGTGCGCTCCCATTTACCTTGATATTCCAATTCCGCTCCAATATACCAGGTATCATGCCACAGGTGACGATTAATGTTCACGATAATGCCGAGATAAGAAGATGAGTACAAATTATCCGCTTCCAATTATTTAAATCAATATGGCTGAGCCGCGTTTATTATGATTTTAATAGTAACAACTACTCGGCTCAATGGTTGCAATAGATTTGACGTAATCGCCAAGCTTTATAACTTTATTACAATTTATAGCAAATTTTGTTTTTTAGTTCTAAGCACTGAAGCTAATTACAATTGTGTTTTAATCTACATTACCGATAAATAATTTGGTATATAAGTCTATTACAATTTTGTTAATTAATAATATGGAATATTAGTATTGAATTCAAGTTATATGATGGCTAATTTTTAGTCATTAAACCACCAAGAGGTATGTAGGGTGACCATCATAGTTATTAAAAAGTGGCTGATATCATTTGGACTCCAGCTGGCTGACCATAAAACCGAAGTAGTTTTAATTACCAGTAGGAAGGTGATAGAAACTGTAAATATCGATGTTGATGGAATTTTAATTCTCTCACAGCCTTCATTACGATATCTCGGTGATGAAATTGACGTACACATAAACTTTATGGAGCACCTAAAGATAGTGAGTAGAAAAGCTGCCAACGTAACTGCAGCCCTCTCCTGCATTATGTCCAACATTGGAGGGCCAAGACAGAGTCGAAGGATTCTACTGGCAAATGTGGTAACATCCACCATCCTATATCGATCACCTATATGGAGCGATGCGATGGACGTTAAATCGTGCAGATGCAAATTGCAATCAGTTTACCGCGTAGATGCTTTAAGCGTGATATGTGACTTTCGCACAATATCCGATGATGTGACACTGGTTATTGCAGGGATGATCCCCATCGAACTACTTGCAAAGGAAAGGAAGAAATGGTACCTACACCGAGAACAACTGGGAAGTAGAGCGATTGTAACAGTGACAGAATGGCAAAGGCGCTGACATAGCTCGGTAAAAGGCCGATGGACTTATCGTATGATAGCCTCCATCGAAACGTGGATAAATAGGCAACATGGCGAAGTAAATTATTACCTGATACAGTTGCTAAGTGGGCATGGCTGTTTTCGTGTAAACCTTTACTGGTTCAAACATGCTGATGTCCAGAATGTCCTGCTTGTAAAAGATCGCAAGAAGATGTGGAACTCAGAATGTCCTGCTTGTAAAAGATCGCAAGAAGATGTGGAACAAATTTTTTTTCAATGCCCGCGGTTCAACACAACTCGGAGAGAGCTTTTGGATGTCCTAGGGCAGCGACCAACACCCGACAACATAGTTGAACTGATGATTGCGTCTGAAGAAAAGTGGACTGCTGTGAGTCTATGAACTAGGTTTTTAATATTAAAGTACAAATAAACAATGATTCCTACTATTAATGTACGAATTTTGAGTTAAAATTTGTTTTTATAATTTCGTTCGTTAATATTATGACGGTTACATCAATAATATGAATTTAAGTCGTTGAACGCGATTCATAAATATAATGTTCAAAATTTTTTTCAGTGTATAACGATAGTTCCGCATGGAGAATGAATGAGGGTGTGTGGTTTTAGATGGTAAAAATCCATCACTGTTGCTGTGATATTTGCCCATCACAGCTTCGTCTTCTTGAAGATTTCCGCACTTAACCCAGTTGGTAGTACACTCTTTTTTAGCAAAAAAATTGCCCTATGGTATCGGCACTGTATAAAGTTTAACTAGAACTGCTTCAGTTCATTCCTGTGTTCAAAATTGACAAAAGATGATGTTATTCCAAAAATGTCGAGTCGCATTTTTGACAGGATTGATCACGGAATCCTTCAGCTTAAGAAATAAATATTGAGTTCATCCCAAAATTATATGACTTTAGATCATTTCCAGTATGACCAAAACTGTGTTTGGTAAGTTTATGTTTTATTTACACAGAGGGCATGGAAATCCTACTCTACGAAATGTATGCATCCAATCTCTCAAATCCTCGACCACCTCATGAGAACACCCTCTTTAATAATGCGATTACATGGACATATTTCATGAAGCAGATGTAACTTCGAACCTAACGATTGTGAGACAATTCGTTTATCGTTATTTAGAACGTCATGTAAAGTAATTGGCTACTTTTGTTCGGGCAACACTGGAGTTTGCAGCTCAAGTTTTGTCTTCCTTTTTATAACTATATCACTCGGATTAGTATGAAAGAATTCAAAAACAATTCTGATTTATGACTTCTTCGTATCTTGTCATCTTGAAAACCAAACCAAATCCATCTGGTCCAATTACACTTCATTAGAATCCCGTTCATCAAAGCTATAACAAATATTCGATAAATAATTATGGTAGACTCAAAAATTCAGAGATATCCAGTTTCAAAAGTGAAATACTCCTTCACAAAGTTCAGTGATCGCGGACTCAATAAGCTAGTTAGTGTAGACTAGCGACCACAATTGAAGTTTCTAATTGGTTTCTTATTAGATTGAGAGCAAAATTGTGCTTCTTTGGGATGTGTTGCACCTTTTCTCTGCCTTGGAACACCGCATGTGCCTAGTACATATCACCTGGTAATATTGATAATTTCTAGGATGCGATTAGGCCCTAGATAGCGTATGCCATGGGACAGTACGGTCTTCAAAATCCAGGCTGACCACACCAGGTGGATTGTATCCGGAAATATTCATCTGGAGCAAATCACAAAAAACTACCCTGTGTTTCAATTAGCTATTGATGCAAAATTGCACAACCTTTGGGAACTGGAAGAAACTATATGAGCTTTAACACTCTCAGAAGAGAAATATATCTGGATTGAGCACTGTAAATCCATTACTGAACGAATAGAAAAATGGAGGTTATATATTTATATATTGCGTTAACCATTAGAGAACTATTCTCAAGTATTAGGAACTTCGAAAAATTCTTATCAGCGTACTTAGAGTATGGAACACATGGCGCGATCGATCGCTGCTGAAAGTGAAAGATATTTTTGCCACGCCATAAAGTACTGAAAGAAAACAGCAGCACTACCAAATTGTGAATAGTTTTAAATGCTTCCATGTAAGACCGATCACGGATTGTTACGAGCAACATACAATCTGAAATAGGAAATAGAGAGATACTACTCCAAAAGATCGAAATGCGCAATCAGGGACGATTCAAACCCAGAAAAGGATCATCGAACATTCCAGAGCTGTTAACTAAAGTACTGCAAGCAAATCAAGGAATCTTTTTCCTAGATTTTGATACTAGAGGTCAAAGAGTTAATTTACTTGGTTTATGATATTCACCAAACAGAGACATCAATAGCTTCTATTGATAGGACTGGGACAATAAGCTACCTCCTAAAGTGAAAAAATAGTGAATAGAGACGAAAATCCAATTTGGTTATTCATTGAGAACGAAGACTTGGATTTGCAGATGTATTTTAAACAAAGTAAAGACATTGGATGGAACTAGAGTAGTCAACGCCAACACAAAAGTACCCCCGTTAATACTGTTAACATTCAACGGTTCGAATTATGTGAAGTGGTTTTAGGTACAAAACTTTCAACAACTAACCGCCTAGGTGGCGCAGTGATTCAAGCTGCGGCAGTTGGAGCGGGAGGTACCGGGTTCGAAACTCGATAGGGGCAGGATGCAAAAGGGATTTTTCACCATTAGATTACAATTATCAGTGGTGTGAATGAACACATCTATAACCCCCTGTTGGAGTGCAGAATTCATGGGCCAACCCATCTTCCATGTCATTACTATAGGCTGTCATGGAGCTATGTAATGTTCAGATGGTTCTACGTAAATGGGACCCGTCCTCGATTTGGCTGTAATGGCGTAAGGTAAGGACGTAATAAGTGAACATTTAAAAAAAAAAAAAATTCTACAAACAATGGTTTGATGTATTAAACTATGATGGCAAAGTTCAGAATAGTTGGGAGAACCCAAGGCATGTTGGCTATTACAAATTAGCAAAATGGATTACAATGCAGAAGGTCACTTTTTTGTTGGTATATGAGGGTGAAATCGACAAAACATCAGTTACTTAACTATAGGTGAACCCAAAACCAACCTTAGAACAAACTGGAACCACTTACTCTATGGTATTTTTGATTTCCCTCAAAATAATTGCAAGATTTTTTTAAGGCAAGATTTCTAGGTGTTATCTTGGACAGTACGCTTAGTTGGAGGCCCAACATTTTGGAAAGAGTAGGCAAAGCTAATGTAGATGGGGCCTGAATCCGTAGCTGGTACACTGGCTATTCACATCAGTTGTCAGATCTGGTAAAGTAACTAACAAAAAGGGGATCGATAAGGTGCAAAGAACAGCCTGCATGCTTATAAGCGCGACACTGAGGGCAACACTAACACGTGCCTTGGAGGTTATGTTTCACTTTCTCCCCGTCGATTTTTACTAAATAGATGCATTGTAGTTCTTTACAGATGGTATCAAGCTACACGGTAAACTAGGAGCTGGAGTATTCTGTCATAAATTAGAAGACGATATATCAGTTTAACTTCCTAATTGAATCGGTTGAGACATATTTTGGTATCCTCCTTTGCTAAGGCACTCAAGACTGAGGCTTAAAACTGAGACAGTAGCCTCAGCGAATGAAAGGTGGACGAACATCCTCTCGTGTAGTGTAGCAAGGGAAGTCTGGCCAAAGCTCATCTCACTACCAAGACGTTAACTAAAAACGATCGTGAGAATACTTACAGGACACTGCCTACTTGTAGAACATGCGAGGAGGGTACGTCTATAATCTAATGCCTTTTGCAGAAACTGTATGGACGAGGAGGAGGAAGAGACTGTCTCTCTGGCATAAGGTTCGCATAGGGTAACCGGGAAGCCAAGATCATGTGGTATCACAACGGACCGTCGCCGGTCTAAGTGTGCTATAGCAGCCACTCAACCTACCTAATCAATCTATAATTGCAAGATTTTTGACTTGATGGTTGACTTGGACACAGTACTGGATCTAACCGATGGTTAATCAGTCGTTGAAGTGATGTTAGAGCAAGAGACCACTGGAAAAGGTGAAGACGTTCGAGGGTTAAAATTAAATTAAAACGAAAACACATCCAACTACTTTACATACAACGTTTCCATTTTTGTTGTACTTGGATGTTAGCATAAATATTTGTTATCAATGAAAGCATAGAAAAGAAATTGAGTTGAGGAGGAAATGTAAAAAATTTACGTAGAATAAGATAAAATCAATAATTGAAATTTGTTTCAATTGTGTTAGTGCTTCAAGACGAGAGGCGCACACAAAAATAATAATTTTGAAAATAAAAAAAAATTTAAATTTGTCGAATATCTGTCGAACATACTTATCGATTTGCCATCAAAATTGCTCAGCATTCGGAAAATATTACATAATGGCATGGTTCGAGTGATGTTGAAAGTAAAACCTAAGATTATAATAGTTTGGCAAACAGATGATTTAAATTGAGGTAAACTTTTCGATTTATTTAGGTCAAGAATTGTGTACACACCACTCTGAACAAAACCTTTTCAACCATCGTCCCAAACAACTTAAATTTACATAAACATCGGATGGAATATTAAAGCGTCAGAGCTTTTATAACAAATAATATGTTAACTGCACATATTCGGTTTAATTGTATCAACTTGCGACAATATGAAACAAAAAAACTTCTGTCTTCTGTCACACAACAGAACATGAAATATGTTGAAAAATTTAAATTAATTTTTACAATTTTATGTTCGCCGGTTTTATCATCTATTGCTGCTGCACAGAAACAGAAAAATATAACAAACACAAATAGACCAACATTAAAAGCTTAAAAGCTCAACAACAACTAAACATAATTATTTTTCATTAATTTTTGTGTGTACATGGGTTGGGGAATTGCACACCACAACTGCATACTCTAACGTCTGACATAAATCATAATTATGCTTCTACTTGAGACTCATGTACAAGTGAGCAGATTGTATTCCCACCACAACCATCCATGTCCGAATCGACAATTTGATGATTATGGCCAAATTTCAGGTTACTCGTTCACCAATATCCGAAACGCAGTCTCCGTATAAATTTCCACTGAACCACTTCTTTAAAGAAAACGGCCATATATAATGCCGTATGTGTGCTGATTGACAGCCGTACGAAATGCACATCGAGAAAATTATTGTTTGATTAGGATTTTGGTATGTCAGAATCGTAAGTCCAAAAAGAGCACTATGTCTGCAGTGATTCTATCATCTAAACAGGGAAATATGGATATAAATGATATTCCAACAGGACTGCATGTCGTCCACTTTGAACGAAGGTTAATAGCAGGCTAAACTGACTAACGATGGATTTCAGGATCTTTTCTCCTCCTTGAGTTTCATTGCTTCAAATTCGTTACTGGCTCCGGTCATCAAATCGTCTATATGTCGTGCTGTATGGCATTAACAGCGCGAGAGGCGCTGTGTTTGTTATCATCTGCAATTTTTTGTAGCACTCTAGTAGCCAGAAATGACAATGACGCTGGTTTGCGAATTCGACGATAACAATAACACAAATAATCTATTAACTCATTTATTTTAACATAAAACTAATCAACACATTAGAAATATCTTAACAAAACTAAAGTTCACTTAAGTACCACGTAAATTAAAGGCAAACCGTCCCGACGTCATTAATCTGAAAGAAAACAATAACATTAGAACATTTAAAATTTTATAATTAATTGTTAAACTTTACTTACTCACCTTTGAATTGTATATAATTGATGAGAGTGAAGTTAGTGCTAAAAATAATAACAAAAAATTACACTGTTAAATTTATTTTTTTCCAATAAGAATTGAAAAGTATACCAAAATTTAAAATTAAGCGATGATTAAAAACTGAAAGTTTTGATAGTTTAAGTGGAGGCACAAACTTGTCTAGTAGGTTTTCGAATTGCCAAATCATTAAACGTGGTATGTTGTAACATATAACCAATTTTGAAGACCATAATTATGTTCTACGATGTTATAAAAATCAGCAAATAAATTGAAACAAAAAAGTGTGTATTTCCGATCCTAGAGATGTCCAAGGGTTTCGACCTATATTTTCGAATATCTTAACAAATTTTCATTTCATGAGGGAACGGACATTAAATTGTGACGAGGTTTGCTATGGATTTCGGAACTTTAAAATTTTGTCTATTTTATTGCATCACAACTTTGTATCTTTGATCCTAGAGATGTCTAGAGGGTCTGGTTCTTGTTTTCATGTGATTTGGCATAATACCATTATATCGAGGTAAGATCATCTTATTATGATGAGAACTTCTCAATTTTTCGAATAATTCAAAAATTCGAAAATTTCGGTTATTTTTTAAAATTGTATATCTCTGATCCTAGAGATGTCCAAGGATATTGACTCATATTGACAGATAGCTTATTAAATTATTGTTCTATGTGCAAAAGTATATTCATTTATGACGAGATTTACTATCATTTCTAGAACCTAGAATTTGAATGAATTTAACCGAATTTTATACGCATTTAGAACTAGTTAAAGATTGGTATTGCCACATTCAAAGGATCCTGATACATTATTCTATTGATCTGTATCGTTACAATACATTGTAAACCGATTATCAAATTATTATCAAAGATTTTGTAATTTGCTAATGATCAAGCAAATGAAAAGAAATTCAATAGGATTTTTTGTTATTTTTTCCTATTAGACCAATTGAAATCATCGCATAAGCGACGAACCTTTTTTTTTTTTTTTTAATTATATCTCAAGTTCTAGATATGTCAACAGCTTCAGACCTACTTTTTTGGATAGTGTATCTAAAACTCGATGTATGTGATGATTTTGATTGAGATCCAATCACTTTTATTACGTTTTTTGAAGAATTTCGAATCTAATTATAATAAACTTAAAAATGTTAAGTATAGACCGAGAAGGTCAATTAAATTTCGAAGAACATGAGACATATATCAAGTGTGTTAAATATATATATACACATATATATATATATACTTTCCGAACACTTTAAAATTCCGTAAATCAAATGTCTACACCTATTTATACGACGTAAATCGTCGTAGAATTTTCCATTATTGTTTGCATTTCTACATTTCACGATGTTTAGTTTCGTTGTTTTTTTTCGCTCCGCTTATTTAGTTATTTATTTTTATTTTATGGCTGTAAACATTTGGTTACAGGGTAACCCCTAAACTTCTGCTATAATTTTGAACTTTTTTTTAATTATCACAGGTGTCACTGTGATTCGTCACAAAACCCAACCAAATATTACGACATCTATGCTAAATTTAAAAAAATCGCCTAAATGTCACGTTTAAGTAAATAAAAATAAATTATCTTTTTCGGTTTTCCTTGAAAATTTATTTATAAAACGATGGCTTTTAAACTATCGAAATTACAACTAAAAATGTGATTGTTAATATCAATCTTTAATATTATTCAAGAAGCTATTAACATTTTTAGATCTTGTTTCTGATTCGATTTATTAATATAAAAGGGTTCGTCGCTTATGCGATGATTTCAATTGGTCTAATAGGAAAAAATAACAAAAAATCCTATTGAATTTCTTTTCATTTGCTTGATCATTAGCAAATTACAAAATCTTTGATAATAATTTGATAATCGGTTTACAATGTATTGTAACGATACAGATCAATAGAATAATGTATCAGGATCCTTTGAATGTGGCAATACCAATCTTTAACTAGTTCTAAATGCGTATAAAATTCGGTTAAATTCATTCAAATTCTAGGTTCTAGAAATGATAGTAAATCTCGTCATAAATGAATATACTTTTGCACATAGAACAATAATTTAATAAGCTATCTGTCAATATGAGTCAATATCCTTGGACATCTCTAGGATCAGAGATATACAATTTTAAAAAATAACCGAAATTTTCGAATTTTTGAATTATTCGAAAAATTGAGAAGTTCTCATCATAATAAGATGATCTTACCTCGATATAATGGTATTATGCCAAATCACATGAAAACAAGAACCAGACCCTCTAGACATCTCTAGGATCAAAGATACAAAGTTGTGATGCAATAAAATAGACAAAATTTTAAAGTTCCGAAATCCATAGCAAACCTCGTCACAATTTAATGTCCGTTCCCTCATGAAATGAAAATTTGTTAAGATATTCGAAAATATAGGTCGAAACCCTTGGACATCTCTAGGATCGGAAATACACACTTTTTTGTTTCAATTTATTTGCTGATTTTTATAACATCGTAGAACATAATTATGGTCTTCAAAATTGGTTATATGTTACAACATACCACGTTTAATGATTTGGCAATTCGAAAACCTACTAGACAAGTTTGTGCCTCCACTTAAACTATCAAAACTTTCAGTTTTTAATTATCGCTTAATTTTAAATTTTGGTATATTTTTCAAATCTTATTGGAAAAAAATAAATTTAACAGTGTAATTTTTTGTTATTATTTTTAGCACTAACTTCACTCTCATTATAATTGTCATTATTACCTAAAATTAAAATCAAACATATTAATACTTATGTACAAACCAATAATACAATATCAATACTTAGCTTGTAAAATTTGTAACCATCCAATAATCACAACATTTATTACTTGTATAATAATTGACAGATGAAATCTATGCATGTATATATTGTACAAGTATATTTAGCTCAATATTATGATGAGTTGATTTAATGCGTTACAGCTTAAGTTATTCAGCCATCTATACTCAAATAGAATCATCTCATCATATTGAGGTAAATATATTTATTATATCTATAATTATAGTTTAAGTACTTTTAGTACACTACTAAAAAATCTTTAAACCTAAAATTTGTAAGTCATTTTGCAAAAAGCTAAAATGACTCTCTTCTCAATCAACCTGGCGATAGTACAACATCAAACATAATATATTGTTAATTATCTAAATACTTAAAACAAATTGTTACTTCCTGAACTTAAATACAAATACAACATAACTTAAATATAAAATAAAACATAATTACACCATTCAGAGTTTTCATCCAGTTTCACATACAACGCTAAACCATATACGTTACTGTGTTGAGCCGGTAATGACGGATTTTGTCACTGGAATAACTACGCCATAATATTTTTTGAAACCGACTATTTTCGTTAGTTATTCTCACCTGATGGTACATTTTCTCAACGACGGCGGTTATGACGAATTGGTGCTCTCTGATTTTGAGAAAATTAGGATAGAATACAGCGTGCTTTGAATTGTTGGTCCAACGACAAAGCAATCATTGTTTATCGATTCTAGATCTCATAATTTTCGGAGTGATTTGTCAATATCGACGTCATCGTGCGTCCCAACCATTAATACTAAATTATTCTCGCCATTGTTTTGTACTTTTCAGGAGACGACCCAACCGAAGATAGTTTTTTGAAGAATAATACCTTTATCCTCCAATCTTACTTGTTCGTGTTCCAATAAGTGGAAGAAGTAATCCGCGCCGATCAAGACATCTATGCGATCTGATTTTTGGAAAATCTTTTTTTGCGATCTGATTGCGTTGGAACTTCCCAAGCCGGATACAAACAGTTTAGCGTTTGACATTTTAGGCCCAATCGTTGCATACAGCGTTCGGAAATAAAACTGGCTTGGGAGCCCGAATCTAATAGAGCTCGATACGGTGATGTTCTGCCGGATGAATCTAGGATGTTAACTAGGGCATTACTTTGTGAGTAGTGAAATGCAGTTGATTCGATTATAACTGATGATGGATTGCAAATAACTTTAGACTCTAATTTATCATTTATGTGGAGTATAGAATAGTGATAATGATGCAGGGCGCTGTAATCGTGACAGCTAATGATGAATGGTGGGAGTTGAACTTGAACTCCACAGAGTGGCATTGATTGACAACTAGGGCGCTGAATTAACCAGCCGATGAAGACGGTTGTCTTTATGAAATGTTTGGAATCTTTTTTTATGTAATCTGTAATCTTCGTTTCGTTAGGCCGGTTTCGATCCGATGACGTCATTGACTCGTTGTGTGATCGAAAAGATCAAATCCATCTCATTAGGCATATGCGACCGGACTTGATTTGTGTTGCATTTCGTTTCTATATATGGCGTGAGGCTTTGTTGCACCAGTTCTAGCGAATTACAGACTTTGAATCGAAATCTTTTTTCGATTATTTTGCTAATACTTCACTATTGTAGCGTGACTATTCGTCGTATTTGTGAACGCCACAGGAGCAGCGTGTGATGCTTTTTATGACAATGCATTTATCAATTAAAACTCCTGTTTACCTGAGAGTTTGTACTATACTCGAGCCAAAAGCCCGTTCACCTACTTCTAAAGACTTGTCAAACCAGAAGCCTAACGAATATGCTATCGACTAATCACCCAAACAATAAATCTCCTCATACTCCTTTATACAGCTATGAAATTACCAGAAACACCAGAAGGTATGCATGGTCCCCTTTTATTTGGAAAACAAATTTTTAAAGAACTCAAACAACCTCAAGAGTTAGTGATAATAGTGCCCGTATATTGCTCCGGTGTAGTAGACCTAGAAAACTGGAAAAGGGAGGGACGATAACTGACCCTTGATGACACTGAAGAGTTAACTCTATCAAAAGTCTGACAGCTGTAAACGAATTGGATAGAATCATTATCATCCATAAAATGGCCCTCGCATATCCAATGCGATCTAGATGATCGAGATTATATCGATCATGAACTGTGAGGTGCGCGACTTAAACCGTAATATAAAATGTTTAAACATCTGTCTACGCTCAGCCAATCGTAATTATAAAGTGTTCCACTCCCAAATACATTACAAACGAAACTCAGTAGAGCATGCAGACACGGAAACAAAAGTAGGCAATTATAACATACACAGAAGGAACTCCATAGAAAGCAGTTGAGTCGAGGCCATAGCTCCAGTATTCGCTCTACAAGCAATATTATGAAGTGAGTGAAGGTTGACGTCCTTATTTTGACCACTCGCCATCACACAATAAAATTGTAAGATAATTCTAATCAGTAATTTCTTACACCTCAAGAATTTCCAAAAGCATTCAGAATAAGGATCAAAAACAATGCCACAAAGAGCCCATGGTTCAAACTCACCTTCACACACATATACTATATACATTAAAACATCCACCCAGTTGTGATTTTTTGGTCACCACCGGGAATCGAAACCGAGACCCCGAAATGCAGAGCAAGCATGATACGTACTCTGCCCAACGAGAAAACCAGAACCGCTTATTCGAACTTACAACTTGTTTATTTTACACGATATTTATCTCTGAGACACTTTAAACACGTAGACTCTGCGGTGATTAGATCAGGAAATGTCTGACTGTTAGAAGGGCGTTGCAAAGATTATATTTGGGTCCCTCCGTTATAAGAAATGGTTTTGTGGTTGCATGGTCTGCCAGTGACTCTTAGGCTTGTTGAATGGCTATACTGTTGCTGTGTTTACTGAATTTTCTTTTCGTGTGTACTCTCTTTCTTTTTTACTTGCTTGGGCTACGGATTTGGCTTGGAAATCGGATTCTCTGTTTCCAGGTATTCCCACGCGGTCGGGAATCTAAATTAAAACGATCCTTTTCGAGGAATTGAGAATCATCTCTCGTGTTTCGGAGAGTTGGGGCTTTTGGATTCCTTTGGATGTCAGACCCTCGAGTATTGTGAAGGAGTCTGTGCATATTGCATGGGTTTTGAGCGCGACTGTCTCCAAACTTATTAAGCCCCAGTCGTTTGACGTTCGTTTTTTAGTGGCTATGTTGCGGAGTTGGTATAACTGTAAATCCAGCTCTAACCTGTGTATTAACTTTCCGGAACTGGTGGAGCTTTGTGTTGATTTTAGAGTTTTTCCATAAGAAATGTTGAGTAGTTGCTCGTGTGATTAAAACGTTTGTTTAAATGTTGCATCGATCACTCAGTTCTGATCTCTTATTTCTCAAACTGAGGGTTGAAAAGTTGAGGTAAGGTAGTAAGGAGAGTCAAGATTGGCTTTTTTCTTTATAAAAAGCTTGAGGAGAGCTAGCTCGGATAGATATGACCATTGACTATAATGTCAACCATTGAATTTCCTGTATTGATTAATAGGCATATTCTTTGCAATGGTTTAGTTCACATTACTTCCCGACACACTTTTTGAAACGTCAAGAGTGCTGCCAATGGTAAAAAATGAATTAGATGGAACAAACAGATCCAGTATTGGTATGAAAGGAAACGAGTAAATTATTGTTGTGTTTCTCCAAAAGAAACAAAAACATCTGGCAAAAAGAATATATTAATAAACATATCGCCACCTTCCTCAATAATTTTATATGATACTCGTTAATATCATAATATAGTAATAAACACAAATACATATCTAAACGTTATCATAAACAAATGCATTGGCATTCCTCAAATGAAAATCTTTGTTTAAATTTGTTAAAATTAACCAGACATTTCTAATCATTATTTTATAGTTATTACAACAAAGTAATAAAACATACATTAGCAAGAATATATTTTACATACCGATATCATGAACAAATGCATTGACATTTCTAAATCAATTCCTTAAAATTAACCAGACATGTTTTAATCCTTATTTCATTCTTTTTATAGTAATCATAAAATATTAATAAAACATACATTATGCAAGAATATATTTTAGATACCGATATTATAAACAAATGCATTGGCATTTCTAAATTTGTTTCTTAAAATTAACCAGACATTTTTTATTCTTTTTATAGTTATTATAACATAGTAATAAACACTTACACTAAGAATCCTATTTTAAAAATAAAAGATATAAACAAACGAGTTGACACTTTTACAACTCCTTATGTTAAATTGTTTCACACATTTTTAAACCCTTATTTTAACTTAAAACAAAAGTAAACAAACATTAGTGTTTACGAGTAACACACTCATTATTTTACACCATCAATAGCTGATAATAATATTTTTATAACACTATTGGTTAATCAAAAAGAAAGAGACAAAACATAAAATTTAGTATATAAGAGAAAATTTAGATATAAGAAAAGTAGTTTGTATCATTAGTTTTGTATCATCAGTTTGGTATCAGAGTTGGTATCACAATCAGTTGTATTAGCAGTTGTATATTGAAATCAATTGTAATCCAAGAAGAATATAAAATATAAAATTAAATAATATAACTTAAATATAAAATTTGAAATTCAACGAAGACAAAATCTTTATATCATAAAAGAGATTCAACAATAATTGGTAAGTATTATAATATATTAATTGATAACAAAGTTCAGGGAGTTAATGTATAACGCTCCCTTATCTACCTAAAGCAAAGGGAGAACTTTGTATCGTAACCAAAACAATAAAACAAAACCTACTTACTAACAAAAGCTATTTAATAGCTAATACCATTCACTATAAATTCTATACAAAATCAACCATACCGTAAACAAAGTATTTTATAAACATTTCAAATCTTCTTCACGAATTAAACCAATTCTCGTAAATATACATTATATATACATTATAAACAACATATCTATAATTTCCTATAAAACATTCAACAAACAAATCTATAATATCCTATAAAACATTATGAACGAGAATGCAAAGCTAAAAAGGTAGGTCCTATCCATAGAGCAAAAAGGAAAAGTTGTCGGGACTTTGTGTCTCAAATGACAAATGATAGGACCAAGGATATAAGTCATAGATAACAGCGCAAATAAAAATCAATTCTTCCGAATGTTGGTGGATGTTCCAAATAGTTTAGGTGGCAATAATGAATGTATGGTAGATGTATGAGATTTATATCCGAGGGTCTTAGACACGTCAAGTCGACGACCTCAGAAACTGATCGAGTGAGCTATAGAATGATTGCTGAAATGGGATTGAATGAAGAAGGATCACGATTAACAACTGACAAGAAATTACAGAGAAATTGGTATGTTGAATGGAAGTGATCAATGGTATGATTAAAGATAGAATTGAAAAATTCCTGAAAACAACGTTTGGTTCTGGTGCAACCACTTCGACAGTGAAATGTTGTTCCTACACAAATTGGGAAGTTTTAAAAAGTTTTTTCGAACTTGGGTTTTCCTAGGAATATTTGCGAATGGGAGTATGGTTTTACGAATGGAAATTAGTTGTTTGCACGTGGATATGGGACTTCGGCAAATGAGTATAGAACTCTCTTCAATCGGTATATGAACTTGATCCATGGAATAAACACAGAAGAAAAATCCATCCTGCATTTTTCATATGTGATCAACGACACAGCATATGATCAAGCTAAAAACTGTGGAATTTCGAACGCGACAAAGAACTGATGTGCAAATATAAAAAAAGAGTATTGGGGATGTGGTTTTACCTATAGGTATTGCGGGATTTGGATCGATTAACGTTTAACATTCAACGTACACATGGAGAATCTAACTGACAATTGTAAAAGTAGTCTAAATGTAATAAAAAAGAGTGTGTATACAGAAAAGCGGATCTCATTCTGATGTCATGTTACGAAAGGCGCTTCTGTCCTCCAAAATTGGTGGCTTAGCGCGTTATAAAAAGTTGAAAACGCATGCGCCAGAGTGATATTTAGAATAATTAAGTCAACCCCAATCCATACTCAATGGACTGACACGGGTCTTACACCTCTCAATCATAACTGAGTGGAGAACTGTGCGTAAAACTTTGCGAATGATTATGAAAAATAACGCGTTAGTGAACGAATTCATAAGCAGATTGCAGGTAATAACAGACGTCAACTCAAAGAACCAGCATTTGGAGAATATGTTCGATCAGATCCTAATTGTAGTGCACACAGTTTCTCCAGTCAATCTGGTGATATATGTTTGAAATTTGGAAACACTACGAAGAAGTCAATATTACAAGATGCAAACGAAATACTTTGCTCATTTGACTGTCTGGCTAGTTTAGAATGAACAACTTAAAGAGGTATTACTCGAGGCAACTTGTATGTGAATTAGTTGTTCTGGATACCTTCACGCACCTGCAGATCAAAGAAAATGAAAAAGAAAGGAAATCAAATAAGACACTACAATGAATCAAATAATAGAATGAGTGAGATTGAATCATGGAAATTGAAAAGAATGTTTGCATAAAAGTTACTTGATAGTGTAACTGTACTTGCTTGTAAAGTGCACCAAATATGGTCAAAATAGAGACATTTCGATGTTCTCATGAGTGATAGGAGAGTGACTGAAATATTTAAAGTGAGTATAACTGGAGTGTTAGATCCACAGTCCGTCGGTGTCATTTTTCCGATAACCAGCGCACAAAAGCTCACTAGTACAGTTGCATGGGCAAAAGCTCTCACAAAGTGACATAACAAGATTGTAGTAATCCATGAAATCAAGTGAAAAAGTAACAATCTTCAAAAAGCTTTTACAGTATATCGATAGGTATGTAATACTAAATCGAATTATCCTCAGAGAAGCTTTTGTCAAACTTCAAAGTGGGGTATATAGGGATTCAGATTCACAGTAAGTCAGTGTTGTAGCCTAATGGGAAAGAAAGTATCTCATCAAGCCGTTGACCAAAAACTGACATGAACCGGATGGCATACAAAGCGATTGTGTCTACATAAAACCATTTGTTAGGCTGAAAACCTACAATGGGCACCCATACGTTAAAATGGTTCGTAAGGTCTCCGTTTACACCATAGATTATTCGTCGGTGTTATTGTTGCCGATAATCACCTCGAAAATGCTCAATATTATAGTTGCTTGGATGACAGTGCCATTACACGTCTGCCATTATCCAGTGAGATCAAGTGGAAAAATAACAATTTCCTCAAAGCTTGCACAGTGCATAGTCAGTTATACAAGACCAAATCTAATAATCACCAAGGAAGCTTTTGTCAAAGTTCAATATAAAATTGTGTCTACATTTCAACAACCAAAAAACTTTCTATATCGGAAATGGAAACCTAAAGTCTATTACTGTTTGTAGTGTTGTCAGTTGTGCCACAATACAAGAACTTTGGTTTAAATTAGCTTCCACATAATAATGTAGCTATAGACACCACTCAGAACAACAAAAATCATGGAGCTTTGCCAAAACGAAATTGAAGTTAATGTAATTTTCCATTTTTATGCTATTCTTGTGCTTTTTTCAATATGATTATTTTTTGTTGTTGTTTTGTGCGATATTGAAAGTTGTTCAAAAATTTAAATTGGAAAACTTTGTGCTTTTTCTTTACTTTTGAACATTATACACACACATACACATAAATAAACAGAAAAAAAAAATTGATTATGAAGAGTTTTGTGGTGAAATCTGATTTTTCGTTCACAACATAACAATGTGCATACGGCAAAGACGAAACTGTGTATATATATAGTACAATAAGTTGTGTTTGATTAGTGTGCGATAACTTATGCACATTTTGAATGAAATTTTATAATTACACACTATGCAAATATTTCACTCAATTTAACAAACACAAAAAGCTTTGTCTAAAAGTTCAACACGAAAATGTTGATTTTCAAGCACAAACTATATATGTTGTATGTAGAGGAATGTGTATGTTTTTATGTATGTTGTATGCTCAGGAATATAACAATTCACCAACTGTAAAAATATCTATCTCGCTTGGGATAAATAAAATACAAAATACGTCAGAAGCACGAACATTTTACTTTTTGCTCAAACTCCGCTCGCTTACAGTTCGCCAAGATTTTCTCGAGCTTTTGAAGCATAACATAACATTGCTAAAACAAAAAAGTTTAGAAACAACAACAAAAGGTATATTATCACAATGGGAATATATTAGTAAAGTAGTAGAATGTGAGATACAACAAAACTACTTTGTGTGTGTGTGTACAGCAGCAATAGTTAAACAAACAAGACAAAAATGTTATGGAATGACAATAAATTTTTGTATGAGATTGGTGAGTGGGTGGCGTGGTTTTTGTTCCCCAACCCAAACTATTTGCATTATAATTTATGGTAATAGTTTTTTAACTTTTTTGTTTTTTTAGTGTATGGCTTATTGTTTGACGTCCTTAAGTCTTAAATTATTATTATTATAGATTTGTTGTACCTGGGAATTTTTGGCTCCGCCGAAGCAAACAAATAAAGAGGATTACGTTGGTTTTGTTGATTCCAAATGTATGCAATGGGTAAATCCACCACTATATACACATTCGACGAAAGTTGTAATTTTCTTTTGTGTTCGAGCTTTTGTTGGATTCATTCTTTAGAATTTCTAATAGTACAAAAAAAAAGTTTTTTTTCCACTGTGGATTGTTGTGCTTCTGCATTACAAAACAACAAAAGTTCGAAATTTTTTGTAAGAAAATCTGTAAGTGAACAAAAATATTTTGCATTACAAGATTGCACTAAAGAAAAGAGTTTGTTGTTGTTGTTGTTGATTTCATGACTTCTCTTATCTATTGTTACACTATAGAGTTTTTACCTTTTATGTTGAACACAACAGTACTTCAGTTATGTTTGTAATACGGTAGAAAGCTCTTCAAGACAATTAAATTTTGAGAAAGGAATAAAAAGCATAAATTTCATCAACCATATGCAATTTATGTAATTTACTTACAAGTCCAATATTACAGTAATTAAACGAACCTCAAGCGAATCGAGTAGCGTGTGATAATGTCACCAAAGTTAAGAAACCATATATGCTTTATAGCTTGCTAAACGCAATTTGTTTTTTTAAGAAGCAAGTGTCTTATTCAGACAAACCATCAGGTATCACTCCAAACAAGTCTGCAAAGTTTCTACACCACAACCCAGCCGACATCTAGTTAAGAAATTTCAGTCTTGTTCGTTATCGGAGTTAATCAGACAAATCACTCCACGAACGAAGACGGGCCATGTACCACCACTGGATCTGAAAAGTTTCCCCGCGATGAGTGAATTTAAACCGCAGGCTCCACTCCTGGTGGTGCCCTTCCGTCAATTCCTTTAAGTTTCAACATTGTAATCATTCTTCCCCGGAGCCCAAAAGCTTTGGTTCCCCGGAAAGCGACTGGAAGAGCATTATATGGAGCTCTATGCGATTGATAGCTGGCGTCGTTTATGATGAAAACTAGGGCAGTATCTGATCGCCTTCGAACCTCTAACTTTCGTTCTTCATTAATGAAAACATCTTAAGCCAATGCTTTTGCTTATGCTAGTCTTAACGACGGTCAACAAATTACACCTCTCGCGCCGTAATTTTTCCATTATTCCATGCAGAGAATATTTAGGCACAAATGGCCTCTAGTTTGTTCAAAGGAATTGTACTGTTCAAAACTAGCACTCTGTAAACTCGTTGCTTGACACAAGTTTAAGTACGAACGTTTTAACCGCAACAACTTTAATATACGCTTTTGGAGCTGGAATTACCGCGGCTGCTAGCACCCTCCAATTGTTCCTTGTTAAAGGATTTAAAGTGTACTCATTCCAATTACAGTGCCTCGGATTGAGTCCAGTATTGAAATTTTTCATCACTTCCTCCCCGTACTGGGATTGGGGAATTTACGCGCCTGCTGCCTTCCTTTGATGTTTCCCGTTACCCGTTGCAACCATGATAGTCCTAAATACTACCATCAATAGTTGAGGGCAGACATTTGAAATATCTATCGCCGGTACTGGACCATGCGATCTACATAATATTCAGATTCATCTCATAAATGATGCAGTATATAAATATAACCTTAATGTATCGATTATTTGAATCTAGCAATCTGAAACGAATCGGGCAGCGTGTGATAATGTCACCAAAGTTAAGAAACCATATTTGCTTGTGTCTGCCTGTTTCTACCTTTACAATCTTTTTCGGGCTTATCTACGTACTTTTTAGCTTATCATCAAAGACACTATGCATATCCTCATTTCAGCCTATAGTACATGGGAGATGAGTCGGTTCACAAATTGTACATACTTCAAACCCGGTACCACCCGCTCTAATTACCGTAGCTTCACTCACTGCTCCACTTGGCCTGTCATATATGCTTGAGAACACTAAAAGAGGAAACGGAATATCAAAACAAATAAAGACAGATTATATACGAATAATGGCCATATTAGCGACATAGATCACGTAAAATTGAAATCTTAGACGTGAATTGTTGATGACTGCTGGTTTGGCAGCCTTATTTGCGTGGTTTTTATAAGAGATTTAAACTGTTGTTATAGAGACCTGTATGAAAACCAATTAAGAACATTAAGACGTTCGATGGCATGACGAATCAGTTCTACAATATTCTGTCAAAATCTCTAGGATGATGTCTGGATGTCGACCGAGATGCGTCGGCGTTAAGTCAGAATTTATCATATTATACAGCACAGTATCGGCGTGTCTAAGTAGAGTGTAAAGTGGATATATAACACTCTACGACCGATTTCAACCATATTTTGAAGCTCCCTTTAGGTTCTAATAAGTAAAAAGCAAATATTTGATGATTTAATTCGATTTTGTGAGGAAACGAAACTTCAACATGCTGTACTAAGCCCCTGGTTTAAGGTGCAAACTCACTCCATACTATAATCCAGTCAAAAGTATGTGTGGGCCCACAACTGATGGAATAGCAGGACTGACGCCTCGCAATAACCATCACGGCAGTAATTGATTCGGATTACGTACTGTAATTAGTCATGCAAAATCTGCTTCACTCCCTAACGATGTATCGTGACACCTCCCGTTCTTGAGATTATTTTGACCTTATGTTCTGTGGATTTTACACTACTCTTAAAAATCATAAAAAAAAACTATTGCAGTTTCTTATAAGCTCGGTCTGAAAAGTGTAAATAAAAATAATCGACCCATAGGAACTTAATCTGGACCCTCAAAATTCAAAGAGACCAAGGAATAAAAGCTCAAAAAAGCTCACACTAATACTCCTGACCCGGAATGAAATAAGTTAAAAGGCATGGAAAGCTCTCACAAAAATTAATGTCATTACGTTGGAGAAGAGGACAGAAAGGGACAAAAAACGATATATTGAGCTTTTGAAATGACAAAGCTCTTGAACAGAAGCAAACCAATAAAGTTTAGATCTCAGAAAAAGTCACCAAGTGTTATGGCCAGGTTTCAAGCTTGACGAGACCATTCGCAACAAGCTTACTAGAAGTGGTGGTAGTGTTGACAAGTTAAGTGGAAAAGCCTCTAGTAATCGCCTTCCTCAGTATAATAGTGAGAGGAAATCCCGGACCGACTACTTCTTGTTGAAATAAGGGTTGGAATCGGAATCAGTGGTGTAAAGTTAGATCTTCTCTGTAAAACCTCAACGTGAGGCTTAATTTCACTGTTATCTAATGGTTGTTACATCTTACTCTGAAGGTGTAATAGGAGTGAAGAAAGTGAGATACCATATCTTACGTATTAGTAGCTCAGAGGCATTTCGAGATGAAAAAATCTAAAGACCACCTGAATGGTTTCATATGAGGCACTCGCAATATGTTAAGGGTATTGTGACGTTGAAAGAGGTTACGACTTCAGTATAAGAACAGCTGAAGCTACTTCAAAAAAATCATCATCAATTTAAGGCAGTCCTGGCTGCTCTTCTGTTCAAAGTTGTAGCTGGACTATCTATTCGTTTTCCTAATTCAATAATCTTGGGTCTGAGGTGAAATGATTTTTGAACTTAGGACCCCAAGACTTTCAAATATGCGTTGGTTTGTGCTTGCCCTCAAAGCAGAGCTTTCGGAAAATCTAGCCCACCTTGGTGTATATAATACAGCAGAAAAATACAGAAAGAATTTTTAAAGTGGAAAACGAAGCTTTGGTTCAGTACTACGGTTTAGTACTAAAGTTGCTAATTGAGTAACTATATCATGCTGTATTAAATCATTGAAAGCTTTTAATTCATTGAGTGGCAGCTTACCTGGTTTTTGCGCAAGCAGATTTATGAGTGGAGGAACACCGCAAGGTGAGCTTTGTCTCTCCTTCTCAGAATTTGGTTATTACTGTCCTGTTATTCGGCATGGATTAGCAAGGTTGAAGATAATATCTTCTGCGGGTGACATGAGTATGCACTCAGCGCTCTACACTCTCTCAAAATTTTGACAATAGTCGTGGATTAAGGAAAAATAATGACATTACGTTGGAGAAGAAGAAAACAAAACGATATATAACAAAGCCCTTGAACATAAACCTACCAAAACAGTATAGATCTCAAAAAATAGTTACCAAGAGGTGCGAGGAAGTGTGGAATAATGAGTGGAAATCCCGGACCGACTCCTTTTGTTGAAATAAGGGTTGGAATCGGAATCAGTGGTTTAAGGTAGATCAATTATGTAGCGCCGCAACGTGAGCCTTAATTTCACTGAAAGGTGAGCCTTAATTTCACTGAAAATGATGGTTTCATCTCGAATACGCTAAAGATGTACAAGAAGTGAAGAATATACCATACCTAATATGTAGTTGTGGCCCAGAAGCCTTTCGAGATGTAAAGATGTATCGAGCCACTGAATAGTTTCATACTCCCAATCAGATTAATATCGGTAATAACTGCTTAAGCTACTTCAAAAAACCATCATCAATTTAAGGCAGTTCTTCTGTTCAAAATTGTACCTGGAACATCTATTCATTTTGTTTATTCAGAAATATTGGGTCAGTTGTGAAATAATATTTGGGCTCAAGAATCCCAACCTGGAAAATTTAGCCCTGCACAAAAAGAACTGCAGAACATCCTAAAAAATGGAGAATACCCCACAAATTAAGTAACTATCATCCAGTAATGAATTTTTGGAATGCTTTAAGTCACAGAGTGACTGCTCAAGCAGAGTTGTGAGTGGAGGAACACCGCAAGGTTAAGCTGTGTCTCCTTCTCTTGGAATTTGGTTATTAATGACTTGTTATTCGACATGAATTGAAGATGATATCTTCTGCAGGTTAAATGAGCATACAATCAACGCCCGACACTCTTTCAAATTGAAACAATGGTTGTGGAATAAATGGGAGGCCAAAACATGGATTAAGCTAACGAGAAACCCCAAACCCCTAAAATGGAGATAAAGGGCTAAAACCAATTCGCATAGTAAGTTTCACAATTAAATACAAAATTAAAAGCTCATAAAATTCTAAAACGGATGTCGCGGATAAATATACAACCCATTTCCGCAAATAACATAAAAAGACAATAAATTTATTATGTATCGTTGCAAAATAAACAGCCAAAATAATAAGCTTTTTAATATTCTGGTGCGGTGCCCAAAACAAAAATTTGAATAAGGCAAAAAGCTCAAACGATTTAATGTAAATTTTATGTCATTTTTTTTTGTTTAATAATTTGTCAACAAATATATATTTTTTTTTGTGTATATGTGTGTGTGTGTGTGCTTCCAAATGAAAAATAATGTCAAAGTTTATTGTAAACAGTAGCAAATACAAAAAAGCTTTCGTACGTTAGTTTTTATATTTTTAGCCGTGCCAAATTTCCATTTACATATTTTCGCTTGTGTTTTAAAATTAAATTCATTTGTTTGGTAACTACAAAAAACAAATCGAGTTTTATGTGTGTTTCCGTTGTTGTTGTGTTTTTATTTTGTAAAAAGCTTGGTGTTTGCTTTTTGGAAAATGTTAAATTTATCGCCAAAATTTTGTCTTAACAGCACATAGGACCACCAACAAATAATAACAACTTTGCATTATTTATTTCTATATTTCCACAGCACACACACACACTCATGTAAATAGTTAGCTTTAAGTTTTAGCTTTTCTAATACATACACATACACCCATATATGAATGAAAATTAAATAAATTTGTTTGTTTTAGTCGAATTGTTTGCTATTGTTGTGAAAATCCAAAACAAATGAAAATTTATGATTTTATTTGTTGTTGTCATCGTGGAAAATTGGTATTGTGACGTTGTTGTTGTTGGTGCGATTTTTTGTATATTATTATTATTGTTATCAATGTTTTTGGCGGTTGTCAAATTTGATTACAAAAAAAAATTATTGTGCTGCGGATTTGTTAAAAAATGACAACATGTCGTAAACATTTTTTTTTTAATATGCTGTTGTGAAATGAACCGTTAAGAAAATATGAGTTTAATAAAGTTTTGGGAGTGACTTTTAAATTACCCAAAAGAGGGGGTGGTAAAATGATGTCACTTAGGTGCATGTGATGTAAGTAACTGGATCAAAAATGAGTACGACCGATTATATCTCGGTTTATCTAAGTTAGATGATTGTTCTATATAAAAGTTGTGTAGCATACTTAACAGTTGGATTCAAAAAGCCTGGAAATGGGACATTTTATCCGTACATCGCTATAGTTGGAGATTCCTAGCCGTCCACAGAATTTAGGCATTGGACAGTCCACAGTATATTCAAACATGAGTCAAGCTCGTTTTTCAGGTGTGATTAGAACGTTCATTTTCGAAAATCAACAATGCACACTGTAAGCTCACATGTTCAGATACAGATGATTTCAAAAGATTAGATAAAATGAAAGTGAATTGCCTCCTATTCTTTTTCTCTTAAACATGAGCTTTTTGAATCGTATTATATTCGGTTTTACGAGAGCTGCCTCGTTATAACCCACGAGGAACCGATTGATCACTGCCCAATCTGAGGCTCTAATTTCCTTTTCAATATTAGACCTTCAAAAAGGGAAGGTTAGATATTTGGAAATTTATGAGTACCAGAATAAGTTCAAAATTCAGTGGCCCATACATTTGTGACCCTGCCGCTCTACATTTAATTAATTCAGCAACTATGTGTTTCGTCCACCACTTAGTATGGAAATACCGAAGAGCCCAAAACATTCTCTGGGGCCCCTTACATTTCAAGGAAATTTAGAATGGAATACAGAGAAGTTCCAAAGCTTAACTTAACAAAATGCATGATAAGATTTTGAAAACTTTTCTGGCTTGATTAAGGGTCTATTTTGCTTTAGGCAAAACACACGAAGAAAAGTATGTTTGGAAATTGAGTTTTAATAGAGATGAATCATGATTAATTTTTAGCTTTATTATAAGCTTTAAGCTCATAATATATGTATATATTTAAAGATTTCCTTATGGCAATTCCAGTTCTTTTTTCAATAAATAAGGTTTGTTGGACTACTAAAATTACAAGAACCTGTAATATCATCATTGAAACCATTAAATACATTGGCTACAAACTGGCCTCTAACTTTGTGTAGATGCAGATAATCTAAAGAATTAAACCAATAGAGACTTACTCAGAAGGGATCATATCCCAACTATTTATAGAATATATATTTTTAGGCAGGTTTTATATCCAATTCATATTGATAACGAAAATCGGAAACCAAATGCTCCCAACAACTTTCAAATTGTGAAACGGAGTCTGAAATAAAAATGGAAATATTAAAATCACGCATAAATAGGTAAAACAAAAGCTATCTACCTGTAGTCCGGTTGGTCGGGGATACCTCGGTCTATGTATCCAATCCCGTCCTCTCCTTAGGCACTGACCTGTCAAAGATGAACAAAACATGGCAAGCCACATACATGTAACATTGAACAAATAGGATGTAACTTATAGGTGCATTGGCGGGCGACCACAATGAACGAACACTTATAACATGAACCGATTACATATAAACACAAGTGACAAATCACCACACAACACCACAAAATAGCACAAAACTTTCCATATCTCCAAGTTGGTTGCATCTTGATAACCAACCTCATAGCTGAATTTTGTGCTAGAAAGTAGATGGCGGAAGGAACGCGAAGAAGATAACTTACTGCCCGATGTACAGTGCGATACGGGAAGTTATATAAGATGATGCGTGTGGTGGGAAAAAGGGCTTTTTATTTTTGGTGTTTGTGGTGAGTCAAGACTGAAGGTGAGACAAGTGCGACAAACATAAGGAATCGACATACAAAATAAATAAAAGTGAAGCCACTAGCAGTAGTGAAGGAAAAATATAAAAAGGGAAAAGTGAGAGATTACGTTGTCCTGTAGTCTACAAACCGAAGAGAATACACAAACGAGTTGAAGGCATTCGTGCCAAAAGAGCCACGTGGAAAGGAATCGATAAGTGGAACGCGAGCGATCGTGGTGCTTGTTTGACATCGAGAGGCGTTCTGGAACGAGATAGCTAAGGTGACACGTGGAAATACAGGTTAGTGCCATTTTCATCTTTTCCTTTCCAATTTCCCATGTGTAACAACTCCAATATATCAACAGTATAACCCCCTTCCCAATTGTTACACCCAGCTCGAAGGTCTCTAGCCAAACAAGAAGAGCTAGTCACGCATTAGTGCACGTAGGCTGGCGGCCAACAATTAATCGGAATTTGTCTGCGAATTGGGGAGATAAAAGGAGAGCAAGGAGAGAGGATAGACCTAATCCACTAAACGTCGGTGTCGGTATTAAGCCTGGTAGTTTAATAAGAAATAAAGTGTCTAAATTCAGATCGTGAACTCCCATCACATGAAATGTACTCTCTCTGGTTTGTTTTGATATTATTTAGAGTTTTTGCATATTGACCATTACTGTACTAGCACCTCTGTAGTTTATATGCAGAAAATGTTTAGTTTGTTGTTGGAAAGGTAACAAGAACTCTGGAAATTCTTCGAGGGTTCAAGTAACCATAAAGGGAAAGGTAGATTTTGAACATCTAACCTTGCTTAAAAACTTTTACAACCGTTGGATCGGGCTTTCCAATAAAATAAGAATTCCTGAGTATCCGTAGAAAGCGTTCCTTTTTATACTGAACAGTGAGATGAAATGAGCAACTATTCTCATATTCTGGTGTAGCTGGCCCTCAGTTCCAGTCCGATAGTGTCTTCCTTCTTAGCAACTTTTCCAATTAGAGTAAAAGGATTGTTGATCAAAACACAATTTTTCTACAAGGTTTTCGTATTCCAGTAATTATCTCAGGGCTGACTTCAAGCCAAAAGTTCACCGCCACTTTTCTACACAGGATAAGTGATAACTAAACTTTATTACATTGCGAATCTCTAACAGTTGGTCAACAATCAAAACTTAGAGAGAGATAGAGGTTACCATTCTCCTCGGGTCCTTTAAATCAACGACTAACTTAAATCTTAGAAACACTGCTATAATTAAGTGACTGTTGCTAGCTGAAGTTGAGACATTTTATCGTTCGAAGTTTCGTTCGACTAGTTCAGGATTTCTATGCAGAGTATTGTTGAGTGAACATTTCTCCATTCTTTTATTCTATCATTGTGTGTTTGTTGCCTGGGGCCAGTCTGATTTGGACATATTTGTCCGGTTAAAGATTTGTTCCTTCTTATTCTGATTTTTGAGGTACTTGGGTTTTTATTCAGTAAATTTAACCATATTTGCATATGGTCAAATGAAAGAGAAAATAATGACCAGCTGGAAGTTGCCTGGTACTTAGAACCCTAACTTGATGGTCTGTGATTCTTTAAAAAAATGCTCCCAGTCGGGCTGATCATCAACATGGATCGCAGATAATCTCTATGTCTGCAAAATGTTGGAAGTATATTAGACGCATTGACGGACTATCCTATGGAGTGTTGTTCTGACTAGTCTGTATAAAATACAGTCAGCTTTCATTTAAAGCACTGAAAGCCATACTCATAAATGAAAGCTTCAAATATTTAGTATTTTCACTCATCGTTAAGGCAACGTGCCCGAAGTGTATGGTAGACACTCCCTGTGCTTCTGCGGGGTGTTTGGCTTTTAAAGGCTAGATTGTGTAACATCACTGAGAAGTGTATTAAGTTGCACCGGATTCAAGGTCATTATTCTAAATAAAATAGAAATTCGGAAATGTTCACTTCTACAATTCACTTCTACGCCTTGGATCAGCTATATCACTCTTGACTAGCACTTGGCTTCAAAATCATTCTCGCTCTGTGTAGTAACACAATAAATGTGGCCAACATCTATTGTCGGCCAACAGCTAAAATCGGAGGACTCAATCCAGCAGAGTTTGGAAAGATATCAACAAAAACAAAATCTTCAGATAATGGTAATTTTCGACCCCATCGATCAGATAACTACCAGTCAGATATCTCATTAAGTTTATTTATAAAATGGCTCAAATACCATGCCATCGACAGAAGTCTCAACCCCATCATATGGCTATTTATTATAGAACGTATCCTAACCGTACGAGTTGGAAACCTCTGAAAGTTTGACAATCTTTGATACAGTATTTACAGATTAGTAAATATGGAAATAATCTTAGGCTTAAAGCAGCGTCTCAAATGAGACCTTAAGAACATTTTAAAAACAATGGTCGCGTGATGAGAAATTCGCTTAACTGCATTAAGAAATTACCGGTGATTAAATTTGTTAGTAAACATATATGTTTGTTATTTGTAAGAAAATTTCACATTCATATCGGAGACATGTCAGTTTATGTTAGAAATATTGTTAGCAGTGATTAAATTTGTGACAGTTGAAGCGGGATATCCCGATAGAGACAAGGTAACAAAGAAATTTTTCACCATCTGATTAGGATCGGCGGTGTGAACTAACACATCTATGATCCTGTGCAAAATTCATGGACCAACACATCATTTATGCCAATACTATATAGGAGAGCTATGCAATTCAGCATAAATCGTCTATCTAGCCACACGTCTTAAAAAAGCAAACCGCAAAAGAGTTGGGAGTGCAACGACATAATGAAAAAACTTATCCGAACGTTTTCCGAATCTTTTTTGGAGCTGAATTTTCCACAACAAGATGATTATATGGTTAATTTATTTTATGGCTTGTCAAAAATTTGAACCCATCGGTTTCGATCACAAGCCAGCTCTTCATACTGTTGATATCAATTAGAAGATGCCATATCGCTCTCTACGCCATGAAGCCATAGTCGCTGATAGCGAACGCACTACGTGACCAAGCCAGCGTACACGCTGTTCTTTGATTTCATGCACGATATCAGGAACTCGTGATGGAAATGAACTCGGTTTGTGTCATCAACGTCGCGTTTTAGAAGCCATCTTTCGTACTCATACGTCAAGGTCCAACTCTCACATCGACAACGGGTCTCATAAAAATATCCATTTGGAAACATGGACACATCCACATCCCGAAGCCAAATTGACCATGTGTTAATTTCTACAGAGTGGGTTCAGGTTGTCCAAGACAATAACCATTCCAGAATGTCACTGCAAAGTTACGATGGAAGTTTTTGTACAAGTCAGGGAGGACAGAGGAATATACAACCCGATTCTCCTGTGAAGGTCTGATAAATGAAGAAACGCAACGAAAATATCAAGATCTTGTCAGCAATTGCATTTTGCGATGTAATTGCCAATCTGAAAGCTGTATTTGAATACCCTCAAATACAGACCACAGAGATTTTCATTGGGCATCCATTCTCTGAGGAATTCACAATGGCCATGCAGAGATTAAAGAAAATTCATTCATCAGAAGTTGATTGCAGTAATTCAGAGTTCTTGATATTCGGAGGGCTAACTTTGCGGAACTGAAGAAAGGAAAGTGGCCGCGTTATGCCCAATTTTCAAGAAGAGTGATCGCTTGAAATGCGAGAATTATCGCAGTATAGCTCTCATTTGCACAGCATACAAGTTACTGTCATACATCATCTTGGAAGAATTACTCTCTTTTCGCTACGGAGGATTCATTCCAAGTTCTACTTAACATCTCGCAATGTACACCAGGTATTCAGTACAGTAACGCAGTCACAATGTTGAGTCGGAGTTGAGAACAGTCTATCGAGAACTTTTGCAAATTGTTTTAGTGTTCGACAAAGAGAAGCGCTGTCCCCGACAAAAAGTCAGATTATTGACACGGTACGAGCCTGTAAAATCCATCAAAAAAAATTAAGCTACAACCCCGGCGAATAAATTTATTAGTAAAAATCGATTTGGCTGTAATGGTGTAGAGTGGGCCATAAATAAGCGAACCGTAAAAAAATTTGAAACCATGGGCTTAATTCGCTTTGCAGTTTGTGTGCCTAACCTGAAAACTATACAAAGCTTGTAAAATGATTTATCAAATCAAAGAGATTTAAATAAAGTTATAAAAAGCCAGGTGAACTGTGTAACATCACAATAAAAGATCGAATTAACCTTTTCACCATAAAATGAACAATCCAATCTTCCGATTTCTATAGAACCACATATATAAAAACCATTTTAATGGACTTTATATATAGACGATTGTAAATCGAAATCCTTTTAGCTCAGAGGTCATATATGTACATAAACGAAATATCAGTTGAATATATTGTAAAAACCATTGCATAGAAATTACATTTTCCGAGCGACAACAATAACAATTTCATAATATCGATTCAACACTGTACCAATGGTATCTATTGCAACCGAACAGATCCCTGTACACACTGTATACAGCTTTACGGTGAAACATGGATAAAAGTGATTATTATTTTTGAATAAAATCAACAATATAATGGAGATAAAATAAAAGGAAAACCCGAAATTTTCACATGAGAGTACAATATACATTACAGTGTTTAATGTGAAATGGAAAATGAATTTTCATATTCGGTCTGGTATTTCATTTATTTTAGATAATTTATTAGCTTTTCGAATAAAAATACAAAATTTTTGAACATATATAGTTGCATTTTAATCAATAACCCAGTATCGACTATTATCTACATGACACTTGGGTGCAAAAATATCGCACAATCATCAATTTTTCATAAAAGTACAAAAATATCAACAAAAATCGAATATTTGTTAATTATTAATGCGGACTCAACGTCCTTTTCAATACCTATCCAGTGGTACCTTTTTGTACTTGTACCATGCCAACAAAGTGTTTTTCTGTCCAATGCATACTGTAACAACTTGCGAGGCATGAGTAGAATACGGTAACCTTGTGGTCAAAGTAATGCCGTTTGTTACTGAATTTCGAATATCTACTATATAGAGCTTTGGCGTGGTCATGTTATAGCCGGCTAAAGCTCAGGGATTGTGGTGGGGTTGGCCAAAGTTAAATAGTGGCTTGCTACTACTAGCCTTATCAATTATGTAAGTCTTATCAATCCCTAAATGTTCCAGGTCGGTGGACAATGAGGTGATTCTAATAATGAACTTCGCAAATCTTCTGGAACAATAAGTTTCCAATCAGGTAGATCGTTAGCGTCAGTGGATACAGACTTTGAAGATTTTGAATTAACAAATGCCAATCCGTTGGAGACTTTTATATTGACGTGTGCACGTGATGTAGATAACGAATCCACTATAGTTTGATATAGTTCTCAGAGGTGAACTTATCTGAATTTAAGTCGATGTTTATTGGAGCGGGAGATACATTAAATTAGTACATTCTGGCTACTCTTTCGACACTCGATTTCGAAGTTAAAACTCTGAAGTTTTAAGCTCCACCTTGCCAATCTCCCAGAAATGTCTTTGAATGACATTAACCAGGTTAAACTGGCATGGTCAGTGATTACCGTAAACGGTTATCTTTCCACGTATGATGGAAATCGACGAATGGCCAATACTGCTGCCAGACATTCTCTATCAGTCACTCTATAATTATGTTGAGAAGCGTTCATCTTCTGAGACATATAGCTTATTGGTCGCTCGGCTCCGTCTGAATCTCGCTTGAATAAAACTGCGCCAATTCCGGTGGAACTAGCGTCACACTGAATGTAAAGCCGGCGACTGAATTTCGGAGGAGCTAAAACCGGGGCAGAAACGAATTCTCTTTTTAAAGCATCGAAAGCCTCTTAGTGTCATGCCATTGAAATTTTCTTCCTTTTTTAAGAAGGTCCGTTACCGATGCAGTAAGACAAGAGTATCCGTCAATAAAACGACGATCAGAAACAGAAAGTCATCCCAACTCATACACCGGCTATCCGGTCTCGTCTATCGATAATTCAAAAAGAACGCACGCTTCCATTTCACTTACCCCAACTCATAAATGGAACGTAAAGTTTAACGGATCCCATTATCCGATGCCGAGCTTATCGAATTGCTTCGCAATAATAATATGACTGATAAAAATACTGTACCACCTGATCTTATACGGTCACTAAAATCTACAAGAAACCAACAACAGAAGCTGTTTCAGAACCAGTAAAAAGTGGAAACTAACTTTGATATTTCCTGTCCCGTTCAGTGTTGGAATTGTCACAGACATGGTCATCAATATCAACTAAATATTTTTTGTCTAGGTTGCGGGGCTCCAAGAGTTTTGCAGGCACATTGTTTAAGTTGCAATTCTTTTTTACGGGGCGGCCTAAAACTGGAACCAAGAAATGTGAGGGTAGGTTTTCAGTCAAATTTTCGAAGCGTCTCCAACCTCCAAATATCAGTGCACTAGAGAGAGGATCGCTTAAATTTATTCAAAATAATAAGCTATGTATTTTACCAATCTCAACTTCTAAACAAACAGCGGATCGAGTATTTATTTCTGAAGTTGCTCATACTGAACCCGTAAATAACCTTAACGTTTCAACGCCTGACAGGACAAGACCAAGGAAATAAACCCAACATTAGCTATAAACTTCATATTTTGACTAACGAACAAAATCTTCGGCTCCAAGAAGCAGTTGATACCTTACACAGTTCTAAAAATCACTACCTTGGACGCCAATGGTATACAGTAGGCTTTACAGTAGGCTTTCGAATTAAGTTCTAAAAATAATTCAACAAGATCAATACAATAGCATGCCATGAAATATCTCCCTCGGAGTTGTGTTCATTTGCATAAAGACGTTTAGCCAGACCCACACCAGAGGTTGCACTAATTTATGCGGGGCACCACCAAAGTAGCTCAACAAGTGAGTCAATTCTCCGTTCATCGAGTCTGACAGTGGTATCAGAATACTTGTTGCTTCATATGACGACAACGATCTGGCTAACCTTGTGCTACAGCACCTGGTGATGATTACTTTCTTGTGGCCGAAATTGACCCTAGCCCACCGATAAGCCCCTCGTGAGTTCGTTCATGAGAATTTGATTTTGACAAGAATGGAGAAAGTTCTGTTCTCTGATGAATGCAGGATGTGTTTATATGGCACCGATGGACGCAGAAGAGTATATTATACAGAATACAAGGAGAGCCATAAACGTGTCTCGTATGGTGGTGGGTCGTGCATGTTCTGGGCAGGCATATCACGATACGAAGACAGATCTTGTATTCATCATCCGAGCCAACACTGGCTATCGATCAAGACAAATGACTACTCAAGGAGAAATTTGACCGCGTTTATTGGTGAAAATTTTTTGTTCATGCAGCATAATGCAAGAGCGAATACGACTGGCGTAGTATACTAGTTCAATAGGTGGATGTTCCTGTTATGGAGGAGGCAGCTCAAAGCTCGAACCTCAATTCCATTGAACATTTATGGGACGAGTTGAGACGAAGGGTTCAATCCAGAAATGTTACTCCAACGAATCCCCAGCAGCTGCAACAGGCGATCGTAAAGGAATCATTTTGAAAAAACTTTCATGGCACGTACTCACATAAATACTATATACCACTAATCAGTCAGATGGCACGTATAAATATTAGATACTACTGGATAGATATTAAAATAGACTTTGTATCTGCATTAAAAAAAAATAAACAAATATTGGATTTTTTTTCATATTTTTGAACTTTTGTTAAAAATTGAGCAATGTGCAACTTTTGTGCACCCAAGTGTATATGTGTACACTGTACAGTACACACCCGGTATATGCTGGATATAACTGGTGCAACCAACAAATACAATATAAATTGTGTAGAAAGGATGTACGCCACGATACGGAGTAAAAGCACAAAGCATTATACCCACATATAGACAATATACAAAGGATCTTGATAATAAATTGAATTGGAAGAATACAAAATCCATGTATGTACCACATATACTGCTCCTATTGTTGCCGCATACTTGCCCATGTACCCCGAATATTTACATAGGTTTTAGTAGCACCGAACAACCAAATACGTAATCAAATAAATTATCAAACATTATTTTTTTTTGGTTGAATGTATAATTGGGAAATTAATAGGACACATATAAAAGTTCAGGCAAACACTTGTTATGTATATAAAATATATCCAAAGCTCATTGATATTATATATATATAAGAACTTCTCGGCATGATGATAAATTGGATTTTCTTTTGTTTGTTCACCAGTATTAAGAGTAAAATCACACAGACGATTGAGAGATAAAAATGAAAAATATTGTTTCTGATTTATGAACTTGGAAAAAAGCTCTAAATTATTCAAGAAAATATTTGGTTTCGGTATATATTATTATGCTCGATGGTATAAAGATTTTTGATGTCATGTTCTTAATCAAATTAGTTATTGGATTTAGTTTAAATATGAATATACATAACCAGATATGATAATAAATTATGTATATTCGGGTTATCAAATGATATTTGTTTTATTAATAGTGTGAGCTTGCAACTTGTGGAATAAAATAAATCTGTCTGACTTTGTGTATATATTTAGTAGACGACAAGATTTTATTGAATTTGGTCAATCAAATCGAAATCGTTTCTTCCAACAATGCACAATAAACCAGCTTAATGGGTTTTATGAACGACAAATTGTAAGCTGGTATTGACAATAGAATGAGCTATGTAAGAGTTCGACTACCCGTACAAGACGAGGAAGCGGCTCGTACATGAAATTATGGCTCTCAGGCAAAACTTCACTGTCACTTTATCAATCTCTAACAGTTGGTATCACCAATAATAACTTAAAGAGAGATGGAGGTGGCCTTTCCACGGTACGATGAGCTTCTCTCCATCCTTTTATTCTATCATTGTATGTTGGTTCTCTGGTACCTGTCTGATTAGTCCACATTTGTCCGGTTTGTCCTAAATTATTAAATGAAATCGATATTAACATGAGTGTGATATTAACAAATGAAAGAGAAAATAATAACCACCTGGTACTTAGAACCTCAATTTGATACTCTGTGATTCATTGAAGATGCTCACATTCAGGCTGAACATGGATCGCTTCTAGCCTCTAATTCTGCCACATTTTGGAAATCTATTAAACACAATTGATTAATTGTCCTTTTGAGATATTGGACTAGTTCCGCGTTGGTTGTAGTTTGAGTAGACAACTAAAAAAAACTCGAAGTTGAGCGCCAGTCTACCAGCACGTGTGTCCGGCTTTGCTCTTGTATATGAGCGAGTGGACTCGACCGGGGTATCCAAAAATACCACCAGAAAAACCACCAAGCAACTTGAATTATATCAAGGCTATTGTGCGGTTCAGAAGGATAATTTGGAATCGGGAGTGAGAATGTGGGAAAGCTAATTTAAGGGAAGACTCACCTGTATTGCAGTGCTGCATTCACTTCTCTGCTGACACGTTGGCTTGATTGCTCCAGCACATAGACACCATCACTATCTGCTACTTCGTGTTAATAGGTCTTCATGTACTGAATCCAATTAACAATCACAGTAATTCATAAACGTATTTATTGTCAATTTTATTGGGTTTATATCACAGTTCACAAATAATTTGACTATTGCAGTCTTCATATTTTTTTACCACAACACACTTACTTAACACAAAAAAAACGCAAATAAATGTGCACATCCAAACGAAATATGAAAAGAGAATTTATTCCATTACATGACAATACACTATATGATATGATATGAATTACAAACCAGTCTGAATACGGAAATTTTCACCCCGTCATCCAACTTTTCACTTTTCTATCTTCTCATTTATTCCTCTCGTGTTTTTTTTTCCGCCGTCCACTTTGACGATTCAAATATAATGTCCTTCTCCAGTCATTTTCTGCTGACCAAAACGGCTCTCGTTTTGCCCCCCTGGTAGGTATTCCGCGAATCTCTATTTCAACAACTCGAGATTTTCACAACATTTCAAAAATCTCGAGCGTGACTTGGCACATTTTCTGCCGCACCCATATCTGCCATCTATTTTTTTTTTGTATTTCTTCCGATGTGTGCTCTCTGCCGGAATCGTGGCCATTTATTCTTCTTACGGATTTCTCTCGGTGGTTTCTCGCAGCATTTTTATTTGAATGAAAAATACAAAAATGGTTAATATACTGGCTTATGCCCAACATCGACATTTGTTTTTATTTTTTTTTATTTATTTATTTTTTTCTATCGATGCTATACAGGTGAGCTCAGTGTGGCGGGAGCTTAAGGTCTTAGGAGATGGACGAGGACATTGCCAGGATGTGGGAATTGATTAAAACATAATATCTACAATTCGAGCTTGCTTGGTGGCTTTGTTTAACCAGTTTAGCCTATACCATACCAAGTAATGCTACCACATTCACAAATATTATAGGTCATTGTTGGCCCGTACAAGACGAGGAAGCGGCCTGTACATAATCTTCATTTGAACGGAAATCGGGATAAATAATCAAAAAAAATTTTCAATAAGGTTCTCAAACTTTCCAGTTCATTCTATTAAAATATGATTGTTAATATCACCGGTTCTAGCTTAATTGTTATTCCTGGGAGGTTATTCATTGGGAGTTTCTTATCATGCCGCTCGAGATGACATAAAACACGATTGTGTGTAAACGTATTTGTTGGGCTTTAGCACCTAGATGTTTTGTGGTAGGTCCCTATTTAGTTATACCACCCAATCAATATTCAGACTCCTAATGAGCCGAATAATATCTTTTGGCGGTGTTGGCATCAATTTACCCAAGTTCTCCCGTTTATATGATGAATGGCGCAAAGAAGCTGTACATTGGATTAATGTTTAACTACTTTCACTTTTTTGTTACAGAAGCAGATTCTATTCCTCATACATAGGCCTGTGTTGTTAGGGTAATATCTTAAAAGGATATGACCAGTGAAGAATCCGGTTAACATTTTAAGGTCTATACCAACTTAAAGAAGTACTTTGTCACGATTCGACATGATTGAGACAAATATGTTTGTCTACGGCAGACCAGAAGTTTTGGCTAGTATGTGTAACGTACTGGCAGAATCTGCCACAGATTATTTCAGCGTGTTACCGCTGATCTATAAGTTTTTCCTTAGACTCCACAGAAAGGTTTTCGATCCACCTATGCAAGCAAGGCCTAATTCAGGAGCCTCATTCAGATAATTTCATTCTATTTAGGCTTAATGGTATGGATTTAATGGAATACGAGCAATATAATCCTATGTTTCATTTAGGCCCATGTTTAAGCTTTAAATGGCACAGTGCTCTAATATAGTGTACATTTCTACTTGAAATGTCGTTACACAGCTAATCAAAGACTTTGAATGGAGAGTTCTATTCCCGGCAAATCCTTGTTTGAAGCACATATATAGTGAAGATTTGGTGTAAGAGAAAACTGATGACAGACAAATAGGATCGTCTTAAAGTCATGGTGAAATTTCACAAGACATTCGTTCAATTTCTAAGTAAGAGTGAAAGATAGCATTTTCATAAAAGAAAACTATGAGTCTTTTCAACTGTAGCCGATTATATGGTATTAAAATGTTCCTCATCCTGCTCCATTCGGGATTCGAACCCAGTACCTTCCACTCCACGCCGCAGCTTTTTAACTACTGTGTTACCTGGGTGGTATGGATTGTACTTGGTTACGAGACAGGGTATGTCAGTAATATTCACTCTACTCTAATCATTTTACTGAATTGCTGAATCTATAGTTTATTGCTTCTGACGGATGTGGGCCAAACCCGCTCTCGATTAACCAAACGAAGAAAGAGAGAGTAGAGTAAACTTAAAAAAGTCAAGTTTGAGTCAAAAGTTTTGTGAGAAATTCTTTGAGACGATTCAACGTGGTTGAGACAAATATGTTTGCTGCCACAGACCAGGAGTTCTGGTAAGTAGGTGTATCACGTTGGAAGAATTTTCTCCAGATTCTTCTAGTATGTTACCGCTGATCTAAGTTACTCCTTACACACTTCACAGAAAGGTGCTGGTCCACCTATGTGATTCAGACAGTTCCATGCTGTTTTAGGCTTCATGGTTTGAACTTAATGGTACGTGAGCCATATAATCCCTCGTTTCATTTAGGCCCATGTTTAAGTATGTAATGGTACAGTAATCATTACTGCGCATTTCAGCTTGAAATGTGGTTGAACAGTTAACCAAGGTGAGTAGTCTTCTTTTAAAGAAGAGTTCTAGTCCTGGAAATTCCTATCCACCATCTTTTTTAGACCACATCTTTTATGAACCTGCTCCATAGTTGAGTGCTTTTCTCTTAAACCATACTGATGATCTGGGATAAGGTTTTTTTGTTCTATGATTCTTTTTAATCTTTTGAGCAACAGCCTATCAAACAATTTCGCTATTGTTGGTAAAAGTGAAATTGCCAGGTTTCGGAATCATTATTACTTCTGCTAATTTCCACTGCATTGGTACATTTTTTTCCTGAGTATTGCATTGGCTATGTGCGATAATTTAAGGGTGCCTTTTTCAGGCAGTTTCTTCATTATTTGCCCTGTTATCAGATCGTTACCAGGAGCTTTATTTGCTTTTATGTTCTTAGTTTCTGCTTTTAGTTCTTTCAATTTTACAGGGCTGATATCTTCGAAGTGAGATGTTCTAGGCGTATCAGCCTTGTCTTTCGCACTTCTAGTCCATTTTCCATTGTTTGTTTTGATTGGGGGGGGGGATCTGCGTTTTTGGTTGTTTCAACCCTTTTGTTGCTTTCCAGAGGGAATAATCAGTATCTTTAGTTGGAGCTAGAGAACAAAGGTATTTTCCAATTGTTTCATTTGTCCCTGCTTTTATAAGTGCCTTAAGTTTGATGCATTAGTTGTTTGAGGTGGTTTCATATTGCGGCGCACGCGTAGTATGCCATTTCTTTGGGATTTTTCGTTTCTCCTGCACTAGTTCTCTTACTTCTATTGGGTAAATAACGAAGTTTTCTTTCCTCAATGATAATTTGGGATTGCATTCCCAAGCGGACCAATGTATGACATCAAGGAGCTTGTCTGGTTCCTCTTCAATTTCATTTTCACTTTTTTGATTGGTACTTGAAGTTCTATTCTTTCCTCTACTAACTGCCTAAATAATTCCCAATTTGTTTTGTTGTTTGTAAGCTGAGGTGAACTTATTTTTTCTATAACATTTTCACTAATCGTCATAATAACAGGAGAATAATCAGATATTAGATTTTCGTTATTTTCTAAGAAGATGTAGCGTTCCGATATGCCTTTAGTGATGTAGAAATCTATAAGGTCTAGGATTTTGTTAAAATCAGATGGCCAGTACGTTGGTTTCCCTCCTGAGTAAAATTCACAGTTTGAGTATTGACCAGCTGCAAGTAATTCTTTGCCTTTTGGAGAGGTTTATCTTGAACCCCAAAAGGTATTTTTGGCATTAAAGTCGCCTCCGATAGTGAAGTTACTTCCTAATTTCTCGAACAAGTTAATATATAATAAATATAGCTGATCTTCCTCTTGCCCGTTCTAATGTATGTGTTGTATTATAACAAGTATATCTCCGGATTGATACATATGAGCATCAGTTTGCATTCCATATGGCTAATAAGGCTATTAAAATGAGTGATGTTGAAAATGGGACAACCACCTAAGTAACACCGAAGACTATTTAAAGAACCAAGACATTTAATTGGCAGTTAAATCGAGAGCGTGAGGCTATATAGATACAAGTAACTCAATTTGTATATAACATTGTTGAAAGTACGCAAAGTTCTAACCAGGAAGATAAGGTTGGGCACATAAAGGTTTTCACCCATCCCTTATCGAATCATAGTACTTTTGGTTCTTTCTGACGTCGATTTAGCCATCCATATTCCTAATTACATCTTAAACCCCATATATATGCTTGTATGAATACGATTATTATACACACCCCAGTTCCGACCTATTCCAACTCCAAACATATTAGGTGTTATATAATCATTGAGACGGATCAATTTAAACCCAAATCAATAATTCTTATACACAAATACTTGAAACAGATTTATTTATGTAAATTTGATAATTAGTCGAAAATATATTATTTTACATAATTATAGATACACATACTCAAAGCTTTATGAATGATTAGTTTAATTGCCATTGTTGTTATTCAATTGAAAATCATCATGTGTGAACATAATTTCGGCACTGTAGAATTATTGTTATGCTTGATTTTTTAGTTATTAGTTTTGTTAAATTATTTTCATTTCATTATTTATGTGTGAATATTTTCTAAATCGAAAAGCTTTAAATTATAAAGCTCTTTTAATACGCATGTGATCAAAAGGATTTTAGAAGAAGAGCAACAGCAGTAGTATAGCACACAAAAAAAATTACTTGGATTTATATTATATTTTTGTTGTGTCGTTCTAATCCGATTATCGTTTTCATCAAGAATTATATATTAAAGTATGTCATCTGTAAACGAGACGCGGTACCAACGAGGGGGTATATAAAGACAACAAAAGCTAATATTTTATTTTATTTTAATTTAGAGAAAAAAAATATTTAACAAATAATTGACACATGAATTATTTAATGTTAATCTATTCCCTCCAAGCACACGCTTAATCCAACCCCACCACCCTATAGTCGAAAACAAAGTTAAAGAAATCGTAAAGTTTTATTTTATTTTCCAAAAAGCTTAAAGTCTTAAAGCTTAATGAAAATTACTCTGTTTATTTCTGTTCTAGTATTTGCAGCAGTTTAGACTGAGATAACGAATTTAGTTGGTATAAATATCATTGTGTTTGCTGTACAACATAAACTTGCTGTAATGTGATACGGTTCTATCGGGTGGTTGCATTTATGTGATTTCATAGGTCGACGGTCACTCAATTTTTATACTATTTAGAAATAAATCAACCACTTTTCAAACATTTATCCGTTTCCAACGCCGAATAGGATATGTGACGTACAATCTGGATTATCGATTTCAACACAATACCATTCTCGATCCTGATCTAAACAACTAGAAGATTGTTCCTTAAATCGTTATCTGATCATTTTATTTCACCAGTCGAGACCATCAACCGCAGTTTACCTTCAATTTATATATACTTTAAAAACAGTTCATAAACATTTTAGAAACATTTCATAAACTTTTCACAAACAATTTAGAAACATTTCACAAACATTTTGAAACCATTTCATAAATTGGATGGTTTTGGTCTCCAATGTCTTGCCCACTCAACAACTCCTGCACTTGCCAGTCGTTCGAGGAGTAGTTCTTTTAGACATTCACACTGATTTTTTGTTGGCGAGTTTTACAGAACTTCGGGAATTGTTGATCCAAATAATTACTTCGGTACCGTGTCTGGCCGGTGTTGTCTGGCTTATTTTATTAGCCGGTGTTGTCTGGCTTTAATGGATTTTATTTATTAGACCCCCGGTCGAGACCTCGGGTTGGACAGCTTCTTCGCCATCGTGCAGCATTGGGACTTGGTGCCTGTTTGTTTTGTTGTCGGTGTCAGACACTGTCTTTATGTTTTTTATAGATATAAAAATTGAAAATAAAGAAAAACCTTGCCATATGCGAGTTTGTTTGGACAGAAGAAAGAATTGCGATTATATTACGAATGTCGGATTTTCTTTTTCGTCGTTGTTGTTGTTATTAGATTGTAATCAAATCGATTTACAAATTAAATTGTGATTCTACGTTACGTTAATTTTTGAGGAAGAAAAAAATATGTCGAAAAATAACAAAAACTTAATCACCACCAAAATGTCTGTTGCTTGGGCAATATGCTGTCCGTCGCCCACTGTGCGGTTAATCACCGTGGTTTTTAACACTAGCGTGTTGTATATTCCCTAAACAGGTTCGTCGAGATCACCACTGTGGTTTACACGTAGCCCGTTACCACAGGGCGTTACCATTTTATTTATAATTCAGTTTATTACTATAATTTTATTTATCGTAATTAATTTAAACCATTAATTATTATTCAATTCCACCACGTGTTTTATTAGGCTGGGTCACCACCGCTAGATAAAATAAGAATGAACGAGATAAAATTTTATTTTTGCATCGTGAAAACTCGTATGTACAAATGATATGCAAAGAAAATGTGAGTTTCTTATAATCAATACAGTTCAATATATGTCATCTATTCAAAAGTGCCAGCGCCTGAATGTATGCTATTAACGAGCAGAGTAGCAAAAGTTCCCTTAGTAGGTGAATATTTAATATTTAAAAAAAAATCCAAATCCTTTGTTACTAGTTTATGAGACTTCTTTCAAAAATGCAGAACGATCGGTTATAATGGGGTCAAGAAAACCCAAAATACCATGCATCGGAGGAAATTTCACTACTAACGCAAACACAAACGGCGTAAACTAAAGCAACTACAAATATTCAATGACTGCCAAATTTCAGATAGAACGATTGTACCATCTCTACAGACTATTTCCAAGTGGTTCCGAAGATTTCAGTCGAGACATTTTTTTTGTAGAGGACGAACCCGAGAATTCAACCAAAATTTGATGACCAGCACCATATTCTCGGGATATAAGACCTTATGATTTGCGGTTATTTCTTAAAATCAAATTTGAGCGGAAAGGTCTTTAACAGAAATAAGGAGATAACTGAAGCTACACTTGATAAGCAAGATTTTGCACACTGATTTCAACTAAGTGAATTTTTGTCACTTCGATGTTGTAGTCGCATAACGCAATCGCATGACGTGTTTTTAGGAAGTTTAATATAATAATATTTAAAGTAGAATGAACAATCATTTATAAAAGATTTACGGCTGCTCCAATTTATAAGAAATAGCTTAGAACGAGCTAGTAGGTTATATGCACTACATTAACATTTCATAAACTTTTTATAAACACTTCGTAAACATTTCAAATATGTTATTGTATTTTCTACATTTTTTATGTTATAATAAACATTTTAATAAACATTATAAAGTACATTTCATAAACATTGAATATTGATTTCAAAAACATTTCACATACATTTCACATACATTTCATAAACATTTCATAAACATTTCATAAACATTTCATAAACATTTCGTAAACATATACATGCAATGTATATCATGCTTTCATATACATATGATCTAAGAATTTTTGTTAACCTATTTCATAAATATTTCGAATTTGTGCTATAAAGAATGTGTCACTCGATTCATTGAAAATTGTGCTGCATGATGGAGATGATGAAGATAAAAAAAATTAAAGTGCCATAAAAATTATTTTAAATATTTTGTTTTAAAAAATTAAGCAGTGTTATTTTTACCACCTTAAGTTCGAAAATTATCGTAAAATTCAACTTTGTCATAATAAAAGCTTCCAAATAATCTAATGAGCTAATTTTTTAGGTAATATGTAAGCTTAAAAGCTCATATAAAATCCGAATGTACTTGGCTTTCTAACAAATATGCATATTTAATTATTAAAGCCTGATTCAATGGAATATGAAGGATAACCAAAGATTGGTTTGGCATTTCAACACGCTTTGGCATTTCAATTGCTTTTCAAGAGAGATTGAACAGTTATCAGTTAGTCGATACCAGCATAGAACCACAAGCCTGTTTCTGAATTTTGTCCAATTGTAGAATTTTACAAATTAAATTTCTTTAAATGGGTTTACCACAACTAGATTGGATAAAAACCCTCATTTATTTCCACTAGTACGGTTTGTAGGATATGATAATGATGCTGTGATAGAACTGTGAACGTGACAGATAAATGGGGGTTAAAGCAGAACTTCTGTGAGTTTATCTTTCGAAAATTTGTCTTTCGAAATAGGTCAGTCTGATGTCGTCATTGATTTGTTGTGTGATCGAAAAGATTAAATCCATTTCATCAGGCATATGCGATCGGACTTGATGTATGTTGCATTTGGTTGTATACATATACATGTTGTGACGCTTTGTTTCAACAGTGCTAGCGAATTACAGACTTTTCATTCATGACTGAATATAATGACTGCTTCAAAGCTTCTTTTTAACACATCATAGATATAAGTCTCGGGCAGTTATTTTACCTACTAGAGTAAAGCCGATATGACCTCCTTACTTTCTGATACCATATAGCAACTAGAAAATGTTTCGACAAGAAAGTTCCAAATGTTGCTAGCATATGTAATATGGCTTGATCGAAACTAATGGTTGATAAATAAAATATTTACCGCATTGATGTGGATGATAACATATTTCGACGATAACCAATTTACTGTGAATCAATAAAATCAACAAAATTAAAAACCGAATTTTAAATTAATTAAATATCATTTGTTTATGTGGAAAATTGTTAGTAAAACAAACTTTCCCAAGCACAAAAAACCAAGTATTTTGTTGTTGTATGCAATTTCCAACAAAATAATTAAATTACGTATTTTAAATTTTACTCTGTTCCATTTAATCCTTAATGAGAAAATCTATTAGTATTATATAGAGCTTTAACCATAACCTAAAAAAAAATATCGTAAAAGCTCATTCTCCCATAGATGCAGTTTTCCAACTATGTCTTCGTTTTTTGTGTATCGGTGAATTGAAAACTAGGTAGAGTAGAAAAATAAATCTGCGGTTTCTATGGAAAAGCTTTTTTTTTTTGGTTGTTGCTAAGCAGAATCCATCCCCATCGAACTGGTTCTGCGACGCTGATATATAGTAAATTTGGGGGTAGACAAAAATTTCGCTTTTTTGCCAAATATAAACAACACAATGGCGAGGATTATTTCATTATATTGTGAAAAGCTGCGGATGTGGGATATAACTGGTGCGGTTGCCACGGTAATAATACTATATATTTGAGATAATTTAGCTTAATTATTTAATGGCGATATAATTGTACATATATATATACAGTCATGGTTTCTGGATAGCATCCGACTCGTTTACCACACAGTCTGAGCAATATATCATTCAAAAATCAATTTAATATTCTCTATATACGAGATTTGGAGAGAGATTTGGAAGATCCTGTATTATGACTTTTGAATATACGAATAACTACTATACTATGCAGCAAAAAGTTCGACTTCTCGTTCACTATTTTTTTTTTGCTACCGGGAACTCGTACGAACAACAAAAAAAATATGTAATTCTATAGCCAGTATATGCATACGAGTGTATATAGAGCATATGTAGAGCATAATAAACATGTTTGTTTTACATGTAAAAATTTTTATTTTGTCTGTCTGTGCTCCATATACATACTCGTAGCGTTGTGAATCGATTGAACACAAATGTAACACAAAATGTAGATAAAGGATTAAAATTTATCAAAAAAAAATTATTTTTATGCAAAAATATGCTTCTAACAACCATATGATTATGTAGTTTTCAAGCGGTTTAGCATAATATGTATTATGTGAACATTCGCCAACAGTGCGATAGTTTTGAAAGTTAAGTTAGTTGGTTGTGTACGTCGAATGTGTTTTCGTGGCTTCTTGTACTTCCGGTATTAAGCTCTCAGATGTTCGCGTCAGTGGAACCATTTTGCATCAAATTTTGAAGGATGATTTGATTTGTTTCATATAAAATGCAATTAACACAAAGAACATTGTCGACAGACCGTCCACTGAACTTTATTTTTGAATGACCTAAGGCAGCTGTTTGCGGCCCGCGTTTGCGCCAAAACCATCATTGGACCATATTTTTTCAGAGTCGATGGAAATCAATATCGGTGGATTTTGGCTCATTATGTCTTCCCACAAATGCGTTAAAAAGGTCATGACGGTGACAGATTTCAACAACGCTGAGCGCCATGCTATACTTCAAATCAAATCCTGAACGACTGATGTCAAATCATAGTTATATTGTCCGAGATGCTGAATTTGAACACTGAAAGGGTCATACCAGTAAATATTTAGTGTAACTTAAGAATTGATTATATTGGTTAAAAGTCATTATTCTAAACGTATACCGTAAAAATTTGAGTGCGACAAGAAACCCTTCTTTAAAATATGGCTCCATTTCTTAACAATAAGACCTGATTTTTATTAAAAAGATCGTCGTCGTCAGCAAGATAAGAAAATCTCTAGGTCAACGTAAAATTACGGAGAATCTAGGTTAACTAACACTCAAGGTCGTCAACAAGATCCGGAAATCTAGGTCCAAAAACTTCCAATGTCAAGATATTAAGATAAAAAATCTAGGTCACGGTCAGTTTAAGTGAAATAATATTCAAGGTTATCGAAATTTAAGGTCTTGCAACTATTTTAGTACACTTGGTGAGCACCAGCTAATGTTGATGTTGCCAAAACCTTCACATAAAGGAGTTCACAACAACCCCAGTGTTAAATCGATTCGTCCAATTGTTTTCGTTCAAATGCGTTCATTTCAATCCTTTATATTCTGTAACGTCGGATGTAATAGTGTTAAATATTTCTGATTCAAACAACAGGTGGCGTACAGGTGGTTTCAAGTGTAACAGTTGATTTCCAAAAAAAAATCTTCATTATAGATAGTCAAAATATTCTCAAATGGTTCTTCCTTTAACTAAGCAATAGGCAGTGGTAAAAGCAGCATGGGGAAGGTACCGGGTGCGCATCCCAATATGGGAACATATCCATGACACTCTTATTCATGGCTATGCAACATGCTGGCTATGAACATATAGCCGAACGTCCTCAATTGGGCTGTAGTGTCGTAAAGTAGGAACGAAAAAATCCGCCTAGTAAAAATAATCGGAACGTACAGTAGAAAGTCTGACAATAGCTAAATACATAAGCTTTTCTGATGTGCAAACGAAAGCTTTATGCAATAATGTAAGCAACAATATATTATTAAATTAAACTTGTTCTCAACAAAACTATTCACTTTGAATGTCAAAATTGTGAAAAGCTCAATTTAGTTGCTTTTAAAATTAAAAGCAAAACTCATCAATAAATTTTAAATTATATTTAACTCACGAAAAGCTCACAAATAAATAATAAGAAAAAGCTATTCCTATGATAAATACGAGTGCATACGAGTAAACATAAATTTTTCGAAAACTTTGAAATTGAATATGTAATATAACGACATGGGAAACTTTTATTGCAGCTTTGACGACGATTCCATAAGTAAAAACTATAAATTGGAATCGTTTTTATGCTTTTTGAAGAGAATTTTTTTGTGCTTTGTAAAAATTTTGTTTGTCTTATACTTTGCGAGCACAAGATGCATAAAATGCTTTTCTTATTATTCGAACGAACATATAAAGTTCTTTGTACCTATAGATAAAGTTTTTGGCGTTACTATCCAATCGATGCATTCAAATCATAAACCTATATGATAAAAAAATAAATCCACATATTCACCTCGTGCTTTCATGAGGTGGTTTATATTTATATAAAGTGGTCAATCTAGACCCGCTATTAAAAGCTCAGCCTGGAATTTTAAGCTCACTGGCTCAGTAGTTAACATACAGATGGCAACATGTGCTCGTTCAATCGAAAATATTGGTACAATAAGTAAATGGCGCTGATTTTCATTCTCAAGATCATTCTCAATGTTGAAAACATTCCCAAACTGTATATCAAGGAGAAGCTTGTCAGTTTGATGGTTTTGCGTCTCTGAGCAGTTTTGAAACCAGCACCATTAATCTAACCATTTACCTAGGTTACACTAATAAAATCACCTTTCATAGATCCTATAGCAGTATTTATAGCTGGCTTAGCTCATGGATGGGCCGCAATCACTTCCTGAAGTTGAAGATGTCTTCCGTTCTCCGATCATATAAGCTGGAGCGAAGAGCAGCCAAAATCGTTCGATTACCGCGTACAGCAGCATTACTTTATGGTGCGTAAACTGGAGTACTCACATAAGTAATTACATATTGGCCCTGTATTTCAACTGGGATCCTATCTAGATAATCACTTAAAGAACAAAGAAGAGAAGGAAGACCTAATTTTCGAAAAATGAGCACAGTTTTCCATTGACAGCTTCTCTGAAAAGTTCATGACTTTATATATTATACATTTAGGACCGTTTACAATAAATTGTTTTACCGGACGAGCCTTTAGAGACCAATGAAATTGCCATTTTAGTCGGTCAATAGTTTTGTTACTGTTTAAATGTGCTAAAGTATAAGGTGAGCTTCCTCTAGCAAACTAGGTGCAAAAGAGTTAAGTACTACTAATTGATCCAAATCTGATCCAAAATACACATCCTGGAACGCCGAAGAGTTTTAGTCTAGAAATAGGAAAATCAATTGATCCAAGGCAGAATGAGATACAGGTGGGTTTTTTTTTCAAACAAACAATCTGTTGATAAGAGGTTCTGCCTATACGCGTCCTTAATGGTGGTCTGGCTCAATTCCTTAGCAACGAGACACATGAGAACTATAACGCTCAACTAAGTACGTTCATTTCATTCTTGATTTCCTTATATCCTTGTGAGCATTCGTCGTTCTCCTTGCTGTTTTCGACTCCTACAAGCTATTGGAACACTTAAATACAACGGATCCATTAACCATTTAAGCGATGCGTAATCAGTATTAAGTATATACTCGTGGCCTGCCATGCAAGAAATATTTTTTATCGCCAGAATCGAGGTGAGACATTCAAGTTCTGTAATGGTGTTAGTTGACTGAACTTCATGAACGCTAGGAGATGTTTATATCCTGCAGCTTCTATTCGATGTATGCTGTTGCTTCAACCCCACAAGTACTTGAATCAAGATAAATTATAGTTGAGCTTTCATAAATAGAAAAATCTTGACTTAAGTATTTCAAATAATCTTCATCTGTCCAATTAAACTTTTCGTTTTTCAAACAAACTGTGTTTGGAGCGGTTACCGCGGAGAAGTACTGAATGAACCAGCAATACTACCTCAAAAGTCGACGAATTTGTTTAACTGTGGCAGGAGACTGTAGGTTTGTGATACTTTCTCTGGTTCTGCTCTCAACCCACATTCTTCGAGTAAATTCCGCAAATATTTAATCTCCTCCAAACGAAGTTACACTCTTTTCAATATTTACTGTGAAACTAATATTTTACAGATGATTGGTGACCACTACGTCATATAAGTTAGCTTAGAACTTATCATGGAGATAATATGTAATTGGTAACTGATAGAGTAATCTCCAGGGAACAGCGAAAGCAGCATAAATTTTGTGTGCAACGAGGCAAAACCATACATTCTATTTGACTTCTTACAGTCGTTACAATCGAACTGTTGCGGTGTGGACTGTATTATTTCGTTGTAGTAATAAAAAGTGTGCTGCTTCGTTTATGTATTTTACTCGACTAAAAAATTTACATTAATTTTATTTGTTATTATTCTTTTTGTATATAATTCAGGTTTAGTTAACATTTCTTTTATTTCATAACGTTCAAGGGCTGGACACAGCGTCAACATTTCGGGGCACCTTGAATTACTAATTCAACACATTACAATTATTAAGAACCTTCCATAGGTAATCGCTTCGTCACAGCACGCTGGATTATTCCTCCCTTTGTCCTTAAGGTAACTACTCGAGTATGGTGATCAGCTCCGGGATGTACCCTTAATACTCGACCTAAGGGCCAAGTTGATGGTGGCACTTTATCAACATGAATCAATACGAGATCGTTGACTTGTAGATCAGGATATGTTTGATTCCAATTAGAACGCACTTGTAAAGTATTCAGATATTCCTTGGACCATCTGTTCTAAAAGGACTGATGTTGTTGTTCAATGGCACTCCATTTATTCAAACGATTTTGAGGAATGTCTTCGATATTGGGACGGTTTATTGCGGTAAATGGGCGACCAACCAAAAATGTTCCTGGAGTGAGTGCTGACAAATCATCAGGTGACATTGACATTGGGGTGATTGGCCTCGAGGTGAGACAAGCTTCTATCTTTTGTGACAGTGTGTGCAGTCGCTCGTAATCGTAGGCTTGATTGTGAGTTATTCGTCGAAAATGGTGCTTAAAAGACTTGATAGCAGCTTCCCATAGTCCACCAAAGCTTGGAGATCGTGGAGGGATAAACTTCCAATTTATACCTTCGTTGTTACAGTGGTCTTGTAATTTATTGATATTACCTTGCTCGTTGAAAAAGAATTGAATTTTCTTTAATTCGTTAGATGCCCCAACAAAGTTCAAGGCATTGTCGGTATGAATCTCACAAGGCTTTCCTCTGGTCGATATGAATCGATCTAAAGCTGCAAGAAAACTGCTGGTTGATAGGTCAGACACTATTTCGTTATGCACGGCCTTTGTGCTGAAGCAAACAAACACGGCCACGTAAGTTTTATATTCGGCCTTGCTACGTGGATTTTGATTTCTGGTTAAAAATGATCCGCAAAGATCTATACCAGTGATAGTAAACGGTGGATTGCTTTGCTGTTGCAGTCTTGGCCTTTGACGATGACATTCGATGCAGTTCCGGTAAATCTTGTTAGCACACGATCGCCCGTTGATGGGCCAAAATTGCTGACGACATTTAATAGCTTTCGAAATGAACTAAATTTTTGGATCACTTCACAAAAAATGACATCATTATTTTCCGCTTCCCGGCAATGCAAGATGGTGGACTCATCTTTGATTTCCGGCAATTCAGACAGCTCCGATTGAACACTGAATTTCGAAGGCCATTCTGCTTCGGTATTTGACAGGAACTCAGGGCCATTCCACCACAACTTGTTTGTTTCCAACTCATTAGGCATTACACCCCGTGAAATGACGTCCACGGGATTAAACTCCGATGGTATATGTAACCATTTCACCGGAAATGGGATTTCTTGAATTTCACACACTCGATTAGACACATGATATAATTGTATTGAATCAGTGTATCTGACACTGGTTTTGCTAGAAAACCAAAAGATACACTTATCTTATCATCTTATTTATATTGTAGTTTGTTTGTAAACAATTTTTTTCCGTAGATAGCGCGAATGTTTTTAAGGGATTATGATCATTTTCACGCCATACGATTAGTTGTAAAGGATGTTGATCTTCCACCACCCTTATTTGGCGATACATCTTCGCAATATCTCCAGTAAACCCAATAAGATGTTTTCGAAATCTCAGCACGAGCGTAAACAAATCATCCTGTATAACTGGACCGGTAAGTAAAATGTCATTCAATGCAATTCCAGTGGTAGACTTCGCTGATGCATCGAATACGACACGAGTTCTAGTTGTTGTGCTTTCAGGTTTTTGCATTGCATGATGCGGTAAATAGAATTTGGCTATAGTTTCATTTTTGTGTTCTTTATATTCGTACATGTGACCCATATCTTCATACTCTTTGATGAAGTCGGTATACTGTTTCTTTAACTCTGGATCTCGTTGGAATAGTCTTTCAAACACTTGAAATCGTTTAATACAGCTCGACTTAGTTTCACCAATACACTTTGGGTTGGTGCGTAAAGGCAAGCATACTATATATCTTCCATTATTATCACGCGTCGTCGTTTGTGCGAACAGTTCTTCGCATTGGTTCTCCTCTGATGTTAACCCTGGCTTGGATTCGATTTGTTCCTGCTTGAAAAACTCTGCCACCATGAAGTGCAAGTCATCGTTGAGACCACCTCTGGCACTACACTAATATGCATTTGAGTCGATGTAGTTATCTTTCCGCCCACAATATAGCCAAGTCTCGTTTCGATAAATGCTGGAAGTTCACTCGATACCTTCAACTGACTGGACATCAATATATCATAATAACAATGAGCTCCTAGCAGCAAATCGACTGGAGCAGGCTTATGGAATTCGGGATCCGATATGTAGTTAGGAAGTGGATAGGGTGGAATTGGAACCTTTTGGGAAGGTAGATTGCCTGTAATACTTGGAACGACATGGAATTCAAACGTATCCTTGTAAGGTACTCTACCATTCTACGCTTGAATAGTAGTACTAACGCGGTATTTCGATTTCGAGAAAGATACATTTATACCTGAAATTGAAAGAATGCTGAGAATCTTGGGCAATCCAAGACGACATGCCAACCCACCGGTAATAAAATTAGATTGCGAGGCGGAGTCTAATAATGCACGAAATTGATGCAGATTTCCATCTGCATCTTCGATTGAAACGATTGCTGTGGCAAGCATAATTTCATTGAATCTTGTTGAATGAGCAACCACCGACGAACACTCACTGATAGAATCTGTATTAGGACCCATTCCACTGAAGCTACCCGTATTTTGAGTCACATGAAGAGTATTAGATGATTTTACCTGAACTAAACTGGAGCTTGTCACTTTCTCCGCAGCCTTGAGATCTTGCACCATTGTCGAGTTATGAAGCAACGAATGATGGGTTTGGTTACACACAGAACATTTACGCGAGTAACAATTTTCAAGATTATGGCCCAAGCGCAAACAATTTATACACAACTTTAACTCTATCACTTTATGAAATCTCTGATCAGGTGACAATTGAAGAAATGTTCCGCATTGACTTGCAAAGTGCCGTTCCGACCGACAAATGGTACAATATACCTTAACGCGTAAATTTTTAGAATTTTTATTTGACGAGACAACAAACGCCCTGGTGCCTACATTTAATTTTTTGTTGAAACCCTTATATTGATCTTGTGACTTTTGGGAACCTATCTTTTCAACATTTTCCAATGCTTGCGCCTGAACTGTCAAGAATTTAAACATATCCTCCCATTTGATGTCACTCTTAGCACTTAAACCTATCTCCCATGCTTTCATGGTCTCGGTGTTCAGCTTGGATGACACTACGTGAACAACAATGGTATCCCAATGTTCAGTCGGATGATCCAGTAATTTCAAATTTGCTAAAATAGTAGCAGCACCTTGAACACGGTTTCTCAAATCCACTGAGTTTGACACCTTGATGTTGGGCGACGCGAAAAATTCATTTAAATATTTTTTAGTAATCATTCGTGAATTATTATACCGATCGTTCAAGTCTTCCCAAGCTCGCTTGTATATATCCTTTGATATTCTTTGATATTCTTTGATATATCCAATAAGATAATGAAATTTACTCACATCAGGTAAACCAGCATTTTCATGAATATGGCGCGTAAACATATCGCGAAATGTAATCCATTTGCTGTACTCACCAGTAAAATGAGAAATTTTAATTTGTGGCAACTTGACAGTAACTTGGGATATTTCATTATTATTTTGCAATTTCTGATCTAATTTAATAGTTTTAACGTTATCCATACACTCCAGAAACAGCGATTTAATTTGATAAAATTGCTGTTCCACTTGATCACCTTCCTCACAATGACATTCCGCATTATCGGTAATCTCTAAAATTTCCATATTAGTTTCACAAAATTCCATATATGCCCTTTCTAAATCTGGCAATCTCGCATGCACAACATACACACTATCAGATTTCGATTCGACATATTTTTCTATATATTTCTGATGCTTTGTTATTTTTTGTTTTGAGTAACCACATTTTTTTATAAGCTCATCCGCCATTTTTAAACAATTCGCTTTCGATTTCAATGACAAAAAAAATTTTTTTTTTTAAATACCTTGAACACCCGTTAAATAAATTCGGTAATCGATAAACTATAAGTAAATTTGTGCAATATCAACTATCAAAAATTATAACATTGGATTGACGAGCAACTACGCGTTATTGCTTCTTCAATATTATTTTTTATACCTTTTATTATTTTTTAGACCATGAACTGTCAACATTTATTGTCCATCGTCCAGCTGATCGAGAGAGCTCGTTGGAGCAACATCCTCAAAATGTACCTTGATTTGCTGGAACTGTTTGTATATTCTTAAACTTCGGAAGTGGAACTTTTGAACGTTTAGGACTGAGGAGGATAGTCGACTGTATGATGAGCTTTTATGTATATCGAATAATGGAATATTGAATAACTTTTGTATATTATATTATAGATTTGTTATCATATAAACATTTTCCAATTTTCTTTTCTTATTTACCATTCATTACTACACATGTATGCATGATTACTAATACTACTAATATTTTATTATTCTCTGCCATATACATACACACATGTACGGAGAGTATATTTGGTTTTATTTGATTAAAAGTTGATTTTGGGTAAACTGTTATCTGCATATCTCTCTATACACATGTATCCAGCACATGGTTATATCCAACAATTGTAATCATATATAGAGATTCGATATAATTCGACATATTTACAATTCTCAGGATACAAATTACGATTCTGATAAAAACCCAGTCAACGATAAAATATCATTTCGCATAAATATTTCGGAATAATAACTTAATCGATGGGAATGATGCATCACATACGAATGTGTATGTATAGTTGTGTTGAATACACACCCTCGTAAATGGCGCATGCATGCATAAATATTGAGCTTTTATCTCAAATGAGCTATTAAACAAATTGTATAATGGCTGGGCGATACGTTTGAAATTGGGCGTGTGGGAATCAGTGAAGCGATGTGGAATAATTTAATTAGACCATGATTGATTTATGGGAGTAATTAAGGCTTTCAACACACTTTTTGATTTGATATTGATCTACATACTTCTAAACAAGTCTATTAATTCTAATCTTTAAAATCACCATCCCTCTATTGAATCTATCAAATCTAGAGATTCTTCTCGGTAGCTTTACCTTTATAGCTCGCTGTATCATTCGGATCGAATCCGCACGAAGAACGTGACCGAGCCAGTGCACTCCTTTGATTTCATGGCACGATATCAGAAATTTGCATTAAATTGAACAGAACTCGGTATGTGCCATCGACGTCGCGTTTTGGTGCATACAACACACGAGTAATTCTTCTTTCGAACGTTTGAAGCTATTTTTAGTACCCATCTGCCAAGGTTCTCGCATCCAGACAACTTATCCGTATTTGGAAGATATGTTGATTTTAAAAGTAAACATAGAGGATATAAAGCCAGATCGGCAGCGGCAAGGCGAAACTTGATATTCTCTCCCACACTATTATCGTGAGTAATGAGAGATTCAAGATACTTGAATCTCATTACTCCTTCAAACGTGTGGTTACCACTACTGAAATCATTTGCATCTTTCTCGATAGCCTGTTCTCCACTTTACACAGCATTGTGACTGCGTTACTGTCACTTTACACAGATGTACTTATATTTTTTTTTTGTATTCCTAAATATCCAAGCGCATCTCAGAGCCTCTCTCGATTGATCGAGCCATATGCTTGCTTGAAATCTAGGACCTGGTGTACATCGCGAGATGGTTCGTAGTACTTGGAAAAATCTTACGTAGCGAGAAAACTTGAACAGTCATGGATCGATTTGGACGGAATCCCTCTTGCTATAGTCACCAATAATTTCCTCCGCCAGGGGAGTAACTCTTCCCAAGATAATGCATGTCAGCAACTTGTATGCTGTGCAAGGGAGAACGATCACCCTTCTTGAATATTGGGCATAATGCGGTCACTTTCCATTCTTCAGGCATAACTTAAGCTAATAATGCTATTAGCTAATCTCATGTGCAAGTGAACCTTACACATTCGATTATCGACTGTCTGAAAGTCCAGTACAGCCTTTTTATGCGGCTCGCCAGCCCAGCGATACAACCAGATTTAGTCGCCTCCTACGACAAACTCTGGATACTGTGGTGGTATTCTAGGCTCAGTTTTGAAATGGAGTCTGAAATAGAAAGTACAATATTAGAATCAAACATTAATATGCAAAATAAAAGCTACATACCTGTGCCCGGTTGGTCGGGGACTCCAACCTCTGGCCAACCATACTGAGCTGGCTACATTCGTGCGCGCAGACTGGCGCCCAAAACCAAAGTAAATTGGTCTGCTAATTGGGAAGGTGGAGGAAGCGAAAGGAGAGAGGACGGCCAATGATCGACTTACGTCGATATTGAAAGCTAAATTGTAACAGTTTCGAGAAATAAAGTGTCTAAATACGAATAGATTGTTTAATTGCTAGCGCGCACGTTACAGTTCTTACAATTTTTAAAAGAATTCAACAAAAATAGTCGTTACAAAACCTGGGGACGACCAACACCCATGAGATGTCTTTTTATTGCCCGGCTTAAAAAGACATCTCATGGGTGTTGGTCGTCCCCAGGTTTTGTAACGACTATTTTTATAGAAATAGAAATAAATGCTCTAACATCATTAAAAAAATGATTGATCGATTTCAAGTGAGATAAAACAGATTTTGCATTAGTTAACAATTCTGATTCGAAGAAAATCGTAAACAGCATTATTTATTGCGGATATAATTTCACTCAAATATTTATCCTTATTTTGGCGATTTTCACCAATATACAAGCTATTGCGGCCAAAATTGGCCTATTAACTCATTTGGTGCAATTAGATTGCGTTGAATACTTCGGTATGAACATACATATGTTTGTGTCTACACTATTACAGAAGCGGTCAAATCGATTTTAAACCACAACGATGATTCAATTTGTTAACATCTTGTCTGATCTGAATCTGTTAATATCTTCAAGAATTTGAATGGTTGTATTTCTGAATCACGAGTATCTGATATATCTATTCTGTTGACTTCTTCGGAATGACCACGTGAAAGTGCATTTGGTACGGAGTTATTACTAGCTTTCCAGTATTCAATATCGAAATTTCCCTCTCTTATGTTTGGTAAGCTTGAAACTCTATATCTTACATCATCGAACTTTTCCGTACACGACAGTTATAATCATTAGTTAAGAGTTAAAACAAGTAGCTCTTAGCACCTCCTTAAAACATGTAGCACAATACAACGACTGAAATACAAATCGTCTCTGTTATCCTGTTTTCAACCTTAACACAGCATTGTTGTTGTATCACTGTCAGTTTACAAGGTAATCGAGTCGTGACTTGTTTAAAAATTTAGGAATACCGATACGGTCTGCGATACGAGATATTGCATGACTGACTTCAAATTCAAAGTACAGTGTTCTTTCCTTCCCATTCGTAATTCTCTGTTGGAAGAACAACAGTTACCTATTTAAAAGCCCGGTTTGGTCAGGAACTTCTAGATTATGTAGAGGCATTATTGGCCTGACAAGTGTCGCCCTAGTTGATTAGTTAATACTCTGATCAAAGCGATAAGGATTTCAAACACCCTCGATAATAAGTAATCTTAACTGGAGACTTCTGTAATTGTTTAGTGATACCCAAAATTTTATACAAGAAGTTTCCTTCATTGCCATGTTCTGAACTCTGCAATTTGTTGACCCATGGATGTTCGTAAAATACAATTTGGACTCTTACACATTTGGTGTAAGAAAGGCGACTCTCCCTTATAGATCACTGCATCAATCGGTCCAGCTCAACACGCAGAACGCGAACGAGCCAGCCTACTTACCGTCATTTGATTTAATGCATATCAACGTTGTTAGAAGCCATCTCTTGTACACTCATCCGTTAAAGTTTAACTCTCACATCCATTCATTACAACGGGTCTGTTCAACACTGTATTTCAGCTTAATGGGAGATGCAATATACTTGAATCTCATGACTGCTCAAACGTTTAGTTACCACTACTCAAATCAATTGCGTGTATCTCTAAAGCATTGATTTTGAAAACGACGGAAGCTGAATTGTAAAGGGTGCATCAGGTCTACCACAAAATGCACCTGGAGCATCAATTCTGCTTGAGCACCATAGCTATGTCATTGAACAGAATTATTATAAATTTTAATTAACTAAAATATTCACCAAAAAGTTGTAATCCAAACATCTGTTTCAGACACTCATGTTGAAAAGCTTTCATATCTGAATTTATTTCCTTTCATTGACCGTGTGATTGATGTACTGTCGACTTTCATCATTCATTCTATTCAAGAATCTAATAATCGTACAAAAATCCTAAAAAGCGATACGGGGCAAAGGGGTGAAATATCTTGATTAACCCAATTCGAAGGAATTTCACTGATTAAGTTGTTAAAATAAATTGATTTTTCAGATTAATTAATCTTAAAGAATTTAAATTTTACTCAATATAAGAGTATGGGCGACGCAAAGTAGGAGATTTACCACGGTTTACCAACACAACCATAAAATAAAATATTTCGTTCGAATACATATATAACGAATGAATGATAATTACTGACGGAGCGTTGTAAAAGTAGAGCTTTCGAATACTTTATAAAATTAATGAACTATACATAAAATTATATCCAAACATTATCTCGATTATATACAAGGTGAGCGGTACTCACGTTTATTTATTTCACACACACACAACATTACCATATATTGAAACAAGCGGGATAAGCAAAATCTGTCGCATACACCATGGGAAGTCGTTTTTCGTACGATATATTTTATATCCCAAATGAAATCCCCAGTGGTGATACCTGAATTTTATTTTTCGATCAAATTACGTATGTAATGCTTGAAAAAGCACAATAAAAGTTTATATATAGATTTTTGGTCGATATTGAAAATTGATGTTGCTCCTCCGTACCGTATCATTTCTGTTGAACATCAAAATTTTTATTTATTTTCAAATTATGTAATTTTTTTTGAAATTTATTTATTTACGATTGTACGTACTCCTCGCCCCCATTCATTCTCGTCCTATGTTCCGTACAAATATTTATTGAAGTGATAAATAATTAATAAAAATACAATAAATAAATAAATAACACAAATATATGTGTACATTTCGAATAAATAAATAATACAACAAATATAAAGTATATAAAAGATTTAAAAATAAATAAAAATATTTGATTTATTTGTACATGTATTTGTTGTTGTTTAACGTCAGGACGAGAGCTTTTTTTGGTATAAAATAAGCTCGATTGGGAAGTGGTGGTGTGTACGTGAATTTCAAAATATTGATTTGTTTATAAAATAGCAACAGGTATGTTCATTTGTTTTTTAATTACATAAGCTTTAAATTTGTAGTTCAATATTTATAAGCTTTTCACTGACATCTACTTCATATATGACCTACAAATTATAAATAGTTGAGGCCTGTTCAAATATACTTTGTTGTATTGTGATCTACTAATCGATTCTAGAGCTTTTATACTCCCTTTGTAGTATGTTGTTTTTGAATTTAGAGCTTTTCGTGAGATTATAAACTCAAAGCTCTAATTTTTGACTACCTTCGATGACTATTGAATATTCGAAAAATCATTTATGAAATTCAATTCAGTTGAAAAGCTTATACGAACTTCTCATTGGAGCTTTTAAAGAGCTTCGTTCTCTTTACAAGCAGAAATTTATTACAAAATCTTTTTAAGCACCGACATTTTCTTCATACGAACTACAAATTATCAAGAGTTGAGGTCTGTTCCAATATACTTTGTTTTATTGTGATCTAATATACGTGACAGCTTTTATACTTTCAGCTTTTACTAACCAAAAGTTCCCATTTTTTGAATTTCAATTCACTTGAAAAGCTTTTTCTCTTGAGCTTTTAAAGATTTTTATGTTCCTGTTTATCGTTTGTTGCGATCGACAACACAGTATATAAAACAATACCGGTTAGTGAATTATTTTGGATTTGTGACTTACCTCTTTGCACGTGATTTCTACGCCATACGAGGCCCGAATGTTCTATATACAGCCCACCTCAGAAATCCTATTGGTCAATCTGAAATGTATCTAGTAATATCCAATTCCTATAGAATAGCTAATTAATGCCAAAATATAAGGCTTATAGATAAGCCTTATCTGTTCATTTGTTTTCAGAGGGAGCCATTATACCTAGTGCTTAGCTCAACTATTTTTACAATACGAACCTCAACCATTGGAACATTGCCAAATCCTCTCTACAATATCAAATACAATTATATGTCTATTAATTCAAAGAAACAGATGTGTAGTTCAATATTTAGAAGCTTTTCACTGACAAGTCCCTTATATGACCTACAAATTATATAGAGTTGAGACCCACTCCAATATACTTTATTGTATTGTTAACTACAAATAAACTTTATTAAGAGCTTTCATACTCCTTTGTATGATGTTGTTTTAGAATTAAGTGCTTTTCGTGAGCTTATAAACTGAAAGCTCTAACTTTTTGATCATTTTTGATTAATTTTGAACACTCACAAAATCATATATCATCAATTCAATTGTAAAGCTTATACTAATTTTTCATTGGAGCTTGTCTAAACTTTATGCTCTCTTAACAAGCAGAACTTTATAACCACAAATTAAGAAAAGTTGAAAATTGTTCCGAGATATTTTGCTTTATTGTGATCTACTATACTTAAGGGCTATTATACTTTCTTTGTAGAATGTTGTTTTTGTAATAAGAGCTTTTCGTAAAAAAGAATACAAAACTCTTCATAAGCTCAAACGAAAAGTCCGTACAAGCTTTTCAAGTGAACTGAAATTCATAAATGATTTGTTGAATGTTAAATATTCACCGAGGGTTGTCAAAAATGAGAGCTTCCACTGTATAAAAGCTCTCTTTTTTTTGGAAACCTTCGATAAATATTTAATATTCAACAAATAATTTATAAATTTTAATTCACTTGATAAGCTTGTCCGAACTTTTCTTTGAAGCTTTTAAAGAACTTTATGTTCTCGTTCATTGAAAATATTCTCGTTTGTTGCGATATATAGAAATACCGGTAAGTGAATTATTTTGTGTTTGCTGCTAACAACGGTTGGCTTTCTCTTTGCACGCACAAGACCAGATGATGGATATACAGCCCTTTTCAAAAATAAATACAGCCCTGTTAAATAAAAAAATACAGCCCTGTTGGTCAATCTGAAACGTATCTGGTACTATCCAATGTATGGTACTATTGTGGTGGAGCAAAATAAATTCCAAACATAAAAGCCTTATCTCCTCATTTGTTTTCAGATGGAGGCATTAAACATAGTGTTTGCCTCAACTAAACTAGGTAAGTTACGATTTTTACAACTCGAATCTCAGTCATTGGAGCATTGGTAAGTCTAATCCACGGTATCAAATATATTTGCAAACCTACTAGCTCACAGAAACAGATGGATCAGGTAGCTCGATTAGAAAGTGGTGTTGTATACATGAATCTCGTACAATCCGACTCCTTTGGAGAGAACTTGGGAGTGACCACTGACCAGCAGAAGTAGAACGTTTTGCCGTGGATTATATCAAAATTCTACTTGGACATCAATGTAGAGAGGAAATCGCGAAAAAAATGTTTTTCGATAAGCACGAGCTAACCAAGGTCTACCGGCTAATGCTATGTCTAAAATAATGCTATGTCTGAGAAGTAGAATCAATTCTAGGGATCAATAGTACAGATTTCTTCCAATACCTTGAAAAGTTTCACTCATCACGGCGTTTGAAATTATCGTGGTATCTCAAGAATTATTCAGTAGAAGTCGGTCAATCTAATCAAGTTCTTGCATATGCTAATGATATCTGTTTGATTGAATTATTGGGCAGTCAAAGAGATATTTGGACCGCTAGCATTGTGGAGAGTGATTCATCTAGCGTTTGTAATATCAACTAGCGATTGTTTCGAGTGTTCGACATTCAAGAATTGGACATTTTTTTGCAGTTCTGTGAAGATAAATTTTCATAAAGAACTCTGTATGAAGGTGTACAAGATTTAATAAGTGCATAACCTAAAGTAACAGGACCATCCGCAATGTTTTTGCGAAAAATCAGTTTTTTCGAAAAAGCTCATTTTCACCTCAGAGACTATGTCGGCAAGCAAAATAGTGACATTGAGGAATCAGAAAATTCCCATTTAGCCATCGAGAAGCTGATACATCCACAAAAAGTACCTTTACGAGTATAAGTCGATATTTTTTCGAAAATGAGTAAAGATTCGATCTTACAGTCAAAAGCGAGTTTTTGCTACCCAGAATACGCAAGCAGACGATATACACGATATTTGGTTTAAACATGATTGCGCCAATCGCAACACAGCAAAAATAAGTTCTTTTTGCATTGTTTTCGAGGATCGATTCGAAGCTATTCGAAGTTTCTTTTGATGACATCAGAGCCTGATGGATTGATTAACAGAATAGGAGGATACTTGTTAAGCCAGCCTTGGCACTCGTTTGTGTGAAATTGTGCCCCATACTTAGTAAAACAACATTTATTTCGCTGGTCAGCCCAACGAATGCTTTTATCCACAACCATTTTTGTGATGATGCACTGTCTTAACCACCAAGCTACAACCGGCGACTAAAAATAGAAGATCAGTAAGTTCATGCTAATTGCTGATATCGTTCACAAAATTGAAGTACAACGAGTAAAGAGGTTATGCAATACGAAAAGCTGACTGTCATCTCAAACATTGAGCTTTAGTGATATACAAATATGTAATCATGTCGAAAGCTTAATATATCATATAATTTTAAATTCAAATTCCACTAAATGTGCATTCTAATCCCAACCCTCCTCGACATGATTAACCGTCTGATATACATAATGCAGTACACCCACCCCACCCCAAAAAGCACTAACAAAAAAAATATAATTCAAAACCCAATTTTTTATTTTATTAAATTTTAAATTTTATTATATCCAAGTTTGTCAAGATAAAAATTAAATTTATAGTTTTATACATTATTATAGTTTTATTTAAATATTTTAAATTTATATGAAGCTAAAAAAAATGGTAAAAAATGTAATCCAAATTTACATAATTTCACGAACTTTTTCCATTTATAAAATAAAATATATTTGACAGAATATTTTTTTGGGTTATTTGTTGCTAGATATATACGAGTTAGAGTTCATTCGGGACGATAATGCTAATGATGATGGTGAGTATCATTATGTTGGCTATACACTGTGCTGAGTTCAACCGACTGGTTGGAAATATTTATTTGTCGCTATCATCGAAATCGGTTAAGCCTGCACCAATCAAATATTTATTGACCGAAAATAATTTGATATATGCTCCGAACGATACGTCTATATGTACACACAATTATTAATCACCTGTTGAATGGTATATATAATCAACACAAATTATTTGTTGTCTTTAGGTAAACGGTTGTCATGCTGACTGGGTCGATATAGATACATATTATGATTATTAATTACATGGACAACCTGTCACACTCTGAAGATAATCTAATTTTTTTTTCGGGTCATGTTACAATGGTAACCATATACACAAGCTATGTACCTCGTCCCAAATTAGCATAAATATATTTTTTTATGTATTTCGAAAATCGGTTTAAACCGCCTGAAGGTACAATTAGCAGAGACAAAAATATAAAGTTTATTGTTTATTTGAAATCGAATACCCATGATACGAGTATTTTTGGAAACCAAATCTGAACATTGTTTTCACTAAATACAACGACGATACAAAAATTCAAAATAATATTTTTTCTATGTACATAATATAATTATACAAAAGACATTTCGTATATTTGAAATTCTGTAGAATACATGCTAGAACTTAATTTGAAAAAATTCTTTATAAATATAATACAAAACGATAAACAACCATCGACTATATACATACTTACTCGTACATAGGCATATTGTTACGAGTTTAATGATGATACACTTTTTCATTTGAATTTTTATCGAGAATATCAAATTAGTTGCTACAGGTAGCCTAGCTACAAATTAGCGACGCTCCATGCGGATATAATATAAAAAACACTAGAATGCTTTCAATTTTTGACGACTTTTACAGCCCATTATTGGCCCGTACCGTGGCAACAATCTGACTCCTTGAGTTTATTTACGAGCCAGCGATGTCAGATCGCTTTGTACGCCGCAGAGTCATCGTCGCCCAAACGACGTCTTCACCGACAAAAAGGCGGCTCTCTCTTCAAAGATCACTGTATCCTTCGTTTTGGATCAGCTCGCAAAACGTGACAATTTCATGCACGATATCAGGAATTTGTATTAAGCCATCTCTCGTACTCATCCGTCAAGGTCCAACTCTCACATCCATACATGACAACGGGTCTGATCAACACTCTGTACTGTTTCATCTTATCCGCATTTGCAAGATATTTTGATTTCAGAAGTGGACGTATAGTGGATATAAAGCCGAACCCTGATATCCTCTCCCACACTATTATCGCGAGTAATGAGAGATCCAAGATACTTTCATCTCATTACTCCTTCAAACGTGTGGTTTCCACTACTGAAATCGTCTTGGTCTCTAAAACATTAGATTAGAGAGTATCGGGGACAGCGCATCTCCTTTTCGAACACCAGAAGTAATTGCAAAAGTTCTCGATAGCCTGTTCGTAACTTTACCACAGCATTGTGACTGCTTTACTGTCATTTTACACAGATGTACGTATTTTTACGGTGTTCCTAAATATTCAAGCGAATGCCAGAGCATCTCTCGATAGATCGAGTTATAGGCTTGTTTGAAATCTAGGAATACCTGGTGTACATCGTGAAATGTTTCGTAGTACTTACAAAGAATGATCCGTAGCGACAAAGCTTGATCAGTGACTGACCGATTTGGACGGAATCCTCCTTGGTAGTCACCGACAATTTCCTCCGCCAAAAGAGTAATTCTTCCTATCTTAATGTATGACAGTAACTTGTATGCTGTGCAAAGTAGAGCTTGGTCACAAAAATGTTCATATCATGTATCGAGTACCGCATCGAGAGATTTCCATCCTGATCCCGAATGACAGTTGACCGAGATCTTAAGATACGGTACAATTCCGTGATTTCTTTAAAAAAACCACGCGAATGGCGCTCATTGTTGAGTTGTTAGACTCTTAGCCTTCCACCATTCGCACTTCTTCTGTCTACAAATGTTTTTGCTACTCGGTTTACAAGAGTCTGCGCTTTATTGTGGGCTATATTTCGCTGTTCAACAGCAAGACGACACTCCTCATCAAACCAATCATTTTTGGGCTTAAATTTCTCTATACCGAGAACGAGCTGGGCAGCATCAACAACCGAGGTTTTCAATAAATACTTCCCAGACACTGTTCACTTCTTCAGATTGGTAATTAGATCTCAAAATGCTATTGCTGACAAGATCTTGATATTTTCGCTGTGTTTCTTCATTTATCAGACCTTTACAGGAGAATCGCGTTGTATATTCCCCTCTCCTCCCTGCCCTGTACGAAAACATTCATCGTAGCTTTGCAGTAGCCAGATAATAGTCACTGCCTACGAATTTTGTTGACAACCGATAAGATCTCACGTCTTGGACACATTGAGAACAATCCCATCGATTTTTATTCAAGATTGACTGATCAGAACGATCTTTTCCACTTCCGACCAATCACTGTAATTTTCTTTAGTGATATAAACCAGTTCAGTTAGAGTTTCGTGTAAGATCTACACAAATATCACAACAGAATCAGTTTTTATTTAAAAAAATGAATTTGATGAGTTTCCTTCTTTCCTTTTTGGATTGCCAAACCAGAACAATTTATTTTCTAGAAATCTTTGATGATATTGTTTGTAGTCAGTACCCGACTTGGTTGTGTAATTACCACATTCTTACCCTCATCTGAAATAGTATAAGTCGTTTGAATTTCTGAGTATATACACTTTCAGCAAGTCCTCCTTCAGGGTACAAATGGATCTGATTATCAGGCCATCTGAGTGCAGATTTATATGCCACTTGTGCAGAACTTTATATGTGCTAACCCATTAATTCATCAAAGCTCCGGCCTGAATAATTTTTTGATATAAGCTTTCATTTCTTCTCTTAATGCAAAATTTCCTTACTTAAACTTTTCCGTTCCATCTGCATATCGGCAAACTCATATTTCCTAGACGCTCTTATCTTCTGAGCTTCGGAGCTTTTCAATCCATCATTTCCTAGATCATATAGACTTATCGTGTTTTCAACCTGGGAATATGTTTAAGGTTAACAAAACTTCGAACAATGGATTGCAATCGAGAATGTCAAAAACGTATTCAAAATGTCCCAGCTTATCGTTTTGCTAACATACGTCTAGCGACTTATTTATCATCGATGGCTTAATTCATTCTTCGCCTGCTAAGCACCAGTTTTCTCAGCTGATTATTTTCTTCACGGCTTATTTTAGCAGGGCTAATTCTACCACCTTCACAGGCTGTGTCTTTCCTATGAAAGAATGCACCACTTTATTCGTCTTCGTGTCACTAGCATCTTAGTTCTATATATGAAAAATTAACTTATCGTTGATATCATTTTGAAATCATTGCAGACTTATGAAAGCTCCCTAACTTCTAGTTTTACCCCATGTATTTGCATGTGAGGAACATATATCAAGAACACTACTAGAGCCTCTTTAGAAAAATCGTAGCAGGTTCAGGCTTATGTTGATAATGTTGAATAAACTACCTTGCAATTCAACTGCATCTGATCCATTGGCATATTATGAGTCAATAGATTTTGTAAAAACGGTTACTTGATGAATAAATGACGCTGAGCTCTAAAATTGAGTTGTGGTTTTGCTTTCAGCTAAGATTCATTCCAGCAGAGGGTTTTAACACATTTGTTGAAAAAGATCAGTTTCTTATTGTAACCGTCAATCTAAATACAATTGAGGGAAACTCACATTCGATTTATAGGGGTTCATAGAGAATACCTAGGAGACTTCTCGTGAATCTATAATCAAGGCAAAGGTCCTTTGTGATACGCCAATACAATAACGGTATCTATAACACAACTGCAAAGTATGCGCACTAATCACTTCAGTTGTTGGTCACCGCAGTAGTTTTTTTTATTTCAATCCCTAGTACTATACCATAAGGCTATAGATAAGTATACAGAACACGTCTGTGGCTTTATTATATATCTCCCTGATTTGTAAATTGTAAGTCAGTTTTTATCTAGATTGACTACTTAATATTTTACGTCCTTTGAAAACTGAAGCCTTAAGTAACCCTTATGATTGTAACCAGATCATTCAGTCAATTCACAAAGAAAACGTCACTTGTAATATGCGGATCCAATACTTCTTCCATCGACTTCAAGAGAAATAAGGTAAAGCTATTGTTGGTTTTTATTTATTGATCTGGGTATTGGGACGTCCTCCGTTCTTTGGTTTAAAGGATACAATCAACATTTCCCACTTAATAAAATAAAAAACTTACTTAATTGTATAAGTGCTGATCCTTCTTTAATTAACCAGCTGTGGCGAGAACAGTTTTTATAAGCTTCTAACCCCGTTTCCTTTTACGTAATATCATCCAATATACACTTTATCTGACTCCTGACAATTTTCCACGCAGTTCATTCAAACATCTTGATCTTAGATCCTTTAGCAAACCAAACTGTCCCAGCTAATTGATTTCTTCATGGCTTATATGTTCAGGGCTAATCGGATCACTTTTTAGGATGTTTATTTTCTATCAAAACAATTTATTAATAGTTGCAATGAAACAATATGCCACTTCATGTCGTCTCGTCTTTGTATTCAGCATCTTAGTTCGAATATGAAAACTTAACTAATCGATTGATATCATTTTCCTATTCATATGTCCCTTTCAAAGACATTTGAAAGGGACACACGTATTTTCAAAAACACAACTTCGATTCTTCATCATTTATGGAATGGAACTGCACCTGCCTGTGTTGCCAATGATAGGTTAGCATTCCTTGTAACATCAACTGCAATTAACTTGTTTGAACAAAATCAGTCTAATATTGTAAGCAACCATCTAAATACACTTAAGGGAGACTCAATTCGATTTCTAAAGATTCATACAGAATACCTAAATGAATTCTCGCAACTCTATAATCAAAACAGCGTTGGACACCGTACTAAGGTGGCATAGGCGACCATGTGATTGCCCTTAAGCTGTAGATACGGCCTGCAATCGAATGTGGCTTTAGTATAGACCTCGGTGTTAATTGCAAGTCAATCTCTAATTTCGAAAAATTCCTGAATATTCTGCCTCTTTCCAAAATTGAACCGTTGCCCTATTTAGAACGAGCCTAAGCAACATCAAGTCAAGACTATGCGAATGAGCTAGTTTTAATCGCATTATGATTGAAACGAGAGCTCTCGAATGTTCTCTATTGTCTGCCATTATGATTGCTTTATCAGTTTTATTAGTGTATTGTGGAACCAGTTTATAAAGTAATCATCACTTCTAATATGCTGAACCACTACTTGCTTCATTGCCTTCAAGAAGGATTAGGTAAAACTAGTTGGTATATATTCATTGTACTGGGTATCAGGATATTCTCCGCTCTTTAGTCTAAGGGACACAATCAATCTTTTCCACTTACCCGGAATAAAATCAAAGATATAGTGGGCTTTACGGACTAAAAAATATCACTTCTATACCCCTTCAGTAAAGCAGGAAAATATCATCTCCTCCTGGAGATTATAAAGATTTGAGCTAGTTTATTGCCCATGTGACACGTTTGGTACAATGTAGGACGTACATCCTACTATGAGATTCAAAGTTTATTACACTTAACGGGTTTCTGCCATTCCATTTGTATGATCATGCCATCAGGCTATGTTACCAGTTCATCGACTCTTTCAGAGAAGGTTCTACATGTATAGCATTCTTAGATCGTCTTACTTCCAGATTGTATTCCAATGTCAACTCAAATCAATTAGGATACACACAAAACAAGTATATTATCGACCCAAAAACCGCGATCCGATTGAGAATAATGTATCGCAACAGAAATAAAATCGATAAAAAGATATAACCACAGAATCTGTATGAGAACTGCTAAGAACTATATCTTGTCTCTAACATACTCAAATGACTTCGTGGATTAGCTCATTATATTTTTTTAAATTGGGACTCGTAATCCAATTAGCTGACAAACATACAGTAATTGTTAGTAATTCCTCCCACTTCCATCCAATTTGTCTTTCAAATATATTTAGGAGCATAGAGCATTCACTAGAATGGACCATCTGATACTATTATTGGCCATTGTTTTCGGATCTCCTTTATGTATTACCAAGTTCTTTCACTTCGGCTATTGTTCTTTCTGATTATCGATTGTCTTCCGAATTTCTTTTTTTTATTCCATTCCATTGTTATTCGTATTATGCCATTCGGGGTATTTTTCAGTGTGTGGATCATCTCTTCATTTCTAATCTAGCCAGAATCATTTTATTATTCATCTCAAATATTCTACACACGCATTTCACAATCACAGATTTACTTTTCCCGGTAGAACGGATGCATTCCAAGCTTGTTGGACGAATTACTGGCTTTGATGATATGTGTAGATTGATGTCTTCTTCCGTGCTACCTGTTGTTACAGTATACAACTGAGGAATACGAATAAGTCGGCGCGTCTATGTGTATCAACTTCGTAGTCCAGATCGTTGAGTCAGAATGTGATGTAGAGTTTACGCATATGATACTGTCAAGAATTATTCGGAATTGTAGCTGAAGTTTTTTTCACTTTATTTGAAAAATTTTTGCGTTGTATTGAAATTTGTTTCCAGTATCTCCTATACATCACTTTGATTAGTTCAATTATTTTCTTTAGTATGACTGGACTTCGACTGATTGAATATAATACACATTCGAAGTCTACGAAGAGAAATGATGAATTGTATTCATTTGGCTATTAATATGATCTGTATACAACTCTGTCTTGACCTAAATATTATGTTGTTGAGAAATGAGGTGTCTTCTTAGTTCTTGCATTCTCGTAGGTCGCCTTTTTTTAGAATATTTATGCTTAAAAATTCTATTTCCATTTAAACTAACAGCGCATTTGCGACTGTCTGTCCTCGATTATCTAACGAATTGCATCTTTAAAATTTTGAATCGATTGTGGAGCATTGGCATGGACCTTGTCTGTCACGTGGTTTCAAAAAAAAGTCTAAAGGTGTTAAATCACAATATCTCATTGGCCAATTGTGATCACCTCTTAGAGAAATAATACGATCAGGAAACGTTTACATACTTGTAAAATTGCGACTGTTTCGATGCTTGTGTGGCTCGTAGCACCGTCTTGCTGTAAATAAACGTCGTCCACATCAATACCATCCAATTTCGGCCATAAAAAATTATTTACCATAGCTCGGTATAGCGCAATCCATTCACCTGTAAGGTCAAATCACACCGCCAGTTTAAAAACTTCAAAAAATGTGATACATTGGTGATGGTGTTTATAAACATAGTCTCCGAAGTGAAAACGGGCCTGAATGTATCACTGAAGATGATTTTTCGATGGCAATTCGAACCATTTTGATGCATTTGAAAGGTCTAACTATAGCAAAGACATGACGTTTTTGGTGCTTGACCGGCATGAGTTCTTGTGTTAACTAAACTTTTAAAGTGTCAAATGCCAAAGATCGACAAATCTGTTTTTTCTCCAATACTAATTTTTAGTATTAGTGTAGATTTTACCTGTCCAATGTCAAAATATGACAGTTTTAAAATTGACAGCTGCCCAAATAGCAGATAGTTATAAAGATAGTTTCGTTAAAGCTGCCAACTGGAGTTGCCCTCAAAGTAGTATTTTTACTTATTTAGCAGTTGATCATGGGTGAATAGGGTTCGACCGGTCAGATCCTTTATTGGTGAAATGTTTCTGTTCAGCAAATTCGGCTCGCAGCTGCTTCTTCTACAGTCCTGATGATTTCTTATTTCACCACATTTTCTTCACTACTTTCACTGTGTCTTCATCCACAAATTTTCTTCCACTTTCTTGAACATTTATAATGAGGACAAATTGAACCATTGTTTCGTACATAACAATACACATTGATGTTGGTAAAACCCAAAGTACTGTCCTCGATTTGTACATAGTATGTATGTATATAGTCGATGACTCACTTTCTTGTTTATAATTTTGGATAATTTATGATGACAAAGGGCTATCTTGTCAATAACATTACAAGCTTTGTGACAAATGCTACCAAAACATTGCTCAAAATAAAAACACAACTTCACTGGCATTGAACGCAAACGACAAAAATTAATTCCAAGATCATATCGAGCATACAATTCGCCAATTTGTAAATTTATAAATTTAAATAAAACCAAAACCGTGTTGTGTTTCGTACAATGTACTCATGTATAAACGACCAAGTATTTGTGTTATGATCTTGACTCAATTTTTTATTTTATATTCGGTGTGTTCTTCCCCCCGCATCCAAATATCGACGATATATACAATATGTGGACACACAAAAGATAGATTCGGGGAATGGCCAGCAAAACAGAAATTCCACAAATTATATATAAAGAGGACACTGTGTGCGGTGTGTAGTGTCAAGAGATATGATTGATTGACGTATAGACGAGTCATGAATACCAAAATACGCGATACATGATCTCAACGATATGATGTCGCAACATTTTTCGCGGACATCATCATCATTACGCGATTATCGTTTATTATTCGTGTAAATAACATTTACGCGGGTTAATATCAAAAACAATAATATACAATTGGTCGTAATTAGCAGAACTGGGTAATTCTATGAATTAATGTAGTGTAACAAACAGACAAGCTATTGATTGTCTGTATATATCCGTCGAGGTGCATACGGGCTTTTGAATTTTGAATGAGAGGCTGAGTCATTTGTCGAGTAGCTTATTTGCATTTGTAGTGTTTTTTGTCTTTTTATATATGATTTGTAAACAACACAAGTTGAATGGAATTGTATATGTGTATACCTTGTGTGATGCAAACGGCTCGTACATGTTTGTTTTGTTTGAAGTTCCGCGAAATTTTGGGAAAAAAAATATTTTTGATTATAGTTCCTTGTTTGTAAACAACATATTGTTGATGTATTATGTAATCACAATTTTATTGAAAATTTTTTGGATTAATCTGTTATTGATTGCAGTGATGGAAGAGAAACATTTTTTTTGGTACCGTATGTGAAAGGCAATTGGCCAACAAATACCAGTAGTTTGGTTATTACGAGGATTGAGCGACAATTACTTGGCCTTTGACACATTCATAGTTAAAATCTAGACAGTACTTTTCAAATTGAAGCAATTGGCGTGCTGCAATCTTCTGTAAAGTACTACGTTAACCGATACTGGCCATCAATCATTTATCACACGTTGACGTGAACAAACCTCAAGTCGTTTTCTCAAAATCATGGATCCTCTAGAAAAAGGTGCACAAGTTGTTAGTTTATTGTAAGAAGGGAACTATCAAAGAGAAGTCACTCATCATCTAAACATCAGATCTCTTAGTAGGAGCTAAGACTCTTTCGAGTTATAGCTGTTACTCAATATAGAGCTTAAAGGAAACCAACCTTCATTCCAAGAATCGACTTGCCTAGAGACTCAAAATTGACAGCACGACACTGCAAAGAAGGACTCGCATTGGCTCGAAAATTTAAAACAATTGCAGCATCGAGCAATGAAGGTCCGTTCTATTCACTGACAATGACTCAATGATGGTAAAAAGAGAAACCGTACGGCTACAATTCAGGCATTGTGTGGCCTAGCATAACACTTGATCTTGTTTTCGTACTTGATGGGCACCGTAGAGGAAGTTCAAATGATATATCCAACACATTATCTTTGATCGTGTAATACTCTTTGCAGGATATGTAGAACAAGATTTCATATTGATGCGTGACAATGCCCGATGTTACATAGCTCAAACCAATCGGTAGTCCATGGACGAGGTTTGACTCGAGACAATGAACTGGCCAGTCCTTAGTCTACACATGAATCCAATTGTGTATTTATGGGACGAGCTAGAAATTCGGTACCATCAGTGACCTCAATATTGCGTTGGATGAGAGGTGGGGTGCGATACCCCAGTCATTATCAAAATCCTAATAAAGTCAATATAGGGAACCATTCTGTGTTTAGGAGTGTATTATGATATTACCACTTTTGTTCAGATGTCCAGTTTTTCACAACCACGATGATGGGTACAGGTGCGTTCTTTAAAAGACGATGTTTTAGTGCCATAAACTACTTCTACTATGATGATATGATAAAATCTGTATATTCTGTCCCAAATCTTGACTGTGCCATTCATGTAAAATTCCTTCTTGTCTGAGAAAGCGTTTCACTTCTACTCATTCTTTCATTAATTCATGGGTCCTTGTTCCTTTATAAATTTGTTTCAACACTCAGATACAGTTACTTTCAGATATGGCAAATGTTTTGACTATCCTCGCAATAAGAAGCCAACGGTCTTGTCAGTATACAATAATCTACTACTCATAATGTTTAATGTTACAAACTGAACTAATCTCAAATAGGCCGGCAATGTTAGAGGAATCCGCAACAATAGATTATCACAGGTTTACGATCACGACAAACAATATACGCCAGCTACTTTGCTTTGATGTCATAATTTCTAACTTGATAATACTATAGTGATCAAAGAGATGAAGATACACGTTTAGCTCAGATGATTTGCTCTCTATTGAACACGACACGAAAGTGTCGAGTCAACATCGTACACAGCTATTAGAACTGTGAAGTTCATTCGCCTTTACTGAACGATTTTGCGGGATATGTTTGGTTTATGATCTTACAAGATCCAAGCACCAATTGAACCTATATGAGCTCTCACCATTCAAAATTGGGAAAAACACTATACTGTTACCAGTTTAATACAGCTATTGAAGTGATGAATGGGACATGCTATCATGCACGCAGAGAAAAGATATGGTTGTAGCATAATTACAGCAAATATAGTGTGCTTCTAAACATAATAATATTGTTAGTGTGAAATTTTTTGTTATTCGTCACAATGTCATAATTTTCCAAATGATAGGAGTGATAATAAAATAATTGTTGAAACCATTTTATTGTTAAAATGTAAAAATGAATATAGTTCCTACAACTATTAGTTCCTACAAAATAAATATAATTGTGGTTAACAATTAATCGGCCGTTATTTATGCTTAAGGCAAATATTTTGTGCTGGATTATGGTTGCTGTAATGATATTGCTTTTTTCAAAACAATTTTGTCAGGTTAAAGTTGCTGGAACAAAACATGGTTGTAATGATAATAAGATTGTTCTATATCATAAAATGTTAATAGTTTCAGTGATCGTGTAATAGTTGCATAAAACATTTTTTATTTCTTCAGAACCATCTTTATGTTTGTACGAACTATATTTATAATTGTGCCAAACATGTTTATTGTAATTTTAAAACATTTCATATATTTAGGGAATCATATTTATAATTGTATCAATACTGAATTTAATGGTGGGAAAATTAATCTAATTGTATCAACCATTGTTATGGTTGGTACAATTATGTTGCTGCTCCTTCACTCTGAATTATTTAACTTTAAGTATTTCATTTCATTGTGACCTAAGACGTTCTAGTATTAAGTGTCAAAGTGGCTAATATCCGTCTGTTTCATAATAAATATAACAGACGTGATTTAAAGTGTGCGAAAGTAAAGTTTGTAAGTGATCGGCGAACGTGAAGATGATTTAAATCTAATAGTACAAGTAAGTATACATAATTTACAGCCAATATTCATTTTCTGACACTAATTATGTAAAATTATTATTTTTTTCGTTTTTCAGTTAAAAAATAGAAGATTATGAAATTGGTGTATTTTTTAATGAGAAATCTGGAAATTTTAGACATTTGATGTGCAGTTTATTTGTAGCCCCAGAATTGTGTTAACATTAAGTAAAGTCGACTCATTATCGTGAAATTTGTGTGTTACTAAATATTTAATTTTTACAAATACATATTTTTATAAGTAATTATAATTATAATATTTTTTCAGAATCTATGTAGTTTTATGGAACAAATTTATATTTATTATATTATTAGATAAATTAATATTTATATAATTATTCAATAAAAAATTAATTAAAAATAATTTAATTGTTTGTATTATTTCAAGATTTATTTTTATAACATTTTTACTAAAATCATTTCATAATTAAATCCTTTGTAGTAGCAAACATTTAGTGTTCACTACCAATAAGCTAAACGAAATAATATGATATCAAGGACCATATTATGATCATTGCAACAAAAGTTGTTTACGATCATCATGTTCGTTACAACAAAAATATAACTGCAACAAACATAATATGTTTGCTGGAACAAAATCTAATCATTTGTAACATGTTCGCTCGAACAAAATAGTTAGTTGTCAAAACCACTATACAACGAATTTATATGATTGTTGCAATAAAAAACCCAAACATAATATGTTCCTCTTAAAACATTTTTGTAGGCACTATATTTTTTTTTTCAGTGTGGGCATAAACTGTTCACAAAAAACAAGATTCTCCACTCGATCGAGCTGTTGTTTAACTTGGGCATCGACTGTCTGTGCTATAATAATCATACGTCGCCATAGTAGAGTTTTACCTTCGACCAAACTTTAGAACACAGATTCGCTTGTCAAAATGAGTAAGCGAAACTACGTTCCATTTTACTGGACTTCTACGATTTAGTTCAAGAATTTATCTTGGCCCAGTGGTTCAGAAATTCTATTATTTTATAGCTTAATCCGACATGCCAAATGAGTGTGGTTAAAACTGTGGCTCAGTGGTAAAAGCTGTGGCAGTTGGAGCGGGAGGTATCGGATTGGAATCCAAAAAGGATTTTTCACCATCTGATTACGATCGATGGTGTTAATTGACACATATATGACCCCCTATTAGTCATAGTGATATTAATTGACACATCTATGACCCCCTATTGGAGTGCAGAGCTCATGGGCCGAGCCATCTTCCATGTCAGTACTATAAGCTGGCATGGAGCTATGCAATGATGGTTCTACGAAAATCGGACCTATAGCCGTCCGTCCTCGATTTTGCCATTAAAGCTAATCAAGCAAACCACGAAAGGGCAGAGAAAGTCTTGAGCCCCAAAACAGATTGCCTAGTGTAAAATATAAAAAAAAATTAAAAAAAATAATTCTGCTACAACCAGAAAGACAGCAGAACAGATTTTTTTTACCTTAAACGAGTGTTTTGTGTTCTGGTTTTAACTTAACGCTCTATGGTTTATCTACTGTACTTGTTTCTGCTTATAGTTTGTAACATTTCCCTACAAAGCTTCGAAATGGTTTGATACATGCTTATTGGACGATATGATTATAATTATCAATTCAAATCAATACTTCGTTCTTTCTCCCGGTTCTTGCTTCGAACTTATCTAGCCTATGACCTATCATTATCATTTTACTCCGGTAATACGACAATATTATTTTCCGGTTGTAGCCGGTTAAGAGAGTCGCTCATCACACCGCCGTCTCGTGTTCGATTTTCACATTTGACCAACAGTTTACGTGCTCCGGATCACATTAAACGCGATTGTATGTATAAAAGTATTTGTTGGCCCAACCGCCTACAATATGAACCAATTTCGTACTAATGGCTCGTACGGTCCCAGCTGAGACACTGTTAGTTTTGTTAACGGCCTATAAGCCATAAAATATGATAAGAGTATTTTTATTCGTTTGGATGAAGAGAAAACGCTTTGCGTGCTCATCAGTAAATCGATAAGAGAATGTTAACTGCAGCATTTTGTTTGCCCTTCAATAAAAAAAGCTTATATTGTTACCATTGGCGATGAATGTAACATGGGTGCTTATCAACTGTTTCAGAGATTTTCTGTAGACTTGTAACTTTATCTTCTTTAATTACAACTGGTGGACCAAAGAGCTCATAATCTTATTTAGGATGTTCAGTATTTCAGTACTCAGCTAGGTGAACATCATCTTTTAAAAAGAATAGCTACGGCACCGTGTGCTTTGCCATTCAGATATATTTCACTAAAGTTTTTTGATTGAGTACACGACAAATGTTTTGGAAGCTTGATAAGTATTTGTAAACTCTCTCAGGAGCAGAATGGTTCAATTAAATTTCTGATCTCAGATACTGGCAAATAATTTTCTCCTGTTCAATAGACTTAACATCTTGAACCATCATTTTTCAAACGATATTGAAAGAGACGTTGGAGCTGATTGGGTCTTATGAGATCAGTTTTGATTCATATGTTCATTATTCTTTTAATCATTTTCATTAATAAGCTGAAAGTATTGGTTCAGACAGGAGTTTTTTAGCAGTTTGAAGGCATATCAAAGCAATAGTCTCAAATCAATTACAACAGTATGTCAACCTTACATTGCACCCATCATACCATTTACACATTGCATAGCTTAATACCTACCAGGACGTCATAGTTCTGTTCATACATCATCACTGATTGCATCATGTGATGAAAATTCTCGTTTTGCATCTCACCCTTGGGATCCAATCCCAGTACTTCCGACCCAAATGAGCTTTAACAAATATCTCGAAATGGGTTGTGCATCTTGAAGTTAGCAGGCCAACCGAATGAAGTCTAACTGTCCGAATGAATTCTAAGCCCACCACGACTGATGGATCTATAAATTACCCTTACTTACATGAAAGTCTAGCAAATTGATAAGTCAACAGCAAATCAAAATGATTTGTTGATGTGAATTAACATATGTATGACTCCCTGTTGGAGTGCAAAATTCATGGGGCGACCCATATTCCTTGTGAGTACCATATGCTGGCATGAAGCTATGCAATATGCAAATGATTCTACTTAAATCGGACCTATAACCTTTGAGTGGAACGGAGTAGCCTTGGGTTTTATTGCTTTCGGAAGCTATAGCAAATTTAATCATTAAAGTTAAGAGAATATTCCTGTCAGTTTCCGGATACGATTTTTTTGGATAAACCTAAGCAGACTTTTTTTTTTTTGATTTTCTATTCTGAAACAGAAGATGGTTCGGTCCACCAGCTTTCCGTGCTCTACTTTACTGAGAAGTTTTGGTTTCCTTCGAGATTTAAAGTCGTCTTTCCAAACGACGTCGTATAATGCCTACAAGTCGACTATATAGTTGAAACTACTTAACTGGTTGGACTTTTTATTATATTAACGACAGCAGAGTGAAAACAGGTAGCGATCGTTCTTTAAACCCAATTTTTGTGACCTTCGACCTGATGTCAGGAATATACGAAGTTCAACGGCTGTCGTTTGGCTTAAAAAATGAATTAACCGGAAGAGCATCTGACGGTCACAGATAAGGAGATAAACCTTAACAAAGCTCCAGCATTCTTCTATTTCATTCGAGATCCAGTCTACTCCTTCAGAGTTAAACGGTAAACGTATAGAAGTGGTCACTTCGCTTAATTCCGATTTGAGTACAATATTTGAGTGGGCAGTAAAAAATCAGGTCAAATTTAACGAGAAAAAAACACAATTAGGCACTTTTTTGTGGTAAAATGCCACGTTCTCGTGGGTTGTGACTCAATTCGTTTACTTGGTGTTCAGATTAACAACAATTTAAAATGGAATGAACACATTATAGCATTGGCCAAATCTGCTTCACGTAAACTCGGATTCCTCAAGAGATCCAAACGGATTTTTAGATCGCATCAAGTTCTCCAAAATATTTTCATCATATGGAGCATATGGAATTGCTCTACAGTTGCTGGATAGAACTCAGCCGCGTGCCATCCGAATAATTCGAAACTCCAGACTTACGAAAGACCTAGACAGCCTACAACACCGCAGAGATGTTGCAGAACTCTGCGTGTTCTATAGATTAATAAATGTTCTGCAGAATTAAAGGAGAAAATACCACCATTTGTAACGCCAGGACGGGTACCACGAGGAACGGTTAATGCGAATACGGTGAAGCTGCCGAAGCCTCAAACTATGAAGCAGCAAAGCGCGAATTTATTTTTCAAACATCTAATAAGTGAAATTCGTTGGCCGGTTTTCAGTTTCCGTTTGAGTATAAAATGCACCGTTGGAGTTCAAGGCAGCTATCAACCTTTACTTGAAGAATCGCACATTAGGTGCAAGAGCTCTGACAATTACAAGAAGCTGGACAGTCTAAAAGTCCGCCCAGGAAAGGCAATTCAACCTTACACAAACAAGGAAGTAAGGGCATCCAAAGTTACTCCGGGACCCAAAGTCTATCTCATCTTACCTTTCGTTCACTTTATACCATCCTCATCCGGTTCTGCTCATATTAACATAAACCATTACACTAATTATTAATCATTCAACTTCCTTTGTTGCCAACTCTTACAATACCACTTGTCAGAACTAAACAAACATCTCATTATTAACCCAACCGAACCTAAGTATAAGCCTATATTTCATATATATTCTATTGAAATGTTCTTCGACAAATTACAAATCGATTCTAATTAAAATTCTAAAAGCCTAATTTTATATAATAATTATTCGTGTATCTACAACACACACACACACACACACACACAATAATTTTGGTGTCCTCCTTTAAGGTCATTTGAAGTTTAGTCAAACAAAAACCATAATTATTTCAAAGTCATCAATTATGCCCCTATACATATTCACTACATATATTTAAGCTCAACAAGTCGAATGGAAAAAGCTCATTAATTATCCGATTGTCCACTTTATATCATTCGTTTTCCCGCCCAACCAGTTGATTTGAATACACCACCGCGTAAAATGACCACCAATACGAAATAGGTGTGTGTATATACACACATACACATACGAGTACATACACTCGATCACTACATATTTACATTACAATATAGCATTGACATTAAAATTATTAATCTAATGTTAGTGTATGTACTCGATTCAAGCACTATATATATACATACAACGCTAACTATTTACACCTTGTGTACATACAAACCGCGGTTTTTTTGAAACCGCGAATCAGATTTCCTTCGCATTTCGTTGTCTTCGACTCTTTTTTTTTTTATTTTGTTTGGATTTCATTTTTATATAAACATGTTGTCGGTGCGAGCGATTCAGTCAGTCGGTATTAAGCCATTCACTCGCGTACATTACATACACATATACGGAATAACTCGTTTATTAACCAATTAATTATAGTTTGTCGGTTGCAACAACGATTTTGTGCTAGTTATTTTTTTTCGATTCAAGTGAATAAGATAAAAAGTTTTGTGAAAAGTTTAAAGTTTAAAAGTGTTATTACGTCCGACAAGTTTTGTGCTGTACTGTATACAAAATCAGTACAATTAAGTGATTTCGTTTGAAAGAAGCTGAAACCGCTAAGTAAATATATATATTCTCAAGTATATTTTATTAAAAAGTTTTGCTGGACAGTTTTTGCCGGTTGTCCTACACAATACAATACAGCGTTGTTGTACCAAGTTAACATTTTGTATGAATTAATTTAAGCTCGAGTGGAAAACTTTGGAATTCCATTGTTTCGAAACACGCAAATCTCATTAATAATGAGTATGTGAAATCTTGGCAACGTTTAATAAAACCAACGAGCTGTTTCGACGATGCTAATCTTCGTATATACATCGCAAATGTTGAGTAACTTGAGCCCGACTGACCTTTTGCACATAATCTCTACCCGTTGGCGATAACAATGAGTTTTTTGGACGAAAATCAAATTATTCATTGTGGTATTGTGTAATATGACCATAAATTTGGTTTTGGTGAAAAATTATGTTGTGTTGGGGTGAGTTGCTATAAGGTCGTCTTATTATCTATATAAGACAATAATAACTGGATTTGTTTGAGCTGTACTTAGCTGAATTGTAAAATTGCTAACTAAACTAAACTTATCTACATAACTTGAACAAGCTTTTATATCCCACACCGCAAAAAGGCCATCGTGTCGACAATCCGAATTAGCTCTTCACAACCCTTTATATTTACTATACTAGCTTAGTAGTAAATATAAAGGGTTTCTCGTCACCCAATTCACTGTTTATACTGTCAAATGTATAAAAAGCCATTACTTCTGAGTTTGAATCTCATTAGTCCAATTTTCTTAAAGCTGAATATCTTAAAGTCTGGCCAATTTGGAAAGATTTGATGTGCCTACTCTATGGTTCTGGTTAAGCCATAATTAATTCAAATAGAATCAACGTCTTAATCGGTTGGTTGAATCAGCGACATAATTCTCCTTCAGTAAGTCTCATTCTTTACACACGTTGTTATACCTTTGATGGTAATCGCCATTCTATTTCTTCTGCCGGAGAAGTGATTCTTTATTATAGAATTTAAGATATGTTGTAAGAAGAGACCTCATTTTGACACTGTTTTACAGCTTCCTTTCGTCGTTTTATCTTATGTCAAAGACACATCGAAGCTTAGTCTTGTTCCACGTTATCTAATCAATTGCTCGATTCTTAAGAACCGATTGCCGAAAAAGTGCTAAGCCACAATTTTAGTAATTGATCATGTAGCAGGTCTGCGTTCATGTCAAATGTTGTCCTTATCGTACAGCCATTATGTTAAAACAGACAAATGACTTTTTATGTTTCTCACAATAATACTTCGGCTAAGCTGATGTTAGGTTGATACAACCCATATGGTCGTAAATACTTCATCAACATAACACATTTCGAGAAAATGAAACAACTAATCTAAAGTAAGGATGAAACTTGGACTTAAGCTAGTGGAGAATCTTTAGTTCTTGCGTCAAAAATGATATCGAATAATATGCCAGCTCAAAGTTATTTTCAAAGACAATTTATAGAACTCTGTTATATTATAAAAAAAATTGACTTAAGCTGTCACTGCAATAGATAAATACTTAAGACCAATCAATCCTTTCTCCTTTTGAGTATCAGATAGAAAAAGCTCACATCAGGAGCCTAACTGAGCCGTAGAAGTTGCCAAAATCTCAAAGCGGGTCTTGTAATTCGCGATCCTCGTTACAAAAATCGACTTCCTCGTTACAAAAATCTGTTGAACACAAGCAGTACTCCATGGTCACCTTGCGGGATATAGTTGCTATATTAACAACGTCTTACCAAAGTCAATCACACGAGCACTTGTTTACTTGGGCATATAGATAAATCACTTGGGAGTTGGATAGATCATATGCTAAAATGAATGTTCGTTACAGCTTGTTACAGACCGCCCAGGTGGCGCAGTGCTTAAAGCTGTGGCAGTTGGAGTGGGAGGTACCGAGTTCGAATTCCGATTGGGGCAAGATGCAAAACGGGATTTTTCACCATCGATCGTTTGGGCGGTGCGATCGGTGTGAATGAACACATCTGGAACTCACTGTTTAGTTTAGAATCCATGGGCCGTCCCATCGTCCATGTCAGTACTATAGGCTGACATGGTGCTATGCAATTCGCAGATGGTTCTACGTTAATCGGACCTAAAGCCGTATAAAGTGGTATCACAACGGACCATCGCCGGTCTAAGTGTGCGGTAGCAGCCACTCAAAATACAACTTGCTTGGTTCGGTCGTCTGCTACCTGATCAGTTATTAATAATCTGTTACTGAACTTGGAATTGCAAGGTTTGTGAGTGGCTACGTATATGTGGATGATATTGCAATCGCAGTTTTTGGGCCAGAAGCTGTGATCTGTGGAACCATAATATCCCTAGCTAAACCTGTTCAGTATAGAAAGTATAAACTTCCTCGTTGGACCCGTGTTCTGGCTGGTCCCCAGCACCTGCTCTATTCTTGAGAACCAATTGCTGAAAAAGTGATGAACCGCAAGTTCAATTACTTTTAGTAATCGATCACTTTGCGGATCTCAGATCTGCGTTCATGTCGAATGTTGTCCTGATCGTATATTAATTGTGTTAGAACAGGACAAATAACTATGAATGTTTCCCACAGTACCAGTTCGGCTAAATAGAAGTAAGGTGAATACAACCCATATTACCGTAGGTACTTCACGAATATAATAAAAGATAGGATAAAACTTGGACTTAAGCTAGTGAGGAATCTAAAAGTCTAAGCTCTAGTTAAAAGACCTGCCTGCATGTCCAATAATATAAAGAAAATCCTGTGGATATCCAACAAACTATTGACCTGAATCGGCCATGGCTCAAACTTATTTTCAAAAACAACCTAAAGAATTCTGTCATATTCTAAAGAAATGGACTAAAGCTCTCACTGCAATCCAAAAACACTTAAGACCAATCAGTCCTCCCTTCTTTTGAAATCCTTGGAAAATCAGATAGAAAAATTTCACATCAGGAGCCTATAACTAAGCCGTAGAAGTTACCAAAATCTCAAAGCGCGTCTTGTAATTCGAAACAGGTCTTAACTCTCTCATTATAAAAATCTCTTGAACACAAGAAGTACTTCATGGTTTCTGGATATAGCGCCTGCTATATTAACAACGTCAGACCAGAGGCAATCACACGAGCACTTGCATGTCTGAACATAAAGAAATCACTTGGGAGTTAGGTAGTTCATATATGTACATTAATGGGTCCTCTACCAGATGAGTGGAAGCACACAGCAAAAATGTTTCCTTCGTCCTTCTTACTTATTATTATTATGTTACAGAGCTGTTAGTTGTAAGGTCTGTGAGTGGCTGCATATGTGAATGATATTGCAATTGTAGTTTTCGGGTCAGCACCGTTGATCTGTGAAATCATAGCTGGAACTATTTAGAAAGTATAAACTTCCTCGTTGTGATCCACTCATATTGAATGGTTTTGACCTGATTTTAACAAACAAAACTTCCTTATCTTGCACAGAAACCTAATATACAAGAAAGTGTTTCCGCTTTAACGCCATACTCCTGTAAAAGTGCAATTGAGATGGAGACTGGAAACCCATGTCCTGAGAATCCTTAAAAACCGTTCTGAGAATAGCCTCATCTTTTCTATCACACGTACTCCACAGTCTCTTTAATCTCACTCTATAGGCAAACAACGGACAGGCTTAAAAAAAGACGAAAATCCATTTCTATGTGGGCCTATTATAACAAAGGTCAACTCCGATAGAGTTACAATTACTCCAAGAAAAATTAAGTAGTTGTGAACCCTGAATTTTTGAATTTCTTTCCCAGGTGCTTCAAAAATGGATGAAAAGCTCAACTGTGGCGGTTTTTGGAAAGTTGTAAAGCTACTTACTCTTTGACTACTGCAGTGTTTTTCATGCTAAATTGGTTGACGTATATGCATATCAGTTTAATATCGAGCTGATATTGGTCTCTTATAAAATTATTCTTTAGGTGGAAGCTATAGGAGCTTAATAAATGGCAAATGAGCTAATAGCAATTCGTGTGTGAACTAGTTAAGTTTTGGTTGTAACACTGTCTCATAGATGAAGAGTAGAAAGACATAGTTCTCCACAGATCTAAGTGTAATTTATATCAGAGATATTCTACGCCTCATTCTGAACTGAAAATGAATCAATCATTAGACCTCATAAGGGAGGCATCCATTATGTCACATAGTGAATAACTCGAACAAATCAACATTATGTTTCACGTTCAATCTGTTAACCTTCCTAAGAATACGATAATTAAGTGGATTCGTATAATTTATTTTGCTAATTTTGCAGCTCGCACAGTTCAAACCGTAAAATACGCATATTTGACCAATCAAGTTGAGCAACAAGCATCTTAATACATGTTCTCTTCAATTTTTTTTTCTCCACTTTGATAACTTTACGACACGTGCCTTAAACGAGTGGTCGGGGGACAAAACACGTATATAAAATATTAATCGGTTAACATACACCGGCCGTAAAAAACCATAATTAATAATCCCAAATCGATTCGAAACGTGTGATTTGTTGACATACATACACGCCCATGTAATTATCGTAAGTTGAATATTGAATTTGGTTCTAGGTAAATCTGTAATAAATCCTGAAAACTATAAACACAGGTAAAGTGTGTTTGTCGCATTAACGGCACGACACGACCCGACATATACATACCAACATATTTATGTACATGCTCATTATTTAATCATTACTCTATGTTTGAACTTTTAATGTTGTGTACATGAACTTAAAAGTTTTTTGTACGTCTATGTGTATGTACAAACACAGTCACACAGTCACACACACAGTCACAAAACAAATTATTTATTCGTTAAAATAAATTAAACTTTTATAAAATTATTTTTACTTGATCTGGGAAATGAGTTCTCTTCTTGTAAAATCTTAAATAACTCTGATACGAGATGATGTACAGTATATATATATGCAAAGCAAGAAGTTTTATATATTTTATTTCTTTGACAGATTTCGATCTGTCGGTATACATATTTTTTTTTGTCTGTTTTGTATAAATTTAGTTATTTTAAATTGGAATGTGCAAAACGTAAAATAAAATCAAATTAAATTGCTTTCACTTTGTGTAGTAATGGCACACAATAATTTTTCGAAGACTAAATTTGTCTCTCGAAATATAATCTTAATCTCTATACACACACACACACACATATATACCTACATACTCTTGACATGTATATGTATACTAATGAATACGAAGAAGACAACTTTCTCAAAATTAAATTACATTGTAAATGGTATTTGTTTGTGTTCTTGTCATTTGATATTTGTCTCAATGTTGTACTTTGATGAGAAGATTGTTTTCGTACATTAAAATCGTAATTTATGACTTCGATGTAAAAAAAAAGTTATAATTAGTCTTTAGAAATTGGTTGCCATATAAAAATTATAATGACATGCATGAAGAAGCCCGGAATCGTTTCGTAATAACCGTTAATCGTACTCGCTATTCTTTGCATATATCACACACATGATTCTTCTACCAAATGTTTGAAACCATATAACATACACACCCGTCAAGTCTCACATCCATACATAACAACTGACCAACACTCTCTACAATCCCAGGATCCACTATTACCATGAGTAATAACAGATGAAAGAAAGTTATGACCAAACGTTAGCTGTAACGCGATATACCAACACTATTTACATAAAGTTATTTTTTACGTTCTACATCGTAAAAAACGATTATATGTAAAAAAAAATTGAGGCGCCATCTCTTATTAAACCTGATTGTAACTAAAACACCATCTGTGAAAAAATCGACTTACTATTTTATGAATAGAATTTGTGAAATAACTAACTGTGTAAAATTTTTGTCGACCACATACTAAATGTCACACTAATTTTTGATTAAGGTTAAAAATTATTAAGAGGTTCAAAATCATTTTAACTGCCGAACATCGGTAAGTTGTTGATATTTTAAAATAGATGGCACTGCGAATGATGTTGTCTTCGTTTTTTACATGTAATTTACGTTTAATGTAATTTACGCTGTGTTTTACGAATTATACTTACAAAATGTAAAAAAGCACGTTTTTACATGTAAAATCGCAACAGTGGATACCAATCTTCATACGAGGGCCAATTTCTTTAATCTGTACATGGCCTTAGTCCCGAGCTAGACCTGCTCAGCATAGAAAGTATAAACTTCCTCATTGTGACCTTCTCATTTTGAATGGTACTGACTTAATCTTAACAGACACAAAGAAGTATCTTAGACAGAAATTTGAGCCAAAAACCCAATATACAAAAAAGTGTAAAAAATTGTATGCCATACTCCTGTGGCTATTAAGAAAATATTGGAGCAGAAACTCATGTCGTTCATTGTTAAATAAGATTGATAATTGGTAACCACCATGAAATAAAATATCATGGCCAACCTGGGAATCCTGATGAATGTTCAGACAACTGCTTCCTTCAGTCAGGCACACCTACTCCAGCTCTAAAGAGTCCCTTTTTTCTCACTCTCGGCAAACAACGGAAAATCCATCTCTCAACCAAGGTTGACAGCGACCTTATCATCTGCCGAAAAATGACACCCTGAAAAGATCATTACACGTTTCGGTCCGTACTCGTTATCCATTGTATATACCACACACATGATTCTTCTATCAAACGTTTGAAACCATAAAACGTACTCACCCGTCAAGTCACACATCCATACATAACAACTGATCGACACTCTCTTCTAGTCCAGAAGTCTCTATTACCATTAGTAATAAGAGATGAAAGAATGTTCTGCGATAACGATAGCTATAACGCGATATTAATCTTCATAAAGGTCCCGAATACGAATCGACCGAGCTTTCAAAATATGGTACAATTCGATAACTCTATAGTAAGATGTTATTACATAAACTGGTTGGGTTTTACATTATGACATAACATAACATTATGACAGTCAATATGACATCGTCATTGCCAGTATGACATTACATTTGACAATTGATGAGATGAGTATATCAACTCTCAACATCTGTGGCCGTCTCACATTCATAGCAATGAATATAGCATTGGTACATATTTCTTGCAGATTAACCGAGTTACAGTTATTGTATACACACTTTTAACAGTTACGGTTTCAACGCATGCAAGTCGTCAGTCTAGACATTCATCGCCTTACATTTGCCTTCTAAGGCAAGCTCTGACAACTAGGGATGTATTCTTTCTTTAAAATATCTTTATCGTTAATATGCTCCCTCTACCTCAGAGATCATAGAACAGTCTTCTAGTATAATGTTAAAAGTGAATCTTAAAATTGTCTGTAGGTCTCAGCAGATGGCATTGACATAATAGCTACCATAGCTTCTTATTTAATGAATCTGCTGTTGGTATAGAAATAAACACTGACTCAAGGAGCTATTTCCAAAATCATTTCCATTGACAGGATTATATCAATATGACTTAGACTATGAGAACTGCAACTTTCTCCAGAGACGTAGTAAATTATTTTCTTGTCTGAAATAATCATTACGAAATTGCCGGAATAAATTGCCGGAATAAATTTAGCTCCCATTAAATCGATTATAGTCTATGAGTACATTCATCTGACGTTAAAAGGCAGAAGGTCACCGACAACTTCATAATCGAGCCACACTAAATCAAAAGAACCAATCGATTGGTTAAGATTCGACACACTATAAAATAATACGAATAGTCGACTATACTGTTTGAAGTTGAGGTAACCTTGTGAAAAGTTAACATACATGTTATATTTAGCAATTCAGTATTTGTTATAAATATGCATTTGCATCGTGAAATGGTATATTGATGTATGTAATCTATGAAAATGAAATCATGTATAGTTTCGAACTGTGTCGCTTATGCCCGGCCTTGAGAGTCTTGAAGATATTGGTCGTCCCCACCAATTAAAATTTCAATATATTAAATTCGTTTGTTTTAACCTTTATAATTTGTTCTGATGCCTAATTTACAACAAGTAAGACCATCTCTACATTTCATTGCATCATGTCAGCCTTTCGAACTGGTCCAAAAGTTGTGCAATACAAATGAGTAAAAATACCATTACATCTTGCCCATGCCTGCCACTTTTGCACTGATAAGGGTATGAATAGGAAAGCTAGAAATATATATTCCGAACTCTCTCTCTTTTTAATAACTTTCCAGAACGGAACCATATTATGCAAGTGTTGTCTTTTTGACGGATTAAAACACACACAGCACAACCAATTTTGAATGAATGTTCATTTTTTTATCACATTACCCTGATCTGAGTTTTTTGTGTTCGCTTGTGTTGCAAAGCATATCAGTTGATTAACCTGTATTAACTATCTTTGTCATAAAAAAGCCATCCCGATCGTTTCACTAAGGCCAACCCGCATGTAACATGCCAATTGTATTACTGTAATAGTGTCATACTGTAAAATAGTTTAAAATGACCAGATGATTCTCAAGACCAAAACAATAAAGGAATTAATTTTATATAATTAGGAAGTGCGATATCAACAAGGTGTCGTGTCATCATCGACACAAGTAAAATTATACCTATTTCACTAGACAAACCATGCATCGAGAAATTTGCATATAAATTATAATTAATCTACTGTATAATTAATTGTTGTATAGTTGCTATTGCGGCTAAAACTATAAAATTATACAGGAAATGGGTTCTCTGTTATTTTGATAAAACAAGACAACTGTCGTAGGTATATGTATATATATACTCGTATACAGGTAATCACCTTCGAGATACGATCGTTAAATTGTAGTGCAAATAAATAAATCATTGAACCAAAACCAGCTAAGTGTGTTCGATAAGAGATATTGAAATTGATACAAATAATCTAATTAACATGTTTTCTAGAGTATGTAGTCGTTTCAGCACTCAAGAATGAAGATGATATAATTGCACTGTCTGTATATATATCTTACATATTATATACTTCGGAACTAATACTAAAACAAATTAAGCTTATATAGTTATGTAAAATTCTACGAACGCGATATATAATTCACGGACGATAAATTGTTATATGTAGGTTTTTTGGAATTACCGTGAAAATCAATTTTGTGTATTAAATTCCAATGTCGAATCGCGCTTAATACAATCAAACGGGCTATAAAAGTATTAATAATGAATTGTGTAATAGCGTATGAATGGTGTTAATGCACTATTGGGCACGAGATGTACGTACAAGTGGATACATATTATAGTAAAGTACAGTCATGGGCAAAAGTATTTGGAAAATTGAATATTACGCATAATATAACAGACATCTATACGTCTGTTTCTATCTTTCCCATCTGTTTTGGGTTCAAGGCTCTGAAACTCTTTGACAACAATGGTGCTTTATTTTTAAGAACTCACCCCCTTTTTCTCGAATATCATTAACTATTTTTTAGCTTCAGAGTATTTGCCCTGCACTCTATTAAACATACTCCATATACTCTTTGTGGTTGTCCGAAGTATCATTTGTGATACACTTTCTCTCCATGATTTCCTTTTGGCCTTTCGCATCGCTTTTTTTAATTTTCCATTTACTCTTTTATATACAATTGTATTTTCTGCATTCATATTTCTATTTAATTCACGCAGCGCAATTGGTTTTATTTCATACCAATAGTTAATCTTTTTGCTCTACCATCCATTGAATTTTATCTCTTTCATATCGACGGTTTTCAAACATCTTGCATTTACCCTTTCAATCTCACTATAGTAAGTTGGATGTCATTTAATTCATATTCTCCGAGAATCTCATTTATTTCTCTTACCCATTTACCATGATTCATAATTTCTCGCTTACTTTAATATACTCTATTAGCACCCATGACCAATTTATTCTGAAGTGATCCGAACCCTAATTCTCTTCCTCCACATTCCAAGTGACTGGGTAAGCCAAATCAATGGATACTATTGAGAGAACCAAAGCGAGCTGTACTATCCACATTCTGGTTAGCCTTTCATTTTTCAAGATTACCGTGTTGGAATCAAGAATAAGGTCGGCTATTAGATTTCCTCTCACCCATTTGATTTCACAACTCCAAATTCTCACTTTCTCTCATACTCATTCACCACTTAAGTTACATAAACACTCACTAATAATAGATTTATGTCTAAATTAGCAGTTTTCCCAGGTATTGCTTTCAGCAGACAAAATTCTGATAAATTTATTTTCTGGGGGATCACAGCTTTCCGATACACTATGGCCACTCCACCATACCCATCTGGCCTTGATTTCGACAAAAATCCATATCCTCTTTATTTCAACTCCTTGTCCTTTCGCTCCCAAGTCTCACTTAAAAACAATACATTTACGTACAGTTGTCTGAAGCCTATTTCTAATATTTTTCAAACAATAGAAATTAACGTTCATAATTTCTTACCATTTTTCGCCCACATCTTGCTTCGTTTATAACAGTTTTATTTATTTATGTTATATTAAATAGTACTTTTCTGCAATTTTAACTGTTTATTTAATAATTGCACTAATATTCCGCATTCAAATAGAGATTATTTGTTGGTGCAGCTCTACGATACTTCACATCCGGACAACAAAACAAAACTAAAACAATATCACAAATAAAACAAAGGATAAATCACTAAACCAAAATCATGTTACGACAAGAACAAATGAAATTTTAATTACATATGCAACGATGAAAAATGAACTACTACTTCGATTTGAATTTTATTTCGTATTTCTGTTTTGTTTTTTCTTTTTTGTTTAAGCAGATGTTGTCAAAATGTAGAATCAAAAATTTGACTTTAGTAAATGCTATATAATTTGCAAGCACTTGATATATAAAAATTCCAAATACTTTTGCCCATAACTGTAGTAGCAGAGAAAAACTAGTTTAATTACAACAAATTGGTGTACTGATACTCGTACAATCATATATGCATCAGTATATTTTGAAACAGAATCTCAAGTTAATGCCTTATCTGTTCATACAAAACAGATTAATTGACATTCCATCATGAACACACAACGTTTTGTATATATGTACATGCATACGTTTCGATTAAGACTATAAATAATTCATTTTAATAACAACAATAAATTAAAATGTTAAACATAAACTTGGAAAATCCACATCAGTTGTGTGTTGCTGTATATAATGACGTGAACAATTTATATAAAGTATATTCGCGATTATCTGTATTTCTGTCCGATGTTTGAAAACTCCTACTGTTAGATACTGTTCTCGGTATATCTTCCATTACAGGACTATATAGGCTGATATGAACTATATACTCTGTAAAGATGGGCTAGGTTATTGGGACCTATATGTAAGGAAAATATGATCTAGTTTATTCAGCTTTTAGAATCAACCTGTCAATAATGCACCAACTAATATGATACAAGCATAAGAGATTATGGTAGCATAAGAGATTTGAGCCTGTATCAAAAATATCTTTCATTGAGTAAAAGACAATGTAAGTGATGATATTGAAAACAAATGGAACAGTGAGGTAAGATCCACGCAAATTCGTCAAAATTAGTGTGTTTACGACACAATTTAAAGTGAAGGTGGTGCGGCGTTCAGTAACTGAAATAATTCGCAAGGTATATATATATATATATATATATATATATATATATATATATATATATATATATATATATATATATATATATATATATATACGAATCGCACAGTACCAACATCAAGTTCGGTAGCATATGCCTGATGAGATGGATTTGATATTTTCCATCACACGTCATTCAATGACATCATCATCAGGTCGAAACCGGCTTAACGAATAACTCACTGAAATACCAATTTAAATTACATAAAGCTACACCGCTTTACAGTGGTTTTTCGGAGACCACTGATCGTATATAATGTGGAAAAAGATCGAATGGAATTTTTAGATGAATCCTAGAATAAAACTAAAAATAATTTCAAAGATAGAATAAAGTTATATGATTTCGCCACACCACCTTTATATGAAATAACCAACATAAGAAATGAATAAATGGAGAATTTTTCCGTTTGAAGAGCAAACTTAGAATACATGGTACTGTAGAATCCATAGCCAGTACCAGAAGACAGTTGTGATGATGAAATCCAATGTAAAAGCCCTGTTATCCGGAATGCTTGGGGATGAGAGCATTCCGGATAATGGAAAATTCCGGATAATTGAATGTTTCATTAAAACTTGAAACTTTACGAGAATTTCGCTTGATTTCATTATTTTTTAGGATTCTCATTTATTTATTTTCAAATTATGTACGAGAAAACAGTTTTTTTATATATCAGTATATATATATATATATATATATATATATATATATATATATATATATATATATATATATATATCATTGAATTTATTGCAAATAATAAAAACATATATGTATTATGTATACGAGTACACCCATATACGAATACCCAAAACTTTTAAATAATTCATAAATTAATTCAATTATAAAATTTAATAATAAAATTCAAACTTCGTCATTATTGGACCTCAAACTTTATGGATTTTTTAGAAGCCACGATCTTATATCTTGTTGTTTGGTAGACTTCTCTTTTTTCACTAGAAATTTGTTCTGCATGACATAAATCTGCATAACTGCTTGAGCAGAATACTGCGAGCATTGTTCTGCAAATTTAAGAAATGTTGTCAAACCAGCTTCTGCTACTTGCCAAGTGATATCTTTTTCAGCTACTTGTACGTCTTCATCAGAATGTGAGCTTAAGTTCTCTGCTGCGTTGGGATTTAAAACACTTTCGATAAGTTGTTCATCCGTAAAAGTTTGCACAGTTTCTGTGTTAGCATCGAGATGCAACCAGTCAGCAATTTCGTGCTCTTGAATATCCACAAATTGTTTTGCATTATAATTCAAGATTTCGCAAATTTCATCGTAAGGCGCGTTGTTGTTACTTGGTGTCTGATTATCATTAAACCACAGTTTGTTCCAGCCATTTGCTAAAGTTGAACATTTTACTTCAGTCCAGGCAAACGCTGCATTAGATATTGCATCTTTGATGTTAAAAGATTGTTGAAACGATTTCACTGAATCAGCAGCAATCAATTTTCCTAAAAACTGTTTTTTAAAGTAACATTTGAAATTCTGAATTATGCCCTGATCCATCGGTTGAATTAAAGATGTCACATTGGGCGGTAAACACAAAACAATGAAATTTCCACAATCTGATACTAGCTCACTTGTTGAAGGGTGAGCTCTACAGTTGTCTAATAATAGCAAACATTTTTGATTATGCGTGTCATCTAAGGTTGTGAAATGCGATTTAACCGATGGTATAAAATTTGATTTAAACCAGTCATGAAATATTTCTCGGTTCATCCAAGCATTCGACTGGGATTTATATATTACCGGTAAGCCGCTTATATTTTTCAATGCTCTTGGTCGAGCATATTTGCCAATAACCAATAATTCCAATCGATTATATAATCGATAATCCAGCTGCATTTGCACAACAAAGAATTGTTAGTCGCTGTTTGTTATGTTTGAAGCCAGTAGCAGCAGCTTCCCCTGCTCCCGCTAAAGTAGAATTTGGCAAACATCGCCACAAGAGCCCGGTTTCATCAGCATTATAAACCTGTTCACGAGTGAGATGATATTTCTCTACAATTTCTTTAAATTTTGTGCAGTAATCGCTTGCTCCGATTTCATCTGCTGATTTCTTTTCACCTGAAATATCCAATTTTCGAATACCGTGCCTTGATTTAAAACGTGCTAACCAACCATCCGAAAATACACACTCAGTTAATTTTAGAGCGTCATAGAAATATTTAGCTTTTTCTATGATGATGGGGCCAGTTATTGGCATTCCTTCACTTCTCTTACACAAAAACCACTCATATAAAACAGAATCGAGCTGCTCCAGTTTAGCTTTATGCATTGTTTTCTTAATTTTAGCGAATTTATCATTTTCCATTTTAGAAGCAAACTCTAACAATTTTTCTTTATTTTTTTTTATGTCGTATAAAGTTGAACTGCCTATATTATAAAAATTCATCAATGCCTCTCGAGATTCACCTCTCTTCAATCTGTTAATAATTTCAATTTTATCACTGATTGATAACACATTTCTTTTCCTCTTTGTTGATTCTTTGCTGGTCCAAGCCATATTAATATTTATTTATGGTTTTATTAAAGTTAGTTTTTTCTTTATTTATTAAAATTAGTGTTTTATTCATTAAAATTACTATTAATTTACATTAAAGGTACATATTGAACTACACATACATATGTATCGTCAAATTAAATACTAATGAATATATTCAATATTTCACTAACCTAACTACAAACACGACTTTACACATTCAATTCAAATAGAATAATGCATAAAACAGAAGAAAAGTAAAGGAAAGTATATTTTCTGTGAATCCCCGAATAATTAAAAAAATTATTTCACTCGTGAAAGAGAAAAAAGGAAAAAATTCCGAAAAATTAAAATTCCGGTTAACTGAGTGTTCCGGTTAATTGGATGCCGGATAATCGGGCTTTTACTGTAGCTTTTATCAATTTCGTAAAATTCAGCTTTCTAGTGAAACTCTTGAGTAGTTCGAGCTACAACTTTCTATACCTGAACAAATCGGCATCAGACTCATATTCGAAACTATTGGCTATGGCGATATTGGTTGTTGAAAGAAACTTGTAACATATTTAAGAAACGAATGCCACGTTATGCTGTTGTATTGCCTTTTAGTACACACATTGAAGCCAACATAAAAAATACTCTGAGTGCATGGTTAAAGGATATATTTGCTTTCTGGTACAGAACTCACCTATCAGTAATAGAACCCATTAGTGATTAGTCATTAAACCCCTTGTTAAATATCACTTAACTCCAAGTCGTAAATTTGGAAAGATGTTGTTTTACAATTTTGATTAAGCTAAAGAACTTACCAGGGTAGGGGAACTTTAGCTGAGAATAAAATTGACTTGTTATTGAATGTCTAATTATAACTCTAATTTATTTAGCAAAAGTAAGTCTTTATATACAGAAAGAAATTTTGCTAACATAACAAAAATTATGTGAACAATTTGTGTAAACTAAAAAATGATTAGAAAGAAGAACCGGCATCGTAGTCAGCTGGTGATTGCATATTACATCGACCACCTTTGGTGTTGAAACAGTGAATATCCACTGGTTTGTGCTCAACCGATTCCAATAGTTTGGTTGGTTTAATGTGGTTGTTATATGCAGCCATCCGCCTTTTGGGTTTTGTGTGTCAGCAAGTTCATTTCGCACAATGATTGTTTAGATTGCGTATTATAGATTGGTGCGATGTTGCATAAATATCCATTATTTTTTATATGAACGCATAGTTATAGTTCTTGATTAGTTAGAGGAGCGTACCGATCGCGATGTAGATTAACAATTAGATATTCGGTTGATCGTATTATTATGTTTAATTGGCCATTATCGAGTTTTGGGATTGGAATTATGTTGAATAATTGATACGTTTCTGAATATGCCAAAGGTATTTGAACGAGGAAGAGGATGTGCTTTCCTGTAACTCTCGTGTGTACTGTTAACATTTCTTTAATGTGCCCAGACTCGTCTCGTCATCTCCATCCGGAATCATCATATTTGGCGGAACATAATCTTCGATTCGGTTGATTTCCTCTTTCAATTGTGATGGAGTTAATAATACCGGATGAATATGGCCGTGATGAGCATTGAGAATAACATCAATAATGAGTCGTTGTTTTTCTGCGATACGCGTCATAAGCATCATTATTTGCATCCCATAGGTGGTGATAGTTTGTGCAATGATCTCTTTGGTAATGATCGAATTCACTAGATAGGTTGTGTATCATTCCATCGAGGTATAGAGTTTGTTGTGCGAGTGATTTAAAATATTTATTAGTCACTTCTCTATCGTGTTGGAAAACGTTGATTGTCGTGCTTATGTAATCGAGGTCTGGTTTCGTACTAGATCCAATAAATATTTCTCGTTGTTTGCTGTTTTTTCGAGTTGGTTTTCGATATGAGAGGCATCCATTTGAGTCATAATTCCAAAGGCATCACCTAGGATGTATCCTATAGTATCCCCAATGTCACGTTTTCGGATTACGTGCTCCTTATTGGTTGATATAAGAAGTTGGTTTTGTAATATTATTTCTTGCAGCTGGTGTATGGTAAAATCGCAAAGGTGAAGTTTAGCTTCGTTTGGTATTTGACAAGTTTCGTTTAAATAATTAATGTAGTATATGATACAGAATTGATGCCATCCCAGTATCCTAATAGATTGTAGTTTATGATAATTTTCCACCGTATTGCCATTAGGTGGACTGTCCCGGTGTTATAAAAATATATACCGGCATCTGCTATCAACGGATTTATTATAGGTTCGGATATAACGGGAGAAAAAACCACCTGTCACAATCCCAGTAGTAATAAAATAAGCTGCATAGTAGTTTGTTTGTTGCATATTGATGTGGTGAACTCTTCGTTGTTTAACTTTTCGATAAGTTTGAACACGCGTTGGAAGCGTTGGTTGCATTGTTTTGTTGTTTGGCGCTGAGTTTTTCATACTCTCAGGTTCTATTCCTTGGAGTTCCTTGGTTGTTTATTACCTTTTTTCGGCATTTGTTAATGAATCTCGTTACATATACATTTGTATATTCAATAACGCTATTTGATGTTACCGTAGCTGCACTCAATACTGGTTGTTTTAGTTCCAACTGATTTGGTATTTCTTTTGTGATCATTGGCACTAACTGGATTGCTTTCTTAAAGATAACCTCAGGTCCGTTCCACTTGATCTTGAATGGTTTATTGTTGGCAGTATTTCCAAATATAATCCAACCTAGTTCTGCCTCTTGGGTGATTGGTTCTCCTCCCTTTCCTTTTACAACCTGATTCATGACAATATTTGGATAATAATCGGCACCAAATAAGATGTCGATTTTGTTTGGTCGATTGTAATTCGAATCGGCCCACATCAAGTTATTTCAATGACTCCATCTTTTACTGTTAAAATGTTGGTCAAGCAGTGGTCTTGTTATATTTGACAGCTGTAAAGCTTCCATTTCCATAGAGAAATTCGATGAAGATCGCTCACGGAAGGTGACTGATTTTGTGTCAGTTGTGATTTCACTTTCGTTTATACCTCCAATTTCTACATATGTTTTCTTCGTTCGTGGTTTAATTAGCTTGGACACCTTCTCAGAAATGACCAAAATTTGTGATCCAGGATCTATTAACATCCGTAATAGTTTTGGTTGTTGTTGTTGTTCAGTCTGTACTTCAACCAAGGCTGTGGTCAATAATGTGGAAGTTAACTGGTCATACTGGTTTACCAGATGATTAGTTATTTGTAACTGATCTTCTATCTCACCTTTTGAAGTGTCATCGGCTTTCGTGGTGAGCATCGTGCGTTGTGGTGGATTGTTGGAGTGCAATAAGGTGTTGTGACGTCCCATACAAACTAAACATCGTATAGAATATGGACATTGATGGTGATTCTCCTTCAAGCACATGTTGCATAGCCGCTCTTGTGCAATGAATTTGAAACGTTCTAAAGTGGACTGTTGTTGGAACTTAATACAGTCCTTTAATTCATGGTTCTTTTGACATAATACACAGGAGTTTTACTTTGTGTTCGACATGTGTTGACCCTTGCTATCTGTGGAACGGGTGCTCCAAAACTGCGACTTATAGGTTTGGGTTTTATCGCTTCTAAGGCTTGGAAACGCCGTTCTAGGAATTTGAGAAATTCCTCTAGTGTTGGCGTTTACCTAGGATCCGGTATTGACATCTCGAATAGTTAGGATGTTTCATTATCCAATTTTTTTATAATTATTGGAATTATAATGTAATTCCAAGACACTGTCAATATGCCTAAGTTTTTAATGGCATATAGGCGATCGGTCAATAAATCATGTAATGATTTTACTGATGCTGCTGATTTCGTGTGTATTGCTGGAAAATTCAGCATTGCGTTCACATGGTTGGACGCCATTTGCCTTTTATTTTGGTATCGGTTATAACCAACAGTTGCCATGCGTCTCTGTAGTTATCTCCAGTATCCTCAAGGTGGCTTATTAGCCTGCCCGCGCTCCCGAGCACCGTAGTTTTAAGTTGGCGCATTTTTATTGTTTTATTTATTTAGTCGTTTTCATGAATAATCCTTCTAAATAGGTCATGAAATGATGCCCATTTTAAAGGATCTCCATGAAAATGTGGGATTTTAATCGGCTTCAGTTTGACTTCGTCTTCCTTTGATTTGGGTTTATTCAGCACGTTGGTGATTCTGGATCTCAGTATCTCAAACTTGTTAATTAATGTTGAGTAATAATCCTCGCTGAAGCATGCCATCTCAACTTCTTCATCAGGAGTAGCATCCACTAACAGTTCCTCATGAAGTTGCTCGATTTTTGCAACTCTGGCATCGACTTGGGCTAGTTTATGTTGCAGTTGATATTTGCTGCCTTCAGCTTCTAACAATAGTGCAGCATCTGCCATCAATCTATAGCACAGACGCATTTTAACGTCTTGTTCCTTATATTTTCGTGATTGCTCGCTGTTTTGCATTGCCGAATTTTGTACATTGATGATACGTTAAGTTCCGTTTTCATGCGGCATGCTTGCCATGTTGTTTTTGCCGCTGTGTTCGAAAGATTTGGTAAACTACTCATTGACTGCGGCTTTGTTGTTTTTGGGTTTGTGCATATAGAAAATTATCATCATTTACCGGCATTCCTAACACTGCTTTCAACTTCTCGTTTATCTGGAGTTGAAAGTTCGAGTAGAACGCCTCGAACGCTTTTCATTCGTCCCAATACCTATAAGACGGATTCTCATCAAAGTATTTATCCTTCATCTCAGTATCGGTCACGATGAATTCTTCCCAGATGGCTTTTATTTGTTTAAATTTCTTCTGCAGGTAATCCTTTGTTTTGTTATTATGGTCGATCAAAAAATTGACAGTAATCAAATGAATAGAACAAATTCTAGAAAGGATGCTATTCAGCATTGATACCATTCGGGTCTGTTGGAAAGTTATTCATTACTAACAAATGGACATAGTTCATTGCTAGCCACTTTCTCAAATACTGTGTCTAAAGAATGACTCATGTTTCAAGGTTCTTACAAGGAATACAACGGAATGAGCTGCTCTGGTAAGCTGTGATTTACCGATCGAGACAGATTATAACCAAAAGAAACAATGTCCGGTGAATACTGCTAACCGTATATATATGACGACACATTTAAGCGTTTCCAAATATGTTTCGACTAGTTTTGCAATGTGTGGCTATGCGTTGTCATGTTGCAAAATATCTTCTATAGTATATGTATCTCACGCTGTATTGCGCATATTAGTTGATGCATAGCTGAATCACCTTATGATTTTCTAGGTCTGACAAGTTCAGTACCTCAGTTCTGTAAGCCCTGTAGTTTTTGTCATTTGAAGCCAAATGGTGAAGCTTCGCGATAAAGTTGGTTTTAGTCCAATGCACAAAACCTATATCGAGAAACAGCGAAAACTTATTCAAGATCTTGAATTTGATTTTATATACAAATTCAAGGCGATGTTGGGATATTTGGGACCTTTACAATGAACCGTTAAACGACATTCCAATACTCATTCGACAAATTCTTTAACCTCACTCGTTGACTTTGTTCTAAATTAGTGGCATTAACAGTACTTGTACTGTTGACGAACGAGTACGTCAGTTAATTGGAACGTGTACTTGAGTTAATTATACATTGGAGTTTATCAAATAAGATAATGTCGTATTTGAACTCGCTTTACGTCCATTTAACATTAAAGAGTGTCTTATGAATATACTTTATAGCTTACTCTCACGATTTAGCATCAGAAGAATGCATATAATAATTGGAAAACCGCTTGGCGTCAATAGACCACAACATTATGACAACTAAATTGAAGCGGAGAGAACTGCAAATCGGTCCCGAATATATCATTGTTGTTGACAAGGCAGTTGTTGACTAAATCTAAAAACTCCCTTGTCTATTGTTAATGCTCATACTATTCCAAATATTGCTCATACTACACAAATATTAATCGTTGTAAAGAGATTCCAAGGCTTGTATTCAAGTTCATTGTATTTGAATATTGTTTTGCAACTATGAATTCTCGATTACGATACACGCTAATCGCATCACAAAACCAATGAAATGATTCAAACAGGTTTAATTTTTGTAGTTTTGCAAATATAAAGTTTAATTGTTCAACATTTATATACAAATATCGAAATGTTTGTATAAAAATTAGTTGATCAATTCGAGAATTGACTAAGCGTGACTTAGCCTATAGACAATATATCATCCGAAATCTAACATTGACCAACTATTTTTATTGAATTTCGTTTATCAAACTGTGAAATTTTGAAGGACGCGTTTATTTCAACCATCTCCGATCTATATAATCACGTCATTCTCGCCAAATCACCTTATATATACATATGTATAGTCGTCAATGACGTAACCGCGTAAACAAATCTTTAAATATCAATTAACCGCATAAGACATAGGCCAGCGGGCATTTAAGAATAAGCAATTACTGCTAAATTGCTTGCCAAATGACTTTTCTAATTTTATCTGTCTATATATATACCTGTGGTATGTACTTATGTCTATTCTGTTGAAAAAATTCCAATTTAATTATATGGTAGTTTGGGCGGTAATTACCCAGCATCATCGGACAGATGATGGATTGATATTTTTCATGAGAATTTCTATATTTAGGATCTAACACCAAAACATATACAATGGAAAAAATTTCACTCCTTAATTGGATACATTCGGTTTGGACACATATATTGATTTCAACATGATGGACCGCAAAATCTTATATCGTAGCCGGATGTGGCTCATACATTTGCGTACCATCACAATTTCTCTTCGCTCGTTAACTTCAAAAACACTAAGAAATACGTTATCACAGATGGAACTTAACAGGTATTTGACCTGGTAGTCTACTTGCTGACCCTCTAGATTGAAGAATGATTCCTGTAAAACTCTATAAGTTATTCCTGACTGCCGCAGCTTCGAAACGAATACCAATTCGGGCGTTGGCTGTACAATACTTGGAGAAGCGCTTCAGTTACGCTCCGATATGTAGTCTTTAATGACTATCTGAAATATTAAATCACCAAAGTTCGAAATCAACTTGCCCTAAACTGCTAGACATGGACATTCCAAAATCCATTCGGACTTCTTGTTCTGCACCCAAGATGTTGCACTTGTCTGCGGGCAATAGCTGCTTCATGACACATTACATGTCTTATACCAAACAGACTAGTGAGAGAAGCCAGTGAATAGGCTCAACTCAGGTTTACTGAGCATTAAAGCTGTTTGGATCTGTCGATAAAGGGAGATCTCATTAATTTAAATCATTTTAGAATTGAAATGTTGCACCTATACGTGTCTTATTGTGACCTCACAGAAGGTTTCTCATGCCAGACCATCAGCCGCCTTATTTGCCTTAATTCTAGCATATCGCAAGACCCAAACATAGTTATGTTATTCCTGGTTGCTAGTTGTACCATCGAGTTTAAACAGTTCCACACCAGCTTGACCAGCAAGTGTTTAAGCTGAGTGCCATTTAAGGTACTTGGCTGTCCATTATTGCATCTTTGTTCTTGACAATCCACACCAATATAGGTGACCATGGGTCTGATAACTGTTAGATATGACCAGGTGATAATCTTTAGTGTAAATCCGCAAGTTCAACTATAAAGCTTTTGACAGACCCAAAAAGCACGTTTGGATTTGTGTGAAATATCGGTGATATGTTGATTCCAACACCGTTTCTGAGAGGCCTTAAGCCTTGTCCTAGTGGATACATGTATTTTACGGATTCAATGCGATTATCTACTCATCTCCTAATTTAGCTGTGATATTCGATCTACACAAGCCTTCAATCATTCTTCATCATTCTAACCTTTTCGAAAAGTCTATAAGCGATTGTTCGGCGTTTCTGAAAGCTCCTATACATTTAGAACCGTAGCATACAAATTATCTATAACTAATCGTGATGTCCTGGTACGAAATAGACAGACTAAAGATGCTAGCATTTACATAATACAGAGCTTACCCAAGATTTGTCCTCCTTCAAAATACCTTAAGATTATATACATTCTTACAATTACGTTGCTAACTACAATTTTTAATTTTCAGATTAAAACGACATGAAGATGTCATCTAAGTGTCGATTAGGAATTTTAACAGTGTTTGCAGTACTGTCAACAGTGCAATGTCAATTTTCTCTAAACGAAATGATTGAGTAAGTTTTAAGACAGTATATTCTTTCTAGATATCAACCTATAATATCCTACCCATTTCAGTCAAATGTCGCCCGGTGTACGTACCACACCACCGCCACCAGTTTTCGGCCAAAATCTAACACCGAATTTATATTCCCCCAATATACTATCGAACGATCCACGCTATGATCCACGATCATCAGCACTCGTATCCAAATCAGTGCTTAAGATAGGCCACGATCTGACCACAATACTAATGACGAAACGATCAAATCAAAAAGCCTACGTCCTATCACCGTTCAGTATTGCATCGGCCATGTCATTGCTATTGTTGGGCTCGAAAGGTGCATCGCACCAAGAACTTGTGCACGCTCTTGGATACGACGAAGATCAAACTTTGGCCACGACACCATACAAAATACACGAAGAATTTGGCCTACTGCTCGAAGATTTAGTCGCCGATTATCCAAATCCAAATCGTACACGTGCAGCAACACCATGGAAATCACCACGTGTCCAACAACAATCACGTTTTAATTTCCCCGACGACAGTAATACGGATCGACGTCAAATGCAACGTATGATGATGCAAAATGATCCAGCTCCGCTACAAAATGCACCCACACAAAATACAAATTTCCAACGAAATCCGACCAATTCAGAGGATGGCAATTTTGATGATGGCATCGATCATAAAATTTATATCGCAAACGGTATTTTTGTGCAATATGGGTATTCGTTCCGGCCCGATTACAAGACAGCTGTTCAAAGTGTGTACAAAAGTCAAATCACGCCTCTAGAATTTAACAAGAAGCCAGCCGAATCGGCCGCCTACATCAACAAGTAAGTAAATGAATGAGTTGGTTTGTACGAATGGGAATTAATCCGGTTTTATCTGTGACAGTTGGGTCAGAGAGAAGACGAATGGCAAAATTAAGAATATCATTGAAGGTATGCTACCAGCTGAAACGAAGGTTATACTAGCAAATGCTTTGTATTTCAAGGCTAAATGGGAAAGGTCGTTCCTCGAAGGTGCTACACAGCTGTAAGTAAATTTAACCGTGCATAACGGTATGTGATACTGAAATTTTGGTTTATTTGCAGCAAAAACTTCTATCCCGATGGTGTGAACTCGCCACCAATTCAAGTCGAGCTTATGGCCCATGGAGGTACATTCCCATTTTATGAATCGCATGATTTTGGCTGCCGAATTCTCGGTATTCCATACAAAAACGGACTATCGACCATGTACGTTATCCTGCCAAATAATTCGAATCGTGAACGAGTTCGTGAGCTACAATCATATTTGACAGCCGAAAATATCGACGGCCTAATCGCCCGCATGGAACTGAAGCAAGCTGTCATGCTATTTCCAAAAATGCATCTCCAATCGTCGATGGATTTACGCCAAACACTATCTGAACTAGGAGTTCGTGCCGTCTTCAATCCCTACTCGAGTGATTTGTCGTTGATTTCGTCCGGTTATGAACAATTTGTGCAACCGGCACGAGGCGAATCGCCACCAGTCGATAGTTTCGGTGAAACCCCATTCGTATTCTCGCGCAGCGACACACGAAAAAAACGTGATGTCACCTATAAAACAAAAAGCTCGTACGGTATCGACGAACCGCTAAGTTTTAAAGACTTGGTGCTCAACAAGCGTATCGTTAAATCACATCCGGGCAAGAAAAATTATCGGGGCAAACGGCAAGCCGGTTTCGATACAACCAATTTGCTTAAAAATTTAGATGTGCTACGCAATCAAATGTCGGCTAATAATCCAGGATTGTATGCCGATCAAGTACTCCACAAAGTCGATCTAACGATTAACGAGAAGGGGACCGAAGGTGGGGCGGCCACGGTAACAACAATTGCCAAAACTACTCAAGTCATATTCCGAGTCGATACACCGTTCATCTTTTTGATTCGGCACGACGATACAAAATTACCGATTTTCTATGGCGTTGTCATCGAACCAACCAATTAGGATTAGACTTGGATGTACACTAGCGTAAATATATCCATAAATATATACTACGCTAAATATTTATATTTAGACTATAAGACAGATAAGAATTATACGTAAGTGATGTTGCTGGGGTTGTGTGGGCAATGTAGGACCTAATGTTAAAATATTTTTTTTTTGTATAATGTACCAGCCATTCCACTAATAAATCAAAGTACAAAGCGACGCGACCAGAGTCCAATCAAAATTTTTTCAATCACCCATTAATTTTGTATTGCGCCTCTATATACCAAAATCGTGATTTATTATAATTCGCTTAATTTAAAAATTAATCCAAATATATAAAAATACAAGAACAATAAACATAATTGATTGAAAATATAACAATTGTTTGTTTGGGTGGACACGTACCATACCAAAACAGAACATCCGTCCAAAATGCATCAAAAAAATAAATAGGGGTGCACTCGGTTTGGGCGACGATTTTTTTTATTGTGTTTGAGATTTGGAGTGAGAACAGTAGGAAGGTAATGTATAGATGGGAAAATGGGGTTGTGGTTCCACAATCTTCGAGTAGCAAATAGGCATGCCATTGACCCAACTAAATCCGAAGGATGTCTACGTGATACCTCGAGAGACTGTAAGTTTGCGACGTGCAAGTACCAATCACTAAGGCACGACTAATATCTGATATACAGTTGCGTCTCTCAAAGATGACTTTTGGAGGTATAACCTCATAAAATAATGCGATATCGGATTTTTAGCGATATCGAAAAATCCGATCAGCCGCGAATTTTTTTACTATAAAATTGTTTGGTCGAATTTGTCAAATGTAAGCATGAAGTAAGCTAAACTTGCTAAATAGCTCCCCTGGACGGCTATTTAGAAAAATTCGATATCGGATCGAAAAGCGGATTTTGCTATTCACGTCGATTATACAACTCATCGGATTGTCGAGGCGGGTTGTTTAATTCGATTTTGGTGGTTTTCGTATTATAGAATCCGAGATCGAAAATCCGCCATTACATGAAACTTAAAAGACAAACGAGAACGGATTTGCCGAGAATCGAATGTCAAAAGTGCTATCGAATTTGTATGTTTTGAATGCTCCACAGTTTTAGGAGCAAGAATTCATTAGACTATAGTCATTAGTCAATTAAAACAACAACCAATTAAAATTTAGCAACTTCAAGTGAATTACAAAACACATCATTGCTAACTTCATGCTTAAATTTGACAAAATCGATCAAACCATTTCACAATGGGAAAATTCGAAGCGGATCGAATTTTTCGATATCGGAAAATATCCGATATCGGATTATTTCATAATAGCCCTCCCAAAGTTGCCAGAAACAATACCGCTGACGGTCCACTGTATTTCCCCAATACTTGACCATTATACAAAATGGTTATGCGCTTATATCCCCCTTAATGTATTTATAGACACATTCAATTCAGTGATCCAAGGACGAAGAAATCCAATTTTCAGTATCTCCCGCGATTCAGTTTCAGTGATCTTCAGAACAATCTTGATCGTATCCTCTCTAATGATCTTAATATATATCTCCCAATGGGCGCCCAGTTGAAACAGACGGTATTAATTTTAAAAAGGACAACCCATACCTGAGTTAAGGAAACCATCTGAACAACATCAAATGACTACTGGAACTCTCTTCAATCTCAATGTATTTCGAAACAAATGTAGAGTGTTGTATGACAAAGAGCTACCAGTCATATTGTAATTGAAAAATTGGCTGAAGCTTGTCCCATATGATTTATATAGCTTTTAAAACTACCATGACCATTAAGAACCGATTACCGGTTCTTACACTATTGAATGAAGTATTTTGCTCTTTGGCAGAAGTCAAAAGAGCAACTGGTACCTATGTCAATATGAAGAGGTGTTCACCTTATTGTAGCCTCGGTGTTAGTACATAAGTTACCATAATCCATTCCAATTGAACCGTAGTGCAATATGTGTCTAAACTGCCTAAAACTCGTAATCGATATGATGGACAGTATAGCTACCATAAACTTACCTTAATATGAATACGACCCAGCAGAAAAGAAAACTAACGAGTAACCACATATCTCTCTATATGGATGAGCCTTTCATTGACTAAACTATGTCTCGAAGCAAAACGTAACTACAAGCATGCTGTACCAAAAACTTAACACTGTAGCTGGAGTAAGGACACGTCATGGTACGACCCTGTCCCTAGAAACTTAAAGAATAAAAACCAAATCTATTTAAAATGATCATCTGCAAATCTTTAAGGACTATAATACTCATAGATGACTTCTCTCAAGATACTTAGAGGTGACCACTCTGGAAAACATCCATAACCTTCAATGATCCACAGATTTACATACAACCACTATAGATGTACATACAACAACTACGACTTATTGTATAACCAAAGAGAATAAATATAAAGAGGAACAACTTATACGAATCGCGGTTGCATATAAACTAAACACATTACTAAGTTTTTTGGTGATGGCAAACGAAATAGGATAGACCTATATTTTTTATTTCGTTTTCTCTTTCGAACATCAGCAAAAAAAATATTTGACTATTTCAAAACAACGCTTACTATTTCATATTATAATTCAATTGTAAAATGGTATAGATTATTATTTGAAAATATATCTATTCCATTTTGCAATCGAATTATATCATGAAATAGTAAGCGAAGTTTTAAAACAGTCAAAAATTTTTTTTGTTGTCGTTCGAAAGGGGAAACGAAATAAAAACTATAGGTCTATCCTATTTCGTTTGCCATCACCAAAAAACTCAGTAATATTTTGAAATTTTTAGTTTATATGCAACCGCGGTTCGTATAAGATGTTCCTCTTTATATTTATTCTCTTTGGTATAACGCTTAAAGAGTAGACCTTACATAAATCTACGATAGAACGGCGTAGTCTTCCTGTAATTATTTCGGATGTCATACAGTCATCCTGATATTTTCTAGGTACTCGTGCAAATCGTAATTGAAAACCTTAAATAATAAAGGATGATGATACTCTAAAAAGTGTTACAAACTGTATTGATGAGAGGATATCTGTCCTCTATGTTGGAGCGAGTCTGATAGGCAGGCATAGCTGGTTTATCACTAGTCACATTACCTTTAGGATCAAACAATATCTACACCGGAAGAGATACAGTTGGGTTCGTTAAAAACCTGAGCACAAACGATCTTTCAGGTCAAGGTACTCGGCGGCTAAACACCCACTAGTCTCTACTCTTATCATACATTACAGTACGACTTTCAGTCTGGAATATATAAGGCTGAAGTTGGGATAGGGGCAAATCATGGTACGACTCTACTATTAGAAATCTGAAGAAAATATAGGATGAGGCTGGGTGTGTTTTAGAGTGTTTCGAATTGCATTATAGAACGACTTTCTGTCTGATAATTACACCGTTGGTGGTAAGCACTTGGACGATCTAACCAAATAGATACAATTTTTACTGACTTAAGTAAAAAAAACGTCATAAGTATAAATTTGCCAATTCAAAAGACACCAGAGAATAACAGCATACTCAATTAGGGACGTAGTAATTTTTTTTCCTTTATCTCCATTCTTACGAGCATAGAGCGTCTACTAGAAATCGAACTCTGTTTGGGGCTATTCTCTTTAGTCTCCCCCCCCCCCATGTTTTTCCAAGATGTTTTGCTTCAGTTAGCACCGTTCTTTTCCAAGTAACTACTGGCCTTCCAACTTTCCTTTTTCCTTGCGGATTCCATTCCAGCGACATCCTGATTATGTCATTTGGTGTCTTTCTCAGCGTGTGTCCTATCCATCTCCATTTCCGCTTCCTGATCTCCTTGTCAATCTCAACCTGGTTTGTTTGTCGCAGTAATTCTTCATTTGTGATCGTATTTGGCCAGAAGCATTTGATCAATCGCGTAATGCATTTATTCACAATCACTTGGAGTCTTCTTGTGATTTTCTGCTTATGTTTCACGTTTCACACCCATAGCAATACACAGGCATTGAACATTCGAATCTTGGTGTTTCTTGACAGGTCGGATGCATTCCAGATCTTATGGGGCATGTTGAAAGTGTTTCTCGCTTTGTTGATGCGTTGGTTAATGTCTTCTTCCGTTCCTCCTGTTCTTGATATATGATACAGCCAAGGTATACGAATTTTTCGACTTTTCCTATTGTGTCTTGGTTGATGCGAAGCGGTGTACTAATGCTTGTGTTCAGTCTCATGGCCTTTGTCTTTCTTATGTTTATCTTAACTCCGACATCTTGTGCTATTTCTGATAACTTTTGTAGCTTTTGCTGCATGTCTGTGTATTTGGGTGTTCTCATCATCTGCGTCGAGATCATTGAGTTTTCTAATTGGATCCCGTACTGAATTCCGTTTGGTGATGCGATGTCTAGCTTGCGCATGACATTATCCAGTACTATGAGAAACAGTTGTCTAACTCTGCTAACCTTTGTGTTGCACTTTATTTCCAGCGTCCCGGTACATTTCTCGGATGAGTTCGGTTATTTTCCTTAGGATGCCTATTTCACAGTGTGCTTTCCAGATTGCGCTTCTATTGATGGAATCGAGTGCGCGTTCGAAGTTCACGAAGAGTATATATAGAGGTGATTTCCATTCGTTGGATAGTTCGACGATGATTCGGACTGTGTTGATGTGGTCTGTTCAGCTTTTTCCTGGTCTGAAACCAAATTGTTCGTTTCTTATGTATTGGTTCACAGTTGGTTATATTCGGTCTTGGATGACCATTGCTAATACTTTCATTGTTCTGTTGAGCAGGGAGATGCCTCGGCAGTTTTTGCATGCTCTGAAGTCGCCTTTCTTTGTGATCGTTATGGTTAAGCCCTCTTTCAGTATTCTACACTTCTACTAATAGTGGTGTTAGTGCTCCTGCAGTTGTAAATGCTTCTCCATTGAGTAGTTCAGCTGGTATGTTGTCGGTTCCAGCGGCTTTGTTATTTTTCAGTTTCATTATGGCACTTGCGTATAACTTCCCACTCAGTTTGTGGATCGGTATTTATGGTTTCGTTATAGTTTCTATCTCAAAGCTCCTAAATTGGTTCGCTATTTATGTCATTGTTCTCGAACAACTCCTTCCATATATTTAGTTGTTGGTCGTATGTAGTTAGGACTTGTCCTTGTGAATCCTTTATCGGTGGTGCGTTTGTAAATTTTTCGGTGACCTTTCTTACACATTGGTTTAATGTGCGCATATTTCGATTTGCTGGTTGATGTTGGAACCGAGAAGATTATACACTCACCAACCAACTAGACTGTGAATGTCTTTTTGTAGTTTGTTGATATCGCCAATTCGTTTACTCCAATAAACAGGCAAGCCCAAATTTATTCAAGCTCTCCTCTTCGCAAAGTTTTTATCACCTGTCAATCGATTTGGGTATTTTAATATGTTGATGTAAGGCGAATAAACTACATGGTTTATATCGATCAGTTGGGCGGAAGATATTCAACGTATTTGTAAATTTCAATTTTGTCGATCATCTGTAAATCAGCTATAGACAAAACTCAGCAAATAATGTACAAATCAGTTTGAAGGGTTTACAAAAGATGGCGTAAGCAGTGTAAATTTACCATCATTGGACCCAGATTAATGCAAAACTCAATAACAGTTTGCCTGAAACTTTATAGGAGTGACTCAACAAACCGAATCAAAGTCATGGGTATCAAGATACAAAAATAAGAAAACTGGGTTTTGTATGAACTCAAGCCTAGAGCGTCGAACGTCATTTTACAGTGTGAAGAACAGCTTCGAAGACTAATCGGAGAGGTTTTGTTTTGTGGATTAAACCCGTTAATGCCTCAACTACAACGAAACCCAATATTAATGGAAAAAAAGCTAATATTGTGCATCTGGTAGGATCAAGCCGGATTGCTCTACTAAGAGCTATGCCAACCTGACCAAACGATCACTGGTGATTGTTATCAACAACAATTGATGAAGCCAAACGACATGATCTAAATATTATAAAAGTCGTGCATGAAACTATAAAGGCGATTAAATGGAGAGTCCTTCCTCACCAGTATTAATCAAACATTGTTCCTTCTGTCTACCATCTCCGGTCCTACATTGCTCCGGTTAATGACTCATGGCCTGGCCGAGCAGCACTTAATAGCTTAAGAAAAAGTCTAAAAATGGGTTGACTCAGAATCATCTGATCAAAAGACGAGTAGTTTCGACGTGGAAGCCGTAGACTGGACCAACTTCAACACTTCAGTTTAAAAAATTCCATTGAAAAAGAACGACATGAAAAAGAACGAACAATTATGAGCACAACGATGATCCTCTGGTAGTGTGAAGAACTCAGGGAACGCGATGGTCCACCTAATACATCATATTGGTATTTAGGTACCCACCCATCTGTAGTATTATAATGAACCAACACCAGTCGTGTACGTAAGCCGACATCTCGGTGCATCTTTCTTAAGCACATCTATAGTCATTCACAGTCGTCACGAGCAGAAAAAATTAGGTTCGACTGACCCAGATTATTTGGATGTTTAGCTGTCTTCTACGTAAACTTAAGTTCAATCGACACTAGATCGTGAAACAGTTTAGCTCTCACTATACACATACAAATTGTTGTCATTGTAAACTATAGAATCTGGTTTCCGGTGCGTGTACCCGGCTTTCAGAGTTCTCTAGAAGGATAGATGGTTCAGAAACCCATATACTTAAGCATGAAAGTGTTATATTGCAGTGTAGATCCACGTCTCTCGCTTAACGAATTAATTTTTTTTGACAACATCCGTACCAAAAGGTAGCTCTCTCTTTCAAGGAATTGATGGGATCTTTCGATTAGGACCGTACTCGATGTCAATGGTTTTCGTGGATTATTACGTCCTTACCTAACGCTTTAAAGCCAGTTCCAGGACATACGACTATAGGTCCGATTTTCCTGATCATCTGCCCATTGCATAGCTCCATGCCAGCCTAGTGCTGGCATGGAAGATGGGTCAGCCCATGAATTCTGCACTCCAACAGGGGGTCATAGTTGTGTTTATTCACACCCCAGATCGTAATCTCATGGTGCAAAATCCTTTTTGCATCCTTCCCCTATCGGGATTCGAACCCGGTACCTCCCGCTCCAACTGCTCCAGTTTTAACCACTTACGGTCCATTACGGGCGATTTACTAAAAGTTTATCACTTCCAAATTATAAAAAATCCATTAAATTTGATACAGTATGGTGTCAGCGCCACTGAGTCATTTGCCCATGGAGGTTTTTCACAGATGCCCACACCGCCCTAATATTATTAGAAATAGAGACCTATCATGGACCCATGGTCTGTATTTGAGAGCATGGCATTATTATAGAACGTGTCACATGTGAACCATAAAACAGACAACTGTCAAAAAATGTTCACATGGCATTACCTATATAATTGATGGTGACACAAAGGTTTCTATCCAGGTCTCGAAAGGCAGTTTGCCAAGGTTATAAGATATTATGATTATTTCTGATTTGTTGTACTTTCAAAATCCCAGAATTCACGCTTACGTTTCTCTGAGTGCCTGATATAAGCAATGCTACTACAACACAAAAGTTACGGGTCAGGAACTCTGCCTTGATCTAAGATAACGCTTTACTCTAATATACGAGTATGACCGAATAGAAAAACCCAAACATTGTACAAGTATGTTATCGCTTCTTAGATTCATTTGAAACAGCTGGGCGCGTATCAAAATATTATATTCCGCATTTCATTCCCGATTCCAGGTCATTTATATCTTATCAAATAAAACTTAAATTTTATTTTATCTCATAATTGGGATTTACATTTTGATTAATTTCTGAAATAAATTGTATCACAAAATTAAATTCGCGTATTTACCAAAACCCTAATCTTGTTCCGGTTCCAAGACGACACCGTAGAATAACGGGAGCCGCGTATTATCTTGGCGCACAACAAACAAAAATGGTGAATTGATCTTAATGGTCTTTCCAAAAATTTTATCAGCATACGCAGCAGTTGCAGCACCACCTTCCGTCCCCTTCTCATTCACAACCAAATCGACTTTATGCTGAATTTGTGTTATCGATATACCCGATGCGGTCCGACTTGATTTTCGTACCGCATCCAAATAGTCTAAATCATTAGTGTACGGTGCCACCTGGATAGGACTTTCATTTTGACTCGGCGTGATTGGTGCCAAATTCGGGTTTGCAAATAGCGATGTGACTCCCATTTGTTCAAAGATTGGTTTCAACTCGATTTGGTTTTGTAGATGAAATTTAGGTACGGTTAAGGTCGAAGCATAGATTGGCGTCATCCGTGAAATTAGATACTCTAATTTATTAGCTGTTAGTTGCGTTTGAAGATCTCGTAAACTCTGCGCATTAGAATGAAGCGGCTGTATAATGTACATCGTTGAAAGCTGTTTCTGATACTTGAGCCCAATAATTCGACAATCTGTAAAATTAACAACACAAAAATATATTTTAGTTTGGTAATAATTATGACGTCACTTACTCATTTCCGCCGACTCGTAATGCGGTAAATATTCCGATGTAAATACAATCGTATTGACCTTAATCGAAGCGGGACGATCACTGTCAAAATAAAATGGTTGTTTTACGACACTTATTACACCCAAATCTTCCCACCACAGTGCCTTGAAATATAAGGCACTCACGACAATTGCTTGCGTATCACGAGATGGTGCTTCCGCCAATATGTTTGGTATTTTACCGTGCGTTTTATTACTAACCCAATTGTCTATGTAGCGTTTCGCTTGACGGCCTTGCGTGGCAAAATCCATTGGTGTCACGTCGCTTTGGTATGTGGAGCGCGCAACATTGGCAAATTGAGGCCGCACAGCAAAATATTGATTCAAAAAGAGGGCATTTGCGACCGATATTTCATGTACCCGATACTCGGTTTCTTCCGGATACTCTTTCAGTTCGTTGTTCGTTTCACGATCGTGTACAATTTCGTCGAGCAGCTGGCCAAATTGTTGATGGATTTCTTTTTGATTTGTCACCCGATTAAGGCCAAGAAAGTTGGCGAGCTCGTTTTCGGTTTTACCAGCTGATCCTAAATACAATAAATATGATACGCCGGCGATACTTAATGGTGATATCACTTCAGATTTGAAACCACTACGGCCATGTTGATCGATGGCCCGCGATAAAATTTGCTGTCCCAAATTGTAAATACCTTCCGATATCACTGATTTTGTTGTTGTGGTTTGAATATTGGTTGGTCTATTGGCTGGAGCTTGGGATGACGATCCACTACCTGTTTGAGCGTTTTGTGGACGCAATGAATTCTGTGGATAAACCGCTGATGGTGTTTGTTGCTGTGGTGGAACATAACTGGGTTGAATATTTGACGGTCTGTTGTCGTTATTTACTGGTGCCTGGGCTGAGGATCCACTGCCAATTTGAGGTCGCACTGAATTCTGTGGTCGTATCGGATAAACCGCTGATGCTGTTTGTTGCTGTGGTGGAACATAACTCGGTTGAATATTTGACGGTCTATTACCGTGATTTGGTGCAGCCTGAGCTAATGATCCGCTACCACTTTGAGAGTTTTGTGGTCTCAATGAATTCTGCTGTGGTACAGGATAAGCCACTGATGGTGTTTGTTGTTGTTGTGGATATATTTGTTGCTGTTGTGCAACATAACCATTTTGTACATTTGTTTGTCTATTTATATTGGCGTTTGCTGTTTGAGAATATTGTGGTCGTGTTGATTCCGGTGGTTGGACAGGAAAATGAATTTGTGGTGGCGGTGTTTGGCCCTGCTGTATTGCATAAATATTTTGTGGTCGTTGTGTAGTTTGTTGCGGTTGACGAGCGTAATCAGTTTGTGGACGCGTCTGGGATGATTGTTGGCGTTGAGTTTTTATCGCCGTTTGTGTAGGTTGATCACTAGCTTGATAATTTGGAACAGGAGCCTCGAAAACTATTCGAATATTAAGTTGTTCGTCCTCGTATGGGTTGTAACTCGACCTTAGACTTACTTGACTTCGAGTGATAATCGGGTACGGGTCGACACCACTATAAGTGTAATCACTGCTTGTACTATAAATCATATAGATAACGATGAATATCACATGTTGAATTGTCATATTTTACAAAAATGCTGTATCTGTAAGATAGAAAATAACTGACTTAAGTCATTGTATAAACCTTTGGTTAGTACCCTTAATAAGACACATGCTGAAGCGTCTCAGATAATACATATATATATATATATTTTCTAGAGATATGACATTGACAATGATTATAGAAAGAATTCAGAAATTCCCGTTATTAAAAATTATTGGTTTTTGCTCATCTTCAAGGTCATACACAAATAATAGTGGCGTAGTAAATTTGAGATGATCCAAGCAAAATTCTCAAGATCGACTTACACAAGGTCACAAGTATAAATAAGTCCTTTTATATTTCAAGATAACTATGATTTCACCATTCACACCTAATAACTACTTATATGATCGACGATTGACACTGCACAAGACACAACACTCGACTAATTGAGAAAATATTTAATTTTGAAGATTTCATTCAGACGTTCTTTCTATATATGATCTTCGTTACGACTATCATATGTGTGAGATATAGTGGGGATGCCGTAGTATAGAATGAGGGGAAGTCAATGAAATTCTTAATTTTTTTTTGTAAATATAAGAAAGTTGCAATGATGATGATGTTCTTAAAATTGTAGTTCACCAAATTTCTGTGGCGTATGGAACAAAACTACATGCTGATATAATCAGGATCTTCCAAAAATTGACCAGATTCGTTTTGTGACTCACACTCGTTTCACTTTAATCATATAATATATATATATATATATATATATATATATATATATATATATATATATATATATATATATATATATATATATATATATATATATATATATATATATATATATATATATATATAATATATATATATATATATATATATATATATATATATATATATATATATATATATATATATATATATATATATATATTTATATATATATATATATATATATATATATATATATATATATATATATATATACCGAATCATGTATTCCAAAAATCACTTTAAAACCAACAAAACGCAGTCTCAGAATTTATTTATATGCGGCTTAAACTGTTGCTGTATGGCAAGATAAAATTTCATGGAAAACCCCAACAATTAAAAAAGTAAACAAAACATTCGTAAATATAAACACAGATGTATTACATCACATCTTTAGTCAAACGTCACAGACCAAGTTGATCTTTGCCTTTTGAGTCGCAATACTATACGCAAAACGCACACCAATACAGAAACACGTTTAACGATCGTTAGTGAAGAATTCAAACGTCTTTAGGTTGGTAATTTAACGTCTTGCAAAATAACCGAATTATTTGGAAAGATGATGATTCATCTTTGAACATGCGAGACTCACCGTGCTGTCTAGATCAATACGTAGACTGTGAGTCAAACTAGCGTTGTTTGGAGTTGGATTGTGCTTAGGCATTTCTCCGTTTCTTTTCTCTGCAACAGACGACTTCTATTCACTCATAATACTCTATAGATGTCATCATTCCAACAATACGCCTGCTGCTCTGGTTCAGTCTTTTCAGTCAAAAATTATCGCCGTCATAGAATCCATATAACAATCTCATATGGATTCTATGAAGGCGTGTAGGCCATTTAAAAGTTTAAATTCGGCGATGGCATCACAAATGTTGGCCTTCAAATGCTCAATTGTTTCTGGTTTGTTTGTCGGCATAACACTTGTGTTTAACGACGCCCCACAGAATATATAGCTTCGCCAGCCAATTGACATCACCATTTCGGCTAGTTAAACGGCCATCAAACGTTTGACGCAATAAATCGATTCCAGCATGAGAAGTGTGGCAAGTTACACCATCCTGTTGAAACTAAACATCGTTCACATCAATACCATGATAGAAAGCGCAAAAAAATCGGGTATCATGGTGCAACAGGTGTCTCAATTGACCGTAAAGATTGCGCCGTCTCCATTTGCAAATAAATTTTGGCTTATGATGCCTCCGCACTGGAAGCCGCACCAAACAGTCACTCGTAATTGGTGCTTTGGCTACTATAAGAACACGTGGCAGTTTTCTGAGCCCCAAATACGGCAATTTTGCTTATTAACGTACCCACCAAGATGTAAATGAGCTTCATCCGAAAATATGATTTTTTTTGCCAGAATCGACCCATCTAGCGAAGTGAAAACAAAGCGGATGATCATGCGGATTCAACTCTTGAACCAATTGAACTTTGTAAGGCGTCATATACCGAGATCTTTTCGCAAATTGACGTAAACTGGTGCGTAAAACGTAAACTGGTGCGCTCTCGTCTTGACGCATCAACAATTAAACCAGTTTCACGAACTTGCGTATTCCGGGCATTGTTGGTCCTTCTATTCAATAGTCTTTGTTATGCAAATAAATTTCACATAAATACCAATGTTGGTCAAGCATAAATCGATTCATTTCGTTCAGTATAGAGATAATATACTGAATTTTGTGACAGAGCAGAATGTCATAAGTATTGCCAGATTCGAAATAACCGGTGATTCAAATTTAAACCGATAAATGGCCCACCCATTTGTAGTACATGGTGATAACTAGTGGTGTATATCTTCCTAATCTGCCCCTTGTTATCCACGATTAGACGAGTGTAACAGCGATTTATTACATTCTCTTTTCAGTTCTTACGATTCTTGTTTCAATGCTCTACTGTGGTCCAGGCTGAGTTTACTAAATTACTTCAGAATATTGAATTTAGTGATCTATTGATTTTCTTTGCCGGATCAATGTGTACAAATGTTGCGGTAGGTTTGCATGTCACCTTTCTATGTGTACTTGGATACCAACTGATCCAACTCCCTGTGCGCTCAACTTTTACACTCTTTGAAACCGGATCATGTAATTTTGTTTAAGAGAGTTTTGTCCTAATCTGTATTCCACTCTAAGTTATTACCCATTGATTCCATTCACTTTGACATTTAAGTAACATTTAACAGCCTCTCTCTATTGTTGCTATTCCTGTAAACCTTTACAATCACTAAGGTAGAATCTATATTAAATAGCAGTTTGGTTTAGGACTCTTATTTTATACTGCGGGCACCTTAAGATTTTACAGGACTCATTTATACATTGTATTAACTTAATTTGGACTTATCGATGTATTTGGCCATAAAACAAGTAACTGCATTTGTAGCCCTACTTTTTGTCATAAACTACTGCCTTCCCAGTTTTGCTTTCCAGGTTTTCAATAGTACTTTCTTTTGGCATATAAAATATTCTTAGACATTTTAACACCAATTCCTGCAGATCTACTATAGACATGGCTCTTTCAAAGTCCAATACATGCCCTCCAAAACTTCCATATCAACATAAGGTTGATTCCTGTGCTAAAGCTGTTACATCCATCAACTTAATCAACTATATCTTGTCATTACTGACTGCAGATGGTTTTCTACTTTATCATTTCTTCGGACATTTTAACATAAAAATAATGTGATAGATTTGAAACACTATCACCTCCTTTTAATAGAAAGAGGTCTTGAGCAACTGTTAAGCAAAGACTACATAAGCACTATAGCGTTGTTAAGTTTCGAACACAACTACCTTCCCGTCGTAAAATAATCACGTGACTAAGTAAAAGTGTTTCTTGTACTATAAAATGGTTTGAAACCCTCCTCTTCCGGTCTTCTCCTCATTTGATATAAATATAAAGGGTGGTTAAATTTTAAGGGCCGATGTTGATTTTGAATAAAACACAAATTATTTAGGAAATTACTGTCAATTCTTTTTATTATGATAATATGGTAAGATTTAATTATGTATGGAAAAAAATATCGGCCAAATGCATACCTCCACCCAATGGTCCAAATTTTCGATGATGCTTAGGCATAATTGAGGTTCTATGCCGTTAATGTGCCGAATTATCTCATTCTTTAGTTCTTCAATTGTTGCTGGCTTATCGACGTACACCTTTTATTTCAAATAACCCCAAAGAAAAAAGCCCAACGGTGTCAAATCACATGATCTTGGTGGTCAATTGACATCGCCACCACGTGAGATGTTTCGTTAGCTGTGTGGCAAGTGGCACCGTCCTGTTCAAACTACATATCGTCCACATCCATATCGTCCAATTCGGGCCATAAAAAGTTTGTTATCATCTCACGATAGCGAACACCATTCAGAGTAACTGCCTGACCGGCCTCATTTTGGAAAAAATAGGGCCCGATGATGCCGCCAGCCCATAAACCACACCAAACAGTCACTCTTTGTGGGTGCATTGGTTTTTCGACAATCACTCTTGAATTATGATTCGCCCAAATGTGGCAATTCTGCTTATTGACGAATCCACTGAGGTGAAAAGGTGCCTCAACACTGAAGATGATTTTCTTCGAAAATTAATCATCCACTGTTGCAATTTTTTGCCATCATTCTGACCATTGACGACGTTTGAAATGGTCAAGAGGCTTTTGTGCTTGAGTCAATTGCACCTTATAAGCGTGTAAATGCAAGTCTTTATGCATAATGTTCATCAACGACGAACGTGAGAGGTGCAATTGTTGGGCACGACAACCAGTTGAGGTGGACGGCTCTTCAGTCACACTATCGCGAACAGCAGCAATATTTTCAATATGCACTGGTGTTTTAAAATCTCCTACAGACTCGGTATGCAGAAAAAAATTTCACGTTTAGGTGTGGTTCACATTCAACGTCGGCCCTTAAAATTTAACCACCCTTTATATATATATATATATATATATATATATATATATATATATATATATATATATATATATATATATACATATGTATATATATATATATATATATATATATATATATATATATATATATATATATATAAAGGGTCCGCCATCTAAAGTTTTTTTTCAACTAGTGCTAATTTCGTGAATGGTATATATTTCGTGATTTGACAGATAATTAGTTTTATCCTTCCGCTGAACGAATATGGTTGTGTATACGCTTGAACAACGCTGGGAAATATTGCGACATTACTTTGAAAATCATGGTAATGAGCAAGGAGTAGCCGTTACAGTCAATGGCGATCGTTATCGGGCCATGTTGAACGAATTTTTGTTCACAAAAATTGAAGAGGAAGATATTGGCAACATTTGGTTTCAATAGGACGGCGCTACGTGCCACACAGCTGAAGCTACACTCGATGTTTTGCGCCCTGTTTTTGAAGATCGCATTATCAGCGGCAGAGCTGATGTCGTTTGGCCACCTCGGAGCTGCGATTTGACACCGTTAGACTATTATTTGTGGGATGCACTCAAAGATAAGTGTTACGCCGACAAGCCAGAGACAATTGACGCTTTAAAGTACAATATTCGTGAAGCCATTGGTGAAATACAGCTGCACATAATCGATAATGTGATTAAAAATTGGACCGATCGTGTAGGCTACTGCTTGGCCAGCCGAGGCAACCATTTGAATGAAATGAATTGTTATAGTCAGTCTAATTCTGCTAGATCGTCGTCGACAGCAAGCAACCTCTCAGCCTACCTAAAAACAGTGATTTTCCATTATAGAAAGATCATACAGTAAAGCGTGAAGCTAATAGTAATTGAGTGTGAAGAGTTGTAAAATTCGAGTTGTTGCTTGTATCTTGTATTTTCACTAGGCCGGTTTTGATGATGACGTCATTGAATGATTGTGTGATCGTAAAGATCAAATCCATCTCATCATGCATATGGTACACCAGACTTGGTATTCATACTGTTCGATTCGTATATGTACGTTTTAGTCGTGACGCCACAGTCTAGCGAATCACAAGAACACAAATTCAAAACAACGATTTTATTTGATTGTGGCGTTAACTGTACGAATTAATTATTTTTGATAATTAAAACGCCACATCACTCCCCCGCAAGTGACATTCCCCTCCGGTTTTTATTCATGTTTGTATGTGTAATTCTTTATTTAATGCCGCAATTGGGTTGGGGGCCTAATTTCGCCCGCTTAGTGATTTTTAAGTTTGTTGCGGAATGAAACGAACCTGACAGGCTGTATGCTGTATTTGTGGGTGCCCCCATTCTCCCACCTTAGTGATAATATTTGGCTGTGTTACAGCATGTGATAACTCCCTGGAAATATCTGTGCGTTGAGAAAGCCATTGAAGAAGGCAGATATTGAGAAGTTGTCAAGTTGTTATAGAATTAGACAGAAGGGTCGTATGAAATCTCTTTTTGGGAGGTTTTATGCCAGACTTTCGGCAAAACAAGCCTATTTTACACTATTCGGGCGAATTCAGGCACCCCCCAACGCATTACGGCACAGATAATCATAATCAAACGAGGGCACCAATGTAAAACGGGAGGCTTAATGTGTAATTTTGAATAGCAATTGAGGAGTGAGTAGTGTGAGGGGGTGTGGAGTTGTAAATCCGAGCTAACAACTTTAGCTTGTATCTTGTATAATTCACTAGGTGATCACTGATGATGACGTCATTGAATGACAAGGGGATTACAAAGATCAAATCCATCTCATCAGGCATATGCTACCGGACTTGATGTTCCGACTATGCAATTCGTATATCTTGAGGCGACGGTACTAGTGAATTACAAGGACTTAACACGAAACATCGATTTTATTAATTGAGTGTGGCGTGAGATAATTTGATAATTTGAGTTGCTCTGATTGTCACAATCACTTTACTATTTGCATACAGAATGTGACCGAACCAGCGTACAAGAATTTGCATTAAATTGCTGGTCCTATGTTGGAAAGTACTAACATGACCTTAACGTCGAATTTCGCACCATATAACCCACTCATGATTCTTCTCCCAAATATAAGAACTCATCAGTCAAGCGTATCGTGTCTTTCCTCTCCCACACTATTATTCCTCGATGCTTCTCAATTAACATCTCTGTGGGCTGTATTAAAGAGTATTCAACTTGTGACACATGTGGAACATTACCTCAGTCAGAAAAATGTACACGCTATGTATCGAGAATGTCATCGTTTTTAAAACAGGAAGGTGTACATCCTGATCCCGAATGGCTGTTGACCGAAGTCTGAAGGTATGGTGCAATCCGATGTTTTTTGTCTAACCAGAGCTTATGGCCAACATAACACCGAGCTAGTGCTTAAGTACTCGAACACGAGATCAATACGTCGCGTGTTATTTTGGTTATTTTTTTTTTTTTTTTTTTTTTTAACGGTTTTTACAGGCCATTATTGGCCCGTACCGTGTCAACAATTTGACTCCATCGGTTTCGATCACGAGCCAGCTCTTCAAACCGTTGTAGGCAGTTTGAAGATGCCAGATCGCTCTTTACGCCGTGGAGCCATCGTCGCCGACAGCGACCTCTTCGCCTACCGAAAGGCGGTTCTTCCTTAAAGGTTCGCTGTATCATTCGGTTCGGATCAGCACGCAGAACGTGTCCGAGCCAGCGTACTCGCTGTCCTTTAATTTCATGCACGATATCAGGAATTTGCATTAAATTTCTGATCTCGGGATTGAAAAGAACTCGGTAAGTGCCATCGACGTCGCGTTTTGGCCATATATCACACGCATGATTCTTCTCTCGAATGTTAGAAGCCATCTTTCGTACTCATCCGTCAAGGTCCAACTCTCACATCCATACATGACAACGGGTCTGATCAACACTCTGTACAGTTTCAGCTTATCCGTATTTGCAAGATATTTTGATTTCAGCAGTGGACGTAGAGGATACAAAGCCCGATTGCCAGCGGCAAGGCGAACCTTGATATCATCTCCCACACTATTATCGTGAGTAATGAGAGATCCAAGATGCTTGCATCTGATCACTCCTTCAAACGTGTGGTTACCACTACTGAAATCAATTGCATATTGGTCTCTAAAACCCGAGATTAGATATTTAGTTTTTGACTCGTTGATTTTGAGACCAACAGAAGCTGAACACTGTTCCAGTGGATCAAGTATCTCTTTCACTCCGTTGCCATTTAATCCAATCACACAGATATCATCTGCATAAGCAAGAATTTGATTGGATTGTCGGAATAAGATGTTGTCCTGAGGTGTTTCACTTTTACGAAGGATGTATTCCAACATGAGATTAAAAAGTATCGGGGACAGCGCATCTCCTTGTCGAACACCGGAATTGATTGCAAAAGTTCTCGATAGCCTGTTCTCAACTTTGACACAGCATTGTGACTGCGTTACTGTCATTTTACACAGATGTACATATTTTTTCGGTATTCCTAAATATTCAAGCGCATACCATTATCTCTCTTGATTGATCGAGTCATAGGCTTGCTTGAAATCTAGGAATACCTGGTGTACATCGCGAGATGTTTCGTAGTACTTGGAAAGAATCATCCGTAGCGAAAAAACTTGATCAGTGACTGACCGATTTGGACGGAATCCTCCTTGGTAGTCACCGACAATTTCCTCCGCTAGAGGAGTAATTCTTCCCAAGATAATGTATGACAGTAACTTATATGCTGTGCAAAGGAGAGCTATACCGCGATAATTCTCACATTTCAAGCGATCGTCTTTCTTGAAAATTGGGCATAACGCGGCAACTTTCCATTCTTCGGGCATAACTTCATTTCGCCATACCAATCGAACAAGGTCGAAAAGACAGTTCCACAAAGTTAGCCCTCCGAATATCAAGAGCTCTGAATTAATGCAATCAACTCCTGGTGAACGATTTTTCTTTAATCTCTGCATGGCCATTGTGAATTCCTCATAGGATGGATCCTCAATGAACATCTCCGCGGTCTGTATTTGAGGGTATTCAAACATAGCTTGTGATACATGTGGAACAATAAGTAGATCAGAAAAATGTTCACGCCATGTATCGAGTACCGCATCGACGTTAACACAGAGGTTTCCATCCTGGTCCCGAATGGCAGTTGACCGAGACCTTAAGGTATGGTGCAATTCGGTGATTCCTTCAAAGAAACCACGCGAATTGTGCTCATTGCTGAGTTGTTGTACTTTTAAGACCTTAGCGTCTCACCATTCGCGCTTCTTCTGTCTACAAATGCGTTTAGCTGTCCTCCTAGCAAGAACTGCTTTGTTTTTCCTTGCGATTGCAAACCGAGTCTGCGCTTCATTATAGGCTATATTTCGTTGCTCAACAGCAAGACGACACTCCTCATCAAACCAATCATTTTTGGGCTTAGTTTTCACTATACCGAGAGTGTACTGGGCAGCATCGACAACCGAGGTTTTCAATACTTCCCAGACACTGTTCACATCATCAGATTGGTAATTGGATTGTATAATGCTATTGCTGACAAGATCTTGATATTTTCGTTGCGTTTCTTCATTTATCAGACCTTCACAGGAGAATCGCGTTGTATATTCTTCTGTCCTCCCTGACTTGTACGAAAATCTCCATCGTAGCTTTGCAGCAACCATAAAATGGTCACTGCCTACGAATTTTGTTGACGACCGATATGATCTCACATCTTGGACAACCCGAGCCCTTATTTTGGTTATACCAGTGTTATTTTACACAAAACCAATAAAGTTAGTGAGAGCTGAAGTGAAATTCATCCAAACTGATTTACTTTGCTCACATTAAGTGCAGCACAAACAATAAAACCGAGTTATAATCTTTTATCGGTCAACCAACTCAAGGTCTATACATACACTAATACTTAAGTCTTTATAAGTAGGTATGACGTCAAACAAAATACCCTTCCGATTATTAAGTAGAATTGTTCGTTTACCATACTGACACATACTGACTATGAACTCACGATTCTCACGTACAAAATGTAATCTTAATTCAATACCGATCAATTAATCAAATAATTTTCAGAACAAGACGTTCTACAATTTATTAATGTACACTATTCATACATTGCAATCCTTATCTTTGCTGTGGTGGTGAGTAATTGGAATGATCCATCCTTCAACATCTGCCAGAAATCGTTCCATAGTTAATTGTATCGAAAAAAACATTTAGTGGGTATCATTTCGAATGGCGTCAACAATTGGATCCAGATGTTTTTTTTCGACGCTGGGAAATCACATAATAAACCACCAAATTGCATAATTATTGTTCTTAATAAATCGTGAGTAGCTTAGTCATTTACTCGAAGATGACACAATAAATTAGTGAGCGACTCATAAATAAATCAATAAAATCGATGACGTCATTAATTTTCTATATAATCAGCCAAATACTATAAATAGCGTTAGATTGTACTTCAATGTGTTGTTGTTGCAAAATGATTGGAAAACCCCGCGTATTCGAGGTAAACAACTTGCACATACTATATGCGCATACTTGAACGCGTGTAAGAAACGACATTTCAGACAATAATGTGAGAAGCAATCAACTTCAAAATAGTATTTTGCAAGAATGTGGTCGTATTTCGCTAGAACTGAGTTGACCACTCGACGGTATATATTGTGTTGTGGTCAGCTATAGACAAAATAAACAAGACAACGATAATTATTGTTTTAGTTAACATGGTCGTTAAATTTTGATGATATGTAAATGGTGTTTCAGAATTCATTAAAGGTTAGGTTAGGTTAGATTGAGTAGCTGATACCGCACACTTAGACCGGCGACAGTCCATTGTGACACCACAGGATTTTACTTCCCTATTACCCTTATGAAAACCAGTTTGAGCTATTTATGTAGCGTGATAAACCTCGCCGCGGGCATAAGCATAAGAGTGAACTACCGTCTCTTCCTCCTCCTCGTCCCTACAGCTTCTGCAAGAGTAATTTGCTTCTAGTCCTAGCTTCCTCGCTTGTTCTCCAAGAAGGCAGTGCTCAGTGAATATCCTCACGATGGTTTTTAGTTCCCGTCTTTGTAGCGAGATCAGTGTCTTTGAGCGTTTCAAGTCCAGCTTTGGCCAGACTTGCCTTGCTACACTACATGAGAGAGTGTTCGTCCACCTTTCATTCGCTGAGGCTACTCAGCCTCCTAGTTAAGCATAGTTTTTAGTGGCCGGGGACCCAGACTATCGAATGTTAAAATGCTCAGCCATCTCATTCAGATACAAGTGGCAAGAAACATACTCCTGTGAAGTTCTGTTAAATGAAGAAACCTAATGAATCTTGTATAACTAATGTGCCAAATAAATGATTGAATACTCTATGTTGTAAGGATGGCCAGATATGTCTTTTCAGGGGCCATCCTATATAAGCAATTCTTAACGACCATCCTTTAACCAAAGATAACATTCGGAAGGTAGTTCAGGCAAACAATCTTTTATTCGATACGAAAAATATGAGGAGTGAAAAGTGGTCGTATTATGTTCAGAAACTTACAATAGAGATAACTTCTGCAAAAACCTTTATTATATATGTACATGCACTGCACGTAAATAAATCCTCATTGACTAAAAAACATACCCGAACGGACTTCTGCGCAATTATTTAAAGATTATAACGATGGTTAAATAATTGACGCTGTAAAATTACATGCAGGAAGTAAATGTATGGCAGTTATAGAAATTTAAGTCTTCTACTGTTTTATTTCTTTTTTGTCTACATACTAATAAGGTACAAATTGAACTTATTGTAAAAATCCATTCATTTTCTGTCGAATGAAAAATTACATGCAGGAAGAGGACATAATAATTTGAAAACAATAGATTTTTAAATATTTCATTGTTCATCTCAGCCATAATATCGTATGCGAATATTTAATTATAGTTTGAGCTACCTATATCGAAAATTTAAAACAAACTACAGTTTACTGTCCTGTACCTAAAAATCTTTTGCTTTTACGAGGAATGTGATATATAGAATATCACGAAGCGCATGGCAGCTTTTATTTTTTTTCCTTTCCCGCAGTCACTCAGGCTCGATTGACCCATTATGACATCCCTTTCCCAGACATACACTCTCAGTTCCGAATATCTAGTATCCACAAAATAGCACAAGGTCGTCAGTTGATCCTCAAATAAGAATTGTGATCGAATGCAGCACAGTCTATGGGAAGAATTTGAAGAACAGTTGCACAAGAAGTGATAAACAGTTTCTTCTTCTCCTCCCTCCACTCTGTTCGCAGTGTGCAATGTTCCGAATTTTCATTCAGAATTCGCGACCGAATTTTCACCAAAGAACAAAGTCCTGTGAGAATATCACGCAATATCATCAAAGTGCGTCTATCATAATTTAAGAAGATCTGAGATCTGACAAGAGATGAAATTGTCCCAATGAGACAGTCAATATCTCTTTTGAGAGATAATGACGTCACTCCTAAGGAGGATTCAAGTCACACAAAAATGAAGAAACACCCAAGTATCGATCAAACGCAGTATTGGAAACAATGGTCTTTAAAGCAGCCTGGCTGTCCTTTGAAAAGAGTGCTGCTTTCAAAATCGCAACAATTTCCACCTAAGAGACAGTAGCGTACCTACCAAAGAAGATCATCATATCGTCATATATCGAGGTAGGATGGGATGTTATAGTGTCGGCATATCCCCTTTATGTTTGGAACTTAATGTTTCATTGCTCACTGTTTATGTTCTTTTATTGGAATAATGAGAACGACAGTCTAGAATCAATCGTTATACTTGATGGGTGTTTGAATAGTTATGCCACTACTCACCTGTAATCAAATAATTATAGATCACTTTAGTTCTAATCTCTAAAGGGTCGCAATATCGTTGCTAAAAGGCCGGATCTAGCTGACCAGCTCATTTGTATATATAGTATTCTTTCCTCAACCATTTCTTTATACTTTGAACTCTCATCGTTCTTGGCTTTGCTCGGTTATCTACCGTTCTCCTGACATTGCGATGCCAAGTACACCTTTACACATGTTCATGTGCTCAACCAATCGATTCTGTGTTATTTCTAACTGCCCGAGGACTTCTTATTATAGGACAAGCTTGATGTTCACCGAATCATTGTGGAAGTATTTTTTAGTACTCTCTATTCTATTCCCATCGTTTGAAGGCAACGGCTTAACGTACAATCGATACAACATACAAACAGAACGGAAATTCTCGAGTAGCCGATAAGTGGCTAAATATAGGTTATAAGGTTGGGAAACGCACATATAAAATATACGGATTGTTATGGTACCTTTAATAGGCATTGGTACACGTTGTCTGCCAAACTATGTTGATGTGGTACCTGCGTTGTTTCGCGAAATTATAATCTATGTAAGTTCGTCATATTACTTTATTGACCCCTCCGCAGCTGGAGCAGAATTAATACCGAAGTCTCTATCGGTTAAACATTACAGTTATCAAACCTATAGCCATCTTTGCCGCATATATGCCTAGAACTTGTTGGTCTAGTCACTATGAGAGGACGGTCACATAATTGCCTACTTACTAGCTGACATAATAGCACACAAAACTCTACTTCTTATATGGTTATCTTTGGACCTCGACGATATCTTGATCTGGTCAATAAATAGATGTTGGTATACTGAGAGTGCATGGAAAGGAATGTTGTTTTGTTATAGGTTCGATTGATGAAGACAGTGATATATGACATCTTTACATAGCCTATTGTCAAATCATTAATTTAAGTTGTATTAATGTCCTCCAAGAGCTTGAAACATGTCAATACAACTTATAGTTTAGGTGTTCGTACTTCGATTTGAGTAGATTGTTGAGTAGACTGGCAGCAAATGGCAACACTACCATTGTTCAGAAGTTCAATGATTGAATTATGTAAGTGAGCCACATCGGCACATTAATGTGAAAGAACACATCTATTACTAGCTGTTGGAGTGCATAACTCATGAACAGACCTATCTTCCATTTCAGTTCTTTATAATCTGGCATGGAGCAATGCAATGCACAGATGGTCAACATAAATCGAACCTATCGTCGTAAGCCCACAATTTGCCTTTGGCGTAAGGTTGTACGAAAAGGAAACTGCGTCAGAGAAGAAAAGAAATAGTTGAGACAGATCCAAACATAAATTGGCCTTTTATCACATATATTTAATCTACCTTTATCTCCAATGTAGGAGGATAGGAGGTTTACTAGTCTGTACCATCTTACTGTTTTGAAGACTATTGTGTTCAGCTGACAATACGTTTCACTTCGACTGTAGCATCGTATTCTTGTAGATTATTGAACTGGCCTTATAACTTTCCTCTTTCATTGTTGATTCGATTCCAATGATATTCTTATTATGTCATTCGCGATCTGATCGATCGAGTTTGTGATCGATCCATCTGCACTTACGCTTTATAATTTCTGTTTCAATTTCGGGTTGGTTTATTTGTCGCAGAAGTTCTTTATTTTTGATCCATCTGGGCAGAAGCATTTTATTATTACTATCTTGTAGTTTTTGCGTGATCCTCTATGTGTAATTCCATTACCCGATACAACTCTTTGATTCCTGAACTAAAGCCAAGTTGTTTCGAGTCTTAGTCGTTGGTTGATTATTATTTTGTTGTTAAGAAGTGAAATACCTTCCCAACTTCCTGTATTCCCTTAGATTTGTTTTTTGGGATCGTTATGGTTAAACCCTCTTTCCATTTCTGCTGGATTACTCTGGTATTCCATACTTCAACTAATAGTGGTGTAAGAATTCCTGCAGTTATATGTGCGTTATATTGTTCAACTTCTAGATAACAGTTCTTACTACCAGCTGCAATAGAGGATACGTGTTGATAGTATCGTATGGTTGCCATCTGATCGATAGTGTGGGCGGTCACATCCTTTTTTGGTTGAATGTGTGTGAATTTTTCAGTGACTTTTATTATACATTGGTGTAGGGTGCACATATCTCTGCTTGCATCTACTTCTTCTGTGCTTGGGATGTTCTACGTTTTTCTTCCAAATTTCAACAGTAATCCTAGTATTGACCTGATAGCTGAGTACACTGGTATAGCAGTTTACAGTGAATTCAAACAGGACTTTTTTTATATCATTTCGGTGTGAGCTTGATATTCTGGTCCCAAGCTGCAGCTCTTTCATTATGTTGTCTGCATATTCTGTAGGTGTGCATACCACTTGTATTATGGTGGTATTTCTCGTTTTCGGATAAAGACGTGGTACTATTATCCATTTACTGGTCGGTATCCATTCGAGTAGTGGCCTGCTTAGCCTTAGCTGTTGATAAAATGTTCTACGCCTTCATTGTGTTATCGGTACGACCAGTGAACATTAGGAAGTTTCTTTTCATTTCCGGCTTGTGTTAATTCTTCTAATTTTCGTTCGTTTTTGCAATCTGTCATTGTTTCAAATCAATGAATATCAAGGAGTATATTGGCGTCGCCTTGTCTTACTGCCACACGAGCCCCAATATTCCAATCTATAAAATATATAAATAATGAGCCATGCCAATCGCTATCAAATCTGACCGGTTTTGCTTGATTGTTTTTTTTCCGAAGAGGCAGCTCATTATACACAACAGGTTCAGGTATTCCCATTGAATAAATGGCATGAACCATATGAACATATAGTTCCAAATCACAGTTGATTATTCACACGATCCGATGCAGCACACACTGGTTGTTTTGCATTTTTCAACATCTCTCGGATTTAAATCTTTCGTCCGATGTTTTTCTTGATCAAATGTTAACCCCCCAATTCCTCATCTATTCTTGGCTGTCCAAAGTGACGTACTTTGTCCAAAAGTATCAAAATCACCTTTATTAACACGACGTCGAAACAGCAGTATTGTACTTTGTACCAACGTAGTAACACTGTTCCTGTACTGATTGTAAAAGTTTAACAAAATTATCACTCATAAATTTACATATTGCGTCGCATTAGAATATGTACAAAACACTAAATATTTCCGATAGCGTAACCACGATGAGTCGACGACATAAGAACCGAAAACGAGAGAAAAACATCAATATTTATAAAAATAAACGGCAGAGTGGCGAACTAAATTATGTATATAGAGAGAGTATAGCTACTCATCATAACGATTTGTTATCTATCGCGGTTCGGGTATCGTATAAATTATTACCCCATCTAAATCGGTACCGGCCGTTTCGACACCGCTACCCCACCCTTTAGATTCGTTATTATATTGTTTATATATAAAATATACAAAACAAAACCATTTCTCATCAGTTAACGTTGAGTCGAGCTAGAGATCGTTGCGATCGTTATTTCGACCGAGTGAATTATATAGTGTTTGACCTCGCAACTAGTTACAATCAACAAAGTGTGAAGTGGAAATTATAAGTTTGAGTGTAGTTATTATTAAGTATATACAGTAATTAAAAAAGTTTATGAGTTTTGAAATTTAATTAAAGCAAATTGTGAGTTTGGATGGTAAATAGTTTTACATAGTTCGTAATGATATAGTAAATATGAGTTATATGACCTCGTCACTATAAGATAAAGAAAGCTGGATTATCTCGTTTAGTACACATCGTTCGTGTAGCTAAGAATTATATATACGTGATTCAGAATTTGCCTAACTATAATGAGTATAAGTATGTGCATACCAATAAAATAAGCTCGGCTTAAGCTGTTTATATAAAAATAAACCTGTACCGTTAATAATTACAATTTTACATAGTTAAAGTTTTTTTGTGTGTTAGCTGTTCCGCGAATCACAATCTTTTTATAATTAAAACCAGTGTGCCAAATTTGCTAATCGCGTAGGTTTCTCTCTTACAAAAAAAACTTAACCACTGTGCCTTAACTATAATATGTCGATTGTATATATTGTGCTTGCTTGCGTACAATCGTTTTGGTATTTACACAGTGACCAATAAATAGTTCTTTGTACTATACCATATGTACGTTTGTCAACGCACATCGAATCGCAGTTCAAATTTATTTTCGACCACAAATTTATGGTCTTGTGGTGTCCAACCACATCAATACAATCATACTGACGTCAGCTAATCATTCTCATAAAACTGGTTCACACTATATATGAAGTGATTTGTGTATAAATAATATGATATATATAGAGGTCTAGTCCTCAAATCCGGAAATCCCAACTTAAAATTTTGAGAATCTTGTTCTCATATTGTTGTTGTATATATTATCGTTTGATAATATACAATTTCGATTGATGCAATCGTAAAATATTTGTTGGAATTTGCTAAAATCTTAAAACAAAAAAAAGTATGTAAACAATTTTTAATCAGTCCGGTTTAATATAAACGTAAAACCCGTGACCGCAAATTAACAAAAAAAATTATAAATTCGACACAAATGCATTTTAAAATGTAAGATGTTGTATGAGATCATATCGCATACGATCCCAATATATTTACATACATAGATACAACGAGCAAAACGTGTCCATTTTAGACTAGATTAATCGAGCGTGTAGTGCTGCAAACCTCTTTAACGACTGCAGGCATCGTTAACTTGTCGCGGGAAATGGTGTTGTTGAATACATCACACTGTGACTTTGAAAGTTATGATCACTTCCTATATTTATGCTGACCGAAGATGTACAATAAATTGTTCTGGTTCAGACACTTTGTCATTTGCTTTGGAATGTATCACGATTACCATAATTTTGGAATTCCAATGTCCAAAGTACAAAAGTTGTGGTCTTACTATTTGTACCTATTCCTAAGAAGTATGCATAATATGATCTTCAATGTTCAGAGATTACAATTGTAATTGGTCTTGTTGTGTCAATCGTTGTCATCAATGGTTTAGTGGTTTCAATTACTTGTTAGCTCGTCATAATGTTGTAAATAATCGTTGACTCAGTAACCACTTTCTCCAACATGCGTGGTTTTTTGATTACAACTCGGGAGTGGAACCAGATACACGTTTCTGGTCGCTTAGAATCTTCTAAAATGTTGCTAAGTGCGTGTGAGTTAAGAAAGTCTCTAGTGATTACGTTTACCCCGCTACCCTCTATAGTATGTTACGTGTAATATCAGATGGGACATAAGTGCTGAAACCACCGATACTGAAAATATCGTGATCGGCTAGCTTGACAGGAGAATCCTTTTCAATGGGCACATAGCTTTAACGTTCTGGCTTTTAATGGTTTATAATTTTTATAAGCCTGATATAAAATAATAATTGGTTGACACGATATAAAGGCCTCTAATACATGCCACTTTACGGTACCACTACTACCAATATTCATCTCCTAAATAAAATTGGCTTGAATCCTTTGTAGTCCCTTTTATCGTGCTCACTCGCATTATAGTTGATTGGTTGATTGATTAGACTGGGACCAAGCGATAGGCAACATTCCCAGATTATGTCGGGCCTATTCATACAGCCGTCTACTTAAAACAATAAGTAAGGATAGGAAGGTATATTATGAAGTACCGAGCATGAACTCGGTTAGACACCTAGCAAAACGTTACTAAACTACTGTTAGCACAAGAAAATCACACTTCTAATCTACTAATCTGCAATAATCAATCCGCAATCTCTAGGCTTCATATAAAAAAAACCTGGTTTTAGTTTTAACACTGTGTTGTGACTGTGATAATAACCACATGAGTGGTCAAAATTCGCGACAGTTGGCGCGGGAGAGATTTCAAACACCGGTAGAGGCAAAATAGTTTATTCACGATCTGACTACGATCGTTGAAGTGAATGAACACATCTATGAACGACTATTGCAGTGCAGAATTCATGGGTATAGTTCTGTGCAATGTGCCAATGGTTCTATGTAAATCGGATCTATAGCTATACGTCCTCGATTTGGATATGTAATGGCGTAAAAGAACGAAAATATGCAAACCGCGTAAGAGTTGGGAGCCTTGAGTCCTAAAAAATAGTGCAAAGATAGAAACAGAGAGAAAGACTGTGACAATACTCTCATTTTACACAGATCTGTGAATCGCTCCTTTATTTCTAGATATTCAAGCACATTTACCAGAGACTCTTCTAATTGCTGAAATTGTACTGTCATTCGAAATCTAAGAACATCTAGTGTACCTCTTGAGATGTTTCATACTTGGTACAAATCATCCGTAATGGAGAACTTGCTCACTGACCAGGTTCGATTAAACTCTCCTTCTTGCTCATTGACTGACCATGTTCGATTGAAAATTCGTTCTGTCAGAGAAATGATTCTTCCAAAACCATGTAAGACAGAAACTTGTATATCTTGTGCAAATGAGAACTACGATCACTTGATTAGTCCATATAAGATCAATTTCGATAATAATACAAACATTTCAATTAAGGCCACGAATCGAAACTTAATCGAAGATTAGGAATGTCTTCATCAGTACCAGAACAAAAAAAAAGTGACATGTATTGCAATTCTCTCGAATGGTGCTCCAACATTATATTATTTCATCGCTCTGCGGCTCTTCTTTGCAGCTCCTTTCACTGCCATACATTGCTCACACTTTTGACACCATTCATCCACTGCTTGCCTACATCCTGTCCAGTAGAATCTTTCAAGTACCTTGGCTAACGTTTTGTTGATCCCTAGGTGATCTCCGCTTGTTCCTCCGTGGTATTTCTCCATTATTTCTGCTATCTTGATTCTCGGTACCACCACCAGCGATTGTTTTGCCATCGGAGCTCTCCCATGTTCGCTTTAAGCAGCCATCCTCCATTGCCAAACTATCCCATTGGGCCCAATAAGCCTTAATGGTTGGGAGTTTATCCGCTATATCGCTCCATGTGGGACGAAGTTCTTCCTCCATGAATTTAATGATGAATGCTAAATCCGGATCCTCTCGTTGCTCTTAGTAAATGACATCCTTGGTCCATTCATCAGATGGTAATACTTTCATAAGTCTGAAGATGTTTTCCTTGTTTTTTACCCGTCCGCAATGTTTACAGTTCACTCGACATGGCCATCTTGACAACGCATCCGCATTTCCATGAGCACCTCCTTTACGATGTTGGATTTCGTAGACAAAACTTCCCAATCGCTCAATCCATCGTGCTACTTGTCCTTTGGGATTTTTAAACTAAAGTAGCCATGTCAAGACGCCATATTCCGTTCTTAACAGAAATGATTGGCCATAGAGGTATTTCCGGAAATGTTCCTCACATTTCACTATGGGCAACAATTCTTTTCTTGGTACACAGTAGTTGCGTTCTGGCTTCGATAAGATCTTTAAATAATATGCGATGACACGATCCTGTCCATCGATTTCCTGTGATAACACGCCTCCCAAATCACAATTACTTGCGTCCGTATCCAGAATAAAACGTTTATTTCGAACTGCGTACGAAAACAATGGTGCTATACATAATCGCTGCTTCAGTTCGCAGAACGCTTCCTCGTGTTTATCACTCCACTGGAACGACTTGTTCTTTTGTGTTAGTTCGTGTAAACTCCTTGCTATGTTGGCAAATCCTGGCACAAATCGTCGATAATATCGTCCAAATATACCAGTGGCCCTATTCTGGTAATTTCCCGGGAATATGGAATTGGGGACAGAATTTATATATAATTTCTGTTCAAATATATTTCGGAAAAGGAATAAAATCGGAAGGGAAAAGTATTCCCAATTTAACACTAGTTTTTTACCTTAGTATGCCAGAAAACAAAATTACACATAAAATTATTCCCCAATTCCCTATTCCCTGGGAATTACCAGAATAGGGCCTCTGAAGTTTAAACAGAGGTCCAGAAAATCTGATAGGTCAGTGTGCCATATAGTTACCAAGTCGCCTATGTCTTTGTTTGATTACTCCGATTCGATTAATCGATTACACGGATTTATTGAATAATTTGCAGTCTGTTTGTAGTGTTTAGACCCCCAAACCAGCTGGCTTGTTTGACTAAGCAATAAGATTTTCTTATTTTGCGTGTTTTAAAATCGATTTTGTTGGGTGAAACAGAAGTAAAGGTTTTCCCATCCCAGTTAAATTTATAGAATTTTGAACCACTCAATCGATTTCGTATTTTGTTTAAACCGCAAGCTTCTTGTAGTATCGACATAGGGTAGTTGTGTAGTATAAAGTCTGGGCTACCTCGAAACGATCTCTGACGCGTTGCTGTACTCGAACTTCCCTCCGTCTGGTACTGTTTAGTTCAGTGTTCGAATTTTCATGATCGCTAGGATGGATTTTTTTACTAATTTAATATAAGCTTTACGTCTCTAAACTCGAAGAATATCAGGCACTTAAGGTACATGAAAACATTTCAAAACTTAATGAACGCTTTCGTCTTGCATCACATTGCGAACTTGGACTATTTAGCTTGTCGCAAACTCTTTTATTCAGTTTTCCCTACACTTCTGAAACCGAACCGATTACACGGGCTAGCGCTGTCTTGTTGGAACCAAATATTTTCGAGATTTCGGGCTCTAATTTCAGGCAGCAAATAGTCCGTTGTCATGGCGCTATAACGGGTGCCATTCAAAGTTACGTTCCGGCCGGCCACACTTTTGAAAAAATGGACCCATGATTCCACGAAAACATATATCGAACCGTTGTTTTGGCTGGATGTAACGGCACTTTTACTTCAAGGTACCATAAGAAGGATTGTCCTTCAGATCAATAACCGATAATGTGTCTATTTGAAAGGTCGCCTGGCTTCAGTTCTTGCACGAATTATATATGCTCTTAAACCAAGTTTTTTACGTAAAATGCGTCAAGTTGTTGTATACGACAAACCAAGCTGTTGAAAACGGTTTTATTTTCATTACTACGTTCTTGATGTGGTTTAATGGGTCGCATATTATTCAATAATGAAAATTGGGTTTCAAACTGTTCGATGTTATAGCGAATTCTGCGTTCAGTAGACCGATTATGTGGACGATAAGTTGCTATTAGCGCATGAAACACGTCCCGCGTAGAACACTGATTTTCGTAATACAGCAATTTGTAGAAGCTGTGTCGGGCTTAGTCTTTCCATAATGAAATACCAAACAATACTGAACATATAAACCATAACACGACTCACATGTGTTCTGTCATAAAATGCCATGTACAATGAGTTAGATAAGGTATGAGGTGATAAGGTAGAACATGCATATGACTTATCGATCAACATTATTTTCGTTCACGAAATTAGGTCAAATTTATTGAAAAGATTGCAGTGTAGAGGATGATTTGGCATCTTCTACTGGGTTGCTTTTGTATAAGAACAGTCTACTCGTTAACAAGACCAAAGAAGCCAAATTGTTGACACGGTACGAAGTGTTCTTGAAATTTTAAATATTCCAACACCCTCTTAGTTGCATAAATTTGGAAATACACTGTTAAAAATATTCAATTTGTCGTTGATCTGTTGCAGCAGTGAAATGGTCTGCTATCCCTATTATTGAAGATAGGCCAGGAAGTTCAATCTTAATACAAAACGTTGTGTTACTGCAAACTATAACCATTTGCCAACATAGTTCATTACATCAGTGTGTGATCGTATTTTCGGCGTCCATCTACTTACAGATTAGTGAGAAATGAATTGACTGAGGAGCGGACTAGTAGTAAAAGTGGTTTATCACAGATCTAGCTTAACCTACAGTAAACAATAAATAAAAATTGCAAGGTTCTCGCAACATTGACGTATCATAACCTTCTTCGTGTCATTTGATTTTTATTCACAAAACTAGTCAAAATTTGCAACCAATTACTATAAATCACATCGTTCCTTTCGATTTTTACGATGTGCGACAGTAAAACAGTGTTTTGGTTATTAAACACATTACGAGAAATGAATATTGGCTTTGTGTAAGCAGCAAAACAACTTTCTCCCAACAATTTTTTGTTGCTCTCTAATATCAACATTATGGCAGGTTTAAGATAATCAATACGGTTAAGTATGTTGCTTATCCGTATATCGTTCTTACTCGTAGGTGCTAGTTAGTATCGTCATCGAATGTCCGATAATTTCGTTGCTTTATACAGAAATGCCACTTGACAAATATTTGCACTAATCTGACGAATCACACCAATTAACATTGAGATCAACATAATAAAGTGATGTCAAATAAATTGAAAACTCACATACTTAAACGAGTATTATGAAATTGTTAACAAATTAATCACGGCATGACTAATAGTCCAGTCGCTTCTATAACGATTGTCTGTATAGATAATATACATATATGCGCATACAAATAGTTTAACGTTAACGATAAAATTCGTTTGTAGCATAATTATACCGAACTCGCTCTGCTGCGCACAGCATAAATATGTATATATGTTGACAACATCCGACGTCTCGATATACGATCGACCACAATTAAGTATAGCTTGTAGCAGAGCAAGAGGTGATGATAAAAGGCCAGATTGATTAGATCTGTAGTGATAATGAAACACTAATAGAATTGAACGATTTGCACATGCCTTTCTAGCTAATATACTATCGCTCGATTTATTTAAATTTATTTGGAATTGTTAAAAATGATTATTTTTTTTGTTATTTTTAGCCCGGAACACAATCACAATGATTCCAAATAAGACTATATTTGTTACAGTATTGATAATATGCTCGGTGGCATACACAAAATGCACACCACAACGATCAAATGAGATCGAATTTAACAGAATGTCACCTACTAGTGAAAATAGTAGTATCACATCAGCAAACGAAATCGAATCACCCTATTCAAGCGATGTCGGAGTTAATCTCAATGATTCAAATATCGAAGATATTACACGAGTTGCCTTACTACCCATAAACTATAACATCTCAATGACATCGGTATTGGGAATGGACGAGACAACAACCAATTCGGTTGAGACAAAAATCCATAAACCCGATAACTCGGCAATAATATCACACGGTATTTACAATTTGGGGCAAAAAATCTTAACCCAATTACTCGTCAACAATGGTAAACGAGATGTTAAATCTGAAGTCATTTCACCATTGAGTATAGCCGGCGTTGGTTACTTGTTGTATTTAGGAGCAGCTGGCCAAACCGAAAAAGAACTCGCCAAACTACTCGGCCTTAACAATGTAACACATCAAAAAGAAATCCATCAACAATTTGGCCAACTGCTCGATGAAATCACAACCGATCAAGAGATTGAAAACGACGATAAAGATTATCCTGAATATATAACCGATCGAGTACACAAAATTTCGGTTGCAAACGGTGTCTTCATGAATAATTATTTCTCACTGCGACAACAATACGCAAATGTCGTACAGAATATATATAAAAGTGAAGTACTACAAATGGATTTCAATCGTCACGGTCTCGAAGCTAAAACCTATATCGATAATTGGGTTAGCAACAAGACCCATGGCAAAATTCCAACCATACTAGAAGCACCACCAAATGGTAATACACAAATGATTTTGGTGAGTGCACTATACTTCAAAGCTTTGTGGTGGGAAGAATTGGGGGTACAAATAATTATGAAACAACCATTTTATCCAAATGGTGAAAATCGTGAACCAATCAGTGTTGATACGATTGTGTTTGCCAGTGAGCTACTACCCTATTATGAATCGAAAGAATTAAGTAAGTGACTTAGTGGCCGATTTGGGTAGTTTCCGGTATTAACTAATATATATTCTATTTATTTCAGACTGTCAAATAATCGGTCTACGCTATCAAAAGCAATTATCGACAATGTACATCGTTCAGCCGCTAGTATCGAGTCGACAAGCATTGAAAATTTTCCAAACTACTTTTACTGCTGAAATGTTAGACTATTTAATCTCGAAAATGACCTACACGCACGTATCAAGCCTGACATTCCCCAAATTTCATTTAGAAAGTCAAATCGATTTGAAGCTCATATTCCGTCAATTGGGAGTGCATTCACTATTTACCAGCGCCAATCTATCACCGATCATACCAGGCCGGATCCCAACGAAAATAGCAAACATAAGCGATGATTTAGATTATTTGGATACGATGCGACAAAATAGTAAATATTTTACAAATATGGCCATTTCACAAATTCATCATAAAGTTGATTTGGTTGTGAACGAACGGGGAACCGAAGGCGGAGCAGCTACTGCGGCTGTGGTCGATCGCATTTCGGCACGGTACTTGAAAGTCAATACACCATTCTTGTTTGTTATAAGACAGGATAATACAAAGCTTCCGTTGTTCTATGGTACGGTATTTGAGCCGGAACAAGACTAAAGTAGTTTTAATCCCAAACTTTTTAATTTATTTGTTTTTGTAAGTTGTACTTTTAAGTCATTCTCCTTAATGAATTTTAAATATATAAATGTGTGTATTTGTAATAAAAAACTGTTTTAATAAATTGTATGCTGAAGTGTCCTAAGACATAAGTGTTGGATCATCCAACTAATCTACTTAGAGCTTCGAAACCAGGGTTATAATTCAAAACGAACCGACTAAATGACGCAGTGATTAAAGCTGTGGCAATATGAGCGCTAGGGACCTAGTTTGAACTCAACTATGGCCCCATGTTGCAGTACAGTAATTCATGGGCCAACCCATGGGCTCTGCAAATCGGACCTATAAGCCGTACGTGCTCAGTTTGGCGAGGTACGTAAACTAGAAAGAAAATAAGCGAACCGAGACAAAGTGGCAGAAATATTCCAAAGATTAAAATCAAACTGAAACTTTGGGATCTCATCCAGTAAATATGAAAATCTAAACCTTCTTTTATGAAAATCTCGCACTGCAACCTGTTGTTTGTCATATTTGTAGAACGTAAAAGAAACTACTGCACGCTGTGTAGTAAAAATCTCTTTGGTTGGGCTAACAGAATTTCTGATATCAATCATTCCTTGAACCTGTTTTTGAGTGACATCCATCTCAAACTGTTTCAAGCAAAATTGTCAGTAACTTCGGTTCTCGATATTGCCCAGCAGACTCTCGTTATAATATAATAAAAACTAAACCTAAAGTGCTTGGTAGGATGAAGCTGGCTAAATAAGTCTTGGTATTGAGCAGCTTTTGTCTAGGGGACGAGTCACCGAATTTATAACCACAATAAGGGGAAATGGGGTTGTATTGATTTTTCTAATAGGATCTGAGACATCTATTTAAGACGAATCAGCTGTCGGTAACATTATCTAAATGCTTGCAACAACATAAAGGGATGAGTCGTGATCAAATCCGATGAAGACTGATTGTTAAATGAAAACTAGGTTATTTCCTGTCTCACATGGAACGTGGATTAGCCAATGAATTATGGATTATAACAGGAGTATATGCTTTTATAAACTCGTCACATAGAATAGTATGATCTCTTGGGACCTCTGTTATCTAAAATGGGTGGATACTTCAAAACCATAAAATCAAGAGAGACTAACCATCAAGGGAATCACAACACAGATTTATTCATTCAATTTATTTTGGCATTTCTCTAGTACACTAATAATTTCACACAACTTATCTTTATCAACTTCAAAAAATAATTGTCTTAATTCGTCATCTACCCCGTTGCTTGATTTTGGTACACGACAGTTAAAAAAAATTGTTGCGATTTGTCTTCTTGTCGTTGCTATCGAACTATCACCCATAACCCATTTGATATTCCAATCAAATGATTCCAATACCTGTTGACCGCTATTCGTTCCATTTAAATTCAAATCCTTCAATAGAATTGGATACAAATCCAGCTTTCGAGACTTAATAATCAAAAGTATTTCCGCCTGTTGGGATTTTTTCAGATGAACAAAATGTGATATAAGTTCTGCATCATTGATCTCGTTCAAACAGAATTTTTTATACAAACTGTTTATAAACTTTACGGTAAAATCGAAATCTTCTGCCGATTGAAAATTGAATTTCTTCTGGAGCTGATTGGAAGTGAAATCGATTTTCTGCAAACCGATTAGATCGTCGATGGCGAGATTCAGCAGCTAAAATTAAAAGATACAATATTTAAGCCATCCAATATCGTGGTGAAAACCAACCTCAGATAAATGTTCCGTGTGGTTTATTGTTGAGATCGGCGAGGAATTCATTTTAACGTAATAAACAATAACAAACTCGTATCAATAATAACAAAAAGTTGACGTTTGGTTTTGACATTTCTCGATATTCAAGGTAGGGTTGAACAAATTTGTAGCCGAATGCTAGTACCTTTTTGCCATTTTAGATAGTAGTAGAGATGCAAACCATATCAAGTTGTACTAAAAAAGTTTAGTACCTACTTTATGTCAATTTGAGTACCAAAAATGTATGACCGTTGTTGTTTTCGACATTTTTAAATAAAATATTTATTTTCAATTTGATTTGAACTGAAGCAGCTTGATACAACGGTCATTTGATCCATAACCTTAAAACTTTATAAAACCCATAATGAAGCTATCCATAATTGCTAGTATTCGGATGGAGTAATGCAATTTACAGATGACCTTTGGAAATTGGGCCGATAGCCATTTGTTTGAAACACAAGTCCGAAGATCATAAATGCTAGCTAATCATAACCAAGAATTATCCAACTTTTGGTGAATAACATGTCTTCCTGAACCATAACAAATAAGACAATATTGCCACAAAGGAAAGAAAAAGGTACATGAACATTGTTGTTAAAAGCTGATTATCCAAAATGATTGGCCAATTAAGATTAATACCAAGTAAAGAGAGCATATCTGATGATTGTAGGGATTGTAATTTATATATCATCAACAAATAATGAACATAGAAGACAGAAAAAGACCAAGCAGAGAAGGTTGAGGCTCACTTAAAGTTACCGGAAGAATATCGAAAAACTAATAAATGGCTTCCTTCAACCCGGTGAATAAATATCATATATCCTTGTTAGATTAGAGAACTCAGGTGGGCCGAGACATCTTCCATATATGTTCCATGCCTTCCATATAATGTTCAGCTGACGAATATCATCGCTGATTTAAATTCTATCGAAACGTACAGGTAGAATTTAGAGGGATAACACAACAGAATTGATGTTTGGAATTGGATTTGTTTTACTGAGTGTTCATTGATTAGAAAAGCAAAAGTACGTTAAGATAAAACTAGGTAATAACATTTAATTAATATTTTGAAACTACAGGGAAAGTTCGTTTAACAAAATTTTAACCTGATCAATAGATTCTGACTTAATTTTTCATCCTCATCAAAGTAAATATTTGAAAATGAATCAAAAATAGGGAAACAAAATTTTATGTCCTAAACATTAATCGTTATTACCATTCATTTTATTTGAGACCTAGTTTTTGAACACTACTCTATAAATTTTGCATGGAAGAGAAGGATCTAACAAAAAGGATCGATTAGCTTTAACGGATTTTTCTTAGATTTCGATTGACGACTAAAAACAGACTGAAAGATATTTTCCCAATCAAGTATTCAATGTGGACGAGACTATAGCCTTTATAGTAAGCGAATAACGGATCGTACGAATATTTCAAGAGATGGCTTGGTGATACAAAGTCTCAAAGGAGTGTCCTTCTTTGTTTCTTGGTGCAAATGCTACTGGAAATTTAAGGCTTAAACCATTATTGATCTATGTTTCTGAAAACTCAAACCCATTTAAGGGAATCAACAAGAGCCAATTATTTGGACGTTTCACCAAAATTATTTTGAGGATTGGTTTAAAAAACATTTTTATTCTGCAGTGGAAAAATATTTAAGGACGAAGAATTGAGCAATAAAGTCTTACTCCTAGACAAAGCTCCAGGGCATCCAGTAAATTTACCAGAATAAAACGAAAATATTCAATTAGATATCTACCAAAAAATACAGCAGCATTAATCAAGACATCATAGCTATTTTTAAAACATATTATCTTACACGTTCGTTTCAAGGAATGGTTAACCAAGTCAATGGAGAATCTTTGATAACAAAAATTTGGCAAAAAAATAACATAAATGATGTTGTAGACAACATTATAAAATCTTGGGAAAAAATTAATTCAGCTTTGAATAGAGAGTTGTAAGCAATATGGTCGAAACTCGTATAAATGATGGGAATCGGTCGGAAGACAAAAGCTGATTCACTTTTCAAAGTTCAATAAAGTATTAATTTAGCAACTGAACTGAGCTCTAAAGACGTACTCGATCGTGATGAGCTTACTTTATTAAATGCGGACATGGAACCTTTCGAACGAAGATCTAATCAACTTTAACGAAGAACAATTGCCTGTGGATGAAACACATGAATCAATCGTTTCTCGAAAGTTATTATTGCGTGATTTATCAAAACCTCTTAAACTCTTTGAGTAAGGGATCAGCATAATTGCCTTATATGATAATAAAGATTTCAGCGATGAAATGACGCGCAGTATTAACACAGCAATAACTTGCTATAAAGAAATGTGAAATTGTTTCTATATTTCTGAAGTAGCATTCTAGTAATGGATCCGATTTATGAATATTCAATTTGTATACTTACTTGGGCGTTAATTACCTGGGTTTCTGTTTTTAAGTCTGGTGTCTCTTAACGTACCATCCCTACCACCCAGGTGGCGCAGTGGTTAAAGGCAGTTGGAGCGGGGGAAGTACCGGGTTCGAATCACGAGAGGGCCAAGATGCTAAAAGAGATTTTTCATCATTGATCATTTGGGCAGTGCGATCGGTGTTGTGAATGAACACATCTGGATCCCCTGTTGAGTTTAGAATCTATGGGCCGTCCTATTGTCCATGTCAGTACTATAGTGACATGGAGCTATGCAATGCGCAGATGGTTCGACGTAAATCGGCCATATGGCCGTACATATAGTGGTATCATACATCAATGTACCACCCCTACGATGTCAACCAATCATTAACTGATATTTCTTAGCCCCACGTTATAAATATTACTGAGATTGGTTCTCGTTAGTTTTTGTTATTCAGTTGAGTTGTCCGAGCTTCTACTCTATTTCTGTTCATACATCCACTGACTGTATTGGTTTTTCGTCTGGAATTTCTAGACAGAAGTGTACTCATTAAACGAAGTGATTAAATATAAAACATTCTTAAATTCAAAGTTATATATTTATTCATTTTTATAAATGTAAAATTAATACATATATAAACACAATGTGTCCCAAATAAATAAATTTTGGAGCAACCTGTATTAATTATATAATCAAATTATTTAATTAATTTTTAAATTTTTAATAAAATGGAATAACATATTTTTTTTAAAAAATGAAATCTACTTGCTAACAACTTATAGTTCATCGTTTTCCATTTTACAGTCAACTTATATCTAATTTAATTAATTATACTTAATTAATTACGTTTTTATAATTAATTCCTGTTTTTTTTAAATAATTTTCATATTTTTAGTATTACATTAATTAATTATGTTTTTAGTTGGAATATGATTTTTTTAGATATATTTAATTTGTGGACACATATTATAGTTTAGTATAGTAGTTTAGAATTAATTTGGCATATCTCCAATTATTAATTTAATTAATAAAATGTTTTTGAAACACCAAAACATTACATTGAACTTGATTCGTTGTTAAGTTAATAACTTATATAAAATTTTGTATTTTTTTTTTGTTTAGTTTGATTCAATCCTTTTGAATTTGTTTATAAAAATGTCGTCACTAACCGTTTAAATTGTCTCACTCAGGCAAAAGTAATGCTGCATGCTTTATGTACTTGGATGTTAGTTTATGTATTGTATTGTAAGATATAGTTCGGTGGGCATATATATATATATATATATATATATATATATATATATATATATATATATATATATATATATATATATTATTGGGAGTATATTGTGGCATTATTTGTTGCCCACAAATTAATTGATTATTTATGTTGTTTATAAAATATTTGTTAAACTATGTGTATACTCGTATAGTACAAAATCTATATATTGTAAATGTAAATTTTCACAAGTATAAAACAAAAATATTCTCAAAGTGATTTCTTTTGTAATATGTAAGTCTTTCATTGTTCCCGTAAATCTGGATATAGTTATATTAGTTATAGTGTAGTCTATAGAATTTATTAATGGATCTGGTGTTTTTACATAAAAAGTGTATTTATGGTGATGAATATGTGAGAGTTCGAGATGAAAATATCCGATAGTTGTGACCCAAAAAACATTTATTTACAATTTATGTTAATGATTAGGGGTATGTTGAATAACAATGTGAATGATTTTTATTTTATAATTAATAGGATATAGAAACTGACTACAAATTATTAAGGTTTTGTAATAAATACAAATATAAATTTTAAAAAAAATTTTAATTTAAATTTGTATTATTTTTCTGATTTTAAAAACAATTACTAATTTCATTTTTAAAACCAACGTTAATAAATATATATATATATATCTCATTTTAATACATTTATTATAATATTAAAAATATTTTATATTAAATTATAACTTTGTGACGTAGAATAGTTGCAAATTTAGATAATTTTAATGATTGTTTCAATGTGAAATGTACCTCGGTCTTTGCAATATCACATAACTTATTGTATTACTTACCAATTATGAATTGTAAAATGGGTTCTGGTAAAAGAATATCAAAATTCTGGTAAAAGAATATCAATTCTCAGATTTTCAACAGTAGGAATTCGGAAAGACAAGAATTTCTCTTCTGAAGTTTAAACAACTACATATTGCAAAGTTAATTTTTCCCAATTCATTCTTGACATAAAATCACATTAACTTAGATCTAAATAATGATGGTGATTATTTCAGAGAATTGCTAAGTTTCTGTCAACCACTGTGTCTGATTGATAAGGAAGCAGATTCATGTTACTCGTTAAGGATCACTTTTCTGTCACTACAGGAAAAGGTGACTCGGTTTGATGAATAAAATATGTTTCTCAGAATTCGTAAGAATCTAAAATATATTTCCTCACAATCTAGTTTTTCAAATGCTGTCAGGAGTGCAAGAAATGGTTTTAAAACAACACAGATAAGCGTTTGAGGTATTTATCAAAACCAGCCAATCCGATATCATGACCAAATAAACAATAAAAATTGAGAGCCATGATTGTGGTTACTTCACGAAAGGGAAGGAGATTTCATTAAGAGTATTCACTTTGCTTGTATTTCCCCTTTGAATTATTTGTAATCTGTGTTACAAGTGGCAGAACTATCATGTTAGTGAGGACAGAATTAAAAGGTCAAGAATTAAATCAACTATAGATCATGAAAAGTTAACAGGGACTATAAGTTTTCTTTCTAGTTCATCAGGAAATATATAATTGAATAACAAGTGTTTCGCGGTTAAAAATGTGGTGCTGATACTTCCAATACAACAAAAACTATTTAGACTAAATACTGACAGGCACAACAACCTCACTAATTAAATTCACTAATAAAAGAAAACAACCTCACTAATAAAAGAAATTTATAATTATAACCATAACAACCTAAGGGATCCTTACGACAAATATCAACGATTTACAATCTTTCATATAAGTAAGGCTAGACCTCAACATTAGTTATTAGGTTATGACACTCAAAAACAGTGATAAGTACGCTATCTATTCTCTGATGTATTGTAAAATTACACCCAATTTCTCAGTGTCATATTACTTCATATGAAACTGGATGAAATGATGAAGCTACTTCAGATTGGTAAGAATTAGTCAATCAAAATTAAATTTCATTGCAAATCCGATGTACATATCAGTGCTTGCTTGGTAACGTAACATGATTGAATAGATAAATTATGATAGAACCACATTATAATTTTGGAAGAGGGTTATCATGAACTATGCCTGACTGGAACCCCACCCGAAGATTATAAATTCTTACAATGAAATCGGATATATTTTATAATAGACCTCCAATATTAACTAGTTTTCGATACGTTGTGTTTGCAGTCTCATTGCTAGACCCTCATAAAGATATAGGTAATGATTTTTATAACGAAATCTTTGTGTTTACGGTCACGTGTGACTTTGTTTACAAGTTACATCTAGTTTGATGATACCTTGATTAGCTACAAAAAAGAAACTTATCATTTTCCCATCGATAAATATCGAATTGATAAAATCATTTCTATAAGAGTCCTTCCAAATTTTTATTAAAGAAATGGAGTCCGAAAAAGTGATCTATTTTTTTACCACACATGAATGAGGGAGGGGGCTATTGTGAAATAATCCGATAAACAATAATAATATAATCTCTGGGGCTCAAAAGTCCGTAAACGGCCTTTATATATATATACCGTGTCTCAACTGAGACCTTCCGAACCATTTTAAAATGTTGGTGCACATTGTTAGTGGTCAGCCCAAACGAATGCTTACACAAATTCGTTTTATGTCATCCGGAGCATGTTAGTTTTTAGTCAACGGCGAGAATTGAACTCGAGACTGGGGCGTGATGAGAAACTCTCAACCATTAAGCTACAACCGGCGATAAAATAATCCGCTGCAGGTTTTTCTTGTTGTGGTTTAAATGACTTGTCAGATGAAATCTATTTAATCAAATTTTGCTCCTTAAACTGTAGAACATTCAAATCACCTAAATTCGATTACACAAAATGAAATTCGTCTACTACATACATTTCATTCGGATTTTGACATTCGATTTTTTGAAAATCCGATTTCGTTTTGCCTTTTTAGTTTCATAATAACAAAATACGCTTTCGGATCCGATATCGAGTTTTTCATAAAATAAGCAAAAAAAAAAATTTATTTAATGCTAACAAGTCGAGTTGATGACCACCTCAACTGATACAAATAATTTACTGCCACTGTGAACGAGTCTTAAGAAATGTTATTATGAAGTCACCGCAGTCTAAATAATTATTTTCAATGAATTTGCAACTACTCCACAAAAATAAATCTTAAAATTAATTTATTCAAAATGATTTAAACAAACATCCCCAAATCAAATCGAAATTATAAACGCAAACCAAATCGAAAAACATAAAATCAAACCATAAAAAACAACCAAACTCAAATCAAAATCATGCTTGGGATTTATTTTTATTTTTATTTTTTTTTTAATATTTATTTTTCGTATTCAAATTTAATTATTATTATTATTCATTTTAATTCAAATAAAATTAAAGAGACAACCTATGAAGATAGGTTTATACAATAGAGTTTACTTAATTGTATAATTTTACAATATTTCAAAAAAAATAGTAATAATAAAATTAAAAAAAAATTATATTTTTACGAGTTCTTTTCATGCACGTGATTTGAAAATCATTTCCAAAATTGAAAAAATATAATTAATAATAATAAATGTAATAAAAAAAAACGTTCGAAATATTTTTATGTATTTATTTATAGAAATTCCTTATTGTTTCATTATTAATTATTATTATTGTTTTTTTTTTAATTTTATATATTTTACTCGAGTATTTATATTTATATAGTATTTAAAAAAATAATAATAATTATTGTATAAATTACAAATTAAAGACATATATAAAATGTATAATAATAATAATTATTTATAATTATAAAAATAATATGTAATAATAATAATGGTTTCTTTATATAATTTAATCAATAATTAAAATTAAAATTTAAAAATAAAAAAAAAATTAAATTGCGATTTATATATTTTCACATAATATTTTTAATTGTAAATCTTTTTTTATATTTATTACACAAAAAAATATATAAAATTTACTTTAATTGGTATTTTTTCATGTATCCATACAATTATATAACTTTATTAATTAAATAAATAATTTAATTAAAAAATTTTGATTTTTTTTCTTTCAAAACCGCAATATATAAGAGATCAAACAGTTATCATCAATATAAATTTATTTTTTAATTTTAAATTTTTTTTTTTTCAAACTATCTTCAATTAAATATAATTAATTAATTAATAATAATAATAATAATTAAAAACTGTATTATTTTCCTTGTAATGTTTTTTTTTGTTTAATTTTTAAAGAATTTATTTAAATATAAATATATAATAGGATTATAATATAAAAAAAAATTATTTTTACGAGTTTGAAAAATTGTTTTATTTATAAATTTATTAATTTTATTCCGCTGTGACCGCCTCTGCTTGTTTCGGAGGGATTGGTTCTGATGGAGCGGCTGGTTCTGAAACTTCAGCTGGTGCAGGACATTTTACTGGAACAACTTCCTGTAATTAATAAAATAATAAATTAATCAATAAATCTATAATGTCGAGATTCGACGAACTGGATTTGATAAATTATAAGATTTTCCCCTGCCTACAATTTATATGGGTCAACTAATATACAAGATATAAGTTTTCATCAATAAAAAGTATTTAATAATAAAAGTGAAAAACAATTTCTAAGTATTTCGGGGTTAACATATATCAAACTCACATCAAAATGCCATTGGCAACCTCTCCATAATATTAGAAATGTGTAAGTAGTACGAGATTTATATATATCATTTTATTTCTAAGTATTTATCTATTAAAATAAAGTTATTAACGTCCCGTATTATTGTAATTATAATAAAAACTCAGGTAGAAATAATCAGACTTCAAAACAAGAATTCATTTCAATTCTTTGGCAACGTATTTGTATTTCATTTATTGAAATATAAAAATTCAGTGACGTGAAAATATTTGCTAATTGCTCGAACCTATTTTAAACCGCAAATTCTATATTAGACAATCACAAAATATATTTTAATTTGTTGATTTCTATTAAAATTATGAGACAGTCATGTTGTACCCAACTGAAGTTTATATAACACCTAGAACGACATCTATAGAGCCTTGAATGTAAAAATACAACATATAGGGGGGTTAAATGCTGATTCAACTGAATCGACGAAACATGAATTCACAACTTATGATGTATAGTTTTATAAATATAATAAAATCACAAGGGTTCACTCAACATGAACTAGTTGACCAGACAACCACAAAAGTTAAAAAACTTTTTGAAAGACTGCTCTCCTCGTATTGTTACAAAAACAGAAGATACGCAAAAGATACGGTTCGAATTAAAAAATAAAATTTTTAAGTAGTAATGGCCAAGACTACGAATTTCCAGAGCTTGGAGCATCCTCTTTTTCACAAAACGAATGAACAAGCTGAAAAACTACTCATACTACTTTTTAGAAAGCACAATTATTTTGGTTGGATTGAACTAGGGCACATGACATAAAAACACATTAGATTAGCTAGCTGTAAATACAATGTGATCCACAAGATTATATATTTTGACTATAACAACAATTTTAAAATGAGCCGTCTTTAAAAAGCGTTTTGAAGTAGTATTCTTAGTTACTTATTCCAAAGGGCTAATTAACGGCAAACAACATAGCAAACTACACAAAAATAACTGTATCATTTATGAAGAAGTGGGTTAGCGTTATCAACACTGTGAAAATATGGATAACCTGTCTACAAGATTTAACATAGTTACTCAATGAAGGTCGATAAGCCAGTTCGAGATAAATCCAACAATAACGTTACAGCAATCTTAACAAAAACTAATCAACACAATTAGATAAAGGCCATCATAATTCGACATAAGAGCACAGTACACCTTTGTTGACACAGAGGCCCATTGAAAGAACGCTGATTTTGGGAAAATCTGGATCCTGATTGGAACAATGTGATGGTTACAGACGAGTAATCTTTTGTGGTATCGAAATATTGACGGAAATCCGAAAATCTAAAGGTCATATCAACGAACCGTTATGCACCCACAAAGGTTAATGCTTCTAGTTGATTGCCTTCCAAATAATTTGGAAGACTAGTCCTCTTTATAAAAAATAACCTGGTGAAATATAAAAATGGTTTGCTGAAGTTCGCTCAGACCCAAAGAGATTGGGTCTTATACAAGATGATAACGACCCTTTTGCATGGAAAACTCTTGCTGTAAGCACCACAATTAGATAAAGGCTTCGATATTAAAAACGAGAGTACAGTACATAAACCTTAGTTGACAGAGAAGAACATCGAAAGAAAGCTCACTTAGGCAAAAAAACATGGGAACCATAATTGGAGCCAAGTGACAGTTAAGTAATCTTTTGTGGTATACAACTATTGGTGGAAATCCAGGATAACTAAAGGTATAAGCTCTTTTTTTTGCAAGGAATGTAAATATTCAATACATGGTGCAATTATAGAAATTGCAATTATACAAACTTTTTCGGTATTAGGTATTGGGTTTTACAAGAGGATAACGACCCGTTTGCACGCTGTGGTAAGAGCAAATTGGCATTTGAAACAATGAATTTGCCATCACAGAGTCCAGATGCTAATCCGACCGAAAATGTTAAAATGTTTAGTCTTATGAAGTCAAAATTCAAAATAAAACGAACAACAACCAAACATTGCTACGTTCTCAAAAATGGAAAGATTTCACTCCAGACTATGCGGCCTAATGTGAAAGAGATGTCAGTCTATAATAAACAACAATGGCGATTGGAATACGTACTAAAATAATTGCGAAGTTAAGAAGTCTTGTGGCATTTGTAAAGTAACACCCCGATTTCCTTAGTCGTGTCACTTAATTCGTCACGACAGTTGTCGTGTCACTTCATCTATAAATTTGTATTCTGCTAGTCGATTGAAGTGACCTGATGCAACGAACGTGAATCGCTGAATTAATCAGGGAATACTAATAATTTCAACTGAATATGTCGACTGAAATTTTCACGCGCCTATAAATGTCATTCCAAGTGACACTAAATTTTTTTAACGTCTACTAGAATAAAAAGTTTGTCACTTCAATTAATAATTGGAAATCGCCCAGGTGGCTCAGTGGTTAAAGCTGTGGCAGTTGGAGCGGAAGGTACCGGGTTCGAATCCCGATAGGGGCAGGATGCAAAACGGATTTTTCACCATCTGATTACGATCGGTGGTGTTAATGAACACATCTATGACCCCCTGTTGGAGTGCAGAACTCATGGGCCGACCCATCTTCCATGTCAGTACTATAGGCTGGCATGGAGCTATGCAATGCGCAGATGGTTCTACGAAAATCGGACCTATAGCCGTACGTCCCCGATTTGGCCGTTAAGGCGTAAAGTAGGACGTAAATAAGCGAACCGCGAAAGCGCTGGGAGACAGCACAGAATAAAATATAAAAAAAAAAAAAATATAAAAAAAAATTAATAATTGACGAACAAATCGAATAAGAGAATACCAATATTTGTCTGTCGCTACAAGTGACACGACTAAGAGAATCGGGATGTAAAATGTCATCACGCCAAAACTTCGTGAATAGAAAAATTGGACTCTAACGAAATATCATTTGAGAAACGAAAACTGTGAAATGAGTAAGATTTTTAAAAATAACATTACAACACGTCGTAAATTGAATTAAATACCGTACCAGTACTTATTAGAGACTGCAGTTTCTAATATAAATCTCAAAGCTGTATTATTTATCATCTTTTATTAGGGGGTTGAGCTATTGATAGGTACATCAAACTTTATGTCGTTTTAAGATATCTGTGTTGGTTTTACAAAGAAATAAAATTTGGAAATTAGTAGGACTAACAGAATACCACCTGCAGGTCAGTTTGAAAATTATAATAGCTAAGATAATTCTTCTATCAAAAATGAACAAGAATGCTGTATAGCAACGAGACAAAACCTATTTTGTTTCGTTCTGATGGAAAATATCTTCCCACAACATAAAATATGGAGTGCGCGTTACTTTTACAATTAATATTTAATATACTTTATTATCGAGCGATAAGATACAAAAAAGCTCCACTTACTTCAATTTTAGCTGATTCCAATGCACCATTTAGACTTTCTGTTGCTGATGTTTCATTCACACTATTTTCAACAGCTGCTGCTACAACATCATTCTGTAAATTAAAAATGATACCAAATATAAACGTACAACTCCTCTCATATTTATCATTTAATTATTTTCCACTTTAAAATTATAATTCAAAAAAAGCAATTAAACATAATTTTATCATTCAACAAAATATTAATTTTACTAATAATTATTTTATGTATACATAAATAAGCATTTCTAAAACACTAATGCAAAGATTTATTTTTTGTTTGTTTTGAGGATATGATATGAGATTTACACATATAAAATGTCTCGTGAGTAGAAAAATTAGGAAAATTATGATTTGTGGAAATGTTCTGAAAAAGTAAAATACAACAAGAAAGTATTATGTGGTTTGGTGGTGGTAGGTAGAGGTTTGGTAGCAGTCCGATTTTTTTTGGTAAATATTTTAGAAATGTTTTTACTACTTAGTCCTTTATATAAATGAGAAATAGAGAAATGGATTTACTGGTTTGTTGTTATTTTGGTTATGAACTTAAAAACAAAATGTTATGTTGGTTAAAAAATTAATTAATTAAAAAAAATCTAATTAAATTAAATATTAAACAAAAATAAAATAAAAACAAAAAATAAACAATATGAGATGTTTCCAGATTCTGATTTATGAACACTGTCTCGTTGATGTTGAAGAGAATATGTTGATACATCATGCAATGGTTTTTTATGCCATAAACGAAAGCACACTAAAAACAAAATTATCAGAATCCGATATTTATGTAAATTGAACCAAAATTATAAATAAATGTCACAAAAAAACAACAAAATCCCGAAAAACGTGCTTCAGACTTTTCTATTTAGCAGAACTAGACTAAATAAGAAATATTATATTCTTAGTTTTTTTTTTCATTACTTTTTTTTTTTTAGAATTTTTTAGATTTTTGTATTCACCTTATCCGTTACGCTTGAAATAATATGCTGCTGCTCCTCATCATGTGCTAAGTCTCCATTTGTTTTAATTGTTTCGGTTGGTTTATCTACTATGACAGGCGCGGCTGATTCATTATTTTGTTCTAAAATTTCTTGTGTCTCGGTCACTGAATTACTTTCAGCATTTTGAGCAGCAGCAATATCATTATCAGTAGGGGGTGGAGGTAAACTTACATCGCTTTGGGAAAGAGACGGAGATGGAAGTGAATCTAAACTATTTTGTGGAAGGGGCGATGATAGATCGACTGAATTATCTTTTGTATCCTCGTCGTTTGGATTTTGTGATGGTGGGGGCGGTGGTGGAAGTGTATCATCGCCGCTACTATTATTCAAATCATCGGTGCAAACACCTTCGGTTACTTTTTCTATTAGGGCTATTGTCGCTGCTATTTGTTCTGGTTTAGGTTCATCGGAATCAATTTCGACAATTGGTTTTGCTGCTACTTCCGGTTCAGATTCAGTCACTGTGTTCTCTGTATTTGATTCTTTTGTTTCCTGTTCCAATAAAACTTCCTCATTTACAACATCACCTTCGCTCGAAATTGAAATTTCATTACTTTTGCTATCATCTTCATTTTGAGCTGGCTGAGATTCTTGGATATGTGTTAAAACTGTTTCGCATGGTACTTCAGCTACGGTATCTGGTATTAATTCAACAGGATCAATTTCAATTTTTTGTTCTACTACGGGTGTTTCCTCGACCGGAGCGGGAGCAGCTGGAGTTGATTCAACGTTAGTTTCAGTCTTAATTTGAGCAATAGGTTCATCAACCGAAATCGATGGTGGCGCTGTGTCAGATTGTACAACTAATTCTTCATTAATTTGAGCAATACTAGATTCAGTTTGAGATTCAACAATTTGTTCAGAAATCGCGGCGGGTTCGTCGACTACTTTAGAATCGCTTGGAACTGGGATAGAGGTTTCGACAATTTCGGGTGCGGTGGAAGCCATTGCTGTTTCAGCGAAAACTATTACTTGAGAAGGAGGTGGAATTGTGGGAAGTGGAGGAGGAATTGTGCTGTCACCATTTTCTTGTTTCTTTTCATCAACTAATTCAGTACTTTTTGGTTCTTCTTGTTGTGTTGGTTGTTGTTCAACCACAACAATATTTTTGTCATCCTTTACCTCAACTATGGTTTCTTCGTCTTTTGGGGCTTCGGCAACTGGGACAACTGGTTCTGGGGCTGGTACTGCAACCGGTTCTTCAACTTTTGTTTCTTCCATTGTTTCTACAACTGGCTCAGGCTCTTTTGATTCTTTAATCTCTTCGACAGGTGCAGGGGCGGATAAAACGGGTTCTGGTGTAGGTTCGACGGCGGGAACTGGTTCTGCGGGTGGTAATTCTACTGGAGTTGGTTCGACAACTGGTGTAGGAGCAACAGTCGGAGCGGGTATTTCTTTTGTTTCAGCTTCCTTCTCAACTGGTTTCTCTTCTAATTTTATGTCGTTAACTTTTTCGGCTAGTTCCTCTATTTTTGTTTCTGTTGTAGATTCGGTGGTGGCGGCGGCGATTGGTTTTTCATCAGTAGCTGGAGTTTCAGCTGCTGGAGTGGCAGCTTCTGGTACAGCAGTTTCTTCTTGTTGGGGCTGAAAAGAATGAATTATATTTTAATCGAGGTAAACTTATAGAAAACACAAAATAATTTAAATTAAAATATTAGCTATTTAAAAAAAAAAAAATCCGGAATTATTAATTCAATTCTCAATCTTGTTTTGGCTAATTTTCAAAACAATTTATTTTAAATCTATTTTGAGGATTATGATTCACAATAATATTAGTTTTAAATTGTGTCAAACTAATATTCAAACTTTATCCCAAATTAAATCTTATCCTGATTCTAACGTAAGTCTTCATTAAAATATGAGCAGAAATTTGATTTACTCGAAAAATAAATATTTTCCAAACTAATTTTGATTAAATTCACAAACATTTAGTTTAAATTTCACTCAAGAAAATTATTTAAATTTAATCACTGTTAAAACGATAATGGATAGATGTATATTTAGCCTGTTTATCGATCAAAATAATTAGGAAGGAGCTATCTCCTTATTTGGTGGTTTATCCAAACCGATAACACAATCACTTTGATCCAAGCAATGTATGCAGGTTTAAAAAACATTTTAATTTGGAAACGAATTGCTTCCGCATTAAAATAAAATTCAGAAAAATCGATAAAAATTCACTCACTGTCTTGGTACTCATCTTAATTAAAAATTTCTTTAAATAAAAACCACAATAATGTTTAAACTAGTATCCAAAAAATAATAATTATAATCAACACAAAAAGGCTTTAGATAAAAAAAATGTCTTAAACTTTAATCAATCACTTATGAAAATTAAATCAAAACTGGTCTAATAAAATTAATTTTCATTTATTTTATATAGGCGATGACGAGAGGGACACACAAAAATATTTTTTTTTGTTTCTCAAACATCTAATAAGAAATAAAGAAAAAAAATTATTGTGATTCTAAAATTTCATTTCTCAATTGTACGACCGACAACACACTGTATGTGCACCCGTATACGTATCGTCTTGCCAAGCAACCGATCTCTGATTCAGTATTTTTTTTTGTTTGTTTAATTTATGAATCAATAATATATGATTTATATTTTATTAGGCAAAATCAATCAAATCGGTATGTGTAAAACTTGAAACGATATAAATGTATTTAATCTCTCGAGATTTGTGGGTAGACGAATAATTATACACGACAATTGAAAATATATTTTATTGTTACATCGCGGAAAACGATATCTCATATTTCATTGCAAAATTGAGTTTTTGTAGGTTTTCCAATACCTCAAAAAAAAATGAAATGATATGATCAAGAAAATAGTGGAAAGACGACATTTGGATAATAAATTTATTTTTATTAATGAAAAATATTGAAAATTTAAATATTTATAGCCGAGTTAAATAATTTTTATTTACATTAGACGGAATTAATTTTTTCTGTGATGTTTATTTAAAATAAAATAAAAAATTTGTTGGCTTATTTTCAGCTGCGTTCGAGATTCATCGATGAGGGAGGATATGACAAGTTGCGCAACATTGAAATTTTGACACGATCACATTTTGATAATTAATAATTTGTGAAAGACGTACCGAAAAAAAAAGTCACTAACCCTCATCATTTAATGTTTATTAACATTATGTTATTGGTCGGTCGGTTTACTGTTTGGAAATGTTTATAACATCCCCTATTTTGTAATTTAAATCCGCCACCGTATGCTGTGATGGATGACTAACGACCCTTATTTGGGATATTTGGGAGTAATAATACGCTGGTTCATCAAAATACATTAATTTGTAATTTCGACTTAATAATTTTATTTTTAATTAATCTACAAAAAAAATCATTAATATTTTTGCTGGGAAACCATTATCAGAGATTTGATCGCAATTTTCGTAATTGTTGACCTTATTAACGATATTATCGAAATTTTAATAAGATCGTCACAGGTTGGCAATGAACCAGAACTAAGAAAAAAAACGATCAAATTGCAATTAGTGGAATTTGTATAGTTAAGAGAGATCGACTTGGACTTATTTGAAAAATGTAATTATGTGTACATGCTTGATATGAATTATTGAACTCAGTTTTAGTTAATAGTAGCTCCGTCAAAGCTCTTGTTTAAAACTAATCTAATCTAACTTAATAATACTTGCAAATATATAAGGAGCTTCCGAGGTATAGCACCGTTTATAGAGAACAATTCGTTTAGATTGTGATCTTTTCTACCAAACATTAGATTCGTGCAACTAAGCAATATCCAATTGCCTACATAACTATTTGTAAAAAGAAATATTTTTCAAATTAACAAATAACTATTTGAGTACTAGTGTATGCGAAGTAATTCTGATTTTTTAACGGTCATTCTTACCTACTTTCACTGACCAAATTCACCACCAACTACCTGGCCTTCTGTCGGACGAAACAAGTTTCGAAAAGCAATATTATAGCCAGTATATTTACCAATTTGGAGAGTTCGAAAAAATCAGATGCTGGCGATACATTAATGCTTTATAATCGAAAGTTTAATGAGTAAATTAATTCTAATAAATATCCATTATCCAATTCAGCCGAAGTATTGAATAAATAATATCTTGGTGTCGTTCAAATATAGGACATACGGAGTGCTATAGATGTTCTTTTCCTTCGTAATTTGCATTAAGAAGGAAAAGCACATATGCAACATGTACAAATTATTAGGCATTAAAACCTCTCAAAGTCTTTACTGAATAAATCAAAACCATGCACTCACGTCTCATTTTGTGTGCACTAACTTATTCACAATGGGATGAGCGGCATGGAGCAACAATATTTTAAAAAAAATTTTGTCACGCTAAGCTAATTCAATAAATTTGTTTTAAGGGTCTCAAAATTCCACAGAGAAACTCTTCTACCAAAAAATTAAGTATTTAAAGATCTAGAATAATTTCTAGCAGGGAACAATCGAATGTTCAGTATTAATAACAGTAGTTGAAACGACCTATTAAGATGAATACAAGGGAAAAAACGTATCTAACGATTTTTTGTAAATAATAATATATTACGATGTACTAGCATTGGAGATTGACTAATTACATATTATATATAAATCTTCATTAACCAGAGAAATATTACTAACAATGGAATTCTGATCTAACAAACTATTCCTAAAAATTTGGCCGTCATCAGACGAAAAGGTGAAACGGATAATGATAAAACTAATATTTTATGTCATTTATGAAGTTAGAGATCTTTAAGATACACCAAAGGTACTGGAAATAATTTAGAGTAACGTCTAATGCCTTCAAACAATATATAAAGTGAGAGAAGACAGTTTTCTTTTTGACGCAGTACTCATACTTTTGAACTTTCTAAAGCAAGACTGAATTTCATTTTTTTACTACTATCTCAAACGCTTTGGGAATGGAGCTTAAAATACTTATTGGTCTAGGACTAGGGTAGCTTAACAGGATTGGTAATTTTTGGAATTGGAATTATTTTCCATTGTTCGAGATGGGAAGAAGACAATACCGGAAGGTTCTGACTAATTAAAAAGGAAATATTTGAAAATAAAACTGGATCGAAACACCTTTTAAATATAAGATCAACAATAGGACTAGAATTTATATCATCGGGTTTGAAATCTAGAATAACATTATTTCCACATGTGCTAAGACCTGAATGTCGAACATAGATGATTTTCTCGGAGGTATAAAAATATTGGACGCTATTGTTCATCTTTTACTTGTCTTATAATTATCGACACATTCAAATCGAGAATGATATTTTGCTAATTAAATTATTACGACGCCCAAAATCTAAACATGTCGAAAAACTTTCAATACAAAAACAAGATTTCGACACACCTTTAAGTATTTATACTTGATAAAAAAATACAAATCTTCTGAGAGAAAATTAAAATCTATTTTGTTTACGAAAATATGTTCTACGTATATTTGTTTACCGAAACGTGTGCGTCTGCCGCCACACAACACACAATATAAAATGAATATTCAATAATTTCTTAAATCGTAGCAATAATTCATAATGAATGAGATTCTATTTATTATCGACACATGAGCCAAAATATTATTGCACGATTTTCTTTATTTGTCTAACGAGTATATAAAAGAAAATCAGAGATGCATAAAAATTCACGTGCACGATTTTGTGCAATCCGTCCTTCGAACAAAAATTCCAATATTGCGCGTTCCATATCATCAATCCGATAACATTTGTTTACATTTATAAAGATAAATGTGATGTGGTGGTGTGTTTAGATATTTATCGTGTATCAAGATTTTTTTTTTAATTTTACCATTAAAACATCATTAAATATACACAAATTTTTCGCGTTATTTTCTGCTATATAAACAGCGCACAAAAAAAAACTAAATTGATAAACGACCAAAATAGATTTTTGTGATTTTTATTAGAGACTTGCTCTAGCAAACACAAAAAATGATAGATATTTCATCAAAATGATACACAACATTTATTTATTTATTTAATTTAGGCGGCAGCAGCAGCACCAGATAATGATTATAAGCTATCGTAATAAAATGTGATGACACATGCGGAAATATGTGCGCATTCGAAAATTGATGGATAAGGACGTGCGTGGTGTGGTGTAAATAAAATTCTTCATTGTGGCGAGACTCGCGAGAAAAACAATCCAAGGTCTATGTGTTTATGTTTAAAATGTGGCTTTAAACCAATTAATGACTGTGTCATGGATAAAACCTTTAATAATTCTAAATCCGGTTAAAAATATTATACATATATATATATATATATATATATATATATATATATATATATATATATATATTTGGTGTACTTCGAGGTTTGGGCCAGGCTAACAAATAAGTTAATTAGTTTTTAGGTCGGGTACTTGTTTTAATTCAAATTGTACACAGGTGAATTCAACAAACAAACACAAATAAATGAAAATTGCCTCGAGTATTTTGTTTTTGTCGTATTTTCCTGCACAAAAAGAATATTAAAATTAGATGTAAACAAATGTAATACTCAAGTGTGGCAAAATATATATATTTTTCAAAATTAATCGTTCGTATAAAATGCTACAGTTCGCTTGCCTAATTTCTCGACATATACTGGTGTCGAGGAAATGTATAAAATTGGAAATTTTTATTTGTAAATATGCCAAAATTTTAATTAGTCAAAAATAAATTTCGAAATTTCCAAAATAAAAATTTCTATATTTAGTTTTATTGAACTTGAAAAAAATCGTTCACTTTTATGTATACTCGAGACATCTACGCTCAAATAGTGAAACTAATCGGATTTGTTAACACTACTACTACTACTGAAATGTAATATTTTAGTGTTCAACTTAATTTAAACCAAAAAAAATGTTATATTTCAAATTAAACCAAGTAATGGTTATTAGCCATCGCTAATTTAATTATCCACATAGATATGCAAATTGGTATGTAGTGTACATTCAGGGGAGTGGTTGATGATATATTTTTAATGGCAGTTAAAAAAATTTAATTTGACCAAACAAAAATTTGTTAATCACATGATAACATATTGATGTGTTGACAAAATTTAAAAACAGGACGAATACATAATGATATGTAAGTACATAATATACATGAAAAATGTATGTATATATAATAACATATGTGGAATTCTCACGATATGGCCACCAATGTCCATTCTAATTATTATCGTGGTAACTAAATACATAATTTGAAATATTTTATTTCTATTGTGTTCGAATTTGGACGAATTTTTGTGTATATAATATTATGCCATGTCTTTCTAATTTGTTAATTTAGTTTTGTTAGCCAGTAAGCCGGATGTTTAATAATAACAATATATGTATTTATTTTCTACATATTTGGTGTATAAGCGCATTTTAGTGGTGTTATCTTATTTTTTTATTATATTCCAACACAATATTGACTCAGTTCAATAAATAGATAAGAAGTTTTGATTGTCTTACTCGTACCAAATTTAAAATATGTTTGTGTGAGATATCAATATTTTTATGTTTTGTTTAAATTAAATGAACTGAATTTGCTTTTATTGTTAAATAGGATACATAACAAAATATGATTCAATAGCGCGAAATTAATATTAACTGAATTGGAATTTTTGTTATTTGATATATAATATATAAATAACGAATTAAACGCAGAAAGAATTTTTGTTTGATTTCATAATAGTTGGTATCGTAACGATTTTAGATGTTTAATGGAAGCTATGACTACACGTAGCTAATTGGGCATCAGCATATAATACAGTACGTAAAAAATATTCGAGTAAAATCGATTAATTTTCATATAAAAATTAGTTCGACTATATCACGTGTAGGAAAATGTGAAGCTAGATAGAATTTTTATTAGTCAGTTGGAAAATTTACAATATATTGCTGAACATCATGGATCAGAAGAATCAAACTTGCGAAACTGTTCTAGATGAACTAATTTTTTATGGTTCTTTAATCTTCATTCAATACTAACGCTTATAAATAATTCGACATTAAAGTTTTGAATCGTGTAGAGCTTTACTGTAAATTTGAATGAGTATTGTAATCCAAATTGTTGCTTTTATCTTGAAATCCACTAGGCCGGTTTCGATCTGATGATGATGACGTCATTGAATGAATGCGTGATCGAAAAGATCAAATCCATCTCATCAGGCATATATATGCTACCGGACTTGGTGTATGTACTGCGATTCTAATATGTACGTTTTAGTAGGGACGCGAAAGTCTAGCGAATTACAAGAACATAACTCGAAATATCGATTTTATTTTGATTGATTGTGGCGGTTATGATATAATTTTGTATTCGTAAATTATTTCAGTTACTCTGGTCGCCAGTTTTTTACTAAGCGTAGATGCACAGATTGTTCTGAATCTATACTATTTTTGATTAAGCAATTATTAGATCAGAACTCATTAAGCCACTTGGTAGTTTCTTCTTAGTACGAATTAAAACTAGTTCTCGTTTTGCACTTAGTGTTGGTTTTCGTTCCTATGTATGATCGTTTTGTCCAGTTTTTCAAGTTGGATTAATTTTACATTTGTTTTACATTAATTTTACAGTGTTATTGATGATTCAAATTTAGCTGTCAAACCTATTTTTCTGAACTTAATTCTTATATTTTTGTAATTAAGGGCTGCCAATGATTTATTAATAATCTATGTTTCAATAATAAAGTTACAGTTATGTGGATGCTAATTATGACATGATTTTGAGGCTAAATCTGATTTAGAATTACCTCGTTGGTCCTGAATGAAATTATGATTTAATAAAACAAAAATCTAGCAGATTTTCGACTAAAGTGGATTGACACCTATACCTAGCGTAAGTCATGGCTACCGGCTCTTACTAGTCATGTTTTCAGGATAGGTCATTTTTATCACATTAGTCTCGCTCAAAATGTTATGTACGAGAATCTTCAAATATAATATGTATACTGTGTATAATTTGAGAACGATGATTCTTTGGAAGATCTATTGACAGAGTTCAAATCGTGTGGTGTGAGGATCTACATATCTTGGCCTGTAGATCTCAATATATTAATGTAGGTAGAAAGCCTGTTACGTAATATTGACGAAATTATTCACAATCTTTTATGGTTCACCAGTCGATATTCTTTGAATTTCCAAAACGTTTTGTGGATATTGAACGTTTTAATGTAGTTCGGAAAGATATGATGGTTTCCTGATTTGGCTATCGACTGTTGCATGTTTATTCTATTTCTCGAATGTTGGTTGCCGATTTAGAATTCTTATTTGTTAATATTTTTCTCAATAAGCGTAGATATTTATGTTGGACAGTGTACAACCCACCCATAACAAACAACCAAACATAAGAGTTATATTACACAATAGCAAAAGTCCCTATTAGATCACTATTTGATAGTCTGTTCTCTCGTAGTTAATTTATTTGAATATTTTTCTCAGTCTTAATGTATCAGTACATAATACTGGTGAACCACCTTATTTTTGCCGAACCACTAACGGTGTCGCTTCTTCTCTTACTGACCATCTTTTACGCTTCTTCTATTATTGACACCGATAATTCTATTATACTTTTCAACCAATTGTCTCTCAGTTAAGTTTTTTTGGCGTAGTGTTCGAAATCTAGGTATTAGGCAGGTGTAGAAATAATAGTATTATGGATTTCAAAGCTGATGATATAAATTCTAGTCCTATTGTTGATTTTATATCTGAAGAGTGTTCTAATTCATTTTCATTTTCAAATATTTTATTTGAGGAGCTACAATTTGCTATTTGGAAAGTTAATTCAGAACTTCTCGTCTTGGTAGAGTTAGTTTAAAATTAGTTTTTCCTGTATTCTCAAAATATTTATTAAACATTTTCAATTTCATTTTAACGTTCTCTTCCTTTTTCCGAGTAATGGAAACTCACTAAAATATTTTATTCCAAAAATTCGCAAACCTATTTAGTTATCCCAGTTTAAACCTGTTAGTATTTTAAGTTCCATTTCCACAGCTTTTGAGATAGTTATGAATGAATTCAAAATGGGATGTGTGCTTATGGTGTTAACTTATTGAGTAAAAACACCTCTTAAGTTTTTATTAAAATGTTAACGAAGCTTATATTCTCGGAGCAGAAACAATACATTTTCACTATGATGTCGTATAAGGATCATGTGCTAAAAATGGGAATAGTTTTGCGTGAGAAACCGAATTAACGTGTTTTTTGGTGATCTGAACAAGATTGGTACAAATGAAAATACAATATCAATGCACAAATTAAGAATAGTAATATATACTTATATAATATTCAGGATGATTTCTGAAGATTAAAAAAATCTGTTTTTGAAATAAAATTACAGAACAATTCAACATACTTAATACAATACTGAGCAATAAATAATTTTTGCAACGTTATGATTAAAATCATTAACTGTAGGATTGCATAACATGGGTCGTTTTTATAACAGTAAAACAATGGAGAATCTAAATCCCCGAAATTTAGTCTTACATGTAAAATGAACCAAATGACACTTTGACACATCATCAGCTAGAATTCGGATATCTCAAAAGTTGATCTAAAATCTATATTGAATGGAAAATATATGGATTTCCTGTTAAGTGAATCTTAAAATTTTCCACAATTTAATTGTTCAGATAATATAACAAACTAGACCAGGCTTGAAACAGCTTCTTTTGATTAATATTCAAAGTAATTATTGTTTCAGTTTTAACAAAACTATTTCATGTATACTTCATTTAATGAACTGTCACCTAACCTACGAACATTTAGAAAGCACATATAAAGTATAAGTTGTCTCGTCAATATTGATGGTATCGTTGTTGAGACCATCGAATTATTTTAACCGACATACTCCGAAAAATTGAAAAAAATAAACAGTAGTGTTATTTTTTTTTATTCATCTCGGATTATCTGAATCGATTAATTTGTGTTTATGCTCTTAACACGCTTAAAATTGTGCAGGGAAATAATACACTCCTATAAGATTTATTTTTCTCTCTCTACAAAAACATATTTTTAATCTCATTTTTACATTTGCCGATACCAACCAGCTTCGAGCCGAATCCAGCAATAAAACATACACATTTTTTCAACTTCAAAAAGCACAAAAAACATTAGGGGTTAAAATCACATATCTCCATGTGTGCACAGCACAATACAAAACTAAAACTATTATTTAAAGAATTCCTATCATTATTTAGATTTTTCCTATTTACATAAAAATTACAAATTGTATATAAAGGAAATAATAAAAAGTGTTGTGATTCCGCTTCTGGCAACATTCTATCCCTAATTCAAAAACAAAAAGTAAAGAAAAATTTTGAAATTTGCTGTATCGATTTTAAAAAATTTTCAACTGGGGCACACACAATCTCTAACTCCATCGTTGTGTGTATACATTTTTATAGCTGTTAGAAAAAATAAACAAATTTAATATACTTAATGATGAGAGAGATGTGTACAAACACAATTAAATAAATTAATTAAAATTTTAAAATCTAAGATGTATAATGTATGTATGGTATACACAAAGATGTTTATACATTTTAAAGGAAAAACGCCTTATAATTTCGAGCGCTGGTTAATGTATACTGTCTCTCAATTGTACATATGTTTATTGTATATGTATATGTGGCAGAGGCAACACAACATAATATGGGTTTTTGATGATTCCTTTCCGATTTTTTTTGGGTACGATGATAGAAATACAACATAATTTATATTAGGGTGGGATATAGCATATACATTCCTTTCTCGCAACATGTCTAGTTTTTGGTTTTATAGTACTGAATGCGTTGGATAGCATTAAAATATTATTCGTGAAAATCGGAGGGTTGCAAATTTTTTTCCTGCAAATCTAGTATTTTATACGACATTGAATCCAATCAGTAGTGTATTTAGATAGGCAAACGACACTTGGAATTGAATCACAATCAAAATAATTCAGTTGATAAATTTTCACTCCTTCCTTAAATAAATATATGTATATTTATTTTAATATATACGAATTGGATGTGTGTTCGAGTATATATCTTAAGAAATATAATATTGAACGAAAATACACATATAGAAAAGCAATTATTATTTGCATTATTTTGTTTACATTACTAATAAAATATTCCCTATATATTATTGTACGATCGATAATATAAAAAAAGAATTATCCCTTTTTCTTTTTATTATTTCGAGAAAATAAACATAACTTGTTGGGTGTTAGAATTTTAGTAGTAATATGACACACACAAAAATCCCAGACGATATACAAACGAAAAAAAAGCAACAATAATGTATACAAAAATAAATGAAAACTCACCTCTTCGGGAACTTTTTCAATTTCACCATTCTGCGTTTCCTCCTTTTTCGATGGTTTTTGTTTATCTTTTTTACTGAATGAAATACTTCTGAACGACCATTTCTTTTTAACTTTTTCTTTTTTTGGCTTCTTACTACTATCCTCAGTTGTAGCATTTTCTTTAGCTACTACCGCAGCAGCATTTTCAGAAGCTTTACTTTCATTTAAACCATCCTCACTATTAATATTTTCATTTACTGTTTTATCGCCATCACCATTTTCAACCTCCTGGTGTCCATTCGTTTGAGCTGCCTCTTTTTCTGTACTTAAATCTTTTTCATTTTCTGCACCTTCGTCTTCATTTTTCTTTTCTTTTTCCTGTAATAAATTATTAGTAGAAAAAATGTATGTTAATTACACGAAACAAAATGAAAATTCAACAACAAAAACAACAATAAAATATGATAATATGTTTATATAAATTAAAAATTAATTAAATGATTTGTATACAACAGGACAAAATGGATTATAAATCCTCGTAATAAAGTTAATTAAAATTTCATAATGAAAATGAAAATGCTGAAAATGTATATAAATATTGTCAGTCATGCAATTTTATTTTCTCGTATGTTGTATTTTCCAATATTTATAATTATCAACTATAATATTTGGAATAATTCTCGATATTCGAGGTATTTGAACGCTTAATTATTATTTCAAATTTTAATAAATATATAAAAGCCCAGGGAAAATTGCAATATTTACAAATACTTTGACAAATTGTTCATTTTTTATAAACTGGCATTTAAATTAAATTAGACCAACTTATTTCAATCGTTTCAACCATTACTCACACAAGAGATCAACCTGATTGAGTTAAACTCTATAAATCATGCTGGGGCAACGTAATAGTTAATGGTTGTATTACATCAGCAGGCATTGGTAAACTGTTTATTTGTGAGACTAAAGGTAGGGATGTACATATGAGTTATGAACTGGTAAGGTCAGTTACGAGACCTAACCCAAATCAAAGATTTGGTCCTTATTTATTTGCATATATTACAAAGAGCGAGCAAAGATGGGAGAATATATTCAAACTAATTTATTTGGAAAAATACGCCAAGCAGGGTCGGTCCATCTGTCGAAAGTAAATAAGTTTTCTTTTATGTCTTATTCTAACCATATAAACAATACTGAAAAATATATTTAACTTCAGAATTCATAGAAGGAAATTTGGACATTACAATCGTATGAAGCATTAAATCTTATTTTTAAACTCAGCCTTTCATCTTTTAAAACAATAAATATCTAAATTTGATTATTCATTTGTTTGCGAGAAGCATTCAGCGGAAGCTCCAGACATACCTATACTATAACCGAATTCATGGTAATACATTTCTAGATTTATCGATATGAGCTTTTAACCTTTATGAAGAAAAAGCAATGATCCGAATACTAAGTCGTCAGTAATCACTAGCAAACTAAATAAGGATATCAATTTGCCATGGTAACCAATCCTGCTAGTTCGAAGATACAAAATAAGGTAAAGTAAATGTCAATGTATAACGAAATCATTTATAAGGAGAATGAGAATACTCATAAAAGGGTACTGGGAGACTCAAAAACGCTAGTCCGATACATTAAAATAATTTATTAGAGTGGAACCAACAAAAAATAGTGAGGTTTTTGGTGCAGAGAATGAAGTTCCACTGAATAACCACGAACAAAAAATTAAAGACACTTGAGTGAGTATGCCTATATTAACCCAAGATGACCATTAATATCCACAAATTTGCAAAATTTGTAAACAGACTAAGATTACAAATTCATAATATAATAATCAAAATATGCGATATATCATCATGGAGTATAGTCGCTAACAGCACAACAACACATATTGTCTAACAATATTTCGTAAAACACGTGAGAGTAACCCTGCTCAAGCATGCAATTGGTAATATTATTAATCATCTTTAAAAAACTAATTCTGTGATAGGTGGTAGATCGTATCAAAATATTCACCTTCCTATGATCTTGATGCAGTGGCAGCTGTTAGTGAAAGTGATTGTTATAAGCCAAGAACATCCAGATCCAGGCCACCAGATCATTTAAATCGTTGTGGTTTTGTTAATTGGATGATTGAACGAAATTAAGATTTTTTATCACAAATCATCTTTAGCTATGAAGCTCATTTTCATATTGATAGATACGACAATAAGCAAAACTTTCGAATTTTGGGAGCGAAGAATTCTCATATTATTTACGAAACTGACCATCATCCTTCCACAGTCACTGTTGGTTTATGGGTTGGTGGCATAATTTACCTGTTTTTCTTTGAAAACGAAGAGGAAAGTACCCTTACCTCAAATTGAGTGGATTGTGAGTTTATAACATTTGGTTATAACAAGATGGAGCGACATATTGTGACGGAGAGAAATTGTGAAGTTGTTTGGCTACCAAGAAGCCCGGATTTAACACCACTTGGTTAATTTGCGTTATTTGAAAGGTAAGATGTATGCTAATCATCCACCAACAATTCAACAACTTAAAGACAAGATTTGAGCTGTCAAAGTCATAAATTTTAATATTTGAATGCTGTAGACGAAGCCGTGGTCAACGATATTGTTTTTTATGCCAAAATAGCAAAGAACCACCTTTCATTAATAATAAAAATTGTTGACTTATCACTTCAAAATGAGTTTTATTTACAAATAGTAAAAGGATTTACAGGTGGCCAGCATGTATAACATTTGATTGATATTGTTTTGTACAAAAACCTGATAATCTATGGCCTAAAGGCACTAACTGTTTCTGAACTGAGATCTTACTCGTGATGCGAAGCTATTTTAACCACTCAGATACAACCAGCGACAACACCTGATAGATCTGGTAAAATATGTTCATCTTTTGCCAGCTCTATCAGGTGTTACCTAAATAGCTTGTGCATCAAACATAACCAAAAAAAAAAAATTCAAAATATTTTCTTTATTTAGCATCTGACAATACAGTCCAGTTTACTGACAATGAATTCAACCAATTAATCGAAAAAGGTTACGTCGTAACAACCTCTAAAAATTTCATCATTTATTCAAATAAAACTCATGACAAAGGAAAGAGTTGGGTCAAATTCATAACAATATATACAGACAAGCCGTAGAAATTTTAAAAGTTTTGCGGTAATAATTATAAGGTTTTCTAATAATTATGAACGATTTAATCATATATTTATAGATTTTTATATACAATAAATAAAAATTACGGTCAAGAGAGTTAAATATGGACTCTATTAATAAACTCTATGATACAGAAATGTTATGTCTTAACCATTTATTATCACACAACGTTTTTATACCCTCTCTAAATAAACTAAGGTTAATTTGAAACTCAAATTTGTCTAATTAATTATATAACGTCTTAATTTAATAATAGTATACCCATGTAACTTAAATATAATATAACCATAATATTCTATTATTGTGTGATTTATAAATAAAATTCTCTCTAGACAGCAATAAAAAATTTTTTTTTTCCATTTTTATTATCATTAACAATTTAATCAAAATCATTGTCAAAGTTCAATGAATCAAAAAATCAAAATGTATATAATTATATTTTCCATATATAGAATGCATTAAATATTATAATAGTAACAACCTCTTATCCCGCAGAAATTTGATACACAAATATCAACTACTTAAATGTTCGTATGGTTGGTGATCTTGAGAAACAATAATAAAGTTGTTTCGTTTTGAAAGAAACACAATAAAATTTCAATTGACATTACAAAAAAAAAATGAATTCAATATCAATTATATGTGTATACTTTCTGTATTTAAGACATTTGTAGTATGTATATACAGGAAACAGCTACACTTGAATTTATATACATGGTACTGACGATTCATATACAAAATATACATTTTTATGAATTTGATTGATTATTAAAAGACGCGCACATCTCAAAAGATTTGTTGATATTTTTTGGTAATTATAATTACCACTATCAGTTTTTATTACAACGACGAAAGTTGCCCTGATAACAAATAATCCATAGAATTATCTGTTAATTAAAGATGTAGTATATGTACATACATAATTGTGATTTATTTGAGTAATTGGTTAATGGCAGAGAAAAAAAAATTAATTTTATTTTATTAAATAAAATTTGTAAGAATCTTTTCTTTTATTGGGTGGTCGGTCATGTTGATGATATAATAATGCATCTTAAATTGGATCTTTTATACTGAGATTTTTATTGTTTGAGTAATTATTATTCATTAGATGTTTAGTATATAAGACTAGGTTATCGTAACTCAAAGTTTGTTTTGTCTTGTTTTTTGATCTTAAGGTTATCTTCTATGGTACAGATTTGGATCGAAAATCGTTGTTTACTATAATTATTTTAATGAAGTCATTTATTGGTCGTATGTAATGCATGATGTGTGGAAGCTACGTGATCAATAAATGACTAATGATTAAAGGTTTTGATTTCTACAGTAAATACTACATATGTTCTTTGTTATTTTCTTTATATACGATTGCTGTCTTTGTCAGAATTTATTACGATTATTAGTGTTTATAATAAATTTGTAATATTGATGAAGTTAAAGTACACTGCATTTCTAATGAGGTCTGAAATTATTATCACAAGTTGGTTTAGATTCTGACTAACAATTTTTAATCGAAATAACTGATAATAATCTTCGGACTTTAATGTCATATTATATTTTGTTCCTACGTTGGACACTATGCACCTTAGATTGAGCACCATCAGATGTGCGATCAATGAATTTAAACGTCGCCAAATATTTTCGATAAAGATTACCCATAGGCTGTTCCATGAGATGAATACGAACGATATGATAAGTAAAATTAATTTTGTGTTAGTAGTAGGAACAAGAAATTATTCTCGAAGAGAGTTTACATGAGAAAGCAATCGGCGTCATATTATTCACGAATTGTGGCCTCATTCAGTTCAGCCTCCAGAATTCGTACCCTACGATTTCGTTTTACTTTCGAAGTTAGCAAAAAACTTGGATGAAAAAAGTTCACGTCAATGGAGGATCAGTTTGGCAAATGACTTAACATAGTTGAAATATCGCTGAACTAGAACTGTCAAACTGAGAGAAGACTATGCCGAGAAATAATAATTAAAAAAATTTAAATAAAAGAAGATAATTTTTCTTCACTAGCATAATTATGAAACTTGTGCTACGAACAAGAATGTGGGGACCATTTTATTTTCCAATTAAAATCGAATGATATATAATTCAGATTTCAACACAAACTATTAAAAAATTTAGTAGCAGCAGAATTCAAAATAATTAGATTCTTTAAACATAGAATGTTTTTTTCATATTGGTGGTTGTAATTTTTTTAAAACTAAGAACAAACCTATACTTTTATGAGTGTATTTAATGATAACCCCATATAAACTGAAGTTGGCACTCGTAGAGTAACCAACTTCACGCTTCTGTAACAACCAAACAACGGATCACATCGCGCTTATTTTTTAGCAAATGTCAGTTGTTTACTATTCTTCGGAACTATATCGTCATGGAATCAACACATTGGAGATGGACATTCAAAAATTGCAACATCGCCAGAAATGAATGCCAAAATTCGACGAAATCCACGACAAACCGCCGTTCCATTGGTGTAAAGTCTCAATGAGTCTTGTCGTAGGATGAGGCGTATATTAAAAAAAAGTGCACGATTTAACACTTTCACAAAAGGCAGTCCGAGCTTGAGAATGAGAATTCTCAAGTATTTTTGATGAAACATATTTACGGCTCAGCATATGTAAACAAACAAAACCATCCAGTTGGATAAAAGTGCAAATCAAAAAACAATTTAAACCAGAGAATTGCTCTGCAAAAGCAACCATCTGCATCAGTTACCTACCGTCGACAAATCTACCGTAAATCGACAAATCTATCTTAAAAAAAGCTATGTTACTTTCGGCACGTAAACCATCGGACGTTTCAACTAGACTCGGCACCATCCCATAAAGCACAACCTTTTTCAAGAAAAGCTTCCAGCTTCATTTCTTAATTTCTCAACAACAATTTCCACTATATTCCCCAAACTTAAACTAAAAAAACGAGATTGTGAACATCTTAAAGATTGCCCTTCGCCAGAAAAATCAAGAATGGAGAAAAATACCATCACAACACATTCGTGCATCGTGTGAAGCCTTGTCGAACAGACACGATGCTATAATTCCACGCTAAATGTATCGAGATAACTTTATTTCTCCGCAGTAGCTTACAGATAAAATATCACATTACCAAGCAACTTAACTTACTTTAAATAATAATTCAAATCATATTTAGGACACATTTCTCGTTGACATAAAATGAGAACCTATAATAGGTCTACTTGTATTTATTCCTTCATAACGTTTTTATAATCATGCAGTCGATAAATGTATTTAAACGAATTAAATTGGTTATTGAAACATTGATCCTTCACGATGCACATTTTTTTTTTTTTTTTTTTTTTTTTTTTTTTTTGCGGTTTTTACAGGCCATTATTGGCCCGTACCGTGTCAACAATCTGACTCCAACGGTTTCGATCACGAGCCAGATCTTCATACTGTTGCAAGCAGTTGGAAGATGCCAGATCGCTCTCTACGCCGTGGAGCCATCGTCGCCGACAGCGACCTCTTCGCCTACCGAAAGGCGGTTCTCCCTTTAAAGATCGCTGTATCATTCGGTTCGGATCAGCACGCAGAACGTGACCGAGCCAGCGTATTCGCTGTCCTTTGATTTCATGCACGATATCAGGAATTTGCATTAAATTCCTGATCTCGTGATTGAAAAGAACTCGGTAAGTGCCATCGACGTCGCGTTTTGGACCATATATCACACGCATGATTCTTCTCTCGAATGTTAGAAGCCATCTTTCGTACTCATCCGTCAAGGTCCAACTCTCACATCCATACATGACAACGGGTCTGATCAACACTCTGTACAGTTTCAGCTTATCCGCATTTGCAAGATATTTTGATTTCAGCAGTGGACGTAGAGGATACAAAGCCCGATTGCCAGCGGCAAGGCGGACCTTGATATCCTCGCCCACACTATTATCGTGAGTGATGAGAGATCCAAGATACTTGAATCTCATCACTCCTTCAAACGTGTGGTTTCCACTACTGAAATCAATTGCGTCTTGGTCTCGAAAACCCGAGATTAGATATTTGGTTTTTGACTCGTTGATTTTGAGACCAACGGAAGCTGAACACTGTTCCAGTGGATCAAGTATCTCTTTCACTCCGTTGCCATTTAATCCAATCACACAGATATCATCTGCATAAGCAAGAAGTTGATTGGATTGTCGGAATAAGATATTGTCCTGAGGTGTTTCACTTTTACGAAGGATGTATTCCAACATGAGATTAAATAGTATCGGGGACAGCGCATCTCCTTGTCGAACACCGGAGTTGATTGCAAAAGTTCTCGATAGCCTGTTCTCAACTTTAACACAGCATTGTGACTGCGTTACTGTCATTTTACAGAGATGTACATATTTTTTTGGTATTCCTAAATATTCAAGCGCATACCATAGCCTCTCTCGATTGATCGAGTCATAGGCTTGCTTGAAATCTAGGAATACCTGGTGTACATCGCGAGATGTTTCGTAGTACTTGGAAAGAATCATCCGTAGCGAAAAAACTTGATCAGTGACTGACCGATTTGGACGGAATCCTCCTTGGTAGTCACCGACAATTTCCTCCGCTAGAGGAGTAATTCTTCCCAAGATAATGTATGACAGTAACTTGTATGCTGTGCAAAGGAGAGCTATACCGCGATAGTTCTCGCATTTCATGCGATCACCCTTTTTGAATATTGGGCATAACGCGGCCACTTTCCATTCATCGGGCATAACTTCATTTCGCCATACCAATCGAACAAGGTCGAAAAGACAGTTCCACAAAGTTAGCCCTCCGAATATCAAGAGCTCTGAATTAATGCAATCAACCCCTGGTGAACGATTTTTCTTTAATCTCTGCATGGCCATTGTGAATTCCTCATAGGATGGATCCTCAATGAACATCTCCGCGGTCTGTATTTGAGAGTATTCAAATACAGCTTGTGATACATGTGGAACATTAAGTAGATCAGAAAAATGTTCACGCCATGTATCGAGTACCGCATCGACGTTAACACAGAGGTTTCCATCCTGGTCCCGAATGGCAGTTGACCGAGATCTTAAGGTATGGTGCAATTCGGTGATTCCTTTAAAGAAACCACGCGAGTTGTGCTCATTGCTGAGTTGTTGTACTCTCAAGACCTTGGCCTTCCACCATTCGCGCTTCTTCTGTCTACAAATGCGTTTAGCTGTCCTCCTAGCAAGAACTGCCTTGTTTTTCCTTGCAATTGTAAACCGAGTCTGCGCTTCATTGTGGGCTATATTGCGTTGCTCAACAGCAAGACGACACTCCTCATCAAACCAATCATTTTTGGGCGTAGTTTTCACTATACCGAGAGTGTGCTGGGCAGCATCGACAACCGAGGTTTTCAATACTTCCCAGACACTGTTCACATCATCAGATTGGTAGTTGGATCCTAAAATGCTATTGCTGACAAGATCTTGATATTTTCGTTGCGTTTCTTCATTTATCAGACCTTCACAGGAGAATCGCATTTTATATTCTCCTGTCCTCCTTGACTTGTACGAAAATTTCCATCGTAGCTTTGCAGCAACCATAAAATGGTCACTGCCTACGAATTTTGTTGACGACCGATACGATCTCACGTCTTGAACAACCCGAGCCGATGCACATACCATACGATTAACTACTCACCGCTCTTAAACAGCGTAGTCAGGGTTAAATAAATAACTTAATTTCAGACATACTGAACTAAGACAACAATTTTATCATGGTTAAGTATACGAAAGTATACAAATAATTTAATATATGTACTACAAAAATTCTGAGTCGGTGACTGAAACTTCGAGAACGTAATACCTATTTCGGTTGTAATTATTGTTTCAATAGACAAGCAATTCATAGTCTTAGTCTAGTGCAAAAATATGAATCTATATGAACTGTTAGATGTTCTCGTGCCAGTCAGGCAACGGATAGATCGAAGTCCAAGAATATTGTTCCCATTCTAGCGTCCTTCGCAAACTATCCAATACATTCAGAGTTATCGGAAATTAGGTTTAACGAATCATCTGCAAACTGACCCGTGATGGGACATATGAACGATGTCGAATTCCATACATAAATATTTTGATTGTACTTCAAAACCCAATCATAAAATTTTTCGAGATATTTCAAATGATTTGCGTTTTATTTAACAAAATAAAGTTATCTAGTCCTTATTGGAAAATCCTTTATAAAAACAACATTATTTTCAACAACGAAGAGCACAGAAAAGTGCTTGAAACAAGCGTATTAGCACATTTTCTTTTTGACTGGTAACGTGGTTTGTCTTAACAGAAATTGTATCAGGTGATGGTACTGGCATTAACCTAACCCTGTTATCTTGTAAATTTCAAAGACAAATTTTGACTAGAAAAAAAATTAAATAGCTTGAAATTGTTCAAACAAAAAGCTCGCAAACTTGATTTGCAAAAAAACCATCGAACGAACCAAATTTTTACTCCGTCTAAATATAGGTATGTATATATGGATTATTTTCCAAATGTTTTTATCAATTAAGTGAAATTCACTAGTCATTGAGCCACTTCGAGTAAAAGTTAACCTCGAAATATGGTTCCATAAATAACTTTTTAACAGTTTGTTTATTTCAAATTACTAATATACAATATTTAAAAATATTTTGTTTATCGTTTAAAAAAAATAAAATCTAAATTAGTTAGTTTATTGCTTCATAAAAAAGATTTAAACTTTAAAAATATTTTTGTAAATTGATTTTATTATTAAACAAAAGAATTAAATACGTAATGTAATATAACAATATAGTAAGAAAAACGTTCAAATATTTATAATTTTTAATTGATGTTTTTATTACAAATAAACTTATATTTATTTAATAAATTACAGCAATACATTTTTACTGTCGGTATTTCACGTTTTACACAAAAGAATTAAAATTATGACAGCTCTATACATGGCTTTCAAAATTTAATTATTTTTTATTCAAATGCAATTGAAAATAATATTTTTTCTTTTGTATCAATGAATATTATTTTGGAAGACAAAATGACTAATGACTTTAAAATTTTCAACTCGTGTGTGTATATAATTATATATATATACATTCGTAAGCAAGCAGCACACAATAATAAACTCATATGAACTTTGGATTTACATATATAGCTCTAGTCTATATAATTAGCGCGCATTCGACGTGATTATATTTTGCTCAACAATAAAATATTAATTATTTTAGTTTTACAAAAAATACGTTTTCTAATTGAATCGTGGTTTAGTAATTTCAACATGTTTCTGACCCCCCTACCCTATACGTCAAATATTATATTTTCCACTAATTTAATATGTCATATTGTATATATGGTATGTACTATAGATTCAGTTAGAAATTTGTTGGTTAAATAAAACACCATCGATGTGAGGAATGAAAATCAACAACCGTGACCTTTAACAATTATTAATCGATCTGACCGGAACGAATATAAAATCGTGTAAAAGTTTTTTTTTTTATTTTTTTGTTTGAAATGAGGTTCGTTTAAACCTAATGCTGATCAGTGGTCCTCATATGACCTTAACAATTGATCACTGCGATTATTACATTTAAGAATAAAAAAAACTATTGTTTTTGTATGTAATTGGCTAGATTTAGACATTTCGGCATATTATGCCGACTGTAATTTTTGAATTTTTTGTCCAGCTTGAGACAGAGACAAATAAGCGGGAAAAATCTAAGTTGTCTCAGCTAGGAACCTTAAGATAATTGTTTACGATTTTATTGGTCTTCAGTCAATTAAGAAGTTTCGTTACTTCATAATTCAAAGAACCTCCTCATAAAAGTTTAAAACTTATATTCTGGAAATTAAATTCGCCAGGACCAATAAGTTCCAGAACTCGTTTTTTGTTCGGAGTGCGCGAATGTGGAATGAGATGAATTGTGGAACGTTTCCCTTGGCGTATAATTTACAGAGATTTTAACTTAATATCAAAAGTATGAAACTTGAAGACTAAAACCCTTATTCCTTGAGTCCTTTCCAACCTTCATCCTTCCTAATTCCTTCCCATTCTAATTATTACTAGTGCTGTGTTTGTTGTGCAAGAACATATTAAGGATAAATATACTATCCTAAGTGCTACATAATCATTAAAAAAAAATAAATAAAAACAGTCGGCTGGGAAGGTTATGGCCACAATTTTCTGGGATGCAGAAGGAATTTTGTTAATTGATTATATGCCACAAAAGACCACTATCACAGACAACCGGAAGGTTACCATCTGGAAAAAACGACATGGTTAAATAAGAAGTAAGATTTTACTTCTCTTCGACAACGCGCCTATTCATAAGGTTAAAATTTGGCTAAAATTAGTGATTTTTTTCTGTTTCAAAATTTAAAAAAACAATAATGGTGCCGTAAATTTTCAAATAATGATAAGTTATCTACTGAAGATTATTTTGAACTCCAAAAAAAATTTTTTTTTCGACGTTTTGAATAAATTATTTGAAAGATGTAGTAAATCCGATAGTTGGAGGAGATTGTTGAAAAATAAAAATACTATAAATATATAGCTCTTTTGTACCGATGCTTTGAATATATTGATTTGTCCTCGTAAATCACTCGAACTCTTAAGTTTGCGGTGTCATTAACCTGCTTACTATTTAGCTGGTTGCTACACCACCGCTAACGATAATTTCGTGAATGGCACTGTCCACCTTGAAGTTTCGTGAGACAGACCTCCTTTATCACACATTGAAGGCCAATCATTCAATCTTAACACAACGAAGACAAAGTGTTCTGAATAAAAATTAAACCAAATATTTATATTTAAGTGACCTTTACTTGAGATATCAATTACCACAATATCTTAGAACTCTGTCTCGTCTTCGATCTAGGCCAATATATTTCCCCTTGAATTTTTTATAATCATATATCGACTGTGAAAATTGATAAACAATTACGCTAATGAGATCACATTTTGAAGAGTTGCAAAATTTTGTGCTTAATGACAAATTGAGTTTGTTTATACTACGATAATTACCTCACGTGGACGCCCTCACGTTCAACAACATAAGCCGAAAGAAAAAAAAGGTGTGGAAATGTGCCAAATATTTTTATTTCGACCTACTTATGAAATTATGTATATATTACATTATACAAATGATATGATGATGATAATGTCTAAGCTAACAACTTATTTGTTTGTACACATTCATAATTTCTGTGTTTTGTACATATTTACAAAACGAAGAAAACATTCTTCTAATATTTTAAATAATTGAAATTCCTCACTTGTAGTTTCGATACGACGACGATAAACAGTATACACTACTCGAAATGTGGTAGGTGTGAAGGTTAAAAGAAACGATCATTTTAGCATAAGTGAATTTTGTATAACTAGTGTACTGTCTACTGAATCATTAATAAACTGTTTAAGTATTGAACAGGTTTTCTAATGAAAAATGTAAATATTATTTCTATGAATTTGTGATTCATTGCTTATTTATTTCCTTACATAAATATATTATTGTATGCAACTTATCAAAACTATTTTTATCTGTACGTACTACTCCAGCGTTTTATTAGTTGCAAGTTTCTCGATAAAAGCCTGAGTCTAGACCATTATACTAAAGATAATAATTGTTTTTATTAAAAATGAAACAAACTATGTTTGTATATATAGAAAAACTACGTCAATCACTCATCACGAGGCTATCGTTTGGAAATTTATAAATCACATTTGTTTGTTGAAATTATATTATTATTAATTTTGGCTGGGTTTCAACAAAATAACTATCCACATAATATTTATAATTATATACGAGTACGTTTTGTACTCATAACGACCTTTATGAGAAAATTTATGCCTGATTAGTGATTAGACTATTAGAGATAGTCGGTTTTTTGTTTGACACACGTCTATTTTAGTTTATTTCGACCCTTTTATAGTTTTATTATGTTTCGGATATAATTATGTGCTCTATTTTTATTATGCCAGTATTTAAGGGCAATTCAATAATTTCTAGTGTAACTTAGCTTTTACAACCAATACGAAAAATGTATATATAGTTTATAAATTGACCTAAAATTATGAATAAAAAATTGAATTACGTCTTCAAGATAATACACAATTTATGTAAACCATGTGCGTGATAAATAAACAAATTTTATGTTTTAGTTAAAGTAGTTACATATGTTGCTATACAAAAATTATTGGCGTTTGGAAAACAAACATTGAAAAGCTTAACATTTCAAAATATTTTTATAAAGTTTTTCGAGTACACGTGTTAGTAATTTTGAAATTTTTGGCGCGTTTTTTTATTTTATAAGAATATTTAAGTGATAAAGATTAATCGCGATGGGTTAAGATGAATATTTATAGATTGCGATCACGTATTTTTAACGATTTTATTGAATTATTTCCGAATCTAACAATGAGAATATTATTGATTATAAATATTATATAGGGAGGAATTTTATTTAAGTAATTGAACAGTTCGACGAATTAGAAATGATTGACAATATAAAGAAATCTTAATGATTTTATATTGAGTATATAATGACTTTGATTTCGTCTTCTAATACAAAACGCAAATTAAGTATATTTCGTATTTGAGTCACTTACGTATTAAATATGAAAATTGGTGATTCATATCGGGAATCTATCCACGCAATTTTATATCTTCAACTAATGTTTTTGAATAATCGCGGACAAACCACATGTTGATAATTTAATCATGTTGGTTTCTACGAATAGCTATAATGTGCATAACAGTTTTGAATAGAGATTGATTTCGTCGCATTGTTGGTAGAATATATCAAAATAGAAACCGATTTTGTGTTCGGAACCGATTTTGTTTAAACATGGGAATCACCAATATAAATGATTATTTTTGAGATTGTAGAAGACTATTGGTTTCTTTTTGGATACAAATTCAACAGATTGCAGACAATGTAAACAATATTAGTTCTCTTCAAAAAAAAATCCAGTATCTTATTTTATTTTATTTGTATACTTTAACTTGTATCTATTCGCAGAAACTAATGTATCTAAATAATGTATCTATTCGCAGAAACTAGGATAAAGATGTATTAAGGATTTTTAATAATATGATTAAAAGATCACTCCCACTACTGTAAAGAATTAGTCGAGATAGTACAGATTATCTAAGTTTTTTTATTTGTTATTTCATGTTTCAGGAATATTTAGGTTTACAAACATAAGAAATTATCTTTTAGTTCGTTTTTGAACTACTAGTATATTGACATAGCAATGTTATTTATCAAGTGAGGAAATTTTAATATTATATAACCGGTGAACGACTGCCCTTTTCTGCCACATTTTGATACTTATAAAATCAAGGATTTTTGCACTATATTAGTTTGCAAAGTGAAATATCCTTTGGACAACGCTTTTGGAAAAAATATTTTTAGCAACAATTGTCTTCAAAGTGGCTAACTATGTTTACGTATAGATTGCTATTTATTGCTAGATTTTCAGATTCCTCAGGTTTATTATCATGGACTCAGTAAATTATTATTTGGTGGAAGATGTACACGGGAGTGGCTTGGTGTATTTATATCAAATTCCCTCAATATGAAATAGTGATTCGTGTTCTACTTTCTGGCTGCAAACCCAACCCAATTGTAGAAATTTGCGGTTTCCTGCTTAAATTGTAGCAAATAATCGTCCACAAATAATTTTCTTCTTCTTTTGTTAGACGAGGTAATGGAAATATTTATAGTAATAATCTATTTATAAACATATTATATGTAATACATTTATGGTGATATTCTTAGAAAAATAAATAAATATTCACCTATAAGTAGCTCATGATGTATATTTAACATTGATTTACCAAACTGATTTGTTATCAGTTCGTATATAAGTATTAATATTTTTTTCTAAGATTTTTAATGTTGCAATGTATTTATTTACTTATAGTCAAACACGCGTTATAATTTCCCGAACATTTATATGCAAGCACGCACATGATTACATAAAAGTATGGGGAAAAAGACGATAACATACACTTATCCAACCCTTATCTACATGTGTCAATTAAGAAGTCAATAAACCAAAAAGGAGTGACTTTTTGATTTGGAATATAGATCAAAGGGCAAGCAGTCAATGGGCTATGGTTATCATACAATTTTTATAACATACGATTTAAAAGGAATAGTTGGCCGAAATTTGGTTTCAAAGACGGCCTTTAAGGTATAAACAGAACCAAAACGAACTAATCGAAAGAATCAATTTTATCATCCAAAGACGATTGATACTTTAATGTGACTTTTGAACAAATACAAGCCGTAAACTATTTAAAATGTAAACCTGGATCAATATATTGTGGTCCTGCTGAGGCAATCTTTGAATATAATAATTAGGGTATGCTTACGGAAATAAAATGCAAATTCTTTGATAATACTTTCGTAATATTAATACGAATAATGTATACGAATAATGAACAGTTCTGGTTTATGGTTCTGTCGTGGAGGAGACTCACTTTTGATATAGCAATTTTAGTGCTGCTTGTGACTGAAGTATTCATGCTTCTTTGTAATCGGCTTTGGATCTACTAAAATGTTTCGAATATAAGATGAATGTGCTCGTACTTTGTTTATTATTTTATCAAATTGTGTAGTGGCGCCGTTCAGTTTAGGAAAAGTCGATATGGTGACCAAACTAATTATCCTCATTGGTTTAGTCGTTAATCGAAACGTACTGAAACTTTACCAGAGGAAAACCCGGATTTATTAGTCTAATCAATTTAACAGGTTAACCAATTTTTTACTCAGGTTAGCATCCAAGTAACCATTATTTTATAAAAGTAAATATTATTCAATCAAAGGCAATGACAATTGTTGAGAATCAGATTTTTATAAATACATAAATACACAACATATATTAAAATCTTAATCACCAGTTAGGAATACTTTTAAATTATTAACCAAGACCAACCAAACCATCTATCATAATACTATTCTCTATGTTTTATACAATAAATTCTCATTTCTAACCTTAACATACACTTTAAAAAACCACCAACCGTAACCAAATATTAGTTTTAGATTTCAAATACAAACATACGAACATACGTTGTAAATAAAACGTCGAAAATGTTATAAAAATAAGCACAATAAATATTTAGATATATAACACTTTATCGTCAATCAACAAAATTGCATTATATTAAATATATAAAATAGTGTAAAGAAATACAACGCATCGCTTGCATACACAATATATCTCATTAATATTTCATGAAATGAAAATTAAAGTTGTCGTTTTTCTTCTATTTATAGGTACATACTATGTATGTGTGTTAAAAGCTCTAGTCTATTGTGTATGTATATAATTGAATTAATAATCAAGTATCATGTATATGGTTAATTAAAATATTTATCACCTGTTTTATTAATAGGTCAACACATAAAACTATTTATGGAAATTTCTAAACTACCAACTATAAAAGATAATCTCATCATTATACTGTAAGCTGACACTAATAAAACGCTCTTTATATAGATATATAATATACGTGCGTGCAATATTCTAATTCAGTAGAGAATAGTGGTATTTTTAAAAATTTAATTACAATATGCTAAAACTATTTAACAATTTTAATTATATATAAAAACGAAAACTTACAGATAATTCATTTTCACTGTGATGTGTATCGCCATTTTGTTGTGGTTTTAATTGATCGACATCTTCGATTTTTCCCATTTTACCAGTGCCCTCTTCAATTTTACCATCTTTACCTACTTCTGTAGTAATATCTACGGAACGTTTACTCTGTGCTTTACCCATCTTGAATTACTGTTATGTATCTGTAATGATAAAAATTAAATATTTAATTAAAATTTTAATTTCTAATTATTAAAAAATATAAAATTTCTGAAAATTACATCGAGTCCAAGCTAATGTACATATAGAATGAACTAACTAATGAATGTTAGCGATAAGACCGCAATATTTGTTTTCTAAATTAAATTATATATTCTATAGATAAAAATTATTTAATTTTAACCGAATCAGTTATTTGAGTTACATTTATTATTTGGCATGTGTTTGGTGTTCAAATAAACCACTCATACAAGGTTAAAAAACATTTGAGTCATTCCAATGCATAATGCAATTTTTACAGAATAATTTTGCGGTCGATTTCTGGTGACATCATTCGGTCTGATAAAACAATGATAACTAAAGATTAGCATCATTTTGTTATTGAATGCTATTTGAATAAAATTTAGAAATAATCTGAATTTGTTAAAACAATACTACAGAATAATTAGTTAATCATTCTAAAAATAGTAACAATTTTGAAAAATTTATAGATACGGTGTGAATGTGATTGGAGCTTTATGGTATATAAACACTAATCATTTTAAAGTTCAACGTTTAGTCAAAAAGGGTCAACAAATTATTTGCCCACATTGGCAATTACTAAGTTAACACAAATGACTTCGGTTAGCCAAAATTTAAAAGCTTTAATTGAAGTAAAATCACAAAAGATTTAAACTTTCAAGCAAAAGAGTATCGAGCAAAAGGCCAAAATAAGTTTGAATATTCAAAAAATATTCTTTCATAAGGTGTATTTTATTGGTATTATTACAACAACAATCCCATATATTTTATTCATACCGGAATAATTTCATTCCAACCTTTTGTTGGTTTTGGATTAATTCTATTCCACTTTTAGTTTTTATGTTCAACCGCAGAGTGTTTTTTTCTATGGGTTGTCACCCTATTGAAAATCAAAATGTGCCTGAGCATACATCAACATCAACTCGCCATCGTGATCAAAATTTAAACATTTCACACAGTACTAATATGATCAGAATTTTGCCTAAAATATCTCCGTATAAAGACGAACAAAGTGCAAAAGCTGAAGCATAATCACCTTTCGCAATGTTTTTGATTCACTTAATGGGTTATGAAACGCTTGGAAGAAAATAATAATATTAACAGTTCCGTTAAGAATAAATACGATGCCAACCATCCAGAGACTATCCAAGATTTGAAAAATGAAATCGAAGTTGCCATTGATGAGGTACGAGCCCATTACTAATCGAAAATGTTCGAAAAAAATTGGGTGACAGAATGGGAGAAGTTATTTGACTGAAATTGTGCTCCATTTTAATGGTAATTAAACAGACCGATTTGGATTTCAAGTGCAAAACCTATATATCGAATATTATTTGATTACAACATATTGTGATAATAAAATTATTGATAAAACAAACTCATTAATGAGTAATCGTTTAAAATTAAATTAGTTATCTCTTATAAATTGGGTTTTTTAAATTTTGCTTATAAATCGTTACTTGGGAAAATAATATTGAAGGTGTAATTTAGCTTAGAATTCGAAGAAAAATTAAAGTAAACTAAAAACTTAACAAAAATATGATATAAATAAATCAAAGTATGGGAACTTAAATAACAAATTTCCTAGTATAGAATGTGTAACCTTTGCGTTCCGTCTGCAAATTTAAAACGAATAAGATTCACGTCTTAGGACTTAAACCGAAAAATCGAATAAAATCTATTTCATAAGCTAAACGAAACTGATATAACGAACTGTGATAAGAAACTCTCTTAATCACTAAGCTACAATCGGAGACAGAAGTCTGTTCGAATTAATATTAAAATCTAAATAAATTTAGATATTAAAATTCAAAAACCAAATGTGATTAAACTGTATGATACCGTCCAAAAAATTTATTTCGTTTAACAATTTCCGTTGCATCAAGTGCACGTACACACCAACAAAACAACATAACCCTTTTTTATATAAGAAATAATTAATAAATAAATTAATTTAAATTTCTTAAATTGAATTTAATTCATTCTTTGCGCGCACGTGTTTTGATAAATCGTTGAATTTGAAATTCAACACACTAATCAACCAGCCGAAGAACGGTTTGAAAAAAAAACTACATAATAAACAAAAATTTCTCTTCGAAACATTAAGAAAACTTAGTGTAGTGTGCCTATACATATTATACATGTATGTAGTTAAATACATTATATATGATTTATAATTATATGCTTGTTATATTTGGATTTGAATTATTATTTGGTTAATAACTAACTACTAACTGTAAGGGAAACTAATGATACAATCAAAATCTTATTTAATTGGTCTTTGGTTGATTTCTACATTGTACCCCGAGTTTCTATATGTGATGGCGACTGTTTATGAGCTTGTACACATCTATAGTGCGCAAACATTTTAAATTTATTATCACCAACCGCATATAACTCTATGTTCTCGACTTATATATAAAATCCATTTGCATAAAATGTCATTGACACTACATGATATTCAATTAGTTTTTTTAGTTTAATTATTTATTTGCAATAATAGTTTTACTATTTTTAAACTTGAAAAGGTAATAAGTTTGTATAAAATGTAAGTTATAAAACAAAAATCAAAAGAACGTTTGTATGAGTAGTGTAATACTATCGTGCGTCTTAAACAATTAAACTACGAGTATCGTTGAAATAAGCAACCAAAACGGCACAATTTATATACAGTTGGATTATATATTCTTTTATCTAATATTAAGAAATGTTTCAAAATAAGATAAATATGTATTACGATATATACAAAAAAAAGAAAAGAAAAAATTAAGATTTGTGATTTTAATAGTTATGTTTAAAATTACTGTTGCTTTGTTTGGGTTATTTATTCGTCTGTGCGGGTTTCATAATATTATGGATTTCAGTTTATAGGATAAACGTATTTAGCACGTCGAAATGTTAACATTTAATATGACAAACTGTATATGTTGTTTGCAAAATAGTTTTCATTCACTATATATTATAAAAATGAAATAGAGTAAGTTTCTCTATTTAGAAGTCAACTAGAACAAGCAGCAATCAAATAAATATTCAGCTACAAAACTGACGGGATTTTATTGATTATAAACTAGAACTCAGCATTAAATAAAATTGCTAATGATAGTGTTAATGAAGATTGATGAGTTTCAAATTTTGTAAATCTACACCCTGTGACTTTCGTGTCAGTCCTCTTTCATGTTACCAACTTCAGACTGTCATTGATGTCCAAACTGCACTGCAACATCGCCGGATATCATTCGGAAGATGAAGGCCAATTTGGCTCGGTATCCACGCCGTAGCAGCAGAAAAATGACTCGTGAGGCGAACATTTATCTCGAACGGATGCAGCACATATTGGAAGATCATCATAGACTAAAGGTGTTGAAATTCCATTAAACGCATGGTCTCACCGATGCTGCAATAAGAGTGAAAGGAGCAAAGGGGTTGTTACGCTTGCACGAAAGCGGCGATTTGCCGAATTTAGTTTTCTCCGATGAGTCACCGTTCATTATTGTCAACATGTGAACAAGCAACTCGACTGGATTTACTTGTCCGGCCACCGTTCTACTGAAAATTTGGACCAACGGATTACCACTTATAACGAAGCGCCGCCGATGGTGATGGTTTGGGCCACCCTAACAGACGAAAGTCCTTTACCGCTCTTCTTTTGGACCGTAGCATCAAGATAAATGCTTAAATTTATCGGAATTATGTGTTGGAGGGAGCGTTGAAGTCTTGGGCACAAAAACATTTCGGCCATAGATCCTGCTCCGAGGCATAAAGCGCGCGTCAATCAAGATTAAGAAGGCCAATAGCCACCAAATTCACCGAATGAAAATCCACAAGATTTCTCGGTTTGGGGTATTTTGAAGGTTGGTACAAAAAAATTACCAAAGTGTCGATCATCTCAAGCAAGCGCTTCTCCGGGAATTGGCCATAATACCGGATGAAATAGCTTTGTTTGCCGTTTGAAAGCTACAGTCGCGGATAAGGATGACCAAATCGAAAATTGCTAATGCAATTCGAAAATTTAATTCAATAAACTATATCAAAAAATAAAAATTCTGTGCCGTTTTGTTTGTAACACTTCTCGTGTCAGTCACCCTGTATAATCTACTCATTAACATTTATGGCAAGTAGTCGGAGCTAAACACTGCCACTAATTATATTCAAGATTTTGGAAATAAATAATATATTCTATAAACAGGTATGTACTAACTAATTTACTTTAAAAAATAAATACGCTTCCATGTGACCACTTAAATCGACCACACTGTCGAACTTTAATGTTCTCAAGATATGAAAGTAGAATCCGCTTATAATGAACGGTCAAGGGACTAATATTTATGTTCATTATAAACGTATATTTATTTTAACCAAATATTTAGTTTTAATAATATTCTAGGGATTAAAAATAATCATTTATAATAACCATGTATTCATCATAAGCGGGTATTCATTCACCATGTATTCATTGACATTAAAAACAAATTCAACTGTATATGTTATTACATATGTTCCTTCATAATGTGAGATGGTGCCATCGATATATATGTATATTTAGTTAGAATTACGAATATTTTTATAAAGACGCTGGCGCGCCTGAAACCAAGAGTTAAATCTTATAGAGCACATATAGAGATAATCGGAAGGTAAATTAAGCCATAAGAACTGATAATTATGATTTGAAGATTCATAACCACACGTCATTTTAAGAAACCATTTATATGTGAATATTGATTCGAAAAGAGTATCGTCGTTACTTATCTTAGCATTTGAGAATAAATAGGGCTAGATTTTGTATCTTAATATTCACGTTGAAGATAAGTTCTTGCAATATCACATGCAGGTTCCTCATCAGTAGCATCTGATTAGTAAAAAACCTTAACGCGAAAGATGTAAATAATAAATAAAGTCGAGTAAGAAAAGAGATATCGTTTCAAGGCAGCAGTTGTGAGAGATTCTACCTATATGCAATACTTGTGAAGACTTAGGTATTCATTTGTTTATTTTAGTTTAATTTAAATAACTTGTTGAATTTATAACATCAATGGAATTTGTTTCTTCCTTTTTGTCTGACTTATTGGTTGGCATAAATAAATGTCATGATGGAGTCAGAATCAAAGACATCTTTATTATTTTTACTTCCGAGCAAGTGCCTTCTAAGTTTTTACCAAATAAATTATTATGGTTACAAACTCGTTAAGATATTTTGAAATCAATAAGTCTCATATGGCAACACCAACATAATAAAAACCCACTACTTACATGTCGTTTCCCAGAAAAACTTAAGTAATAGTATGAAATTCCGACTGCAAAAAACATATCCACATTTATCATAGAGAAACTTATTGGGAAATCGTTCCGTTCCAAATGTTCATAAATCTACTCTTGACCTAGTTATTCATACTAACTTTACATTAATTATTCATCTGGTTTTAAGAAACTGTCTCGGATAATAGCCGTATAATTGTGAGATGAACAATTTTGCGGATTTACGAGGTTACTTTGGATATCCCATCTCAAACCAATTATGTGATAGATTTTAGGTTCACCAATTAAAAATAAATGATTAATTTATTGAAATTTTACAAATTCAATTTACAAAGGATCTATTCAACTTACATTCATACATATATGTATTGCTATTCAAATAAAGCTTCTATAGTACAAACCCAAACTAACGATCTATTTAAAAAAACACTAGCTCGAAACCATGACTTGCAATGATACACCACAGTACGTACAAAAATATCAATTTTCCACATGAAAATTTTATAAACGTATAATAATGTATGTCGTATACATAAACATCGAACGGTTGTTCCAAAAATATTTGTAAATTGGTCATGCAAATATTATGCTTTATAGTTGTGAAAAGTTTATCACAATAGGAATTCTCTCAACTATTAAATAATAAGCGCAACAACTTTAATAACCTCCAACAAAAAAAAAAATGTCAGACAATACAGTAGAGGATGATCATTATTGTTATACATAAAAGTATATTTAAAGCAATTTTATGCTGTGACATCGGCATAAAATAGATAGTGCATAACGATCAAGATTCACATTTAACGCCATATGTATATACAAATTTGATGCCAAATAAATCAATCTTTCGTTGTATAGTACCGGAAAGATTCTAAACAAAACCGTTATTAAAAATGAATCGCTTGATCGATAATTAATAAGATAATTGATGAAAAATTAAAAAGAAAAAAAAATATTTATTTTTCTTATCTTCCTTTTTTATTAAAATAAACAACTTATATGAAACTTCAATCGATCGAAACGAGTTTGACGACTGGAATAAACCACATATGTACGTGTTATTATATACACTATTGTATAGAACACAGAGACTAAATCTTTATTTTATTCTTTAATATATGTTAAAAATAGCCGTATGGGTTACATGTATTTACATCCATCCCATATACATATAACTAACCATTTATAATTTTATGTTATTACTATACTTTCTTGTTCATTGAAAACTGAAAATGCAATTTGTAAAACTGGATTCAAAGAAGTTAAATAAATATATAAAAAAAATATATGTATATGAAATTAAAAAGGTGTTACTCATTCTTTTTTAAGACGATAAAGTGAAATTATAATATGTGGTTGGAATTACAGTACTACGAATATAATTATATTATTAGAAATGGATAATTTTCTTAACTTGTAATTACGCGTAAATAGTAAGGTTTTATAGAACAATAATTTGAGTGAGTCAAATATTTTACTTTAAATAATTTGTTTTCTTTGGTTTATAGAATAAAGACAGGATATTTACTCGTTCTCTTGTTAAAATTTTCTATTTACAAAAATATATATTATATTTCTATTTGAGTGAACAAAGTGGTTCTGAAAATTATTTCTTTACAAATCATTATGAGGTAAATCAAAGTGTTGGGAGTCTTTTTCATACTATTTACAGTGATTAACAAAATTATTTGTACAACTTACAAACTGTGATCAAATTGAAATTTAAACAGGATTATGTCGTCTTAGATATTCTAGTTATTCTATGATCAAGTTTTTTTTTATCGACGATGGATTTACGACCAAACGTAATATTTCTTACTTCGTAGACAGATTAAATAATATAGATGGTATATTCTTTAGAGAACTAAACAAGGAAGAGACTTGCAACTTTAAGAGTGGTAATATATGCAAACGAGATGAAACTTGTTTTGGAGACGGTAATTCCCTTGAATCGAGTCTGAATGAAGATAGACTTCACTGGATACCCAGTCATATGAATACCAAAGAAAACGTATTGTTTAATAAATTCGTCCGTTTGGATGCTGCTTTTACTTTTGTGGGACCTATCATTATGGTGGTCTGCGCCAAAAGCTGTTTTGGAGCAATAAATTAGCAAAGGTCTCAGTCCTTCAAGGTTTAATAAGATCAGAATATGATCCGAAAACGCATCATAATGTTAAGCATACTCGGCAATTCGTCTACGATATTCTAGTTATTTTATGATACGTTTATTTTATCGACCATATAATGAGACAAATGTAATATTTCTTACTTCGTAGACAGATTAAGTAATAAAGAAGGCATAATATCTTTAGAGAAGTAAACAAAAAGAGAGTCGAGTATAATATTTTTTAGAAATTACCCCATGCTCAACTTGATTAGATAGAACTCTTGCAATTTTAAGAGCGGCATAGATCGTCGTATCTGTATCCTTTATAACGGCCAAGTGATTGACACCAATACTGTTTCATCGAAACTAGTTATAGAGACGGTAATTTCCTTGAATCGTCTAGGCAGTCTGAATGAAGTTAGACTTCACTGGATACGGGAGCCACATGAATAAAAAGGAAAACATATTGGATAATAAATTGGCCCATTTGGATGCTGCTTCTACTTTTCTGGGTTCTAAGCGGCGTTATTATCTTTTAAGAAAGATTACACTATCATTTCGGTGTTTTGCACCTGAAGAAATGAGAATCTCATTTCTTCAAAATTTTCTTTAAAACAATAAATCAGTCCAATTTGGAACAATTCCAGTCCTTCTTGGAATATGACACACTTTGAGGATCGTGAAATAAAATCTCGTTTTAATTATTTCCGACAGTAGTATGTTATGATCCTATGAGACTAACAAAATTAAAGCCGAAACTATTTCATACCGTAATCGACACACAACGATACAGAATTTTAGATAAACTCGGGGTTAGCATTTGAATGCCACTTTGGAAGATCTTATTGTCTGTAAAACTATAACTATAAAATGAAATAATTCTGCTAGCTGTTCGATATGCAGTTATCCCCAATTACCTTTTTCGTGTGTAATGAGCCAAAAAATTATACCATTTAGTTTAATTGCAATTTTAGTCAAATAAAACTCATAATCTTCAAAGTAATATACACGATAAAATATATGATATGTTAACCTCGAACAGAAAGACTACATATATACATACATGTACCATAACGTGGAGGTGTTTAATTTCCAATTATTAAATATTGTATATATGTAGCTAGATGAGGTAAAATTCAAAATGAAAATCTCATAAATCATATTGATCGTATTATAATACTATATCTGTACTCGACATATAAAGAAAATATAATACCTATTGAAACTATAAAAAAGCTTTTTTTTGTATTACCGTTAATGAATGTAAAAACTAAATATATACACGACACTTAACTTTAATAACTTTCTGTTGTAGATATTACTATTCTATTCGTAGTTTTCTTGTCAGATTATTAAGATTGAATTTTATATTCTTTTAGTACACCTAAATATATCGTTTTAGCCTCCAACCTTCTAAAACAAAAAAAAGAAATTTAATTTATAGTGCATTAAGACAAAAAACTATTATATATGTATGTATGTAGAAGGTTTTAGATTTAGAGATGGTTTTAAACTGATAATTTTGTTTAATATTAATGTGTGTAATTTAGAATCGTATTTCATTTTATTCAGCTAAATTTTTGACATAGTACTACTGTGTACTGAAGTATAAATAAATTATATTTTAGTGTTTAATAATGATACAATGTATGATATAGTCGATTGAGTTGGGTTACCTTGGGTCAATTGTGGGTTGTCATTTCGTTTTACTCATAAAATTATGTTGGCACCTGACAGTTAATATTTCATTACTGCGTATGTCTTGAAAGTTGTCCGAATGAAATTTTTACATATAGTCTATAAAACATTTGGTTTGGAATAATAATATTGGAAGATTTTGATTTAATAGTTTTGTAGAAGTGCAGAAGGGTGCATCTAAACTTATTGATAGAAATTACAAAAATGAAACAATTGAGCAATAATTTACTACAAGGATCGTTAAGCTTGCCAAAACTATTAAATAGTTGATTTAATGGACTGTATAAATTTACTAACTAGATTTTTAATAGAATTTTGGATACTGAATTGAAATTTCACTCAAAATCGACAAGTATGTACTTGCCTTTGCACGTTAAAATTTAAATGATGAAACTTAATATATAAGCAACCAGCTGCAAAACTTCGTATTCTACAATATTTGCATATTAGATTTGAAATCGATATCAACAAATATTTATAGACGATTTTTTCAACCAGTTCTAATACGTTTTTTAAAAGTTTATCAAACACCAAAAAAAAAGTTATTGTTTACTTAAAAAAACTTGCAATGTTCTCATATACCATTAAATGTAAAAAAAATAACGTAAATTAATTGCGTCCCAACTACCAGCCACATATCAATGACTTCCCTATGGCATTTTAAAACAAATATAACATAAATATTTAGTATCAATCATAAACTATATATACATATTCAACATAAAATAAATTCTACACATTCCTCAAACTATTCATAAACATATTTTAAGCACGCTACTACGCAGCAGTTTAGTATCAATCAATTAGAATTAATATAAACAGATTTTATCATATTTTGATATTCAAGCAAAACCATTTTTTTTGTTCAATTTAAATATACAAACAAAAATTTAAATATCTTATGTTGGAATTGTGATGAGTTTGATAAACGATATTTGTATGTATATAACACACTATTCTAATCTACCAATGTTACCAAAAAAAAAATCTTAAATCAAAAGACGCTCAACCCCAGAGTGAGTCAAAATAATAAAAATGTGTATATAAAGTTTTAATTATGTTCCGGAAACACTATATCGAAATGAAACGGATGTATCATTATGTTATATAATTTTAATTTGTTATCATTGAGCACGTGATTTGTTTCTAAATATTTCAAATATATAATGTCTTCCAAGACAATTGTTGGTTTTTAATTGCTCTTTTTATGTGCAAGTATTATGAAAGAAAATTGAATGAACTACACATGTTTTATCGCACGCGGCCACTAACTCGGAAGTCGGCTTTTACTAATATTGTAAAGGTCATATTGTTTTGTTTGTAAACGATTTCCTGATTACAAAACAATCAATAAAATATATTGTCGATAAATTAAGCGGGAAATCGATGTAAATCGAATATAAATATTAAACAATTTACATGTCTCAAAATCTTCACTCTGTAGTGTGTACCTCTAATGTACATTATAATATATATTTAAAAAGTACATTTTAAATTCTAGGTGCGATTAAACTAAACAAATAAAAAAATTTCATGATATATTGTGGAAGTTGGCGAAGCAGTAGAAATTACGTGATTTTAATACTAAGTGCTAGTGTCTTTTATGATTTCAAAGTCATATTACTCAAAATCCATAAAAAAATAAATAGTTTTCTGAGTTTTTTCATGAATTGCATAGGAAAGATATCTCTCGTACCACACCACTCATCATAATAACCGACAAACAAAAATAATTATATAAAACGAGAAAAAGTTAGTCGCGTTTTTATCACACAATACAAAACTAGTTTACTACCCAGAGCAAGATGAAAAAATAGTTTTAACAAGTTCAAGTTGAATGTCGCTGTTAATTTTACTTGAAAGAAGAAATATATATTTATAATGCATGAAAATATTCAAATACCATAAATAAACATAAAAACCAGAAATGAAATTATAATATTTAAATAAATTCTAAAAATAGTTTACTAATTAGGTGAATACACTTTATAAAACGTTGAAATGCGCTTGGGTACACGTATTTTATTGAAATCTATCAATTTTTGCAATTAAACTTTTTATTTACAAAATATTTTCTTTTTTTAAGATCAAAAGGAGGTGATTTAAATAAAATTTTAGAAAGTTTTGATTGAAGATAATTTGTTTTATTTTTAATCCTTCTAAATTTATTAGAAAGCTGGTTTTTGTAATAAGAGTACTTTCATCGCTACATTTTGTATACGAATATATTACTACCTATACGTGTTTCTAATATGTTAAGATACATTTCTAATAATAAATATAACTACTCTGATGTGTCGATATCTTAATGGATAAATACTGGTATACATTATTTGTTTACATATTAACAGATATAATTTTAATGAGGTTGCTAATATACAATAACGATTATCGCTTTTTGTTTAATTTTTCAACAGTTGTAGGTAAAAACAGCAATTGACTTCAGAGACCTTCAGAGTTTGGAATCACAAAAAAGTAACTACATATAAACAGCGCTGTCCAACTTTACAAAACATGCTAGCCAAATTATTTATTTATCCTACTTCAGAGTTTGTTACTTCCCAGAAAAGATATATTTTGCAAAAGTTCATTTACTGTCCGAATTTAAACATAATTTTGACATGTAAACATAAACAAAACTTTAAATCAGAAATAATAAGTATTTTTAGCTTAGTTGGCAGTACCAATATAAAAATGCTATAGCCCAATGTTAGTATACACTGTCATGCAAAACTAATTAGAAAAAATCGCATTATGGATAGGTATGTATGTTACAATTTGCGGAAGATAATATGTCTGTTCGGTGGAGATTCCAATAAGATAATGACCCGAAACACACCTCAATTCTTGGTAAGCAGTGGTTTTTAAAGATAAAAAATTGAAGTTATTGAATGGCAAGCGCAAAACTCCGATTAGAATCAAAATCGAGGAGTTGTGGAAGATTGTAGATAACCAATTAAGAACCTTAGATAAGTCCAATAACGCAGACCAGTTGTCGAGTAATCTTCAAATGCCTTGGAATGAAACTTCTCAAAAATATTGATAAACATTTGTTCTATGTCCAGCAGATGTGCTAAAATTATAAAAAGAAAAGGATTGTTGCCATTGTCTATTATTGTTGCGTAAAATTAAATGAAATTTATGTCCCCTTACTTGAGCAACTATTGAAATATGATATTACTTACTTATATATTAGTATTATTTTTTGTGATATTTTTTTATCAAAACTTTGAATTAATAATGTAATCAATAAAAAAACTAAGAATTATTGGGTAAATGGTAAATTTTCAAAAAATTCATATTTTCTAAAATGTGTTCCCTTTTTTTTTCATGACATTGTATATTCTGGCCGTTGTTAGTATTATGACAGAATTTACAGAATTCAAATTATTTTCCTCATTTTGTGTTAACATATTAAATAACCATCTTAAAATACAGATAACAGCAAATGTACTTCTGCCACCTTTACGTCTCAAAGTCTCATAAGTTATTGATTTTCAAACTATTTTTTAATAAATAGTTGGATTTTCAAACTATTTTTTAATAAATAGTTGGTTTAGACTTATTTAAAATGAACTAACCAATATTGAGTTTTAATCATAATACATCCTACTTAAACTATCAAATAGAGTTACTGTTCAATTTATTTCGTATTTCCATAAAGCGAAGCTAGTTTAAAGTTCGTGTCGCTGTACGTAATCAATATTCGATAGCCAATCTCAATGATAGTTGCCTCTAAACTGAACGTAGCACGGGGTCATCGAATTTTATTGTATGAAATATAAAATACAATAAAAATTTAACGATTCAATAATCAATAAAAAAAAAATGAATTACCCTTTAAGACCCACGACCAACCAATATCTTACCATAGATTACATATATTTTATTTTTGTATAATTTTACATGCTCAAGGGTTGTTTCATTAAATTTCATAAAACATTAGAAAGGTTATCCGAGAGCGATATGACATTGAACTTTTAAACAATACTAACATAACCAACTAAATCAGCAAAAAATGAAACAAGGATGAAACGTTGCAGTGCAGAAATAAAAACGTGCATCATCAGCAAGTGTCTTACACATACACATAATAATATATTTAGAAGGGTAAGGCACACACAAAAACAGACAATCACATGAAATACAACGTGTCATAAACATAATTTATAAAATATTCATAGTTTGCAGCATACCCATAAACTATAATTTACTTTCAATTTTTTGTCTGATTACATTAAAAACTATGAGTGATTAACGACCTTATTATGATTCTCTATTTATTAGCTTATTCATATTTCAATATTCTATACAATATTATTACAACTCAACTATATTTTACGAAATACATATATCAATTCTCAGTATAATATGTGAATATATAAATAAATAATTGCTTTGAGTCAACACAAACTTAAACTATTATGAATCATTTCATTTAGTTGTACTAATTATATCAAATCTAAAACAAATAATAAATTATAAAAATAAACATTTTGTTAAATATAAAATTAAACCACTTTTACGAAATTTCTCTTTTTCGAAATATATATTCATCTTGTACATCATACACAATACGAAATTAATCAATGGTTCCGCACATGTGTCGCAAATTTATCACCAAAAAATATTTATCATTTCACACGTGAATTTTTCTACACAAGAGATAAAAAACATATGTAGTATATATAGATACTCGACTATCGGAGTCTACTTAATTACAAAATTTCATTCATCAAAATGTGAAATATAATCGGAAAATCTTCGCGTGGGTTATGTTATATATAAGAAATATTATTTTTGCATCTAAACAACAACATATACATACATTTATAAAAAAATATCGCAACATGTAAGAAAATAAATTTTAAAAACGTATACACTCCTCTAATAATAAATAAAAAAATACTTGTATTTAATAAAGAAGAATGACTCAACTTAATTTTATTTCTTCGAGACAAAATGAAAGTTTATTGACAGGAAGAAAAGACAAAAATAAGATTTCAAGTTAAAGAAGACTAGTATGTATGTAATAAATACAAAATTTTGTGCACCAAATGGGATATTGATAACGCAAATTTTGCAATTATTTAATTTACCAGAAATTGTTACCATCAGACTTAAGAACTGGGGGTATGAGATTAAATTTAAACAAAACTAAATTTAAATTGAATATACTAATATATATTTGCACTATATACACCTCTGGTGCATGCATAATGCATAACACATCACGTGTTTTAAATTATGCAACATTTCAAAACGAAAGTGATTCGAATCGATTTAATCTAAAAATGAATTTAACATTTTCGTATTATTTATATAAAATGAATTCGACATTTAATTCTTTCGCATCATAAATTCTACAAAAACCGTTTCTACGTTCCTTCAACTTGCAATATACATATATAAGTGTATATTGTGTGTACATAAAAAAATGTAAATTCCAATCGAACTTCCGGTTGCGCTTCGCAAATAGAACTGGTTTAAATATTTTTTTACAGCTTATTAAATTCATAGATTACAATTTTTATCAGAAATTATAAATATACATATATATAGTGTTTTACAGGCATCGATAAAATATTGTCGGATCCTACCATTTTATAACAAATATACATTATGTACAACAACTAAACAAACACAACGAATTAAATATTATAGGCACACGTGCAAAAGTAACCCCTCGGGTTTGAAACCTCACATAGTATATTTATAATGAAATATAAACTTACACTTCATAAATTATTTATATCCAATATAATTGTAAATTACACTTTATTTAATTCACTTTTAAATAAATATATTTTATTAGAAAATATATATTTATAAAATTATTTTTTATTTTATTCAACACAACATATATAAAATTTGTATCCAAAAACTATTAAATTCCTTTGGTCAATTTTACGATTTTTTTTCCTTTCTTTTCACGATAAACTTTAAAAATATATTTTAAACTTCATAAACTTAACAAAAAAGAAATATTTTTTATTTAACATTTATTTCACTCCGCACAGTATGAACTACAGACAAACAATGAAAACCCGGCTTTTAGTTCATTGTGTGATAAAGCCAAACAAAACAAAAAAAAAACAAAGTGGAAAAAATGAGTGAAACAAAAAAAAATTGTATATATATTCTTAAAATAAATACAGAGTTGAATGAGGGGAGACACACATAAGAGACGTGAAATATACAAAACAAATTGTCATATTGATTGATAAATACGGTTTTTATACATTAGTCAATTTTCTAAAACTACACCAAAATGCATTCACACAATATATAAAATAGTACAATTAAATCCCCATTAACAACAACGAACGGAACATAGTAACATACATAAATATATAGGCAAACAGCAGCGAAACGTCACGTCCGAATGAGTTAATTACAATTCTAAATATTATAAACAAAAAAAAATCGTTACAATAAATGTTTGAAATTAAACAAAGAGCAATGGAAAAAAATAAACTAAAAATCTAAAATTAAAAAAAAAATAAAATAGTTTTTTGTTTAATGTACATAACTACATATACATATTTGTTATGCTTTGAAATATAACGAGCTATTTAATAAAGTGAATGTTTACTTCAAGAATATTTATATATTGTGTCCTAAAACTCGAGTTACATTTCCTAAAACATAAAATGGTTGTACAAGGTGTATAAAATTTCCTTTCAATAAATTTTTATGGGTATATGTACATACATACTTTAAAAATAAATCAGAGGTAATCAACCTCAAATTTTATGAGGCTACTTTGAATCAAATGCATGAGGGGTAATATATTTTATCATTTGTGCGGTAAAAATAAATGTATTTTTTACATTTTGCAACCATATATAAAACTAGTTATATTCGTATTAAATTAATAATAAACTTTTCATCATTAAATTTCAACATAATATTATGTTTTTTTTTGGGGTTTACTCTGTTGCGCTAAATAATCAATGATGTGTTTGTTATACTGAGTATTTATACATATAAAGGTCAAGAATGTATGTTATCGAAATTTTAATTTATCGGTTTTCATTCACTATAATATAATATAATTGTTTTTATTTCAGTAGCATAGACGACGCTACTTCATGTTTAATTTTTTCCTTTAAATTATTAAAATTGTTTTAAAAGAAGCCAATAAAAGCCCCAAAACCTAATTTAAATGTACACAAAAAAGGCAATGAAATTGGTATATAAATTCCATAAAATCTGATCTAAGTGAAAACATACGTGTGTGATCCAAGATTCCATCTTAGAAAAAAGTTAAATATTCATCAGGTAATACTAATTTAATCCAATACCAGGAATTAGTACTTATGATCATTTAATATCTAAGGTCTATAATAAAAAATGGAGTCAGTATTTGTGGAATTAAACTTAATGCATTCAAAAGTAATTGTTATAAATAGTACCATGAAAGTTATAAGCGATCTCATATCATTGACTATCTACTACTATGTTCCTAACATTATAAGGCATTAAAATTGTTTTAAAAGAAGCCAATAAAAGTTCCAAACCAAATTTAAATGTACACAAAAAAGGCAACGGAATTGGTATATAAATACCAAAAAATCTGAACTAAGTGAAAACATACGTGTGTAATGTTATCCCAGGACTCCACATTTGAAAAAAGTTAAATATTCATCAGGTAATACTAAAATAATCCAATACCACGATTTTTTAAATTATCCCACAAAATTATATAATTAATCGACAAACGCGTTTGTTTGTCATCCGGTGGCATGTTTTTAATTTTTTGGTCAACGGCGGTAATCGAACTCGAGACCGCGGCGAGATGAGAATCTCTCTTAACCATTAAGCTACAATCGGCATTCAATAGTAATAGTTATTAATAGTATCAAGAAACCAACAGAGTTATGAACGATCACATATCATTGATTAACATGTTCACTTACTATATGAGAAAAATTATAAGACCAGTCACGTGTTGAGATTCCCACTATAGGAATAATTTATATGGCCGAACTTGTTCAATCTATATAAATTCGGTTCTAGAAAACTACGAGTATCATGATCAATCTCATGTTATTTCTCATTAATATCATGTCGACTAACTGAGCATAATTATTAAACCAGCCGTATGTTAAAATTTGGCCCATATGTATATGGCCCAACTTGTTTTATCTATGTAATAAACACTCGTATTAATGGTTCCCAGATTTACATTACTAAAACCACGAGAGTCGTGATCGATCGTGAGCAAAATTATAAGACCTTATGTGGAGTTTTGAATTATAGACCCATATGTATATGGCACTACTAGTACAATCTACGCAATAAAGATTTATATTCATGGTTCCTAGGAACCACGAGAGTCGTAATCGATTTCATATGATTTCTAATGCCCACTAACTATGAGCAAATTTATGAAACCTTCTCGTACTGAAATTTGCGCATAGGCCCATATATGGTATATAGGCCATATATATTCAATTTGTTGAATCTATGAAATAAAAATTCATATTGATGGTTCCCAGGAAACACGAGAGTCGTGGCCGATCTGATCTGATTTTGTATTAATATCATGTTAACTATCAATGAGCAAAATTATAATATCAGCCGTATGTTAATATTTACCTCCAATTTAGATTAGTCTCGTTTTTCTCAAAAAAAGATTAGACAAAAATTACGCTTCATATTTTAGAGAGAAATGGTTATTTATAATAAGACTTTGTTCCTCTGGTTGACTAGAATATTTTAAAGTTTTATCGAGAAAAGACCGAACCATCAATATTCTACGACACCCTATATTTACCATTTTAATTTGGGAAAAAGCAACGGAAAATATAACTGTGTATATCTTCTTCAGAACATTATAAAATTGCATTTGAAATCGTATTATCCAATTTCGGGAAAAGTAATTGAAATTTTATTTTTGATCTTCATTTCAAAAAGTTTATATTTTCATTTGGGTATTAGACTAAAAAGATTAAATTCTTTGCTTTTTGACACAATTAAACCAAATTTGATTAAAGAAAAAAATGTTTAAAAGCCAAAATGTGTCAAACTTTTTGTTTTTTCTTCTATAATGTTAACTCGTCGTATTACGTTGGATTATTTAAATTAATTGTTATTTTGAAGAATCGTCATCACCTCGTGCGATAAAAAGATGTACAACTTTTAAAAAGGATATTTAAATTTTAAATATTCAATTATTGTATAGATACATTATGTCAGCTGATACATAATCTTGGTGGACATTACATCTAATACTTTATTTCAGCTTCCAAATCGAGAGAAATGTGTAAATATTTAATCAAATATTCCAATTGAATGTAATATTTTAATACACATTTTATAAAATAATATACATAACTTCTTAATTTATCTTTTAATTAAATTTTATAGATTTCTTTTAAAAGTAACTCACCTTTTCTAAATGATGGTGGTCTAATTATAGAACAACCCGACAAACTGAAATTTTGCTTTCCTATGAAAAAGAAAATTTACAAATTAATTATTCTATTCCCCTTATATAAAAAAGCTATTCCCCAAAATTAAAACTTTTGGAAATATTTTAAAGCTACAAACGCAATATATTTTTTTTGTTCAAACCAAAGGGGACCTATATCAATCAAATTGCGGAATTTTTATATAGAATGGGGACAATTCTAAAGTTTCATATATGTAAGTATATTTTTTACCAAAACTAATCATAAGTCAAATTCAATTTTATTATTAATATATCATATTTATACCCACATAATGATATTTTTAATGTCGATCTACAATTTAATTGATTGTAATTATTTTATGTTTTATCTTTAATCTTTAAACATTTTATTCTCTTATATATTAAAGACCAAGACCATCACATATACACACGAAATCAAACGAAGCTTAACAAAAGCTATATATATATACTCAATCAACTCCCCAAGGTAGTCATATCAATCTACTAAATAACAAAAACAATGTCTATATACGATTATGATTACTTTGAAATAATAAATAATAAAAAAACAATCACTTTCTTAGTTCATGTATAAGAATATAAAATAATAAACAACAGGCCATCTCCCTCTTTCATCTTGAATACAGCGAGTACATACACACTTTATAGCTTCTTATTTTACAAATTAATCTCTACAAAAAGAAATACCTCGAAATATATTATACCTCTCTAATCGATAAACTGAACTCTGTGTGATTAGGAGGTTATATATTTGTGCATATACAGAAAAGAACAATATATAATATGTACATATTATTTATAAACACAATCTTTATTATACATATACATATGTGTATATAAAAAGTCTTAGCCTTATAGATTAAAATAATAAAATATAAAGAACAAAAAAACAGGTTTCTTAATACATATAAATTAGTATGTTTTATAATATTCTGGGACCAATTTTTATGTATCGTTTATGTAGATTTTACTTTTCAAATTCGTAAACTACATATATCCAACACAAAGATTCATTTCGTTTGATGCGTTAACTAAATCATGTATTCAAACCCAAAAAAAAAAAAGAAATAAGAAATCCAATCATTTTCACAGGAGAAACGAATGACTGAATGAATTGGTGGGTAATAATAGTTTTGGTGACACTCTCAGGTAGAAATTGGTTTGTTTGTTCTCTATATAATCGCCCAAAGTACCACAAAATATGATATTCTCATGGATCTAATGTGTTAGGTGTTACACAGAATCGAATAAAACAAAGATCGATACGAAGTATGGGGCGGTGAAGATAAAAGTCGTATATTTGAATATATTAAAATATTTATAATAAGCCATCAAGATGACAAATCGGAAGTTAAAATCAAGATTACGAGTGAATGATAAAGAAAATATGATTATAATCAATCAAGAAAACGCTTTATTAAACCACTTATTTGATTCATTGGAATTATTAACAAAGATCATTGTGATTTGAAATGAACAACAAAACGAGCTTAACGTACACTGAATACCAAAATATCACATTTCCGGATAGATGATTTCTTTATTATTTTATGTATAGTACTTTGACAATTTCTTTAGTTAGAGCGGTACTTCACACTCTTGAAATGCATACTTTAAATGACAAACTAATTTAACGAAACTGAAATTAATAAGGCCTCAATTTAGTCTGGCATGTCGATATTTCTGATAGTTGCCATTAGCTAATATTTAGTTGTATGCCCCTTTTAGTTTAGCTTATCATTCCGGGGGCGGTTCATAGACTTCACTAAGTCTTAACCGGAATTTGTTCTTATTGTATACCATAATTCGTATACCATAATGAGTATTTTCGTACTGTTTTGTACTAATGGTTTACTTGATACTCTTTAATTTAAAATTGTGTGATTGAGTTGATCTTATAAGAAATCTTATCTTTATTCGAAATATTAGCCACACCACGAAAAGCCACTCCATTTACCATAATTATTCCACCTCCGTGCTTTATGTTTTACAAAGTGTCGTGTTTTGTAAAGTGACTTTAGAATCATCAGTCCATAACACTTCCTTCCACTTTTTATGAATCTGTATTTGCTAGATGTGTTTTGCAAAGAACACCCTGTGATTTACGTTCTTTTTTTTACAAATTGTTCTCGAATAATTTAGTTCTTATTTAAGTTTAGACTTCATTGGACGACATAAAAGGATTCTTTGTTGCCATCCACACAATTAAAGCCTCTTATTTTTCCTGGTTTTCCGAAAAATGAATAAGTTTAAGAGCATTTAAAACCATATTACGTAATCTGGACAGGATTCGAGCACATTTTGGAAATGGACAATCCTTCCGATTTTAATTTTAGTGCCGTTGTCTTTTCTTCTAAGCTAGTGTTTTGTACGGCTCATTTCTTAATAATCATATCTGTTTTTAAAATAATATTTAATTTTTGAATTATGTAAGTGCACATAATTTTAAATAATTGTAGGCGACTATAAATATCTTTTTTTAAAAACTTATATAGCAAATCTTTTGTTTTTATAAAACTTTTTCCAAAAACACATTCAGAACGTTCGGTGAAAAAAAAATCAGAAAAAATTCCACTACCAACGCAATCAGAAATTCACTATATGATTCTCTTCGGTTTTCGACGTAAACTAAAGACACTACAAATATTTAGTGGACGACAAATTATATATGCAACACTTGTGCCGTGTTTACAGACTGTTTCCAAATGATTCTGAAGAACCCAGACATTTTACCACAAATTTTAAATGACGGCCAGAAAGAAGCTGTAGTGCATTTTACTTTCCTAATGAAATTCGAAATTGGGGAATCTAGCAACATTCGTAAAGTCGTTGCTGGTGATAAATATTGGTTCTACAAATATGGTCTGGAAACCAAACAACAGTTCATGGTATGGTGCACAAAAGAGCAAACCCAAAGAAGCAATAAAAGTAATTATGTCAGATTACCATCATTAGTTTTGTTGCTGATCTTTACGGAACCAAAATTGTAGCTGATCAAAAGCACCTGCTCAATTGTAGCTGCTATTTCCCTGGAAAAGAGTCAGACTTTAAGAGGCGGGGAGAATTGATGTGGTAAATGCTGAACTTGATAAGCTTTAAAATCAAAATTTTGAAAATTTTTTTGAGAAGGACTAAGTAATGCATTGAAATCAATGGCATTTATGTAGAGGTCTTTTTGTTTTTTTTTCTGGTCAACTAAGCGAACTTTTGTTTCTTCCCTCGTATCACTTCATTTATCAAATACTTGTACGGACTAAACTGAAGAAATGGTTTTCATCTGATAGACAAAAGATTTATTCCATAGACTAAATAATTGTTGATAAAGAACTCATATATTCGCAATATATGTAAGAAACCCAAAATCTCAAGCGTTTTAAAATTTTAAGAAAACATAAAATATGCAACTGCATATTTTATGTTTTCTTAAAATAATAAATTATAAAACTTCAAAATTATATGTTTTTGTAAAACAACTTTTTGAGTCATACATTTATAAGTTTTCCTTTCGAATAAATTTTAAGAATTATGTAATTGAAGACTTCATAACTCATTTGGCTGAAGACGGTATCGTTTTGCTTTAATTAACCTTTTTTTTTATTATAATTTAACCATTAACCAAAACTTTGAAAATGTATCGATTTATATACAATAATGACACTATACTATCGTCGAGATATAGAAGAAATTTAGTTGCTATTATAGTCATAAAAATGATCATAATTGAAATTAATTCATTCATGACGCTCATTCAATTCTTTAGTTGACTAATTGTAAAAAGCGGTAAAACATAAAATACTACATGACCCAAAATCAGAAGCAACAAATATTTTATAAAACCTATTAAACTTGGTCGAGTAATTTTAATGATGAATTGTGGCCATAACAATTTAATTAATTACAATGACTCGTTTCTATAATATTATGATTCGGCATAACTATATATTTTGACAATTTCGTAACATGTTTATGATTCATCATAACAAAATTTGATGTGAAAAAAACATTTAGCAATCTGCTGCTTATTAATGGTTATATATTTATGTATCTATATAGTAAGGTTTGAAACAAAGACTACATGACACAATGGCAAAGTGTAGCATAGTTTTAAGCACCTGCACACAATAATTCTAATTTTTGTTGTATACATAAAACCTATATTATAAACCAATTTTAAGCTGCGAATAATATTTTGTTGTTCGTTTTATAATATTTATATTAAATAATAATAATATAATCTGATTAACAAAAACGTGGAAATCAATTGAACACAAAATGTTTTTTAAAATCAATTAAACAACAAATTGCATTTAAATGGTTATGTAATTCACTGAATATTATAAATGATATTATGTATTTAAAATATTAATAAAATTACTATAAACAGGAGTTTCACACACATGTCACTACTCGTATATATTATGTGCTCTTGATATAATAAGTTAATTCCCTTAAACTATCATATTGTTATGGGTTAATAAGAATCAATTAGATTCAATTCCAATTAAAATTGTATCAAGAATGAATTCTTTTCAATATAAAGCTTTTGTAACAATTGTTCCATAAATATTGGACCAAATTATATCATTTCTACACTTTAAAGATATTTCGAAGAAAGATTCAATAATGGTGATGATCATAATACGCTTATAAAAAACCGAGAGATTGTGTTATTCTTTTTAAACGACATCGAATATGTATATTATACAAACAACTTTTGTATTTTTATTATATATAAAAAAAATTAAATATATATCACTCATCAAAGGCGTGAAATGTGTGAAAACAAGATGATGAATAAGAAGATGAAAATTTAATATTTCTTTTAATTTAAAATAAATTGTTTTATTATTAATAAGAATTTGAAATTCTTATCAAACCAAAAACGAATGACACACACATGGTAAATATAATATAAACTGCGCTAAACATAAAAATCTTAAAATAAAATTTAATTTTGGAAAACTAATAATATAAATTAATATGTATATATGAACCCTTTTATGACTTTTCGAGTTTGAAGAAAACATTAAATCAATTATGAAACTACAAAAAATGTATATTATGTATAGTTTTGTTGAAACAAACTACTAGTAAAACGCAGACGTATACTAATTTTATAATAAACTGCTTAGACATTAAGACATTTGTCGTGTGTTGCAATTTTTTTTACTATCTTAATATCTAGCTTAGAATTTTATACGGCCTTCCAGCCAAAGACACCTCAAATCATTACAGTTCCAATTTAGCTTATATGGAAGATAGGTCGTCCAACGGATTCTGCTCGCCAACAGAGATCAGAGATCGTAATCATATGTTAAATTTCACTTGGCACTCGAATATAAACCATTAACGCGAATTTGATCGATTGTTACAAACAAATAAATGTACTAAAGTTCAGTCCAAAATACAATGTATATTTTAATCTACTTTTCAATTAAAATTTATATTTTAATTCAATCAATACTTATTTGCAATAATTTTGGATTATCAGACTCTGTTTAATCCGCGACTAAGCCGTAATATCTTATCAAATTTAATACAAAATTAAAACATTTTTTTCGGCACATCAATATTTATTTATGAAAGCTCAATTTAAAGAGCTAATATGTTAGACAGCTATGTCACTATAAATTTTTTAACATTACAAACATTTTAATATTATTGAACAAGAAATTGTATATACTCTCGTATACTCTAAAATTATATTTTATATATTTCTTATTTATTCTGTGAAATACGTTAGAAGTTTGATATAAAATAAATTTCTTGGAATTCACTGATATTTTCTAGATAATTTCTATTTTGGTGATGATAATGCTCTTGTAATGTTTAAACACATCGTCTATTATCAAATTGTACAGCTGAACCAACTGTTGAATTGTGGTCATGTATTGGAAATAGTGCTATACGACAAGCTTCATTGTTGTTCACGGCTTGCAATCAACATTAATGTGAGTTATGAAAATGAATAAATTATCTGTGGATCGACAACGATGATCATGAATGTTGGTATATCTAACACTAATTCTTTTGAAAAATGTTTTACATATTTTAGGGAATATTTTATTTGCCAAAGAATTGAATTTTGAAATGTAATTCGATTTTTGTTTTTAAAGGTACTTTTCTGGCTGGTTTAAACAATTTTCCAATCCAATTCATGTTGAAATACAATATGCGATACATCCTTATATTTGCTGACAGAAAAATCTAAAGATATCCAGCGATTAAAATATTTCCACTAGCAGATCGATATAAATTTGGAACAACAATAAATGAGACTAGCACAAAAATCGAAAGAGACAGCTTCCATTATTTTTGAAGATTGTTTTATAATTTCATCCTTGTGTAAAAAGCTATATTGATTTGAAAAGTAGTGGAATTTCTGAATTAATATGCTATGCGATGCTTTTTGATATAAAAACGCGGTAAAAACATGACAATGTGTGAAGTGTACGATTGAAACGCTTTAAGTGAACGAAGAATCTCGGAAATAATTTGTTCGTTTCCGTTTCGGAAATTATGGATGTCAAAGATGCACATCGCTCTGGTTGTCCAGTCACTAAAAAAGTCGATGAAATTTTGCAATTGGTGGAGCATGACCAGCACGCAAACTGTCAGCAACTAGCGGAGACATTAAACATCAACCACATGACAGTTAGGGATCATTTAAAAAAAAGACTACAAAAAGGAGCCCGATGTTTGGGTGCCACATGAACGAACACAAAAAAATTTGATGAACCGAATTTACATTATGCTCAACAAATAAATCATAAACGATAAAAGATTGTAACTTTGGTTTAAAAACACGTATCACCCAACATACTCAACATATACATATGTTGTGAAAGTCTCAATATGACTGTGATGATAGCTCATTACATTAATAAAAATATTAATAATTAACTAACCTATCTTCTAATAAAATAACAAAATTTTGAATTACAATTTTAAATTTGATTCCATTTTGCGAATATTTTAAATCAAGAGCACGGAATATACATACTCACTTACCATGAATTGCGCCTATCTCTGAATCACAGCGTATACATGACTATGTAGTTCTCAAAAGAAAACGACTTAGCAACCTTAAAGCTTCTTTGATAATACCGATGGTGGTAACTATAAATTCATAAATGCAGAGTAAGAAAAAAAATAAGAAACAGTTTGTTCTATTCCTAACTTTCTATCTCTCGATAAAATAACTTGATTTTCATTATTCACTACACACTTTTGTTTCGTACATACATAATTTAAATTAAAACTAAATCAATAATTCTATGTCATAAATCTCTTGTGGTGTTTTCATCAACATATTTACATTTTTTTTTTAATTCATTTTCGTATTAATTTTATAAAAATGTATCATTTTCTCCATATAATAATATATACATATGTGTATATTTATTTATGTATGTATCATTCGCATGCATCATCATTTAATAAAATTAAATTTTCCACTCATTGGGAATTCATTCAATAGACATACAGCATGAAGATGAAAAACGTAACAACAAAATAAATTTTCTTTTTATAAATAATATGTACATATATGTATGAATAGTTGCAGTAAAAATAACTTAAGTCTATAATTTTTGGATAATCGAGTCTTTAAATGGTATAGTATTTATAGACGCATTAATTTTAAATCTCAGACTTATTTTTATATACATGTTATGTGTGGTTTACTGACTACTTACTATATGCATATATGTATTGTAGTCTATTATACGACTAAAGCAACAAATAAAATTTATCGTATTTAATTCGGTTGACACGTATAAACACAAATTATAATTAATTTAATTCGATTTTATTTATTGTATACATCATTATTTATGTACTTCTACACGTTTGATAAAATCCCGCATACACGAATTAAATACATAGTTTTACTAGTTAGTAAAGACTATTGCGCAAACTTCATAATATTGAACGATGAGAGGAGTAACAAAAGTTCGATTAGTAGGAGAGCGTTAAATATTTAAGTCTCCTACTAAGCGAACTTTTGTTAAATACCAAAACATTTGCAATTGTTTTATGAGATTTATTTCTAAAATTCAGAACGGTCGGTTAAAATGTAGGCGAGAAAACGCAAAATACTGAGGATGATCAGACGAAATTCCACCACTAACGCAAACAGAAGTTTGCTATGTGATTCTTTTCAGTTTTCGGCGTAAACTAAATCCTGTACAAATATTCAATGAATACCATATTGCATATGGAACAGCTGAACTGTCGTTACAAACAATTTCCAAATGGTTCTGAAGATTCCAGACGGCATATTATTCTGTAGAGAATAAGCCCAGACCAGAGAAAGTCGATCAAAATCTTCCACAGGTGACGTTATTGCGGCTCTGAGGTACGCCAAAAAGTGGCTCGAGTGCATTTTGCTGAATTTTTCCTAATAGCTCGAGAATTGACTGTATGAAACTTTAGTAAAGTCGTTACTGGTGTCGAATGTTGGTTCTGTAAGTACGATCTGGAAACCAAACAGCAGTTCATGGTATGGAGCCCAAAAGAAGCAAACCCGCCCGTAAAAGCTAAGTTATAAAAGTAACTTTTTCGCCCGATCAAAAATTGTAGCTGTTATCCCTCTGGAAAAGAGTTAGACGGTAACTTCAAAATGGTATACCGAAGACTGCTTATCAAAAGATTTCAAAAATTTGTTGAAAACCCGCAAGACGATTCGCGGCACTACTTTTTACATCATGACAATGCGCCAGCTCAGACTGTTGAAATAAAGAATAACTTTTTTGCGATCTCTGGCATCGAAGAAATACGACCAGTGTCATATTCCCCGAATATAACACTTTGTGATTTTTGGTTATGTCTAAAAATTAAAACAAATTTGAGGAGAAAAGTCTTTAGCAGTAACGCGGAGATAATTTATGCGGTTAGTGCTGAACTTGAAGTGCTGAAATGCAATGAAAACAAATCAATGACGATTATCTAGAGAAAAGGATTTTTTTCTTTTTATCTGAACAACTACCCATTGTTACTCCCCTCGTATATGTACTAGACGTTGAAATCAATCAAACGAAAAATATTGTAATCTATGATCTGATGAATATAAGAATATTATGTATCTTTACATATTCTCATATAAAACAACTACTACCGTCTTTGTTATACGTGACATAAACTTGTTGATTTACTAATTCATTAAAGTTTATATAGTAATTTTCTTCTAATGACTCCATTTAGAAACCAAAATAATATATGAATCTTAAATCAAACACAATACAATTATTTTTAGAACTTTATTTTTCTATTATTAAATTATTTATAGTGTTGACATCTGTGTAATCTGTAAAGTGGTTTCACTAGACAAGTTTTGAACTGATGAGTGGCTTCCATCGAAAGATTGTTTGATCGAAACGAGCAAATCCAATCAGTCTGAAATGGCCTTACCACATAATGTTAGGGATAGCTGGTGTAACTTAAGAAGAGAACCCGGGTCACTATTGGGAACGCATACAATTTAATTGTGAATATGTATTTATGTCGTATTGGGATAGGCAGGAGGAGATAGTACTGGAAAATTTAGAGGTTCTATCAGAAGGTAACATTACGGTATAGACATGTAATACCTTTATACAGAGCCGACTAGCTCGCCATTAATTTATATTACTGACCACTATTGTTGACATCTGTGTGTAATCTGTAAAGTTGTTTCGCGATACAAGTAGTTGACGTCATTGAATGGTTGTTTGATCGGAAAGAGCAAATCTAATCTGTCTAAAATAGCGTTAGTCGGTTAGAATAACTAGCATTTGTGTGATCAGCAGCATGATAAAATTCGGGTCAAAAGTTATTTTTGTCATATTAGGATATATGGTACTGGAAATTGTGTCAGAAGGTAATATTACGGTATTGACATATGGTATAATGCCAATTTATACAATGCAGATGACGTCACCATTAATCTATATTCTTGACATTTGTTTAATATGTAAAGTTGTTTCGATGGAATAGTTTTGAAATGCCAGGCGAATATTTAATTGATCAGAGGAAATCCAATCGGTCTGAAATAGCCTTTCCACATAGTGGTTAGAATAGTTAGAATCCTGGAAATCGCTGTGGCTTAGGAAGGTGCTGGTACTAATATTTGGTACTGAAAACTTGGGAGGTGGCGTCACAAAGTTATTTTTAAGTTATTGATGTGTAATGCATTTATGCAGGATCAACGCGGTTAATTTATATGTGTTGGCATCGGCGTAATCTGTAAAGTTGTTAATCTAGACTAATTTTGAAGTATCGAGGTAGCATCTCGCATAGTAGTTGGAATAGTTGCAGCATTATACAAACTTTCTGTGAATAGCTGAAGCTAAAGAAAAGAACTCGGACCAAGATAAAAAAGTCAGGTAATTTTATGTCTGTTGCACTGAAAACTTGGGATGTTGTGTCAGAAGATAATATTAAGGGATTGACGTATAATGACTGTCGACGAGGTTACAATTTATTTATAGGTATACTCTGTATCATTAAGTCATACGAAGTTATAAGTAATTTCAATTATTTACCATTTGAAAAAATGCAAATAAGTACTTTGAAATGCGCATATGTGGTGTGGCATATCACAGCTCAAGCGAAATTACAAACTTGATATCCTACCGATCATTGTATTTTGTAAACAATGACGAATGGATTGTGGTTGACAATGCCACAAATTCATAAATTTAAATCTTAACTTAAATACCGCCTTCTATTTGCTTATTTTATCTTGTACACATCAACATTATATTATTTAGCCAAGATGCAAATACTATTAATCTTTCGTCACAATTGGCGGTCTGCTATATAAATATAATCATTTGATTATAAAAATTTAACTTGATCACAATTGACAAGATTTAATAAAAAATAATTTTGTGAATATAGTTTAAAGTTAAATAAATTCGTGTTATCTCCAGATCACAAAAGGTAATAAACAAAATATATACATAATTAAATTTAACTATTCTATAGTTTATATAGTTTTGTTTCTATTTATAATACAGTATTATTTTTTAATTTAAAAAAAAGTTTATTACTTAAAATTTTCAACGTACATATGCTAAACCGTTGACTTTTGCTTTGTTTTTATTTCCTTACACATCTCGTAAGTTTATTTGTATATATAAGAAGTATTAATAGTGGTTTCTTGGATTAAATAAAACATCTGGTTAACATTAGTAAATTTTTAATTATATGTATTCATTGTAAATATTTTGAAAATGGTGATAATGTCCTTTAGATATAATGATATTCGAGTATAGCATGTGATTTTCATCTATTTATCAGCACGTACGCGCTCTCGCATGAGAAGCCTTGATAGTCTGCGAGAAATTCGATGGCCTTTTCGACCTTCAAATATTAATAATTTAATTAAACGTTTTATAAGAATTGTCTGTTTACATGAAGCTACTGTACACATGTAGATTGTGTATAGCGTTCTTTAAAATATACATAAAAACGATTTTTATTTGTATTTAAGTGAATTTGATATATTAACTTACAAACACAAGAATCCATATAAATACTCAATTTCCCTTTTAAAAATCATTTAAATTTTATATATTAAATTTGTTAAAAAATATTTAATATAACAATATTTGACAATTTAAATTTTCTTTTATATTTTTTGCGGTTGGTTCTTTATTTAGATATGGATAAGACAATATATTTTTGTATTCAAATAAAGAGCAATAATTAATTCCGAAAACGTTGAAAACAAAGCAAAATTTGAGTATACAAATTAACTAAATGTACATACGTAGTTGTGTGTGCAAATATTTTTTGGTTACTTTAAATAATAAGAATCCACATAACTACACATAATATTGTATGTGCATATGGGGGTGTACAGTCGACCAAAAATTACTATATAAATTTTATAATTTGTGGCTACAGAATTCCAAAAAATTTCTCAATCGAAACTAATAAAATTGAATTTTTAATTACCCCAAGAATTTAATATGTTTGCGGCGGATATTAGTTGGGTGAGCATACGAATTGGAAGATTAAAAATTTTAATTGGTTTTAATTAAATATAATTCCAGTCAATGGCGCCCGGTGGTAGTTTTCTTATATATACAATAGATATATTCTGTATAATTATAATACATAAAACTACAAGAACTCAATCGATAAAACGTATGCAGTTTTTGTACATGATATAAAAAGGGTCAATGAAATATGTGTTATTCAATTGAATTTAATCTACGAAATATTTTCTATAAAACATAAAACTTATGTTATGTAATATACTTTATTCTTTGGTTTGGAAATTATGATAGACGTGACTACATAAATCATAGCGATAATTTTCGTTTATTTCGCTGTTTTTGATTCTAATAATGCCATTTAATGCTTGTATAATGTATTTTGTAAAGTAGTTGTCTGACTAGTTAGTTGTTATACACACAAACATATACTGAAATTGGGCGGTATTAAATAATCAACATGAATTGTTGTGTATATGAGCTTGTTTTTATACGATATACTTTCGAAATTTAGATGAGCATAACGTTATTCTAATAAATGAAATTCCTTGTACAATTCATTTGATATGGCAAGATGACTTTCTCTATCAAAAATACAATGTTTAAGTGTTCTATTATATTTATATATACATATATACATGCATAGTTTGATTGGTTGTATGCATTTTATTTTAAATTTAGTTGGGATTTAAAGCTGCCTAATGACCTTTTCATAAACACATATACATGTGTAGGAGATAAGGGGAAAGTTAAAGTAATAAATTGAATAAAATGTACAAAACTTTTTCTAACAATAATCTATTGCGATCAAACAAATATAATTTCACTAGGAATTACAGAAACCTCAAACACAAGCATTTAACTCTACTAGTATAAATTATACTGTCACAATTTTGTTTACAATTTTCGAAAAAGGATGTGCAGTTTTCATCGATTTTAGAAAATATATAAAAAGACAGAATTAGTTACAAATAATCAACATAACGTTGTAGTCTTTAATTATTTACACTCAATAAATTTTGATTTTCTACTATGAGACTTGCTTCATAAACTTGCTTATTCAGAATTAATTATCTGAGAGCATCCTTCCTAAACTGTGTCTTCCAGTCATTCTGATCTACCTTATTTTATTCTGAACATAACATACTGGTGAGCTACTAACTTTCCAGGTTTCACGCAAAGATGGTGCTAGCGACACATGTAGTAGTAATTTATGCCAGATGTTGTGTTTTATATATAGCGTAGACAGTTATTAACGATAGCCAGTTGTAAATCGAAACACATAAATATTTTTTCTAAGAATGCCAATGACGAAAAATACAGCTGAAAAAGTCATTTACTTGATGACGTCTACGGCAAACATACACCATCAAAAACTACACCGAGCTGCAAGCGTTATTCTTTGAAGATGATACTTAAGTTCAAGATCAACTTGCGGAGACATTAAACATGACGCCCAGGTATCACAAATGTATTGGCTCTTCGATTTCCTATTTGTTTTTCAGTCATTGCATGTAACTGAAAACATATAGGAAATCGAACAGCATCTTCGATTTTCCTGTAGCTAATTGTTACGGAAGATGACAAGAGGATGTTTTAACATCCACAGCACGACCAAATCACTCGTAAAGAAGAAAATGCTCTGCGTTTGGTGTGGAACCAGAAATGAACACTACCAACAACAACTCATCAACCTGAACATTGCTCGAAAAACGATCAGAATAGAACACGAGACCCGAACGAGTGATGTTGCAGCATCACAAATTTTCATGTCATCTGTCCACGATACCATCAAAACGCTACCCCACCCGCCTTATTCGCCAGATCTGACTTTCTCGGATTATCACTTGTTCCGTTCGATCCGTTCTATTTTTCAATATTATCCGGATAAAGATTAAGTTTAGTTGCATATTTCGATAGGGTTGCACATTTTGATAGGACGAATTTTGGTAGATTAGGTATCTTGGGAACAAATATAAATTTATTTGTGTGAAAAAGCTTTTTTGAATTTACATGACAGTTGACTTCGAACTTCGTTCATCGACACCACCATAGACTGAGTAGAATTTTCCTTAGATAGATATACGAAAAACTTCAATTTCAGTTGACAACGAAATAAAATAATAATAAACTAATTGACAAGCTAAAATAACACACTTTAATACTTTCCTAGTATAGTGTCTCAGTGTTATGTAAAATCGACATCGTTTAACTTTACAATCAGACACCAAATTAGTAAATGTTATTTTATTTACCGGAAACTATATATTAAGTAATTGATTTGTAAATACCATAAGGTAACAATATCCGCTTTGGGTTTGTTTAAATGTTTGGTATGTAGACAATAACTAGAGGAAACCACAGTCAAATAAAGGTTTTCTAGTTCAACAAAATATGATTTATAGAAAATCTCTTCAATTCTATAAATTCGTAATTGATAAAACATAAAATTGTTTATACGATTGGTAATGCAATTTCATAGAAAAAAGAATTTCCAAATCTACAATATTCGACAGAACTTCTAAATACAGTAGATTTTCAAAGCGAGATATTTCTTAACTAACCATACCACACAAAACTAATTTATTAAAATAAGTTTATATAAAGTGCTCGATCAAAACTAACAACGATAGATAAATGACCTCTCATTAATCTTAGCGGTAAAAATTATTATCTATTATTATTTTGAAAGTATAACAAGAATTTTATTTCATCTTTGATTGCGTGACATTCAATAGAGAAATAAAACTAAATATTTCATAATTTCTTTTGAAAATAAATTTGAAAGATGAATCAAAACGTACATATATCGCGTTTTAATATTGAAAACAAAAACGAACTGCCACTTATAAACTATAGCATTTCAAGAAGACAAGTAATATTTACCCCTAATTCGTCACGAAAGTTTCATATCTCATATGTATTTAATTTTGTTCAACAATTCAGGTCAGTCATACGGTCGCCTTTGAACTACACCCATTCTATATAAATTTTAATTATTTTAAAAAGTTCTTGTATATAAATAAATAGTTTTGTGTGCACGTCGTTATTATCGTTGGTTTAAATCAAATATGTATCTAGAAACCCTTCCTTTGGTATATAATATAATCCAGAAGTATATACAAACTATAAATAAGTATATAGTTACATATAATTATATATTGTTATACCATAAAATTATGGTATATCGTTAAACGGTTTATCCGTTCTGAATTTATCTTATTAGTGTATTCTTATATTATAATCAATCTTGTTATTGTCTTACGCGAATAGTTTTAAAATAACCACAAACATACATATTAAATTGCATTTTCCCTTAACAAATATAAAGCACGATTATGAACAATAACAAAACCTGTAATCCTTTTTTGTACACTTTCGGTGAACTATATATACTTAATTTATTTAAGTAATACTTACATGTATTGTGTAAATGTTAAGATATTTACACAAACGCTTCTGTTTTTATTGTAATAAAGTGACTCATTGCATATATCATATCCGGTCTAGCCTTGTTGTCACTATGCTGCTATATAAATATTTAATTTGTTGGTTTGCTAATTTATATTAGAAAACATTAAACTTTTTAGATATTCTTGTCGGTATATTGATACGAGGGCGGAGTGAGAAATCTGGTAAAATTGCAACATATTGTGCTACAATCGCAAATCCCAGATGTCATGTGTCACTAGACCAAATTAAAATTTTCAGGCAGATCCGTCATTTAGTTCAGTGTTGATAGCCATTGAAAACAGACAGACCATTGTTGTTTTGCAAACATGGAAAAAAGTGAATTTTATGTTAATTAAACATTATTGCGTGAAAACACCATTACACAAAACAAAACGAAGCTTGATCAATATAATGAGAACTCTTCACTATCAATTAAAATATTCACAAGTGGATTACTGATTTTTGTTGTGGTCGCACAACTGATGCCAAACGTGCAGGACGCCCAAATGAAGTCACCACACCAAAAATGATTGACAACATCCATGATACGGTATTAGAAGACCGCAGAGTGAAAGTGCGCGAGATAGCACAATAGTAGACACCTGAAATGAACTCATGCACAATATATTACACGAACCTTTAAATATGAAAAAGCTATTCATGCGTTGGGTGCCGCTTATAATCAACCAAAAACATACATGTCTGACAACTTCAGAGGTAAGTTTGGCGTTGTTCAATCGAAATAAAAAGGAGTTTTAGCATCGTTTCATAATTGTGTATGAAACATGGATCTATCACTATACACCGGAGGCCAAGGAATAGTGGATTTCTAATGGCGAATCTGGATCAAAGAAAGTTATGGCGGATTTATCCGCCAACAAGGTCATGACCACAGTTTTCGATGACTTTAAAAGGGGGAGAACAATCAACTGCGAATATTTTTGCAACTCATTGGACCGTTTCAATGACGTTTTGAAAAAAAAAGATCGCATTTGGCGAAGAAAAAAGTTTTCTACCATCAAGACAATTCACGGGTACACAGGTGTGTAGTTGCCATGGCCAAAATCATGAATTACACTTCGAATTACTTTCGCATCCGCCATAATATCCAGATTTAGCCCCCTGAAATTAATTTCTGTTTCCGAACTTGAAGAAATGGCTCGACGGAAAGGGATTCGGATCTAATGAAGAGTTTATAAAAAACGCCTATTTTGAAGGACTGGAGAACTCGTATTATTCGCAAGGGATCGTAAAATTGTAAAAACGTTAAAAAATAATTTTTTTTGCCGAAAATATTATTCCTTATTTAATTTTTACCAAACTGCTCATTCCACCCTCGTATCCTCGATTCGTATGTACAAGAAAATAAAAGTATATAGTTTCACGGGGTGCCTGCAAGGCGATGTACGCAATTGATAGCTAATCGATATATGTATAAGTAATTGTTGTTGTTGATTTAATGAGTTTCCTGAAAAGTAAAAATGTTACCTACATTCCAGTATATTTTGTATATTTTAGATAAAAAACGTATCAAAACTAGATAACCTACATACTTTAGATAATATGTTATTTGTTTCGTATCTAAATAGGATAAAATAATTTCTTATGTATGATATGACATCCAATGACTCGACACACGTAACCTAAAAACAATTTGTGTTTTGAAGAACATGAAAATACTTTAAATAAAATGCGAATATATGAATAAAAATTAATTTGGTTTTGATTTCTTGAAAATTTTCCAAAAACACAAACGAGTGTGAATGACTTTATGGTCATGTAAATAAAATAATTAAATAAAATGATTTGTGTTGGAAATGTACCAGAATTTTTAATTTAGTGTTTTTCTAATGTGATAATACTAAAGTACAGTATGTTCATAGTTCACATTAAACTAGTTGTTTATAAAAGATAAATATTTCTTTCAATTAGCACACTATAATAATAAACATTTAAAGAGCGATAGACAATATACAATCTAAAGTTCACTTCTTAAATATTTTTTTTATTTGCATGTCATATTTTTTAAATAATTATAACAATAACAAAAATAAATTGGATATCTTATCAAAATTAAATTTAAACAATATTTCGTGTTCTATTGAAATAGCTCTAAAATTGCTTACTGGATAAATAACCTTATCGCTGAGACGAAATTTTTTGTCAACAATCTGATTATTTTGAATGATGGAACAATCACACAAAAGTTTCCAATCTCGCTATATTAATGTGTCACATTATAGGATATTAAAACATCAGTTAAAAGTTGGTATATTTGTTTTTCACTACACTTGGATAGTTATAAACTTTTTTTATCAAAATCTTAAGACGGATTTTTACTTTTTCATCAAAATTAAATTGAAAATTCCTCTTTAATGTATTGTATACAAATTGTTTGTTCTTTTTAATTTAGTATTTTATTTTATATATAGTATTGTAAAATGTGATATAGGGACAGCTGCGTAGTGAAAAGGCTTCAGGCCAAATAAGACCTATACGAAAAATTAACGAGCTTAGACCCACCTATTCGATTCAAGGCAATTACCATCTCCAAAATAAAAAGTATTAGAGTCAATCGCTTTAAGAGCAGCCTGGTTGTAAAAGATACAGAGACGAAGAAATCTGCAATGTATCTCCTTTACATAGAGTGTCTACCAAGAGGGATAGATAATTTTAAACCGGCACCACCCAAATTACAGCATACTGATCGAAATTCATATTCAATACGAATGCAAAACGCTGAACCACAAGTACCCACTACAAAACATAAATAATCTTACCTTAACATATTTTTTTCAGCCTAGTTTTTAAAATAATGTTTACATATATCTCTAGGATCATTCCCCATCACATACTTCCATTAACGTTTTCCCAAATAGAATTTCAGTGAACCACTTAGATAAAACTAACGTTTTCGAAAAATGATAAAATCGATAGAAATTGACTAGCGAGACAATCTGTTTTGTATAGATAGTACCTATACTCAGTTGAACAAACAATACACTGACTCCAATTAAACGATTTCCTTTTATGGCTCTATATAGTTATTCTTATTAGTTATTCAATTACAACCTGCGATATAATTAAGACGATAAACAATAAGTGAATAAAATAAAACGCTAACATCATGTTTCGAGTATACCATCAATAAGGGCGATACATATTATAGTGCTATCCAATAATTATTATGAAGAAACCAGGCGGATTATGTCCCCTCTAAATTTCAGGTATATATCACACAATTTTCGTCTACATAATCGTTTTAATTACTCCGACATCGACAGCAAAAGTTTGCATTACTACCACAGCAAAGCTAACAATTCTTAATTAAATCGTTAAACGATGTTGGTGACCATTACCTAATATTTTGTTATGTGTCTAGTCTTTCTAAATGTTTTTTAAAGAATGTCTGGTATAAGTACATACTTATTTGCTATTTTGAGGTAGTGAGTGATTGTAAATTAAATCACTGTCTGGATTTTAACATAATTTGAATTGAATTCTGCCACTTGGTTTTACAAAAGATGGCTCGAAAGTAAATGGTCTAAACTTTGGGTTGGTTATTTCTGTTAAACGATCCAATTTGCGGGATGGTTTACTTCTTTACTTCAATTTGAAAAATTTACGACGTATTGAATGCATACGCCAAAATTATTCGAAGATGGGGAAAAGCAAATTTTAAAGATCGGTCACTTCAACTCTAAAAATGGAAAGTCACTTCAACTCTAATTAAGTGGGGCTACTCGATGTTATTTATTATGAGCCAACCCAACAAAAAACCATTAATGGAGAACTCTATGGAAACACTGAGGAAATGAAAGGTTCTATTCTTCTGATATTTTCGAAAAATGGGAAGTCCCATCTCACATCTGATTTTCAGTTATTCTGAGTAATGGCTCATGGACTGTCGTTTCAACACTTCACGAGTACATCAAGAGTCGTATCGAAGTGTTCTTCGACAGAAGATGAGCTTTTAAAACATGGCGCAAAAATGGAAAATTACTTTGAATAATTTATAACCTTATTACGAAATAGTCAAGTTTAGGAAAACCGATGGAAACTTATTTCTACTCCCAATACTAACATTGAATCGTTATACCTTTGGTTTACAACTGTCAAAACATAATTCTATCTTGATTTCTAAACGACAACTGATGCTTTGTCAATTCAAAATCGATAGTCATGTATTTATCGGGTGGTTTGGATTTATACAGTGCGTAGGTTATCTACGTAAACAGAGTATTAGGGGTACGTCTTCGATTTGATTGAGATAATTGTAAGAAACCACATTGTTAATAAATTTCATAACAGATTAGCACAAAATTACATTTTGTATAAGAATTTATTTAGGGAAGGTACCGGGTTCGAATCCTAATATGGGCAAAATATAAATGGGATTTCTCACTAATAATTCTAAGACCCTCTGTTGTAAAGCAGAACCCATTTTCGAGACGGGCATGGTTAACCCCTGATTACGTCTCTTTACAAACTGTATTTACCCAATCTAAAGCTGTTCACCGAATTATCAATAAAATCACATAAAACTGTACAATAATATAATTTATGATTTCTATCGCTTCGTATATAAAATATAATTAGAATTTTAAGTACTTCCTCTTTCAAAACAAAACGGTTTAAGTGGTTTTCATTCCTCTTAGAACGTACTAAAGAAAACAAATTAAACTGATGGTCTTCGAACATGCATCAGCACAAATCTGAATTACGATTCGCGTACTATGAATATAGTTTAATCCACTAAGAAAAAGATTTCAACTTAATTTTCCAGACGAGAAAACCTACCACAAATTTTCTTAACTTTCTGCCACTATTATTGACCTTTTTCTCGTTCTCGACAATTTTATATTTTGTATCACTAAGTAGTTACCCAAAATTATAAATAATTTATGCGCACAAAACATAAAAATTTTAAGTGTCGCCTATCTTTAATACATAATTAAATTTAATATTCTTTTAAATATGCGTAATAAAATTTGTTCAAGTACTTAAACTCATCTTGTATCAATAACCACCATTAATACAACAAAAAGAAAAACAAGAATCGTTGCACTCGGAACATGATAAGGGGACACACATTAAAAATGGATATATAAAATCTAAAAAGCTTTGACTTACCGTTATAATTTAATTGAATGATGTAATCCTTTTATAATTAAACAGATTTATATTAGTTTTTGATACACTAATAATTTACGAATTATTTAATTTATAATTCACAACTCATAAAACAATTTTTTCACTCAGATAAATAAAAAACAAAAGAACACAAAAGAGACAAAACTGTTTTGTATTTTTGTTAAATAGCTAGTTGGCCGTTTTTATCTATTTATCCTTTTAAATTTTGGAATTAGTTCAAGTTATTTTGTAAATCACAATTTTGTATAATCTCGAATATTACCTATATATTCTTTAAAATTAATTTTTACTTTACTTTATGTTATAACAAAAAAACGCGCACGCACTCTTCCCAAATTTAAAATACAAAAGAATAAAATATAATAAAATTAAATATGGCGAGTAGCTAATGAAAAAACACTGAATAAATTGAAAAGAAAGAAAAAATATTCAACTTTTCTCAATTTATCCACCCCACCCTGTATTTTGGTACCAAAATGCACGGGATAAATTTTTCTTGTTGTTTTTTTTATATATACATACGTTTTGTATGTATGGGTGTTAATATTAAAGACGAAAAATACAACAAAGCAAATCGTTATGTGCCGGTTTTTAGTAACGACGCTTCAATAGTGCCAACCAACTAAAAATTAATTTCGATACTAAATAAAATGATTTCAAAAAATATCAATAAAAACGATTACAAAATATAATAACTATAACATATTATAATGTAATTATATATATTTTACCAGTTTATATGTACTTTGTTCATGAAATGATCAATTTTATATCATCTTTTACGATTTTTGTATTTCATTAGAGTATAATCTGGTAAGACTATATAAAAATCAAAATTTTTAATTTTTTGGGTGGGTTAGTTTTTTATAAGATATAAAAACTATAATGCTTTATAATTATACTCTATTATCGCTTACTTCCCTATGGTTCATTTCCAACCATCAATTAAATCTGAAAATTAGATAACATTATAGTTTGTTTCCATTTTTCAAATAGACAATTTTAGTACTCATGAGTTCGGTTTCTCAATTCTAACCGTTTTGAAATGCTAGCACTTTTTTATCTAATAAGAATAATCGTTTTCATGTTGAAAACCTGCATTTAGTTAGGTTCTTGTCTTTACTATGGTCGATTGGAACTCTTAAAAATGGTTGATATGAGAAAAACATAACCTATATTATATTGTGCTTGTGTAGTCTGGCAAAACTGTAGTAACAATTTCTGTTGAAATACAGAAATTGCTCTTAAAGTTTTGCGTTTTTCTCTAACTTTCCTTATCGAAAAGTTAAAGTTAGAGAAATGTATACTTAGTCATTTTAGTCATAATTCTTCGGTTATCGTACTTGCTTCAGCATTCGGAAGTGAGGTGGCTTCTGAGAATTTAGTAAGATCGTCCTGGGATTTAAGCCCCGATTCCCTTAGTCGTGTCACTTAATTCGTCGCGACAGTTGTCGTGTCACTTCTTCTATAAATTTGTATGCTAGTCGATTGAAGTGACCTGTGGCCCTATTCTGGTTTTCCCAGGGAATTGGGAATTTTTGACGTTTTTATAACAGTTGGGAATTATTTTTTCCAAAAGTGTATTCTGGCTATTGGGAAAAATATTTCGTTTGGAAAAAATAATTCCCAATTATAACAGTTTTGACGTTTATTTTTCCCTATTAAAATTGTTGGGAATTCATAATACTAGAGTATAAATTTAAAATTTTTTTATTATCTCTTAAAAGCAAAAACATCTATTTTTTTTAAATTTCTTCTTATCTGCCCTAAAATATAAATAAATTAGCTCAGTCATAAATACTAATAATCATAATAAATAGTGAATGTAGAAAAAAATTCCGATCCTAAAAAATGTTTAATTGTTATTCAAAAGCGAAAACACATATTTTTTTTTAAATTTGTTATTCATCCGTCAATATTTAAATCATATTCAAACATAATAACAGCGCACCATGAAAAAACTATGAAAAAGGTACTCTAGTGGCGAACATTTAAAACTATGTGATTCACAGAGGGAAAATAATTCCCCGCACGCCAGAATACACTTTTGGGAATTGGGGAATAAAATATTGGGAATTATTATAATTGGGAATTGGGAATTTTTTTTCCCAATTCCCAGGGAAAACCAGAATAGGTCCACTGATGCAACAAATGTGAATCGCTGAATTAATCAAGGAATACTAATAATTTCAACTGAATATGTCGACTGAAATTTTCACGCGCCTATAAATGTCGTTCCAAGTGACAAGAAATTCTTTTCTGTCTCTAATTTTTTTCGTTCCAAGTGACAAGAAATTTGTCTGTCGCTACAAGTGACAAGTGACACGACTAAGGGAATCGGGATGTTAAGTATGCATTTATTGGTATAATTAACTGGTATGAGTGGTCCGTCTATATCCAGAATAACTTTTTCAAAAGGTTTTGTTTCCGTAGAAGTGATTACCTCATGGGCATATAAACAAATAAGAATTCATGGGCATGTATTCTTTCTTGTAAAGTTTTCAATGTCGTTTTAAATTCCATTCCAGTAATAGCGTTTTCGAAAGTACGATGAAATCATTGGTGATTCAACGGAGTCGAATGAAACTCTAAGATTTTTTTTTACTGTGTTTTGTCTAGAATTTCTCAGATTTCAGTAACGGTTGCTCTATTTTCTATAGTTGAGTTGGCAACTTTACGACATATGCAGTCCCTAATCCCTATAAGCGTTTATTCTTCGGGTTGATAGCTAAAACTTTACTTTCTACTAGCTGTAGTTCCTTTCAGCTTTACTAAGTATTCGGCTGGAATACAAACTTGGTTTATCTTTTGCAATTTCACTATGTGATAATACAGCACCTAGCGCTTTACAACCAATATTGGTGGTACGGAGGAGTTAAGTTTTGAAATCTGGATATTGTAGAAAGGATTCTTCTCCCTTTAGCCATGTAAGTGATTCTTCACATTTTGAATTCCTTTTGAATTAAACAATTTTAAGGAGCAAATTATTTATTGGTACGTGATGCTCGAAGAAGTAAGGAATTAAACGTCGGTAATAGTTAGTCAGGCCCAGAAAGGATCGAACAGTTTTTTTAGTGGTAGACCTAGGAAAACATCGCACTGTTTGAACTTTAGTGGGATCTGGTTTGGTTCCTAGATACATTATTTCACATCCCAGAAAATGACTATTTTCCTGTTTAACCTTCAAATGAGAATCATTCAAGCGGGTAAATACCTCCGTAAATTTTCGGTTATGATTACTCGACGATATCATCTTTATACACGAAACATTACAATCCTTCCTATCCAGTTAGTATATGATTCATCATATACTAACTGGATAACTAGGAATGAAATGGTTTTTCTTGTCTTTAGGGCACATCTTGATTTATTGCCTTAGTACTTCAGATGATGAGACAAAGTAACCTCGATATTTACCTAATTTTACTCGGACTAATGTTTCAGTTCGTACCGGAATTGTAGCAGTTCAATTTACACTTGAATAATATATCGTGGGTAGAGTAATTTCATTAGACGAACTCTGACTTTGAATTCGATCTAAATTAACGCTGTAGTCAATATTTGTTTTATATATACTGAAAATTTTTTACCCAGTATTCCATGCGATAGTAATTGATATACATCGGATAAAACATGCAAAAAGTGTTTACCTGTTATTGTTTCCTTAACCGATGATTTGTGACTTACATATAATAACAAATTAAACAATTATAGATAAATGAAAAAGACATGTGATTAAATATGAACACCGCTATCTACTGTAAGAATCTTACGTTAAGTACAGTTGAAACGTAAAAATTTGATTGGTTTAAAATTCTAACGGTTTTTATAAGTTACTATGGTTAATGAACTAACCATAAACAACGAATATAATTTATTACGTTTTTCGACGTTTCTTAAGATTCTTACAATAGATAGCAGTTTTTGGTGTTGATTTTTAATAAAATTTATTTTAACATATCTTCGGTGATTTTATTTCATATCTTTTTAATTTTGTTAAAGTTTGTACGTAAAAAACGCATCAATAAGTTAACAAATAATATATGAACGAAATTTCGTTAAATTGTTTACGTTACTTTAAGTTATCATGCGCCAATAAACGAGAAGGAACAAATTCGAGTTTTTAATTTTTCTTAAGTTACGTTTATAATTTTTTTATTAAAGTGGTAACTTTACGAATATTGAGTGCGTACTAACTTCACGTAACGTAAAAAATTTAACGAAATTTAATTAATTTATGATATGTGTGAAATAAAAAAACTAAAGAGAAATGAAAAAAATAAACAAAAAATATGTTAAAATTTATTTTATTAAATATGAACACCAAAAATTGCTATGTATTGAAAGAATCTTATCAATAGTATAGTTGAAACGTCAAAAAAAGTAAAAACGAGACTCGTTAAAAAAATTAAAAATTAATAAAAATTTTACGCTCCTAACTGTAATACGAAATGTCAAATAGTAAAGTTGCATCGCATCATGATTTTGTAAGCGATCGCGTGTTGATTACAACAAAATAGCTACCGTTTTAGAATATTTATCAAAAAGGTAGAGGAAAGAATTTAGTTGGTTAAAATTTAAATATTTCGTTAATTGCTAGTAGTGCCATCTAACATCCATTTGAATATTACCGCGAAAACGAATATTTTAGTACACGTTTGGTATAATAACCGAATAAATTCATCTGTAAAATAACCATCACTTCCCCTTTTCAAATTTATGTCACTTTTTCTAACCTAACACTGCAATGTTGTTTCAATCAAAAACAGTCTAATTTTTATTGTTATGGTTAAAGCAAAATATTGATATTTTTTTTATTCGTTTCAATAAAATTAAAAATTTAACAAAAGATGTATTAAAATTAACTTCAAATTTTATCATTTATATCTAGAATTAAAATATTTAATAGAATTTTCTAGTACAGTGAATTTATTGTGTAATAAGCTGATAAAATGTGGGCTACTATCGATTACCTCAAAAGTCCCGAATTAGTGGTGAAAACTCAAAAATTTTTTGGTGTTAAATATCTAACAGATCTCACGTCGAGCAATAATGATTTACCAATAAAATCGAATGGGATTAAAAATGGGCCAAGCAATAGTGTCAAATGTCACAAACGGAATGAAAGTGATAATTCAGATAAATCATCGGACTATGGTGGTGGTAATACTTCGGAATATTCTGAATTTGAATGTGACGATAGTAATTATACAAAATCGTTGGAAAAATATCAGGTTACCAATAAATTTTGGTATTATCTGTTTGTGATTGGAACAGCACTCGGTGATGAGATTTTCTATGCAACATTTATTCCATTCTGGTTTTGGAATATCGATGGTGCGGTCGGACGACGAGTTGTATTCGTATGGTCATCAATTATGTATGTTGGTAAGTATTCGATATGTGCGACAAACTTTCGAAATTTTATGTTACATTCATTGTCATTCATATATACCTACATATTCGATTTATGTAATATTAGAAATTGTTTGTGGGTTTCGAGTATTAGCATTTGGATAGCGATAAGAGATAGCCGAATATGGGTTATCAATTGGCTATATAACGCAACGTTTTTTGCAATTAATTAAAAGGGTGATACATAAATTAAAATATTAAATGATTCGTCTGTACTAATACTTATTTATGAATCATCCTATAATACATTAGAAATCTTATCTTTCGTCCAAACAAAAATATATTTCCTATATTACGTTAAGTCCATAAGTCACATTAATAAACCATTGAAATATATTTGATTAATAGAAATATTAGTCATTTCTACTTTTTGGATCTATCTATTTTTATCAAGGCCAAGGCTTTAAAGATATAATTAGATGGCCACGACCTGGACCACCAGTCGTACGACTACAGAAGAAATGGGCACTGGAATACGGTATGCCATCCACCCATGCCATGGTAGCTGTGTCAATACCGTTTTCTGTTCTTATTTACACAATGAATAGGTAATTATATCATTCGACTTTTATCAGTGTCTCGTAATTATCTATACAAGTATTTTACAGATATCAATATAACGTTGCTTATGGACTATGTATCTCGATCGCTTGGTGCTCGGTGATATGCCTAAGTCGATTGTATCTAGGAATGCATAGTGTTCTGGTAAGTCTTATCAATTTATCAATAAACTACAAACGGTTTGGTTGTAATTATTTCAAACACGTCATGATGTAGTGTAAACGATAAACATTGCCGGTTAAAAGTTAATTATAGGAATGAATATAGAATATGTAATGTAAAATTGGAATCAATATGATCTGATAAATTCGAAGGTTTTAATTTAAATTGCAAATGTGTATCATCACTATGTTCAACTTTACTCTTAGTTATGCAAATCTTGAAAATTCCACGACCACTCGAAATTATAATATTTTATAATCTAATTTTATTTTTCGTTTCAGGACATAATAGCTGGACTATTATTAACAATTCTGCTTATGATACCCCTAATACCGATTGTTGATTACTTAGACAGATTAATTTTAGAGAGTTGGTGTTCACCGATATTTGTCATAACAATATCAATTCTATTAATCATATACTATCCCGATTCTGATAAATGGACACCGACTCGCGGTGATACTACTTTAACTGTATCGGTTACAGCTGGCATACAAATAGGAGCATGGGTAAACTATCAATTAGGCAATGTTATACCACCAACAGCGCCGCCACCATACGAAATAATATGGCCATCCCATGTTATGCTTGGTTGCCTAATTTTACGTACAGTATTAGGCTTGTGTTGTATTGTTGCAACTCGTGCAATTGGCAAATCATTGTCATATGCATTTATAAGTGCGTTATTAGGCCGAGATAAAAATGAGCTTAGAAATTCAGAAAATAGTCTAGAAAATAAGGATAAAACAATTGTTGAGCTAAGTTATAAGTATTTTACATGCGGTATGATCGGGTTTTGTACACAATATTTATTACCCAATGTATTTAAGATGCTAGGAATTGGAAGACCAGATTTTTATACAGAATTTTAGAAGTATTCTAAATACGAGATACATTTACATTACACACACACACACACATACTCACAATTTATATAATTTTACAGCATAAAGCATTAATTTAATTTAATTAAAGCATTAATTTAATTTTAACAAAGATCTCATTTGATTTTAGTAGATTTGTAGCCACGTAATGATTTTATCACGTTGAGCATGCACAAAATAAAATAATATGAATCTTCAAACTATATATCCAGACGTTGTGTCCGTAGCGAAGCGTGCTAAAATCATAAAATGCATAGAGAAATTACTAGTCTTAATATAATTATTTGTAGTAATATTATGAAAAAAGGTGTAAATACAGCATAAACTAAAGTAAACATATCGAAGCCACTACATATAAAGTCTTATTTGTGCAATTTATTTTTAAACAAATCTTGTTTCCCAACACACGTCTAATTTAAAATAAAAGTTAACTAAAAATCCTAAAATTGTTATGATTAATTCAGTTCAATTACTAAATCAACTAGACATATTTATACTAATTAAAATACAAAAGCAATACACTTTAACCTACAAATTATTGAAACGTTATTCAATTAGAATCTTGTTAAAACCTACTTCCAGCTTTAAAGATCAAATATAACTACATACATATGGTAAAATATATAAAAATTCCAATACAAAAATATATGATTTGTAGCAAATTGTTGATTAATTAATTTTAAATAATTTATATTAAATAATAAAAATTAAAACAAATAAATAAATAATTATTTTTAATTAAATTCAAGTTTTATTTATATGATATAGGCATAAAATATGCTAGTCGCTTACTGGTTCAGTGGATAGTCGTAGATCGTATTAGCATGTCCATACTGTTCGTACTTTACATCCACATATATTCAACAGGTTTTTCATCTAAAATGATCTTTAGAGAAGGAGCTCATTTTCCTCTTTATGAGTTCGTGTATAAATTGTCGAAATAGCAGAACTTCATCCTTCAAGAGTCACTGGAACCGTTTTTCTTTGATAACCAACAGGAAAATGCCCTTACAACGAATAGGGAACATTATCGTAATATGACTGATCACTGGTTTTCGAAACCAAGTATCTAGGATCTCTCATTATATTGTCAAGGTTCGCCTTGCCACTGGTAATCGGGCTTTAAATCCTCTACATCTACTTCTCAAATCAAAATATCTTGACAATACGGATAAGCTGAAGAGCTTATCCGTATTGTCAAGATATTTTCCCCGAACGTGCTAGTTTGTCACAGCACATGCTAGCTGTGGCCAGGCCAAGATAATGCTATGTTCCATCACAGGCATCTTAGTAACTCATTGACAAATCAGGCATCAATTATTTATCAATTTTTATAAATTGCTTCAAATTTGAAAGAATGCAAGCAAAAACCTCTTAAGAATGAAGACCTCAGTTTGAGGACAGCTTATTCACAATAGGGTTAACATCATAACTCAGAACATATATCAGACCATAGTGGTTAAAATCAGTTTTATTATATACCATCATGACTACCCATCCATAGGACCCTGTTAGTGGGGGCATCTATATTTCGTAAATATTTCAAACGATATATATCGCTACACAATGGAGATCACCTAGAAAATCTTGCAGTTGGATTTCTCTTTGGACCACAGGTAAAAAAGGCTGTGTTCGACTTTCAAGCATCGTTTGGATATAAGATTAGTCAATCTGTCAATTGTCTCTGTACATGCGCCAGCTCATGTAAGTCATCCCCAGGTAGGATAAGGACTCATTTTACAATAATTTGGATAATATGCGATGTATTCTATGCATGAGCACGACGTAAGATTGTTAAATTGCTAGAGGTGGCAGAAATCAGACAAAATTTGAATAATATAGGTCAATACTCCCGACACGAAACTGCGAGCGAAAATGGGAAAAGAATGCTGTACTTTGTGATCACTTATGATCTCAAAGTGGCAAGTACATTCTTTCCACACAAAAACAGCCATTTGGATACATGAACACATCCACTTAAAAATCCCAAAGCTTAATTGACCATGTGTTAATTTCAAAAGAACGAGCTCGGATTGTCCACGATGGGAGACCGTATCGATCTTCAATAACTTTTGTAGGCAGTGACCATTATCTGGTTATTGCAAAGCTACGATGGAAATTTTCATACAAGTCAGCAAAGGAGGACAGAGGAATACCCTACACGATTCTCCTGGGAAGGTCTGATACATGAAGAAACGCAACGAAACTATCAAGATCTTGTCAGCAATAGCATTTTACCATCTAACTTATTCTGGTAATTCCCGGGGAAAACAGTATTGGAGAATAATTTTATATGTAATTAGAGTTTAAATTTTTTTTTTCTGGCATACTGAGGTAAAAAGCTAGTGTTAAATTGGGAATAATTTTTCCTTTCAATTTTGGTATGGAAAAATTATTCCCAATTTATAAATATTTACATCGAAACTTTTTCGTCAGTAGGCCGGAAAAAATATATTTGAACAGAAATTTCATATAAAATCTTTCCCCAATTCCCTATTCCCCAATTTCTCGTGGAATTACCAGAATAGGGCCACTGGAAAGTATTCAAAACCTCGGTTGTCGATGCCGCGCACTCTTGGTTTAGTGAAAACTAAGCTCAAAAATGATTGGTTTGATTAGGAGTATCATTTTACTATTGAGCAACGAAATATAGCTCTCAATGAAGCGCAAACTCGATTTACAATCGCAAGGAGAAATAAAGCATTCTTATTAGGAAGACAGCAAAGCGAATTTATAGACAGGAAAAGCGCGAATGATGGAAGGCTATGGTCTTAATACTACAACAACTCAGCAAAGAGCGCAATTCGCGTGGTTTCTTTAAAGAAGTCACCGGATTACACATTACCTTAAGATCTTGGTCAACTGCCATTCGGGACCAGGATGATATTCGGAACGTCGATGCGGTTTTCGATACATGACGTAAACATTTTTCTGCCCTACTTAATGTTTCACATGTATCACCTGGAGTTAATTGCATTAATTCAAACCTCTTGAAATTCAGAGGGCTAACTTTTTCGAACGGAAGATGCTCTGTCGCCGATACTTTTTAACCTCATGTTGGATAACATCCTTCGTAAAAGTGCAACCACTCAAGGCAATATCTTATTTCAACAATCAAGTTGTTGCATATGAAGATTTCATTTGTGTGATTGGATTAAATGGGAACGGATTGAAGAGATTTGAGTATCTTGGATCTTATTACTTACGGATAAGCTTAAATTGTACTGAGTGTTGACCAGACCCGTTGTTTTGTATATGAGAGATATGAACCATAACGGATAAGTACGTAATAGGGCTTCCATCATTCGAAAGAAATCTTATGCGTATCAAATAACCCAAATCGCGACATTAATGTCACAGAGTTCTTTTCAATCATATATCAGGAATTTAATGCAAATTCCTAACATCGTGCATGAAATCAAAGAATAGCTAGTATGCTGGCTCGGTTAATTTCGTACCGAATGATACAGCGTTGTTGAAAGAGACATTCGTTTTTTGGTAGGCGAAGTGACCGGCGTAGAACGCAACCAGACATCTTCTAATTGTTTACAACGGTAAGAGCTGACTCGTGGTCGAAACCGATGGACTAAGATCGGTTGATACAATTTGTTATGGACAGTTTGGTCTGTAAAAAGCGTTAAAAAATTAGTTTTGCTAGTGGACTCGATTAGTTGAACATTTTTTTGATTGGTATGATAACAAATAGTCTAGCACTAATAACAATATAGTTTGATGAAGTGCATTATCTTGAGATTAATAAAATAATTTCAGATAAACAATGTGGCTTCCGCGAAAGCCGCTCCACAACCAACCTTTTGACGTATGTTACAAAGGCTTTTGACAAGGTTTGGCATGAGAATCTCGTTTGTAAACTTGTGGCATACGGCTTAGATTCGATGAACATCAAGTGGATAAAAAGCTTTCTTAAAAACCGAAAGATCAACGTTGTGCAACAATTTAAAATGGAATGAACACATTATCGCATTGGCCAAATCAGCTTCACGTAAACTCGGGTTCCTCAATAGATGCAGACGGTTTTTTAAATCGCATCAGGTTCTCCAGATGTATAAAACCTTTATCAGATAGTGTATAGAATATTGCTGCCAGGTTTGGGGTGGAGTATATGGCACTGCTGTTCAGTTGCTGAATAGAGTTCAGCGACGTGCCATCCGAATAATACGAAACTCCAGACACAAAAGATCTAGACAGCCTACAACAGCGCAGAGATGTTGCAGATCTCGGTGTTCTATAGATTAATAAATGGTAACTGTTCTGCAGAATTAAAGGAGAAGTACCACCATTAGTTACGCCGGGGAGAGTAACACTAGGAACGTTTAATGCGCATAGGTTTACGGTGAAGCTGCCGAAATCTCGAACTGAAGATCAAAGCGCGAATTTCTTCATCGAACATCTAAGAAGTGAATTCGTTGGTCAGTTTTCAGTTTCCGTTGAAATATAAAATGCACAAGTTTAATGCAGCTATCAACCTTTACTTGAAGGATCGCGCGTTGGGCAGAATCAGGTTTGTATAACGTTGAGAAATTACTTCTGGATTTGACGTTAATTGGATTCGAGTTTTGTTACATCTTGAATTACTTAAGCCTGGTTTACATTCAATGAATTTTATAGATGCAAACAATTAAACTAGGATAGGCTAATTGAAAGGCTTGTGTGTAACAATAAAATTTAAAATATTTTTTTCTCGTCGTTTTGTCTTTTTTGTACACAGACAATTGAATTGCGCTATCTCGTTACATTTGTCTGCAATGCAAACTGGACAATAACCGTAGCAGATCTGATGTTTTTAGTTAGGTTCGGCTTTTATAATTAAAATAATTATCTCAGTTTCTTGTTAATAATACAAGTTAAAGTATTTATATTTATAAAACATTATGTATTTTAAGATTTTACAAATAATTATTAATAATTTCACGTTTTTAAAACGACTTAAGTATAATACGATTTATGTATTTTAATTTTACACAAAAATAATTACATAATTAATAAAGTACATTTAATTATTTTTATAATATTCATTTAAGTACAAACTAAATTATATAAACGTAAAAAACATGCTTATCATGTTTCAATAATAGGCACTGTAATTACTTATTTATTTAAGAAAATAAATTTTCTTTGTACAAATTATCAGTATTTTTTATTAAATATCCTAAAATGATTTTTGATTTATTTTAAATTCACTTTGATTCTGTATATTATTATATGATAGAAAAAGTATAGAGAAGAAAATAGAAAAGAATTAAATTAGTTTTGTAATTTAGTAAGATATCTCTTTGATTTCAAAATCGGGATATCATAATTATGTTAAAGCAAATAAAATAATTTTAATTATGAAAGTAATGCAAATCCTATAATTATTCTAGCTTAAAAAACAATGAATTGTAAAATAACCCGTAAATATAATTATATTTATATATTACATACGAATGTGAAGGCAGTTATTTCAATCAGGTTTTACAATCAAACTAAAATGAGTTACTATTCATGAGATTCTCACATTTCAATAGTAACAAATAGCTAAATGGACATTATTATATAAAAATTATTTTTATCATTAAACGATAATACCAAAGACAAACAAATATTAAGTAAGAATTTATATCACTTATGTTCGATAGTACATACATTAATTTCATAATTTTTTAACATTACACTTTGTTGCATTTAGTGTTTGTTACTAATCAAAATTAAATTAACACAAAAACAATACAAAACAATATTATGTATTAATAAGGCCATACACAATTAAATAATATTAATGAAAAACAAATATAAAAATTAATCAATTTCAAAAAAAATTATATGATAGTAAAAAAACAATTTCATTAAAAAATTACACAAGTCCCGCATCCTTCGCCATGCCATGGAATATTGATTTTTTATTTTGTAATAAACTTTGTGGTGATGCAAATTCCACAGCCTCTCCTTTGTCCAACACAAGAACCTTATCTGAATCCATGATGGTATTTAAACGATGCGCGATTGTGAGGACAGTACACTCTCGGAATTCAGTTCGGATTGTTTTCTGTAATTAAAAATTTGGTTGAATTTTATGATTCGATTGGAATTTATATAAATATTTAACCTGAATTAAGTCGTCTGTTTCTAAATCAACAGCAGCTGTTGCTTCGTCCAAAATCAACACTTTTGTTTTTCGTAGCAGAGCACGAGCTAAACAAATCAATTGTCTTTGGCCAACCGATAGATTTTCACCACCTTCTGTAACTTCGTGGTTCAAACCAGCCGATAATCCTTTGACAAATGCTTTTAAGTGAGCATGCTCAAGTGCTCGCCATACATCATCATCATTGTATTTATTAAATGGATCAAGATTAATACGTAATGTACCAGAGAACAGTACCGGATCTTGTGGTATAATCGTCAATCGAGAACGTAAATCGTGTAGTCCTAGTTTCGAAATATCTTGACCATCGATTAATATTTGTCCACCAGCTGCTTCAATAATCCGAAATAGGGATAGTGTAAGACTAGATTTTCCAGCTCCAGTTCGTCCTACAATACCAACTTTTTCGCCACCATTTACAGTAAACGAAATACCACGCAACACTAAATCTAAACCTTCACGATAACGTACTTGATAGTCTTTGAATTCGACTCGTCCCATTTCGGGCCATTTAGCTGGCACGGTTACATTAGCCAATTGCCATGGTGCTTCTTGTTTTGTTTCTCCATACTCCTTTATACGTTCAACAGCAACAATATTTGTTTCAACATCGGATGTCATTCGCACTAACCAATTAAGAGTTTGTGTAATTTGAAGCGCATACGATACGGACAAACCGACTAAACCGGCATTCATTGTCGAACGACCCAATACCGCAAATAGGGCAGCAAATAAAATTATTAAATTACCAACCATTTCTAAACGAACAGCCAACCATCGATTAGCAATGATACTCGGAAAATAGCAAACTTGATTAAAATCAACTTTGTCTTCCGATTCTTGAACGAACCTAAAATTATAATTTTATTTAGTTATTGTTTGTCATTAAATTATGATATTGTAATAGTATAGACCTTTGTTGCACATGGTAAGCACGAATAGTTGTTGTTCCGGTTATACTTTCACCAAAGTGCGAATAAATTGGTGAGCGAGATACAGATTCCAAACGTTTCAACTGTCGCGATGTAGCAACATAAAAACGTTGCACAAAATAGTAAAGTATACCAATCGGAAGTATAACGACCATGAACCATGGCGATGAAATGCTAATAACTACAACTGTGGCTACAACCTATATAAATTGGTTTATTAATTGGTGTTATGGAAAATAAAAAAAATTATGTTAATAAAATTTTAAATATAAAAAAAGATAATTTTTTAACGACACAAATTGAGCTCTTGATTTACATACATTAAAATTATAATAAGAAATAGAAATATTCTATTTTGTTAATTACTATTTAAATATGTATCGAGATATATCAACAGAGTTGCTCTGTAAGACTATTTTATTTTATAATATACGAGTAATGATTTAATACAAATTTTCAAGCAAATTGAAATATGAGTAAAATTATATGATTTATGAATTATATTTTATAATATACGATGTATGTAATCCATAAGCTTGGCGATTTACTATTAATCGACCAATTTATTTACCTATAAAAAATTTGGGTATATATTATACCAAAGGAAGCATATTATATAAATTGTAATTATTTACCCATGATATGATAATGATTTTTTGGCATTATTTACATTGAAAATAGAATCCGAAACATGAGTAAATTTGTGCATCCAAAACCTACTTCCCACAAAAACACAGAACCCTGCCTTAATTTCTACTGACCTCAACAGCGCATATTATCCAATCGAGTAAAATTTCAGGTAATGTTGAATCAACAACATCAATATCTTTCGAAAATCGTGATATAATTCTACCAATTGGTGTTGTATCAAAAAATTCCATTGGATCGTGCATAATGCGATTTAATAAAATATTATGAATTCGTTTTGCGGCCATCCAACAGCCCAACAATAGTGTTATATCGAATATGATACGTGCAATTGCTGGAAAATGTTTGAGTTAATTTGATATTTTGTTTTTAGTTCGTGCTAAATTGAAATTGATATATGAATTGTTTAGTCTGATACATTAAAGTGTTATTATATTATTATAGTTAGCAGGTAAATGTAGGTTAATCTTTAAAACTGAAATCACACAATAATCTTAAGTACCTAAATACATCATTTGAGAAGCGTAAAATTATTCTACCGACAGGTTTTGAACGTATGGAATATGTAATTGAAACAGGAGTGAAATTAATAAATAATAAAAAAAGGGTATATATCACATCAAACGAATTATATAAATTGTATTCACCCATGATATGATATTGATTTTGTGACATTATTTACATTGAAACTAGAATCCGAAACATGAGTAAAGTTGTGCATCCAAAACCTACTTCCCACATTAAAAAAACATAACTCTGCCTTAATGTCTACTGACCTCAGCGTTAATTATCCAATTGGGTAGAAGTTCAGGTAATGTTGAGTTAACGTTAATATCTTTAGAAAATCGTGATATTATTCTACCAGTTAGTGTTGTTTCAAAATACGGATCATACATAAGGCGATTTAATAAAATATTATAAATTCGTTTTGCCATCCAACAGCCAAATATTAGTGTTATATCGAATATAATACGTGCAATTACTGAAAAATGTTTGAGTTAGATTGATTGCTAAATTAAATTGATGTATGAATGGTTTAGTCGGATGCAGTAAAGTGTTATTATATTATTATAGTTAGCCCATAAGAACAAGTAAATGTAGGTTTACCTTAAAACTTGAAATCATAACCATTGAAACAGAAAACGTTAAACAATCATCCATAGTAAATACATCATTTGAGAAGCGTAAAAGTATTCTACCGCTAGGTGTTGTATCAAAAAAATTTAAGGGAGCATATAAAATTCTATGAAGCATTTTATTATGTAAATTAATTGCGGCTGTTAATGTCCCAATTTTTGGGAATAAGCTACAGAAAAACATTAATATTGCTGCAATATAAAATTTTGAAAAAAAAAAAAAAATCGAAGTATTAGATATAAATTTATTCTAAATTGAATTAGGACATTTGTTCAGCACACACACAAAATATATTATTAGAAGTTCATTTTTATTCATGCATTATTTTCGTTATATTTCAACTACAAATCATTATCACATCATGTGCATCTTGCTTTTAATAAAAAATAAAAAATATATATAAATGTATTACCTCAAACAAACAATACAATACAACACTTAATTGTTCGGGTAGCACCGTATCTATTACATCAACATCTTTCGAAAATCGACTTAATATACGACCACTTGGGGTTGTATCAAAAAATGATAGGGGTGCTTTAAAAATACCATAAATCAATGTCATATGTAACATGACGGCCGCTTTTAAACAACCCAATTGTGGTGCTAGATCACAGACGAAAGAACTTATTGCTGGAAGAATATAAATTTGTATGTTCCAAAAAAACCAATTATTATATGAACATAGAACCAGTGATTATAAAATTATAGATTATTTATTAGTCAGTTTTAAGTTCGGAAAAAAGCAGCGTTTAATAAGTATTTCGATTGTACTGGGTTAATTGTTATATTAAGCTATGAACGATGATAATGTACATTGAAGTGTTGATATCTAATTAAATCTAACTTATTTTGTGTAATTGTGTCGCGGGCGCTTTGATTGTAAAATCAATATAAAAATAGCAAGCAACCATGTTGATATATCCGTGTTTAACCATTAAATCATATCTTGTGTAGTCTTAATATAAATTTATTTAAAAACAAAAAAAAAAAAAACACAACAATACCCCAAAAAAACAAGCAGTCCACGCCCGTAATGTTGCTGGTAAATCATTATCGACCACATCGACATCTTTACTAAATCGATTTATAATACGACCAACCGGTGTTATATCGAAAAATGTTGTAGTCGGCGCTCTCATGACATTGTTCAATAATTGCCAATGCAAATATTTTGCCGCACTTAGAGCACCAACATAAAGTGATAATGTAGACAGGAACACAGTAAATACTAATGAAATTACATTTCGATTAATAAATAAAACAAACGTTTCTTTAACTATAATAATATATAATACACAAAAATAAACAAAAACAGAACACAAGAAGCATTTTAAACCCATCACCAGGATATAGCCTAAAGCAAGATTAAAAATATGGAAATTTTTGTAGTTTTGTATAATATAACAAAGGACCCCTGATAGTACAAATGCGAAAATTATCAATCATAACGAGCGGTACCAACAAATCATCATAAATCATTTTTATAAAATATATACAACCAACATTTTGGAAACACTGAACCAGAGAAATTTCGAAATCTCTTAGTGTATTTAGAACGAGATAATTAATAATACTAGGTTAGTGTCGTCAAATAACATAAAGGCGTCTTATTTTTCTGTTATACAGGGTGTCCCCGATTGGGATGCTGATCCGTTACGGGCTGATTCCTTGGTTCATTTCATGAAAAAAATCGTATGGCAGGGGGGGGTCAATTTTTGATATTCTTTGAGATACAGCGCGTTTAAAAAATTTGGTTCGGAAAAAAAGTACAAGCGGATATTAAGCTGTAACTTACAAAATTTTTATCGGACAGCAACTAACAAAGTCTCATTTGACGGACAACTAAATAGGCTATATTTAAAATCTCATTGGCTATCTCGCATCTGTATCCATTTAAGAGCTATGGCGTTTTAAAGTTAAAAAAATAAAAAAAAATGATATTTTTTTTCATAAATTTGAGTTTTTCTCAAAAAAATGCCCTAATAAATTTTGTTTTTTTTACTTAATTTTAATCCGCTATGATCTCCTCTACAATCCCTCAATACATTATTTGTACCCACGTGTTATAGTTTTTTACTTATGAGACGAAGAATGAAAACACGACACACAAATATTTTCTGTTAAAAGATAATGGTAGTGTAAAAATTGTAACAATTTTTTTTCGTTAGTAAAATAAGAGGCGACGATTAGCAACTCATTTTAATATTTGTGTGTCGTGTTTTCATTCTTCGTCTCATAAGTAAAAAACTATAACACGTGGGTACAAATAATGTATTGAGGGATTGTAGAGGAGATCATAGCGGATTAAAATTAAGTAAAAAAAACAAAATTTATTAGGGCATTTTTTTGAGGAAAACTCAAATTTATGAAAAAAAATATCATTTTTTTTTTATTTTTTTAACTTTAAAACGCCATAGCTCTTAAATGGATACAGATGCGAGATAGCCAATGAGATCTTAAATATAGCCTATTTAGTTGTCCGTCAAATGAGACTTGGTTAGTTGCTGTCCGATAAAAATTTTGTAAGTTACAGCTTAATATCCGCTTGTACTTTTTTTCCGAACCAAATTTTTTAAACGCGCTGTATCTCAAAGAATATCAAAAATTGATCCCCCCCTGCCATACGATTTTTTTCATGAAATGAACCAAGGAATCAGCCCGTAACGGATCAGCATCCCAATCGGGGACACCCTGTATATTGGCAATAAAGCTAGTCCATTCCATCACCTTATTATCTTAAGATCCGACTATTTTAAATTAAAGTAAATCAAGTTAAGCAAAATAAGTGTTTTATAAAAGTTATAAATTAAATATAAGTTACCGAGAAAAACATTACCACCCAAGATCTTAGAACTTGTGGCAATACATTATCAACAACATCTACGTCCTTCGAAAATCGATTCATTATTCGACCTTGCGGTGTGGTATCAAATATGTTCATAGACCAACGTAAAGTATTTGTTAATAGCTGATTATGCATAAATATTGCCGCATATAAACATCCAAGTGCCGATATTAATGAACTAATAAGAGTTGAAATTGCTAGAGTTTTATGAGACTTTAGATTAGTTTACAAGAAATTTTTATAATGTATTTTAAAAAATGAAGATTAGTGTTTGTCCCGTAACTAGGATTGCCAACTTATCTAGTCTTGAAAGAATTTTAAAGCAGCAAATTCTTATAAAGATTTAAAGCAGCATTTATTTGTCGTCAGAATAAATTAAGTTGGCAGACCTACGTTCGTACCAGTCATGCAATTATTTTCTGTTAAATATATGCAATTAAGCTTAAATAATTGAAGCTTAAATAATAAATTGAAATTTAATCAATGCTACTAACAGAAAGATAAGTCGCTTAAAGTAGATTTTTAGTAAATAAATAATTACAAAATTAGTATAATCTATTAAGACAGTGTGTTTTTAAACACAACTGTAGTAAATTTGAAAAATTCCGTTTACTGTTTGTTTTATGTGTGTGCGCATATATACTAAAAACCATGGTTTTAGCTTACCTTGTCCAGCTCCAAATGCCCCATAAACACCTAAATACATATCACGCAGCCCTGTGTCTGTACCCGCATCGGGATCACTAGACCATTTTGACAACCATATATTTGAACCGATCGAAAATCCTTGGAATACCATATTAAGTACAATTGTAATCACAGACAAGAAAACACCAATACTCTTAAGATAATGTTTATACACATCCCATTTAACACTTCCCGTTTCAGACGTTTCCTTTTCAATTAATTTATCTTTAACCGGATCTTTATCCAACGTGGTATTTGATTTGGTTTTTTCCGATATACGACGTCGTAATGATCCAGAATCGCCAGCACTATCGGTCGAAAGTTGCCGTGTTAGAGAACTACGTGATCCAGAATCTGAATTACTATCACTACGTGTACGACTTATAGCCCGTTCTAATTTTCCACGTAATTCATCAGGTACTAGACTTGAATCGAGTTGTTGTTTGAGCTCATCCAAATCAACTTCTTCGTCTTCTGTAATTTCTTGAAGATGTTGAATTAAAAATTCAGCAAATGCTCCTTTTTTATCTAATAGTTGTTGGTAACCACCAGATTCCGAAATATCACCATCTTTGAGAACATAAATGTGATTAACTTGTGGGAGATATGTTATACCGTGCGTAACAAGAACTCTTGTTTTTTTCGCCAAGATACCATTCGGACCAATTACTTGTTCAAATATATGTTTACCAACATGCGAATCGACCGCAGATAATGGATCATCAAGGAAATATATATCAGCATCATTGTATACAGCTCGTGCAAGTGATACTCTTTGTTTTTGACCGCCTGATAAATTAATACCCTTTTCACCGATTTCAGTTTGATCACCACCCGGCAACATATCAATATCAGGTTTTAAAGCACAAGCCACTATAACGCGATCATAGAGTTTCTTATCATATGCACTTCCAAACAAGATATTATCTTTTAGGGTCGCATTTTGAATCCACGCCTGTTGAGAAACGTACGCAATTTTACCGTGCGTATTAACTTTACCCTGAAGCTTGTCCATTTCACCCAAGTACGCGGATATTAGAGAACTTTTACCTGAACCAACGGAACCAACAACAGCTACCAAACTTTGTTTTTCAATTTTCATGTTAATATCACGAAGTACAGTAGTATCGCCACCCCACGCAAATGTTCCATGCTCAATTGTTAGTGGATGTTCTATAGAACGAAATTTTCATTAATTTTTGTATTTTTTAATGAGAGAAATAGTCACTCACTTTCATTTGGTTCGTGTTGTACATTTTCTGGATCTAATTCTTCACAATTCATAAATTTATTCAAACGTTTTACTGAAACACTTGTCTAATTTGTGTAAAATGTAGTAAAGAAAATTTTGGTTAATTGCATAATCTTATATATTAATGATTAAATCTAAGTAACTAAATATTAATTAGCAAGAAAGACTAAAGTGATTAATACTATTTTTAAATAACCAGGCACTTACTTGAACCATATTAGAAATCATCATTGGTAACATGGATAAAGGAAATCTTAAAATGTTGAAAAGAGAAAGAGACACGAAAGCTGTGGTTGCATTAAGTACGTTGTTTTCATCAACCATTACGAATGTCGCAAAAGTAACCAATGCCACCTAAATTATTTTTTTTTCGTTTTTGTACAAATGAAATAATTAGAAAATAAAATTTAATTAGAAATGTGATACAAATGAAAATGTTAGTATAAAAATTAACAATTTTAATAATATCAGAGTACCGAGACACACAGTTCAAAAATAAATAATGTAACTTAAATCCTGAGTGTCTCAACCGAAGAATATATACAGCACCAAAGTCGTTCGATTTAAACCAACTTCGCAAGCAGTGGTTTAAATCAAATCGCTACGGTTTGCATATATTAAGAAATTAATAAGTTACTATCTAATAAAATTATGCATATGATTAAGATATTCTACGAAGAATCCAACCACTTCCGGAAGGTTTAATTAGCATTTAAAAAAAATCAAGCCCGTTTAAAAAATGTTTACCTCAATCATATAAACAATTAACATTGGTAATAACGCCAATGGTAATTTAATTATGTCGAATAACGTTAGGCAAACAAACGCTTTTGCCACAGTTAACACATTATCTTCGCTACTCATAACATATGTCATGAACGTTATCATAGAAACCTTTGAATTATTTATTAAATTAATTTACAACAAAAAATATATAAAAATATGTACTCTTTCTCTGAAATATTATAAAATGTTCCGATTAATAACCAATTCGTAGGTCGAAGGACTTACCAAGAATGGTGCACATGACCAGATGAACGATGTTCCTGCATTTAAGTATGCCGCCGATTTTAAAACTTTAACCTCCTTATCACGAATTTTAAGTACTTGATCTTCAAAGCTTGGTTCCCATGCGTATAGCTTAAGTACTTTAATGCCACTTAGTATTTCATTCATTAATTTAACGCGCTCGTCTTTATTTTTCATTTGTTTAATTTGTAGAATTTTGACTTTGTTGGCAATAAAACCATTCACCGGGATGAGGATAATCATAACAGCGAGTCCAGCTAATACAGATGGGCCTAAAATTTCCCACAAGAAATATAAGGCGAGTGCTATTTGTAGAGGCGCTGACCACAACATATTGATATACGCAGCTAAATCCATAAAACGTTGAGCATCGACAGCCATAAGATTGACAATTTCACCAACAGTTGATTCTTTTCGCGACGAATTCGACATAACAAGAGCTTTACGATAAATGGCACTTATTAGTGCGGTTCTGATCCGAAGACCAACCAAAAACATTCTATTAAAATATTGTGCCAAAAATAAGGTTTGAACCCCAGCGACCAGGAACAGTAATACTGCATATAATATACCTTTCCATTCGGGTTCATCGCTATCGATGAAGTTAATAATTAATCGAAGGACTTGCGGTGAAACGAATGTTAAAATATCTTGAAATAATTTTAGAAGTGCTCCAAACAAGAATGTCGGGCCGAATGCAATGCAGATAGCTGGTAAAATCGAGGCTGGCTTTTTCGGCTTTGGTTGGACAAAACTAACACTAGCAGCATCTTTTGAGAATGTAGCTTTGGTTGTTGGTGTATCAGTTTCTTTAGCATGTGCTGCCTTTGTTTTTAACCAGTACTTGGAAAAAAGTGGATACACCTCTTTAGATGTGTCTTCCGGTTTCATTTGCCACAAGTCTTGTTCTTCGAGCGGATTACGAAATCCTTTCCATGCCAATGGATCAAACCAACCAAAAAATAGACGAGATAGAAAACTAGCAGCTACTTCAGGGCACGGATTCTAAAATATAAAAAAATATGATGAGCGTCCAAAATATATATGGGTATATATGACACTAATAGTTACATTTGTTTTTGGATAGAATGATTCTCGTGGTTCAGCATCTCCGAAACAATTTACTAATAGTATTAGGATTGATGAAGCAAAGAATATTAAAAAACTGATGTATTGATATTCGGCCCATGACTTCTCTACATTATTTGCATCTCGTAATTTACTAGCGCGGACCTCTGTTCTACACCGAGGAATACTTAGTATAACCATAAAGAACCAAAACAAAAACAATAGTCCTGACGCACGTAGTCCATGTAACTTATTAAAATATACAAGTGATGCTGCTAAGACCTGTAATTCAGGAGTGTTTAATATGGAGTTAAATAATTATCATAAATCTATTCACTTACAAATGTTGCTATTTTGATAACAGGCCCATACAAATGAAGAGGATATATTTCCTCATCATTTTGTTTAGTAAGTGCTACAACTAAATCCACTACACTTAAAATAATTAAAATTCCTGTAAGTACTAATCTGGAACCGTTGTTCCAGTTCCACGGAATATCCCGTGTTTTACTTTGCCTCAAGTAGAATAGTTCTAACATAGAAAATACCCATAAGAAGGCACATGGTGCCCATACAAGAACTGTTTGTTGAAAACATGTTGTTAAATCTGGATCTGATGAGTACCATGTTTTATTCGTGTCCTGGAGAAACAAATACAAAAATTAATATATTTTAAGACCGGCAATTGATCTGTAGTAATTATGGATGACACATAACTGAGGTTAAGTATTAATAAATTATATTGTTAAGCAAACACAATATTTTTGCAAATATCTATTTTAATTTATTTTTTATTTAATTAAAACTTACCCAAAATCTTGACCCACAAAAGCTGTCCATCGAACCTGCAGACGCCATTTCTCATTTACACACTGCGACCTTGACATGAAATTATAAACTAGGTTAGAATATTCGTAAATATTACAATAGAATTGAAAAATGTACTAATATTTTCGTTATAACGAAATACAAATATTATTTTGTAGTACTAGATTTTATTCTTCTCCATTTTTGCACCGATTTTGATGTGTCAAAACAAAACAACAGTGCGTTGCGGAGACATTAAATTGTTCAAAAAAATTAATATTTTGTATATAAATTGTGTAATACAGAAAAATTTGTATATAAATAATGTCTAAAAATAAAAGTACGTTTCTCGATGGTGATTCAGCAGTTTTGGAGAGTAATTTAAAATTTGTCAAGGTAAGAAACAAAATAATAATGATTCTAACCTCAAATATTTATTATACATGTATTACGTGTTTTGTGTTTTTTAGAATGAATTTGAAGAAGAATTGAAGAGTATATTTGAACCGGAATCAAGTGGCAATTCTGAAAATGCTAACTCAAGGATTATACAACCAGATCCAGGTGATTATTTATTTTAATATGTTTATGGGGTGCGAACTGGTCATTCCAGTAAGATGAAAAAAATCCAAGTCACAAACCTTTAGAATGATGAAGCAAGCGACACTGGTAGTGAGTTTAATAATTACATTTTAGAAGTTGAGGTTTTTTTAATATCGACAAAAACTTTATTATTGATTCGAGTTAAGTTACCTCGAATTGATGGCCTTTTGAATCTAAATTTGATTAAATATTAACCTCGCCCTTTACTCGCAATGTTAGTCCATAACTTATTTATAAGCTAGACTGATACTCTTAGAATCTCAAATCAATGACCTCTAACTTTCGGTTTATCTTACATTAAGCTTTTTAAAATTTAAAGTTAGAAATATGTTTAAATTTCCACGATTTTTCTTTGACTGTATTTTGCAACAAAATCGAAAGTATTTTTTATGCAATTAGAGATTAATGACCTGTCAGCTGTATAGGGGATTTACATAATCTGTTGTTATTCTAATTAATTTGTTGAGTAAATACAATTCTCGTTGTACAAACAACATAACTTTCTGTTTCGATAAGCACATATTGTTTAGTAAAATAATGTATTTAATTAATATTTTAGTTTTATCGATGTCAATCAATAATATTTGACTATTGACTAATACTTTAACAGTTTCAAGACCAAATTTCGTATTAAAAATAAAATTGTAAATAAAAAAGGAATTCCTTAAATAGTTATTAATAAAATACTTGTATGTGCATATAAAGTTCAAGTCTTAAGACTAACATTATTTTACTGTTGAGTCATGATGGGGTTATTATTTAATTGTATATCCGGGAATTATTTCTTAAAATACGATAAAATAATAAGTTTATAATTATGCTTACTACATGGTTATCATGACCTTAATAAAATAAAAACAATTTCGTTTTGGATCATTATATAGGATTAAATATTAAATGATAAAATCGATTATGTGGGAAGCCAGCATATGCGTTTATTAAGTGCCTGTGTCGTGTTATAATAGCCACTCGTCGTATTTCTACGCAAAAATTCCTGATTTGTACACTAAAGTACTAACTTTGAGCTTATCAACGAAAAATTATTATTAAAATCAATCAATGTAAATATTTACTTTGAGTGTGTTCATACGTATATTCTAGATTTCGAAGTTTGATTAATGTCAATTAAAAATACTTAAGTATCATTTCTATACAACAAACGGATCGTCTTTGTGGCTATGACATCATCACTTTTATGTTAACAAGTTAATTTTTTACCGGTTTTCTTGAGATTTTGTATATACAGAAGTGAATCTCAAGATTAAAAATTTGAATACAATGAAGATTTTCGTTTTATTTATATACTGTATGTTAATAAACAAACCTTGAATTGGAATATCATGATTTGGTTAAAAATTATCTTAAATATAGGTTTATGCATATGGAAAGTGTTAAACGAACAGGAATTTTATTTAATCCAGAAATTTGAAAAATACTATATTATGACGAACCACGATTATTAGTTACTTGGGTTCATCGCCACAAGGTCATTTTTATATCATTCAAATATTTTTTAAGGCAACCACTTGTTATTATGATTATAAATTACGACAACATTTTAGATTCATCAAATTATATTACATTTGATATATAGCACACACAAAACTAATCTCTGTGCAAACGATATCAATATCATATTTGATAATAAAACTAGTTCGTTTACACATTTAACCACATTTTAATAAATATAAATAGACACGAGTTAAAGTCCTTTTGGTTTATATATACATAATTGATATTGCACTGAATCATGTGATATACTGAATTAAATTAATTCAAATAACAATACAACTGATAATTCTAGAATTTCGTCACATTTAAACCAGTTATTAACGATCTACGAGTTTTCAGAATATCAAATATACATAAGTTATATAATAATAATTTATAATTAAATAGAAAGTAACATTAAGATATTATATGTTTACGTATCGCACTTTTATGTATATATTCCACTTCAAACAAACTATTAATACAAACTATACGTTCACGCCAAATACTTTTCAGTAAATGCACTCAACTTATAAATCACTTGATACACACAAAAAATTTCTCTTTTTATATATGAAATTGCTATAGAATGCACAAACCACCTAAATTGTGAAATAGCAATCGCGAAACTTGAAATTAATTAAATAGAGATAAATCAATAACAATTACCAAATAAATTTATTTTCTCAACACTCTACAGTTTTTTGTACTTGTATCAATTAAAAATTAAATTGAAACACACAGTAGATATAATAAAATCACTTACACTTCTTTAAGTAGAACAACTTTACAAGCCGGCGTATAAAAGACGACTGAATGAATTATTTGCGATTTGTATATATATTGTGGTCGATTTGAGGAATTTTTCACGATTTTCTCTGGTTCTCTGTGAGAGTTGAGTATGTGTTTTGTATTGTAAATGTATATTTTGATTACTGGGTGTTATTATACGGGACAGTTTTCTTTAGTATCGACTACCTCTTATCATTTGATAACAAACATGCACGTCTTTAATCGAATGAATGCTGAACGAATTGTTTAGCTAATTTGTGAATAGTAGATTCAATACATTTCAGCCACAGATCAATCAAAACAAATGATAAACCAAATATTTTTATTAATAGAGCCATATAATTCCTAAAATTTTATTTAAATTAGATTAATAAAATTAGATATAGTCGAACATGTAAATAGTAACAAGTATATGTCAGTAGAACAAAACAAAATTGCTGTAATAAATCAATGTTGTCATAATATCATATTCCACACCTTGAGCAGCATACAAATATGTGTATGCGATTTACGGAACCATAACGAAACATTATACATAAAACAAGTTGATTCCCCAATTTGGTTTAAAAATCAACCAGAATTTTGTGGTTTGCTCTCCAAAAAAAAAAAATAATCTAAAAACAAACAATACCTGGCGCAGGAAATTCATAAATTTATAATTCAATATGTGAAGAATATTCCAGTGCCACCACATAATTTTATTAATTATTACTGATGGCTAGAACACATACGTATAGCTATGTCAAAAAAACTATTTTGTCATAATTACAATTGCTATGAGTTATGACATCATCAATTCGTATATAAAATTTGAATTTCATAGTGACTCAGCAAAAAAAAAACATATTTTTCTAATTTTATATTTTCGGCTTGGTTTGTTGGTATAATTCCTTCTCCTGTAAACAAAAATTGTCGAAGATATTAAAAACGTGAATTTTGTATTGAGATGCTATTCAGGTTTTTTGGTTCTCTTTTGATATCGCGCGCGAATTTAATTAAAGATTGTATCAAGATGAAATTTACAGTTAAATAATCTTCAAAAAAAAAAAAAATAAATAAATACATAGCTTTACACAGTATGCTAGTGGTGGTAATCGCGGCGATATTATTTAATTTCCATGCCTATAGTTCATTCAACTGGCAAGTAACACGACAGCAGTAATATAGAAACGCGAGAAAACTCACGAGAATATACTGTATACATATAGTGTCTATTAATTTAAGCTATTTTATCAATTGACTAAAACAATATTTTTGAATGTATTTATGTGTAGACTACAGATATAAAATTATCAAAATAATTAAAAATAGACGATCAACAAATAAAATAAATTAAAAGCTAGAGCGAAAAGTTTGTATTGAGCAAATAAACGTTTTCGCTTTCTTGTGAAATTCATGTTATTCCAAATAACGAGTTTGTAATTGTAGGGACCGAAAAAGTGAAACTTTTTAACTCACTCCAAAAATGTGCCTCAAAAAGCGTTTAGATTTTTTATAAAGTTCTAGTCTTCACCAATAAGCGTGATAATGTCATTTTGAATGTAGTACTAGGCCAATGGTCAAGTACGGCCATATCTTATCTTAAATAATAAACCCTTGCTCTTTGAACACCGCATTTCAGGATATTGATACAGTAAAATGGCAAATCATTTGAAGACCACTGAGGATAGGTTGTTACTATTATTAGTTTTCTGTGTCATTCGATGTGATTCATAACTGATGGGACTATATCTGATTTTGTTGTTATTTATAGGAATTTTTTGGTTGTATTCAGCTGGGCTATGTTTTTTTTGTGTTAATCGTCACTAAGGCTCAATTAGCATTGGGACATCTCACGTTCCCCCGGATATAGGTTTGATTTTACATAGAAACCATCTGCACATTGCATTCCTCCATGCCAGCATATAGTACTGACATAGAACATGGGACTCAAGATGAGTTTATTCGCACCACCGATCGCACCGTCCAAACGATCGATGGTAAAATCCCTTTTCGCATCCTCTCTGTCGGGTTTCAAACCCGGAACCACCCGCTCCACGCCGCAGCTAATTAACCACTGCGCAACCTGGGTGGTTGGGTTAGTTGAACGCCTAATATTCGTTCATTTTCTCTGGCTTCAGCATAGAATTCCCTCCGGTTCAAGTGACTCAGTGCTTTATTATTCTCATACATATCTTGAAAAGCTCTATTGATAAGTTAGAATATCCGTTTGTTTGATCGTAATATTTATGATAATAGTAATTTAATATTGTATTGCTATCGGAAATTGATGGGTATGATTGATTTTTATCCACCAATGGAACCGTACGTTACAAAACATAGTCCACTTCAAACTACCGACCCTCTTCTATTATCTAAGTCAGTACTAGATGCTCTTATTATGATTTAATAAAAAATTGAATTTGTATTTCGTCTTTGCTTATTTTCTCCATCAGTATTGCAAGATGTTCGTTTTTCAAATTCTTAATTCGACAAATCTTACCGTCTTCTTATCGACGCATGTTCTCTCTCAATTCAAGTGTTCTAATGGACTTAATTGTTTTAACCTTGAGTCATATATTGATGCATACTCAAGTAATAGAAATCACACACCCTGCGACAACTCATTGCAGCAATCTTCACGATTAACTCGAGAACGTCTTTCCCCTTCCAAATTTCCGGTGTTATGAACAATCTCTAAATTGCTGCGTGTGATATTAAAATGTTGTAGGTGTTCAACATTTATTGGCCATCTCAATTTGTTCCTTATCCACATTTTCTGTTCTGATGGTTCATTTTCTTCATCCTACCGTTTCTGTTCTTGTCCAAATATACTGAACGCGTGTACTTGATTGAGTGCACTCTCCATGGTATAAGAAAAATTTAGTAATAGTTTTCTGTGTCATTCGATGTGATTCATAGCTGATGGGCTTAATTTGTGATTTTGCTGTTATGTTTAGTTGAACGCTTAATATTTGTCTGTTTGACTCTATCCATGTTATCTGGCTTCAGTATACAGTTCTTTCCGGTTCAAGTAACTCAGTCCTTTATTATTCTCATACATATCTGGAAAAGCTCTCTTGGTATCGATTGTTTGATCGTCATTAGTGATAATAGTAATACAATATCATATTGCTATCAGAAATGAACGGGTATGGCACATTTTTGTAGGTTAAAAGTAGGTTACAAAACATAGTCCACTTCAAACCTTCTTTTATCATCTATGTCAGTACTAGATGCTCTTATTAAGAAATATAATGTTGCGGCAGATGATCTACACCTACGGCATCGATATGGCGATAGTGCAATGTATTAGACTGCGAAACACTTAATAGTGATTCATTGTTCTATATACTAAACCAAGTTAACCGCTTCTGGCTCGACGATTACATATATGTTAAGAACAATACTATGCTTTAAAACACCGAGGTTTAAATGATATTGCACTTTTATATATAATTTCAATAATAACAGATAAGATAATTTGACATTGTTGTGGAGCCATCGAAATTTAAAGTAAATTGTATGTAATATGTACAGTCCCGGATCTAAATGTTAACGTGTGTATATGTATCTATGAATTATGAATAGAAATTATTGTAATGCGATAACAACCTAAGCCAAGGTATTTTTTATATTTTAATAATTTGTAATTCTTATCTTGGTTTGTTTAGCGATAGATGGAATGTCCTCGTATAACAAAATGTGCACAATCACTTTTTTGATGACGTTTAATATTGAACTTTCTATTTAGTGGGTGTACTTTCTATTTCATGGTGACTGACTAAATCCTAATAATGGTGATACCTATAATATCGGTAACATTTTGATTTGATGTGTGTAGATAAAAAGACATTGGCTTGATACGAATTATTGATACCCTATACTGTTTCGTTATGCTCTGTGGGTTAGGGCATCAATGTTTCGTAAATATGTTGATTGAAATCCAGAGCTTGTCGTAGGAGGCGACTAAATCTGGTTGGATTGTTGGGCTGACGACCCGCATCCATAAAAAACAACAAATGTTTAAAAAAATTAGATACCGCCAAAACAAGAATGACCTTCCGCTTAAGTTTCCGTGCAAGCGATTAAGAGTCGGCATTTGGAACGTGCAGTCACTTAGAAAACGAGATGCGTTTGACACTCTTATCACATGTATGAAAGAGTATCGGCTGGAAGAATGTCCAAGAAGCTCGATGGTCTAAAAGTGGAGACTGTGTCCCAAGGCTATACATTGCTACACAGTGGAGATGACCTCGGAAATCTTGGATTAGGATTTCTCATTGGTTCACAGGTAAAAAAGGCTGTGTTGGACTTCTAAGCAGTTGATAATCGAATTTGTAAGCTTTGCTTGCACCCGTCATTTGTCTGTGTACATGCCACTGATATAAGCCAACCCCAAAATAAAAACTCATTTTACAATAATTTGGATATTCTGATGTTAGATTGGTGACTTTAATACTGAAATAAATCAGACCGACTTACGTAATAATATACGTCCGTACTCCCGAAAATGGGGAATGATGTCCTTTGCGATCGCTCATGATCTCAAGTACATACTTTCCTCATAAAAACGTCCATTTGAACACATGGACACATCCACGTAAAACATCCCGAAGTTGGATGTTACATACCGTCACTCAATTGAAAAAATACTATCAGTCATATTATCACATCCTAATCAAGCTCGAGACTATGTGTTGATATCCAAAGAGCCGGCTCGGGTAGTTCAAGACATGAGATCTTATCGGTCGTCAACAAAAATCGTAGGCAGTGACCACTATCTGGTCATCGTGGATGCTGTACGTTATCGTACGGGAGCGATCTGGCATCTTCTAATTGTTTACAATAATATGAAGAGCTGGTTTGTGATCGAAACCGAGGAAGTCAGATTTATCTCGAGATCGGTGTTAGATAAGAGAAAATAGTTTTGATTATATTACAATAAGAAATAGCGTTTCATCTAACTTGCAAGAGAATACATTGAATATCGAAGCAAGATTATAGATTTGAGCAGCGCTTTTGAAAGATCATTGCATTTGACTGGTCCGACAAAATTGTTGACAAGTATCATTTGAACTATCGTTTGCTGTCCGGAACATGTACTCAGGATAATATATTTTGCATTGATTGAATCACAAATAATTAAGTTGGTCTGGAATTCCCAATTTAATATTATGTCTCAAATAACAGCAAATTTATAACTGAGTAAGCTTCCAATGCAATTGTTAGATTCACCATTCACATTGTGATAACAGAACATTTTATTATGTGGATATAATCATTTAACTTTGGCAAGTTATAACCACTGAAATGTATAAATATTAGATATGGAACTTAAAAGCTCCACACCTACATAACACAAAATATTTATAAACATTAAATAAATTAGCATTTATATTAAACAAAACTGCCTCATTAACCATCTTGTTTATCAAGTTCTCTTAGCATTGATTTCCATAATAGTTAAGTGTACTCGTTGCCAACAAATTCACAAAAACAAGCAATTTACTTTTTGTAGTATTGAATATTTATATATGATTGCTTATCAAATTTTTGAGTGTGCTTATCTTGAATAAATTCGATACTAGTATATAAAGTTACGCATTCGCTCGTCATGAAACCTGGTGATACATTGTTATCAATTTATCATTCTCAAACAAGTAACTCATTACCTAATCAGTTTTTAAACGAGGTGATACCCAAACACGGAAAATGTTAATTCAATTTTTCGTTACAGAATATTACAATTGTTTTGTAGTAAACATTGAAGCAAGAAGCTACTAACCCACACTCTCAATGTACACGTACTTCGCGCCCTTGACAAATTGTTGAGAATTTAATTTTTAGGCTTCTCAAGATACACACGAATACATCTATTTTTAAAATACGATGAAGGTCTTTCAAAATCTATGCTAAAGTTTGCGTTTTATTAAGACGCTAGTATCAAAAACTGTATTTTGTTTGTACAGTAGTAATAAATAAACTAACTTCGGTTTTGTTTTACAATACTGAAGAAGCTACAATTACATAAATTCGTTGAGATAAGATAGTATAATATTTTTTCAGTATTGAAGCAATTTAATTTACTTCCAGGTCTATGCATCAAAGCTTTCAACGATACCGAAAAGAAAAAGTTGTTCATCAATATTTGCCAAACTGAATACATTCCATCGCCACCTGAAAAGTCTGAAGATGAGTTACGTCACATTATAAATTCAAATAATGTGACCACATATAAAATTCCAATGAGCATTAGTGATTTGCGCAAAGTAATGGATAAATCAGGAAATTTTGCCACAGCATGTGACATCGCCATCAATTCGAATTTCTTTGCCAAAATAAAAATTTCCGATTTATTTCGACACTTTTTCATAACGATTGTATTCGAAGCGATCGAGAACAAGTACGAGATACAATTGAACTTAGATAATTGGACAATTTTAAAGAATCGCCAAACAATGGGTGGTTTAATTAAACATCGTATACGCGATAGTATTATAAAGCAAACGGAGAGTGCACATAAATTATTGGGTGCAGATGCAAAATCTCCGGGTATTTTTGGTTCATCGAATGTTCGACCTCCAAAGAAATTGATAGAAGTGATTGACGGTGATGATAGAGTCGAAATTGTTAAAAAGGATTCAAAATCGATGCCAAATAATGAGAATTATATTCCAAATGCAACGAAATTATCAATTTCACAAGCGGGGACTAGAAAACCAGATTATCGACTTTTCAAGCGAATCGAAACAGATCAAAGCTTAACTTTGGTAGCAGAGTTTCATTTACCTGAGTGTGTAAGTAACATACTCTAATGTTCGTTTACGATACTAAAATTAATATTTTATTTATCCAATACCTAAACCGCACATATTTTTGTACTAAATATTTTAGCTATCGTCACGAGAAATTGCACTAGATGTAGGTGAAGATCGACTCATATTGGAAGCACGTAAACGGGGTTATTATTTTGATTCATTTGTTGATTATTCAATAGATCAGGAAAAGACCTCATCCCAATTCCACGTTGGTCGAGGAGTGAGTAATATTTTATACAATAAAAAATTGTTTTTATATCTTTTGTTTATTTTAGATTTTGTCAGTTGAAATGCCAGTAGTAGCGAAATAAGTTTTGTACTAAACTAGTACTTTTTTTGGTTATTTTATATGTATTCGTCGACGCCTATGCTTCAAATGACATTTCGTTTGATTCATCGATTTTATCTCATTTCATAAACAACACACGAGTGGATTAGTTTTGGTGTTAAAGGGTTTCTCACTTTATATTTAAAAACGTTTTGTAAATTTCGAATTAAATACAAAACTATGTTGTACTATTTACTATAATCATGTGTGTTTTACTCGTATTGTATTAATATTTAATCAATTTCGTAATTAGTGTGGGGTAGTTCGAATTGTGGGGCCACACGATACATATCAAAATGCCAGAGACTGAGACGGTGTCAATGTATCAGAAACGCGAGTTTTATATAGGATTAACACTTGCTGTTTCGTCATCTGTGTTTATTGGATCTAGTTTTATAATTAAGAAGAAAGCCTTAATTAGATTAAGCCGAATTGGGTCGCTCAGAGCGGGAGCCGGAGGGTATGGATATCTCAAAGAATGGATTTGGTGGGCTGGACTTTTATGTAGTAAGTCTATATTTTTTCATGTTTAACGATTGTATCAAATTTTCATGTAAGACTAAAAAATTAAAGGCGATTAAGTTTTGATTTGTCTGCGAGGGATTACATTATTTCGTGGCCAAGTGGTCACGTCATATTTAATCTTCTTGTGTTGGTTATAAAAAAGCATATTATACATAAGCAATAGTGTTTTTTGATAGTTAATTATAGATTGTATTCATGTTAAATTTTCTTATCAATAATCAGCTAGAATTGTCAATAAGTTGATAGTGAAGTAATCCTCAAAACGATATCGCAATTCGGAATTTTAGACGTTTTGTTTATTTAACTAACACAGTCTTAATTTTTGTCGTTTCAGTGGGATTAGGTGAAGCATTGAATTTTGGTGCCTTTGCATTTGCTCCTGCATCTCTAGTAACTCCACTTGGTGCTTTAAGTGTCCTTGTCGCAGCTATAATGTCTTCCAAATTTTTAAACGAAAAACTTAACTTGCTCGGGAAACTCGGATGTGTTCTTTGTGTAATTGGATCAACTCTGGTGGTGCTACATTCACCGAAGGAAAACGAAATCGAGAGCTTAAATCAACTCTATTTAAAAATGCAAGATTCGAGCTTTATCCTATTCGTGTTAGTTATGATAACAACGGCTGTTGTATTTGCCGTACATATCGGACCAAAATACGGCAACACCAATGTAATGGTTTATATTGTTGTGTGTTCGTCAATTGGAAGCTTAACCGTTATGACCACAAAAGGACTTGGAGTGGCGTTGCGCGATCAACTATCTGGAAAATCGGATGACTTTAGTACCTTTTTTCCATACTTCCTGCTATTTTTAACGGTATCGTTTATTGCCATCCAAATGAATTATCTCAACAAAGCGCTCGACATTTTTAATACGAGTGTAATAACTCCCGTATATTATGTACTATTTACAAGTTTGGTTATAATAGCATCGGCAATTCTATTCAAAGAATGGAAAAATATGGAACCGGCCGATGTGATTGGAGATTTATGTGGATTTTTGGTCGTAATAATTGCCGTGATATTATTGAATGCGTTTAGAGATTTTAATATCACATTCGATGATATTAGGTATATGTCGAAGCCCAAGCGAGGAAATCCGAATGAAATCAATACGACGCTGGATAAAACTTTTGTCAAAGCAGGAAATGAGAATAGACATAGTTATGGAAGTGCTGCAGAATTGTATCGAGATGTTTAAATAGACGATGAACTTTATATTTCTCTATTGCTAGGTATATAGTTTTAAGTTAGGAATTCTATTATTTAATGATTATTTATGAATAAATTTACTTTTATTAGAAGAAATTTTGTTTCACTCGTCTAAAAACTCCTTTGTCAGACAAACTCGATTCAAACTTGTTCGTGTTTTCCATTCCACTAGTGGATGTGGAAAAAAGGTTTGTTCAGCATCGTAAATTACTGCATCGCTGTTGATACACGATTAGTCTTCCGTCTTACTCAACATGTGCAGATACTAATAAGATTAACTGGATCAAAAAATAGGCCTTCGAAGTTCATGATCAGTCAAAGTTTACTTGCGACTTTAAATACATTTGAAATTGCTTCTGGAACTTACAGAAGAATAAACCAATTTGTTATCATTAGCTTGATTTTATTTGTTCCAAACTAAACACCTATGTCCAGCAGTTTGTAAAGATATCCGTGTGACCTATATTATCTGTATGTTACACTGCTCACTCACTTATCTCGTTAAGAGATCTTGCTTAATCAAGTACTGAGGGCTTTGATTTAGCGACCAATTTGGTTTTGTTCAGGTTCCCTTTAATAGTATTCATAGTCCTATACTTCACTAGTGCTTTTAATTACATTGGCGGCTTTCTTTTTACATAATTTCTGATAGATTACCAGGTCTGAAGGCCTCCAACCTGGTTTTTGATTAGCCTTACGTTTTACTACCGGAATCAATTATCAAAACTCATTACAAAATTCATTAAATATTTTTATTTTTCGATCATCATAAGTCCAGCAGTTCGATATATCCAATCAATAAAAGCTGAGACACGAACATACACCGTTGACGTATTCGGAGTCCCACATGGTGATGCACCCCACGAAACAATTCCAACAACTATCGGTTCACCATTATCATCAAATTGAACAAGTGGACCCCCTGAATCGGCTTGACAAGCAGCTGTACTACCATCTAATGGTCCAGCACATAAATTCGTTTCATCTAAAAGAGTACCGGTACTACCCCAAAGCTGTTGGCATAATTCTAAATCAATAATTGGCTTATCAACAACCTGTAATACTTCGGCTAATGTATCTGGAGTTACACCCCATCCAAAAAGTCGACCAACTCCTGTTGGAATTTGTTGGTATCCGGGCAATTGAATTGGTTGGACATATTGATCGAAAACGAATGGTTGATTAAGGTAGATTAGACCAATGTCATTTGGACAGATGGATCCACAATAGTCCTCGTGAATGTAAGACCTTTCGATCGATCGACGTTGTTCCCAAGCTTCAACTACTCTAACGTCGTGTTGTCCAGCGACTACTACAGTTACATCCGGTCTAACAAGACAATGGCCCGCGGTTAACACCCAGCGACTATTAAGTAATACTGAACCACAACTTTGCAATTCACCTATATCTGGCCAAATACGTGCAAGTTGAATCATATATGGTGCACTATGAGGTTCGGCATCCTGGCCATTCAATATTCTACCACCTAAAAATTTTTAAAGGTAAAATTACTAAAATTTGGAATTTATTTGCGTTCTACTTACCCGGTACCGTAAATGCTGTGCTTGATGCGAATATTAATGCAAATGCTATGAAGCTCTTCATTGTGGTTTTTGTTAAATATTTTTAAATCGCTTTCTTTATATACAGTTAGAAACACTTATCAGATCACAATACATGATAAGCGTCTTAAGTGCTAAACGTTTGAAAGATAACACCTTAACTCTATAAATATAATCTAAACAGGAAAATCAAAAATTGAATAATTGAATGCAGTACCTATTCTGTTAATTTGAGAATTATTCAAATAAGAGTGTCCACCCACGTTTAGGCGAAGTTTGTAGTTTTGTCTTTTACGAAAGCGTTATGTCTAAAGATTAATCGATATTAAAATTTATTACCTCACACTTTGGGCACAAATACTTTGCTTTACGAAAATTGTTCCTGTCATCTTACCACCGTGAGTACAGTTCCGCATTTCTTTGCTAAATACAAAGCCATAGCTATATCCTGTTTTAGACTGCTGATTAGATATACTATTTTAGATGTTTTCATATCTCAACAAGTTTAACAAAATATCTACAATATATTATTTAAATATAAACTTACAGGCAATATTGTAAGCTTAAAATATGACCATTTTAGCTAAACAGTCAAAATTTTGAGGGAATGAAATATCAGTTCAATAAAACTCCAACATATTCTACATTGAACTTTTATTTATTATTCAATCAATTAGTCCAGCAGTTCGATAAATCCATTCAACGAAGGCTGAAACACGCACATACACTGCTGGACTATTAGGTGTTACTTCACATTGGTCAAAGCCCCAAGATACAATACCAACAACAATAGGACCATTGGCATCGAACTGAAATAATGGACTACCTGAATCAGCACCGCACGCATTTGTACTACCATCTAATGGCCCAGTACATATATTCGTTTTATCTACCAAAGCACCAATATCACCTCCCCAAATTTTTTGGCATAATTCATAATCGATAATCGGTTTATCGATAACCTGTAATACTTCGGCGAATGTACCTGGACCGGTTAGACCCCATCCGAAAAGTCGGCCAACTCCTGTTGGAATTTGTTCGGTTCCCGGCAGTTGAGTTGGTTGAACATACTGATCCAAAACAAATGGACGATTAACATAGATTAAACCAATATCATTAGGACCGACGGATCCAGAATAATCCTCATGAATGTAAGATCTTTCTATCGATCGTCTTTGTTCCCAAAACCCCACTACTCGAACATCATGCTGTCCAGCCACAACTAAAATTTCATTCGGCTTATTGAGACAATGGGCCGCAGTTAATACCCATAGACTATTGAGCAATACGGCGCCACACTTTTGAGTTTGACCATTTCCAGGCAAAATTGTCGCTAGTTGAATCATATACGGTGCACTATGAGGTTGGGCATTTTGGCCACCAAGAACACGTCCTTGTATAAAACTTGGTGCGTCTGAAATAGAAAATTTGTGTAATTGTCACAATACGATTGTTGCTCGTAAAATCTTACCGGGTACCGCAAACGCGAAAGATGATGTAATATTCTCACCAGGTGTCGCAAATGCAAAAGGTGATGCAAGCAATAAGACGAGTGCTACGAAGTTCTTCATTGAAGCTTGTATTACCAGAATTCAGTAGAGATATCTATATGTATGTATAGTTTTCAATCGAGTTTATTTTCTCGAGTGATCAGTTCTTCAACTTTTTCTTATATAAAATAGAACAGATTCCTAAGAAATATGAGTTTATACAAAAATCTTTAATACTCGTTGTTAAAATTATATTATTAATAATATTATTGTAGTGCACTTATATATTATATTATCGTGGTGATGAAAATGCAGTGAATTTATTCACTTAATGATTCAAATTAACGATAGGTTTTATACAACACACTAGATAAGTACTGGACTTAGATTTTACCTTACAGAAAGTATAGGAGCGAAATGTGGATTTTCGCATCCCGATAGGTGATAAATGTGAAACGACCTCCTATTTAAGTGCAGAACTCATCTTATCTCCCAGGTCATTAATATAGTTGGTCATAGTGCAATGCAATGTGCAGATGGTCGACACAAATTGGGCCTTTAGCCGTACGTCCTCTATTTGGCGTTGGAAAGATTTTGGAGTGAATACTTTTGCTTTCTTATAACCCTAACTCGGCGATCAGAGACGCATAGAAACAGAACCGTTACTCATCTGTAATCATTTCAATGAATATGATCTCTGAGATATTTTTGTTTTGTTCTAGTATATGGTCTTCATTTAATTCGCGCCTATACGTGATTGAGCCCTACTTAAATTTTGTGCACCAGACAAAGCTGCATGTGAAGTTGATAAAGTTGTAACGTTCTATTAAGACTTTTAACGGAGTGACAAGATCTTGGAGTCATCGAATGTGACGATTTGTTTCGTTAAAACGCCGAACACAGCGAGATGTTGGAGTTTACGTAACACAAGCCTTAGCTGCTAGCCTTATTCAACGCTAATTGATAATTCCAATGAATTACTTAAGAGACTTGAGGTATTGTTTTTAATAGCTGGCTGATTAATTATGCTTTCTGAGACCAGTTTCTAAGGATCAACTTTACACACTCACAAAACTGCCAATAGATTAAGGATTGTTACCTTTACCAGATTTGTTCTAACTTTATGAAAATTTCTTTCGGTTGAACATATTGGTGTATATAGTTTGTTAGACTGTTGCATCAATTCACTCATTCTGCACTATTATTGATTCGAACACTAGATATACGAATCGCACAGGTACACACATCAAATCCGGTAGCATATGCATGATGAGATGGATTTGATCTTTTCGATCATTTACAAAGTTATCATCAGAGCGAAACCGACCTAGTAAATTATAACAACAATATATACCTACATGTACAACTCGAATTACAATTCAAAGTGTTCCTACAACCCCGACGTTATTTACTTGGCCCGATCAATGCCTTTACCATAACACTGTTAGCACATCTGTTGGACAACGCAAAATTCCACATACTTCTTGATGCATTGAGTATAGCTGTTGGAGCCGTTCTGCAACAGTATAACATCAAGGTGAACCATTGAGTTTTTTCATGAGGAAACTATCGGATGCCGGGATAGTGTTTCCGATACCACGTTGTCACGACAGTGTAAATGCAATATCTCATTCTCGCTTTATGTACTTTAATTCAATAACAATTATATTTTATATATTTAAGTTAAACAAATTAAATAAACAAATTACAGATTTGAAGTAGTGTTTGACAAATGATAAGTATACAGTCAGTTGAAGTGGTGATAAGCATTTGTGTATTTTGCTATACAAACAAGGGTGAACTTCATTAGTGTATACATATTTTGTTTATATTCAGGCAGTATAGGTTCCAAATAGTAAGTACTACTAACCAAGCTGTTCAAAATTGTCAAAAAAATCAAAAGATCAAATCGAAAACTTAACAGTCGATGTGTCGTCGGTTGTAAAATTTTACTTGATAAGACTCTTTAACATAAACGTGAAATTATGTAGATAATCTTATTTTGAATTCTAAGATAAGAAGTTAAAAATAAAATTCCCATTCTGGCTTATTCCGGGATATTAAAACAACACAAGATAATATGTCCAGAAGTTTTATATATCAAATCAATGTAAACCGGCAGTAAAAGCAGTTGTAGTACCATCTAGTGGTTAGCACCGGAATTCATTCTATATATCAAAGAGTACTGGCCCTAATTCAAACCTACTTTTCTCTGTCTCGATACAGAGGATGATTTATTTAAGTCTATAGAAACAATGGTAAGGATAATAATCAGGTCCGAGTGATAATAATCATTTTGGGGATGTGACTAACCAAACTCTTCGATTATTGTTTATTTTTGAAAAAAGGGTTAAAGTCAATTAAATACTGCCGAAAACATATAAATATTTACACAATGGTGATTTAGATGATCACAATAGTATGTAGGAAGTGCTAGTTGTTAACTAACTATATGTTTCTGCTAGCACTTACACCGAATTCTTATTCAAACTCTATTATCGACTCATAAATGTAACAAATTACAGATGTACCTAGTATTTCGCGGTAAAATAAGGGAATAGACTCTCTCTAGAATTGTCTCGGTTCAAACCAAATTTTTTTAGCTTTTACCAAAAGAACATTTCTGAAAGAATTGAAGAATATTTCGCAAATTTTAAACATGTCCCACAATTTATGGAACTAAATTAATGAGTATTAAATCATTTCTACTAAGGTTATTACGTTAAAAATGAACTGGAAGCGAGTTAAAAGTGACATGGCCCAAAACTTAGTAAAGACAAATACTAATCAAGAATATTTCATAATTGTAAATTATGTTCCACAAGATCGAAAATACGTTCCACAGTCATACTTCCAACTTTTTTACGGGCTATTGCTTCTATTTCTAGCTTTTATATGTACTGTATCACTCCAGCTAAAAATATAATTATAATGCCATTATTGGTATCTCAACTTTTCTTTTCACTAGTCGGTCCAGTTCACTTGCATCCTTGCTAGGTATTTGGTAGTTTTTAGGAAAGTTGTTATATTATGAGTACGAATATCTGTATATTTCTTGTGTTTTCTCACTCGAATGTGATTATATTATATGTTCGATATATGCATTCTGCGAGTTCATCCCTTCCACCTCGAACACACTCGCGTAGGTTTTACCTTGACTACGCTTGTACAAATCCATAACTTTCAGGGTGTAGCGAAACCACTCTTGCCATTTCATGGGTAGAAATTTGTCATCTTTGACAATTTTGGCTTTTATATCAGAGAAGAGCTTTTAACAACCTAATCAAAATTAATGTCAAAACAGTCAAACATTATCTGTATGTCGGTATGACACATCCACAAAGCATCGGTTGGTCAAATACCAGTTATTACAAGTTGAGCAAACTATAAGAGAGAAGTCACGACAGCTTTTGTGGCATTTAAGCGATGTTTAAAGACAAAGCTTTTGAGCCGTAATTTCACAGTAATTTGTTTCGTCGACGTTTTAAAAAAAAATCTGTTTACGTCGCTAGTATATCGGCAATATACAACCTCCAGTACTGATGAACTACGAATATGGTCAAGGAACAGGCTTTCCATTTATTACGTATATATAACTGCACGACTATTGATATACATGAAAATGATAGAAGAGTCTGAAGTAATGAGTAAAAATGGGTCAAATTAATCTGAATGGACGGTTTGCAGTGTCTTCTGGAGAATAGTGTGGTATGACTCTCCATTAATAGGACGAGCTTACAAATAAATATGACTTATTACATACTTCGTGAACCTATAAGTGGAAATTAAGTTAAGAGACTTTGCTCATAAATATGTGAGACTTTGCTTTATCATGAGGAACATAATTGTTTTGAACCAGCTAATTAATAATTTCAGCCAGTACCTATATGTATGGACAGCAAATATCTTGGCCTCGCTTTTTCTTGAACCTATCCGAATAAAACTCGTTGTCACCAAATGGTAGTTTACTAGGGTTATTGTGGCAATTCTTAATCAAGGGGTTATCGGCAACCTGTAATACTTCGGTTAACGCTAGATGCATGATTATTAGTCCTAGAGGAAAGTCAAAAAGCCCTAGAGGTTAAAACACCACTTTTTTTTGGAACCACAATGACCAATCTTGTCATCCAGCTTCTCTGAGGAATATAAAATAATGCTGGTGCTGGGTTATTAAGAACATTCAACGCTATATCGGGATGATTAATTATTATCACCGATTTATTCATAGCCACTTGTCTGCACTTAATAAGTAGCCCAAGACATCCAAGAATTTTTCTTTGCCAGATGAATACCAATTTGGATTCTTTAATTTAAATAATTGTTTGGCTAATATTACACTACTTGCGCACCCATTAATTGATGCGCCTATTAGTATTACTACTGAGCAATTAAATACAAATAAATGAGAGCCTTTACCGTTTTACTATAAGAAATTAACAAATCTTGAGTTAAAATACTCAGTGTTTGATCGGGAACTTCTTGATTAAACACTTTAGATATTTCGTTGAGGGTCGTGAATTTACCACATTCACCGACCTTAAACATTTAGTTAGAGCAATTCAGTCTAAGACTGAATGTAATCCAAGGCAAGCACGTCAGCTGGATTATATTAGTCAATTTACGACGGATTTTCAGCATGTGAAAGGTTCTGACAATGTTGTCGCAGACACATTGTCGCGTACTACTAATATAGATTCCTCAGTAGTTGATACTGTAATCAACTATGAATCTATTTATTTGGCACAGCAATCTGATGAAGAACTTTCAGGATTGCTTGACGACACTGTTCGTCTTGTAGCTTCCAATATGAAGCTTAAACTTATTAAATTTTTGAAGTTTATTGTGAAACCTCAACTGGGACAAATCGTCCTTATATTGCAGAATCTCTTCGTCGAAAAATGTTTGATTACTCTATGCGAGTAATCAAACATTTATTATTAATTTATCACATTCCGGTGTTCGGGCTTCTCGTAAATTAATTAAAGCTCGTTATTTTTGGCCCAGTATTAACAAGGATATAACCCATTGGGCCCGTTCTTGCATATCAAGCCAACGTGCCAAAGTGCAACGACACACTAAGGAAAATTCATGGAAAATTTAGTATTCCATCTGGTCGTTTTGAACATATTCATTTGGATATAGTTGGACCTTTGCCAATATCAAATAGTTGTTCTAACATTCTTACTGTTGTCGATCGTTTTACTCGTTGGCCGGAAGCTTACTGCATGGCTAACAGGACAGCCACTACCATTGCCAATACAAAAGTTAGTACTTATATAGCGCGTTTTGGTGTACCTTCTCAGGTTACAACTGATCAAGGTTCATTTGAAGCGCTTCCATTTACAGATTTAAGCGCTTCCATATATTAAGCTGCCCAGAGACAATGTCATAAATTCCAATTATTTTATTAGGAATTCGAGCCACAGTAAAAGACGATTTAGGTTTGTCACCCGCGGAAATGGTTTATGGACAGACAATAAAACTTCCCGGAGAATTTTTCGTTGACAGCCCTGCTTCAATGTTGCGTTCTAGCGGCACAGTGATCGACCAATTGCCTGGAGCAATGAAAAATCTTATTCCGACACCTACTCGTATAACCAAACAGAATAACATATTCATACCGAAATCCTTGGAAAACTGTGATTTCGTGTTTGTAAGATCGGATAAGGTACGTGTTGGAATATGAAGGGCCTTTCAAAGTTATTAGGTGACTTCGAAAATCTATGATAGTTTCGATCAAGGGTAAAAATGTTACCATCTCTATCGACAGGCTAAAACCTACTTTTGGAGTTTTGAGTTCAATTTGGAATTTTTCAAAGTCTCAGACTGTTAAGTCAGTTAGTTTTTTAGATTAGGATTCTTGTTGTACAGAATTGCTAGGACGAGAGTACTGTAGCGACCGATTTTAATGTTTTCATTAATCAATTTAAATTTATATGAATAAACACAACAATCGCGCTTCAATTTAAAATAAAATAAAATTGCATTTCTTTTTGTTACTACATCTAGTGTTGAGTAGAAACATTATCGTATATTTGGATTTTTGCCAATAGGCTTAATTTTTATTGATACGCATGCTCTTGTTATTTAACGCTTGTAGACATAAGTATTAAATCAAGTTCATTGCTGTTTAGCCTGTAATCGATATTTCATTGCATAATCAAACTCACGTTCAGTTTGCTATTATCGTTTCCGGCATCTCGCCGTACTTTTCGTGACATATCCGAAACGTTGCACGAATAATATACATTACAGGTCCTAAACACTGTGATAAAATTATCTAGCCGCCTTAAAGAGGAGCACTCTATATGTGAGATGAAGAAAATCTGCAAAGACTTGTTATTTCATTCAGACAATCAGATTTCACTGGACATCTAGCCACATGAGTATATGTATATGGTAAAATGGTGAAAATGAATTAAAATTGAGCTGATAGCAATTTGTACCGGAAGATAATACATTTATTTAGTTTCACAACGTTGTAATTCACCGCATAAACTCTTATTTATTATTCAACCTTTAATTCCAGTAGTTCGATGAATCCATTCAATGAAAGCTGAAACACGACCATACACCGCTGGACTATTAGGTGTTGGTGCACATTGTGCACAACTCCAAGATATAATTCCAACAACAATAGGATTATCATTGTCATCGAATTGAACGAGTGGGCCACCTGAATCGGCTCCGCACGTATCTGTGCTACCATCTAATGGTCCCGTGCATATATTCGTTTCGTCTACCAATGCACCAATATCACCTCCCCAAATTTGTTGGCATAATGCATAATCTATAATCGGTTTATCGGTAACCTGTAATAATTTGGCTAATGTATCTGGACCAGTTAGACCCCACCCGAAGATTCGGCCAACTCCTGTTGGAATTTGTTCGATTCCCGGCAGTTGAATTGGTTGAACATATTGATCGAAAACAAATGGTTGATTAACGTAGATTAAGCCAATATCATTAGGGCAGGCGGATCCACAATAATCTTCATGAATGTAAGATCTTTCTATTGAACGTCTTTGTTCCCATGGCTCAACTACTCTAACGTCGTGCTGTCCAGCCACAACTACAGTTCCATTGCTCTTAATGAGACATTGGCCAGAAGTTAATACCCAGTGACTATTGAGCAATACGGCGCCACACTTGTGCTTTTCACCCTTTTCAGCCGAAATTATGGATAGTTGAATCACATATGGTGCACTATGGGGCTGGGCATCCATGCCACCAAGAACACGGCCTTTTCTAGAACTTGGTGTGTCTGAAATTGAAAAAATTGTGTAAATAAATTGTTACAGTTCGATTTTTGTAGTTCGATAAAATCTTACCGGGTACCGCAGATCCTAAAGCTGATGTAAGTAATAAGCTGAATACCACGTAGTTTTTCATTGTAGTTCGTGTTGCCAGAACTGAAGTTAAGATATCTATGCGCTTTTCAACAGATTTTATATCAAATATACCAGTATCGTAATATATGAGTTTATAGACAAATTTATAATAGTTGATATAATTTTTAAAGTGCTAAAGTTATTAAAAGTTACAAAAATTAATAAAAATAAGGCAAATAAACAATTATAAATTGTTGGTATTATGCATTGATTGTAATCTCACACTGGATAAAGGGGCGGACTTGTGCCGTCCAATTCCACCCAAAGTTTAATTAAATAAATTTTTTACAGCTGATAGAGCTGTGGTATAGTTGGAGCGAAGGGTATATACCGTGTTCGAATCCCGATAGAGGCTGAATGCGAAATCGATTTACTTTCATTCGAGAAAGCAATGTGAGTAGATGATCTAAACAAATAAGACATATAGTCTCGATCTACGACATCTAATTAGCTTTAAGTATCGGTACGAGTTCGGAAATAATTCACCAAAACTATATTCTCTAATGGACCTTCATGTTAATGATTTAGATGGCAATGGCGTTATGCAGACTGTTAAAAGTAAAGACTTTGGTAGTGTCGGACTCGAAGAACGAGAGGGCTGCAAGCATCGGGAAACCAAGTTCCGAGAGAGCAAATACGGGAGACACCGGCGACTCAAATGGAACCGAACAACACTAGCCTGCGGTAGCGGGGAGTGAAATAGGTAAGTAGGCTGAATTTTAATGTTATGCTAAATATAATTTAACCTGTATAATTAACCTGCACCATAAGTCTAATCTGGCTGGTCTAGCCTATATGGCCGGGACAAACAGGTTCCACCAGATAACCTGTAGACCTGCTCTTCGAGGCGGAAAGAAAGAAGATTAGGGTGATCCTTGGATGTGATGCAAACGCGCATTTTTTTATAATAACCTTTGGATGTGTAATATTGGGCAAGAACCCAGATTTATTACTAAAAACCGGCAGGTGGTTTTAGACGTAACCTTCGCCTCAGAAAAGTTTTATCCTATGGTCAAGGAATGGAGAGTAATGCAGCAGCATTCGTTGTCTGACCATCGTTATATAACCTTTCGTCTCAACGTTTCCACTGCCATCCGCGAAAGCTTTAAGAAATTCTAGAAGGACAAACTGGAGCAAGTACCGAGAAACGCTTAAATAACTATTTACGCCGGGGGCTACGAAGCCGCCAGCGACAATGGAGAAACATAGTGCACACAATCACTATTGCCTACAATCAGTCCTTTAACGCTGCTTGCCCATTAGTTAAGCCCAGGGGTAAGTAATAACCCCATTAGTTAAGCGCAAGGGCAAGCAATAACCGGCATGGTGGTCCAAAGAACTGGGAAACTACCGAAAGGCGTGTGGGATAGCTTTTAATAAAACCAAAAGTACGATAAAGCCTCAAGACATATATAAAAAAGAATTGAGGAGCGCACAAAGGAGGTCATGAAGGCTCTTCTGCGATAAAGTGGAGGAATTCTCCGAGACATCTCGTCTTAGGAAGATACTGTCTACTAATCCTTCCAGTCAAAGTTATTCAATGAAACAGGATTGCTCCTGGATCGCTTCTAGTGAGGAATATTTGAAACATCTCATGGAAACTCACATTCCAGGAAGCTTCGACGACTCGACAGAGACTAGAATTCATCGAGAACCACACTCACTGCGCATAGAGGACATCGTTACCAAAGAACGGAGACCTATGGGCACTTAAGGGTTTCAAACCTAATAAATCGGCTGGTCCTGATCGAATTATTGCAGCGGAGATTCAGAACGACTCGAAGATTATTCTCCCCTAGCAGGTAGTAATCTTCAAAGGGTGTTTAAAACTGGTTTGTATTCCGCGGAGGTGGGCAGAGGCCAGAGTAATCTTTATTCAGAAAGCGGGTAAATCCTCACATGGCTACTCAAAGAACTTAAGACCCATAATAACTCTATCATCCTTTCTACTGAAAACCTTGGAAAGGATGATGGATATCTATATATATACGTTCAAAACTAAAGCCTAGTGACCGGACCCAGTCTCAGCATGCTTACGGTAAAAAGAAATCTGTGGACACAGCTCTGCACGCCCTGGTAAGTACAATTGAGAAAACAATATTCTCGCAAGAATTTTGTTTGGTGGCGTTCCTGGATATTGAGGGCGTCTTACAATAAAAAGACGGGTGCAATTATGGAGGAATTGTCGTTCCTAAGAGTGGATTATCTGTCAGTGAAATAATCAATCACATGCCTAGATGCAGGATGGTTAACTCGGAGCTGGAGAAATCCACAATCAAGAGGCGGGTGACTAAAGGAACCCCGCAGGGAGGTGTCTTGTCTCTTTCTTCTCTGGAACATAGCAATTAATAGGTTGCTGTTAGAGCTGGAGAGAGAGAAAGAGGATCGGAGTGATTGCTTATGCAGATGATGTAGCGATAGCTGTCTCTGGGGAATATTTAAGCACGGTGAAGGAAGTGATCCAAAATGCTCTCCAAATCATTACAAGGTGGGCCATCAAATGTGGATTGGTAATTAGCGCGTCCAAAACTGAACTGGTGCTATTTCCTAGGAAATATAAAATCCCGGTAGTATATCCACCTCTCTTAAATGGCAAGAGACTAGCTTTTACTGACAAGGCAAGATTTCTAGGCGTAGTCTTGGTCAGTAAGCTTAGCTGGAAGCCCAACATTTTGGAAAGAGTGTGTGGTGGCCAGCTCTTGATAAAGTAACGAACAAAAAGGGGATCGAAAAGATGCAAAGAACGGCATGCTTGCTTATTAACGGGGCGCTGAGGACAAGACCTACAGGTGCCTTTGAGGTCATGTTTCACCTTCTCCCCATGGATATTTATGGTAAGCAGATGGTGGTGATTACAGCAATCCGACTATTAGCCATATCTCAGTGGAAACGTTTTCAGACAGGAAAATGGCCTATAATAAGATCGCTAAAGAAGGAACTGGTGAATCTAGACATTACACAGACTTTGTGCTGGGAGAAAGATTCCGAACTAAATGCCCCTTAAGAGAATCTTGGAGGTTTAAGAAACGGAAGCACTAGAGTTCTTCACAGATGGCTTCAAGTTACACAATAAATTAGGATCTGGAGTCTTTTGTGATAAATTGAAAGTAAACACATTCTGTCTGCTTGATCACTGCAGGCAGAGGTGATAGACATTGAGAAGGTCCAGAATTGGTTGAGACATAATGTGGTATCCTCGACTGACATCGCAATCTATGTGGACAGTCAGGCGGAAATCAAGTCACTGGATTCTGTTTCTCTGACTTCTAGAGTGGCGTTGGGTTACCACTTGTCTCTGAATGAGATGAGTGAGTATTTCAACATCCAGATTGTCTGGGTTCCTGGTCACTCGGATGTCATAAGGAACTGCAGGGCAGTCGAACTAGCAAGGCAGGGTACAACTCTTCAACTGCTACCGAAAAGGGCAAAGTTAAAGAGGTCCACTGTGCCTAACAAAGAGGCAATAGACTTAGCGAATGAAAGGTGGACCAACACCCTCTCATATAGTGTAGCAAGGCAAGTCTGGCCAACGCTGGACTTGAAACGCTCAAAGACACTGATCTCCCTACGAAGACGAACTAAAAACAACAGGACATTGTCTACTTGAAGAACATGCGAGAAGGCTAGGATTAGTTGCAAATGGCTTTTGCAGAAGCTGTATGGACGAGGAGGAAGAAGAAACGGTAGTCCACCTCCTATGTTCATGCACACAAAAGACATGAATATTTGGGGAAGTGATCTCGACAACTCTAAGGAGCGAGATTTATCACGCTACATAAGTAGCTCAAACTGGCTCTCATAAGGGTAATAGGCGAGTAGGGTCCTGTCGTATCACAACGGACCGTCGCTTGTATAAGTGTGCTATAGCAGCCATTCAATAGAAACTAACCTTAACCACAACTACAAAATATTGAAAATTTCTAATAATAAAACTCTGACATATTCTTAATTACACTTCAGTTTATTATTCAATCAATAGGTCCAGCAGTTCGATAAATCCATTCAACGAAGGCTGAAACACGAACATACACTCCTAGAGTATTAGGTGTTGCTTCACATTGTGGAGAACCCCAAGATACAATTCCAACAACAATAGGACTACTATTGGCATCGAACTGAACTAATGGACTACCTGAATCAGCACCGCACGCATCTTTGCTACCATCTAATGGTCCAGTACATATATTCGTTTCATCTACCACAGTACCAATATCAGTCCAAATTTTTTGGCACAATGCATATTCGATAATCAGTTTATCGGTAACCTGTAATATTTCGGCTAATGTACCTGGTCCGGTTAAACCCCATCCGAAGAGTCGGCCAATTCCTATTGGAATTTGTTCAGCTTGCGGCAGTTGAATTGGTTGAACATATTGATCCAAAACAAATGGTTGATTAACGAAGATTAAGCCAATATCACTAGGACAGGTGGTTCCACAATAATCTTCATGAATGTAAAATCTTTCTATTGATCGTCTTTGTTCCCATGGCTCAACTTCTCTAACGTCGTGCTGTCCAGCCACAACTACAGTTCTATTCGTTTTAGTGAGACAGTGGCCCGCAGTTAATACCCATCGACTATTAAGCAATACGGCGCCACATTTTTGAATTTGACCATTTCCAGGCAAAATTGTCGCTAGTTGAATCATATACGGTGCACTATGAGGTTGGGCATTTTGGCCACCAAGAACACGCCCTTGTATAAAACTTGGTGCGTCTGAAATAGAAAAATTTATGTAAATAAATTGTCACAATACGAAGTTTGTAGTTCGAAAAAATCTTACCAGGTGTCGCAAATGCAAAAGGTGATGCAAGCAATAAGGCGAGTGCTACAAAGTTCTTCATTGAAGCTTGTATTGTCAGAATTCAGTAGATATGTTTATGTAGTTTTCAATCGACTTTGTTTTCTCGAGTGATCAATTCTTCAACTTTTACTTACATCAAATTAGAACAGATTCCTAAGAAATATGAGTTTATAAAAAAATCTTTAATATTCGTTGTTAAAATTATATTATTAATAAAATTATTGTAGTGCACTTAAATATTATATTATCGTGGTAATGAAAATGCAGTGAATTTATTCCATAAACTTAATGTTACAAATAACCGATAGGGTTTATATAACACACTGGATAAGTACTGTACTTAGATTTTACCTTACAGAAAGTATAAGAGCGAAAGGTGTCGTTTACGCATCCCGAAAGGAGCTGCATGTGAAATCGATTTAAGTGCAGAACTCATCTTATCTTCCAGGTCACTACTATATAGGGTCATAGTGCAATGCAATGTGCAGATGGTCTACACAAATTGGGCCTATAGTCGTACGTCCTCTATTTGGCGTTTGAAAGATTTTGGAATGAGTACTTTTGCTTTCTTATAACCCTTACTCGGCGATCAGAGACGCATAGAAACAAAACACTTAAAAATCAGCCAATAGATTAAGGATTGTTAGACCTTTACCAGATTTATTATCTCTGCGTGAAAATTTCATTCGGTTGACCATATTCGAGTATAGACTGTTGCATCAATTCACTCATATCTGCACTATTATTGATTCGAACACTAGATATACGAATCGCACAGGTACACACATCAAAACCGTTAACACATGCATGATGAGATGCGAATTTGATCTTTTCAATCAATCACAAAGTCATTCAATGACGTTATCATCAGAGCGAAACCGACCTAGCGAATTACAACAACAATATATACCTACATGTACAACTCGAATTACAAGTCTTTCTACAACCCCGACGTGATTTACTTGGCCCGATCAATGCCTTTACCATAACGCTGTTAGCACATCCGTTGGACAACGCAAAATGCAGCATACTTCTTGATGCATTGAATATAGCTGTCGGAGCTGTTCTGCAACAGTATAACATCAAGGTGAACCATTTAGGTTTTTTCTCGAGGAGACTATCGGATGTCGAAAGAAAATATTCTGTATTCGATCGGGTACTACTCGTAATCTATTCGTCAGTCAAACGCTTTAGGTATTTTGTCGAGGGTCGGGAATTCACCATCTACTCCGATTAGAAGCATTTTGAACTTCAGCCGCTTCATATATATTATATTAGTCAAATCAAGTTCTACCAAACTTTTCGGAATCTTTTAAAGATGCCGCGTTGTTGGAAGACTTTCAATTGTAATTCGAGTTGTGCATGTAAATATGTGTATATGTTGTTGTAGTAATTAATTCGGCTATAACCCGGTTTGTAATCCTATTTAATGTCGTAATTGGTGTGGGGTGCCTGATTTCGCCTGCTTAGTGATTTTAGTCTTGTTGCGGCATGAAACGAACATGACTTGCTGCATGACTTTTTTGTGCGTGCCCGCATTCGCCAATTTTAGTGATATTTGACTGTGTTGCAGCATTAATGAACTTCCTGGAAATATTTGTGTCTTGAGTAGCTCAATTAAAGAAGGCGGACATTGAGAAGTTGTCAAGATAAAGATTAGAGAGGAGGTAGTATGACATTTTTTGACGGTTGTTGGACGATGCAATATTGGAATTCGAGTTGTGCATGTAAATGTTGTTATTTAAATTCACTAGGCAGGTTTCTATGCAAATTTTAAACAAGTCCCACAATTTATGGAACTAAATTAATGAGTATTAAACCATTTCTACTAAGGATATGACGTTAGAAAGGAACTGGGAGGGAGTTAGAGGTGATCTGGCCCCAAAACTTAGTAAAGACAAATACAAACCACGAATATTTCATAATTGGAAATTATATTCCACAAAATCGAAAATACGTTCCACAGTCATACTTCCAACTTTTTTACAGGCTATTGCTTCTATTTCTACCTTTTATATAATATGTAATGTTTTACTCCAGCTGAAAATATTATTATAATGCCATTACTGGTATCTCAACTTTCCTTTTCACTAGCCGGCCCAGTCCACTGGCATCCTTGCTAGGTATTTAGTAGTTTTTAGGACAATTGTTATATTATGAGTACGAATACCTGTATATTTCTTGTGTTTCCTCACCCGAATGTGATTACATGTTCGATATATGCATTCTGCAAGTTCATTCCTTCCACTTCGAACACACTCGCGTAGTTTTTACCTTGACTGCATTTGTACAAATCTATAATTTTTAGGGTGTAGCGAAACCACTCTTGCGTTTTTGCCATTTCATGGGTAGACATTTGTCATCTTTGACAACAATAATTTGGTTATAGTCAATTATGGTCGATGCTGGTCAAGCTCTTGAAAATAGTTGAATTAAGCGTCAACACTTGTTGTATTTGTGTTCCGCGAGAAAAGATGGCGTTCATTTGTTTTTTAAAGAGGTACAGTTGGTGTAGTTGGAAATGTGCACCCACCCTTTTGCATAGTCCTCGAGTAGTGTAAAACCGTATGAACGCGCTACTTATGCTGATGATAGGGTCTAACACGATTTCCGAGCAGATGATATGAGGTATGTTTTAAAAACCAATACCAAACGCAATGATATGGTTGTGCAGATTTAAATCGGCCTTATATTCTGAATAGACCATTTGCAGTGTCTCCTGGAGTATAGTGTGGTATGTGGTTCTCCATTAAAAGGACGAGCTTACAAATAAATATGACTTATTACATACTTCGTGAACCTATAAGTGGAAATTAAGTTTAGAGGTGAGCTCATAAATATGTGAGACTTTGCTTTATCATGAGGAACATAATTGTTTTGAATCTGCCAATTAATAATTTCAGCCAGTACCAATATACATGGACAGCAAATATCTTGGTTTCGCTTTTTCTTGAACCTATCCGAATAAAACTCGTTGTCACCAAATGGTAGTTTACTAGGGTTATTGTGGCAATGCTTAAGGGTTATCGGCAACCTGTAATACTTCGGTTAACGCTAGATGCATGATTATAAGTCCTAGAGAAAAGTCAAAAAGCCCTAGAGGATAAAATACCACTACTAGATGGGATTTATCCAGGACTCCTACAAGAGGGTCTAAAAAATATTCTGAACCACCATCCACATATATTTGGATACAGTTAAGCTCTAGTAATACAAGTATGGTGATTGCCTGAAGTATGGTGTCTTGTGATAGTACAACTAAACTACTCGGACACTGTGGAGTTCAAATTTTGTTTTGGAACCAGAATGACCCATCTTTAATCCTACCTCTCTGACGAATATAAAATAATGCTGGTGCTGTGTTATTGGTCCTAAACACTGTGGTAAAATTATCTAGCCGCTTTAAAGAGGAGCACTCTATGTGGGATGGAGAAAATCTGCACAGACTTGGTAGTCTGAATGAAATGGACATCTAGCCACATGAGTATATGAATATACTTTAAGCGGGAAAACCAAAAACCAAATAATGGATTGAAGTACCTGTTCGATCAATTAACCTTTTTTCCAAGTTTATATTTTATATCTGTACCTTCAGAGTGGTATCATAATAAATCAGACCTATTCAAGTGCAGTTTGGATATAGCTGGCAACGGTGCTGGGTAAAATGGTGAAGATGAATTTCAATTGAGCTGAGAGCAATTTATACCGGAAGATAATACATTTATTTAGTTTCACAACGCTTTAATTCGCCGCATAAACTCTAATTTAACTATAATTTATTATTCATCCTATAAGTCCAGTAGTTCGATTAATCCATTCAACGAAAGCTGAAACACGACCATACACCGCTGGTCTATTAGGTGTTGGTACACATCGCGCATAACTCCAAGATACAACTCCAACAACAATAGGATTATCATTGGCATCGAATTGAACGAGTGGACCACCTGAATCGGTTCCACACGTATCTGTGCTACCATGTAAGGGTCCAGTACATATATTCGTCGCATCGACCCAAGCACTAGTATCATCTCTCCAAAATTTTTGGCATAATGCATAATCGATAATCGGTTTATCGGTAACCTGTAATACTTTGGCTAATCTACCTGGACCGGTCACACCCCATCCGAATAGTCGGCCAACTCCTGTTGGAATTTCTTCAGGTTCCGGCAGTTGAATTGGTTGAACATACTGATCGAAAACAAAGGTTTGATTAACGTAGATTAAACCAATATCATTAGGACAGGTGGACCCACAATAATCGTCGTGAATGTAAAATCTTTCTATTGATCGTCTTTGTTCCCATGGCTCAACTACTCCAACATCGTGCTGTCCAGCCACTACTACAGTTCTATTCGTTTTAGTAAGACAGTGGCCCGCAGTTAATACCCAGCGACTATTGAGTAATACGGCGCCACACCTGTGCTTGTCACCCCATCCAGGCGACGTTGTCACTAGTTGAATCATATATGGTGCACTATGGGGTTGGGCATCCTGGCCACCAAGAACACGGCCTTTTCTAGAACTTGGTGTGTCTGAAATTGAAAATATTGTGTAAATAAATTGTCACAATACGATGTTTATAGTTCGATAAAGTCTTACCAGGTGTCGCAAATGCAAAAGGTGATGCAAGCAATAAGGCGAGTGTTACAAAGTTCTTCATTGAAGCCAGAATTCAGTAGAGATATATATCTATGTAGTTTTCAATCGACTTTGTTTTCTCGAGTGATCAATACTTCAATATTTTTTATATCAAATAGGTGAGGTTCCATAGAAATATGAGTTGATACAAAAATCATAATACCCGAGGTTAAAATTATATTATTAATAACATTATTGTTGTGCACTTAAATATTATATTATCGCGGTGATGAAAATGCAGTGAATTTATTCTCATAAACTTAATGATACAAATTAACGATAGGTTTTATACAGCACACTGGATAAGTACCGCACTTGGACTGCTAAATTTTACCTTAAGTATACGAGCGAAAGACACCGTTTTCGCATCCCGATAGGAGCTGAATGTGAAATCGATTTCATATGATTACGATCATATGAAATGTTAAGAATGAACACATTTACAACCTTCTATTGAAGTGCAGAACTCATCTTATCTTCCAGGTATTTACTACAGAGTGATTGACACGAAGTGTTACCAAAACAAAACGCCACAAAGCGAAAAATCTTGCGGATTTGCATCTGATAAATTTGGTGGCCATTAGGCAGTGGACATGAACCGCAGAATTATTTTTCAGCCAATCTTGATTGACGCGCGCTTCATCACTCGGCGACGAGTCCTGTTGGAATGTCTAGGATCTGCAGCATGATCCCGATAAATTTGAGCATTATCTTGATGCCACGGTCCAAAACGGCGGCGCATGGTTTCGAGTGGCAATCCGTTAGTCCAAATTTTCAATAGGCCGAGCAAGTAAATCCAGTAGTTTTGCTTCTTCACATATTGCTTAATAACAAACGGTGACTCATCGGAGAAAACCAAACTCAACAAATCGTCACTTTCGTGCAAGCGTAACAATACCTTTACTCTTTCCACTCTAATTTTTTTTGAGCATCGATGAGACCATACGTATTATGGAATTTCAACGCCTTTACTCCAATATAAAATATTTTATAATTCCGTGCCAATTTGGCCTTCACCTTATTATATGATATGATAGGAGAAGTACAAGCCAACCAGTTACGGTGATCCTAGGTATGTTACCATAACCGTGGAGTACATTCAGCAGAGTTCCAAATGGATATCTGAGAATTATTTATTCCAAAATCCCTGCCTGCATCTCAACATATAAGGTAAGGAAAAGCAATGTTAATCACAGAAACGACTAAGGTGATAATCCACAGCAGAGTCATTGCTAACTACATTATTAGTAAATCATCACATAATTTTAGTACAATCACTTTCACAATGGGAGCCCACTAGTCCTGTTACTACTGTCAATTGGATAGGTAAGGACCATTCCAAACTCATCACACGTATTCGCATCACCTCACCAGCCAAAACTGGAGTACCTTTAAAACTTCTTTGGGTCATCTCTTCATATGCTGTATTCAAAGATGTGTCCCTAAAACTCCCAATCCACCAACATCCAACGCGTGGGAGAATACAAATTTCCGCGATGACGTTTATTCATAGAAATAATAAGGCAAAGTTGATGAAGAGTATATACCAATAGTATATACAAAAGGACACATGCTATATATTGGAGTTTATTGACAAAATAAAATCAAAAGAACTAAAAGCGATTCGTTATAACACTATATTTCTGATCTATGAACATTAATATGCTAAATCGAACTTCAACAACCAACAAGAAATTTGTAATGACCATATATATTTATTATCGTCAATATAATGATCTTATAATGATAGCGATCGTATTAAAACAATCTTAAACCCCTTCTACCATTAATACACATGGCACCACATCAAAACCTCAATAGTCTTACAGATATTCCAATTAAAGCTTCATATAGAATTCAAAAATTAAAGCATTATGTGGAAAACTATTGAAAAGCTAGAACCAGCAATATGAAAGGTTTCACTGTATGTACCTATATATAATTGTATGTATATAAAGTCTGATTATCATTATGAAAAAAATTTTGTCAGTATTTTTTACTGAAAAAACAAAGCGAGAAAAAAAATCAAAAATACCATTAGAGTGACAGAGATCGTTTTTTACTTTTTTCTGTTTTTTATAGTGGATATATTTTTTTTGTGGATAAATTTTTGTTTGTTTTTGAAAAAAAGACAAAAAACACTTTGAATTTTCAACAATAAATATAAAAAAAAAATTCATTATTTAAATTATTTTCACAATGAATTAAGATGAATGACACAAAACGAAATGTTAAAATAATCAATTGACCATAAAATAACTACTATAAAATGCTTCATAATGACGTTATACAAACGATTTCTCATCCATAAACATATTTCCTATAAGAACTGAATAAAAATACTTTTATTGATATATTTTGTCAGTACTGCTATAATAATTTTCTCAGTAACCATAAAAATTTATTCAGTACTGAGTAAATTTTTTATATTGGAAATGTTTTTTATTTCTCTCGCAGTTTAAGAAAAATTATATTTTTAACCTACTTTGACTATTTTGTCAGTATATTTCTCATAATGAAATCAGGCTTAACACCTGCACAAAATATAAAATAAAACAACCTCATGTATTTTATAGGAGATTTTGAAATAAACAAAAAATTCTCTTTCATATATAGGAAAGAGAATTTTGATGAACTAAACGAAAAACGTGTTATTTTCATAATATGAGTAGGCATGAGTAGGAAATTGAAATGTATACTGTATGTATTGAAATGTATGTGTATATTGGCGTTTTCAACATCTAAACCAATACCACTTCTCAAACTACATTGAATGTACATACATACATATATAATTGCCAATTTATACAACGATTGCACAATGGCGGTGATCGCGTTAAAATTTAAAAATCTCTAAAATCTCTTCTACTAGTATGCCATGATACATACATAAAACAAAATATGAAAAATCGTCTAAAGGAAAGGGAAGTATATAACGTTTATTTAGTTAGAACAATGCGTATATGTATACGGCCGTTTCCCATCGAAAAACATGGCCGATCCTATGTATGTGTAAATGAATAGAAAGTCGTAAATACATCAACAATCGTATGAAAAATTCGATTTTTTCGAAATTTTTGACTTTTAACTTCCTATAACTTGGTAGGCAGGCCCCATAGCGAATTACTCACTATTGAGAGTTTGGAAAATGATTATTTATCAACAATCCTGGATTAATAATTTTCATTTAAACCAATATTTTAATTCATGTTTTTGAAGATTTAAGAATCTAGATTTTTATATTTTCGATCGTGAATAGAAAAATAAAACGAAATGAATTTGTAATATCGGGTTTAAATACATATTGTTTGTTATATTTTGCTCTGTTTCCCGTTTACAAGTACTAATATGATTTTATTTTACATCCCGCTCGTTTTTTTTTCATTTTCCTTCGTTTCAATATTTTTTAGGAATAATGCAAACGGTTTTGTGCTTCGTTGTCTTTTAGTGCATTGAGCTTCATTTTTAATTTATTTTTGATTTTGTTTCTTTGTTTTAGTTAGCTATCAGCATTTGATGCGGAAGCATGCGTTTGATTTTTATTAATATTTTTTTTTATAATTTTTTTAGGTCTTCGTAAAATTTTGTTTATAATTTTTTTTTTAGGCTTATAGAATTTTACCAGTGATATATAGGATTATTAAAATTTTATCATTTAAATTACTTTTATTTGTTATAAAAATAATTAAAGGGTGTTTTGATTAATTACTTAAATGTGTTTTCAAAGTGAGGTACGCGAAACGTTTACAATATTAAAAGTGAAACTACAAGCGGGGATCATAATATAATATATTATATACATAATTTTTTGTGTTATGTATTATATTATATATATTATATTATATATTATATTGTATTATATATTGTATTGTGTTATATATTATGTTATATATAACATGATATATTATATTATGATCTTTGTTTCAAGTCAAACAATTTGAACCAAATGTGGTTTTTCATTCGCGTTAAAATAGGCCGTTTCCAACATTACCCAAGAGGTAGGCTTCAATGCGTTTTTTTTAACGAGGTTCCCCAAAAAAACAGGCCTACTCCTCGGTTTTTAAATACAAATAAATATTTACATAAAATGAAATAATGCCATTTCATATAGCAAACAAATCATATAATAAAAACGTAAATAAATAAATAAAAATTCACAGCCGTTTCATAGCCAAAATGTATTTACAAATATTAACATGCCCACCACCTTGCTCAATAATATTTTTATGCTTGAAAAATAAATTAAGACTTAAAAGTTTTATTAGAATTCTCGAATGTTTTTAGTTTACGTTTTCTATCGGACTCTACGTTATTATTTTCATGTTTAGAAAAATTATTAAGCAAAATGTTTGAAAAAATTGACAAAATTGTATAATAAATACTTTTGTGATTTTTGCCACATGAGCAAGAATCATCAAAATCGATTGACAGATCATCAATCACGAGAGATTGGACGGTTAAAAAAGACAAACATTTTTTCTGATTTAAAGACGGATTTAAAAAAACTGATTTAAATTTAATGTTATTGCAAATATAATCAAAAACCGCGCTCATATGCATTCAAATAATTAAAACTATTTCAGTAGGTACGCTTAAGCCACCTTTATGAAGCAAAGTAAAGTAATCGTCATCAGAAGCGACACCCTTTCCAGTTCTAATTAATTTCTGGCACTCTAAACATGAAACTTTTTTAGAAATAGAATGGGCCGCATATCCACAGATATAAAGTGCCGCGGAGCGATCAAATTTCTTCTCATATTGTTCTAAATAATTCGAAGGAAATATTTCCTCAAACTCTTTGGTATCAACTGAAAAGAAATTGTATTCCTCTGATTTGGACAATTCATAGTGAATCGTCTCAGACTTTATACAATTTTTCAGTCGTAGTTTTATTTCTGATTCAACTACTTCCGTATATGATACGTGAAATGTACATCCGCTTAATCGGCGATACCACGAAAATCTTCGCTCAAGATTGTCAGTTTGGAACTTACCGAACATAATGTAATCAACATCATTGATATAAGTATTTGCAATTTCCAGCAAAACACTTACAGTTTGATGGATTGCTTTAAAAGTAGTCATGGTTAAACCACATTCAAAGAGTTCGATAGTCATCCATCTTTCAATCCAGGATAAAAAATTTCGGAGAAAAAATATTTCTCGATCGTCTATTGAATAAATAGGCAGTCGGTATGGCTCGCGTTTCCTTACACCTTCTACTACTGATTTACAATTAACTATATTCCACCACCGTTTTATAATTTCAAGAAACTCTGCAGTCCCCTCGACTTCTTTTAGATCGCTAGTTGTTTTAAGAGCGACTATTGTTGATTCATGGAAAACATTTGCAACGCACTGCACGTTCTGCCGTTCAATTAAGCTAGGAAATACAGTTTTTTTATTTAATTTATACGCTTTTTTAACGAGTTGATGTTCTTCAATTTGATAGAGATCGCGAATATCTTTAAAACAAGCAATTTTAATAGAATTGTTATCAAAATCCGGATAGTAAAACGATTTATCGGAATCTTTTTTATTGATCCAGTTGTTCCGAATGTTTTTAAAAATATGAACTGGATCATACATTAAGAATATAAAACTACTAGGAAAATCAGGATTAATAAATTTAAAAGAATCTGGCGCAAAAATTGAAAACATGTTTTGATTTATCCTATGGTTATCTGTAACGATAGATATTACTTCTAAATCTATTGATTGAACTAATTTTAAAATTGATAAAGTTAATTTATGAAGATCATCACCTGAAGGGTTACTTACTGGATGTAAGGCAACCACCTCTTTAAAACTACCGAACGCGGAACTAACTAAAAATGCAATTACCGTTTTTGCTACGTTTGAATTATTCTGGGCATATCCAGTTAATTTTTGAGATTTATAATTTACTTGCGCCTTTAAATACATTTCATCTATTTGAATGATGACTTTGCGTTGCATATGTTTTAGATGAGCGGCCTGTTTACAGAGATAACTCTTGTTACCTTCAAAATTTGTAGGGCTTAAATTTTGGTGATAGGAAAGTCGTTGCAGAGTACTCTTGCTTGGCAGGATTAACATATTCTGATCTCTCATTAGATGGTACGTTACCGGAGATTGTAAGTAAATTAAAAACGATTTAACTAAGGTATTTTCCGAATACCGTTTTTTTCCAAGCATAAGTTTGAGCTGATCGCTAATTACTTCCAAAGTAGAAATATATTTAAAATCTATACTGTAAGCAACATTCAACATTCCGGAAAATTTCATACATATTTCATTTAAAAGTTCGTTCATTTTATCAGCGAGAGACATTTCATAATGATTAATAAAAAAAAATTCAACTGCTTTTATAAATTGAGACCAACACTGAAATTGTTGATCTGAATTACATTTATATTTTGATTCGCGATAAAACTGACAAATTAAATCTTTCGATACTCTAATGTAATGAGAAATGGTGAAACTCTCTACGTTAATTTTATAAATATAAACGTCTTCGCCATTGAATTTAACTTCAACGTCTACATTCGTTATATGAGAAGATAAAAACAATTTAAAATTTTCAAATGACCCGATCAAATCGTCTTTAATTTTAGAAATATCATTCTTCAATGAAACATCAAGAGATCTAGTTAAAATCTCAGATTTTCTGTTTGTCGGACATTTTCTAGATGTCGGCTTGGATTTTGAATAATAATCCGGTAAATCTTCAAAAATACTTGGAACGACATTAGGTAATAACTGCGGATGTTTTAAAGGGAGCATTAAGCTACCGTGCTTATTTTCAAATTTAATTTCATTTACGTTAAAATGTTTAATACATATAAAAGAGAATTTTGTTGGCACAAAATTATTCCGTGGGATCGCGTTTAACCAAGCCTGTCGTTTGACTTTACATTTAGGGAATTGAAAAAAAGATACGGGTCTCTGATCGCTTTTAGATGAACTGGACATGCAAGACGGCACACAACAAATTTTAGGCATTTTATATATATTACAGTATACTATATTTATAAATATATTTATTGAAGTATAATTAACCGTAATGAAAAATATGCCACCCGAAATTTTCAATAAACTGAATCAAATAAAATTCTAAAAACTTATATGAATTTAATAATTATTCATATAATTATTTTAATGAAATTGTATTATTAATTATACTTCCACAAATATATTTTAATTAATAATTTAAAACCATGCGACTTACCTCTGAAAGCTTTAATCCGCCAAAAACATTATTTTGAACAAACTGGCAAATATACAAATACAACATATAAAATACGCATTGTACCATCAAAAAAAAAAGGAAAACAATTGTGGTAAAATAATGCAAACTGTTTTGTGGTTTGTTGTCTTTTTAGTACATTCGTTTCATTTCTAATTTTCTTTTGATTTTGTTTCTTTGGTTTAGTTAACTGCCAGTAGTTGATGCGGAAGGAAGTGATTGTTTTTTTATGTTTTTGTAATTTATTTTAGATTTACGTAGTTTATCTTTTCATTTTTTAAGATTTTTAGAAATTTAGCAATATAGTTAGGATTTGGATAGTTCCTAGTTTAATTTTTTTTTAGGAAATAAATTAAATTATCAAATTTATTGATAAATTTATTGATAATTTTACTATATATGAAAATAATAATATTGATGTTTTGTTTAACAATATATAATTAACCATCCAAAAAATGTGTCCTCGGACTTTTCAATAAATTATGGATCAAATAATAATATACAATTTATTTTTATTTAGATATATTTGTTGTAATTTATATTTCAACAAATATATTTTATTTAATTCATAACCATTCGAATGTTAAAATCCGACAAAATATATGTTTTAGCATACTGACAAGAACACAGAAATAATAACACGCAATGTACCATTTAGCAGAAAAAAACAAAAAAATCAACGCAAACAAAACAAAAAAAATTATTTTTGTGACTTTGTATATTCATTGTGTGCTCTATTTGTAAAAACACTCTATTTCCTATACAAGAATCAAATGCAAAAGAGGTGTTACGTTATATAACCACTCTTTATAAATTTTATCGAATCACATTGAACCATTTTGATCATGTGATCATATTCGATAAACGAAATATTATCGAACTTACATATTAGCCGAAAATAAAAGTAAAAATCAGGAAAATTTCTTATGAATGAAAAATTTGAGCATGTATCAATAAATGGGAAAATTATTGTACAGCAGTCTTGATAAATAATCATATTTAGATGCCTCATATACAAAAATTGATGTTAAGGCCTGTATTGTAAGATATAACAAAGCAAAGTCAAAAAATTGCGAGAAATCGACAGTTTACGAACGAATTGTACAAATTTTGTTGTTTTCTATTCATTTACTCACACTAACTCTTAAAAGAGAATAATTGGCCTGAGCTTTATTGGTATTGGATGGGTAATCAAACGAGACAAAACAAAAGACTCGTCGCATGCGATCGTTTTCAACAGAATATTGAGATGTGATATAAAAATGTTGTATATAGGGTACCAAACAAATACGTTGTATATTATAATATACAAAAAGCCAGAACCAAACTAAATGTTATATAAAATATAATATAATATGATACTCATCTAAAATCAGGTTTCAACATCACACATGACACACACACAACCAACGCATTTATTTTATTTAATTTAATATAAACAAACACCGAGCGGAATAATCACGTCCACTCGGTATGAAGATCAACACAACACTCCGTTCCAATTTGGCCTTCACCTTATTAATGATATATTGCGATGTTGCAGTTCTTTTCTGTCCACCACCATTTCGTTTTACAATGCTGCCAGTACGAAATGCTTTTGGGCGCTTGTAAATAATCCATTGAACTGTGTATAAATTTAAGCGCTATGTCAACTGCGGTTAGACAAGAAAATTAGGCATATAGCCGTACGTTCTGAGTATGTACTTTTGTTTAGTATAACCTTAACTCGGCAATAGTTGCTTTCCAATTGATCAACCGCTAGTACCTGCTAGTGAACCGCTAGTAGCTCGTTGCGTGTCTTTGCTTAATAATCCATGGTAAATTTAGCAAAGACACGCAATGAATTACTAGCGAGTACTAGCGGTTGGTCGATTGGAAAGCAGCTACTATGACCTCTTGGATATTGTTTTGTACTATAGTATGGTCTACATTTAAATCGAGCCTATAAGGGATTGAGCCTTAGTTGAATATTGTGGACTACACAAAGCTGCAGTTGATAGAGTTGTTTCGTTCTATTAATATTCTTAAATGACTGACAAGTTTCTATTGCCTTCGGATGTTACCATTTGTGCCACTAAAACGCCGAATACAGCGAGATGTTCGAGTATAATAAATTTTTAATATTGAACCAGTCAGTCCGTAACAGCATAAGTTATACTCGGCTTAAAAAATTTGATTAAGATGTTCCGATTCTTTAACATGTGATTAAAACGCGTACAAATGTTTTTATTCGAATTAGTTTTTTTTTTTATCTCTAATCTGTTTTAGGGCTCAACGCACTCCCTACTTGTTCGCGGTTTTCTTATTTACGTACTTACTTTTACGCCATTACAGCCAATTTGAGGAGGTACGGTACGTCTATAGCTCCGAATTTCCTAACCATCTGCACATTGCATAGCTCCATGCCAGCCTATAGTGCTGGCATGGAAAATGGGTCTGCCCATGAGTTCTGCCCTCCAACATGGGGTCATAGTTGTGTTCATTCACACCACAGATCGTTATCTAATGGTGAAAAATCCTTTTTGCATCCTGCTCCTATCGGGATCCGAACCCGGTACCTCCCGCTCCAACTGCGCAGCTTTAACCACTGCGCCACCTGGGTGGTTGATAAGACTCTTAAACATAAATGTGAAATTGTGTAGAAAATCTTATTTTGGATTCTAAGATAAGAAGTTGAAAACAAAATTTCCATTGTGGCTTATTCCGGGATATAAAACAACACAAAATTGTATGTATGGTTAGATCAATGAAATTGATTATTCGGTAGTAAATTGAACTGCATCGGTAGTAAAAGCTACTGTGATACCATCTAGTGGTTAGCACTTGAAATTGTTTTATATATAAAAGAGTACTTTAAAGCTGTTGGCACAATGCTTATCGTCAAGGGCGAATCGACAACCTTTAATACATTTGGTTAACGCTAGATGCGTTAAAATCCTGATAGAACTCATAGAGAAAAATTTTCCAGGATTCCTACAGGAGGGTATGAAAATGACTGTTAACACATCTATCTATGCATAAATACAAATATGCATGACCCACTTAACATGCAAATATGCATAACATAAAACATAGGTTCAAATTATTACTTATTATTAATTATTATTTTTATTGAAATAAGAAACATCATTTTATCGCACATATATATTCGCACATATAACAATATATTGCACATATAACATTTTTAAATGCATAATATGCTAAATTTATATTATTTTATATTCTTGTAACATTACATAGAACATATAATCTGCTATAGTAAGCAATATTCTTCTATAAAAGAGATTACAAGTTTTAAATAAAGTTAGTACCTTATCTGATATATAACAATTCGTTTGACTAGTAAGACCTCACCCGTAGTAATCTTTCTAGTCTAAAACAGATATATCGCTAGTGACAAATAAGCGATATTAACATTGGTCCTTCGAGTCAAAAACATAAACCAGCAACAACAGTTCCAAGGCAATACAACAACTAAGCCACGCTATACAAAACAACAACAGTCGAAGATGGAAGATACAATAAATAATCAAAAAACAACAGCTGAGAAAATAAACCAGCTCTACAACAACTACAAAAAAGATAGTGGTACTCGTAAAACAAAGAGGTATTTAGAAGACAAGATTGCTTCTTTAAAACAAATCTACAATGATTATGTTAACAACGATGATAAAATTAGAAGCTATTCTTTGGATCAATCCCATCAATACTTTAAAGAACGACAAGACACGGTGAATCTATATGAAACATTCATCACGGACATGCGAACACGTCTCAATGGGGCACCAACAACTCCAACTATTCCACTGGCAAGTCAATCAGGAACGAGCTTCACACTTACGTCAGATGACAACACGACGAAACCTATTTTTTCTTCAATGAGCAATTTACAACAAATGCTCAAACAACAAGACTTTCGGATTAGAGCTCTGTATAGGGAGATTATATCGGTCGAAGATATTCTGGAAAACAACAGATCCAAACCAGCTCTTGTTTTAAAACAAAAAAAAATGGAGAACATGATGACGCAGATAACAGATTTAAACGAAAAAATTTGTATGAACGCATCAGATCAAGATGAAGCCGACATCATATATTTCATAGAAAATCACTATGAAAATATAAATAGCCGATACGACAACATTGCCGTTCACATAGCAACCGAGATGAACGAAGAAAGTTCAATTAAGCCGATGGAGATTAAGCTCAAACCAATAGAAATCCCAACTTTTCATGGAGATTATACTAAGTGGGTAGGATTTTCGGATACTTTCAAAACGTTAGTTCACAACAACAAACAACTAACGGCTACTCACAAAATGAACTATTTGAAAACCCACGTGGTAGGATCAGCAAGCAAACTATTAAGCCACTTAGAAGCTACTGGAAACAATTATGAGGCATCATGGGAAATATTGGAGAACAGATTTAACAACAAAAGATTACTAGTCTCCACCTTATTAAACACCATTCTCAATCAACCTTCCAGTAACGCTGAATCAGCCAACGCAATAAAACAACTGCATGACACAACCACCGAGTGTTTACATGCAATTCGAAATATGGGAATAGCCACTGATTCATGGAGTCCTTTCATCATTTTGATAATATCAAAAAAAATGGGTAAGGTGAATGGATGTAAAAAATGGATTAAACAGAAGTACAACAACCAACAACAAAAGCAAGCTTTACAACAAAAATAAACAGAGTTATGTGTTTTCTGTCAATGCTAATGGTTATTGCGCCACTTAATGTAAAAGCTACAGAAGACTACCAAGTATCATTCTGGAATAATACACCTGGCATCTACTTTGAAGAAATAGGCACCATCAGACTTCTAGCATCGAAATGGAAAATTTTGGTACATTATGATCTTAATGGCTACTTTAAAGAAATTAGTAACATTATGGGGTACATTCATACGCTTAATAAAACATGCAACTATCTACGGTCTGAAGAAGATAGACACACAATATGCGGAGTAATCCACCAACAACTAAGCAGACAACTAATAACTATAAATCAACAAAACAGGTTAATTCAGAAGTTTAACAAACAGCTCCGTCGTCCCAAAAGGGGGATTGGCGATTCTGTGGGTTTTGTGCTTGGTGACATGTTCGGAGTATTAACACAGAGAGAAGCTGAACATTATGAAAATGCAATTATTCAAACTAGACACAACGAAGAGCATTTAATTAACCTTCTAAAAAATCAAACTTCAATAGTTGATACAACCATCAATATCGTGAAACACGATCATGACGTGAGCGCAAAGCATTTTGATCTGCTTCATAAGGATATCGAAACATTAGGCAATACCAGCAACCTTCTGATGGGTGAACATCGACGACAAAACAAAATTCAATCAACAATTATTTTTGCATTTCAAATCATGCTTGTTATGAAAGAACTACAGGACACTCAAAATGCGATAATCGATGTACTAACCCATTCTCAACATGGTAAAATCCATCCACTGCTTCTTACACCGCAGCAATTAGAAGAAGAGCTGAGAAAGATATTAGAACATATTCCTCCAGACAATCAATTTCCGGGAGGAAACAATCTCAACAACCTGGCAGATATATATAGCATAATGAGCGTCAAATATAGGATCACAAATAGCAGGATCGTATTTATCATTCAAGTACCGCTGGTACATATAGAAAGCTTCCAACTTTTCAATCAACTAGCAGTTCCTGTTTTTCATGGAAACTCATCACAATGGATCACTCCTTCTACGAGATATTTAGCAATTAACCAACAGAGAGAACGATATACTCCAATTTCTCAACTAGAATTCGATGAATGTATTTTCTTCAGAGAAAATCAATACCTATGCGATGCCTCTCCTATATACAATAAACAATCGTCGATCAGTGCATGTGAACTTAACTTCCTACAGCATAATACAAATATTCATCATAGCTGCAAATTAGAAACGTCTGAAGCTAAAAATGTGTGGATCAAAACATGGGAATCAAACAAATGGATTTTCTCCTTGAAAAATGAAACATCTTTCGACCTCTTTTGTAATAGAGGTAATGAAATAATAAGATTAAATGGGACTGGCAGCTTTTCGTTCTCATCAAACTGCGTATTAAGAGGAAATTCTTTCGTAATAAATGCAGTCACATACAATACGAACGAAATAAAGTCATCATACTTGCCTGCCTTTAATCTAACCTTTGTTAATGATGAATTAAATATGACCACACTTCAAATAGATAATCCAAAACAACATTGGAAAGACAGCACAATTACAGATTTAAAAAACAGGATTCGTTTGCAACAAGAAGATGAGCAACTTCCAACAGAAATGAACAACCACGATGTGCATCACTACACGATTTCATATTCAACAATAGCCATATTTATTGTTCTCTTCGCCGTGGTGTACCTTAAATTTAAAGGATTGGCACAGCCTCTGGAACCTCTTCCAAGGCCCGACATGGGATCTCAAGTTTAGATAGCTGCAGAAATTCTGTCATCATCGCTGCCCCGGAATATGTTAACACATCTATCTATGCATAAATACAAATATGCATGACCCACTTAACATGCAAATATGCATAACATAAAACATAGGTTCAAATTATTACTTATTATTAATTATTATTTTTATTGAAATAAGAAACATCATTTTATCGCACATATATATTCGCACATATAACAATATATTGCACATATAACATTTTTAAATGCATAATATGCTAAATTTATATTATTTTATATTCTTGTAACATTACATAGAACATATAATCTGCTATAGTAAGCAATATTCTTCTATAAAAGAGATTACAAGTTTTAAATAAAGTTAGTACCTTATCTGATATATAACAATTCGTTTGACTAGTAAGACCTCACCCGTAGTAATCTTTCTAGTCTAAAACAGATATATCGCTAGTGACAAATAAGCGATATTAACAATGACTATTAAGAATGTTTGGCAACAGTTTAGCTTTGTGATAAAAGTTTTCGACCTATAACCCTTCTTTTCTACTCAAATGTTTAGAGCGATTGGTAGATATAGAGGTATTAGGTATAGCGCACTGAAAGCAAATCCCAGGCAACATTCATATCAGAATGATATATCTGTTGAAACATCATTTCACGAAGACAAGGTTAAGATCACACTTATAAATTAGTTTAGAGCCATGAGTCTAGTTAGGAAGTGTTACAAGTATGGTGATTGCCTGAAGTATGGTGTCTTGTGATAGTACAACTAAACTACTCGGACACTGTGAAGTCCAAACATTTCTTTGGAACCACAAGAACAAAAATCTTTAATCCTACCTCTCTGACGATCCAGATGTCTGTTAACTTGGCCCGTGTTGATGATACAGTGATTTCATATCTAAAAAATAAAACAACAATTAAAAACAAGAAAATTATCACAACAAAACAAATACATAAACCAACCTTGAACTTGATCGCCGTCCTGTACGAAGCTGAAATCAAACAAAATAATAACATCAATGAATGAAATGTGAATTATTATTATATTATATTTAATACTCATCTTAATTACGATTATAAAGGGTCATCCAAATGTGACGCCTAGATGTCAGCAGTATATAATTTTTACACGTGACATCTTTTCAAATGACATAAGCCATTTTGTTTTATTAGAAGGTAGTACAGTTTTAACCATGGACAGGTACACATTGCAACAACGCGTTTACATCATTAAAACTTATTATGAAAATGGGCGTTCTGTGAAAAATACCAATCGCAAAATTCGTGATTTTTTTGGTGTAAATAATTGGCCAAATCAATCTTCAATTCAAAGATTAGTGAAAAAATTCGATGAAACTGGTTGTGTTACTGATAAACCAAAAAGTGAAAGACCAAAAACTGTACGCACAAATGAAAATATTGCTGCTGTTAGTGAAAATGTAGAAAATGAACCGACAACATCAATTTCGCGTCGTTCGCAAGAATTGGGCATATCTTATGGCTCCTTATGGAGGATTTTGCATTTACACGCTTACAAAATTCAATTAACCCAGAAATTGAAAGAAAGAGACCATTTACAACGTCGTAATTTCGCTAGTTGGATTATTGAACAACGAACGACAGATCCATTGTTTTCAAGCAAAATTTTGTTTAGTGATGAAGCTCATTTCACAATGGATGGATTCGTCAATAAGCAAAATTGTCGTATCTGGGGTGATGAAAATCCTCGTGTTATTCATGAAAAATCTCTACACCTACCAAAAGTTACTGTTTGGTGTGCATTTTGGGCAAATGGAATCATTGGGCCATTTTTCTTCGAAAATGATGCTGGAAATGCTGTTACTGTGAATGCTGAGCGATACCAATCAATGTTGAGAGACTTTTTATGGACACAGTTGAGTCATATTGATGTGTCTGACGTCTATTTCCAGCAAGACGGTGCTACATGTCACACAACTCGACAAAACATTACGTTTTTGCAATCAAAATTTCCTCAACGTGTAATTTCACGAAATTCAGATTTCAATTGGCCTCCAAGGTCATGTGATCTAACACCATTAGATTTTTTTTTGTGGGGTTTTTTGAAAAGTCGAGTGTATGCTAACAAGCCATAAACAATTAATGATCTAAAGAACAACATTCAAGTTGAAATAACACCAGCAACATGTCGGAAAGTCATTGAAAATTTCGATATTCGGATTGATGCTTGCAGACGCAGTCGTGGTGGACACTTGAATGATATTCTATTTCACGTATAATTGTAATAGATCATACTTTTAATAAAAAAAAACAGCTTGAAAAAATTGCAAATAGTTTGTGTTTTATTTAAAAGAAACATGTAGGCGCGTTTTTTGGATGACCCTTTATATATATATATATATATATATATATATATATATATATATATATAACTATATCCATTATGACCGTAGCAATCAATTTATTATATATTAGCTATGGAAAAATATTCGTTTATTAATTAATCTTTGAATTATATAAATTTATTATATTTACCTTTATGAATTTCCACTTTATGTATTGTCAAGTAATTGACATTTATCTAATAATAATTTGTAAAGATTTTAAACCCTCATCAATGTTACAGTAGCTCAAATATTCATATTTTGAGTGCGTTTTATACTCTAAAATTAAAATACAACTTAAGCATCTAACGGCGATAACATGAACTGAAATAATTGTAAAATATTTGTAAGCCAATGCAAAATAAAAAATATAAAAAAAACCTCTTACCAACCAACCATCGAAGTGTTGATATCTAACAAAAATTAAATTACCAAAAATTCCAAAGTGTTTACTACCAACCAATTACTAAGCATCCGTATCAATAATCAAATTCATATCCAATTAATCAAGAATCCCAATTCCTTAAAAGGAAAGAGTTTATTGAACCAACACCCATTTGTGCCAATTTAATTATAAAGTTCGTGGTACCCAGATTGGTATAAAACAGCCCGAAAAAACCATCCCGAAAAGACTTTTTTTATGTGGTGTGTTTCCATGATAAATTCCAATCTCAGCACGAAAAAAAATAAAAATATTATCAAAATGCGAGTTTCATCCCGAAATTTTTTTTCTAGCCAGAAAAAATATTTATCAATAAAAAAATCTAATTGTGTTTTCTATAATAAACTCTAATTCATCCCGAGAAAATAATATTTTTTTAAAATTACGCAATCCTTTTTGTAACATTTCAATAATATAAATACATTCACTATACCGCACGATCAATAGGTACGTATTTTTATATTCATGAATTTCTGTAAATTTGGAATTTTCCAGCGCCGATCTCAGAAATGTCTGGACCAAATGGGTAGTTGTTTCAGGCTTCTTAATCATTAGACAATAAGCCAGCAAAATCCCATTACGGTATTTATCAAAAACCGATATACTAAAAGCTGTTTGGTTCAAACCGATTGAACTACCGCTTTGTTTTATCATGGTTCTGATTTAGCGTATATTATCATGTGGGGTGTTACACTCTGTGTTTCGCTGTTTCTAACCGTTGCTTCATAAGCAGTTAAATCGTCATATTTGAGCCATTTACCGTTTCTGAAACAGTAACTTATATAGTGCCCCCGCCACCGGCAGAGTAACTAACGATCGATGATAGTTTGTAACACACGCCGCCAAAATTTAGTATTGGTTCTATCATAGATATCGTAGTTTGATTTACAACTGGAAAAGCATTTTCAGTGTAAATGCTTATTATATCTAGATATGCACGTGATGTTTCTGTCATATTATTTGGACAATTTTTGCATTTTTCGATAGTATCTAAATCAACGCATTGGCTCAAATTGGAAAATCCTAGGTCGTTTAGTTTGCACATGTCTAGAAATATAAATCCTCTCTTACTAGAACCGGAATGCTTACAATTTGGGCAATAAAGTTCTCGATAAACACTAGGAAAACTTTCCAGAATCGTGTAAGCTACATCTAAAATATTGCATGTGCAGTCTGACGTATCTTCAAAAATATTTATTAGAATTTGTTTTCTAATTTTGTATGCCTTTTCGGCGTTGTTCTGCAAAATACACCGAATTAATTGTTTTGCCCTTGACTCATTCTCCCCTTGTTGATCAAATAAGTGAGTTGACTCGATCGATTCAGCCGCGACTGCTAGAGCCTGCAAAAAAGCATCCATAGTACACGTATTTTTGAAATAATTGCAAGTACTTGTTCCATTTCGTAGTACACATATATTTCTTGAAGTGGAAATCTTTTTTGAAACATTTCTCAAAATTTTATTTCGTCCAGACATTTCTGAGATCGGCGCTGGAAAATTCCAAATTTACAGAAATTCATAATAATTCGTAATTCGTAAGTGGTAGAATGATTCAATAAATTATTTCTACCTGTATTCCCCATGATACCGTAATGGGATTTTGCTATCTAATTGTTAAATGGTTAAGAAACTTGAATCTATTACGCGAGTGGCGTAGACAATTCTGAGATCAGCGGTATTTTATTTCATAATCGTAAATTAACCGAAGTTTGGCTTAAATTATATTTTATGCAATAAAAAAAATCATTTCTACCTATAATCCTCTTGATATTTGAATGTTAGTTGGATGATTACTAATCCTAACTCATTACATATTACACTTAGCCAATAATTTCGCACAGTCATTTATGGGAACGGCACGAGAAATTTTTAAAACGTATGCTTGAAGCATCAAAACAATTCTTCCTTGTAAAGAAGATTTTATTTTTAAATGTGTAAATATAAATACCATTAATATTTACGTAAATTGTAAAATAAAATTTAACAATTGAATATTTATTTGTATGTATTTTGTGTAATGTTGGTTAATTTTTTATTTTAATTTCTTTCGAAGAGTTTTTTTTTTTTAGCTAAGACACAAAATACAAAAGCCTTTTCGGGCTGAAAAGACTTCTGGCTAAGTTATCATAAGTACGATCCAGATGGATTTTAGGTCCTAAACCTTGTGATAAAATTATTTATCCGCTTTTAAAGAAGAGCACTCTATGGGGTGGAGAGAACCTGCACAGATCATCATATCACATTTCACTGGACGTCCAGTCACATGTGTATCAAAATAAACGTGAGATATAACTTGGTTCTTAGACTATGTACCTAGAGAGTCAACACATATTCTAACTGAAAATTCGGCGCAATTCAAACTGCGAGAAGTGCAAGTGACCGTAAGAACTCTTATCAGATAAAATGAGGAACGGTCAATGCGCATAGGTTTACGGTGAAGCTGCCGAAATCTCGAACTGAAGGTACAAAGCGCGCATTCATTCATCGAACATCCAGGAAGTGGAATTCGTTATCCGGTTTTCAGTTTCCGTTTGAGTATAAAATGCACAAGTTTAAGGCAGCTATCAACCTTTACTTGAAGGACCGCGCGTTGGGTGCAGGAGCTCTGACAGTTACAAGGAGCTAGGACTGTCTAAAAGTCCGCCCTGCACCCAATTAAAGCTACATAAAAAAAAAAAAAAAACATAAAAACGTTTTATTTTGATAGATAAATCTACTTTAAGCGGGAAAACCAAAAAAATTAAATAATGGATTGAAGTACCTCGATAGATTAACCTATTTTCCTAGTTTATATTGTGTGTCTGTACCATAGCCTAGAGTGTAAATGTTCTAGGTACATCAGACGCATTTTGGATATGAGCCCATTTTGGATATGACCTGAAACAGTGTTGGGTAAAATGGTGAAAGTAAATTGAATTGAGCAATTCAGACCGGAAGACAACGCGTAAATTAGCCACTTATAGCCAATATAAGCCACAATATATAAGTTAAGCTTAAAATCACATAGATATAAAATATTATTTCAAGCAAACTTCTTTAGCACTTATTCTCAATAAAACTCCCGCATATTCTAAAGTATACTCTAATTTATTATTTAATCAATAAGTCCAGCAGTTCGATAAATCCATTCAATGAAGGCTGAAACACGTACATACACTGCTGGAGTATTAGGTGTGGCTCCACATTGTGCAGAACCCCAGGATACAACTCCAACAACAATAGGACTACCATTAGCATCGAACTGAACTAATGGACCACCTGAATCGGCACTACACGCATCTGTACTGCCATCTAATGGCCCAGTACATATATTCGTTGAATCTAATAAAGCACCAATACTTCCTCCCCAAATTTGTTGGCATTGTGCATAATCGATAATCGGTTTATCGGTAACTTGTAATACTTCGGCTAATGTACTTGGTCCGGTTAGACCCCACCCGAAGAGTCGGCCCACTCCTGTTGGAATTTGTTCGTTTCCCGGCAGTTGAATCGGTTGAACGTATTGATCGAAAACAAATGGTTGATTAACGTAGATTAAGCCAATGTCATTAGGACAGACGGATCCACAATAATCCACATGAATGTAAAATCTTTCTATCAATCGTCTTTGTTCCCATGGCTCAACTACTCTAACGTCATGTTGTCCAGCCACTACTACCGTTACATCCGGTGTCGTGAGACAATGGCCCGCAGTTAATACCCATCGACTGTTAAGTAGTACTGAACCACAATTTTGCAATTCTCCGATTTGAGGCCAAATCCGTGCTAGTTGAATCATATATGGGGCACTATGAGGTTGGGCATCTTGGCCACCAAAAACACGCCCTTGTTTAGAACTTAGTGTGCCTGAAATTGATAAATTGTGTGTTAGGAGACTGTAGTAGACATACGAGTTTTGTGGTTCGATAAAATCTTACCAGGTGCCGCAAATGCAAAAGGTGAGGCAAGCAATAAGGCGAGTGCTACGAAATTCATCATTGAAGTGTTTAATAAAAATTGATAATCAACGCTTTATATACGGTTAGAACGCTTATCAGTTTATAATTTTATAAGTGTTTTGGAAAAAACGTTTTACTTCTTGATAACGTTAGTTAGTTACCTTCTCTTTAGGTTTAGTGCCGCAAGTCAAGAAGAATTATTGACACCTTAGGCAGTGATACAAGTATGGTGATTGTCAGAAAAGGATGTCGCCATGGTGGAGTTTTGACTCCGCTTTTGTGCTATCTTGTGATCAACTAGCTGATGTTTCAACTAAACGGCGATGGATTTTAGACATCATATAAGTGCCTAGACGTCTTCGGACCGTCGGCTACTACAACACACTTAGACCAGCGACGGTCCGTTGTTCTACCACAGGAACCAGCGACGGTCCGTTGTTCTACCACAGGATCTTACTCCGTCTAGCCATGCTACACTACATACGAAGGTGTTCGTCTACCAATCATTCGCGGAGGCTACTGCCTCATTTTTAAGCACAGTCTTGAGTGCCTTAATAGGCCACCCCAACTTTGACCTTTCCGGTAGCAGTTGGAGAGTTGTACCATGTTTCGCTAGTTCGTCCACTCTGCAGTTACCCAAGACATCTAAGTGGCCGGGGACCCAGACTATCTGAATGTTGAAATACTCACTCATCTCGTTTAGAGACGAGCGGCAACCCAACGCCACTCTAGATAAATTGCGATATCAGTCGAGGATACCACATTATGTCTCAACCAGTTCAGGACCTCCTCTATCGCTATCACCTCTGCCTGGTACACACTGCAGTGATCAGAGAGACGAACTGCTATGTCTTCTTCTAATTTATCACAGAAGACTCCAGCTCCTACATTACCGTGTAGCTTGGAGCCATACGTAAGGAACTGCAATGCTTCCGTTTCAGCAGCCGACCCGCTCTTTCAAGATTCTCTTGAGGGGCACGTAGTTTGGAAACTTTTCTTTCCTCTTACTATCCTCTTGCTATCTTACTATCGCCGAGTGTCCTGTATGTAGACATTTGTACTTAGATATGGCTGATATCCCATAGCTCTATAGTGACATGGCAGGCGTACTGACATAATAGATGGTTTGTCCAATGAGTTCTACACTTCAACAGGTATTCTATATAATAATATGAGTAATCTGGGACCTGCCGCACCAAATATCGTACAGGGGTAATTGATACTTCCGTTTTGTCAAGAGAATTTAGCAACCATCAGATTTCACATAATGTAGATATAAGTGGTTGGAAAGTACACCCAAAATAGATAACACATACTCAAGCACAATTTAATCTGATTAAGTTATCATTTTATTGATTGATTAAGCATTTTCAAAATTATAATTATTTATCGATGAGACCGACACTTCTAAAGATCCAGTCAACGAAAGCAGAAACACGAACATTAACATTCGGTTGAAATGATCGGCCACACGGAAACGGGATGTACGATATGATACCAACAACTATTGGTTGTCCATTATCGTCAAAATCAACGAGCGGGCCACCTTGATCACCAACACAAGCAGCTGCACTTCCATCGACTGGGCCCGTGCACAAATTGTTATTGCTTATATTTAGTTTTGAGCCATGAATGCCCTCGCAAGTACCCAAATTATATACCGGCTGATAGTTGTACAATAACCTATAAGATAGAGCAATATCGTTCGTAGTCAATGTACTACCCCATCCTAATACTTGAAGATAATTATTTGGAATTTGTTGGAATCCTGGCAACTGGATTGGTTGGACAAAGTTATCGAACGCAAATGGTTGATTGACAAATACTAAAGCAATATCGAAATTGCTACATGTCAATCCACAATATTCTTCATGCACAATGATTCGTTCAGCGAGTCGTCTTTGTTCCCATGGTTCAACAACACTGCGATCATGTTGTCCTGCTATCAAAATAATATCCGCAACATTATCTAGACATTGGGCGGCTGTTAATACCCAACGACTGTTAAGAATTACACCACCACAAAAATGTTGTTCCATCCCATCGGCGAGTTGAACTATTTGCAGCATAAACGATGAGTTGTGCGGTGACACTTCTTGGCCATTTAGAATACGACCATTATGGTTTAACACACCTGGAAGGTTATATTTGGGTAAGATACTTCCAATTTCGTGATGTAATTAAGTTTTATTACCTGGTACGGCAAATGCAGTAGCCACGAGCCAAGCTGCGCAGAACACAAGCGTTGAAAGTGAATTCATTTTGGCGATTGATTGTGTTTGTATTTCCGTTGCGGCTTATAAATACAATTGCACATACGGTTTTGATCTAGAAATGATCGTATCAGTAAGTTGAAGTGCCAATTTGACTTCCGGTATACTTGACTTATTTATCAAAAAATTAATTATTGGTTTCAGTTATCTTTGGTTAGGTCCCAAGTGCAAATTGATTGCAATAATTTATTTTTGTAACTTTGGTAGTCACGAGTTTGTTCTAGATATGAAGTATATGGAACTGCAAATAATCGGCTGTCAATACTTAACAACTGTCTGTTATAAGTTGACAGATCACTAAAATTTGGTTTTTCATTGCCATTTACGATACAGACATTATACTCCTCTTAAGGTCTAACGTCGAAAGATGTATTTCACTTATCTCGGAAGTTAATGGCTCAGAACCGTCTTGTTGTCTTACTGGAGCTGGTAATAATGAGTGTATACTAGTCAATGGCAGTACCCAAGTTCTGAATGATGAATTTGATCAAGATGCCTTTTAGGTGTTGGTTCTGCTTCCGCTTCCAGATGAGGTTTCTGTTTGGAGTCCATATACCAAGATGACTGAATATTTCACTGTCATGACATTCTGAGTTCTGAGGGATGCAGTGCGATGATAATCGAATCGGTAGAAAAGTATACCATCGTTTTGTAGTAATAGCTGATTTACAATCGACAAATCGCTAGTACACGCTAGTGAACCGCTACCACTTCGGTTCTGATCTTTGCTAAATAAACCACAGTAAATTTAGCAAAGACAAGAACCATACTACTAGTGGTTAGTCGATTGGAAAGCGACTAATATTCATCTTCCTTGATATGTACTTAATATGTTGGAGTATATAAGTGGTCGTACTTATTGATGACTACATCTATGTGTGGATGTTATCTTTGAGAGGTTAACGGCCCCTTATGTTGTGGTAAATTTAATTTTAATTTCTTCCAGTTAAATATGACTCTGATGTCAATGAGTCTCCTTACTAGAATCTGTATTTGAAATGATCTCCAACTGCAGATCACGGGTTGATACCATAATCAATCACAAATTGCACGAGTTGTGATTGATTTATTTAAACCGTCGCTTTCTGCTGTATACTGACAAGCAGTAGAAAGAAAGGAGATGGCGCTCCGATATCGAACGATGTATATAGGCAACGCTTACTTAAATGGCTAATTATGGTTCCCTGATAGAGTGTAGAACTAATTCCCCATCCAGTTCACTTTGTATAGTACCGACGATACTCAACACAATTGTGCATATCATTGTTTGTTTTGATAAGTTGAACAGTAATCGTTTATCAATTTTTATAAAGTGTGCTTGATAAGAGGGGAAAACCTTAATAAGTAAAATGTGTCTGTCTTGCAGAAGAATATTGTTGAGATGTGCTCAAATCGTTTTACTATAAATGGTTTACGTTTATTGTTGATTTGTATCAAATATTATCATTGGATTGGCTTGGAGTTTCCCATAAACTCGAGTGTTAAAACTTTGAAGTGTATTTTCCGCCACTTAAATCAAGTGTAGTAGCATATAGGCACAGAGACTTACGAGTATATTTGTAATCTAACTTATTGTAATGTACAATGGTGTTTGATGGTTCAAGTATGCTATCGAAAAATAATATAATTAAGTGAGCTTAGTCGCCCTCGTTGACAGAGAAAGTAGTGTACTTTCTCTGTTATTCGGTTGCAATCGTGAGTTCGATTTACGGTCGTGGCCAAAAATCACGATTGGGTGATTTTATTGTGTAAAAATGTCGATTAAACCGTGGGTGACATTGAGTTTTGGAATACTTTCCGCTTTCTTTAAAAAAGCTTAGCCATTGTCACGCATACAAAACATATTCAGAAGCCTTTACACTGATTTCAGCCATATCACTTTAGCAATATATGTAAAGATTGTCCCATTGTGACATCCCTTCCCAGACGTACACTCTCAGTCCCGAAATCTGTTTGTTCTTCTAATGAAGTCCAAAATATCTGGCATCCTCAAGGTCGTTCGTTGGTCCTCAAAGCGTTTCTTCTTCTCCTCCCCCACATTGTTCACAGTTTGCGATGTTTCGACTTTTCATTCGAAACATATGATTGTTTGGGGAGCAATGTCCCGTCAGAATGCCCATAAAGATCTTTAAAGAGCATTTATCATAGTTTAAGAAAGACTGGGATCTTTGCTGATTTATTGATCCAAAGAAGATTTTGTATAGTTGACAAGATATGAGATTATCCCATCTCTTCTGGTGCAGACCACCAAAGTAATAGTCGATATCTCTCAGGTCCGTCAAAAGTATAAGCCGTACTCGTTTCGGAGGAGTAGGATGGACTATTATAATCCCATGTGTGATATCCGGTAATAGTTACCCAAAATAATTTCCCGAAGACAGTTGTGTGACGGTCCACCTCCCTCCATATTTGACAATGCCCAGAAGGACTAGGAAGATTTTCTTTACATTGTAGGCGAGCAGCACATTGTAGGCACTGTTTGCGCTGCACACTTTTGTGAACCAAAAATCAAGCGGAAGCAGTCCCACAGCCATCTCAAGAGCTGCAGTAGGAGTGGTGTTCATAGCTCCCACAATACCTAGACAAACAAATCTTTGAAGGCGGTTTAGAGGTCTACCTCCAACCCCGCTCATTGTTCTAGGCCACCAAATAATGATCACTGAGATGTATAGCCAGTACACACGTCTGGGTTTTCAGTACACACGTCTGGGTTTTCAGTACACACGTCTGGGCAAAAAGAGAACTATCATCGGCCGAGGTGAGGAAGTATCCACTATTATAAAATGCAAGGAGTCGAATCCGTGTGTAAAAGCCAAGGATCAAAGGCAACGGAAAATAACGGAAGAATTAACACAGAAATTTACGGAACAATTAACATCTGAGAAAAACAAGCAGCAAAGAAGTTGCTCCAGAAATATATGTCCATTTTCTGTGGGGTACCGGAAGATAATGGCAGCACAAATATGGTTAAACACCGGATCGACACAGGAATATCAACACCAGTTCGACAAGCGCCAAGAAGGTTGCCATTGGCTAAACAAGCAGAAGTGGATAAAATGGTAACTGATATGCAAACATCGGGAGTAATTGAGCAGTCAACGAGTCCATGGAGTTCACCAGTAGTGTTGAGCAGTCAACGAGTCCATGGAGTTCACCAGTAGTATTGGATGGAAGGATGGAAGCATGAGATTCTACGTGGATTATCGAAAGCTCAACACAGTTACAAAAAAGAATAGTTATCCGTTACCAAGGATTGACGACACACTGGATAAATTGGCAGGAGCACGGATGTTTTCAACATTGGATTTGCAGAGCGGTTATTGGCAAGTGGAGGTTGCAGACGAAGATAAGGAAAAATCAGCGTTCAGTGTGGGCAATGGATTATGGCAATTCATGCCATTTGGACTTTGTAACGCCCCTGCGACTTTCGAACGACTAATGGAACGTGTACTTAAAGGTCTCCACTGGAAAACATGCCTGGTATATTAGGACGACATCATCGTTATGGGCAAGGATTTCAATGAACACCTTCAAAACCTTGAGCAAGTATTCGAAAGAATCCAATCAGCTGGATTGAAGTTGAGTCCGAAAAAATGCGTATTGTTCCGGGATGAAGTCAAATATTTGGGACACAAAATAACAACAACAAAATCTCCGCCGTAAAGGATTGGCCAAGACAGCAGAATTTACATGAACTAAGGAGTTTCATCAGATTGTGCACAGAAGAACCAGCCGTTTCAATGGAGTGATGAACACGAGGAGGCATTCAACGGACTGAAGAGGCGATTATGTACAGCACCATTTTGGATACGGATGCAAGCAATCATGGCTTGGGAGGAGTGTTGTCACAGGAAGAGAAGGAAAACATCGGTAGAAAACAAGGAAAACATCGTCGACATCAGAGTGATGAAAGTGTTGCCAGCTGATGAATGGACCAACGATATTATATTCAAAGAGCAACGGGAGGATCTAGATTTGGGAGTCATTTTAAAATTCATAGAGGAAGAACATCGCCCCACACGGAGCGATATTGCGGAGAAAGGCCCAACTATCAAGGCTTATTGGGCCCAATGGGATAGTTTAACCATGGAAGAGGGATGCTTAAAGCGAACGTGGGAAAGCTCCGATGGCAAAACAAAGCAATCGCTAGTGGTGGTACCGAAGATCAGGACGGCAGAAATTTTGGAGGAATACCATGGAGGAACATGCAGAGGTCACCAAGGAATCAACAAAACGTTAGCCAAGGTGCGTGAAAGGTTCTACTGGGCAGGATGTAGACAGGCAGTGGCTGCAATGGTGTCAAAAGTGTGACCGATGTATGGCTGTGAAAGGACCGGCAAAGAAGAGCCGTGGAGCGATGCAAGAAGCGATGCAACAATATAATGTGGGAGCACCATTTGAGAGGATTGCCATAGATGTTGTAGGACCATTTCCAACCGGTGATAGTGGCAACAAATATGTATTGGTAGTAATGGACTACTTCAGTAAGTGTCCAGAGGTATACCCGATTCCAAATCAGGAAACAACCACAATTGCCAATACAGTGGTATACAATTGGATAAGCCGTTATGGGGTACCAATGGAACTGCATTCCGACCAAGGGCGGAACTTTGAATCGGTTGTCTTCCAGGAGATGTGCCAACTACTGGGAATTAATAAAACGCGGACAACACCTTTTCACCCACAATCTGATGGCATGAAAGTGAAAGTGAAGTGTTGAAATAATTGTAGTGATAATTATTGTGTAAAATAAGTGTAGTAATAATTATTTGTGAAATAATTGAGGAGACTCAAATCTGATTGTATGACTCTATGATATAATGCCTCGTAATAACTCTAACATGATCCCACTTATTTATGGAGTTAATGACTGGGTCATTTATCATCTCTTGGCTTCCTTCTGAAACAAATCATGTGGATGGATATTACACAGATGTGGATGGATATTAACACAACAGATGGATAATGATCTGCTCTGACTTCTCGTATAACAGACAGTTTTATTTGTAAGAGAAGTGTTTTACTGAAAGCTTAACTGTCCGTGAAAATCCAAATATCCCAATCGGATATATGTAGTATTAGATCCCCATCCATTTTTCTCTTAACCGTCCTCTCTGATAGGTGTCAGTTACAAACCTACTCACAAAGGATGGTGATGGGTTATTAAGCCATTCGACTATTCTGATATTGGTTTAACTAGAATATCTAGGGGAGTGAGATGAAGAATAATCACAAGGGCTTCAGTATGTGTGCGTTCATACAAAAAAATTAACTGATCGGATTACTGCAATATAGAGCAATGCAGGGTTCCAACCTCTATATTTTACCAATCGAATGTTTACAAGAGCAGAGATCTTTCTAATATGGTTGGTTTTCAGCTAAGTCCATAGTCAGAGACTATTTGTTCCTCATGCCTCTTGATATATTAGCCAACGTAATCGACATGTGGTTATGACACGTCTCGTTTAAACCATCTGGTCATATTTCTTTTGAAACCAGAGATTCGTTTTGTCAATCGTAACAGCCAATCCAATCGAGGCGCCAAAGTAATAATCTCCCATCTATTAAACATAGGTCGAATTTATTATATTTCCAAAATAATTAAAACAATAAATAATTTATTTTATTTTAATTCAATTGTTATTTTTATTTAAAATAATTAATATACAATTTTAAAATAAATTTTATTTTTATTTTTAACATTTTACTTGTTTGTTAAATTTTTTTTTGGTGTGGGTGGTAAATTTTACTTTGAGTGGTGGCGTTTTTATTATTGCTACACGATATGGATGATTTTTTATAATTAAATTACATTTTGTTTAATTTATAATTTATTAATTAAATTATTTGATGGACATTCATATAGTTTTATCGTTCTGTATAATATCAATTTATTGACAATATATATTTGGAGGAGGGAGGGGGTTGCGTTTAAAAAAATATATTTGTGTTATATATTTGGAAAATTAAAATGTTTGTGTGTTTGTTGTACAGAGAAAGGCTGTGTTTGGTGCTTTTGTATTGAAGATAGATGTTGTTGTATATAGGGTTTCTCTGGCCGGGTACATTTGATCGTTACCCATTTTACGTTAGACTACGTGTGGCAACCCGAATTGTAACCATTGAAAATTTTGGTTGCATATAGTAAAGCATGAGAGGCTAGCCCAGTTTTTAATTCCAACAAAGATTTTACACTGATCTTGTCTTGAGTAGCATAGACGTCAAAATATCACCTTAAAAGTAGAAGTTTCCTGAAAACTGAGCTAACGATTTCAAGGCTGATATTTTGCTGTCTAAGATAATTTAAGCTGCCCATATATTATTAAGGTATAGTATACATAATTTGACGGAGGCCCAAGGCAACTTGTAATCATGCAATTTAGCGATTTTTTATTGAATATTTGTAAACCTTGGCTTCTTGATCGTCTTGTTAATTTTATGATCAGTCTATTCTCACTTCATTCGTTCTACTACACTAGGTTTATGACTCATTCGTTCTACTATTTTGGGTATTAACTCAGATAGATCACTGCATTATAGATCACCTGCTATGATCTCAGATAGATCACCTGCTAAATATTTTAATTGGTTCTATAAACTGCAAATTCAATGTACACATTTTTTGTAAGCTCTTAAGCAATGCGTTGCAGAGGTAGTCTGGGTACCGAACAAAATCGAGTCCCCTAGTGCAAATTTCGAATGCAAATATAAAACCTATAAACTAAGTATGGTAGGAAATGGCCTAAGTGCCCAGCTTCCACAAAATAATGAGGGATAATATCGAATCTGCACCGTTCTCCAGAGATGAGGGTTGGCATCGGGATCAGATCAAACTACCATAATATGCATAAGAGTGCTGTTTAGGTGGTTATCAAAGGATGAGAACCTCTTTATAAACCCAGAGCGTAGGCCCGGATCCCAACGAAACTTAATGATGATTCTGAAATAATGGAAATTCTAAGTATCAAGATATTTTGATATTTGACAGCAAACTAGAAAACTGTCACTGATAATTTAAAAGACAAAAATCAATGGAGACGTCGGTGAAAGAGAGGGGCACCAGATAAGTTTTGGCTTCACCTTGGTCACGCTTTATAAGAAGGACTAAGAGGAAAGAATTTATAAGAAGGACTAAGGGGAAAGGAGAGGGGAGGTGTACCAGTTACTCTACCCGGTGTTAAAACCTGTGATCTTCCTCGGTATGAGATGAAAGCTAGTGTGGAGACACTCTCGGCCGATTTGGAGATGTTCAGATTAATGCAGTACTGTACTCTCACTATTATCTGAAGTATGAAATGGTTACACAATCGAGAAATCAAAGTTTTAGGAATACGAGTAAAACGGACTGAGAAACCTTTCGAACTATTGTGGGTGATTCAGTATACCGGAACCGGTTCTAAAACTACCTATAAAAGAGTTTGATGGTTTCGTAGACAAGCTATCGGAAGCTTTCAAAAAATGTAGTTTTTGTCCTCAAATCAGGCCTTTTGCGAAAAAGTCCTGGTCACCTTGGTAGTTACGAGAACTCCTTAATACTAGACATGCTAAAAGAGTCAAATAAGAATTAAAAAATGCAAAAACGGGAACCTCTTCTGCTGTATAATATTTGTATCAATCAAACCTAGAAATAAAAATTTTCGGAATACGAGGTTACACATTTATTGTAACCTATTAAGCAATACCTTGCAGAATAAGGTTGTAGTCTGGGTACCGAAAAAAGTGGAGGTCCCTACTTTCTTGGAATATAAATATAAAACCTATAAACTAAATATGGTCGAAATATGGTGCCCACGTTCGACAAAATAATGAGAGATAATATCGAAACGGCACTGTTCTCAAGAGATAAGGGTTGCCATCGGTATCAGTTCAAATTGATATAATATGCTGAACAAAGAGCTCTGTTTTTATCCAGTTTAGGTGATATCTAATTAGGGGACTCCTTAATAGACCCAGAGCTAGCCCAGTATCCGAAAGGAACTAAACGATGCCTCTGAAGTGTTGGAAATGCTTAGTACCAAAAATCATAAACGACGTCCACATTTAGGGAAGGAGGGGGAGTTTGACGAAACGTGACGCTAGTATGATGAAGTCTATGAATTTTTCTCCTAAATTTCCGAAGTGACATCACTTTAGTTGTGTGTTAGCTCTTTCTTTAAATATCGTGAAGTTTTAATAAAATTTAAGATTTATTGTGACGAACGGAGTAGGGTGGGAGATTAAGAATTATTGACGTTCCGTGTTGGGCGGGGGGAGGAGGTAAAAATTCAGGAAATTATTGAACGTCGTTTATGAACAGCCCTAAACGTCTAATTTTAGATCAGCCGAAATCATGTTAGACAAAAAAATTAAGGGAGATATCGGTGAAAAAGAGAGGCACCACATTAGTTTTGTCTTCTTCTTGGTCATGCTAACGGTTTATAAGAAGGACAAAGTGGATCAGCAAATCTACCCGATGTTGGAAGCTCTGATCTATGGTGTTCAGATAATTGATTAATAAAATCGATATTTCGAGTTAAAGTTCTTGTAATTCCTTAGTACTGTCGCGTCACGACTGAACGTACCTATACGAATCACACAGTATGAACATTAGGTGCGGTAGCATATGCCTGATGAGATGGAGTTGATCTTTTTTTGATCACGCACCTAGAATAAATCAGATCACAACCTAGAAGAAATCAGAGTATTAAGAATATGTATGAGAAAATTGAACCTTTTGAACTATTGTGGTTGATTTAGTATACCGGAACTGATTTCGAAACAAACCTATAAAACAGCTTCGTAGACAAGCCTATCATCGGAAGCTTTCAAAAACTGTAGTCTTGAACTAAAATCACGCGCCTCTTAGAAAGTCCCGGACACCTTGGTAGTTAAAAGAACTTAAAACTAAAAGCGTGAAATATGAATTAAAAAATGCCAAAACGAGAACCATTTCTGCTGTAAAATACTGGTGTCAATCAAACCTAGAAATCAAAGATTTAGGAATACGAGGAACATTAACTTGACTGACTAGGAACCCTTTATAAAACAACTTACTTACTGGTAGACCAGCTATCGGAGGCTTTCAAGGAATTTAGGAAGAATGCTTTGCCTCTTGGAAAGCATACCTCTTGAAAAGATATGTCGACCTTCTCATCACCTTGGCGGCCAAGAAAACTGCAGAATACTCGAAAAAATGCAAGACGAACTCCAAAACCTCAAAACTCTTTAAAAAGTACAAATACGAATTAAGGAATAAACGGAAACCACGAGACTCTTTTTCTGTAAAATAGATTAGGCCTCCAAACGCAAAAATAAACCGGGCTGAACTCATATGCTTTATATAGTATTGCAAAGCTGGAACATCCCAATCAATTCTATCAACAACAATTTAATTTATTTAATCGAACAATATTTTTTAGACACGTAGATTTTTGGGCGGGAGGCAGGAGGGTGTATAAAGCTGCATTAATTCATAATATCACACTTAAATATTTTTTTATTTTATAAATTATTTGCATTTGGTGCACATAAATGTATGTATGGTTTGCAACATAAATTTTTTGTTACTTGTTTGGACGTTTTGAATTGTTTTTGTATTTTATTTAGTACACAATCATTAATTTGCCTAGTAGCTTCATTTAATTAATAATTTCTAATTAATAATAATAAAAGTGTTTAATTTAAAAAATTTTAATTATGAATTTTTTTTGTGTTCAATTAATTACGCGCGTGGATAAAATTTATTGTTAGTTTCGTAATTAAAGTAGTTTTTGTATGTTTGTATATAGAAATGAAAATTATTGTCATTAAGAAGTTCGATTAAAAAAGGTAAATCGGGATGTATTTTCTAATTATTATGTTCACTATATAGATACTATTATTTTACGTAACCACATCAAATTTATTTATTTAGTTATTTTATTCACTATTTTTATGATTTATTTAAAATTTTATTCAGTTTAGTTTAATTTGGATATTTGGTTTACTTTGGCATAGTGTGACGTATATCAGGTATTTAAATTATATATGCGGGTTTTATTTGTAGTAGTTTGAAACGATTTGGATATCACTATAGATCAACATTATAGATAACAACTGCACTATTAGAACTGCACAGATAGTATTGATCTTAACCCTCTGGAATCAGTCACAGTACACAGATTTTGAGTTTTCCTTGACTGTCATGGATCTGAACCGCAAGGAACGATTTGTATCTTTCGATTGTTCATTAAAGTAAGAAGAGCTGGGTCATAGACGATATCAATTGAGGCAGATAAAGGCTCATTAAATCGGTTGTGTTTATTTTGCTGAAAGTAACTGGAGAGTAACTAGTCAATAGGAAACTTTTTGAAAGAGTTGCCTTTAATTAATCAAAACCAAGAGTTTACATACTCGAATCTTAGAGACAGACATCGTTGGATAAGAGAAATAAGGTCTCCATTCACCAACGAGAGCAGAACCTAACAAGAGACCTGTTTCAGGATAGATAGACGATGCTGAAATGAGCCTAAGTGCCTAGGTTTAAGGCTCATTTCAACAATCTTTGAATACGACCCGCTTAAAGTTCCACATTTTCTCATAGAGCGTCAGTTTAAAAAGAGAATCATAAATTGAAGGTTTATGAATTCAGTAGTAACGCTGAGACTGTGATGCCATTGGATTCCAAACTGAAATATATTATTGGTAATCATACGTTTTTTACACAAGTAATACAGTCTTCTAAGATAATACAGTCTATGGTGAGAATATTCCGTGACAAATTATTGGAAGTGCTGAACAGTTTCTGCGACATAAGTTGAGATTGTCTCATTTCTTCTAGGACAGCCTGCTAAAGTGGTTTTGATTTGGTAACCTTAGTGAATGTGAAAAAGGCTTATTGGCCTTTCTTAAACTATCACATCCCCCATACCTGGATGGCCTTAAAGGAGCTTGTACTCTAACTAATCTGAAAGCGTATGTACAATATAGTATCACAAATCAACGCTGCTATTTTAGTGAATGCTCACGGTTAATGGATCACGATATGGGGAACAAAGACTCTAGTCCTCTATTAATAGTGAAGATTTTTGGTAGCGATGCTCAGTCGTGTATAATGGATGTTAATGGCAAGACGAACAAGTGCCTCAGTGAGAGTTTCCTTTTTAATGTTCTTGATGTTAAGATGTGCGAAGTGGTCAAACAGAGACATAAAATGATTTCTTTATTTAAGGAAAGCCATCCGTGGAAACAAACTTTTTATCTTGAGACCACTGAAAAAATCAAGTTCTGATTCTTGGCAGGGAAAATAAACGGGCCTGATACATCGCTTGCAACTCCGAAAAAACCCGAAATATTGAGGCTCACAACTACGCTTCCCTTAGACAAGTTGTAGAATCGGGCACCACGGAAAGCCTTCCTGGAAATTACTCTTATTTCTGGAGTATGAGAATAAGACATTGACCCTAATTTCTTGAACAACCAGTACATGATTGCTGACAAGGATACTTTGCAGTTGCTATAGACAATATCGTTGAGGGAGGACTGCCAGGGCGAGAGCATAGATCTGAGAAAAATCGTCCGAGACATTTTTGAGATGCCTATGAACGGGGCTCTTGGCAGATCGGTGGTGGACTACTGGATGGTTTACACTGGACCACATATTGACACAACAGGTCTTAAACAATCTAAAAGAACGGTCTCTCTCTCTATCTTGGTGTTCTATCGACCTATTCTTACACTAAGTAAATTCCGAATTGAGGCTATTTACAGACTTCCTCACGAACTAATATGCCTTAAAAAATATGCCTGAGTGGGTACGAATATTTATGTTATTATGATTTTGAAGTGCGCTAGGCATCTTGGAGACACAACATAGGTCAAAAATGTGTCAAAGATATTCGGTTTCAGTAAAAACTGAAACCCTTAACATTGTCTGATCGATTAGCGTATATGGTAATATAGCACAAACGATCATTCAGATTAGACTGATCTGTGACTCAATGCATACTTGTCCTCTTATATAATGATAATCTCTATTAAGAGATACCAACATCATGTCTAAGACTGAATCAGGTCCCGCAGACATATCTACATTCCATAGAGAGGTCTGTAATGCAAGAGGTCAATACTTTTGCTCAATCGATCAACAGATTTCCTTCCAGATTTTTGATCAATAGTTTTCTAAGATTAATATCCAAAAGTGTTTCAAACTCTACTAAATGTTTTGATTTAAAAAATCAAAAAATGATTAAAGTTCAAATCATTTTAACCCTTTAAACTGTTACACATAATCATTTTTACTATTACATAATTTAATTCAGAAATAAAAACATAAATACAAATTTTATAAAGGAACTCAATTCAAAAATCAACATTTGGGCAAATAATACTGGGAATATAGATCTTTACCCCTAAATGAGGACTACTATTACCCCCAAATGAGGATCGTTACAAAATTATTAATCGTTTAGTGAGATCAGGTGATTCCGATCATTATTCAACGAATTAATGTTACTGTAATTCGAAGCACCTTGCTATTTAATTTTAAAATATTGTTTTTTGAAATTGATTCATAATTAATTAATTAATAATAATTTCTTAATTAAAATTATATTTAGTTAATATATTATATTTATATAATAATAAATTAGTTTTTTGTTTTTGTTTGTTAGAAAAGGACGTAATTTTAATATATATATATGTATATATTTTTTTTTCATTTATAATTAATTTAATTAATTTTTAATTATATAATTTATTTATTTATTGTTATTTAACCGTTTCTTTTTAATGTTAAAATCGAATTGTTTTAGAATTTTCTGTTTGAAATTGGTTATCGATCAAAAACAATAAAATTATTCATAATTAAATTATAAAATTAGCTTAATTATAAAATCAAAAAAATTAAAAATAAAATAATAATTAAATTATTTACATGTTAATTTATATAAAATTTTATCACAAATCATCAGATTCAGTTGGTGTTAGCGGTGACAGTTCCATGCCGTCGAGTAATGGCATTTGTTCTTCGCTATTTTTATCGTTTATGTTCGTATGACAATTTAAAGCGTTGTTGCCGTCATTATTGCCTACACCGCCTGGATCGGAATCTATATACCCGCCAATTTTTTTGCACGCAATCGTATGCGCTAACAGTGTTTCAGACTCATCGTCATTATCATCATCATCATCATAATCATCGCCATCGTCGTGTACAATATCAAACGTGATTTGATCGTTATCAATGTTGACGTTGATTTTGGTTGCGTCCTTGGTCAACGATTCAAAACTATTTGATTTACTACTGTATGTACTGTTGCTATTGGTGCCGCCACCATCGCGTTTACTACTGTTGGTACTCGTACTACTACTACTGTTGCTACTATTGCTACGACTACTGCCACTAGTATTTATTTGGGTTAATTGAATTGTTTCAAAACTGTGTTGCCGCTGTTCTTTCGCCGCCACACATTGCCGCGCTTTAAGTATACTATTTTTCCAGAGCAAATGTTTTTTTTCGTGCGTCATACTATTTTTATTATCACTATTATTACTATTATTTATATTACTAATATTATTATTTTGAACGATTTTGTTTATAAAAGTCGAATGTTTTAATTTCTTCAGCTTATCTGTATTCTTTATGATTACCCTGTTATTTATGTTTGTTATATTTGATAATGATTTTGATGTGAAACCCGTGGCTAGTGTTGATTGTACTTGTTGCGAATTAGATGACGACGATGGTGACGATAGTGGCGAATGAATTGCTAGTGTTGATGATGCTGTTGTATTGTACTTTTTTAGACGTGGCAAACCGCTCGTCGACGGTATATTAATGTCGGGTTGATTCTTTGTGATGTTCGACGCTAATACCGTTTCCGAATAGTTCTCATCGAACGAATGGAAATTTTTAAGGGTTTTAGGATTTAGATTTATCGACATGTCTTCGTACGAGGAGACGCGATATTTTTGCGAGAATACTTCAATCGAACCATTCCGTTTCGACGGGGATGATGTGTATATAGATCTTTGATTATTTATAAGTAAAGTGGGTGGTTCTAAAAAGATTAAATTACTTTTAACATTATTGGTCGATGCCGACGATGTGATTGTTATATTATTGTCACGATTTGGTGATGATTGCAACGATATCGATTGGCTGTGTATTGCGAGCAGTTTTGTTTGATTATTGTTACTACTGTTCAGCGGTGTCGAATGGCACGACATTGACGAGGTCGATAGGGACGATGGTATTGTAGTTTGGTTCATTATTCCCAAATCATTGTCATCGTTCAAATCAATAATTTCAACACCCTCATCGATTGGTGACGATATCGATTGAAAGCTTGATAATCGTAAACTCGACGTGATTGATATATCGCCATCGGTCATGGAACCGAACGCCGAATCTTGTGATGATTTACTGATAACACCTAATTTTATATTATCACGATTATTGTAATTTAAATTAAAATTATTATTATTTTTAACTTGAGAATATTCTAATCGACGATATTTTGAATTTTTTATAGTTTGCTGTTGTAACGGCGACGCTGATGCAGACGATGTATGATGACCTCCGCACGCTCCCACTTGTAAATCGTCGGCGCTAATACGCACTATTGAGCTAGAATTGTCGTCCGATTGGTTAGCATTATCACAAAAATGTATGGGCGAATTTAACGGATCGTAATGATGATAATCGATCGATGCGGTTTGTTCGATCACAATTTCGTCGAGTGCAATGTCCGAATCACTTGTTATATCGGTTTCAATGTCACTATAAATGTAGAAAACAGAAATTGGAATTAATTCGAATATTTGTTTGATAATTTATACAAAATGAATGGCGACCGGGTGCAAAATTATTTAAGGCTATATTGGGTGTTCAGCGCGCAGCAACCTACCTGAGTGATTTATAAATATATGTATGTGATTTTACACTATTTAAGCGGGTTTCAGATTTGAATAAGCATTGAAGCAGCAAAATATATGATGTTGTAGCAAATTTGTTTATTTAATGTTATGATGATCGAAGGCGGAAGCCGGAAGCATAATTATTTCTATAAACTAATTAATTTAGCTAAGTAGATTATATTTCAAGCTTATTACGGACCAAATGAATTTGTTATAAATTACAACAGCTCATTGTCTTGTAACCTGTAGTGGCAGTTGGAGCAAAAGATACCGGGTTCAAATACCATCATAGATGAACTCATCTACGATGTTTTGCTCATGAATCGACTTCATATTAGTACTATATAGGCTACCATGGAATGCAGTTAGTAATTAAAAGAGTTAGCAGTAAGTAATCAAAATTTTAAGGATGAAGAATTAAAGGCATTGCTTAATGAAGACTCTTGTCAAAGTCAACACGATTTGGCACGATCATTGGAATGATTTGGAAGCTAGGATATTAGTTGCCATACGAGTTGATAATAAAAGGCAGTTGCTTGAACAGCAAATGGGCAGTTCGCCCAACCCAATGTTTACAGATTCCCTGTGCCTGGTCGAACTAGCTCAATGTAGTGTATTATGAGATGTATAAGCTATCGAATGCAATTAATGTGTTTGAGCCACACATTATAAGACAAATGGCCGCAATAGAGCGAAAGCCACGATAAAGTGATTCTGCAGCATGGCAATGTTCTGCCGCATAGTGCAATAGTATTCAAACTACACTTTGGTTTTGCCCTCATCTGACCACATTTGAAAGTTGCAAACATAGATTATTAGTATCAGACAGGGCACTCAAGGACTAGATCCATCATTCAAGGATCTATCAAGGATTAGATCTATTAATCTTAATATCAATATTTGAGCCAATGGTCACTCTGATATTTTTGGAAGCTACAAGGTAGACTAGCTAGTCAGGATTGGATCGACTTTACAACTACCGGAAAGGGGAGGTGAAGAGAGACCTCGAAAAATGAAATAGCCAGAAGATACTGGCCAAACTAGACTTAATATGTTCAAAAATAATAATTTCACTTCATAAACGTACCTTACGATCGCAGAAGTACTCAGAGGGCTCTGCATTTTGGGTTAACATGCAAGAAGGCACCTTTTTATTTAACGACTTCTGTAGAATTGTTGAGGATTGGGGGGATGATGGGACAGTGGACCACATTCTTTATATCTGTTTGGCATAATCCTTGGCAGCTACATGATGGGTTGCCTTTCTGGCTCTGGCTGTTCATCAGAAGCTTATAATGGTTTAATGATCATAAAGAAGAGTGAGATTTGCGGTATCACAACGAACCGACTGTGTATTACCAGCCACTTTAACCTACTGTAATCTCAGCTATTTAAAAGGCCGACATTCTTAAATTAATTTGGTTGCGGCATTAGGCCACAGAGTGCATCTATCAAAATATTTTGAAAACTTATTAGTTTTGTTAGCCTTGTGTTATTATGACACGCTGATGCGAATTGGCCGGTTCGTAAACCAGAAGCATGATTCGCGACAAGATTTCGATGCCCCTCAGAATTTTCCTGTGCTTAAATTAGCGGATAATTTAGTGCTGGTTTTCGCAACTGAAAATTCGGTACAGACTTGCTATAATTTACTAAAATAAGCTCCATGGAATCCGTTTTATAATTTTTTTTGATTTGGCAGCTGAACAAAGTTTTTTAAGCTGTCGTTTTTTTTACCATAAAAATTTTTGGTCTCCGATTTGAATGAAATTCCGTACAGACTTGCTATAATTCATAAGAATAAGCTCCATGGAATCAGTTTCATAATTTTGTTTGATTTGGCGGCTCAATAAAGCTTTTTTGGTTGTCGTTTTTTTTGCTATAAAAGTTTTTGATTTTTAATTTGAATGAAATTCAGTATAGACTTGCCATAATTCATGAGAATAACTCCATGGAACCAGTTTTATAATTTTGTTTGATAAAGCTATTTTGGCTGTCGTTTTTTTGCCATAAAAGGTTTTGATCTTTGATTTGAATGAAATTCGGTACAGACTTGCCATAATTCATTCATAAGAATAAGCTCCATGGCAGTTTCATAATTTTGTTTGATTTGACGGCTCAATAAAGCTTTTTTGGCTGTGGTTATTTTTGCCATAAAAGTTTTTGATTTTTGATTTGAATGAAATTCCGTACAGACTTGCCATAATTCATTAAAATAAGCTCTATGGATCCAGTTTCATAATTTTGTTTGATTTGGCGGCTTAATAAAGCTTTTTTGGTTGTGGTTTTTTTTGCCATAAAAATTTTTGATCTCCGATTTGAATGAAATTCTGTACAGACTTGCTATAATTCATAAGAATAAGCTCCATGGAATCAGTTTCATAATTTTGTTTGATTTGGGGGCTCAATAAAGCTTTTTTGGCTGTCGTTTTTTGCCATAAAAGTTTTTGATCATTGATTTGAATGAAATTCGGTACAGACTTGCCATAATTCATAAGAATAAGCTCCATGGAACCAGTTTTATAATTTTGTTTGATTGGCGGCTTAATAAAGCTTTTTTGGCTGTTTTTTTTACCATAAAAATTTTTGATGTAATTTTTGATTGAAATTTGGACGGACTTGCTATAATTTATAAGAATCAGCTCAATGGAACCAGTTTCATAATTTTGTTTGATTTGGCGGTTTAATAAAGTTTGGTTGGCGTTTTTTCTCATACTTTAACAATCAATATTTAACGATCGACATCGATCGAAATGTTCTTTATGGTCGGAAAGAACATGCTTCGATAATGGCTTTCGCACAATGTGCTCCTCCAGGGAGTTCTGCATTGGTGGGTCGGCATCGGATGCTTTGCAATTCTAAATAAATGGTATGTAAAATTGTTGTGATATTTGTTGGATATTAACTTAACAAAGTTGTCGTCTACCGTTTTGGTTAGCGAAGTAATGATTCAAACTACCCAAACGTTAGGATTTGATATTTTTTAAGTTATAACGAAAAATGTGACTAACGGATCATGACTCACAATACAATGGATTTACTTTACGGAAGGAAACAAAGAGTTAGCTCAACTTGGAATACATTGAGAGAGCAGTTTTATAGGAAGCAAGGAACAATTATGCACGAGTATGCTCAAGGGTCAAAATCATTTCAAGCATTGAATTAAAAATTAAGTTATTGGAAAACTAAGTCGGAGATACCCTTAATGGGCTTAATTGTAGTGTTAGAACACATTATGGAAGCATCTCTTTGGTGTCTTCCACAATAAGTGGTGTAATCATATAAACAACTTGTGCGGATATGGATTGAAAGTTTTCAGAAATTAGGCAGTAGAATGAGATTGGATGCACTGTGGCATCATATGGAATTACATCAACGCTGTTAGATAGCCGTCAGGAAAGTATTTGATCGTCGCCATGGTGAGAGGTTTTACAAAATGCTGCCCTCAATTTAGAGAAATGTAATAAACAATAAAATTTCATAATGCTAGTTCACTATTATGCTTTGGATTCACTGAAAATGTTCAACGTGACTCGAGTTCATGAAGCAACTATTTTTACTGGATAAAGTTAAAGCTAAAGATGTGTTGATTCAAATTAAACCGGTTATAGTTTCCGGTGGCACCATACACCGGGTCGTGTACGTTGAATCATTATGCTGCCGCAAAGCGACAGTGCGAGGTTGTGAACCAGTCGCGGAGTTGGGATCGCGGAGTGCCCAGGGGTGGAGCCCCTAGTGTACTTATATAAAGCTTAACTACACCATGCATTAACTACATAAGCAATATGTTTTCCAATTATTTCTAAAATTCCAAATTACAAAATATAATTAAAAAAAAAAAAATTAATTAAATACAAGAAATGAAAAGAAAATTTTGAGATTTGTTTTGTTTAGAGTTTGATACAACAAACCACATCCATACCTAAGCTAAACGAAAATCAAATGCTTCATATGGTGCTTGATGAATTCTGTAGTAGACATCACAAACAACAAAAAAAATTACAATTTTTTTAAATTGGCGGTTTTATTGTTCGGGTTTTCAGGTCAGGTTCCGTTCCAATTTTTATTTTAGTTTGTGGCCAACGCACACACACACATACAAATTATTAAGATTCGATTATTTGTTAATTTATAGTAATATTTTATTAACATGCATTAAAAATAAACAAAAACACATTAAAAATCAAATTAAAACACTTTATATAAACAAAAGAAAATTAAGATTAAATTTGACATTTGCAGCGAAACATTAATACGAAAAAAAACGAAACAAAACGAAAAAATTATAAATTAAAAAAAAAAAACAAACAAGGAGTCTTGTACGGGGATTAGATTAGACAAAAATTACACACCCTGTACGGCGATCGCGCGGCGTCGACGGTGGTGTACACGGCGAACTGCCTTCGCTATGTGAACTAATGATGACTCCCTGGCGGCGGCGAACTGCATTAAGTAAGCTCAATGTTGAATTACTTAGTCCGTGTTTGAATGACTGCGTAAAAAAAATTGATTATTTGGAAGGCCCCACCGATAAAAAATATATAACACAACTTACCGGTATACATGTACCGCGCATTTCGCGCAGATCAATATTACGAAATAAATCGCACAGCACCAGTTCCTCGATTGTTGGATATCGACCGTCACACGAGTCGAATATGTACGACAGCACTTCGGCAACCTGCGGATAACGTTCCAATTCGAGTTCCAAATGGCCAGGCGATGGTTGAGGCGAGCCCAGTTCATAGCCGGCACACATTTCGAACAGCAAGTGGCCAAAACATATCACATCGATGTGGTCGATATCGGCCCGCGACCAATTAACCGCATTCACACGAGAATTTAATCCTAAAAGGCCATTTTCCAATCCAGATAATCTGAAATTATATATAAATCCAGCACGAACGTGGTAAGCTTTTGTTAAAAAATAATTTATATACTTTTTGGTACATCATAATAATATATTATATATATGTACATATAGCTGCAAATCGCTTCCAATTTAACAACCCCATTCTTTTTACCATCCCCGACCAAAAAAAAAACTTTCGAGAATTTTTGTTTTATTATTTTTATTCCAAATTACTTGGCAACAACAATAAAACAATGCGAGAACATCGAACCCTTATTTCCGTTTTTCTTACACCAGCAACATCAACATCAACAACAACAAAATATCAATTCTCATCACTTTTCTTTGGTGAAATTTTATAGCGTTCTATGGTGAAAATTTCGTAAATAAAATTGACTAATAAGCGATATTATTCAAATCATTTTCTTTATTACACGTGACAATTTCCACTTAGTTTAACATTTTCCCGCGCATAATGGTGGTGTAGAGGAGATTAATACCCTTCGTTGGTATACGCTTACAAATTGGTTCAGTGATACGAACCGAACCGAATTTCAAAATTACACCCTCCGCGAATTTCGAATTAAACGCTTTGGGTAACGGTAACAAAGTGACTCAGGCCTTAACTCAGACTATAAGCTCATTGCTTGTGGCCTTAAGGCCAATATTTTTTGATTGTACTAAGTCAGATGTGAAATCACATAACTCTCCACCACCGCTTTTTAGTCTGTTTGAGCCTCGCAGAATGGTTTCGGCCCAAAGAATAGTGCTGCCATATCATCGTAGACCTCATTTCTCTCAATTCTCGGATAAATCGGTATAATAAGATTTTATTTAAAACTCTGTTTGTTTCTATCTTTCTGTTTCAACTTCATTCGTTACGTTAATTAACCGACTATAATTGGTCGATAGGGTGAATCTAGCGCTACCTAATAATAATTAATGTTTTATATTTTTGTACATCATAGTCAGTGTTTTTTGACATCTTGCGAACGTCGCACCGAACATTATAATAAAATACAAAATAAAATACATACAGTCCACTACCATTCTTTTGCTGTCTATCAACTGGCCAGTAACACGGTCCTTCGAGCCGGATAGCCAATTTCGGCTAATTAATAAACCAGAACGAGATTGTTTACCATCCATTAGTATCCATCATTACTAATATTGAACATCATTTAACACTTTATTTCGGTTATAAGTATAATTTTTATTTGCAAAACTAAGTTTACCGTGCTTCCAACACCGTTATTAATAAGTGTATTGTGAAACCGTGAAATATAAAAAAAATAAATAAAGTCAAACAGTGAATCCGGTTATCTCAATAAGTGGGTCAAATCTTCAAATTACCGCACTGAAGCCTTTGAGTACAACTACAATATGTCGGCCAAAATTTCCGAGCTAAAAACGAGACGCGCTGTGATATTATCTACCTTAACTAAAACACAAACGTTCATTAATAGTGCTGTAATTAATCCTGAGGAGGTTTCGCTTGAAGATATAGATGTAAGGACTCAAAAGTTAGATGAAGGATGGAATGAGTTTATCGCAATCGAAGCAGATTTATTAGCCATAGCTACGACTGAGAAATCTAAGATGGACGAATACGAAGAAAAATACTTTAAGGTTAAATCACAGTTATTGCGGGAATGGAGATTGCGTACACCCACGCTAAAGTCAAGTTCAACAAATCGCCCCGATCTGAATGCTACCATTGATAATTTAGTTCAACAAACCACGATTTTAGAAAGCACAGTGCTGCATCAAAACGACTTAAAACTACCACGTGCACATATCGAAATCTTTTACGGTGATTACCACAAATGATCAAGTTTCAAGGACGCCTTCATAACGTACATTGATAATAAACCTAACATTCCAAACGTTCATAAATTGCAATTGTTACGAAATTATCTGGGTGGTGAACCAAAAAATATTATATGCAGTTATAAAAGCACTGATGCCAGCTATAAGGAAGCTTGGAACAAACTGGTAGAGAGATATGACCGAGTAAGAAACGTGGTTAATTCATTGGTCAAACAATTCATGGATGAGCCAACGTTACATCAATTTTCAGTAAAAGGCTTAAGGCGTATCACCGACAACGTCGATTCACTCATACGAAACTTAGACGGTTTGGGGCCAGAAGCTCAAGGTCGCGACCCTTGGCTCTTGCACATTGTTCTCAGCAAGATGGATGCTGAGACCCGACAATCATGGTCCAACGAATCCTATGAAAATAATCATCCTACATTTGAACAATTTCTGCAGTTTCTCAACAAACGCTGTTCAATTATTGAAGAATCAAGACCGGTTACCACCGCTGTAAAAAGAACAACGTCTGGTGTTAATTCCTTTCATACGTCAGTGTTTCCAAAATGTGTGTGTTGTGATAAAGACCACTCTATTTATCGATGCATGAAGTTCAAGCAATTCAACGTACAAACTCGAAGGTCATTTGTATTAGACAACGCTCTCTGTTTCAATTGTTTGGGCTCCGGTCACCAAGCCGACAATTGTGCTTCAACTTCTAAATGCCGAACCTGCAGTGAACCACATCACACCTTATTACATTTTAATAAATTAAATCCAAGCTCATATCCTCACTCATCGCCATCTTTAATCAGAAACAAGGATAGCAATGGATTGAGCATAAAAGGTCCTAGTTCAGCAAGCAACGCTGCGGCTATCAACACATCATCAGTTAATCAATCGACTAATAAATCAGATTTGACGTCACCAAACACAACAGCTTTATTGGTACCGTCATCATCGTCTGAGTCGTCATGCCATCCTGTGTATGTAGCAGCAACAGCTCCGAACGCATCAATTGAGGCACATGTAACTACTTCTAGCCAGGTCATTTCGCTTCTACCAACTGCAATAATTCAAGTTCGAAACTCGACAAACCAATTTGTTCCTGCTCGAGTTCTCTTGGATTCCGGATCTACATCAACCTTGATATCGGAATCATGCACACAACGCCTTGGATTGAAAAGATTCAAGGTTAATGTAAAGATAATGGGACTTGCATCCATCAATGCATGATCCATTCGGTATGCTACTAAATTAATATTTTGTTCACGGTTCAACAATTCTATTATGCATGAAGCAACAGCTTTAGTTTTACCAAAAATCACATCAATGCTTCCGGCTTCACATCTTAACATCTCGAAGTATAAACAACTATCGACCCTCCCACTTGCTGATCCAACATTTTACTGCCCTAAATACATCGACATTCTAGTGGGCGCTGATTTGTTCTTCAAATTGTTAGGACCAGAGTCGAAACAGTTGGATGAAGGGTTATATCTTCGTAATAGTAGTCTTGGCTGGATTATTGCTGGTCGTTTTCAAGCATCAACTCAAGACCCCGAGGAAAAGGTAACCGTTTCGGTGACAAACCTGCATACGCGACTAGAAGACGAGCTACATCGTTTCTGGGAGCTAGAGGACATACCTCAATCATCCCAACCCATCCAAGATGAGTCAGCAGAGATACATTATAAGCAAAATACCAAACTCGCCGTTGATAATCACTACATGGTGTCATTGCCATTTAAACGCGAGAAACCCAATCTAGGAGAATCCTTTACTACTGCCAAAAATCGACTGTTGGCGATGGAGAGAAGGTTTAATCGTGACCATGAACTGGGTCATGAATATAGAAAGTTCATGGCTGAATATATCGCGTTGGGTCACATGAGTCTTGTGCCATCAGATGAAACCTATGTATCCACTTCAAAACATTTTTATCTTCCACATCATGGTGTTTGGAAAAAATCTAGCACTACCACTAAATTACGAGTGGTATTTGATGGATCATCCAAAACTTCCACGGGATTATCCTTAAATGACGAGCTGCAAACAGGAACCAAACTCCAATCTGAGTTAATTTATATCTTAATCCATTTCAGAAAGTTTGCTGTTGCCTTGGTCGCTGATGCCGAGAAAATGTACAGGCAGATATGGATCACGCCACAAGATCGTGATTTCCAGCGTATTCTATGGAGAAACAGTCCTGACGAAAGCATAGGACATTATCGTCTCAATACGGTGACATACGGCACCTCGCGCGCCTCTTTCTTGGCAATTCGTACATTGCAGCAGATTGCTGATGAATTTCGCAGTGTTTCTCCTAGAGCATCAATCATAGTCAGACGCGATTTTTATGTTGACGATCTGTTATCTGGTGCGGACTCATTGAGTGAAGCAAAAACCATAACCAAGGAAATATCAAATCTTCTGAGCCTTGGTGGGTTTCGATTAAGGAAATGGATATCAAATCGACCTGAAATATTCCAAGATATTCCGGAACAAGACGTTGAGGCTGTTGACATCAGCGACGAAACATCAATGATTAAAACCTTAGGAATAGTTTGGAATCCAGTTACAGACAACTTTTGCTTTAGTATCACTGGATTTCCACCTAAAACATCAGCTACGAAACGATCTTTACTATCTGAATCCGCCAGTATCTTCGATCCGTTAGGTTGGTTGTCACCCACCACCATAGCAATCAAAATCATTTTCCAATCGTTATGGGCAAGGAAGCTAGGGTGGGATGACCCTTTACCAGTTGATATTGGCGATCAATGGACAAATATACGGGATAGCTTTCATTATTTATCTGACATCAGAATCCCGCGATATTTGTGTACATCATCAACGAAGGAAGTGGAGCTGCATTGTTTTTCCGATGCATCTGAAAAAGCTTATGCTGCTGTAATTTACACACGTACAGTTGACGAGGGCGGAACTATCAAGGTGAGGCTCGTTGCAGCTAAAACGAAGGTTGCCCCAATTAAGCAAGTCAGCTTACCAAAATTGGAGTTGTGCGCCGCGCAACTGCTTGTCAAGCTCCTCAAGGTCGTCAAATCATCGTTGCAGTTAAACAATATCAAGATATTTGGCTGGACTGATTCCACAATCGTCCTTTCCTGGTTATCAGACATTCCCAGGCGGTGGAAAACATTCATCGCTAACAGAACTTCCATCATCATAGAAGAGCAGCCACGAAGTCAATGGAATTATGTGCCAACTAAATTAAACCCGGCAGACTGTGCTTCAAGAGGGATTGCACCAGGAGCATTAGCGCAGTTTCAGCTATGGTGGAGTGGACCAAGATTCTTATATGAAACTGCATCCGGTTGGCCAGTTCAACCCACACTACGCACTGAATCTTCACTCTTAGAAGAGCGCAGAGTATTACATGTAGCTAATGACGAACCATCAGTCCTTGACAAGTTATTCAATGACATTTCTTCATTGGTTAAAATATACAAAATCTTGACTATTATGCTTTCTTGGAAGAATATCAAGAACATAACTAATCGTTCTTTGTTTTTTTCCGTAGTAAATTTAAAAAAGGCTAAGAACATCTGCATACTTTGGTCACAACGTAAGGTATTTGGAGAAGAAATCGCACACCTTAAGGCACATCGACAGCTGTCAAGGAAAAATCAACTTTTATCGCTAGCTCCGTTTGTTGACTCTAACGGTATCTTACGTGTTGGGGGGCGCATTGAAGAATCCAGCGTCTCATATAATGCAAAGCATCCAATCATCCTGCACAAGAGCAGCATTTTCACCGAAATGTTAGTAAAGTCACTGCACGAGATTCATTTGCATCCTAGTTCTCATCTGTTGTTGTATATTTTACGAGAAAACTATTGGATTATTGGTGGAAATCAGCTCATTAAAAAGACTTCAAATGGATGTGTGTCATGCTATCGGTACAAGCAAATCCAATCCACACAACAAATGGGTAAATTGCCAGCCGTTCGAATCAAGGAAGCACGGCCATTTTTAGCTACTGGTGTTGATTTTGCCGGTCCGGTTTTAGTTTCCACACGAAAAGGTAGAGGAGCAAGTTCAACGAAGGCATACATAGCAGTTTTCGTGTGTCTTACTGTAAAGGCGTTGCATTTAGAGCTTGTGAGTGATCTCACCTCCGATGCATTCATTGCCGCCTTACGACGTTTTATAGCAAGACGGGGGAATCCAGCAAACATCTACTGCGACAACGGCTCGAATTTTGTTGGTGCACAGCGAAAGATTCATCATTGGTATGACGTACTCCATAAGCATCAACCAGAAATCAACAACTTTCTAGCGGGAAACCAAATTACTTGGCACTTCATTCCACCTGAATCTCCTCACTTCGGCGGTATATGGGAGGCGTCGGTTAAGTCTGTGAAGGGTCATCTAAAACGAGTGATTGGAGAATCTAGACTTACGTTTGAGGAGTATGCGACCCTGCTGTCTCAAATTGAAGCAGTTTTGAACTCTCGCCCGCTAACTCCATTGGAACATCAAGATAACTCAGGATACGATTTTTTGACACCAGGCCATTTTTTGCTAGGAGGACCCCCAACAATCTTCGCTGAATGTGGTCTTGAGATTAAGTTGACCCTTAACCAAAGATGGCAATTAATTCAAGATATGCTGAATGGGTTTTGGCGTCGTTGGCACAACGAGTATCTAACGAGCTTACAACAACGAACGAAGTGGCAGATGAAGCGCCAGAATTATAAGATCAACGATCTTGTATTGTTACGTGACACAAATCAACCCCCAGCCAGTTGGAGAAGAGGTCGCATCACGGAGATATATCCTGGTTCAGATGGGTTAGTCCGAGTGGTCAACGTTAAAACTGAGAGAGGGACTTACAAACGACCGATTTGTAAAATCTGTCCGTTATTTATATCTTAATAATCATTTTTATTAACTTTTTATTCATTGTTGTTGCAATGCAATAACACCAATTGTACTTAGAAGTAGTGCATGATTCAGCTTTTCTTTAATGGATAAAAAAGGAATTTCGATTAGAAGACGTAATCTTTTCCATCCATCAACGGGGGGAGTATGTTTCAACTTCATTCGTTACGTTAATTAACCGACTATAATTGGTCGATAGGGTGAATCTAGCGCTACCTAATAATAATTAATGTTTTATATTTTTGTACATCATAGTCAGTGTTTTTTGACATCTTGCGAACGTCGCACCGAACATTATAATAAAATACAAAATAAAATACATACAGTCCACTACCATTCTTTTGCTGTCTATCAACGGGCCAGTAACACTTTCCAATCTTTTATGGGAGCTGAAGCCACCTCTTTTCTTCACTTATTTACATCCTTTTTTACGCCATTACATAACCAATTCGAGAACGTATGGCTATGGGAGATGGGGGTTTGCCAATAAATGTTTCACACCAACAGAGTTTAATTAAAGTTCCAGTGGCTTTATTAATCTGAGTGTCTTTCAAGCTGCATGGCTGTCCGATAGGATATATTTCCTTGCACACAAAACCCTATCTCATGGATCTTGGTTTGAAATTCTGTCGCGTTAGCCACCAGAGATATTGACCCACTGTCCATTTTTATCATAAATCACTGTTTTGCAGCGAATCTTCCATTGTTACATAGTCATCCAGATTAGGAAATAATAGAGTGATTTTTAAATATGTTTCGACCCTTTCAGATTCCTGTCATTCAAGGTGTTTGGTTTGCTATTTTAGCTCAGAAATTTGAACCACATTAGAATCAACAGTCTTGCTAAGCTAAGTACATCCACGCTTGTTAGCTACGTCAGTATTTAGAAGATGAAATGGCGTGACCCTTTTTACCATACAGTTAGGAGAATTATTAGAAGAAGGCACAGTGAGGAAGAGTAATTACCAATAAAAAGATGTCTCAAATCGAATATCCGAATAGAAGAGAGATCTATATAGAAGGTACGTAGGGCATTCATCACCCAAATGGGTCACAACAAATTTGCTACCATTTGGTTTTTGAAATCCTGCAGCTATAGTGGATGGTTGGTCTTTTTTTTTTGCGGATATAGTACATTTATATGGGTTTTAGTGGTTCGACGGATTACAGAGCAAAGGAACAATATTAAGGAATTACAGAGCAAAGGAACAATATAAAAGAGATTATCGCTGAATCAGAGAAGCCAATTTTCAGGAATTTCACCTTTTGGAAGAATCTGACGAGTACTACGAAAAAAGATATTAAGCACATTTTGGTTACGGTACGAGTGCTGTACCAGTACCTGAACAAGTACCTCAATATGTTAAGCTCAATAGAGTTATATGAGACTCAATTTTAATAATTCAAAACTTGTATAAAGAGATAACGTATTGACAACGTTAGGATTCAATAGGTTGTAGTATATAAGAAGCATCAATTATGTTTGATGACAGTTCCAGACACCCATGAAGACATGATGGTAATTTTATTGTAACTAATATGCCTACTAATGTAATATTTTATATTTGAGTTCAGTTTTGGAGAGCGAGAGGTGTTATCTCTACGACATCTCAAGCTGTAATAATAAAATTGAGCCACCGTGAATTTAGCCACCGATTTAAGATCGTGAATTCATCTGATTTATATATAAGGAGTGCTAAATTGCTGTACCAAAATGGTCTTGTATAACCAATGAAGTGCAGACTACTGTTAAAGCGCCACTTGTGTGTAAGCAACAACTTTAACAATTTATTGAATTTCTATCTGTTTGTGTGTCTGTTCCTATCTATGCAATCTGTTTTGTGGCTCAAGGTTCTCTTACATTGCCAATTGCGTTGGTCTATGCATTTTGCAGTCCAACAGGGGGTCGTATGCTGCTCTTATCGGGATTGGAACCCGATATCTCCCACTACAATTGTCACAGCTTTAACTACTGCGCCATTTTGACTTATTTAATACTTTAAAAGTATTTCATTGCAGTTTTGATTAGAACACGAGGATAAGAGCTCCAAGGCTAGAGCGGGGCTTTTACTACTAGTAAAGGGGAAATTCGAACGCCTATTTTCATGCCAGTAGGTAGCGTTGGCTCAGTAAAATAAATTCCGCAAAATATTCTAGAAGAACAGATTAATATGGACATTATTTTGGGCAACACCTATCACCTTTATCTCCATCCAGGATTAAATGTACTAGATGCAGCAAGGGGCTTACATCATTTTATGGGGTGGAATTGGCCCATATTAAGGGTATCAATTAGGAAAGTGTACCAAAAACGGAGGAACAACAGAATTCAACGACCGGTTCCGAGCTGATGAAGCACTATTATTACAGCATGAGGAATATTGAAAATAGAATGAGTATTTATGAAGGCGGAAAAACATGAGGAAGGTTTTAAACAAAGTGGGTCATCTGAGACAGCTGAAAGCCAGGACAACGGAGTTCAATATAAACCATTGTGAAGTGCAGATATAATTTCTGTAACAGAACAGTTTGTCAGTGGTCAGCTAGAACTCAGGATTAGGAGTGGTGCTCCTCAAAACATTATTATGTCTGGAACCGAGAATGGATTGGTGTAGAAAAATGAGATAGGCAAATACAAAAACTATTTTACTAAGATCAATCATTTATTCCTAATGATTTTTCGAGCTCTCACGCCCAACCCTGAGTTCTAGCTGGGCACTTATGCACAACTAGCCTTGAAATCTATAATTGAGTATATTTTCTACTAATACGTTCCATTAGTAGAAAATTTACTCAGTTAGAGATTTCAAGGTTAGCTTGCTTATGTTATCCGTTACAATATATATATATATATATATATATATATATATATATATACCGGGTGTTTCTGTTAAACTGAGACGATCAAATATCTCGAAAAATAGCCACTCTACGGAAAAAATTTCCGTAGTCAAAATTTAATCATACTGCGGGGGAAATACATTAGTGCAAAAAAAACAGTTCCCCACCCCCCGCTTTGTAGGTGGGGCGGGGGTAACTTTTAAACTAAGATAGGAAGCCATATTTTTTATTGCAGATACGGATTCTACGACTAAAAGTACGTATGATTTGAGTGAAGTATTTTGTTCGGTTCATGATAGATGGCGTTGTAATCGACGAAATAAATCGTCGATTCTGCAATACGTTTGAAATAAAATTCTTCATCAAAACAATTTATTAGGCCTGCTAATAGGCTCCTAAAGCTCATAGGCCTAAAACTCATAGGCCTCAACATTATTGAAGGCAACTTGGATGGTCAAATGTACCGAAAAAACCACCACCGAATGATAAACGAAAGCAGAACGATTAGATTTCGCAAACGAACACATGACTTGGAATGTGATGCAAGACCAAAATGTTAATGACTGGCAAAAAGTCGTATTTTCTGATGAGAAAAAAATTCAACTTGGATGGAACAGATGGGTATAATTACTATTTTCACGACCTTAGGAAAGAGGAAGTGTTTTTGAATCGCCATCATAGTAGATAAGGCGGCGTAATGGTCTGGGGTTCATTATCATATTATGGGACAGTCAATTTGGTGTTTCAAAGTCCAAAAATGATAGGTAAAAATTTACAAGACGTTACTGGAATCGGTTTTCCCTAAAATCCATGACCTTTTTAAGTAAAGTCGTTCATCACAAGCTAAAAAGTTCAGCTATTGCCGTGGCCACCATATTCGCCGGACTTAAACATAATAGAAAATGTTTGGGGCTGGCTCACGGGTAAAGTATACGAGAGACGGAAACAGTATGATACTAAAGAAGAACTGATTTAAGGGATTAAAGCGACCTGGGCAGAAATTTCACTTAATTATTTGAAGATTTATATATATATAATATATATATATATATATATATATATATATATATATATATATATATATATATATATATATATATATATATATGTATATTATATATATATATTTATATATATATATATATATATATTTATATATATATATATATATATATATATATATATATATATATATATATATATATATATATATATACATATATTACCGCCCAGGTGGCGCGTTAAAGCTGCGGCAGTTGGAGCGGGAGGTACCGGGTTCGAATTCCGATTCGGGGGCATCTTACTCCGATCGTTTAGGCGGTTCGATCGGTGTGAAAATGAACATAAATCTGGATCCTCTGTCGTGTTTAGAATCCATGGATCGACCCATTTTCCATGTCAGTACTATAGGCTGAAATGGAGCTATGCAATGCGCAGATGGTTCTACGAAAAAACTCGGATCTATAGCCGTACATAGAGTGGTATCACAACGGACCGGTCGCCAGTGTAATCTAACCATATACATATATTGAGCTAGCTTTCATGGAGGAAAATGGTTTTATAGCCTGGCACATACAATAGTTTCGATCGTAAAACACGAACTATCGAAAGCATTACAAATCAATTAAATTCATTTAATTAGACAAGCTTTTAAGTCCCCAAATGCTGTTCTCTAATCCTAAATTAAATGTTTATATTATTATTGTATATCATAAAAATTATATCGTTTCCTGCTAGATTTCCTTTCGTGTCAAACCAAACTAAATGTTTTTTGTATAATAATTTGCCTCAATTCCCCCTTCTCCCCTATGTTGTTGATGTTGTTGTTCTTGTGTTTAACTCAGTTTATCCGTTTTCTTTTGTTTTGCACGTCTTTTATGAGAGAAAATTTGCTTTTTGTTTTAATTTCGTTGAATGGTATAATTAGAATTATGTTTCGACTAATTAGATGTAATTCTTACCTGGCTACCCCATTTTGTAGTATAACATTGCCACTATGCAGATGACCATGGGACGGAAATCCTCGCTCCCTTAAAAATAATAGCGCCTCGAGAATTTGTCTTCCTAATCGTTGTACTTGTGATATTGGTAAACATGTTGATTTGCGGGTGTATTTTCGATTCCACGGTTCGTTCCACTGTGACTGGAAAATAATAATTAATTATAAATGTTTTTATTTAATATAAAGTAATTGAATGTGATTCGGGGTACCTTGTATATTAAATCCTTTAAGCTGCCGCGCGGATTGAATGGCATCACTAAACATGCATAATTATGCGAGTCGGACTGTAAAAAACCTAAATCTAAAACAGGATATATATAGGGATGTTGAAGTGATCCAAGTAATTCCATTAAGATTCCTTTAGGATTTTCTGATGGTGGCAGTTCTTCTAAGGCAACACAATCGGGAGGTAACGGAAGTAAGGTCATTAAACGATCGGTTCGCACGGTGGTATCGTTTAATAGAAACCACTGCTTATTCGGCCGTGATCCAATATCATCTAAATGTGCTATAATTTCGTAACGACCACTTGACGCCTGTATCCATTCTTGGCATGCGGTTAGTGCCCGATCGCGGGCCGCCCGTTCCCTGGGACTTCGATCCGATGCACCGATTCCACTGTCCAACGCTGTGTACTGATAACGTGTACTGTGCCTATATATAATTAAGACAATAAAAAAATTTCCAAATTATTAATCTCGAATAGTGCTTTACCCAAATTAAGATAAAAATAAAAATTTATTTCCCGCCTCCAGTTGTCTCTCTCGCCCAATAAGAAATAAAACTTTTTTGTAAAAAGTTTAGCAAAACTTTTTTTTTTCATTTAGCTCCGCCACTATCAATAAAGTGGGATGGGGGAGCTTTATCAAAATTAAAATAATTAAAGAGGAAATTTAATAGACATTTATAACAAACACAAATCAGCATCGAGTTCAATTCAAACAAACATAATTAAATTTATGCATGCAAATTGTAATTAAACGATAATTATCACTATATACAACCTTATCTGTTTCGAACATAAATATTGGATTTGATTGTATGGTGAAATGGGTTAGCGGGGTGGTTCATTACTCGCTACATTAACTACTTTTTAGTTTACACATGAAACACTATATTGTATATACACAAAACCTTCGACAGTGACTAGACAAGCCATGACGAGACTTTGCGTGGCCGGGTGAAATATACAGGGGACACTTGAAGTGTTACGAATTTAGCTACAAAGTACCAAAAGGTGCAAGATCTAACACTTGCGCAAAAGGCAGTTTGCTTATTGCAAGATCAAAGGTGTATAAGGAATACACTTGCACGTTGGTGGCGCAAATCAAAAAACAATTTAGACCAGCGAATTGGTCAGAAAGCAAGCGCTTGCATTAGTGATGGTCTCAGCAGCGTTTTTTTCCAGGAATGAATTTCTTCACAACAATGGCCACTTTATTTCCAGGACTTAAATCCGATTGATTTTGCCATATGATCCATTCTGCAGGTCAACGTATTAACTAGGAGACGGTCGACGCCTTAAAGATTACTATTCGACTAGAATGAAACAAAATAACAGCTTCCCCATTTGAGACTTGAAAAGTTTGACTTTCACTGTGAACGCATCCTTAAGCAAATAACCAACCTGTCAGTGCCAAAACATTTTTTTTACAGTGTTTTCTATCACTCAGGCTATATTTGCCCTATAGTGGTGACACTATATACGTTGTGAATTATGGGCCCGATTTTTCTCCAGGACGTACTGTAAACTGAAGTCGGAACCAGTAATGTGTTCGAATGCCTATAAGTCAATCCTGAAAATAACAATTAGTGAGAAGCCTTTGATTAGTAGAGGACTACTTTATATTCTTCCATTCTTCAACAATTCCGGTAAAGTATAATTGGTTTAGGAGAACCACCCAGAATAAGTTGGGACTCATCCTGGATTTTTTTCATTATTGGATGCTTCCTCACAAAATCAATTATAAATAGCTTCACTATTTCATTTGCAGATAATGACATCACTATGTAAGCAACCTAACATTTGGGGAACACGACTGATCATACTCCATACAGAAGATTGGCTGATCTCGTTGTTTATAAATAATTTTTGATAGAGGAATCAGTCTCTACTGCTTCGTACGAGTGAGTTATTTGTGATGCCATTTTCGCTATATGTTGGTGACATTCCTTTATATGACTACGTTCCGGCTATAGGTTAAATTTACGTAGAAACTATCTGCGTAGTTCCATGCCAGCCTATAGTACTGACATGGAATTCTCACCACCGATCGCAGCAACCCAACGATCGATGGTGAAAATCCCTTGCTCACATCCATTATGCTATTGAGATTCGAATGCGGTACCTTCCGCTCCACGCTACAGTTGCCAAGACATTCGGTAAAGACAACATTTTAACCAAGGTGAAGTACACGGATGAACGTTTACAAAAAAATTAAAATTTACTACAAAAATTCCTAGTCGGTGACTGCAACATTAAGAGCGTTAACTCTCGTTATTATCGTCCCAGTAGACGAGCAAATGATTGATTATAGTGAAAAATGAGGCTAAATATTCGAGACTGGATGTTCCGGTGCCAGTAGGGCAACGTGTTGGTTAAAGTGTCTAGAATATTGTTGCCGTTCAAGAGTCCGTTTCAAACGAATTAACAGTCGATTTTAAGATTTGGTATGCTCAGACCACAATTTGGTGAAACGATTTTGGTTTGGACCCTTATTAAATCCAGTTAATATAAGGACTAAACCCACTCTCTCATATGAAGCAACGTTCGTTCTCGAATTGGACTCTGGAAATTTAGGTAGAACGCCATCACAAAATCATATGTGGTTTCAAGAAGACGGTGTGACATGCCACCCAGCCGGTCTAACAATCAACTTCATGAAATTGAAATTCGATGGACACGTCCATATCCAGAAACAGCCCTGTCGATTGGCCGTCAAGTTCTTCTGATTTAACACCTCTAGACTTTTTTTTATGGGGCTACGTTAAATCATTGGCCTATGCTAACAAGCTGGCGTCGTTAGGGGCGCTCAGAGCCGTTCCCGTTTAAATATGTGGCCTATAGTCATATAAAATTGTCAACGAATCGACACCGGCCAACTTATCTGTGATGGACATATTGGCAAATCGTTTATCATCACACCACATCAGTACAGTGTGTTTAACTTTTTCGGACAGACTCGATGCTATTTTTAGCGCTAAAGATGACTAAATCGAACAATAATATATTTTGTGTTTACGATATGTGTAGAGATTTGAACATGGCTTGTGTAAACACTTTAGCAGGTTTTGCTATAATATATACAGACAAAAAATGTTCAAATGCGCATCGATTATATAAAATTAATTGAGCGATTATTTGTTTAAATTTGATTAACTATTTGAAAATTGAATAACACTAGTATCTGGTGAAGTTCCTAATTATCGCATCAATCTTAATTTTAGTTTTATAGATTGATTTAAAGTGAAATAAATAAAATTATGGAATATCGAGATAAGATTGAAATGTTCGAAATTCTATAGAATTGTTGTTGCTCGGCCTCAATGAATGGTTTATGTCGTTTTGTCCATTTCGTTTTTGACGTGGATAATCAATCAATCGATTATACATAATTGATTTTATGTTTTTGTAAATATGTTTGTGTTTCAACATTAAACGACTTAAATATTGAAAGGTCACTCACGTGGAACGTACATGCTCAAATCGTTTCATCGCTATTACACAAATGACATCCATCGTCCAATAGATTCATGCTTTGTTTAAACGAGCCACCACTCAGATAATTCATCCGAGTTTACCTCGAAGGTTATATTTTAAAAGGTATGGCACACATTCTTTGTTCAGGCCATAGAAATCAATCGACCAACGTTTCTACAATCATTTTCTACAACAACTTAGCAAGCGTTCCAACTAAGCCATAGTACCATAAAGCATTGTGTTATAGTTTAAGCACAGAGACAGTACAAAAGTTTAAATAATCTTAACTACTAACAATCTTATCCTATATTATGTAATCCTGATACCAACCACATCACATCAAGAATGTTGTGACTCAATGTCGGAATGATCTAAAAAATTGGTAGACCTAAAAAGTTGCCAAACATGTTCATTAAATTGAGTGTTCACTTGAATTGAAGGCTCTGACATTTTGATTGGTGAACTGCAGATCAATATGGCAATTCCTCGTAAGTAGTCCTCACATCCATTATGTTCAAAGTCAAGAGTGATCCTATATTAATCCTAAATCTTAGTTTTGAAATCATTCTCGAAAACTATGAATATTGAGAGGAAATTTAAGAGACTACGTGCTTTAGGCAAGGCCCTTAAACCATATAACAAATGAACCATCTTTCTTCTTTTCAATCTCACAACAAATCAATGACGTCATCAGATCGAAACCGGCCTAGCGAACAAACATTACAGATCAAATAAGATGCCATACATTTCGAAAGACAAACGTCTTCAACGGCTGGTTGTTTCAGCGCTCTAGCTGTCAATCAATGCCACACCAGTGTTCTGGTTTAACTCCCATTTAGTTGTCACATTCACAGCTCTAGCATTATCATATTCTATACTACCTCGGGGATTAAGCGAAATTTATTTCAAAAATACCAAAGATTCTACTCCAAAGTAACTAAGTTTTGGTTAAAAAACCTGAACACTGTTTCCAACCATTCAGGACACTCGTCCTAGAGATATTACAAAATTTCTTCAAATCATTATACGAACAAATCGACTGAACCGATGCAAATTTTGAGTAATATTCTGCAAAATTGACAAGTTTCACTTGCATAACTTTTGATAGACTGTGTCCACTTGTTTATTGAACAAGATTCAGCCACCTATGAGTGAGGCTTAGGCAATTGAGATTTGTTCCAAAAGGAAGCTATCAGATGCACATCATGACTGGTGGTTAAGGTGAGCAATAGCAAAACCACTTTTTTTTGCTCAGTTTGATTTTATTTGCCTAACTTGAGGACGTGCGAACTAAAAGGTCTTTTTTCGTAAATCATCTACATTGCTTCATGTAACCCATACTGACAAAGAAAATCCGACAGGTCAAAAGCTCTGCCAGATCATAAATTTGTATCATAATCCCATATTATCCACGAATCCACATCACTAATTCTAATGAATATTGACTACGATAAATTCTGAGATACTCCTTAATTATTTCTTAAACCGAACTTTTATACCGTCGAAAAGCTTACATTATCAAGTGAACGCATATTGTCCAAGAATTAGATGCAGTTAAACATTCAATCTGAGATTAATTATGGACTTTGATTTTTATCAGTGGAAAGACTTCAAATCTGAGCTTTCGGCACAAAAGTGTAATCAGCTCGCATCTCTCTAGGGTTGCAAGATGATATGCAGTCACATATAAATTACCTTCAAATACAACTTTGCTTATGCTAGTGTTTGATAATGAGTAGGAAATTCACAGACAGCAAAAATCTTGAAAAATGAGCTTTACCTCAATTTACGGGATAAATAGTCATGTTTCAACATAAGACTTTGAAGTGAATAAATAGTACTCAAGAAGTCGTGGTTATTGCCAACATCATTTTATAAAGAATTCAAGACTTCTAAATAAACAGATAGATATATGAATATTGAACAGCCGTAAACGGCCCTATCCGCGTCTCAACTGAGACCTTTCGAACCTTTCAATACGTATTAGTGCACATTCTAGTTGGTTAGACCAACGAATACTTTTACAAACAATCGCTTTAAAGGTCAATCGGAGTATTTTAATTATTGGTCAAGAGTGAGAATCGAGACCACGGCGTGCCAATAGAAACTCTCTTAACCACTTAGCTACAACCGTTGACTTTACAGTTGAAAACCGAAAATGCATTAATGCAGCATTAATATCGTTATACAGAATTCATAGCTATGATTTTTTTTGACGGCTTTTACAGGCCATTGTTAGCCCGTACAGATCATTCTCTACCGCGTGGAGCCTTCGACCTCTTCGCCTACCAAAAGGTGGTTATCCCTGCAAAGATCGCTGTATCATTCGGTTTTAATCAGCACGCAGAACGTCATTTCATGCACGGTATCACGAATTTGCATTAAACACGCATGATTTATCTCTTGAATCTTAGAAGCCATCTCTCGTACTCATCCGTCAAGGTCCAACTCTCACATCCATACATGACAACGGGTCTGATCAACACTCTGTACAGTTTCAGTTTATCCGTATTTGCCAGATAATTTGATTTCAGAAGTGGAGGATATAAAACCCGCTTGCCAGCGGCAAGGCAAAACTGGATATCCTTTCCCACACTATTATCGTGAGTAATAATAGATCCAAGTTTGTTGGATCTCATTATTCCTGCAAACGTGTGGTTACCACTACTGAAATCAGTTGCATCTTGGTCTCGAAAACCAGAGATCATATATTTGGTTTTGGTTCTGTTCCAGTGGATCAAGTATCTCTTTCACTCATCTGCGTATGCAAAAAGTTGATTGGATTGTCGGAATAAGAAATTATCCTGAGGTGTTTCAGTTTTACGAACGATGTATTCCAACATGAAATTAAAAAGTATCGGGGACAGCGCATCTCCTTGTCGAACACCAGAAGTAATTGCAATTGTTCTAGATAGACTGGTCGCAACTTTGACTCAGCATTGTGTTGCCACCTTTAGAACCTTTAAATACGTATTGTAGGTGGTCAGCCCAACGGATGCTATTACACACAATCGCTTGTTATGTAAGCCAAAACATACTGATGTTTTGGTCAACGGCGAGAATCGAACTAGACACCTGAGGCGTGCTAAGAAATTCACTTAACCACTTAACTACCGATGACTCTAAAGTCAAAAACCGAAAATGCATGCAGCATTAATATTGTTGTGCAAAAGGCTAAATTCATCTCACTAAAATGAATAGATGGTTCAAACCCCATTTATACATAGGTATTGTCCGTCCAACCCCACTCTCACCTCATGAACAATGATTATTGCAACAAAACGTAATTTATCTTATTATATACGTACATGAAATCTAATATATCGTCTGATGAAGACAACAAACTATAATTATAAAACGGTAAAAAGCTATATAACAAATGAGAAACGACATAAAGTTTAGAATAAAAAAACTTTTTTTCAAGTGTTATATGTTTGTTTTTTGTTTAATTTTTAAAAAGCCTTTTCTCATACACAATCTAAATTATTTTCATTAAAAATAATTATAATGATTTCGTTTGGTAGCTACACATACATAATAAATACTATACAGACGTTGTTTCGAGTGGATGTACTCATGTATATCTGTATATGTGTATCTCATGATCGTTCATCTTAATTGTTTAGACATTGCTGCAAGATTGCTGCAAAATATAAGATTGCGGCAAAGGTTATGACCGCGCAAAATCAATATTCCTAGTATATGTTTTCGATTGTATAATAGTATATATCTACCATATCTACGAGTATGTGGTATGTTTGCCAAAAAAAAAAAAAATATAAAATCCAAAAAGTTCATTAGATTTCTGACTCGAGGCGCCAATCAATTGAGCAGAAAGATGCGTGTAACATATTTTATGAAATAAAAATTATTTTTATATTCATTCACATTATCAAACGAATCCAATTTTCTTCTCACCCAAAATCGATCTTATATATAGATATATATATGCTTCCAAAATAGAGCTTTTTTGTTGGAAAGATGTACTTTACAAAACAAATCAAAATTGATTTATTCCGTTACTAAATTATTCATCACATCCTTCACTGTGCTCGACTATTGTTGTTCATTTACAAATATTTGCTTTTCCTGTTATTATTCTCAACTAGTTGGGTTTGTAACAAAAAAAAAAAAAGTTTTCCGATTTGAGCTTTTTTGTTCCCATACAAATTTTCTTTAGCGTAAATTATAGATAAGTTATACATGCACAAGCTTTTCATATACATGCATGTACATGAAGTAAAATAATTATATTTAAGAATATGTACGAGTACTCTATTATATTGATTAAACATGGAATGTAATAACAGCCTGAAAGCTGTACGAGTACCAAATAAATTGAAAACTTAAGTTTTTTCGACTTTCTCGAGGGGAATATAAACTTACTAGCGTCGTACCAATTCTTAATAATTATAATAGAAATTAAATTCTATATATAAAGTGACAGCAAACAAAATAGTTTTTTCGAGCTTTTTGTTGTTCAAGCTTAAATAAAATAATAATATAAATTCATTGAGATGAAAAAATAAATAATTTTCTATTTGGATCTATTCTATGTATGTATGTACCTTTTGAATGTGAAATTAGTTTTCTCCGTTTCAATTTGAATTTTATGCTGGCTGTGGGTATTTATGGTGACCTCAAGAAGAACTTTGTTTAAACTATTATTCGTTATATGATTATACTATAGCTATATCGCAGTTCTGTCAAATTTGTTGTAATATCAGGACATAAGGGGGTGAGTGGCAGTGAGAGTTAAGACGATAATATTTACATCATTCAACCCCGGAACCCCGGCGTGCCAGTATGCCGTACCCAGCAGGTCTGGGATCTGGCTGGGCTCAGAATAGAACCAAACTGAAGAAGCCCACATACAAACATCAAGACTGTTTAAGCTAAAAAAGTACGAACAAAATGTGACGGAAGTGTTACGCAGATACTAAGAAATAGTGCATCAAGTATAAAGATGATGGCAAGGAATGATTGATGGACATATGCAGATAGCATTATAAATATGTGAGCACTACTACACCAGTACTTAATAAAAGTCTCTGGAAAAATTTTAATCACAGAGGATGATTCTGGTCAAGTTTAACAACGGGTGAAGCACAGTTAAACAAAAATACGTAATCATTAGCCCCATCCACCAGTGGATTGGAAGTTGTGCTGTAGTATAATACGGGAAGTATAATAAGGGTGCTGGACCAGATTGTATAATTGCCGAAATATTCAAAGGAGAGTCAACTACAGATGCAAGTATACTAGTCACAATAATCCAAGAAGTGTGGAATTCTGGCAGAACACCACAATAATGGAAGAGAAGCTTGACAATTTCAATCCCCAAGGAAGATAACCTAAAAAAATGTAAAAATTGGCGAGGTATCTTTCATCAACACAACAAGCTGGCTTTAAAGCAGGAAGCAGTTGCACTGACGACAGCAATTTAATCCGTATCATCACTGAACAATCCAGTGAATGGTGTTCACCACTGTATCTGGTCTTTGTTGATTACGGCATTCCTAAAGAAATTGATTGAAATCATACATATTTTTAGTATCGAGATGCTCGAAACCCTGTTCAATATAAAGGCAAACCAAGGGAAACATACACACATATATATATATATATATATATATATATATATATATATATATATATATATATATATATATATATATATATATATATATATATATATAATGCACACCTATGCACATCAACAATGTACAAATTGAAGATGCCAATGAATTTGTATACCTTGGCTGCACAATAGCGAAATCAGGTGGGTCAGGGGAAGAGATAAATAAGCCAGACCATGTTACATAAAATCTGGAAATCTTCTGCCCTGTCATGCAATATTGGAATTTTTCTGCCCTGTCACACAGAAAAAGTTAGAAAAAACTACAGGTCTTCGACGAATATTAAAATGTTTCTGGCCTAATATCAGATCTAACACATCAGTTAGACATAGGTTCCAATGAACCTGGAAGAGAACAATACTGGCTGAAGCGAAGGTATAGTCATGGGAAGAGATAAAAGCTGTAGCCCTCAACAGAGTAAGACGGTCCAACATAGTGCTCTTAAAATTTGGAGAGATAGAAAAATAAGCGAGGATATACTTTTGGTGTAATTATTAGGGTCATCAGCCAAAAGTCGATGTACAAGTGGGTGAAATGGTCAAACTCGAAAGGGAAAAATCGAACTACTTCTTATAAGGTTCTTACAGATTAAATGAAACCGTATTAAAATCAAATGGAACTTTATAGTGTTTCTTCAAGAATGGATAGAAAGCGCTTATTAGTTACTGATCGAGTGGATCTCATGTGGTACGATTTGTCGTAGTGAAACCAGATTGAATTTCAATTTGAGGGATGTAATTTGTTAGGTCGGTATATTTAACAAATTACATCCCTCAAATTGAAATTATGAGACTATTACAAAGCCAAGGGAACATTTTGTACAAAACTACAAAAACACTAACACAAAAAATACTATGACTTTCGGAGTAAGTGGGTGATGATCGAGAATCCATACGAATGAGTATGAAATCACCATATAGACCAGTTTAGTTTGAACCAGTTAACTGTTTAAAATGAAGTAAACTGACGATGAGTATCAAAGCTCCCGGTTAACTTTGTTGTTCAAATTTTTTTTTATTTTCCAAATCGAGGACGTACGGCTATAGGTCCAATTTACCTTACCATCTGCACATTGCATAGCTTCATGCCAGCCTATAGTACTGACATGGAAGATGAGTCGGCCCATGGATTCTGCACTCCAACAGGGAGTCGTAGTTGTGTTCATTCACACCACCAATCATAATCAAGTGGTGAAAAATTCCTTTTGCATCCTGCCTCTATCGGGATTCGAACCCGGTACCTCCCGCTCCAACTGCCGCAGCTTTAACCACTGCGCCACCTGGGCGGTGGTTCAAATTTCAATTCTATGTATAAAAGTTGTCAAGACATACCCCGAATACGAACAATCCATTATGAGCTTTCGACATTGGTTATTGGTTAGATCAAACATGGGATAGATTTCATAGGAAAGGATAAGTTGATTAACAATTATTTGTTTGAATATTACCATTCCTAGTATTGGATTATTTCTTTATCTGATATGTTGAATATATTAGACACTGTAGGGATTTTACATATAAAAAACGTTTACATTTTTATGTAAATTACGTAAAAACAGCGTAAGCATCAACATTTGCAGTGCCATCTATTATAAAATATCAAAAATTTACCACCGTTCGCTTTGCTCGTTATTTGCACTACACAGACAAATGCGAATTTCAAATCGTTTTTTAAGTTTTTTTACAAACAGAAGGTAAAAAATAAATGTAAATAACGGTTTTTATACATGTAAGAAACCGTGTAAATTACATCGTGTAATTTACACCCTCAACAGTGATTTTAGGGGTAGTAGTTAGACTAACTATCGATTGTAGCTCATAGTCTATCCACGGATGGGAGAGGATTGGCGTTGGATCCACCTTCCAAACTTCCATATCTCCTCACAAGGGTGAAATCATAACTGAGTTTTGGTAGATTTTGAGAGCTTCTAATTCTCGTATTTTATAGCTTACGTTAAAGTGACTTTTTATCATATAAAGTATTAAAACGACAAACTGGTTGTAAATAACTTAGGAATAAATATTGCAGCTGCCTATAGTCTAGAAATGCAGACCAAGACAAATAAATTTGCTAATATGCTACTGATTAAAGTTTTTTATGAGTTAATCAAAAACCATGTACAAGAGATATTCATTGATGAATCCGGTTGCAGGTTATGATTTAGACTGGAGGTGCCAGATTAGAAATCCCACCAGAAGCTGGGTGCAAAAAAAACTTATTCATCGCATGATTACGATAAGTATGAAATATGAACACAGCACTAGAATTCAGAAGCCGAACTATCTTTCGTTCTAGTTTTAACACTTGAACCAGCTTGTATTATTCTTCCATTAATGAGAGGTAGTAGGTTCAACTGATTCACTGTTAAATAATAAAGATGTTTAATCGATACTTATATCAATAACCCAACATTTATTGGGTTCTGCATAGACCCAAATTTTGTCGATATCACTACCCAGAGCGTAAATCCTGTTACATCCACCATACTGGATGATCTACTATATTGAATCTTTCTCTTATATCCATGTGGGATACAATTTCACAATAGTGCTCTAGATTGTAGAAATCGTACTACGAACACAGTTGAAGGTGTTTTATAAAAAGACAAAATCATATGCTCAAGCATGTTCTTGGATGCAGCTCAATCCTTTCCTCAAAAGTTAAATAATTAGCTAAAATCTAGAACCTGGGTCTTGTAGTCAGGGCTTAGGGTTTTATCGAAAACCTAACTGTAGTATAACTTCTACACCATTGGTTAGAAAATAGAATAAATGCGAGCAAACATTTTAGTCCCCTTCATCAAGAAATTAAGAAAGACAAAATTCAGATTGGCATACCATCGAAAGGCCTTAAATAAAATAAAATTGTTCATAACGCTATAAGTAAGATGAAATTAAAGAGGGTAGCACATCCGCGAAGACGTCAACTCATATCGTTTGTTATTAAGACACTAAATTTGATCTGATTCACTCGGACAATTTAAGTTATGGTATGGGTAGTAAAGTGAGGACATTCAAGGTAGGTCAAAAATGGAGGACCAGAATTAATGAATAGGATAGGATCTTTCTCGATGCACAACAGATATAATTAAACGAAAATTCTTGGTCGAATCGAAAACGGGTTACTTCAGGCTATAAACTGAGCTTTCATTTCGGCTAATTGACAAGAAATGGTGCCACAACATCGGCGTTGGTAAATTTTATTTCAATGACTGACAACTATATATATTCTAAATTTTTTGGGATTAGACAACATTCCATATAATGGTTAACAAATTCACACTTTATTTCTGTTGTCAAAGAGTTATTATATTTAGACATTGACACATTATGTATCGATAACTACAGTAAAAGAGTAATTTTGGTTCACTTCTATCTTTGGCATGATAATAACAAATAAACACAGTTCAAAGGCGAAAATTTTTTTTTCAAGCTGCTTATTCATAAATGAAAGTCACAAAAATTATGTGTGGGTCAGTAAACAAGCTTAAGACGTAAATCTCTGTTCAATAGCCTAACTCGAGTATAGTAAAAGCCAAATTCTTCAAGTAACCCTTTTCATAAAGCTTCAAACTTCTAATCTGATCCCTCGGATAAAATTAAAATCGAGGACATTAAATGTAACTCGACGATGGCGATGAGGACTATGCATTTCAAATGTTTATTCAAATTGCCAACTATAAGGATACGCCAAGTGGCTAACATACCACACCAATTCATTAGAAAAGTGAAATATGTGGTCAAATTGTTCGGCAATGTCCACTTATTATAGTCAATCCAAAAATATGTCAAAGATGAAATAATAACACTTAAGTGGTCCAAGAAGTACAAAGTTCAGCTGATACAACGTTGTTAGTCAGGTCATCACCGAGTTTGGATCAAACTAAAAGAATCACATTCACATATAATAGAATTAACGACTTGCACAAGAAAACTAAAGATGATACAATTTTTTACTTCGACATACAAATAAAAAAATTTAATAGACTGGCAAAGTAAGAAGCTGATGACAGTAGCAATATTCATCTGAATCTGAGTAGAAAAAATATCAAAGAATCGGATCAAACTTATTTACTGGCCCTATATAAAAAGGCCAACTAATACAATGGATCAAAGACAGTCATAAACTATGAATATGCCATGGACAAGGACTCTTTACTTTCTAGTTAAACGCAAATAAGAAAGTATGACAGTTCAAACAGCTAATACTCAGTCCCTTCAACTTTTATCATTTCAAATAATCATCTCAGAAACGCTGGTGAATATTATAGTGGCAGAGACTGATAGAAACAGCGGCAATTCAATAATACATATGTATAAATCATGAGTGTGAAGTTTGTGCTAAAAATAATAACCAACAAAATTACACTGTTAAATTTATTTCTTTCCAAATGATTATACTTTGGCACATAGAATAATATTTAAATAAGCTATCTGTGAATATGAGCCAGTATCCTTAGACATTTCATAGGATCGGAAATATACAATTTTGAAAAATAACCGAAATTTTTGAATTTTTGAATTATTCGAAAAATTGAGTGGGCCTCATCATCTTACCTCGATTTGCTAAACCACATGAAAAAATGAACCAGACCCTCTCGACATCTCTAGGATCAACGATACCAAGTTGTGATGCAATGTTATTGACAAAATTTTAAAGTTCCGGAATTCATAGTAAATCTCGTCACAATTTTATGGAAATTAATTGAGGTATTCGAAAATATAGGCCAAAACCCTTAGACATCTCTAGGACCGGCTATACCGAGTTATCTATTTTAATTTATTTGCTGATTTTTAAAACATCGTAAAACATAATTATGGTCTTAAAAATTGGTTATACATATGTTACAACATACCACGTTTAATGATTTGGCTATTCGAAAACCTACTAGTCAAACTTGTGCTTTCACTTAAACTATCAAAACTTTCAGTTTTTAATCATTGCTTAATTTTAAATTCTACAATAGTATATTTTTCAATTCTTATCGGAAAACATTAAATTTAACAGTGTAATTTTTTGTTATGATTCTTCACACTAATAAACTTCACACTCCTAGCTAGGGTGCTGCAACAACCGTTTGTTTCTATTGCGATTTTTTGAGTATGTTTTAATTATATCATCGAGAATCGTATAAGCAATGTACGAGTACAGCTGTTGTTAACCCAAGGAACAATTTTTAGACAGAATATTAAATACTTGCCCTTATAGTCGACGGAACGCTTCTCAGTGCCGAAAGGTAGAACAATAAATATAAAGCTGGTGTCATTGCAAAATCTCTTTGAACATGACCAGCTCAACGATCGCCTCTAATACAATCAGTTTGATTACAAGTACTTTTTAAATTATTCAGTCATGTGGGTATTCATACAGGGTGTATGAATATAGTGACAATATTTATTGAAAATAATCGTCCAGTGCCTCACAAAACCACAATTTATAGTTTACATATACGAATTTTCGACCGTACGGTACGACAGCAGACAGGCCTTGTTCTGAAAGACAACGGATGTCTCGTAACGCTGAATATGGGGTTCTGGTCTGCGATAGTGTTGCAGAGTCTCCAGAAACATTAATTCGGAGACCCGGTTCCAAGTTACACATTTCTGCACGCAGTTTAAGGCGAATTTTGAAAACTGATTTGAAAATGTTCCCGTACAAAATTCAATTAGTTCAAAAATTGCTATCGAGTGATACTGTTCAACAAGTTGAGTACCGGAATGCAATCCTAAGGCTGTCTGGTGAAATTGAAGATGTTTCGTCTAAATTGATAATGACGTCAATAAACAGAACAGTTGGTTTTGAGGGACACAGAATCCTCAATTAATTCCTCAAACATCTTTGTATCCACTTAAAACAACTGTCCCTATTGGTCTCTATTTGTAAATGATCAAGGTGTTGAAGTTACTGTTTCTACCGAACGGTACCAAGACATGATTCGAATTTCTTGTGCCTGATATGGAAGAGCAAGGATAAGAGGATTTGTGGTTTCAGCTAGATGGGGTCACAGCACAAAAAGCTCGTATAACAATTCAATTATTGAATGAGATTTTTCCACGGAGACTGTTTTTGCGAAATGGTGATTTAGCATGGCCTGCAAGATATCCGGATATAACAGCACCAGACTTTTTCTGATGGGGTTTTTTCAAAATCAAAAGTTTATGTGAATAAGCTCCAAACGATTCAACATCTTAAAGACAATATTCGTCAATAAATTGAAGAAACTCAGCCTGCTAAAAAGAGCCGAAAGTTAAATAGTGAATTGCGGTCACTATTTAGCCGATATAATTTTCCAATCATAACAGAAAAAAATGTAAGGACCAAATAAACTTTTTATGAAAACTAAACCTTTTCTTTTCCTTGAAAATGGTAGCGGGAATTTCCCCCACCTGGTAGTATTACAGTAGTAAAACCGTATAAATCACGCCTAAATACCATTCAGAATTGCTTAAATCAAAAAAGCTTTTATTTCTAATTAACCATTTCCAACATATTTCAAATTACATAACTAGCTTTATTGTATTATATATAATTGAAAGCTTATTAAATTCCTCATCCTGTATATAGCGAAAGATTACGTTGACAAGAAGACGGTAGCAATATAATGTCGAAACGTAACACTTCATTTTCGTTCTTTTCTTAAATAAAATATCGTATAGACATAATGAAGTATGACTTAGACACCCTTTATTATAACAGATGAACGTGTATATATTATAATAACTTAATATTATATGAAAAAAGCTCGTCTGTTTATTATCTAATCTTTAGATAAAAATATATATACTATATGTCCTTATTATGATTATTAGAAAAAAAACGTTTCTAATTATTTCTACTTCTAATCTATAAATCTAAATATAAAAATAGCTGTTGACTACTTAAATAGATTTAATTAATATTGAATATACAATTATTATATTATGTATACATGAAGCTATTGTTTGCAGGTACTCGTATATCAGAAATAATTTCAAAACGAATAATTGTAATGTAAAATGTGTGTAAGGAGCTTTAAAGCTCTTATTATGTATATACTGTATGTGTCGAGATTTAATCCTATAAAATTGTTTTGTTCAAAAAGTCGGATGGAACGATGTAAACCTAAAGTGACAGCCGTGCTTAATTTAACCACAGATATATACTCCTATATACAGTGCTTTACGTATTTTTCGTCTCGCTCTATTTACGTCGCTAACATAAAATAAAAATTAATTAAAGTGGGAGGTAAATGTATGGTGTATAGTTTGAGGATGACGATATGAAAAATAAAAAATTGTATAAATTATATAGTCTAAATTTAAAGTTCGAGTCGCTAATAATATATAAATATATATATTCATACATGATTTCATGCACATAAACAAATCCGAACAACAATATACAGACGAACAAAATAAATAATTTTCTCGTCGTCCCCCTCCCCCCGAATTTGGATGGAAAATCGCGTGTGTCATTTTGGATAAAATTGGGATTTTTTTTTGTCTGTTTATCAAATTGCCAATCGAACATAACACAAAAAAAAAAGTTCATGCTATCATCACATCACTCATCATCCACCAAAAACCGAACCTTTCAATAAATTATGTCATATTCCATCCAAATTTATTTACAAAACTTATATAATATTCGAGAATATATATATTATAATTTTTGTTTTGTTTATTTATTATAATATACATCTAATTAATAATAAAATATAAATAAAATAGATAAATAAATATTTATTTAGAAATAAACTAAACAATTTTTGTTTTGTAAAAAACGAATTTATTTCTGTCCATCATTCTCTCTCTCTTTTTCGCTCCCTCTCTCTCTCTATTTATAATTAATCATTAAATCCCACCACAATCTCTCTAATAATTAACAACAAAAAAGTACAAACAAACATTTTTTATATATATATATATATATAACAACAAAACATTTTAACATTAATTATTTATAATATTTATACATATATAATAATAATTATAGTAATTACTGTACAATTATATTAATTATAAAACTTAATTTTTTAAAACATTATTTTTTTTTAACATTCTATTAACATTCTCAAAACAAAATATTTAAATATATAAATTATTTATTATTTTTAGAAAATTATAGAAATAATAATATATATGGGGGGAAATGGGAAAAATGTTAAAAATTTTTATAAGTGAAAGAATTTAATTAGATAAGAATATATATGTATATAAAGAAGAAGTTAGAGTTGATAGAGAATTAAATTAATTTTGCTAAATTTAAAATTAATTTTTAATTATTATTTGTAAAAGTCTTCAAAGCTTTCAGAAATGATTTCATTAAAGCACGACATAAGAAGGCAACTTTAATTTTTTTACTATATATATATATATATATATATATATATATATATATATATATATATATATATATATATATATATATATATATATATATATATATATATATATACATATATACCGGGTGTTTCTTTTAAACTGAGACGATCAAATATCTCGAAAAATAGCCACCCCCCCGCTTTGTAGGTGGGGCGGGGGTAACTTAGGAAGCCATATTTTGTATTGCCGATTCGGATTCTACGACTAAAAGTACGTATGATTTGAATGAAATATTTTGTTCGATTCATGATAGATGGCGTTGTAATCGACGAAATTCAATATTTTCAATTTCTTCTTCTTAGAACACACGCATTCGATTCTGCAATACGTTTGAAATAAAAAACGTTTCATTGTAAATACTTTAAATTCGTCATCAAAACAATTTATAAATGTACATGGTAGGTGAATAAAATAATTTAAGCTTAAAATAAGTGTTCAAAATGATGGCCTGCGACTACAATGCACTTATTAATACGCATTTCAAATGATTGTACACAACTGAGAAGTGTGTTTGGTTGAATTTCAGTACACGCATTTCTGATTCGCGCAATCATGTTCTCATGCGTTGTTGGTTCTTGTTTGAAAATTTTGTCTTTGAAATAGCCTCACAAACAGAAATCTAGCGAAGTAAGATCTGGTGATCTGGCGGGCCAATTTATCGGACCAGCTCTACCGATCCAGCGACCATTGATAAAACGATCAAGTATTTCACGTGCCACCACCGAATAGGGTGCAGGACAACCATCATGTTGAAACCTCATGTTCCGTCTTACTTCTATAAGCTCAAATTTTCAAGTAATATTGACAGTTCATTTGCCAAAAAGTTGCCTTCAATAATGTGAGGGCCTATGAGTTTGTTGCCAATTATTCCACACCACATGTTGACAGTCCAAGGATGCTGATGTTCAACTTGACGAAGCCAGTGCGGATTTGTAACACTCCAATAATGCATGTATTGAAAAAATTGAATTTTGTCGATTACAACGCCATCTATCATGAACCGAACAAAATATTTCATTCAAATCATACGTACTTTTAGTTGTAGAACCCGTATCTGCAATAAAAAGTATGGCTTCCTATCTTAGTTTAAAAGCTACCCCCGCCCCACCTACAAAGCGGAGGGTGGAGGACTATTTTTTTGCACTAATTTATTTCCCCCGAAGTATGATTAAATTTTGATTATGGACATTTTTTCTGTATAGTGGCTATTTTTCGAGATTTTTGATCGTCTCAGTTTAAAAGAAACACCCGGTATGTATACTTATATATATATATATATATATATATATATATATATATATATATATATATATATATATATATATATATATATATATATATATATATATATATATATATATATATATATATATATATATATATATATATATATATATATATATATATATATATATATATATATATATATATATATATATATATTTGTTTATAGGTTGGGCCACCTGTTGGTGCCCGATGTTTGCTGTTCTAATATGTACTTTGACATGTAAAAAATATGTAAACAATATGCCAAATTATCATCATGAATTCGCTAACAACACAACAACGTATTATGGAAAGAATCGTTCAGAAACAGTACAATCAGAAACAATAGTTTTGGTCGACATGGACGTCGTCTGAGCAGATAATTGGTAACATTTTTGATCGTAAACCGTATCAATATATTTATTCTGTTCGTACTCCTGATGCAGTGCCAGCTGTGAGTACAAATGTTTTTAATGAGCTAAAGTATCACCTAGACATCGTTTACAATAAGTAAACATTTTACGAACTAGATTATGACGCATTTTCCATGTTAACAATTCTACTATTTCAAAAATTGACGCCTCCAAACCATCTAAATTCACATCAAAAAGAAAGCTAGTCCAGTTTGTAGAGTGGAGAACCGTTTGTATTTGACAACGAACAGCAAAGTACTTTTACAGTGAATGGACAATATGTTAACAAGTTTTCTGTCGCCTAAATGGATAGAATTGCGTGTCAAAAACCTTGGGTGTCAACAAAACAAAGCGACATGTTAAACGATTCAATTATTGTCAACAATTAATTGCGGAAGTAATAATGATACCTAAACTACGAAAACAGCCAAGTGAATTTATTTCATACAGGCCAATGTCAATGACTATTATTAAAACGAATTAAACCTGAGATTGAAAAGTCAGAAGCCATTTTGTCCCATCAGTTTGGATTTAGAGACAGATTTAATGATTTAATAGAAAGATCCTTAGGAAAAAAAGACTTGTTCAGCCATATTTCGGGACCTAGCGCAGGCATTTGACAAAATCTGGCTAGATTGTCTAGTATTTAAATTAGAGAAAACTCTGCCCTTGAGTATTGCGAACTATCAAAGTCGAACTTAAAAGAGAGATACTTTAGAGTTAAGCAGGAAAGAGTTTACCCCAGCATAAAAGAAGCTGAAGATGAAACTGCAATTCTAGCTGTTGGTGACACAATCGGTGAAGCCACCTCAAACTATAAATAGCCATAAATAATATGCAAGATTGGCTAGCTAAGTGGAAAATTTAAGTAAATGAATCGAAATCTACTCACATTAATTTCACTAATAGATCAATAGAACCACCACCTGTGACTCTCAATAATATTCCTGTACCAAATGAAAATCTAGCAATATACCTTGGTATGAATCTTGATGCAAAGTTAAGATGGAAAGTACACGTGAAAAAGAAAGCAGAAGAGCTCCAATTAAAATAGAGAAAAATGTACTGGCTAATTGGAAGAAACTCTCAGTTATCATTCATAATAAACTTACGCCTTATAAACAAGCGCTCAAGCCGGTCTGGACACATGGTATTCAACTCTGGGTATGCACCAAAACAGGCAATCAACAAATAGTTCAACGATTTCAAAATAAAGTTCTCAGGAATAGTTAACACCCCTTCGTACATCTCCCTTGGTATCGTTATAGTGACCATCATAGAGATCTCGGAAGTAAAAAAGTGTGCTCGAAAACATCAGGAGAGGCTCCATCATCACCCTAACTTTGAAGCTGTAAAACTACTTCATCAAGATGGTATTACAAGAAGACTCTAAAGACTAAAACCTTTTAAGTTACAAGAATGGACCATTCTTGAAACTTAAAAGGCAGAAGGCAAAATAAATCAAAACATTTCTATGGAAAGTTTACATAGGAGTGCTTAGTTATTTATTGTCAGAATCAAACGTTGTTAAACGTTTCCCGATTAAATGGACTGGAAAAAGGCTTTACTTCTTTTCCAATATATTCACCCCGATGAGATTGTCTCAAATTGACATTTGAAACTTTCATGGAAGGAAGCCTCGGTGTTACCAAAAGAAGACTCACAGCGTTTCATATTCGAATGGTACCTTTATAACTACTTTCCGATCTTTTTTTCGACTGAAGTGGCCGTTTGTATTTCAAAACGAACGGGAAAGTTCTTTTATAGTGAATGAGAATATGTTTACTAGTTTTCTGTCACCTAAAATGACAATTGAAATGAAAATAAAGCCAAAAAAATTAAGATCAAATTTAAGCTGCGCCTGCGGTTGCAACGATATTTTGCAGCCGATTATTGGAAGATCCTTATCTTGATGCTGTTATGTATATTATCATTTATATATGATCAAAAATAGTATATCGAATCTAGGACAAAATCTCAAGCTATTTTTCTAGGAAACTTGGGGTAAGAGGAAACATCTAAACAGTTATTAATTTTATGGGCTGAGCCATGGCTTGAAAATTATGAAATAGGAGGACCAGTTACAACCCAAAGTTCAAATGGGTGGAAAAGTAATACTTTTAAGTGACAGTTTCGTACATATATGACCAGTGGCGCCAATGAGAACTGGAATGCTTACATACTCTTAGAATAGAGTACAGATATGTCATTGTATTTGAATTTTGCAACTGTTACTTTTGTACAAAACTGCAACAATTTAACTGTCGGGGTTTCCCATAAGTATTGCAGATTTGATTCAATCAGAACAATGCATTCTGCAGGAACATTAAACTTATCTATAATCTTGACTAGATAACATAATCTGAGCTACACTGTTACTAATAAAATTTACGAAATGTCGATCCCAGTGAATAAAAAAATTGTACTAGCTCGAATTAAAATTACATCGTTGACCGGGTAATGCCATAAATTATAATTCAGTGAACTACGATGGCATATCTGTCTGAATATGATATGTGGACGGACATTATATCGACTGACATAAACAAATTTTATCTTTTATTTCATAAACTTTAGGAGCCAATTTCAATAGTACATCAGTATAATACGGGTTATTAGCGATTTAAGCGCATATTAAAGCTTTACCATTGAAAAAATGACCCATGTATTTATCTAGGTTAATTAAGCTTGCATTTTGACGAAAGCTTTTATTTTATAGTGTTTATGTAATAAGCTAATAGTATATACGTATATAAAGAAATTCGAAGCGTTTCTTATACATAAATTAATAGTTATAACTGACGACATTTAATTAATTAATTTAAATTTAGCAAAATTAAATAGGGTTTTTAGAATTATAATCGAAAAAATAATAATTATATAAATAAAATTATTTCTATAAAAAATATATTAAATAAATTACATATCATAATAATATTCATATCATCAAACTAAATTAATTTAAAATAAATCTAAATTCTAAAATTAATATATGTTATAAATAAGTTTTTTGTTCAAATAAATATTTGGTTCTAGATTGAGAGCTTTTTGGTATCGTAAAAAAAATTATATATTTCGAATTTTTTATATAGACATGGTTTATCAAATGCAAATTAGAATTATTTGGTTTTTAAATATAAAAATAAAATGAATAATTAATTATTTACATTATAAAATAAATTGTTTTTATGACGTAATATTTTGTTAAATAATTTGAATAAATTATGAGATTGATTGAAATTGTGATTTAATTTAAATAGATAAAGCTCGACTTTTGAACTATATCATAATTACAAATTGATTGTGGTATCCTATACTTTTAACCCTTATTTTATACAACTTTTTTAAATATTAAATTTAATTGATTAAATAAAAGCTCAAAGCTCTTATTTGCACTATATTTCTATCACTCCGAATTATTCACGATTCTTAATCACTAGCCTACAAGCTGTTAAAAACAAATTGGTAAACATTTGGTTCATTAAGTGTGGTTAAACTTCGAAGCTTTTAGTTCAAATACTATCATATAAGCTGACAAATAGCAGCTTTACATTAATATTCAATTTAATTGATGAAATTAGAGCGCACAGCTGTGTCTGTAATATATTTCTAATACTTAGTTGGATTTTGTATGTACTCTCAACTTTAAAGAACAATTCGGTAAAAATATTCATTTTAATTATAAAAGTAAAAATTTGAAGCTTTTAGTAACAAAAAGTATGCAGAAATATTAAAACACTTAAATAATTAGTTTAATAAGGAACTTCAAAGCTTATAAGTATTGTTTATACCATGTTACTAACATCTCGTTAGTATTAAAGCTTAATTTTTAAGTAAAAGCTCATAGCTTTTGTCTATACTATATCTCAAATAAATCGTTTAGTTTTTTACGTATACTCACAACTACTAGCACTTAAGCTTTTAAACAACAATTAAGTAAAATATTTAATTCAATTTTGGTGCTTTTACTCGTCTTTCGATTTATATAAGCTTTTCATAAAAGTTTGGTTTTGTTCGCAATTTATTTTTGAGGTAAATGCTTAATTTATACATAAAGCACAAAATCGCATTAAAACTGTTGAAAATATTTCCAATTTTTCTTTCGTTGGAATTGGTGCAGCTTTTAAAATATTACGTTCTCTTTGTGTGTAAGGTAGTGTAGACATAAGATTTATGGCTCTATATTTTGTGATGTATGGATAGTAAGCAGTTTACTTTTAATTGGATAAACCAGCGTTTCAACCATCTATAAATAATAACCAAGTATGGTCTATGAAGCAACCAAACAAAATTACCAACAATTGATTCTAACAATGACTTCTCAGCAATCAGAAGGCATCATCAGGACAAACAATTGAAAAATAAAGAGTGAAGCTTAAACTTCTATAAAGTACGGATGAAATACAAGTTTCACAGAAATGTTCAATCTATCAAACAGCAAAGGACCCAGAACTATTTATCAATCATAGAATTCTTCTAAACACTTAAGGCTTTTGTTTTTATAAACAGTTTCTGTTTACTTAATTGTTTTTATACCATGAAACAAAATCCAATGGGTTTGTTATTACAAAAATAGAATTCTAGCTACAGTAGCTTTAATGGGTTACACAAATAATACACAGCCACAGAATCTAATGAGTAAAATTGTGGTATAGGGTTGTGTCAGAAACTACCTTACCTAATGTAATGAAGGAAGAAACTGATTTGGATATGGTTAAGATTTATTTATAAGCTTTATTAATTGTTTCAAATTATAAAAGCATATCCTATAATATTCTTAATTTTTTAAAAGCTCTGTGTATTTTGTAGAAACCAGAATTTATTAGAGGAATACACTTAGTAATTTGTTGAAGCTTTTCTTGTTATGTAATTCATTAATTGATATTCATAAATGAATTGAGCTTTTACGAAAATACAATTAGAAACCCGTTTTCATAATTTATATACATGCTTAAAGTAGTTTCAGTTTTTTTGTAGAATAACAGAATAACAAACCCGTTCATTTATTCATATTAATTCTAAAAGTTTGAAAAACTATTTAGTGAGAATAGTACATGAAAGCTTCAAAACATTACAAACCAAAAAGTTCATGTAAGTTCATGTGAATTATGTTAATCGAGTTGCATTTATTTTAAGGTTTTATTCTAGTCGAGTGACATCAAAGTTCTGAGTGATAAAAGCTTTAATAATATACTCAGAAGCCGATAGTTAAACCAAAATTATTTTTTACAAACGCTTTGACATACTTATTTAAAAAAAACATTTGATGGAAAAAACAGCTTTTTTGTGTTTTTTTTCTAAATAAGCTTTAATGGTACTTAACAACCGTTTTTATGCATAAACGCTTCAAAATATGGTCCCAGCTCGTTTTGTATAATTTGCATAAAAGCTCTTTAACTATTTACAATGATGTGTAGATTTTCATTTAAAAGTATTGGGTGATCCAAAAAATAAATCCATTCATTAAAGATTGTTTTAAAAGCTTCACGAAAAAATCCAATTTTCAAATAAATTGTAAAACTTTTTCTATTTGAATTTTAAGATGAAACATATTTTTTTAAAGCTTATAACAAATATAAGATTATGCTTATATAAAATAGAGCTTAGAAATAATGTACCATATATAAGCAAGAGTTACAGATTTAGATACATTTATACTCTTAAGCTGGTGAATAGAAATCGAAAAATTATTATTTTGGATTGAACTCAGAAGCTGCTATACTAACAGACAAAGATTTAATATTATTTTTAGAAAAATTTTCTTTAGAGCTTTGGTCAAATAAATTTTTAAGGGCTGTAACTTCTAGATAAAATGCTTGGAGAAACATTTTTGTACAAACGAATTAAATTCTTATGATTCTAGTTTTCCTCAAATTATAAAAATGCCAATTTAGATATGTTTCTTAAAAAGTATTTAAATATTTTCCAGCTTTCAAAGCCTATTTACTATATGACTTGAACTTGAAATGATTGTTTGTCAGCTTTTGTTATGTAGTCTAGTCGAATTTATAGTCTAGAATCATCACAAGCTGTAACAAAATTTATATTAAAACTTTTGTCATTTTTAGAATGGGCAAAAGCTTTTGTTTTTTCAACAATCTGATGAATATGAAAATAAACTTATTTGTGCTTTTTTAGCCAAACAAGGTGTCTTGTTTATCTCAGTCTACAATTGCACAACAACTGTTGAATTCATCTTCAAATCAAGTAAAACAACTAAGGTTCTACATTTTGACATAAGTTAACTTTTGGATCAATTTAACCCGTTTGTTGTGTTTTTTGTTTTGATGAGCTTTTTGTATCACAAAATAATAAGTTGTTAATTCTCTGCAGTATTGATTTAATAAAAATATATTAATAGAATGCAATATGGATCATACATCCTCTAGTCTGACGAAGTATTGTTAGACTTAAGTCGAGTGAATACTTTAGTATAATAAATGGTATTCTAAGAACAGAATTAAAGACTGAAATGTGTCACGAATTATATTTGGAGCACTCTGCGTGGTGAACCATACTTAACACGCAAGTTCTGAAACTAACATTAGCTAGATTCCATACAAATCGTCATATAATTGGTGAAAAGTTAAGGCAAAAAATGAAATAGATGCAGCAGTTTGAAACCTATTACTAGTGTATAACTCACCGTAAAGTTGCTACTCGATAACTTGCACAAACCTTATTCGACGAGATAGCAGTTCTTGATGACATAACGGTAAATACGCAGTCAATGACAATTACATAGGTCAAGTTTATTTAAATCACTATTTAACAGGCAACTGTTGAAGCAACAGATTTCTCATCGGTGAAAAACGACCCATATGAAAAGACAAATATACTCACATTCCTATCAATACGACTTTGTGATGGAAGTTGGTCAGGAAGTGCTGCAGAGAGGGAAATCTTCTTAGTGAACCTAACAAGTAAATTGGAAGCCAAGAATTGGCTCATAAAGTGAAAAAATGGTCATCCACCTTCCGGATAAATTTATCAAATTATTAGACTATAGTTTTGGCGCTATTACAACAAGTCATTTTCTACACGTTAAATGGAAAATTTTAAACATTATAATGATTTAAAATCAGGCAAAGATCCGATAAATTCACTACCAACTATCTGAAAGTTCAATTCGGATTGAGAACAGAATACAAGTTGAATAAGTTAATAGAGCCATGTCTCAAGTATGAACTGCTTTGAACAGGGTATTGATCACTAGCCGGCCAACCAGTTTGTTATATTGTAAAATATATGCTTTTTGGGCAGGGGTTCCTCAAAGGAGTCTACTGGGTCAAGAATATTTAGCCAAACTAGAATTGGCTAACAAAATGCGAAATAAGTTCAATAACTTTCAGTAAACTTGTCTTACTGTGAAGCCAAATGGCATCATAACGGTATATCACAATACAGTAACGGTATAAAATAAAAAGCTCACATGATAAAAAACATTCAGATTACGTTGAGTTAGCCAATTGGAAAATGTTTGGATGTAAGTCTTAATTGTAAGATCGAAATCACTAAAACATATGAGTTTCTGCTTTTAAAACTAGAAAGCTCTTTTTTTAATTATCAAATGAGCTTTGTTAAAATATTTAATTTTCTCTTTAAAATTAAGAAAAGCTCAATAATCTACAAATGTTATGCATAAGTTTGTTTTGAGAGCTTTATATAACAAATAGAATAACGTTCAATATCATAGACTATACATTTAGACAGAAAGCTCCATGGTAAAAAACACATTCAAACTAGACTTAATTAGTGAATTGGAAAATGTCTAGACTTAATTTTTAATTGTAAAGTTTTGCTGTACAAGATGTTGGATATCATTTTAACTATCTAGAAATATAATTTTCTGCTTATTTAACCAGAAAGCTCTCTTTGTACTAGTCAAATGAGCTTTCTAACAGCTATCTTTATATGTTTTAATTTTCTCAAGTATTTAAGAAAGCTTCAATCAACAAGTTTTAGTTTGTTTGGAGAGCTTTACATCAGAACACAATAACGTTAATTATTCTTGACTATACATTAAGACAGAAAGCTTACATGATAAAAACATATTCAAATAGACTGGATTATTAGGTTGGGAAATGTTTAGTTTAAGTTGTAAGGTTTTGCTGTAGAAGATGATATTCAAACCGATCTAGATATATGGTTTTCTGCTAGTTTAACTAGAAAGCTCTCGGTATTCGTCAGAAGAGCTGTCCTGCTTTGTTTAAATATTGTTATCTTCTCAAATATTTAGAAAAGCAAGTGTAATATATAAGTTTGTTTTGAGAGCTTTATATCACAACGGAATAATGTTTCTTAAACTGGATTATGCATTAAGACAGAAAGCTTAGATGATAAAAAAACACATTCAAACTAGACAGAATTAGTTAATTCAAAAATATCTAGACCTAAGTTTAAATTGTAAAGTTTTGCTGTGCAAGATGTTAATCAAAACCTTCTAGACATATGATTTTCTGCTTATTAAACTAGAAAGCTCTCTCTGTACTAGTCAAATGAGCTGTCTAAAAGCTTTATTGATGTATTTTACTTTTCTCAACTATTTAAAAAATCTCAACAATCTACAAGTGTTATATATAAGTTTGTTTTGAGAGCTTCAAATCACATCACAATAAAGTTAATTATACTGGACTATACACTAGGGCAGAAAGCTCATATGATAAAAACACACATTTAAACCAGACTGAATTAGTAAGTAGGAACATGTCTAGACTTAAGTCTTAATTGTAAAGTTTCATCTAGACATCTAGACATATGATTTTCTGCTTTTTAACTAGAAAGCTCTCCGTATTTCTAAAAGCTTTTTTAATTTATTTTTATTTTCTAACTATTTAAAAAAAGCTCACTAGTTGACAAGGGTTTTAAATATGAGTTTGTTTTGAGAGCTTTATATACTATTCGGATGAAGTTTGAGCTTTATTTCAAATCTTTATCACAATTTCAATCAAAACCAATTTAAAAAGTTCTAGAACTAAAATTTAATTTTCTATTTAATTCTAATGAATTCTAAATTATTACATCTAATTATTTCTATATAATTTTTTGTTAATTTTAAATTTTAAAATTAGTAATTTTTAAACCAAAAACAACATATATGTATATTTTATATAAATATGTAGAATGAAAGTTAATAATTAAATTAAATTAAAAACAAATACTTAAATATAAATAAATAATTAAATAAAATAATAAAAACCTTGTTGGCGAATCACATTCTCGATTTCCATTTCCATTGTCCTGCAACAAGCTTTTACTAAATAACAATTTTGCCAATGAGTCTAATTTTGCTGTGACGAGTGGTGATTTTTCAGAATGTTCATTTTCTGAATTATCTTGTTCGGAGCTAACACTTCGCCCTCTGTAAAATTTGAGCAATTTTATGTTTACGGTTAATTTATAATTATTTTTTTTTGTATTAAATTAAATACAAAATTTCAAAATGTTTAAAATATTTTTAAATCTGGGAAAAAAAACCGTACTCACCGAAATAGCAAACGTTTATTTGTTGTTGTAACCGAACTAGTCGGCCGTGTTTCAAATTCGGCCACCGACTGGGCACGTCTCACGTGTTTTTTCTTTTTTTTACGATACGTTGATCTTCATTATGCGATTAACAATCGATCATGTGTAGTGGGACGAAAAAAAAGAAAGAAAATTGTTGATTATAGAAAATTAAATTAGAAAATTGAAATAAATTAATTTTTCGTGTTTACCTCATCATCATCATCGTTCGAAATAATAATTGTCGGTATACGTTCTGTTTGTTGTCAAATTTATAAAATAAAATAAATGTTAGATCCAATTATAGGTCAAGTGTCTATATAGTCGTTTTGTCGCGGGTATATATACGAGTACAGTGAATATATATATTTTATATGTCTTCAGAATTCAATAATTTCTAGTTTATGGTGGTGTCGTCCTTCGCTCAGTTATTGATTTAAATATTTCTTCGGGCATTTGTATATTTTTATTTTAATATTTTAACAGCATAGCGAAGAATACACAATAAACAAATTATTGATTGAAATAAGAAAAAAATATTTGTTTATAAGAATATTTACATTAAGGCAAGCCCAAAGTATCGGTATCGACCAGTAAGTATTGGAAAGTTTTTTTTTATTTGGGCGGTATAAATTATTTAAACATTCTTAACAGAAGTATTTTGATTGCGTATATTCACTGTGTTCCTTACATTTGACGAGGATTATTTTGTTATCGTATATATTTAAGGTCTGGCAGGTATAGTTTAAAACAAAGTTTGTTTTGTTGATTTAAAAGTTTATTATTTTATTTACAAAGTTTAGAGGGTAACATCTTGCTTTGTTCTATCGTTTCCAAGGACTCTCTTCTTGAAACGCGTATTCCGATTTCTGAACTTCATCGCTAAAGAAAACCACTCCAGGTATCTATACGTATAGAACTATACAGGAAAGCTTTATACAGTGATATATAGCTTACACATTTCTGAAGGTTGGGTATAATGTGAAGCTCGACAAAATAGGTCGACAAAGTTAAGGTAATCAACTCTAATCAATACTGTCTGTATTTGAAGGTGTTACATCTTAGAATGTTACAACGTAACCTTAAGTAGATCGATCCAGTTTTCGAGTGACTCAAAATAATGACTTTTTGATCTTAACCGAAATCGAGACTCAAACTTTTTGTATTTTATTTTAAAAAACATTACCGCCACCAACAGTGGAGTAACTACTTGGAAATTGAAACAAAGTAAGTATTCGTTGTATTGTTTGAGTAAGTATTGCCACCAAAACCATCATTTGATCCGTTACTTATAAAATGTTTTTTGATTCTGTAGAGTAGAGGTGGCAAGCCACTTCAGGCTTAAATCTGCCAGAATCTTTCTTAATTACGTTTATCTACAATTCTACGATTAATATTACCCATTATTGGCCCTAATCAGAGTGTAAATTGGTTCTCGATTTGAAAGTTGCACGAAAATGTTGAGGTAGGCTTTACCTCAGTATACTTAAACCATCGAGGTTAGAAACATTACTTACATATAATTTGTTTAATTGAACTTGACCTCATTCGTCACCTTCCAGTTAAAAATTACTTCAGAGATCCACATATAACTTAAGTCGTAGCTTTTCCATGGCTTGGGCATTTGCATCACATTTTATTCAAGTGGAATTATTTACTCCTTATGAGTAAGGAGTTGAAATAGAATAATATGGAAGATAAGCCAGTTTATGAGAAGAACGTTAAGTATTAATGAAAATGAAGACAGCTTTGATCTTGCAGTTGATCTATATTTTTGACTTACTATTTTTTTGACCTAAAATACACTCTAGGGTTTGTGATCCTAATTTGGAAAAAGTGTGAGTGGACGTGGCAATAATAAGAAATTTCTTGAAAATGATATTATCATTTTTGAAGGTCGATATGAAAAGGCTCAGAAGAGGGAACCAGCACAGGAACAAAGTGGCAACAATAAAGTCAAACTGTTTCAAAAATTTTGAAGTTCCTGGTTTCACTTGTGGCGAGGCTAATGTTTTAGAATATCAAATGCACCATATGGTAGCTTACATTACAATATAGTTTAATTTCCCGATATATAACACCGGGCTGGATACAGAATGAACATTTTACAAATACGTTGGTTATATCTACCAATGAATGGCGTATAATAACGAGGTACATTAACTCAGACAGAAGCTTCCAAGACAAATCACATCACTCTTAGGTCCTTCCTTCTTTTCAGTTCTTGAAAAGACATGGGTGGCTAACTTTGGTTAAGCTTACTCAGTAGATTCGATTAAATTGAACAAAATATTATGGTGGGCATTTAGATAAAGCTGCAGCATACGATTACGCCGACTGCCTCAATTCGTCATGGTTCACCACAAAATTCAATTGATCTAAGAAAAGACATATTGTAATAAACAACTCTGTCGCATTTGGGATGCTGAACAGTGAACATCCACCCTATATGATCCGATGTACCCATGAACGGTGAATTTTGATACATGCATTCTGTGTAATATGGCCGCCAAGTGGTTGAACATTCATAAATAAAACTCAAAGTTTAGAAATGTATGCTAAATTTATTTAAACTTTATCATTTTCCGCACAGTATTCCGTATATATTTTTCTTAAGACAGAAGAGAAATGAGATACTACTTAGTCTTCTCGCCATATATTCTCTTGACTCTATAATCACGTACAGCACCAGGAGTGTTTTTGGCGACTTTACAGGGTTTCATCATTTTCAACACTTTGGGTTTTCATCCTGGAAACAAAACTTTAAACTAGTCTAAATTAAAAAATTGCTCTCCTCATCCTAGATTTGCCAAGTAGTTCTCGATTTGCATACACTAAATTCTGATTATATATTATCTTGCTTTGCCAGAAACCCATATTACCTACATTTCGGATCTATCCCACCCTGCATTTCCCAACCCTATATAATCAGATTTACGTATTTATATGCTAATTGTATACAATCAAAATTTTTGGATTATCTCACTCGGGTGTTTATTTGGTTTATAAAGCAAATAAATTTTATCGATAATAATCAACATAAATTCCATACCACTCTCAAGTATTTTTCCAAATCATATCTGTCTAATTTAATTATGTATGCTTTAATGAACTAACAACCACAATTTTGTTGTTGTTTTAAACTCATAACTCGATATAATATATAATATATAGTTTTCATAATAAATTTGGGTTTGATTCGTGTACGTCATATATGTATGTGGATACGGAATGGGAGTGTTTGATATGTCGTCATAATAAAGTCGAATAATAAATTATATAAAAAACAAAACTATCAATCGACTTACCTTGATGGCCTTTCTTGACAGAATCGATCGTGTCCCGTGGTTTCGATTTCCTTCTGGTCCTTCTCTTCGTTACGCCGATTCATTGTCGAATATAAATTAAACATTTTGAACGGTTTTTTAACACTTGCTACTTCACATACACGAAATATTATTTTTCGGCTTGTCTTAACGACCGAATTAATTGTTTTGTACAGTATAAGTGATACCGAATGTGATTGATTTGATGTACCCTTAATATATGCATTTTGTTAATTAATTTTTAATTGGTGAATATTAATAATTATAATTATTTGTTTTGGGTTGATTTTCAATTATATTATCGAGAAGTAATATCCAAATAACCATACATTAACAGATAAACACATACACGCTCAAGCACACTACTAATTAATTTTAGTTGAATTATTCTTAGTTGAATTATATATTTTGTGGAACATATGTTCAGTATCGAAATGTGTTATTTTACTGGAAATTATAGTTTTGCTTATTCTAATGAAATTTTTGACTATCTTTCTACTATAATATATTTTTATTATATCTCTCATCAAATAAATGTGGAACATGTTCGGAAAATCATGCATTTTTTTGTTATATAAACAAAATAGGCATACATCAGTATAAAATAGAATATAAAAGTTAGTAGCATATCCCTAGAAACAAAATAACTTTGTGGAACGTATTTTATAATATTAATAGTTTGTTAACTATTCAGCTATATTCGTAACAAATTTATTGGAAACTAGTTGATTTATATGCCTTTATTTAAATCCCATTCGAAATTGACTTTACTTACTTATTTTGGGCTACAATCCTATTTTGACAGAATAATTATCAAAACAATTAATGACAATCAATTGCAATCAACTGCCATGGTAACTTAATAAGAACAATTATTCACATGGATTTCATTTTAGAAAGATGTAGAAAATAATTCACCTAGCCATGAAACTTATTTGAATAAATTAGATTCCACAAATAAATATTTGTTTCAAAAACAGATTTAAGCTGAATTATTTATTTGTGGAACCTAATATATTCAAATAAGTATTCTGGCGAGCTGACTTATTCTCTATCTCCTTCTTGCAAAAAATTATTACTGTTAAAATAACACTTTTATCTAAATAAGTAAGTGAAATCAATTAAATGGCTTTGCGAACTTATTTTAGATGGCGGTAAATAAGTACATAAGTTTCAAATAAGTATCGGGGTTTAAAACAGTATTGATTTGCAAAACAACCTAAGGCTTTTTTACTTACTGACTTATGCTTTTATCTTAAATAAGTGAACAGAACCATTCGACTTAATTTTACCTACTTATGTTAACAGAAGCTTTGTTCTTATATTAATAACTGTCAAAAAATTATGACAAGAAGCAAATATTACTAGAAATATTTTATTCATGTCACCTCATTAAGATACTTATTTAAATAAGTTAAGTTCCACAAACCAGTTTTCGTTTGTAACACATCATTTGATACTAAAGCTGTTTTCGAAACGAATACTTATATTTGTGGAACCTAACTAATTTAAATGAGTATTATAACGGGGTGACTTATTTTATCTCTGTTTTGCAAAAGAATTCTATATTGATGGTCAAAACTTATGAATAAAACGTTTTTTGATCTTGCCGTATTTGCGACCAATCATAATTGATTGTTATAAAAACTTTTGACAATTATATCTGTCAAAATAAAACTTCTGTTAAAATGAGTAAGCAAACTCAATTCGCATGGTGTTGCTTACTTATTGTTGCAAATAATTTTATAAATAGGCAATAAGTATCAGTTAAGATAACAACCAAAGGTTGTTTACGAAGCGACTACTTATTTGTGGAATCTAACTTACTCAAATAATTGCCATTGCGAGGCTTTTTAATGTTTTGCGATTTATTTAGTATTACGTACTGTAGCTAATTTGATTGATAGGTGGTTCCAAAGTATTTATAAGTATGCAAATTATAAATTGACATTGGTCGCAAGTACGAATAGATCACTAAATACTTTATTTTTAAATTTCGACCATTAATCAAGAATTTTTTGTGAGAATGAGATAGAAAATCATGATAATTATTGAATACATTAGGTTCCACAAATATTTTTTTAGATTTAGGCTGTAATACTTATTTGTGGAACTTAACTTATTCTTATAAGTATCATGAGTAGGTAGGACGTATTTTATATCTTTGTATTTGCGACAAAAAATACTGCTAAATAAAACTGCTATCAGTTTAAGTAAGTGGCATCAATTCAAATGGTTTTACTTACTCGGTAAATAAGTATCGGTTTCGAAAACAGCCTAAGGTTTATCTATCTGTTTACCGCTGTTTTAAATAAGTAATTCAAAATAATTCGAATTAATTTCACTCACTTATGCCGACCGAAGTTATATTTTGACAGTAATAATTCTCAAAAAATTGAGATCGGTAATAGTTGCAAATACGAGTAGATCAACAAATATTATATTCATAATTTTAACCATCAATTTAGAATTTGTTGCAAAAAAGAGATAGAAAACAATTCATTTCGCCAGGATATTTATTTGAATAAGTTAGGTTCCACAAATAATTATTCGTTTCGAAAACAGCCCGTCATAAATACGGCTTCATAGATCGAAATATATTGTATTTCTCTATTCAATTTTTTGCGCAATAGAGGTAGACAATATAGTTGCCTCGCCACGACAATTAGTTGAATAAATTAGGTTCCACATACAAGTTTTGCGTTTCTAACACAACATTTGAAACTAAGACTGAATTCGAACGAACTTAGTTGTGGAACCTAAGTTATTCAAATAAGTCTTCTGGTTAGGTTCTTTAATGTGTCTTGGTGTATTAAGTATTACGTACTGTAACTAGTTTCGTGACAATTGGATCAAAAATATTTAGAAGTATCCTAAAATAATCGCTAATTATACTACTAGTAATTTGAAATGATTTGGTTTACTTATTTAAGATGTCTGAATAATTAAATTTATAAAACTTTCTTGTGGAACATGTTAGTGAGTTTGAACATAGACTAAAGACAAACTTTATACAGATATTTAGTATACATAAAATATCCAACCAATCAAATAATTTTGTGGAACCTATTTTATTATTCTAATATTTGTTTTTACGTTAATTGTATTTAAAACGCAAAACAAATGAATCGAGATTTCATATTTTATGTAAATATTTAAATTTATTTATTGGAAAATTATTTAATTCTTTATAAATGACTGCTAATATGTGTTTTTATATTGTTATAAACACTTAACATGTGGGACATATTTTTAGTAACTATTTTACTAATCCCAACACACATCCATAAGATGATTACATGTGGAACGTGATTTTAATTCATTGTGTGTTAATATTCAATATGTTTATGATTATTGTGGGATATATATTGTGAATACAAAAGTTGAGGAAGTGATCAATTAAGGAGTGTCATGACACCTTTTTAAAATTTAAATCGAGATGAAAATTAAGTTGATGTAACAGAATCATGTGGAACCTCTTATTTAACTGTTTGCTTTCTATTTTTATAAGCTACATTTATTCTTTCTAAATGTTGTAAGATAATATTTTTCGAGAGTTACCTATCATGCGAGTGACATGATATTTTTTTGTATCCGAAAAAATAGACAAGTCTAATCAGATGTAGTGTCGATGAAGTCAGTCTAAGAGAGTGACTTATTATATTGTAAAGAAATTTGTAAGTTGATTTTTCCTAAATTGTTGTGGAACTTAATATTAGCTATTTTGACAAAGTAAAAACATTTATTCAGTTAATTTAAATAATCTAAGTAATAATTATGATGTATGGTACTAAAAAAGAATAGATATGTCATGTAACTAAATTTAAGAAGTATTTCTCGTACTTTTCTAGTATTTTCAAACACATTGACTGTTGCTTAGATGGCATATTAATACATTTCAACAATCAAATAGTTAGTTAGGCTCCACAAATAAGGAACTTATTGGGGAAGACCTTCAATGACCTCCGTAAGTGGAAGGGAGGTCATGTGTGTTAGAAATATGGAATAAGATTCACGGACATTTAATAAGTGGGAGAATCAGAGTTGAAGAATCTTAATGTTTGGGCAGTAGTTTAACTATTTTGACATAACATTTGTTCGTAGTTAAAAAAAGTTGTAAGAAAATATTGTGGAAGTTATGTTTATATATTTAAAGTTAAGTTCCACATCTTGATTGTTAAAAGCAAGTTGTGGAACTTGTTAACTTATTAACTTTTTTAATTTGTTTTTTGTATAATTTTTGTTAAAATCTGAATCCTGTTTCCTTAATCAACAAGAAAATATAACCATATTAATTATTTTTGGTTCAGTTTTTGTAAACAATTGTGGAACTTATTGGTTTGACTACTCACATTGTAACAATATCCTATAGAATTTGGTTTAGCTATTTTGTTCGGGTATTTAAATGTTTATTTTCAAATATGAGCTACCAAATTCTCGTTATGTAAATAGTAGACTTTTGACAGTTTTGTGGAACGTAATATATAGTTTTATTTGACTAAGTACATACATTTAATATCCAGCCGTTAAAAATAAACGAGTTAAAAAGTTCAAAACAGTCAAACGTTTCAACAACAATGGTTACTGTTCGTGTAATTCAATTTCCTGGAACATACTATAACGGATAATGTACACGCTATTCTATCCTGACAAGTAACGTACATAATAAAGCCATAACCATGATAACAAATAATAAAGTATAAGCATAATAAACTCTATCTAAATATTCTACATAGTTGTACATCATTACATATATGTGAAGGTACTATGTATGTAGATACTCTCGTATGTTAACATAAAAGGAAAATATTATTATAGTTTCCATTTTCATATTTTGACAATATTTTATATTACATATTATTACGATAATAACTGACGAAAAAAAAAATATTGTATATGCGCTTAACCCTCGAACGGAAATTCCATGAATATCATTTACCACCAGAAAAGCTCACAACGAATTCCCAATGCGGTGTTAATATTTTCCATTTACCACAAAATTCTTTATATATGTGAGCCAAGCGACGAGAACCAACTCAATTCCGTTTTTTCCGTTTGTGTCTCAACTATTAAATCGCATTGACGTCATCCATTCAAATGTAAATTGAATCGAAACGAAAACCGAGAAAGTGGAAAACAAATGAAAATAAAATACAAACAAAAAGCTTTTTTATGTAAGCACATAACTTTTATGTTCGTTATTATTTGCCCAACTCTGTTCAAAATCGGATTTTATAAACGTGTGCACACGGTTTGTAACAACTGACGAAGTTCATAGAGGAAAAAGTTGTATGTATAGGAAAATGTTTGTTATGGAAATTCATTGGGATGAAAATTAAAAATAAATAACAAAATGATGAATAAAAATTATGATTTGGTTTAGTTTTGCAGCATAAGATACTTATATATTTTGTTTTGTTAAGATAAATGGAAGACGAAACGAAACATAAAGGTAATGAAAAATTGTTCAAAAGTTTTTTTTTTTGGGAAAATTAAATTTTCCGTTATTTTGTTTTAATAGTTACTTTGTATAATATAATTTTAAGGTTGAAAAAGTTTGAGTATATACCACTTCATCTGCACTTAGGTTGTTAGATAAAGTACTTATGTACAGTGAACCAATTCTTTCAACCCTTATCCTCTTGTGGTTGGGTAATGCGTAACTATGAGTTAAAAGATTTATGACAGAAGCAGTTATTTGTATATTTAATAAATTGGCTAACGTTTTGTCTTTGTAAAGTTAATCTAAAGGTTAAGTTCATGATATCAGTCACTATCTATATCAGTTCCTCAACTAGACACTGTGTATAGGGTGTCGCTGTGTATAGGCATGATTTGCGTTACACGTTGAAGCTCGTTTTTATGAGGAGGCTCATTTTCATTGTGACGTTACAACATTCCTGTTTGTGGTTCAAACAATCCAAGGTGATTGTTGAGAAACAGATGCCAATGTTAGTGCTGGCCAGATCAGTAAACATTACATTGAAGCCAGGCGACGACCAGTGTCTTGAATTTAAAAAGTCATGGAAGATTCGATAAAAAGAGAATGTGTCAGCAAAGCCATGGAGGTAACCGAGCTCTTGTTAAATGCTGAGCTAAAGTTGATGAGCTGAAGTTTAATGCTACAAAAAAGGTCAATAAGTGTTTGATATTGGTAGAATATGTTGGACGAATACCAACACAAGATTTCGATTCAAATTGTACCTTGTATTCTGGGCCCTTATTTGGGAACTCGATATCGAATAATCGAACGACGATATCGAATAATCGGTATTTTACGACTGAGAATTTCCCTTATTTGGCAGTTCGATTTCGAGTATTATTTGTTCGATCATGATCGAATTTATGTTCGTTGTTAGTTTTGCTAACGAACCCATATAAAGAGGATACAAAAGTAAAAAATTGTAAGTTCTAAAATGGAAGCCGATGCTTTATTATTTATAAATATGTAGTTATATATATATATATATATATATATATATATATATATATATATATATATATATATATATATATATATATATATATATATATATATATTTATATATATCTAGCCCTGTGGGTGGGGGCAACCATGTTTGTCGTAGGCTTGTCGTAGGAGGCGACTAAATCTGGTTGGATCGCTCGGCTGACGACCCGCATCCGTAAAAAACAATAACAGTTAAAAATGTCAACAAAAACAAAGAAATCGGATACCGCCTAAATAACAATGACCCCCCGCTTAAGTACCCGGATACGAGATTGAGGATCAGCACGTGGAACGTGCAGTCACTAAGAAAACCTGGCGCGTTGGACGGCCTTATCACATGTATGAAGGAGTGTATCGGCTGGAACTCGTAGCGCTCCAAGAAACTCGATGGCCTAAAAGTGGAGTCCATGTGTCCCAAGGCTATACGTTGCTACACAGTGGAGATGACCTCGGAAATCTTGGAGTTGGCTTTCTCATTGAGCCGCAGGTAAAAAAGGCTGTGTTGGACTTCCAAGCAGTCGAGAATCGAATGTGTAAGCTTCGCTTGCACATGAGATTAGCCAACCTGTCAATTGTATGTGTACATGCGCTCACTGATGTAAGCCAACCCCAAGATAAAGACTCATTTTACAATAATTTGGATAATCTGATGGGCTCTATACCTGAGCACGATATCAGATTGGTGATTGGTGACTTTAATGCTAGAGCTGGCCGAAATCAGACCGACTTATGTAACAACATAGGTCCGTACTCCCGACACGAAACTGCGACCGAAAATGGGGAAAGAATGATGTACTTTGCGATCGCACATGATCTCAAAGCGGCAAGCACATTCTTTCCCCATGAAAACATCCATTTGGAAACCTGGACACATCCACGTAAAACATCCCGAAGCCAAATTGACCATGTGTTGATTTCAAAAGACCGGGCTCGGGTTGTTCAAGACGTGAGATCGTATCGGTCGTCAACAAAATTCGTAGGCAGTGACCATTTTATGGTTGCTGCAAAGCTACGATGGAAATTTTCGTACAAGTCAAGGAGGACAGGAGAATATAAAACGCGATTCTCCTGTGAAGGTCTGATAAATGAAGAAACGCAACGAAAATATCAAGATCTTGTCAGCAATAGCATTTTAGGATCCAACTACCAATCTGATGATGTGAACAGTGTCTGGGAAGTATTGAAAACCTCGGTTGTCGATGCTGCCCAGCACACTCTCGGTATAGTGAAAACTACGCCCAAAAATGATTGGTTTGATGAGGAGTGTCGTCTTGCTGTTGAGCAACGCAATATAGCCCACAATGAAGCGCAGACTCGGTTTACAATTGCAAGGAAAAACAAGGCAGTTCTTGCTAGGAGGATAGCTAAACGCATTTGTAGACAGAAGAAGCGCGAATGGTGGAAGGCCAAGGTCTTAAGAGTACAACAACTCAGCAATGAGCACAACTCGCGTGGTTTCTTTAAAGGAATCACCGAATTGCACCATACCTTAAGATCTCGGTCAACTGCCATTCGGGACCAGGATGGAAACCTCTGTGTTAACGTCGATGCGGTACTCGATACATGGCGTGAACATTTTTCTGATCTACTTAATGTTCCACATGTATCACAAGCTGTATTTGAATACTCTCAAATACAGACCGCGGAGATGTTCATTGAGGATCCATCCTATGAGGAATTCACAATGGCCATGCAGAGATTAAAGAAAAATCGTTCACCAGGGGTTGATTGCATTAATTCAGAGCTCTTGATATTCGGAGGGCTAACTTTGTGGAACTGTCTTTTCGACCTTGTTCGATTGGTATGGCGAAATGAAGTTATGCCTGATGAATGGAAAGTGGCCGCGTTATGCCCAATATTCAAAAAGGGTGATCGCATGAAATGCGAGAACTATCGCGGTATAGCTCTCCTTTGCACAGCATACAAGTTACTGTCATACATTATCTGGGGAAGAATTACTCCTCTAGCGGAGGAAATTGTTGGTGACTACCAAGGAGGATTCCGTCCAAATCGGTCAGTCACTGATCAAGTTTTTTCGCTACGGATGATTCTTTTCAAGTACTACGAAACATCTCGCGATGTACACCAGGTATACCTAGATTTCAAGCAAGCCTATGACTCGATCAATCGAGAGAGGCTATGGTATGCGCTTGAATATTTAGGAATACCAAAAAAATATGTACATCTCTGTAAAATGACAGTAACGCAGTCACAATGCTGTGTTAAAGTTGAGAACAGGCTATCGAGAACTTTTGCAATCAATTCCGGTGTTCGACAAGGAGATGCGCTGTCCCCGATACTTTTTAATCTCATGTTGGAATACATCCTTCGTAAAAGTGAAACACCTCAGGACAATATCTTATTCCGACAATCCAATCAACTTCTTGCTTATGCAGATGATATCTGTGTGATTGGATTAAATGGCAACGGAGTGAAAGAGATACTTGATCCACTGGAACAGTGTTCAGCTTCCGTTGGTCTCAAAATCAACGAGTCAAAAACCAAATATCTAATCTCGGGTTTTAGAGACCAAGACGCAAGTGATTTCAGTAGTGGAAACCACACGTTTGAAGGAGTGATGAGATTCAAGTATCTTGGATTTCTCATTACTCACGATAATAGTGTGGGAGAGGATATCAAGGTTCGGCTTGCCGCTGGCAATCGGGCTTTGTATCCTCTACGTCCACTGCTGAGATCAAAATATCTTGCAAATACGGATAAGCTGAAACTGTACAGAGTGTTGATCAGACCCGTTGTCATGTATGGATGTGAGAGTTGGACCTTGACGGATGAGTACGAAAGATGGCTTCTAACATTCGGGAGAAGAATCATGCGTGTGATATATGGTCCAAAACGCGACGTCGATGGCACTTACCGAGTTCTTTTCAATCACGAGATCAGGAATTTAATGCAAATTCCTGATATCGTGCATGAAATCAAAGGACAGCGAATACGCTGGCTCGGTCACGTTCTGCGTGCTGATCCGAACCGAATGATACAGCGATCTTTAAAGGGAGAACCGCCTTTCGGTAGGCGAAGAGGTCGCTGTCGGCGACGATGGCTCCACGGCGTAGAGAGCGATCTGGCATCTTCCAACTGCATGCAACAGTATGAAGATCTGGCTCGTGATCGAAACCGTTGGAGTCAGATTGTTGACACGGTACGGGCCAATAATGGCCTGTAAAAACCGCAAAAAAAAAAAAAAAAAAAAAAAAAAAAATATATATATATATATATATATATATATATATGTATATATATATATATATATATATATATATATATATATATATATATATATATATATATATAGATATATATATATTTATATATATATATATATATATATATATATATATATATATATTTATATATATATATATATATATATATACATATATATATATTTATATATATATATATATATATATATATATATATATATATATATATATATATATATATATATATATATATATATATATATATATATATATATATATATATATATATATATATATGCGCTCATACAATGCAGGTTGCAATAGTTTCTCTTCTCTACTCCCAAGCCTGCCTTATCGTGGTGAATGGTGAACCCTGTTAGCCTTTGGGTAACAGAATGTGCTATGGCGTTCGGCTGGAATGATGAACTTATAATCGACATAACTTACCGCTTGAGCTACTCAAGCTAAGGTGGCACTGCATACGCTCATGTGTGCGTGGCTAAGGGTATGCTAAATTTCTAGTAGGGTTACTCCAAATAAGGTGACTTTCGGGTTTTACAACATAGCCTTCCAACGATAATGCTGAGATCTGTCATATAAGCAACCGTATTTCTCGTTAGTAGAAAATGATACCAAACAAACAAAGTGAGTGTTGCTGGTATGGTTCTCAAATAAACCAACTAAAAGCGTGATGATGATGAGTACTAGTGGGATTAGTGAAAGTAAAAGGAAACAAAAGAAATCTCAGAGCCCAGTAGTAGTGCGGAGGGAGGATCCCTCTATACAAACAGGCATTAGTACATAGCTGGTGGTAAAGAGAGTATCCACACAAACATTACAGAATGAAAGCCCCCTACATGTACACTCAACATACATATCAGGTATGTATTCGGCGATGATGTAGAACGAAATCAAGGAAATTGTTGCAAAAAATGGACACACAGTGTATATTGAGAGACTGTAATGAGCCACACCAGCTTTGCGCGTTCCAGCACCTTAGTAGTTAGTACAGGGAAATTTTATAGACCCACGCTATCCTTCCAACCAAGATTTAGAGTAGGTTCCATTTTGACAATCAACTATTAACTTCAGATGACTGGAAGAAAATGTGGACCGATTTCAAATATAATATTAAATAAAACGTAAAAGAAGATAAAAATGGAACTGTCATGCGAGTGAAACATTTTTAAGAAACGCAGTAAATGATTGGAATAACTGGCACTATTTCGTTTGCTGATACACGGTTTAGTGTACTAATCAACCCAATTTCACCACCATCTGAATTGCTAAGTTCTATCAGCAACCAAATAATTCAACTGTTAAATAATAAAGCGTGTTAATGATTGGTTAACGGTGAGAGTCGAACTGGAAGCATGGCACGATAAGAGACAACCGATTTTTTTACAACCGGTGATACGAGCATAAAAAAGGCTTTGAACGCCAATATAGTAAATTTGGCAGTGTCAGTTGATAAAAAGACTCGATTTACGCTTGCTTTGCTAATGAAACTTAAAAAGCTCCATGAGACGGAATCCAGCAAAATTTAAGTTCTGTTTTATGATTTCTGTGTAATAGTTGGTGTACTTTCTCTCTAACTCTCCTTAATTATCAGAATCATTTAAGTTGGCAGATAATAAAATTACCTTTTATCTGAGCCGGAAGATACGTTCAATCAGATCCAACTTAGACAAATGTCACTCGACAGCCCATTCAAAGCTTTGTTACAATTTTTGAAGTCATGAGTCAACTAATTCGGATAAGATGGGAATCGTCATAATAATGATTGATTATTGAAATAGTATATAATCTTATTCATACGGTTGATATGATTAATCATCGTAGGGTTAATGTAATGTTGGAAGCAAGTAGTTATTGCTATGATGTAGTGGTAATGATGACCAGCTATACATCCAGTTTTAACACAGCAGAAGAATCGCATATGAGTGATAAAAACTTTTGGGCACTTTTTCGAAAATCATTTCGGGTGTATACTGATATGGTGCACGGGAGGTTTGATTCTCGCCAACCACTACGAGCATCGGATTGACATCAAATAGTACATGGGTGCGAAAAAGGAGAGGTAAGTGGATCGAAGGTACAAGCTATACATTTGGTATTGCATATATCTTGGTTGCAGGAAAATATTTGGGTGGATTACACTCATACAATTATTAAATAATTTTGGCTTTTCATTCCCATCAAAACTTCGAGATTACATGCAATTCTGAAAAATCATGCGTCTTTGTAGTGGTTTAAAGTGTTTGATAAATGAATACATCTTTCAACACATTCTGTACAACATTCAATATACATTCAATTATTCGGTAAAGGTGCGTCAATTATGTACATAAAAGTATTTTATAAGAAATTTGAAAGAAAATCGACTAATCATCTTTGGTATTTCGAATGATTCATCATCTTTTGCAATTTAGCAGTTTGTGGGTAGGAATACTAAAGTTTCGCTTTTCCCAACCTTGGATTAAATTTAATCATTAAATATTTAATAAATCGAGTGATAAGGAGGTATGGTTGCTGTATAAATGATCCAGAAGCAGGTGGGTGCCAAAAGTACAGAAATAGTGGTTATAGTAATGTAAAACTTTTTTAAGCGGTAAATAGTTTGGAGTTTCGGATAGCTGAGTTCCAAATAGTGGCGCAAAGATGTCGTTACGTGTATGATCTCGCTGTTGGATTCATAATTTTCTCCAGCATAGTATTTTTACAGCATATTAACATAACTAAGCGAAATATGACAAGAAGTGCTTTTTCGACCAATTTTAATGGCTTCTATAATCTCTATAATATGCAGATTGATCCGATGAACCGTGTGGCGTTCCAGAGCAACTCAATAAATCGCAAATTAGCGCACGCCACATGCAATTAATAAAAGTCGATATTTCGAGTTAAGTTCTTGTAATTCACTAGTACTGTCGCTTCACTACTGAACATCAAGTCCGGTAGCATATGTCTGATGAGATGGATTTGATCTTTTCGATCACGCAGTCATTCAATGACGTCATCATCAGATCGAAACCGTCCTAGTGGATTACAAGAAACAAGCAACAACTCAGAAAAACAACACATACAAAATATACAGTAAGCTACACGCTTCACACAACTTTTGGGTTTTTTGAGTTTACCCGAATGCCATATGGTCTTCGCAACTCAACCCAGACATTCCAGCGATTCCTTAGCAAAATCTAGTATCCCATGTCAAAAGTCCACCGCCACACAAAATCAGAACTTGGTTAATTTGAGCTACCAAGTGGCAGGTTTGAACCCATCCATCAAACCTGACCGATTTACCCGTTGGCCAAAAGCTCATCCAATCCGAGAAGTGAATGCCAAAACCGTAAGTAAAATCTTCTACAATGAGTATATCTGTAGATTTGGTGTCCCACTCTATATAACGACAGACCAAGGAACACAATTCGAATCAACAATGTTCACCGAGCTCACGAAGCTCCTAGGTACACATCGCATTCGGACAACAGCGTACAATCCGAAAGCGATTGGTATTTTCGAACGTTTTCATAGGCAACTTAAAGCCGCATAAACAGTTCGATGTAATACATCCCATTGGAGTTTTGACCATTAAACAGTTTTATTTGGTATTCGACCCCAGTCAAGAAAGACCTAAACTGCAATCCAGCAGAACTCGTGCATGGTCAAAACATCAAGGTTCCCGGTGAGTTCTTCATCAGCGATCAAAATTCGAACCCAAACACAGATACTTCGGATTTCGTCGAAAAACTTCGAACAAAAATGAGAGCTTTAGTTGCTATGAACACACGACATCCGACCAAGCAAGATACATACATCCCCAAAAATCTGGAAAATTGCTCACACGTATTCGTTCGTGTTGACAGAGTCAAAAGTCCTTTGAGTACACCGTATTCTGGACCATATCCAGTGACCCGCAAGTTGCGAAAATTCTTTTCGTGGATATCAATGGAAAGACTATTGGCATCGACAGGCTTAAGCCAGCTTACTTGTAGTTAGTCCAGTCGAAAATCACAGTGCCCGTAAAACCGTAAGCTTTCACTGCTAAACACTATGGTTTTCAATCCAGGAGGGTAGTGGTGGTTATCGGATATTTTAAATTAACTACTGTATGCAACCAACCGTCTCGTAAAACAATTTAACTTATCCGCTTTTGCAATGACAGTTTATTTTGGAGATCGAACGAGCGTACATCTCGCAAGATACAAAAGAGTTGTATACCGGACCAAAATATAATAATAAATAATTGTTAAATAATAAATCCCATTTTGTGAACCATAAACTTAAGATAAATCATAATAATATATTGTGAAATAAAACGAATTATAAAGTTATGAATTATTAAAGGGTTTGTGCTTTTTATTTTTATCATAAAATCCCACTATAGCCGCATCTTTTTAACATAAAAAGAACTGTGCTGGGTTAGTTTCGAAGTGATGAAGTCTAGTCTGATTGTACCCCAAAGATATCATGGATGGCTATAATGAATACAGTGGTACTAACGGGTGATTTTTTAAGAGCTTGAGAACTTTTTTTTAAAAAAAAACGCATAAAATTTGCAAAATCTCATCGGTTCTTTATTTGAAACGTTAGATTGGTCCATGACATTTACTTTTTGAAGATGATTTCATTTAAATGTTGACCCCGGCTGCGTCTTAGGTGGTCCATTCGGAAAGTCCAATTTTGGGCAACTTTTTCGAGCATTTCGGCCGGAATAGCCCGAATTTCTTCGGAAATGTTGTCTTCCAAAACTGGAATAGTTGCTGGCTTATTTCTGTAGACTTTAGACTTGACGTAGCCCCACAAAAAATAGTCTAGAGGCGTCAAATCGCATGATCTTGGTGGCCAACTTACCGGGCCATTTCTTGAGATGTATTGTTCTCCGAAGTTTTCCCTCAAAATGGCCATAGAATCGCGAGCTGTGTGGCATGTAGCGCCATCTTGTTGAAACCACATGTCAACTAAGTTCAGTTCTTCCATTTTTGGCAACAAAAAGTTTGTTAGCATCGAACGATAGCGATCGCCATTCACCGTACCGTTGCGTCCAACAGCATCTTTGAAAAAATACGGTCCAATGATTCCACCAGCGTACAAACCACACCAAACAGTGCAATTTTCGGGATGCATGGGCAGTTCTTGAACGGCTTCTGGTTGCTCTTCACTCCAAATGCGGCAATTTTGCTTATTTACGTAGCCATTCAACCAGAAATGAGCCTCATCGCTGAACAAAATTTGTCGATAAAAAAGCGGATTTTCTGCCAACTTTTCTAGGGCCCATTCACTGAAAATTCGACGTTGTGGCAGATCGTTCGGCTTCAGTTATGAAATGTCAAAGCATACTGAGCATCTTTCTCTTTGACACCTTGTCTGAAATCCCGCGTGATCTGTCAAATACTAATGCATGAAAATCCTAACCACAAAAAAATCACCCGGTAGTAGAAAAAGTTCTCCTCAGAGCTTCAATAAACCAACACAAGAGACCAATCTCTTAGCAGCAGACGACAACCCAATCGTTTCACTACCAAAATGTTAGGTTCTAGTCCCAATCCAGGTCCAAGATTGTAACATGGCATCTATCCGTAAAAGGCTATTCTAACGATTAATCGGTGGACATTAAGATTGTGCTTGCGATTCGGTATGTTATTTAATTAGAGCTGAGTCTAGACTAAAATAAATTAATCTTCATGAATTAATAATGAGATTTGGTGGTATTTGTGTTTCCCGTTCGTGGTCATAAATAATTTAAGAGCTGTAGTCGACGATACTTGTCATCGTTAAGCCTGCACACAATTATATTATATTCAAAACTGTTACATGTCTAGAGCCTCGTTTAACTGAAATCCACACAACATAATAGTATAATCTATGTCCAATTTAATAAACGAGTATGTGATGCAATCATCCAACTAATAAAATACAAAATCATCATCGGATTCATCATCTTAATTTCATTTATTTTTCATCTGCGTTCTTGAAATAAGCAGATAAGCCATTTTCAGTCTTCATATTTTTTCATTTTCAATTTACGTATATGTATAAACGTCTGTGTACAGTTTATCTTAATATTTATATTTAAGACTTGATAAGAAAATAAATTATTTTGCAACAAACAATAAAATAATGAAAGCACAACAAAAGCACATATAAAGGCAAAATAAAAAGTTCGTATTAAAAATTTAATACATTAAAGCTCAGCTCATCATGTTGTGCGATACAATGTCTTATGCGGGATGTACTCTACGACGTATGGTTTCATTTATCTCATTTTTTTTAAGCCAAAACTATCTTGATACATTTATAATCTACCTTATTTGAGTATCTATGAAAACATAAGATTGCCGAAATGGAAAGGTGAACGAGTATATAGGAAAATACTCGAGACAGATAAAATTTATCGTTTTTTTGGTACAAAATCACAGTATGGGCTCAAATCATAATTTTTTTTGGGAGATTAAAGATGAATTTAACCACACAGCATGATATTAAGTTTTTACAGCAGTAATCAATTTTATTTTAATCCGTTTTTTGATTAAAGATAACAGAACAAGTCGACACCGAATAACGCGTTCTCGATAGGAAGTCTATGCTTAAATAATTTGAAAAGCTTCGACAACGATTATTTTGTAAATGCCTTGGTATTATGTACTTAGCTCCCGTAAATCTAAAGAAATGTCTTTAACATTTTGATGAAGAGGCGAAGAGGTTTAAAACTGTCTCTCTCACAAGGACCCTATAGGTTAGAACTAGTCAGGACTAGTACAATAAGGAAGCATAATGCTACGAGGGGGGCAAGTATAGCTCATACATATGAAATGTACAAATTTTTATTGATATTAAAGGAGCCAGGTACCGAAATGTCTCAAATTATAGAATTTTATATGAAACTATTTCAACGCAGGTCGGTTGTGCCAATTTCATCCACCGGATGATTCTGTTATATTTACTAGAGTTGGTCTGTATCATGGCCAATTCAAAACAACAAGAATCAATTTCGGTTCAGAAGCTTCTAAGGAGCCAGGTACCGAAATGTCTCAAATTATAGAATTTTATATGGGACTATTTCAACGCAGCTCGATTGTGCTAATTCCATCCACCGGCTAGTTCTTTTATATTTACTAGAGTTGGTCCGTATCATGACCAATTCAAAACACCAAGAATCATTTCCGACCCAGAAGGTTCTAAGGAGCCAGGTACCGAAATGTCTCAAATTATAGAATTTTATATGGAACTATTTCAACGCAGCTCGATTGTGCCAATTTCATCCACCGGATGATTCTGTTATATTTACTAGAGTTGGTCTGTATCATGGCCAATTCAAAACAACAAGAATCAATTTCGGTTCAGAAGCTTCTAAGGAGCCAGGTACCGAAATGTCTCAAATTATAGAATTTTATATGGGACTATTTCAACGCAGCTCGATTGTGCCAATTCCATCCACCGGATGATTCTGTTATATTTACTAGAGTTGGTCCGAATCATGGCCAATTCAAAACAACAAGAATCAATTCCGACCCAGAAGTTTCTAAGGAGCCAGTTACCAAAATGTCTCAAATTATAGAATTTTATATGGGACTATTTCAACGCAGCTCGATTGTGCCAATTCCATCCACCGGATGATTCTGTTATATTTACTACAGTTGGTCCGTACCATGACCAATTCAAAACACTAAGAATCAATTTCGGTCCAGAAGCTTCTAAGGAACCAGGTACCGAAATGTCTTTAAGCCCGATACCTTTTGCCTACTTGATTAGTGGTTGTTCATTAGAGATAGAGAGAAAGCCACTACTTGTGTACACGGTCAATGGGTTTTTAGATTACAATGCCTATATCCGATTCCACTTCAAGGTTATGCCGATGTAATTCTCACTATACCGTTTGAAAAATATATGGATGTAATAAGTGATCACTTGGAAATAATGATAATGGTAACCATGCCATCTTGCCCAAATATTTGAGAATCTGGTTAAATCGGAAGAATGTTGAAGAAAACTGCAATGCACAATATTTTCCTGAAATCAGTGGATCATGAAATTCATTCACTTTATGATTATTAGACTCATCGTTTTGGTTGCTGCCTATAGTGGCCTATATACAACTATGAGTCTAGGGTCAGGACTCCGAATCAGTTATTGATCAGTGATTGATATCTGAAACAAAAGGTGTGTAGGGTAGAGATATTCTAGCACTGCTGAGATCAGCTAATATATAGGGTGCTACAAGGTTATATAACGGCTAACAAGCTTTAAACACACTATAATAATTTCTAACGTTTCTTTCTGACAAAGGTATTGTGATCTGAATGGAACGATCAGAAATATTTGTTTGGTTGGTGACAAGCTTTAAATATGTTTGAAATAATACCTATAACTTGAATCGGGTTGACAGTCTTAATGAAATCAGACTTCGCTGGATATACGGTCACACAAGTTTTAGCCCTGCATGTACCACTAATCAAGGCAATCCTTCGCAGGGCAGGCTAGAGTTTATAGCGCACGCATAGACAAGCCACGATTGGTTTATTGGGTATTCTTCCGGTGTTACGTTGCTACAGACATGGTTGCTCGTCGTTCGTCTTGCCTGTCACTCTGCATTTTCCTCGCAATGATCAGGTTCGCCTTATTCCAGTTTTCTTCAGAGCGAAGCATATATTGTACGAGGCCATGTGGCGTTATTGACTCACGTGTGTGCTGTTCGATCAAATGACGCGCTTCTTCAAATCGTACGCATTCAAACAGAACATGTTCTGCAGATTCTGTTGTACCCTCACAGTAAAGGCAATTTGGGTCATCCACATGCTTGTACTTGTTCAAATACTCCCGAAAACAACCATGTCCCGATAGCTGCTGTATAAGATGGTGTTTTCTTGTCGTCTAGTCCAATATTTTAGGGATCATCGTAAAAGCCCTTTCATGGACGTCCTGCATCTATCTTACCATTCTCTGATGCTTAATGCTTCAACGTCCTCGCGTGAGTAGTGGTTTTCCTTAAGTCTTATTGCTCAGCGTGATTGAGCCTCTCTTACCACTGTACCGATTGGTATTCTGCTCGCTATAACACAGACAGCCTAATCAGAGATGCCGTACGAAATGCACAACAGATTCGTAATGATGCCAACCTGAAGACTGTGGTTATTAGATGTGTTTACACTGGCCAGTAGTTTCCTTATCGACTGTTTCGGTCCACTAATGTTTGGCATCAATATTGAAAGGGCTGCTCCAACTCGCTTGGCTTTGTCATCAGCATACTTCAAGTGCTCTCTAAAATTCAGCCTGTCAGAAACCGGTCATACATCAGGATTTTCTCTTAGAAGGCTATTATCCGGATGAGGAACTCAGGAACATGCATCTCAGTACTCAGGAACATGCAATTTTATCCCAATTAGCTGAGTTGAATGCGTTTTTGACGTCTAGAGTGATAACAGCACAATGCTGTTTCTGACCGCCTAGCCACTTTTCACCCGCTATCGAGTTCTGCGCTATGTCACATACTAAGCTATTTGCATCAATGGTAGACTGTTGCTTCCTTAAGCCGAACTGCCGTTCAGAAAGACCACTGCCACCTTCAGAGTATTGCTAAAAACCGGTTGCAAATTATCATGCATAGTGGTCGGTAGAACGATGGTTCCTCCTGTGCTTTGTCACGTTTTGGGATTAGGACCAATCGTTGATGTTTCCATTGCTCAGAAAAATTTCCCTGATTATCCCTATGCGGAAACATTTTTGTTTGTTCCAGTTTTTATCACAATGTTTGGAGTACCATCCAGCCTAGGCGAGCTACTTCTCGAAGCTGCTTGGACCTCATTAACAGTGATCGCAGGAATATTTTTGTCGTCATGTTGAGAGTTCATGTTGGCGAAAGTATGTGTGAGTAAAATTATTTTTTCTTTAGAGACAACAACTGCACCACACGAGATGCAAGAAGAAGCCACAATCAAACATCTTCTGGACACAGTCAGTAAAATCGATGGAATGTGTGAATCTTTCTGAGTATTACCAAAGTACATTCCCCATATATTTTGTCTACCACCTGCGTTGCTTTGTATCGTGGTACCTATTTTAAAATCATTTGGTCTTCAGTTAAACAAAACCTGAATTCGTGATTCAGAGTGATCGAATAAGGCAAGAATATCACAAGACCAATCGATCCGGAGTTTTTCGAGTCACGCTGGGTCGATCTATCCATGTCTCTCATTATTTCAATATAATAAAAATTAATATTAAAGAAGATGTGATCATCGACTTATCGAGTGGGTTCGCGGTTGGAACTGATCGGGACGCTCTTCAAGCTATTGCAGTATAGAACAATTTTGCATTAGATTGGAATCAGAGGTTTGCATCGAAGTTCCATTGCGGCATTGTGTGTTCCAGCCAACTAGGAATCACCCAATTTACAAATAGAGCCACTCATATGTTACCCATAAGAAAGTACTGATCTTATCAAATTACAGTTTACAAACCGCTCGTAACATAAAATTTAATTTTATAATCTTTCATGAAGTGGTGGAAAAATTAACATTTGCTTCCCCAACGTATACATACGACTACGAGTATACGAAAATGTATCAATTTCATTATCTAACCAATCTTAATTCCAAATCTACAACAATACGAGGTATCGTGCAAACACATCCATATATACAAAACACGAGACCAATGAAATAATTCAGTGTTTATTTTACTGTGTGTGTGTGTGTGTTTCGACATTTATTGTGAGCGATTTAGTTTCGTACTGTGGGTGGTATAGGGTTTCCTTTTATCTTTTAATTAGATAAAACATATAATTATAATTATTATTTTTGGTTCATAATTATAACTTAATTTAACGGAATATTAACGTTTTCACTGTATGTATAAGCACACGTATAAAAGCTTATATCGTTCCGATGCTGTACAAGCGCGAGATACATACCATATACAGGCATGAACCAATTATTTTGATTAGATTACATATAACAATCGTTAGCCGTAAAATAAATTGGATCGTTTTTTGTTGCCGGATTGTGATGCGTTGGCCAAAAAAACAAAACAAAAACTTTAATTTAATTTAAAATGAACTTTTTTTGTTGTGCGAGCTTTTTGTTACAAATCTGTTCTATATATAAATAACATGTAACAAAAAACTTATATATTGAACTGTCCTGGGATTATGATTGTTTTTTGTGTTGACTGGTACTTTATTATGATTAAGAGTTGGGCAAATTTAAATTAAAACAAAAAAAAGTTTGGATTCTGTTTTAATTAAGTTATAAGCTTGGTTAGTGTAAATATGGGAGTCCTAATGGCTGCGTGGCTATGTTGATGGTTAAAACGAAAATAATAAACTTTTGGTGTTTGACCTTGAATTTTATTGGATAGTTAAACGAAAGACCTGAAGTGACTATATAGTAACAGTCAAAAAACATTTTAGACTGCTGTCCAGGTAGGTCCATTAAAATAGATTGGTCTGGGACTTTCTGGTTCCTCTTTTTTCAAATTTACAAAATGTAAACATAAAGGATGAAAAACTTATAAAAAATTGAGGGTCAAAAATCTACTCTTGTAAATATTCCTAATTAAAGCCATTCAATTTTGGGTTTGAAAGATTCTGAAGCTTTAAAAACGCTATTAAATACGAAGTTTAGTCTAAAAGTACAAATTGGGTTCATTCTATTTAGTCCTACACGAACCTTCCTTTTTCTACTATTTGAGCTTTAAGAACTATCAGGTCAATCAGGAAGGGAAGTGTAATAAATTACAAGACGAGGGCAGTTGCAAAATAAGTAAAACCTGTTTCTGCCTACTATACGCATCCTAATACTCAGCTATGACAGACCCAGGCAGAACACCCACAATCGCATTGATTTGATGCTTGCTTAGTAATAATACCTGTACGGATCTAGACATATCCAAACTTAGTCATATCTACATAATTAATACACATTTGTTGATATTACACGATCTGTCATAATTCCTAGATTCCTCATTAAGCATAATTGTACAAGGTGCAAGAGCTATTACAATATCCTGATTGTTTGTAAAACCGTGAATAACACTAGTAGGTATACATTAATTCACAAAACCGATTATATTTGTGATTGTGATTACCATTTGTGAAGAAGTCAAAAAATTGAGGATTCAAAACTGGGCTAAACCAATTTTCCCTGGAGAAAATATCAGTTTGACTTGTTTGCATTGAATATCTAGAATGATTGAAATGAATGGGTTTGAGAAGCCATGCTTCTATGTATCCCACTTATTCACAACGGGGATGTTATTTGTACTTTCCTCGGCGTTTTAAAGTTGTCTATGATATTTAGGGCTAATAAGAAACTCCAAATATAATGAAATAGTATCTAGACTCCAACTCCAAAAATACGAACTGGACTCTACCACAACAAAAATTCCCTCTTTTCTACACCTTTGGAAGAAGAGAAGAATATTCCCGAAATACATCTCACTGAGAACTGTCAGGTCGTTCAGGAGAGGAAGTTTAATATATTACAATCTGCTTTGCAAAAGAGTTGCAAAACAAGTAAAAATTTCTGCCTATACCAAAGAGAATAAATATAAAGAGGAACATCTTATATGAACCGCGGTTGGGGTTACAAAATATATGTATACCAATTATAATATGAAATAATAAGCGAAGTTTTGAAATATTCAAATGTTTTTTGTGCTGTCGTTTGAAAGAGAAAACGAAATAAAAAATATATGTTTATCCTATTTTGTTTTCCATCACCATATAACTCAAAATATTTTAAAATGTTTAGTTTATATACAACCACTGTTCATATAAGATATTCCTCTTTATATTTATAATCTTTGCCTATGCTATAAACATCTTACTACCTAGTTATGACAGATTTAGGCACAAGTCCGACAACCGCAGTGATTTGATACTAGGCGATCTGTCATAATACCTAGCGTCTTCACGAAGTATAATTGTACTGCAGCTTGCACAATTATACTTCATGAGAAAGCTGGGAATTATGACAGATTGAGGTATTACAGTCTACTGATTTTTCGTAAATTGTTGCCTGATTTCCCGAAATTTAAATTTAAAGAAGTTTCGAGTAAGTTCTTGATCACGTAGATTGTAAGAGCATATTTTAATCTGCAAATATTTTCAGATATATGAATTTGAGCCTAATGGCTGTGATCGTTTGAAATGAATGAGTTTGAGGAAACGTTTCAGGGTTTTAACATGGGCTATGATGTTTAGGGTTGCCTGACCATTAGAAACCCCATATATAATGACATAGGTGTAATAACTGAAGTATATAGAGTCAGTGAAAGGGTTCCAGTCACCATGGTGTTTAGACAGGAGTACTGTGCTATAATATCAAATCGTGAATGACTTTAATAATAATCAAAATATCACATGATGAAATATTTATCATTAGACTATCCGGCCAAAGTATTCTCACCTTTTAACTGTATGAGGGTTGACTTCCTGAATAACATGCCAAAAGCCGCATGATATTCAGGAACCACATTCAGTCAATGACTCATAAGTTTGTGATAACCGGATTAACAATTTTTACCAGTTACTGGTATAAGAAATATACCAGTCAGTGTATACTAATTCAAAAGTGGCGTTTTACGACCAAACGCCAGTAAGTGAGATCACTAATCACTTTATTGCCCAAGGTAAAATACTTCTCTATTATACTATTAGTACGGGTCTAGCATGGGCTAAGTGTACCCGTTGTGTTTTTTAACTGTCAACATTTTGATACCTATGCGGAACAGCAATCATACATTTGTTGCTATCCCAAATCGTCATGCAGATGATAAAACCGAATACTTAATAATAGTTTCAAACCCTTGTGAAGTGCCTCTGCTTAGCAAGTTGTATTCAAAGTAAATGCAAAACATGCAAAACATTTACATTACACTAACAACAAATTTTGGAACTGATGACCATTACTTGGTCTATATACAGGATTTCAAATATCTGGGATCAATAATAAAAGAGTGTGATGCTGACAAGCCAATTTAATTGAGTTTCTAGAAGATTTGAATCTATCTAACCAAACTAAACATACGAAAGATTTGATTTAAAATTTTCATAAATCGTATCTTGGAAGGTGGCTGAAGTCACTATAATATATAATACAATGTAAGCTCAGGAAATGTATCCAACTTTAAGTTCACTGGTCACTCAGCAAACAAATACGTCTTGAAACTTAGAAAATCAACGATCATCGTTATAATCAACTACAGTTATTTTGGTATGAGACAAGAATGGATTATCCAACCCTGTCGAGCCTTACCTTCAGGCTCTTAAGTCACAGTAATAACTGAAACCTTAGCCCATAAATATCAGATACCAAAATTGCTAAAACTGATCTTCGATTTGCTCCTGAGTTCACTAAATAATCCAGAATTGTGACCCAGTAATACAGTTTTTGGATTGATCACTCCGGATAATTGAGAGTCTGTCGGTTTACACTTTATAAAATTGCTACAACCATCAAAATCGACGTCCTATTAAGGTTAATTCTGCGAATTCGATAAATTATTGATTAAAGAGAAGGGAGATATGAGAGGTTACTTGTGGCCACGTATCGTCTGACATAATAATACTAATCGTCGTTTAGCGTCGAATTTTGTTGACCATGTGACAAGAGATTTGTTGCATGACCAGGACGTTCCAATGAACTGGTTGAAGTATCAAAAGCTGAGTATCGAATTTATTCCGATATAAAGTGCAATAAACACAAAGAATAATGCCGACAGACCGAGCAAGTCAGTAAAGACTGAACCTGATTTTTTGAACCAAATTTTGATGATCGACCAGGCTCATTTGACACTATATGGCGGCGTTAATAAGCAAGATTCCCTCATTTTGGATCAAAAAATCCAGTTAAAGTCTATGAAACGCCATGTAAGATCAAAAAGCAACTATTTGGTCAAAACCACCATTGGGCTTGAAAAAGAGTTTTGACTGTTACTGCTTTCAACAAGGTGCGCCATGTCATACTGGGAATCAATTAATTCAGTTTCTTCAACCAAAAATTCCCTGACCACCCAGAAGTAAAGTGTACGCCAATAACCCTCAGAGCATTGACACAAGCTCAAGGCAAACATTCCTGCCGAAATCATCCCTACACCACCTGAGATGTTCGAAAAGGTAATGGAAAACACAGCAAGGTAATGGAAAACACAGCAAAAACACAACAGGCCACATTTTGCTTTTGCCAATAAAGGTGGCCACTTGATTGATATATTCAAAAACTAGTCCAAATTCATTGCAAAATCTTTCTTCAAAGTTATTTAATGTTTATACAAACGGACGGTAATAGGCACCCGTTACTGTACTAGCAAAGATTTACCGGCAAATTCTAGTAGCACGGGTAGTTCAAAACAACCGACGAATACTAAATGACCCAAATGGAATAAAGAAATTATGAAACGATTATCGTCCTATCACGTCTTTGAATTTAAAGAACAGCTTATCAACCCTGATAAAGCCAAATGGGTTTTTTAAATTAACAACTAGACTTTAAATTTCGAAAGTTCTTGTAAGAGATTGCTATACAAAGTCAACACACACATATATATATATATATATATATATATATATATATATATATATATATATATATATATATATACATACAAATATATATATATATATATATATATATATATATATATATATATATATATATATATGTGTGTGTGTATTGGTGCACCTTGTAGATGGATAGTCCAACCAATCGCCTTTTTATGTCATCCAGTGCATGTTAATTTTTAGTCAAGGGCGAAAATCGAACTCGAAACCGCGGCGTGATGAGAAACTCCTTTAACCATTAAGCTACAATAGGTGACATACCACCATTATCGGAGTTATAGATCCAGCTACAATCGAAAGCTCTGTTTAGATATTAAAAGTATTGTTTCACCTATTTATGGCTTTTAATTTTGTTAAAAGCTCCACTAGCACATGAATATGATATCTAATCCACTCACCATACCACCATGTATATAGTTTTAACAACTAATTATCTCCAATAAAATTTTGATTAAATCATAAAAAAAAATTATTTGAAAATCAACATCAAACAAAAAATTTATAATATTATAACTCACAATAATTTATAATTAAAATTATAATTAACAAATAAAAAATAAATTAACATTTAATTAAAACACTTTTGTTTATCGTAAGTAGAGCAGTAATAAAATTTTGTTTATAATTTTATAACACCACAACAATTATAATTAAATTTTTATTCCAATTAATTCATCCAAAAGTAATTATTTTAATTAAATTATTTACTAATTATTAAATAAATATTTATACAATGGTGTACGTACTAACCCGTAGAACACGATACTACCGAATGAATGAAAATTCAATTTTCCTGGAAAAAAAAATTTTTCTCTACAAGTTATGTGTGGTAGTTTCGACCGTAAAAGGTGTATTGTGTTGTGTGTACGTGTGTGTGTGGAAAATTTTGAGCTAAATTATTGGTATGACGTCGTCCCGAACAAAAACGTTTCATAATTGGAGTTGAAGTTGGTGCGCGGCATCGATGATGAACCAAAATTATAAGGGGTGATCCAATAGGAGGTACTTTTAGCAATTGGGATTCAGTATTCGTTGAAATTGTGGAAATTACTGTCAAAAATCAGTGTTCAGTGAAAAGTTATTTTCACGCTTTATAGTGTCCAACTGAACGCACTAGTTGCGAAACAATCAATATTTTTTTTTTATTAATGGATATTCATCACCCGATTAGAGTTCGTACAAGTTGATCTAATATGAATTGTTGAAGTGAAAGTGTACGTGAAGACTGTAATCAATTAATCATATGACACACTGTGGCGTATTTTGAAGAGAGATCTTTTTTTGCAGTCACTCAGGCTCAACTGGCCCATTGTGACATCCCTTGACAGACGCACACTTTCAGTCCTGGAATCTGTTTGTTCTTCGTATGAAGTCCAAGATATCTGGTATCCTCAAGGTCGTCAATTGGTCCTCAAATAGAAATTGTGAGCCAAAACAGTGCAGTCTATGAAAAGAGTATGAAGAACAGGTTCTTGCTTCCCGTCCCTACACTGTTCACAGTGTGATATGTTTCGAATTTTTATTCAAAACATATGACTATTCAGGGACAGTGCCCCGTGAGAATGCCCAGCAAGATCGTTAATGTTCGTCCATCATAATTTGAGATTATCCCATCTCTTCTGGTGCAGATCTCCAAAGTGGTAGTCAATTTCTTGTTTACGAAATGGTGACGTCACTCCTAGAACGGACTCAGGTTCCACAAAGTGTCACATACTATAGGTATCCAGTGACTATAGGTATCCAGTGAAGTCTAATTTTATTCAGCCTGCCTAGTCGATTTAAGGCACTTATCGTTTCCAAAACAAGTTTTGATGAAACAGTATTGGAACGAATCGCCTTTGGGGCACACTGATATGATGATCTCTTCAATTTATCCCTTTTACAAGAAGTGCTGCTTCCAAATTGCAGCAGTTTCGGCCTGAAAAACAGTAGCGTACCTGCAAGCGTTGTATGTATAACCCGGTACCAGCTATAGATTACGGCATATACTGATCCGTCAGTAAAGACTAACATATCGTTGCCGGAGGGTTAGGATGGTCTGTTACAGTCCCATATGCGATTTCCGGTAATAGTTACATGAAACAATTTCCCGAAGACGTGCTTTATCACCATAGTTGCTGAGGGCATGTGACCGTCGATCCAATTGACCTCAATTCAAAAGCCGATTGACCTTCCTTTCGTCATCAATTAATGAAGCTCTTTTTTGGCTGAATGTATATTTCCAACAAACAAAATTGTCGTAGTTTGGCTTCTGAGAAAAGCCAGAAGAGATTCAAGAGCTTACAAAACGTCCTGAAAAATGCACTGTTTGGTGTATTTTATGGGTGCCGGTGATATCATTCTTGTGATTTTTTAATATATTTCTTTAAAAATGCCGAAGCCTGTAAACGCCAATGGCGCAAACTACAGAGTAATAATCAATAAAGATATTGGTGAAGCCAGCTATCAACAGGATGGTGAAACGTGCCACACAAAGGTCAAACCATATATTTATTGAACGAAAATTTCAATGAGAATATTATATCAAGGCAAGGACCTGTGAATTGGCCTCCAAGATCTTGTGATCTTGCGCCGTTAGATTACTTTTTATGGAGGTTTCTGAAATCTTTTATGTCTATAAACCACACTCGATTCCCGCAATATGCTAAAAAATTGGACCCATAGAATGGATCATCTAAGAGCTGCAATCGCGGACTAAAATAAAAATAAATTATTTTCAAACATTAAATGTCTGTCTGTCTCTTTCTATCTTTGCATTCTGTTTTGTGCCCAACAAACCCCAATTGAGGACGTACGTCTATAGATCCGATTTACATCGAACCATCTACACTATAGTACTGACTCCATACTAGACTAAAGTACTCCATGCTAGCTAGTCATGGATGATGGATTGGCCCATGAGTTCTGCACTCCAACAGCAACAAATTTCACAAATACAATTTTTGAGTATTAATTTGATTTTAATGCATTTTATTAGAAAAAAAAACATCCGAGATCTCTTATTGGATCTCCCTTTATATGAAGAGGTCATATACGTTATCGAGTGTTCACATATATCATATCATCAATATAAAACATAATGGGAATCCTAACAAAAATATTATAAAATCCAATATTGGATTCATACCAGTTACAAAGTAGAAAAGCGAATACACGTTGATTATCACATGGCAGCATATAGGGTATGGCATTGATGGGAGACAGTAACACACACAATTTTATTTTATCATTTTGTCACGTGAAGCTCTAACAAAATTTTCATATTTTTGCGTTTAGCTTTTGTTGTTTAAATAAAATTGAGAATGACAGTAGGAAAACAACCAATTTACGAGTATATAGAACATACATAAACACTGAGTCATACGATATGTGTCCCTATATACATATGTATATGCGCGAGTATGTACTGTGACAATGGCGCACCGAAATCGTAGCCGATATTAAACTTTGAACTTTATAGATGCGTAGATATATTCTAAATGCCAACCACGAAATTAGATCCTGGTCTAGAGATGTATTCGAAAAAATGATATGACGTCAGTATGAAGCATACATCATGCAGCTTCAATCTTGTACGTATATGTGCACACGTTCGAAACAAAAACTTGATTAATAACACACTTATGACCTTTAACAGAAGGATATACTTTATAAAAATATCTGTTACATTGGAAGGTGTGTGTGTGTGTGTGAGTGTATATATAGACACACAAGAGAGATGGAGGAAAAAGCTCTAAACAATCGGAATAGAAAATTTAAGGAAAAAGTTTTCAAAAAATGAAATAATAAATCAAACCCACCTCATGGTATATACTCGTACATAATTGAGGGAATATAAACCAATATCAGAGACAGCCAACAAGTGTTCGGTTGGTAACAACAATACTATATATAGTACATAACCCTAGTATGGAAACAACCCTTGTGTGCTATGTGTATATCCAAGAAGACTTCTCTCGTCCTTGGCTCAATATTACAGCACAATGTTACATTCAATGTTTCGACATGAGGAGATGAAATCTATTCTTTACCATCGATATGGACTGAGTACACGATACACGGCTAGTTTAGTGCGTTTCATATTCGAGAATATGGAGACTGCTCTTCAGTAAAATAGACGAGTCTGCTAGGCTTTGGCGCGGTTCAATAGTTACAGGTACTGCTTTGGTTTTATTCTTGGTTTGCAGTTATAATAGAGTATTGATCGAGTTGAGTTTCAAAATAGTTAGTGACGAGAAGTTCCGCGTCTTTAGATGGATGGATTTCGTTTCTTCCATTTAAATAGCAATTGACCTTCAGTCGATTTGTGATTGGACGAAACTGGTGTCTTCTCTAGAATTTGATTGACCTTTATTCGACTTGGAGCGGCAAGGGTTTAAGGTTGTATGTTTCGTGGAAAACATTGTTATGTGAGCTTACCACCTTTTCACATAGGGCCAGCAGTTGATAAAATCCACATAAAACTGTGTTGGTCCTATTCTCTGTGGAATATAAATTTCCTTAAACCAACCCGTTTGAAAGGTTGTTAGCATAAACTTTCCAGACGAAGTGAAATATCTGGGTCTTATCTTGAACGGGAAACTAAGCTGGAAACATATAGAAAATAGTAAAAAATGTTACTTTAGCTCTTACTCCTGTAAGAACATCATTGGAAAAACATGGTTATTGGAACTTCTCATTGTACATTGAATCTTTACTTCAGTCATCCGACCCATTCTTAAGTTTATAAATAAGGTTCTGTGGACTGCCTCCTTGTGTATGAGTAGTGCACTTAGGAAAAATTAGATTATAAACAGGTTACGGCATAATAAAAACCCGCCAAGGATTTTTATATTTTTACGGACAATCAAGCTTCAATCATACTATATCGAAGGTAGCTCAGAATTGTTTCTAATGTATAAACGAGATGGTAAATTGGTAAAACATTCATCTATTGTGGGTGTCCGGGCACTTTAGTCTGGTAGGAAACGAATAGGTGAGAAATGTAGCGTGCTCTAGGTTAGGTTTTGCTTGAGAATGACACTTGAACATTTCTGAATGAAAGATTGCAACTCGTGTGTAATAATAATAACAAGAAAAATGTGACTGAACTAGGTCGGTCATGATCTGAACAATTTATTCCGCTTAGGCGATATCACATAAGTGATATCGTGGAAGTTGTTACGCGATCTAATAGGGATAAATGCGGAAAAACAGATTTGCACCACCCCAATCTTGCACAAATCTTGTGAGAGTGACTTCAGGAATACTCAACATCTCGGGATGGTTTGATTAGAATAAAAAAGGTTAAACTACTTGGTATGGCTACTTCAGGACAGCATTTCCAGATTAACTTTCTTCATGTTTTACGAACAATATGTATACAGCGCAGGTACGACCAGCGCTCTGCATCAACTTCATTTCGCACTGTTATATCATAATATGTCTGTTGAATATTGTCCACATACAAGCCACAATCTGCTCTGGACTAATGTTAACAACTATGCACTCATCAAGAGTAATCTATCGATTTTTTAGAGACACCTTAGAAGTCTACCCTGAAACCCAAAATGCTTGAAGATAGACAGTGATTGCTGGATCAACCAATGTAAATATGTTTTACTAAAGAAACTGCCACAGTGACACAAATTTTAGAAAAATAACTTTTATATTTTTTCAATCTGTTATGAATTCGGACACTTCCAATTCTTCAGAATTGGAAGGGTCATAATCCCATGCACGTCTTTCCAAAAAATGAAGCTTGAACCACTGTGCCATTTGGTTGATAAGTAAGTTTAGATGCAAAATCTTCAGTTATATGGTTTTTACTTTAAGAACAATAATATTGGACACTTGGATTTAGTAGGGCCAAAACACAATTTTGTGATGGTGAAAACAAATGGTGACAGAATTCACTGTAAAGAATATTGTATCTTTACGAGTTTTGTGTCGAAAATGTGACCATCTTGACTAAAATCGGTGTAGAACATTTTAAATTATCATTGGTATACGAGAAAGCTTTTGTGCAAGATCAAAGCATTTTCCAAATGGTCATACGCGTAGACTTGAATAATAGCTTTATAATGCTAGTCAAAAACATAAACCGTCAAAATAATGAGCTTCTATTAGTTTTCTTAATACCTAGAGAACCGTCTTGAACGAAAAGCTTTTCTATCCGTCATATTTTCAAATCAAGAGTTCTGCAAGTAAAAGGTATGCAATTCTCGACGGAATGAAATTACAGAAATACTTCTAAACCACATCAACATTTACAAATATTTTCCTTGGAATCACATAATCTCAGGTTAGAATGGTATAGGTGACATACCTCGTCCTATTCATATTTCGAGTTGGATCAAAACTACTCTTTCCTTCCCAGTTTGTATTTTTCGATTCACCATACGAAATATCTGACAAATCGAAGACGAATGGTAATATGTCTGATTTATTGAGATTGCGTTGCAGTATGCCAGTCTAGTCTATAAGAGACCTACTAACGACATGATGTCCGCGTTATTCCACTACTACCAGGATTGAAACCAACTACATTCAGTACCATTTGGCAAGAAGAACTTCTGCAATAAACAAGCCAAATGTGTAGAAAACCATAAAACAAACCAATATCAAAAGCCACGAAATGTTATACCAACTTGTGTATTGTGTGGAGAAAAGGTCACCCGGCTAGCTACAAATGATGTCTGGTATATCAGAAAAAGTTAAATGTTCAAACAACCAAGAAAAAACAACAGTAGTAGAGCGCCTACAGCAAAAGCCAAACCAACAATATGATACTATTATAAAGGGGGATATCCTACGCCCAGGAAATCAGTATGCCAACATTTTTAATAAACTTTGAAACGGGTTAGCCTGTGCTTACGCCTGGCTGACCCGGTTTCAACAATTGCCTCTAGAAATATTGGATCTCGTGCGGCATAGATTCCCGCAGCTCAGATCGGTAGAGGAAGCGGTCGGGGTTTTCGAGATCCATCTCTAGAGACCTAGAGAACCACAATGGTTTATTAGGTTACCGAACGAAGGTTTACTATATGAGGTGACTACAACGTGAAATATAGTGCGTGTGGATCTCGACTCATAACACCAGGAAAAGGAAAATCACTTCTTAGTGCAATAGAAATGTCAGGTTGTGAAATTCATCACGTAAACCAACAAAGAAAATGAAACTCAACCTTACTAATAAATTTACTGATAGGGAATTATTTAGAGAGAAACTGAACAACCTAATTGAGTTAAAAGTTAGTCTGAAAAATAAACAAGCACTTGAAGCAGCTAAAGAGGCTACATCCGTTTTAAGCGAGAAAGGCATAAAGGAGCTTAACTACCTCTTGGCAATTCGAGAACTAATAGGAGAAACAAAAATTATTCCCTTTGGAAAGCAACTCAAAGATACAAGAGGCCGATAAACCAAGTACCACCTATAAGGAAAAAACACGAAGAATGGGTAAGAAAAAGCATTAAGAAAAAAAAACTGTTTGCACAACATCTGGCATCAGTATTTCAACCCCACGACATACAATCTATGATTAATCCTGAACCAGCCTATATATCTCCATCAAATATCAGAAGTGTCACTGCAGAATTTGAATCCCAAAAAGTCACCTGTAATTGATGAAATTTCCTCAAGGTTGTTTAAGGAGTTATCAAAGAAAGGAGTCACTTTGTTAACATATGTGTGCCTGAGTGTTTCAAAGTTGCACAAGAGCGAATTGCTTCATACAGACCGATCTCTTTGTTACTTCCAGTTTGGATTCAAAGATTGAACAAGTATTGGCAGAGAAGAAATATTGTTCTGCCGTATTCCTAAATGTATTACAGGCTTCCGATAGAGTGTGGCATGAGGGTCTTATTTACAAGATAAGTAAAATAGTGCCACACAATTACTGCCAGTTGCTCGACTCGTTTTTCTCCAAACGAAAATTAAGACTATCTCATGAAGAAACGTACTCCAACTTTTACCCAGCCATAGCAGGAGTGTCCCAAGGTAGCGTGTTAGGGCCCATCTTATATAAAATTTACACTTCCGATATACCGATAACTTCATCGGAACCTTTGCTGATGATACAGCAGTATTGGTAACAAATGATTTATTGAATCAAGCAGTTGAATACCTACAGCAAGCACTTGATAAAATTAGCCAATGGACAGGGATTAGGAAATAAAGCTGAACGATCTAAAATAAGTACATGTCACATACACGTTGCGGCACAGATACAGCAACGTCCATACACTTTTCAACGGGTTACAAATTCCCCAAACTGAATCGGCTAAATATCTCGGATTGCATCTTGATTCAAATTGAACTGGAAAATAGTTAGACAAAAAGCAGAGCAAATTAAAATAAAACAACGCGAGATGTACTTGGCTGATAGGAAGACATTCTAAGCTTAGCCTGTACTGTAAATGCCTGATCTACGAATCGATAACTAAACCAATTTAGACGTATGGCATCCAACTCTTGGGAATTAAACAATTAAATCGTTTAATTATTCAACGCAGCCAAAGCAATTTTATACGAGCAATAACAAATATTTACCGCTATGTAACCAAGGAGGAATTACACAACGGCCTCTAGTGTTAAATAGATTGATGAAGTAGTCTAGGAATTTGCCATCCAACATGAAAGTAGATTACTGAAACAAACAAACAGTCAAGCAATACAACTTCTTGGCATAACACAAGAACTGAGACGCCTTAAAAGAATTAAACCGATTGAGCTAGTCATCTTATAAATAAAGTTTCATTATTTAAACCCACACTCGCTTCAAATAAGTGCGTAATTATCATGTAATAAGATTGTACTATTAAAAAAAAAAACTAAATATATATATATATATATATATATATATATATATATATATATATATATATATATGTATATATATATATATATATATATATATATATATATATATATATATATATATATATATATATATATATATATATATATATATATATGTGTGTATATATATATATATATATATGTATATATATATATATATATATATATATATATATATATATATATATATATATATATATATATATATATAAAGGGTCCGCCAAATAACTTTTTTTTTGAAAATGCTATAAAAAAAACTTCTGAATATCGGTGCAGCTGTATTTCACCAATGGCTTCATGAATATTGTCCTTTAAAGCGTCAATTGTCTCTGGCTTGTCGGCGTAACACTTATCTTTGAGGGCACCCCACAAATAATAGTCCAACGGTGTCAAATCGCAGCTCCGAGGTGGCCAAACGACATCAGCTCTGCGGCTGATAATGCTATCTTCAAAAACAGGGCGCAAAAGATCGAGTGTAGCTTCAGCTGTGTGGCACTTAGCGCCGTCTTGTTGAAACCAAATTTTGCCAATATCCTCCTCTTCAATTTTTGTGAACAAAAATTCGTCATTGACTGTAACGGCCACTCCTTGCTCATTTTCGAAGAAAAATGGCCCAATTATGCCTCTGAACCAAAATCCGCACCAAACAGTGACTCGTTTTGGGTGTACCGGCTTTTCAATGTATGCGTGCAGGTTTTCCGTGCCCCAAATGCGACAATTTTGCTTGTTTACATACCCACCAAGATCAAAATGAGCTTCATCCGAAAAAATGATTTTTTTTGGCAAAATCGGCATCTTCTGTAAGTCGATCGCAGGCCCACTCAGCGAAGCGAAAACGCATTGGATGGTCAGTTGGCCTCAATTCCTGAAGCAATTGAACTTTGTATGGCGTCATACTAAGGTCATTATGCAAAATTCGTCTCAATGATGTCTCCGAAATGTTCAATTGTTGAGAACGACGGTGAATTGATGTTGATGGCGCATTACGCACACTTTCTGCTACAGTATCAATATTCTCGGGTGTACGCACTGCTTTTGGCTTAGATATAACTTAAGATGGCGGACCCTTTATATATATATATATATATATATATATATATATATATATATATATATATGAATATATATATATGAATATATATATATATATATATATATATATATATACATATATATATATATATATACATATATATATATATATATATATATATATATATATATATATATATATATATATATACAAATATTAATATATATATATATATATATATATATATATATATATATAATATATATATATATATATATATATATATATATATATATATATATATATATATATATATATATATATATATATATATATATATATATATATATATATATATATATATATATATATAGATACATATATACATATATAATCGGATATTGCACTTGCAGCAGTTTAAAATCAAATTTTGAATTGAATCCAAATTTCGATAACACCACACACACACACTAAATAAAAGCTCGACAAAAACTTTTCGATCTGACTCAGCACAAAGTTTAACATTTTGTTTGGCACAAAACTACGTTCCGCCAACATCATCATAACACACCATAACGATAATGTAATAGTTTTTAATTGAAGTCTTACGACGCTATATATGTAATTATAAAACTTTTATCGCTATCTTATACATGTGCTGGTGTACTCGATTTATTTTTTTGTTTTAATCAAAGATTAACCTGGATTTTTTAATTCCATTGTTTTCAATCCTTTAATTATTTTATTACTTGTGTGTGTGTGTTTGTATATATGTACATGTGTACGTACATAACACATTGTTAAATATAATCCAGCTGTTACACTGCACTTAGCGTGATTTAAATCGAAATTCAAGACACGGTCGTCATATCGACATACTTTCGTACATATACATGGTATGACTTACCTACGTCATCGAATCATCGTATCAAGGCATTAAAAAATTAATTAAATTTTCAACTTTTCTATGATAATAGCATAATCGTATCAACAACATATGTTACATTATGTATGTGTATATATAGAGAGTATATGGGTTGATCTATTATGTTGATGTATGTAACCATCTTATAATTTAAGATTTGGTTTTTGTTTCGATAAAAGAGAGCAATTAAAAAGGATATCCTTATGTGTAGATGGGATAAATGTACAATAAAAAAATTAATTAAATTGTAGATTTATAAATTAAAAATTTATTGAATAAAATAATTAAAACAATAAACGAGATTTTATTGATTTTGTAATTATTTAATTAGGTAATTATTCTCGATTGTGAGCTTTTGTTGTTCATTGATAATTAAAATTTTGGTTCTGTCGTTTCGAAATTTTAATTACGGTTAATTGTTGTAATAATTTATGCTTGGATACCTCTGGGATATTGGCATATAGTTGGAACTATTCGAAAACTCTACGTGCTCGATCTTGTTAATGTCGGATGCAGATCTACAAACTGTCTTTTATGCATCACAAAAACATTAATATCATCACCGTGAGTACGTTTGCAGCGATTTCATTCTTTGTTGACAATTTAACATCATTCGATGGCAATTTTACTTTCGAAAATGCCTTTAAACTACTCTAACGTTGTTGGCAACCAACAACTAAACGCAAACCCATTAAAATAAATAAAATAGCTTTTGATTCAAATTATCGCATTCGACCAGGCCATTTATCGAGATCGTACCGAATTTGTCCTTCATCAATTGTTACTCGACATATGGTATCATGTTGTTGGAACCACATTACACTGATATCAGGTTCATCGAATAGTGACGAAAAAGTGTTTCGGTATAAGCTTGGTAGCGAATTCAATATAGACATGATCACTTTATCGTTGTAACGGGGTCTCTTGAAGTACATGAAGCGTGTTGCTTACTGTAAATTTTTGAATGTGTGTTGTACTTCGGAGTTGTTGCTTAAGTGGGCGAATGTCTTGTAATCCACTAAGGCCGGTTTCGATCTGATGATGACGTCATTGAATATCTATGTGATCCAAAAAGATCAATTCCAACTCATCAGGCATATGCTACCAAACTTGATGTTATGACTGTGCGATTCGTATATATATACGAATAGTCGTGACGCGACAGTACTGTGTGGTGTGAGCTAATTTGCGATTTATTTGAGTTTCTCTGAACGCCACGTTCCTCCCCCGAAATTGAATTCTCCCTCCGTTTGAGTTTTTGATTCTGATGATCTTTGTCGTAATGCGTTAAAATGCCTGCTTTCGCCCGCTTAGTGATTAGGCTTGTTGCGACATGAAACGAACCTGACCACATGCTGTATTTGTACTTGCCCGCATTCGTCGACCTTATTGAGTTTGGATTTGATGCAGCATGAGACAAACTTCCTGGATATATCCTGGATATTGAGAGAGAAGGCAGAAATTCCACGGCAAAATTAACTGGGAAGTTAATTTTGCCGTGTTAGGTTAGGTAGGAGGGTATTGGTAGGTTGTGTCAGAAAGTACTGACATGTTGTTCCCTAAACAGGACAGTTCGGGTCACCAATGAAACGTATGCATTTATCAACACAGGTTAGAATATAAGTATATCCATTAGACAGTGGAAGCGGTCCAACAAGCTCTAAATGGATATGTTCGAATCCACCCGGTGCAATTTCGAAAAGACCGTGAGGCGATTTTGTATTTCTCTGAATCTTTGATCATCTTTGTTCATACTAGGTCCAAAGTAGCGAGCTGTGTGTGATCAGTTTACGAGTGGCACGGATACCTGGATGTGATATATTATGTAAAGTGTCATATATCGTTTTGCGTAATTGTTCTGCGATATATAGGCGGTTGTTATCTGTTTATGTTTCGCAGTCAATTTCGAAACCAGGTAGTTTGAAAAGTTTTAGTTTCATGTTGGAACTAGTGTGACATTCGGAACCAGAAAGTAAATTCTGAAGTTCTAGGTCGACTGTTGCTAATTCGTTGGTCGTGTATGAAAGCGGATCCACGACCATGTTATCTTTACCGCTCACATGTTGAATATCCGTGCTTAACTGACTTATGTAATCCTAATGGCGTGATTGTCTTGGATTTCGTTCAGTTTTAGATTGAAGTGCTCTTGTCAATGGCTTGTAGTTGGTGTAAATTGTAAAGTCCCGACCCTCAACAAAATACCTGAAATGTTTGATTAACAGGTAAATTGCGAATAATTCCCGATCGAATGCGGAGTATTTTTATTCGGCATCTGATAGTTTTTTAGAGTAAACACCCAATGGTTCCCAACAATCGTAATGATACTGTTGAAGAACGGCCCCGATATCCCCGGAGTATTCGTTGCATCAGTCGTCACACTGAAATTTGCGTCGTTCAGTGGATAAGTTTCGCGAATGCAGTTTGGCATTCTTCGGGCCAAGATAAATTCTTGATCGTTTTTTGCTTTTTTAGTAAAATTGCCAAGTGCGAGTGAATTGGTGCAAGTATTTCAGCTACTTTCGAAATAAATCGGTGGTAGTAGTTTATCATGCCGATGAATTGTTGAACGCGCTTGGTTGTTGTGGGAGCTGGGAATTCGTTCTGTTGACGACAAAATACCATTAGGTGTGATTTTGTGGCTGTCGAAACCAATAGTGTTTGCGCCGAAAACGCATTTCGAGCTCTTGATTTGAACATCAAACTCAGTAAGTCGCTGAAAAAGTGTTTCCAGGGGCAATATGAGGGGGGTCACTAATGAAGCGTGTGCTTACTGTAAAATTTTGAATGTGTGTTGTACTTTGGGAATTGTTGCTTGTATCTTACTATCCACAAGGCCGTGATCTGATGATGACGTCATTGATTGTGTAGGTGGTCGAAAATATGAATTCCATCTCATCAGGCATATGCTAATGGACTTGATGTTCTTACTGTGTGATTCGTATATATATACGAATAGTCGTGACGCGACAGTACTAGTGAATTACAAGAACTTAACTCGAAATATCGATTTTATTAATTGTGCGTGGTGTGAGCTAATTCACGATTTATTTGAGTTGCTCCGAACGCCACATACATATGGGTCAGTTACTGTCCGTTAAAACTATAACAGAGTCCAATCGGTAAAGTTTCGGCACTTCAAATCACCAATAGACTTCAATTATAAGAGTGTAAGCCTGTGGAAGCTATGCAAACCACAAACACTTCAGCTCTTGAGATGGTTGTGGGTCTGGTAGGCCGATTGATTTTTCGATCAGAAGGTCTGTAGTGCAAATTGTCTACTAAGCAGAGAAAAAGGGCTTATTTATGTTCCCGGTAACGATATGATGATCTTTACTGAATCAATATGCTGTAGTCTTGCTGATGCCGGGTTAGTCCTGAGTTGAAATTTTCTATCCCCTTTAGTACGTACTATTCTGTATTTAAGTGAAAATTTGGCCTTAAATCAACTAAATAATCTGATTAAAGTAAACTTCACTGGATAATCTGTCACATGGATATCGAAGGAAATTGGCAGCTTTCGTTGAAGCTTTCAGTTTTTTGGGACCTTCCAGAGCCTTAGTGATAACGCTTTTATCTCTTAAGGAGAGATATAGACTATCAATTTGGTGATCTGCAGAGATGGGACAACTCTTGTCGCCTATATCGAAAAATTGCTTTGGTCCAATAAATCCCAGTCCTTCTTGAATTACGATAGACACACTATGAGAATATTGCTTGGTAGTCTCACGGGACATTGTTCTCTAAATAACATGTTCCGAATAAAGTTTTGGAACAATGCAAACTGCGAACAGTGTAAGGGAGAAGTAGAAACTGTTGAGTACTTCGAATTAAGCATCCTACGAAAGCACTGACTAGTTTAGTGGTATTCTAGTGATTCTATGGTTTAGGAGCTCGAAGGCTGAGAAATTTTCTTTCTCGATTTGCCTGGTTACAAAGACAGCATTATTCGAGACAGCAACTGTGAAAAATCTCAACTCTCCAAAATCTTATCCTTATCCAGTTTACATGTGGAGTTAGTGAGACTTTAATCACCCAAGTATCAAAAGAGTATTTATAATGGCACCAACACTTCATACAACTCTCTTTTTCCGGGGTAGCTAAACTATTCTTAGATTTAAAAAACTAAATGCTAGAGCAGACACCCGTTCGTAAGATATTCTGGATATATCGAACACTCTTGGAAATTATTGAAATGTAAAGGATTTCAATAAATTGCCCAACTCCGGAGACAGAATTTAATAGAAAGAATGGCCAACTGTGAGAGCTACAGTTATTCAAAAATGTGAGGCTAACCACAAATTGATTGTGTACAAGATAGGCTGGAAGACTCTTGTTACTGGAAGTTAAATTACTGTGTTCGGGCTAACTTTTACTTACTTCAACTTTATTTTTTTAATACATCCTCGAGACGCTCAGTTTTTGGGTCATTTACGGGAAGTAAAAACTTTTTTAAGGTGGCTTCGAATTCACTTAAGATGCTGCTTGAACTTAAGATGCTGCTTGTGGTAATGGGTACAGATTTGTTGGCTAACTCAAGAACCTTGCCTACTCAATGGTGCGGTTTCTGATGAACTAGATTCAACTGTCGGCTTCGTCCTATCATTACAGAACCAAAGACTCGGCACAAACCATTTTGATGATAGGATCTTTTAGAAGTATTTCGACAAAGGCTTGCTCCAAATTCGACAATTCTGTTAATTCGCCCACCGATCAAAAGTGAGCTCTATCGCTAAATAAAATTTTGTTTGGAAACTATCATTAATATCCTATCCTTTGGCTAACCGGCGTGCTATGTTGGGATGGCTTTAGTCCTGCACAAGATGAATTTTGTAAGCACATAAACTAAGATCCTCAAATAAAATTTCTTTTCGATATAATTCGATACATAAGGAAAGCGTGCCAACTTACTAAAATGGTACATAATAAGGCTAAGTGCGGGTGACCTTACACAAGATTGGGGCAGGTAGAAAAACAAATGGAGTGTCGTGATTTCCAGCTTTGGACAGTTCGGTCCAGTTATTACGAACTGATTCGTCTATAATTCAAAATTCTCCTACTTTTTCTAGAAGAAAAATCGGTTTTTCGATATTCGCTCTGTTTGGTAGAAGACGGCATCTTGTGGCCTCGCAACATTTAAATCCCATATACAAAAGTGGATGTTGATTTACCATCTCGTACTCTTAGTTCCAACATTTCCAAAAAATATAAAACTTTGGTAACCTCCAAAATTGCGCATTTGTCTCAACAGACGCTTCATCGTTTGAGCCAAAACTAATTTTAGCACGTCATTTTACAAATTCAGAAATAGATGAAATAATCGTTGTATATGCCAAACCTGGACAGTATGGTGGATGCAGCAGCTATTTCAACCCTAACTTTTTTTTTATTAAGTTTAGATGTAATTGAGTGCAGGGCGGACTTTTACCTCCTTGCGTCCTAGCTCCTTGTAACTGTCAGAGCTTCTTCAAACAACGGGCGATCCTTCAAGCAAAGGTTGATAGCTGCCTGAAACTTGAGATTTAACCATGGTGATTTTAAAAGTATGAATGGTCTTGATAAAACTACTGAACACTATCTAATTCACTAAATTTGGCTGATTTCAGTAATTCGACGTTAAATTAGACTAATATGGTAAACGACATTGTTTCGGCCGAAAACCTTATTTTATCAGGCGGTTGGGTCGCTTTGGTCAGATTGTGATAGCATTTCTGGAACCTATAGAAAGTAAACCAAAACATCTAGTCTTTAGATTGATTGGAATAAATGCTTAATTTCACAAAAATAATCTAAGACCTTGTCTGGAAAAATTAATAGTTTTTGTAGTACAGGGTGGGGCAAAAGTCCCGCAACCATTTTGATTGGTTTTGACTTTATTCAAAGAAAAAATAAGAAGATTGGATTTTCATGAACAGTTTATTTATTTTTTAGATTTTACATCGGCTAAATGATGACCTCGACCGCTGCAACACTATCGCACACCAGAGCGTGCTGTCACTATTTCTGCAATAATATTGTCACTATTTCTACTCGTTCTTGTAGCGTATATTCATTCATTATAAAATTGGGGCGTCTTAAAAACACTTTGGTTGAAGCGAAACTGACCTAAACGTCACATAACCAAGGTGGCGTGCAATTAAAATGATAACGGGACTTTTGCCACACCCTGTACATTACTAGATTGTCCCAGAATTGAAGGTTAAAAATGACACCTATAGACTAGTGTTATCGATGTTGACCGTCATTTTCAACTCTGATTTTGATGCTCCACAGCTATCTCAAGGTTTATCTTACCGTTAACCTTTTCAACACGAACTTGGTGCGTAGGAAAGCCACTCTCGACCTTTTGCGATGCAATACTCTTTTGTACTATATAAAACAGGTGTTCTGATGGAGTTATATTGATTAATAACAGTACATAGGTATCCTCATATTGAAAATCACTAAACCGTTCTAAGCAGGTATTGATATCAACACTGTTTTACAATCACAGAATAAGAGTAAAGCTATTGTCCATTCAGGTTATACTAACCCAGACGCATTTCGACGCACTATCATTTTCTTAAGACCTTCACATTCCGTAACAATACAACATGCTTAAACGGCTAGCAAATCTTGGAAAACTCTTGATTGAGGTGCATATTTTGGTCTCACCTTACTGTGACTGAGCTTGATGAGTCAGTCTCAAAGTTTTTTAAAACTCAGTCTCATGAAGATGTTCTTTCATCGCTCTTGCCTCTTGATTGTTGGTGGTTCTTGTCAAGTTTGCGGAATATGTCGCTTAGGGCAAGCCTGTCAGTTGCGGTTATTACAGTTTTAGGTAAATATATAAGTAGCTTGTCCCGCTTATAACGCAGTGTGCTCGATTAATTCAGAGTCTTAATAAATCTTTACTAGGCAGTTGGCTGATCTTTACTGTAGGCAAAGCCATATTGGCGAATTGTCTGTCCGTTTTCTGTTTTAAATACTAAATTATCATTGAATAGAAAATAAACATTGGTCGTTAACCTTTTCGTTTTTTATTCCAGTGAATTTATTTTTTGGCTTTTCGACTGAGGTGCTAGGATTTGGTCTGATTAGTATAAGCACTGTTGCTTTCAGTTAAGGTTCCCAATCATCTTGCGGTTGGGAAATTAGAACAATTGCTCTTTAAATGATTTGATTGTGGCAGTTTAAATTCAGACTGGATGGTGTTTCGGGTTAATACCACTCACTCACTGTGCCATATGAAAATATTATACTCTGTACAGAAAAATGTACAAAGTATAACGGCCATACGTGAATACCAGAAAACTATAGCATTGAAGGAAATAGTTGACCGCCCAGGTGGCACAGTGGTTAAAAACTGCAGCAGTTGGAGCGGAAGGTACCGGGTTCGAATCCCAATAGGGGCAAGATGCAATTTTTAACCATCGATCGTTTGGTGGGTACGGTCGATGGTGTGAGTGAACAAATCTGAATCCCCTGTTGACATGGAGCTATGCAATGCGCAGATGGTTCTACGTTAATCGGACCTATAGCCGTACATAAAGATGGCATCACAACGGACCAAGCAGTTACCCAACAAAAAAAAGGAAACAGTTTAAAAAACTCTTTGGCAAAATTTGGTTCTCGATTGGAACTGTTCATGCTCGATTGGAAATGATTTGGTTAACAAAATACATTCTGACCTTGAAAAAGTTTGATCAGTATTCTTACGGGTCATGACCGTACTATGGTATAAGCTCTTACAGTATGCCATAACAGCAGTGTGCATTTGAAAATTAGGATAGATCCTCGATTTAGCATAAAGTCAGTAAAGTTTTTAGTGCGAAATCTTGGAAGACCTATAAATTAAGTCATTTGGAATTATGGGCCGACAATCACTCGGATTTCATTCGGATTATCCTGTCGTAATTCCGAATATCGCCGAAATATTTATGATAAGAATAATTCAACTAAAAATAAAATTCAAATTAACGTTCATACACTAAATTAAGGCATTGGCTGGCTAATTCGAGGTACGAGTCTAATCATGCATCACAATTCAATTACCAATCAAATCACACTTATACATATATAAGCTTATAATATCGTTTGATAGCAACGTACACAACATACTGTTTAGTTCAAAGGTTGCAAACCAAGAAAATAACAACAACAACAACAAATCGCAGATGATTGAAAATTTTATTCGTTATCACACAAAGATAAAAGATTCAATATCTAATAATAAAATTGAAATTGATAACACGGTGTTAACCCAGAAAAATCTTATGTCAAGCTTTTCTTTTTTTTTCTTTACAACTTTAAAGCACAAATCGATGTTAATATTAACAGACACACACGACGTGGAGGAGCATGAACGTGATCATATTTAATACGTGATCGTTTAACATGTTTGTGTATATATATACCATCCACATGTCGATTGCTTATCTATATACATTATTATATTGAGCTTTTGTTAAAATGTTTTTCTAACCTGCATTTTCTTATCCAACATGAAATTACGGCAATTGTGACTAGAACTAATCCACCCAATGCACACCAAAGTCCAACCTGAAAATAAAGATTATATATAGATGCTCGAGTGGATGCCAATCGTTGATATATATTATATATGTACTTACAAACCAAAAATGTGGATTTGATTTATTTACATCAACTTGCATTTCCCGAATGAAAAACTATAGAAAAGGAATTGTCACGGTGACCTGGAATGAAAAGAATAAAAGGAAAATTATTTATATATGTATGGATACACTCGCGAGCAAATTAAATCACGTATCCTTGCGGTTTCGAAAAACTGTAAAATTCAATCGGAGACCACATACCACCCGATATCGGTGCACTTCTGAGAGGGACGATTGATTTATCGGCGTCACTTCCCTACGAAATAATCGCCATCTCACTGACGTGGGAACATTGTAACTCAGAGTTTTGTACTGATGAAGAAAAGTTAGAACGAAAAAATGGATGGATCCTGAAAAAGAGGAAAAAGCCAAGAAATAATAAAAAGAAGAAATCGAATTTTCCCCTGAAATGGACGTTTCCGTTCAGCCAAGCACTAGTAGGCTACTTAGCTAGAAGCCGAAAAAAATAGAATTTTATACTTATGAGGACAAGCATAGTCGTCCAATTAAAGTCATGGCTAGGGATCTACATCTCACCTGTACAAAGGAAGACATTATGGCAGATCTACAACAAAACGGGCTCAAAATCGAAGATGCCGTGAACATAATTAAAAGAGAAAGCATGAAACAGGACAAGAAGTATACTATTATGAAAGTCAAGACGGATATTATTTATGAAAATCAAAATAGAGGCGTTAAAAAAATCCAGCGGTCTAATACTTCAATGTAAGAAATGCCAAGGATTTAACCATACGAAGAAGTATTGTGGGTGAAAGCCGAGATGCGTACGATGTGCTGGAAAACACACCTCCCAAGCTTGTCCAGTAAATAAAGACACACCTCATACATGTTTTAATTGTAAACTATAACATCATGCAAACTACAGAGGTTGTGAAGTAGCTATACGTAACTACAAAAAATAAGAGACAGACCGCGCAAATTGCAGAAAAATACTAATCTGCTCAACAAAAGACACTTCGGTCAAATCCAAGCAGAATCAAGAACCCAAATCACTAAAGCAGACAACCCAAAGTCTTATTCACAAATTTTTAAACAAACCTCAAAAGGAATTGAAGTTAGCAGCAAAAGTGAAATTCTTGAGAAGATAAACAGGAAAGGTGCATGCAGACCTTGGTTAGGAGACTGGACAACCAAGAAAGTCTGAATGAAACTACGTCACTGTTATATAAGTAATGTTCAGTAAAACTATCAGAATGGTAATCTGGAATGCTAACGTACTAACGGATCGCATACCAGAATAAGAAGTATTTCTTAATTCGGAGAAATTAGACATACATATGTTATGTTTCGGGAAGTCATTTGCCAAAGTCTTTCGTAAAAATTTGAGGTTTTCTTTGTTATCATGCCATCCATCCAGCAGAAAAGACGAGAGGAGGATTTGTCATATTTATTAAAAAAAACTTGAAACATTTAAAGTTGAAGAAACCAAAATGCAAGTAGTTCGATAACAGTATAGTATCAATATATTGTCCACCTCGACATAAGCTAGAAAAAGAAGATTATATCGCTTTGTTTAAAATATTGGGACATCAATTCATCATTGGGGGTGGTTTTAATGCAAAAAATACATATTGGGGCTCAAGAGTATCATCATCCAAAATGAAAAGAATTATTTAAGGCTGCACGAACGTTTAACTGCGAGTTCCATTCTGGTGGTAAACCAACGTACTGGCCCACAGATAATAACAAAATACCCGATCAAAAAATTGCTTAACGACCTCTACGATAAACTAAAAATTTTAATTAAAGAAGTTATTATTCCCTATGGAGATCAACTAAAACACTTAAGAGGCCAGAGATGCAACCACCCCCAATCAAATATGATGATGATGGATCATCTTGAAAGCACATTTCAACCGCTCCCGAGACAAACAGCAGAAGAAAATATAGCTTCAGCCCTAAAAAGCGATCTGAAGAGCATTCGACCTATAAAACTACCAGAATTGAAAGAGGAAATCAATAACAACCTAAACGCAAAGAAGAGTCCCGATTATGATCTAATTACGTGGCAGATTGTTAAAGAACTACCCAAAAAGGGTGCAAAAGCTGCTTCATATTATAAATGCTGTACTCAGACTGAAACATGTCCCATCTCAATGGAAGGTGGCCGAGGTAATTATGATACCTAAGCCAACAAGCCACCCAACAGTAAAAATCATCCTGATCAATTTCTATTTCATACTGATCAATTTCTATTCGAAAAAATATTTCTAAGGAGACTGAAAGAAATTTAATCCCATCCCACCAATTTGGATTCAGAGAAAACCACTCAACTGTTTCAACAGGTGGACAGAATAACAAACATAGTCGAAAAAGTGCTAGAGCGGAAGCAGGTTTGTTCGACTGTTTTCTTGGATGTTACCCAAGCCTTTCATAAAGTATGGCATCAAGGCTTAATATATAAATTGAACCGTGATCTTCCCAAACAATTCTATTTGGTATTGAAACCTATCGACACTTTCGTGTTAAATATGAAGACGAATACTCAGAGTTAAAGAAAATATCAGCAGGAGCACCGCAAGGAATGTGCTGGGGCCAATATTATCTAATCTTTATACTAGAGATATGCCAGTTATAGACGATACAACTATAACAACATTTGCGGATGATACTGCAGTTCTAGCATTTGGAAAAGATGTGGAAGAGGCGAGTAATAAACTGCAGAAAGGACAGAGATATTCATTCGTATTAACTCTCAAGTTATTCCTAATGCAAACACAGCTAAATATCTTCGTATGACCCTTGATGCGAAGCTTAAATGGAAAGAGCACGTTAAGACAAAAGTAGCGGAGAGTAACATTAAATACAAAAAAATGTACTGGACGGAGATCTGAGCAAACTGGTTTTATACCGGCAAATCCTAAAACTAGTTTGGACTTATAGTGCCCATCATGGGGCTGCACTAAGAAGACAAATGTAAAAATGATACAAACATTCCAAATAAGGTTCTACAGAACATGGTGAATGCTCCGTGGTACATTAAAAATGCCAAAAGAAGGATAAAAAGGATAAAACCCTTAGAGTTGAGAGATTAAAATAAGAAAGGTAAAATTGACTGCTGTTGTGATTTTTTATTGGGACTAATCAATGGGTTATAACCCTCCAACCGTATACACTTATGATGAAATCTCACCGACGTTGCAGCAGGAGCTATGACAAGTGCGAAATATAGCTGCTAGTTAAGACAGTGGACGTAAGCCAATCTCACTCCAAGACGACTAGTGGCTCTAAGTTGACAGTACGCCACCACAAAGAGCGGCTCATCTTTTGAAATATCGTGAGGCAGTGGATCGTTAATGATGAGGGCTGGCATATCGCTTGGCAGATGTTGTTCTCATACCTGGTGGAGACTATAGAGTAGGTTTGACCGCTGAACGATATATTGAGAACATTTTCTTGAAACCCCAAAATTAGGATATACGCTAAATTGGACAAATGTCCGGAATCTTTATCCGATTAAATGCATGTAAATCTCCAAAAGGTCTCTACTCTATATTCTGTTTCAACACCAAATGTTATGGACTGGACCAACGACTACCACTAGACCTGCAAATCCCAATTTTCATTATGTGTTCGAATTCTATCTTCATTATGATGAGTTTGTCAGGTGCCAGTGGTCGTGGTTTACATGCAATCGGAGGAAATTTTGAAATAATGTATAAGACAACGGTTCCATTGCCGACTTGTTGGCCCTAGAAACAGTTGGACCAAAATTTGACGTAAGTCCGTGTAAATACAAAGAGGTTAAAGGATATATAATCCTTTGTCTTTGTATATCCACGAGCAAACCGGTGTTCTTGAGAAAATCCGAGCCGATGATAGGCATAAACTTGCAGTGACGCAGCCAATCTCAGGTTTTTAGATTTTGGTTCCGAAATCGTTTACTGTGAAGCCGTTTGCTGCAAATAAACTAAATGAGGAGTCGAGCTATAAGTATTCTTGATGAAGCGAGCCGGCAAGACCGAGACATCAGCTGCTGTTTCGATTCAAAATTGCGTCTGAAGAAAAATTTCAAAACTTACAATATTTTTATAGTTCATTGCACTCCGTCATTGCCAGTCGTATCAAAATGTTGAAGCATCAAAGTATTCAACCGAGTCTCAGTGCATAACATTGAAAATGGGGCGAGGAGATTTCTCGCTCAGTGCATACCAATCTATAGCAATACGGGGGATATGTAAAGTTTCGTGGCCTTTCTATATCAGGTCTCAAGGATTAACGGATATCTATAAACTGCACATCCTTCTGAGCAATTAAAAATAAATATCAAGAAAAATACTGCCTTCAAGACGATGAAGCTACTAGGCCTCAGTTCAGACATGAGTCTAATTGAGGATTTATGGGACGAACTATAAAACGAAGGGTCCGAGCCAGAAAACCGGTACCATCTAACATAAGTGACATCTAGATTGTGTTGTACGAGGAGTGGGGTGTGATCTCCCAAGTGGTTGTCAAAACCATGACTCAGTGAACTGGGATCAGAATGACCCAACATTTTCTATGCGAGTAAGTTTTCGAATTGCGGCGAAAATGACCAAGTGGAACAGATAATTCCAAACATAGATAAAGATGAGGATGTCGAAAATGTTACTGACAGACAAGTTGATAATGAACGTACATAAATTCTATAATTTATACAGTAAAAGACGGTTTGACGTCCCAAACTTCACAAAACCTCTCTATACCATTTCAAAAGCTTGTACCAGAAACGTTACGTCTTTGACATAATACAAAATCCGAGGAAATTTATGCTCTCATTGGTATTCTAAGTTATGCTGGCGTCCATAAAACCTTGGATGAGCGATTGAAAGAATTGTAAAGTCTTGATAACTTTTCAGTTTTTAGAGCTTTAATGTCGCTAGGAAGATTACTGTGGTTTCTGCGGTTGGATAATTTTACTCTTGTCATATATCCGTGCAACATACAAGTCGTCAACATATTTTGGATATGTGATGCCCAAAAGGCTTATCCGTTAAATCTCGAGGTATCTGTGGATAAACAACTTAACGAATCTCGTTCAAATAATTACTCTTTAAATTTGATCCATGGGATATCCGCGCCAAACATCGTTGCTCAACGGCAAGACGCCACTCCTAATCAAACCAATCATTTTTGGGCTTAAATTTATAAAGCGAGAATGTACTGGGCAGCATTGACAACCGAGGTTTTCAATACTTCCCAGACACTTTTCACTTCATCAGATTGGTGATTAGATCTCAAAATGCCATTGCTGACAAGATCTTGATATTTTCGTTGCGGGTCTTCATTTATCAGACCTTCACATGAGGATCGCGTTTTATATTTCCCTGCCCTCCCTTACTTGTACGATTATTTCCATCGTAGCTTTGCAGGGACCAGATAATGCCCGCGCCCGCCCTTAAGTAATCAAAAGCGACGGGTCATTTTTTTTTGGAATTCAATTTGTTTTGTTTTTGTTGACATTTTTAACGTTTGTGGCTTTTTACGAATGCGGTTAAGCTCAGCGATCCAACTAGATTTATGAAACATGGATGCTCACAAGCATCATACTAGATTATATTAGAACGAAGTGATGACTTAAACATTACTTTATATGAACGACATCGCATCTGTCGAATAGGTTATAAATATAAGACCACTTTCAAGAACAGAAGATGCAGTGACAAATTGAACCATTGCAGACCCAAACGGAAGGGTGTGGGGTAATACGAACTATACGCTGTAGGTTTGGGTCGATTAAGTTGTTCGGGAGTGTATATATATTCTTCTTATATATGTATGTATGTATATACGCATAAAAGCTCAACTCGACAATAAACTGGAAAACAATTTTCTCTTCGATTAGAATGAAAATACCAGTAATCCTTAACAAAATAAATTCGGTTTTATCTTTCAATATGTTTCGATATCGTTGTTGTGAATGTATACAAACAACATAAACGGGTGGATATTATTTTCAAAGCTTTTTAAAAACATGATAAATAGCTTTAAACTATCATGCCAAATAAGCGCCAAAAATTTGTTGTTGGCTTTGAACGCGATTTTGGTATTCAATAATCCCTGATATAAACACACATGCACACACACACATACATGTATGTACATAATTCGGAATGAAATATGCTAAGCACGCATTTTATTTATTAACTTTTGGGTACACATACTCGTATATATAATATTATGCTGCCATCGTAAAAACTTATGCTCCACCACCACCAGCCACCACCAACCGCCACCACGAAATAGATAAACTTTTATGATATTTTCATTTCGGTTCTTGGAAAAATTCATGTCAAAATGCAATTTAAAAAATTTATAAATTAAATATTATGTTTTTGTTTGGTTTACGATTTTATTTATGCGTGGTGTGGTGCATGAGAGTTTGAGCTTTTCAGCTACCTCGTCACCCCTCTTCTATACTACGTTTACTATGTAAAGGACTCGTAAAAACTGTCATTACTCCAAAAAGCAGTATAACAAATAAGTAATGACCGATTAACAGGTTTTAAATTTGTTGACGATTTGCAAGTTAATGGCTGTTTACATTTGACAGTAAAATTGCATTGAGTCTATTTAAAAGTTGAATGGACGTACGACTGTGTAATATTGTGTATAGTCTGTAAGCCATTGAAGGTGTACTTGGCATGAGATTAGGTACATAATAGTGATTGCCTATGCACATTTGACCGGTGTCAGTGCGTTGCGAGTGATACATACATCAGTGGACAAAATAAACCTTCGTTTCATCTCTCACAGCTCTTGTAGAGGTCATTTGATTCCAAAACCAACCAAATGACCTCTACGAGGTCATTTCATTAGGGAACACCCTAGGGTAGCAGTGTTTTGTAAAAATTCCTGCAACGGTTCTCGACTGCCGTTCCGTATTTCCAATATACTCTAGATGGGCGGTCAATGGTTGCAAAACTCTTATCGAGGTATAAAACATTGTGGTGTAATCAAGATTGACCAGTTCTTCACTTAGCAATAGACAGGATCACGTTCTATAGGTCGACTTGAACTATTATAATACTTTGTTGCTTGCTGCTTTAGAGAGTTGGCCACAACACAGTAACTCTATAGATGAGAATAAATCTTGCTAAGGCAGTGTAAACACAATGCACCAGCCCTGGTATCTAGTTCCATCTCTTCACAACGGCGCGACATGAGTACAAGGGTATTTTATATTTGTGCACTATTCGAAAAAATATTATCCAGCCTCCTGATAAGTGTACTGTCCAAGATGATACCCAGAAATCACAATAAAGTCAATAAACTTAGAATGATTATGTTCAAATAATACTACAGATCTCATTGCACGTTATACCTCATAAGTATATAGAAAGTAAACCACCGTTTTGTACATCTCTACGCCCTCATACCTCTTGTAGAGGTTATTACATCCAAGACCCAGCCTTCTCGTATATTCCTCAAGAAGCCAGTGTCTTAAAAATATTACTGCACCAGTTCTTTGGTTTTTTGCAGTGAAATCAACGTTTTCGAACGCTTCGAGCCCAGTATTGGTCAAGCTTGTCCCGATATACTACGTCAAGTTTTATGTCCACCTATAATTTGTCATGGCCTCAATCTACTTCCTCAGCACTGTAATCTAAACGCTGTAATTAGGATGCAATAATCGAATCAATGGTCTTCAGATTTCCAAAACATCTGAGTGATCCGAATATTGTAATGCTCAGCATCACTGCCAGAACTTTATTTTTCTCAATAAAAAGGGTTAGCTCTGTTTCGATGGGTTTAACCACAACTGCTAATCCATTTAAATAAAATTTGCACAGTTTCCGGAATTACCTCCTTTATTGTTCCTAAATAAAATCCTAAATTAGCCATCCTCTCTCTAGCTAAAGTAAAGGTAATATCACTATTTTCTTAACGACAGTCGTAGATAACGAATCATATGCTTTCAACCATATGATTCATTAATCTGTAAGCAGGGTAAGTTCAACCCCACAAGCACCGATCCCTATATGAACGTCTCTACCTTCATGTTATTGAATGTCCCTTCAAGATCAATTAAAGCCATCAAAATACAGTGAGTAACTTTAATATTCGGTTTTCAATTATCTTAAGGTTTCGAATGATTTGTGGTATTTAAATAACAAAAATATTTGTTTAAATGGTCAAAAATTAAACTTTCTTTAATTTTCAGTAAAATTTAAACATTTGCATATTAAATAAAAAAATAATATTTGTAATAAGAATATTAAAAGAAAATACACTTCTATTTTGACGCTACTTTAATATTCGGTTTTTTCTATTGTTATACATTTATTTGTTAAATTACGGTACAGTTTTTTGATAATTTGAAAGATTTTATTTATTATTATACTAATTTTTGTCACAGTTGGCCGTGATATTGTTAAAGTCAATGTTTTAGTTATAAAAAATAAAATGGGACGTAAAGGAAGAAATACGACATTAGAGCAACGGAAGATAATAGTTAGCCAGTACGCTAAAGGTCGTACTTATGCGGAGATAGGAGAAATGCTCGATATGCCTAAAAGTACAGTTGGTGATATAGTGCGGAGGTACAAAAATGAAGGAAGGATAACTTTAAAGCAGCAAACGGGCCAACCTAAAAAACTAACTGAATGTGATGAACGATTGATCGTAAGAAAAATTAAAAAAAATCCACGGTTAAGTGCGCCGAAAATTGCTACTGAGGTTTTGGAGGAACTGGGAAAAGCAGTACATCCACAAACCATAAGGAGAACATTAAAACGACAAGGATTTAATGGTCGCGTAGCCAGAAAAAAACCTATGATCAATGAGCGAAACCGAAAAAAACGAATCCAGTTTGCGAAGAAATATATTGGACAAGATTCTAGTTTCTGGAATGACGTAATATTTGCTGACGAGAGCAAATATAACGTATTTGGCTCAGATGGACGAACAATGGTGTGGCGTAGGTGTAATGAGGAGCTTAAGCCATGTAATATAACGCCAACTTTAAAACATGGTGGCGGACATGTTATGGTGTGGGGATGTATATCTTCCAATGGAGTTGGAGAGTTAGTGTTCATCGAAGGAAATATGAATAAAGAAATGTATTTAGACATTTTAAAAAAAAATCTGAAGAAAAGCGCTGACAACATGGGAATATTGCCCACTTTTAAATTTTACCAGGACAATGATCCTAAACATAAATCATATTTGGTTAGAGAATGGTTGTTATATAACTGTCCAAGAGTGATGGAAACTCCTCCGCAATCACCTGACTTAAACCCCATCGAAAATTTATGGGATGCGTTAGACCGACGAATTCGAAAGACGTCGATTGCTTCAGCAGTGGAGTTAAAAATTAGACTGAAACAGGAATGGACTAAAATCAGTCAAGATTACTGTAAAAAAATTATTCAGAATATGCCAAATCGTTTACATCACGTTTTGAAGCAGAGAGGATATCCCACAAAATATTGATTTAAAATATTTTACTTTTCAAAATTGTTTGTTTTATATTAAACGAATATTAAAGTAACGCTGAAATAGTTGTTCATTTTGTTGTAACGTTAATAATAAAGTAATGGTAACGTTATTTTATATAAAAATATAAGAATTTTATTGAAAATTAATTAAAGATTAATTTTTGAACAAAAAAATTGATATATTTGTAATTTTAATACCAAAAATCATTCGAAACCTTAAGATAATTGAAAAACCGAATATTAAAGTTACTCACTGTATATTCTTTCGAGAAATGACTTCTCTAGAATGCTCTTAGCAGTGTGCGAAGGGCAGTAAAAACCGATCTTTCCATACAAAAAGCAAATTGAGTTAGGCAGCTCTGAGTCTTAACATTCACTCAGATGTTTACCTTTATGTCATTTTAAAGCTGTGAGAGAAAGGCTAACAGTGTTTTAAAATTTTTCGGATAACCATGTGAAACATTAGCAGGTTTAGATTTCATTATGAAGAACCATCTAGCTAGACATTGAATACTGTCTGATAGGTGTTTGAACCACCGAGGCCCTATAAGATCTGTTCTGTGCTAACTATGTCTGCTATGTATCTTGAATGAGATGGTTGATTTTGATTCAGATTGGTCTTACGAAAAAGCACGAGAAGGTTGGATTTGTGGATAACATTTTCCTGATGTCTCGGAAATTCTTTCTTTAACCCTTTCTCCACAAAATAGCCCAGTACAACCTTTTTCTTTTGCTTAACTCTTTTTTGAATACCTTAAGGTTTTTCTAGTTAGGATCCCAAGTCTTAAGCTTCCCTAGTGAGTTTAGGTCTATTGAAGGCTCTACTCTTAATTTTCTGCTTGGGGTCTATCGAACCCCAAGTAAGTAGCAATGTTCTGAGCTACTACTGGTTTCGCCATTTAAATTTCTCTAAGTAAAATCCTTGTCCTGCTTATGACACCTGAGAGAAACTTTTTACTGTGTATTTTATAAAACTTAAGCCTAGAGACGTAAAGATGAGACAACGAGATGTAAAGATTATCTCATCAACTCGTCTACATCATATGGAATATAGGTGGAATACCACTGAACGTAAACAAGACTTTTACCTCAAATATTTAAAGATGAACGACCTTAGATAGTACTGTGCTTTAACACCAATCTATCGAGATGTAGAATTAAATCAAGAATATTTAAAGTGGAAAGCACATATAGATACTCGTAATCTAATGCCAGAAACAAGCTGATATCAGAATAAAATCCATCAAACGGAAGATACTCTTTGATTTAAGGTTGACCTTTGGCTGTCGAATGAAACTATAGACGTATTAACCAGCGACCAATTCGTCTCAAATATCATATAGACATATTACGAACTAATCAGTGTGAAAATGCTGCTAAGCACGAGTGTTAACCCTAATAATTAGCTATAACTCTACAATTATCAATGCTGAGTATAAATTACTGTCGCGTTGCAGCATGAAGCTAACCTTTTTTACTATAAAACAAATGGGTAACTTTTCGAGAAACTACATCCCATTTAAAATCCAGAAGTCTCAACTGTTTACAATCACAAAAAAATTGAATAAACTAACATACCCAGCACATTGTTATTTAATGCTCAAAAAGCTTACAAAAATTGAAAAAGCTTTCTAAATCATATAAGCTTCATATAGATACATTGTATCCATCCAATTAGAATAAAATATAATTTCACCCCAATTTCGAAAGCTCCCATCCAAAATATGTAAATCAATTTTTATATCGTTGAACTTTTTTTATAAGAAGTAATTTTATTTTCGGGGTCAGCTTTTATGTTATATATATATATTAAATTTAAAAGCTTTTATTGTTTAAGCTTTTACGTTAGTGCAACACAGCATTAATCTCGTAATCATTTAATTAAACTTTATATTATCTGTTTGATAATACGATATGATTAATGCGACCGTGTATAGATGCAGTTTGGAATCATTAAAGCTTTTGGCAATGAAACCGAATAAATTTAATTTAATTATAGGACCTGGTAATTGTTTTGATTGAAAATCATGCTCAACTGCAAAATGCATATTTTGCACACAGAACAAAAATTATTGTGGAAATTGTATGGGCGGGAGTAGTTGGACTGGAAAAAGTTTTTTGTTCCATGTAATTATATATATTTTCTAGATGAATGCTTTGCACATTAATTAGTCGAGAAAAATCTTTTCTATTTTCATTTCGTTTGTCTGGATAAAAAATTATCTATAGAACTGCAGAGCCATAACACTGTCTATGATGGTAATAAAATATATCAAATCTTTCCAAATAAATGGAAAAATCGTTTTTAAGAGCGTAGACCTTTTTTAAGGGAGCTTTTTTGAGATTATTTGTACAGATGATTACATGTGTTTGGTATCATGATGGATATATTTAAATTAGGGGATTATCTGTGTATATGTGTGGGCCTTAAAATGAAAAATTGAGATGAATATATTTTAAAGAATGATTTTAAGACATTATATATGTTTCGTACTGGATATAGATATTTTAGAGTAGATTTATGGGAAATGCTAGCAATTTTCTGGATTTCGAAATTGATTTGAACGTTTATTTGGGATAGCCTTAGAAAGTCGTTTTTTGGAAATATGGGTATCTGGACATGGAGTGGCGAGTGACTGGCGATGTAGTGTTAACTTAAGGTAATCTTCTAGCCAGCTAATGGGTCAGATGTACGTGTAAGAACAGCATCGTTACACAAAATCTGTTTAACGAGACAATCAATACTATATACCATTTATTTAATGAATATACCGATCAATCATTAATATTACAGCATTTGAAAGAAATTAAAGTGGCAGTTCTGCTTCAGTATATACAGTGCTGCCAATTTTGAAGTAAATAGTAGTGGATCTTGAGCTACCTAATCCATTCATTTTCTAAGTGCTGGACTCATCAAATTACTTTTGAAATGATATATCGAGAGTGCCGTAATACCTGGCTAAATAGCCGTGCTATCGTTGATAAAAGGATAGAATAATCACTGTAGAGGACCAATAACATGCCTTACATGTCAAAAATACGAGAAATAGTAAAGCTTTTTTTAAGTTGGGTTATCTGCGGATACTTGCAAAGCTCAAGATAACATTAATTCATCCAGAACTTTCCTCAAGATGAAACCTAAACGCAATTCTTAAGGGTAACATGCAACATGTAGTATGAGTACGCTAGTATTCTTAAAGAGATTGCTTTAATTATACAAACCAGTGAAGATAGAAATACTTCCTTAGCTTTAGCCAAGCTATCCGCCTATGATGCAAAGCTCCATGGTAGTAATGGAGAGAATCATGAATAGTTGCTAACAATTAAAAATGGCTGTCTTTAAAATAGCCATATGGAATGCAAACGGCTAAGCCCAACACAAACCTGAGATGCAAGCATTTTACACATTAATATGCTATAAAAGCCATAGGTGATGGATTATTTTTTCCAAAAGCACAATAAATTACTTGTAGGAGGCGTGGGAGGTACAGATCGCTTCAAACTTTTCTCCGCTTCTCACATCATCTGAAATTGATGAGGCTGCAGAGAAGTTAGGATCTTTGTTGGCGAGGTCTGTAGTAGACGAGTAAAGAAATAAAGTTAAGAAAAGATAAAAATTCTGAGCAATTACGGAGACAACAGATACAATTGTATTCGAAGAAAGAGCATAATCAAGCACTCTCGCTGAGAGGACATATTACTCTTTATGCAAGGTAACCATAAAATAAAACAGGGTCAGTTTATTGGAATCCACCATTAAGATTCCAAGTAGATATTGGGCGAGAAGCGACGATGATAAGCCAGAGCCATCTAACTGTAGTATTCTCACATCATAACTAATTATTTCTAATTATCTAAGTAATAATCCGTTACTTAAACCAATATCAGTGGAAAAATTGAAGTATAATGAAAGTCATCATAAGTCCGATCAAAGCTCTGGGATACGTGTTCATTACTGATAAAATGATCCAAGAATGATACCAGAGAAATGAGTAACATTCATGTTCAACGCGATAATACGAACAGGTTGTATTCTGTTAAAATGGAAATAGTTAAAGAAAGAAAAGCTCAAGAACCTTAAATATCGTCATATCGCCCAATAAGCTTTCAACCGTTTCAAAAGCTTATTGAGCAAAAATTATTAACTAAAATTAAACCAGCAATTTGAATTCCGATTCCAACATGGAACTTTAGAGCTAGTATATAGGTTTGTAAACGCCAACAAATACCTCTTACCATGGGTTGGTACTTGCCGTGATATATAGAGACAATGCATCGGCTGATGTCGTTTTCAAACGAAGTCAACAGAGGACCTACTAAATTACAGACCAAAACACTCTCCTATTTGATGCTAATGTAGCATATATTAAGCGGATAGTAACGAACATTTTAAAAGCAATCCAATCCCACAAGGGTGTTCTTTTATAAATATGTTGAAACCACTGTTAACCCACCATAACTAGCATTTCATTCTTAAGGTCAGATGTAAGCCAAACCTTTATGATTTCCTGTACTCTTATTATAAACATTGTCAAGATAATATTCCAAAACCTTTTGAGCTCTGTTAGATGGCCTATATAAGACGTCAGTCAATCAGCAACAACTTTAAAGAATTTTTGCAACATCAAACACAGAAAGGCAAAGAGAAAGAGCAGTTCATCTATTACTAGAGGATAGATGGAGCACCGCGGAAAACCAAGAGCTATTTGGAAACTAAAATAGCGTCTTTCAGAAGTTGTACAGTGAGTATGTGGATGTCGACGATAAAATCAGAGAAATAAATCCACCACCCAAATCAACAAACCAGTACTTCAAGGATGGACAAAAAGTGTTTGAGATCTTCACAAAAAACATTGAAGATATGTCTTAACGGACCGTCACTGCCATCTTTACCATTTCTAAAATCAGATGCAATAACAACCAACACAAAATTCAGCTTTGTCCCAGGAACAACGGCACAGATAGTCGAGAGGCATCAAAAAACGAAATTCGGCCCAGTCAATTATCCGAAGTAACAAAGGTTGGATCGAACTATGAATGCACCCATTCACCACAGTCCAAACAACGGTTGAAACAACTGGAAGTCTGCATGACATCATTATATGAAATGTGACTGGCTGAAGAATACTGGCAAGTAACAATAGACCCAGACCAGCTTTAAAAATTAAATAAAAAGACAGGGAGACGATGATGGACCTTCATGAAGAAATTTGCTTAGAAATTTCAGAAGAACAGGAAGCTAATCTGAAATATTTCATAGACCAATAAAATTAACAACATTGCTGGAAGACGAACAGGATTAAGCAAAGCCACTGGAATCTTTATATTGCATACAAACTATATCATCTGTACATTATAGCGAACAGACTCACCGAGATCATTATCTCACTTATATTGCTGCACAGAGTATAAGTACAACTAAACTGTGGTAAGTTGTCTTTGGTGACATGGTCGAATGATTTCGAAAAATTCAAACTTACTCAGTCTAGCAGTTTATCAGGAACCCATTAAACTATAGAGAATCAAAATGTGGGAAATTTCCAAACAGAGAGAGTTCTCTCAGTACAAAGTCCTTCATTTCACAATGTTGGTCTATATTGGTACAAATGGGACTATATATCGAAAACAGATAAAAGGAATCACATCCGAGGTTCGGGTTATCGAAATTGGTTTTTAGGTTTGTTTAGGATAGTGATTCAGTCAACTAACTCTGGTTAGTTTGATAACGAGACTATAATATGGATCTAAACCTCAAAATTGATTGATCATTATAGACACGTATACAATATGATGGTGGGACAATAGAAATTTTAATCAATAGAGGTTTATCATCTGTAGCCCATCAAATCTATCAAAAAACATTTCAATTCATTCATGTAATGATAACAGCAAGCAAGCGACAAAAATTACAACAATTTACCCCCCGAAAAAGATAAAAAATAATTTTCCATTTCCAATCGAATCGCATTAAAATCGAAGAAAAACTTATTTTGTTCGTTTTCCCTTGTACGCATTTGAACGGATACACACACACACACACACACATATATATATATAATACAACTCTTGCCTTTCGAACCGTTTTGTTGTTGTTATTATTGGTTTATTGAGGTACTACGAGTATATAGGACGAAAAAGTTTCTAATTTGGAAACAAAAAAAAACGGAAAATTTTTTTTTATTGGATTTTACATTTTTATTAGGGTCGCACAAAAAGCTCGGGAAGTTAAAATGGTTTGTTATCCGAGTGTACAAAAATAAATTTTGATTTTGTTGATTTATTGTAAACTTTTTTGGGTTTCGTTCGTTGCGGTTCTGTATATAAGAGAAATAAAAAAAAAGTTTCGTTTAATTGAAGAGCTTTTAGCATTTTTGCGTCAAGTACATCGCCTTTAAAACGACAATGAGCTTTTAAATATTTTCCAAGAATGTACAAATGTATATATGAGGAAATTCCGTTAATTGAAAAATTATATGTTGCTTTGAAGCCACCTACTCGTGACGTCTCACGTGTTTTGAATAACAAATCAAAAACGAAAATATTTTTCATTGAGTTGCTCATTGTGATGAGCTTCAAGCAAACCTACGCCCATTAGACATTATACAAAATTTTGCCCGATCTGGCCTGTTATTTTTAACTCAACATCACACACTTATTTACAAATGTATGGGTGCTGCATGCACCCCACAGCTTTACACGATCTGTTATAATTATTTCTATCCCTCTACATACAAAATCTTAGCTTTTTATATTCCCATATTTTTTTAAGCTTATCTTAATTATTGAGCTTTATGTAAACGAACGATTACTTCAATACCGTGATTACTGAAAGGTACAGCCGTATGAAACTGAGATAGTTTATTTGGTTATTCAGTTCCAAAAACCGTGATAGGGTTGCCACTATTGGCTCAATCATTCAATTAACTAACCATTCTCTTAACCTATCTCATTATTTTCGGTTCATTTTTGTACTTTTTGTGAAGTTACAAGCTGCTGTGCTTAAGCTTTTGTTGAAAACGTTGGTCCCAATCCACTTTAGAACCTCTACTGTATCAAATTATGATCCAAATCTAATCTTCTATTTCTACGGTAGTAATTTCTTGTACTGATGTTGCTTTAGATTTCATGTTTTGATACATATTTTTCGTCGTCACTCAGGCTCGGTTATCCCATGTGATGTGCCCTCTCCGACGTACATTTTATGTCAAATTTGTTTATTCTTCGATATTCTTTGTGATCTATAACAGAGTAGTTTATGGGAAGAGTATACTGGACAAGCACATAAGAAGTGATCAACAGTTTCCTTCTTACTCCTCCACACTTTTTATAGTTTGCGTTGTTTTCAATTGTCTTCCGAACGAAAATGCAACTTCATCCGGTGAGTATCCAGCAAGTTCTTCAAAATGTGTCTATCATAATTCAAAAAGAATCCAAGTATATTTTGGATAGACGACTAGAGATGAGGTTGTCCCATATATTCTGTTACATTCAAAGTCACAGTGGATATCTCTCCTAAGATATAATGACGTTACAACTGGAGCAGGCTTAACCCCACAAAAGTAGAAGCTACACCCAAACTAACCAAATTTATCAGTCAATACCTGGCCGTTGATATCTATGTGACTGTGGATATCAAAGTAAAGTCTAACATCATTCAGACTACCTAGTCGATTTAAGGTTACAATATTCTCAAAAGTTTCAAAAATACAGCATTTCACCTGAAAGACTGTAGCCTACCTATACCAATGCGGATAACCTCTAAGTTTAGCATTAATAACTCGACACCAGCCAGATTACAGCATAGTCAGTAGATCGTATCGTTATTGAAGAGGTGAAATGAGTAGTTGTAGTTCCATTTGTGCATTTTGGTAATAATTACACCACAATGTTCGAGGGCATATGGTCATAATTGTATCACAGAAAAATTGTATCACAGAAAAATTCACTATAATCCCTACATAGTCTTTGTTTGTATTACAAAACTGAAAAGCTTGGAATATTTTGAATAGTGGTAATGGTTGTGTTGTTCTAATCTTGTGACCAAAATTAGTGAGCTTAAATCATAAGTGTTTATTTATGGATATTATTTATGGAGCTGCCATATTGTAAAGATAAATTTTATCCGGTAAAATCAATCAGTTCTTTTAGTAATTAGTAAAAGCTCGATGTTTTCAACGACTGATCCAAATATATGAGCCACCTTATACCATAAACGGCCCACGACCTTGGTTGCACTTATATAATTTAGGAAGAGACCATACTACAGAATACAATGACCGAAGAGTGAAAACCAACTAACAATTCAATTTTGGGGTGCTCACACATTTATACAATCATTGTTTTACTTATCGAAATCAGGACGGGTATAAAATCCGATCCTTAAAATATCAACCCGATCGATAGAGTCTCCTATTAAATTAAGGTGATATCCTATTAAATTAAGGTGATATTCTTAAAAGTGGGATTCTTTAAACACATGAGCTTTTATAATTCGAATATGAATTATAAAAGCTCGGGTAGTAAAATTACTAATGCTTTATTAATTTTTCAGACCTGGTTAATCCTACAATTTTAATTGCTTAAATAAATTTGAGCATTTTCTTCAAAAAGTTTTTCAATTTTTAAAAAGAAATTTAAAAATTATTGGAAAGCTTTTATCGTAAATATTAGTATTCTTACAGATTTGTAAACTTTGAAACATTGAAAGCTTTTAATATATAGATATTTACGATCATTTTGTTTTGCTGAAATTATAGATATTTTTATATTTTGTATTAAAGAATGTTTAAAAAAAAAGTTGCTTATTTTAATACATGAGCTTTGAAGAAATAAATATGAATTATAAAAGTTCGGGTGATAAAATTCCTATGTAGGCTCTAGTACATTATTAATTTTTTTAGATGAGCTTTTTTACAGTTTTTATTTTGTTCAATAAATTATAGCTTTACCTAAAAAGCTTTTAAGTTTAAAACAGAAATGTTTAAGTTTTTTTGAGCATGATAAGATAAGTTTCAAAATTTATTTGACAGCTGTAATCGTAAATATTAGTATTTTATATAAACTCTGAAACACGGATTTATAAACTCTGAAACACGGAAAGCTTTCAATATATAGATCGCTATGAACATAAGGTGATTAAATTAAGGAGATATCAAGGGCCTTTAATAAGTATCATATGGACTAGTATATATTCGCGTTCTCCAGCAAAGTAAAGAGTTGAATTGCGGGAAAGTATGTGAGAAATGTCAGTTATTGGTTCAATCACCCAGTCGTTGAAGGCGTTGAGTCTTTAAGAGTTTCTTTGGCATTAGTGTTGTAATTCTAATTTGGATCAGGTGAGTGGGATCAAAGCTTAATTCAACATTCATGACTTTTAAAAGCTTTTGACTAGAATGTTGAGTTTTTAGTATATTTTCCAACCAAATTTAAACTTTTAAGAGCTTTTATTCCGTAAGAGCAAATATACGAAGAATTGAGTTAAACATGTTGATAAGACGTCGTGCTTGACTTGGGTGTATAAAAAGAAAAAAAACATCAGTTTTTATCTAAAACTAGACAACGCCAAGAAACGAATTATTAATGGCCGATATACCACCTTGATAGCGAGAGCACACACACCAAGTGGAATAAATATTTAATATAATATAAAATTGATTGAAATAAAATTACGTTGTGCTCGTTTATGCTTCTTACGAGTATGTGAATATAGATTAGAGCACATTAAGATTTACATATAGACATACATATATAGAAGAAAAACCAACCAGCTAGGCAACATATTTTGTTGTATGTGCATGTGTGTAGTAATAAATGTATATTTTGGTGTTTTATCACATATTCGCTTGAACACTATATCCACTTTTTTTTTGTCTAGCGCTAATCTCGTATCTATAATTCGTTAGAATTGGGTTTTATTTTTTATGAACACGCATCAATATTTGTGTTTTTGTGATATACTCGTGTACATAAATAAAACTAAAACATGAATCTCTGGTGGGTTCTTCTGTCGAAAAAATCATCGTTTATCATTTTAATTTTTTTTAAGTGGGTTGGTAGCTTATGTACGGATTTTGGTATACATAATAAAAGCTTTGTATAATTTTACATGGTGCGTGCAATTTAATTAGATTTTAAATGAGGGTTAGTGTCTTCGTGGATATGCTAGGATTAGTTTCAAAAACTATTTGAACTGTAATCCTTAATATTAGTATTCTAACGATTGTTCAGATTTATAAACTCTGAAAAAACTGAAAGCTTTCAGTATATAGATCGCTTTGATAATTTTGTTCTGCTTAACGCTAAAAACATAATATAGTTTCAATGAATTCCTAAAAGTTGATTCTTTAAACACATGAGCTTTTATGATTCGAATATGAATTAAAATAGCTCGGGTGATAAAGTTCCTATAGAGATCCTAATACTTTATTAATTTTTAAGATGTACTTTATCCTACAGTTTATATTTTGGTTGAATAGATTTGAGCTTAAACTTGAAAAAGATTTTTAATTTTCAAACAGAAATTAACATTTATTTGAAAATTTTAATCGTAAATATAAGTATTATAATTGATTTTAAACTCTGAAACATTGATAACTTTCAAGATTTGTGATCATTCTGTTTTACAACCATTGCTTATTTTAATAACATTGCTTATTTTATTACATGAGCTTTGAAGAATTGAATATGAATTATAAAAGTTCGGGTGATAAAATTTCTATATAGACTTTAGTACATTAATAATGTTTTAGATGAGCTTTATTACAGTATTTATTTTGTTAAATAAATAACAACTTTCCCTAAAAAAGCTTTAAATTTAACACAGAAATGTTTAAGTTTTTGTGGGCATAATAAAATTAGTTTAAACATTTATTTACAGCTATAATCGTAAATATTAGTATTTTAACAATTGTTCAGATTTATAAACTGTGAAACACTGAAAGCTTTCAATATATATGTAGATCGCTATGAACATTTTGTTCTGCTGAAAGTTTTGATAATTTTTATACGTGGTACTTGATAATTTTATAAAGCATAGTTTTTATTTAAATACATTTATACCTGATTCATAAAAGCTCGGGTGATAAAATTCCTGTATAGACTCTTATACTCTATTAATTTCTTCAAATGTGTTTTTTCCTACACTTTAAATTTTGGTTTGATAAATTTAAGCTTTCAGTTTAGAAAGTTTAGAAGCTTAGAACATTTTGAAATGTAGTATTAATGTTTTTCTATAATAAAGTTTATATTCATAAAAGCTAATGTATATAAAACATTAGCTTTTATGAATCGAGTATGAATTATAAAAGCTCTGGTGTTAAAGTTACTATACAAGCGCTTATACTTTATTGATTTTTTCTACAGTTTATCTTTTGGTTTAACAAAGTAAGCTTTTACATTAAATAGCTTATCAATTTTTAAACAGTAGTTTAACGATCGTTCAAATTTATAAACTCTGAAACACTGAAAGCTTTTGATATCCTGATCGCTATAAACATTTTGTTCGATTAAAAGCTTAAAACTTTTTTATTTGTTAAATTAATGAATTTCTAAAGTAAATTAGATTTTTTAAATACATGAGCTTTTATGAAACGAGTTTGAGTTATAAAAGCTCGGATGATTGCTATATATAACCTAATAATTTATTGATTTATTCAGATGGGCTTTATCCAACAATTTATACTTTGCTTTAACAAATTTAAGCTTTTAATTTTAAAAGCTTTCCAATTTTTAAACTGGAAACATGTTAATCAAATTTTTGAATAAGCAAACGTAAATTGATAATATGCAAGCTTAGAACGCCAACAGTTTTATTTTTAAGCTTTTAGAATAAACAAATGTTGTTGGGAGCGTTCTAGGGGTTTCTAGTACAGAAATACACAAGAATTTCAAGCCGATCAATACCGTTCTGTCCTTAGTTAATTTAGTTGTTTTGATGTAGTTGTAAGTTTGCTGGCTAGATCAGTGTGATGTGCCGTGCAGCAAGTACAGTGGAAAGAAAACGTTTACATAGCTACTGCCAAAATCTTTTTCTTTACTACGGAATCAAATAACTTTTTTGTAACTTGAACTTTGTATATTTCCCCTTAACGTGGGTTTACTATGTAGATCAATGCATTTAGTGAGTCTTATCAAATACACTTTACGTTAGATTACTCAGGGCTTGACCTGCATAAGCAGTTGACCATCAATAGATTCACCTACATATTTAAATTCTATGATCAACACTAACTATCTCAATTATATTACAATTTAATGACTTTGTGTCGGATGTAGGAACCATAAAATGTCCATGACATCACGTTTCAGATGGTATAGTTCAATAATTCTACTATATTGACTGTAGCCAAATGAAAGAGAGTAGTCGCTCCAACGTGATTTATTCACAGGATTTGCCCAACATTGCTTACGTTAAGAATGTATGACAAAGTTGGAATAGGGCTTCACTCTTGGACTTCAGGCAGGAAACGTCACTGCAATTGACTGGTTTAATTTCGGCTCTATATTAATTAAGCAATGTCTTATTTATTGTAAGGAAGCTGTATCAATACTTTTTCCATAAAGTTTGATTTAGGGCAATATGGATACGATTTAAGTAAGTGGCGTTTTCCTTGTATAGCCAAGTGGTCATAATCCTTGCCCTGAAGTGATACTAAACCAAAATTGACAAATATGACTTTATTGTCAGGTTTTCATTTTATAATATAATCCAATCCCACATAAAAAAATTCCTCTCGACATCAATATCGTTAATTGGCTAATTCATGACATAGATCCTTCCCCAAATAAAGGCTTTTATATAAAACTAGAAACAACAGATATTTACACCAGGTTATTTTCCTGCGTGTCCGAGATCCTAAGGCAGAACAGAAGGATATTTAAATTTTGTAACAAAACAGATTTTCGGAACAGGAACGTCATGAAAACCTTACGTATACTAAGCGCACGTTTGCACTGAATACCAGCTTTGGAAATGCATGCAACATGCGATACAAAACGAAAGCTTTTGTGTCTGTTACATCTCCTTATAGTAAGGCGTTTGGCCGATGCAGGCATAATAAAAAGCTTTCATATGACCGTTTCACTTATTTATACTCGAACCAATTGTCACATTCAATACATTCAATACACAGCAGTTTACTTTGGTGCATATAGTTCAAGTAAAAAAGCTTTTAAGGTGGGATCAATTGATATTATTGATTTAATAAAATTAATTCAAAATTAACTGTGGATAAATTAGAAGATCAATGTCAACATGAAATTAATTTGTTATTGTCGTTGTCTTATCTGACAATATTTTATGTGTTAAAAACGTAAACAATTCTGTAGAGCTTTCAGTTATATAATTATTTCTATAAAGCTTAAAGTTCTATAAAGCTTTCAGTTGTCCGAAATTCACTTCATTGATTGCAATATTTACAAAGATAAAGAACATCCAGATGAGTTGAATGATCAATAAGTGTTTATTATAACACATGGTCCACATTCGCAAGCTTTGGAAACCAAATGCACATTATCGTATGACTAAAACTTATATATTACCAGAAAATTGCAAAAGGCTTTGTTGTCGAATAGAATCTATCGAATGGTTGAGCTTGAAGAAGATACTAGTACAGCATATCCAGATTGCCGTTGTTTATAGTTCACCTTTTAAGAGAGCATAACTCTGTAGTCGCGCAACTTGAAATTTTATATTGACCAGCAATTAATCAAACGTCCCAGTTGGATATCTAGCTATATGTTATTAGTATAAGCCACTTGGAAAGGTAAGTTCAATTTAGAAAAAACTCTTATTAAAAAGTCTTGCTGGTGAGAATCCAATTAAACCGTTTAAACAACCAAAATCTATCACATTTATTTAAAACATACCAAATATCACCAAGACTACCACTTATCGTTGTTCCGAGCTTTTACACAAAGATAGTTGGTATTGTATGAATAATATCTGGTTTACTGCTAAAAACTGGGAAACAATAAATTATCGTTTACCTCAAACGATTTAGTCTTCAAAATGCCAATTGTTTTACTAGTAATCCGAGTAATGCATTAAAATGTGGTTGGAAGGACTAATCGGAGTTATCAAAGATCACGCCCCAGATACAATTAAACTATAATCGAAACGGGTTTGTAGAAAATTATGAATTAGAACCTAAATATAATTTTTGATCTGTCTGCTCATAGTACACACAGGTCTAAGAACATAAACATTTGAATAAAATTAATATCGTTACAGCATTACTTAAGCTTATCGGTTTGCCCATCGCATATAACCTTTTTTTTATAGTCCCTCGTTTATTATAATAACCTTTTACATAATCCTGCAGCAAGCTTTCGACCCAACAAGGGTAACCATATATATGCAATATATCCCAGATTAATAAATTTCCGTTGGATTACCCAAATTTTTCGGGATACACAGACAAATAAATCTTACCACTCTCCCCTCTTCCTGTTCAACACCACCCTCCACCCATCGTTCTACAACAAATGTTTTAATATTTCGTAAAATTTTAATTTCTCTTCCATTACATACATACAAATAACACAATTCAAGCTTAAAAATTATTTTGTGTTCCGGATCAATAAATAACCGCTATATATAATACTCTACAGTATATTAGAAAGCTTCCATTTAATCCTCCCCGCGCAATAAAAATATTTTTGTCTTAAATTTCTATCAGCGCCCACACAAAGACTCAACCCAAGTGGGTGATATTATAATTGAGCGATAAGTAGTCGTCACAAAGAGGTATGAGCTTTTGATTAAAACAGGCGCGTATATATACACTGTACGGTTATTAAAATTCAAATACCTCAGACAAAATTAAAAACGTATATCTATATAGACAAAGCTTTTATGAACTTTAACATTTTATCATTATTGAATATAAACATTATGTATTGTTGTGTGTCGTTTTACTTGTTGAGCTTTAAAATGGGCATGAGCATTGTTATATATACATCGGATGTCATATCCATGCCATTGTCAGTCGACTTTAACGTATTCGGGCGATATATAATGAAACTATTTTCGGTCATTATTATTTATGTATGTATATGTAGATTTGTGTTTGTATAGTTGGAAAGGTCAAACATACAACATATCGAATTGATTGATTGGAAAATGTATACCAAAAAGTTTACCTTTAAGCACAGTAAACATACATATATGGACAAGTATTTTGTTTCCAACTGAATACTGTATACAACGCAAAGCTACATCGCCTCCCAACTTTATACACATATACACATACATATTCATAAGACGTATGTAGGAAAATTTATTATTTATTTGTACATATTTACATTACTTGACAGCTATAAACTTTAGAAGGTATGACATTTTATTGGTTATGAAAGTAAATTATGCACATACATTTCTGTTGTTTATTTATAAATCACGAAATACATTAATTCTTATGTTTGTGGGAGTATGAAAAGCACAAAGAAAAGCTCTGTAAATATATGTAAGTATATTTTCGTTTATGTATAATTCAAATAAGATTTGTTGTTTTTGTTATTAATTTTTCATTTTTAATGTATAAATAATTACAGAGCTTGGGGATGAGATGCAAATCGATTGAGCAACTGTGTTGTGCCCAGATATGTGAGCTTCTCGAACGCTATACTTTTAATTTATTTATATAACAGTTAGTAGTCCTGTAGATAGGCAAACTAGAATTGTTTACTTCTAATTCACCTGTTTGCTGTTCGATTTGTTCCTCAAGTTTATATGTGACCATCTTCTTTAGATCTTATATGTTATAATCTCTTAAGAGGATATAGGGTGTCCACTGGAATCTACCATTTGACTGTATTGGTGCTTGTTGTTTTCAGTTTTGCCTTCATATTTTAACGAGCTCTTTAGTTAGGACTAGCACCGTTCTTTTTTCAGAGAAGTTATTTATTAAGCACCAATCACCTCAATTTTTATGATTGAGTTTATGACGAGAGAGTATATGATGCATCATACCTCTATTTTAACCTGATATAGTACAAACCTGTAGTACGATATCAGGTTAAAACTACGGATGTGAAGTTTCCGACAAAAATTCGACAAATCGACAAAAATATATGTATACAAAATTTGTCGAAATAACAAAAATATTAAAATGTATTGGTGAAACAGTAGGTAAAAGCAATGTTAAAAAATTTTGATATCAATATTGAAACTAATTTTTCTTTAGCTTCAAAATTGTTTCAAAATTTATAGAGAAGACCACTTAAACAAATAAATACATATATAGTTTAAGACATAATCTATCAAGCTTTTATAGTTCGACAAAAAGGTCGGATCCCTCTGATCCGTGCCAATGCCGAATTAATTGTTAAATTATGTTCGGTTAAGAATAAAATGATCTAAATTTTTATTTGGCAAAAATTAACCACAGTGGCGACTTCGCAATTACATTGGCGACTTCACATTTAATTACAACGCATATGATTGTTCCCTCCGACTCGATATGGCTTATTTTAAATTGTATAATTATGCGAGTTTATGACCCACACTTACTGGTAATTTCAGGTTTATATGTACAATTACGTATGTACAGTCCACAATCATAATCATGAATGTTTTTTAGTAGTTTATACGGTCTTTTAAGACTATAGGAGTACACGATAGTACCTGCACTGTAGCGCGTGTGCAACCCAGGACATCTAAGAGCACCACATACCTGTTCTTCAATTATTATTAATAGACGGAATTTATCTATTAAAGAAGCAAGTGTCTTATTCAGACAATCCACCAGCTATGACTCCACTTACAGACAAGATTTAAGTATTAAACCCACATCCCGTTAGAAATATGAATAACAAAGTAAAAAAAGTCTGTAAAGTTTCAACACTCTAACCCTGCCGGTATCTTGTTCAGAAATTTGATTTTCGTTCATTATTGGAATTAACCAGACAAGTCACTCCACTAACATAGAACGGCCATGCACCACCACTCATAGATTCGAGAAAGAATTATTAATCTGCCTTACTCATTTACAAATATGGTCGAACCTGGTTAGTTTTCCCATATTGTGTCAAATTAAGCAGCGGGCTCCACTCCTGGTGGTGCTTTTCCGTGAACCACTTTAAGTTTCAACTTCGCAACCATACTTCCCCAGAGCCCAAAAACTTTGGATCCCAGTAAGCGATTAAAAATGCCATATATGTAAGTCCATCCAATTGCTAGATTATCTGAAATGTGCAACGGGCCTTATGGTTAGAACTATTAAATGCTTTTGCATATGTTAGTCTTACGACGGTTCAAGAATTTCACCTCTCGCGCCGTTATATACTAATTCCCTCAATTGCTTTTATTAATCATTACGTCTTAAAATAAAAATAAATTGAAAGTAGAAGATTCGTCTAATTCCATTATTCCGTGCAGAGAATATTTAGGCACAAATGGCCTGCTTTAAGCACTCTAATTTGTTCAAAGTTATTGTTCCAGTTCTAGACCAACACTCGGTGAAGAGCATGATTTTAAATTTGTAACGTTTAAACCACTACCAAAGATAATACATATAAAGAGGAATATCTTATATGAACCGCGGTTGTATATAAACTAAAGTTTTTAAATATTTCTGAGTTATTTGGTGATGGCAAACGAAATAGAATAAACATATATTTTTTATTTCGTTTTCTCTTTCGAACGACAATAAAAAAACGAAATAGAATAAACATATATTTTTTATTTCGTTTTCTCTTTCGAACGACAATAAAAAAACGAAATAGAATAAACATATATTTTTTATTTCGTTTTCTCTTTCGAACGACAGCAAAAAAATAAAATTGAATATTTCAAAACTTCGCATACTATTTCATATTATAATTCGATTGTAAAATGGAATAGTTAATATTTTCATATAATAATCTATTCTATTGTAGAATCGAATTATAATATGAAATAGTAGGCGAAGTTTTGAAATATTCAATTATTTTTTTTGTTGTCGTTCGAAAGAGAAAACGAAATAAAATATGTATGTTTATCCTATTTCGTTTCCCATCACCAAATAACTCAGAAATTTTTAAAAATTTTAGTTTATATACAACCAAGGTTCATATAAGATATTTCTCTTTATATTTATTCTCTTTGCCACTGCAATAATACGTCATTGCACCAAGATAATTTACGAATCCAGTTATGGATTACCACCTCTGCTTGACACAACTACGAACGATTTAACCGCAAAACCTGTAATTTAGTATACTATCTAAAATACCGTGGCTGCTGGAGCTCTCTAATTGATCCTTGTTAAAAGAATTACAATGTACTCATTCAGATTAATGGGCCCGAGGTTAAATAAATATACCCTATAAGTTTATCGTTTTTGTTTATGACAGCTTTCGCATATAGCTTGGGACCGACTTACTTGTGATCAATAATAGTTCAAACGAAACCCTTCTCCACATCAGTCCTCCAAGATCTCATTCGATTATTTGCTACTACCACCAAGATCTGTACCAATGACAGCTCCATGCAGTCTTTTCATGGTATCTGATTGAGTACTTAATTTTGGCGCCATAACATAACATTTGATTCATACCACAGCGCCAGTTCTGCTCACCAAAACTGGCCCACTAGGCAGAATATATCACTAAAGCACCTTTAATGATTTTAATCAAGAAAGTCGAGGATTTAAGCCATTTAAAGTTTGAGAATAGGTTGAGGCCGTTTCGGCTTCTCCTGAAGTAAAGGTATTCTACGACTATCCAGAACCTCTCAAGATAATAGGAATCGCATGGGATGCTAACCAGAATGAGTTCATCTTTCAAGTACATTTACAACAAAAAGATGTACATACAAAACGAAGCTTCCGGTCAGAAGCGAGTTAAATCTTTGATCCGTTGGGAGTTTTATCGCCAATAACAATCCGGATTAAAATATTATTCCAAAGCTAATGGTTACAAAAGATAGAGTGGGATGAAGAACTACCATCAGAAATTCGATCATCGTGGATCAACCTGCGGAAAGACATAGTCAAAATTCCTAAAATTAGGATTCCCCGATGCATCACCTCATCAAACAACATCACCATTCATGGATTCTGTGATGCCAGCAAGTGGGCTTATGCGGCAGCAGTATATGCAAGAACAAATTTCAACGATCGAATAACCAATAATCTGATTTGCACCAAAATTAAAGTGTCACCGCTGAAACAAGTCAGTATACCAAGACTTGAGCTAATGAGCGCCGTATTACTCAGCCGCTTGGTGAAAGATATAACGTAAATTTTATCCATTCAAATACATTTGGTAACACTATGGACTGATTCCAAGATAGTACTCGATTGGCTGTCAAGTTAACCACGGCGATGGACAACATTCGTTGCAAACCGAACCACTGAAATTATAAATGTTTATAAACAGGCTCAATGGCGTCACGTTCCATCCAGATATAGTCCAGCAGATTGCGCAACCCGAGGTAAATCAGCAGCAGAAATGTTAGATAACAAGTTGTGGTGGAATGGACGATCATGGTTATCAGCAGAAGAACAGCACTGGCCCGATCAATCTCGTATTCCTGACACGAACGAAGAGCTCCAGGTTGAGACATTTACCACAATTGAGTTAAAATCAAACACTAATGAGTACATCGATGTCATAATGCATCTCATTTAGAAATATTCAAGCTATTTTAAACTTCAAAGGGTCTAAGCTTATATTTTCAGAGTCTTCAATAATTTCAAAGCTATGAAATATCAACAAGAGAAGCAATCAGGATTACCTACACCAGTCGAACTATAAGCAGCAAATTCTAAAATAGTCAGGTATTGGCAAATCATTAATTTTCCTGAAGAATCCAGATGTCTGCAGAATCACAAGGTAATTCCAGTCAAAAGTAGTTTAAATCAGCTAAACCCGTTTCTAGACACAGAAGGAGTTATGAGAGTTGGGGGGAGATTGGAAAAATCAACACTGCCATACAGCATCAAACATCCAATCATCATATCATCAAAGTCCCCGATTGCAATGTCAATTGCACATGATGTACATTATCAGAAACAACACCCTGGTTCCCAATTACTATTAGCTTTAGTTCGCCAAAACTTTTGGGTGATTAGAGGAAAGGACGTAGCAAAGAAGATATTCCAGAGATGTATTAAGTGCCTCAGACAAAGACCAAAACTAATGAGTCAAATAATGGGACAACTACCTGAAGACAGAGTGCAACACACAGTTGCATTTGGCTCAGTTGGTGTTGATTTCTGTGGACCATTCAAGATCTATGCCCTGCGACGAAGAGGTTCTATTCCCAACAAGGCATATTTGTGCGTATTTGTGTGTTTTAGTACTCACGCCATACATATCGAAATATGTATGAATCTAACCATCGAATCATTCTTAGGTGCATTGAGACGATTCATAAGTAGAAGAGGGTTATGTAACACTTTATGCTGTGACAACGCCACGAATTTCGTCGGCGCAAAAAATCGTCTCCAAGAAGTCTATGAATTTTTAAATAATAATAATGAATCTATCATTTCTAGTCTTTCAAGAGACAAAATAAATTGGAAATTCACTCCACCGCAGCAGCACCAAATCAAGGAGGATTGTGGGAGAGTGCAGTCAAATCAACCAAAATCCATATCACGCGAACTGTTGGTGGCGCGATACTTTGATATGTTTCCCTCCAAGAAACTTGATGGTTTTAAAATGATCAAGTTGGATTTTTTATTCAGGTTCACATAACATCGGATGTCATTTGAATGTGTAGCTTGCACATGCGTGTGTATATAAAATACGCTAAGCTTTTGTGACGGTCACAACAAAATACTTAATCATCGAAAACATTTAAATTTAATTATCAACCAATTTAAATTCACAACAACATCATTGAATCAACACGCTTTACATTGATGACATGACATTTTAGGTATGACGAGTCAAAAAACCCTTCTGACACAACCTACTTCGAAATTTTTCAATGTCGTCATAAGATGGGCTAGCGAAACAATATTACACTAAACTTGAAGAGACTTCGACTTCAACGAGTGGGCGTTTCTGGGTCGAATACCAAAACGACTGTTAAGTAGTCATAATATTGTGTGTTGTGTCAAAGTTGATATAAGGCGACATATCGCGTAATTTTGCTGACATGAACAGTACCTGTCAAGGTATTCCTGTAATTCAATCAAGTAGTAATATTATATATTGGTGGTTAGATTAAGTAGCTCTATTTATATTGTTCTACTCTCTCTAGAACAGTATATAATCACCTTCTAACTCAACGAGTTCAAAACCAACTACCTGCGTGTTTCAAACAAAGGCGAAATAGGTTTCGATTGTCGTAACTATATATTATAACACTGGCAGGACCATGTCCTGATCCAGAGTGATTCCTTTAAGAAAGCGCCACGTTTAGATCAAAAAAAGGTGGTTTTGACGTCGAAAGTACAATGGCGCACATAGAACGATCTGTCATCATCTTGTAGGTTAAAAACATTATATGACGAGCTGGCTGGTGTTCGAAAGCAAAAAAGCCAGGCTAGTAAAAGTATTAGGGAATAGTACAGCGAAAACTTGGATAAATTCACATTTAGAGTACTTGAGGTATATAAATCAATTTTATCTCCAATTCATCGAACCATTTAGTTTTTTGTTCTGACTTTTCTCTAAGAAATAAAACTGTAAATCTCTACTCTTCAAAATATCTTTCAAAAGCTTTAATAAAACTAAAACTAAAATTTATTGATAAAAGCTCTGGGCTTTGTTTTAATTTTAATTCGATAACGATCAACAGATTGATCTGAAGAAATGACAGTATCTTATCCTCACTGTTAAATCGGTGAATTTTTCTAAGTTTATCAACTCTTCTCGACACGTCAGAGTTCCAGCATTTAGTGGAACGGAAAAAGCACCAATTCATCGATTTGATTCCTATAAAGGCACTGCGCCTGATTATAGTCTATGTTTAATTTAGGTCGTATAAAAAGTCTCCACGGATTATGCTATTAAATGGTTTTGATCTCTACATATATCGGGCAACACTCACCCGATGGTCTCAAAATGTGCATGTGCTTTATGAGTGACATTTCAACTTCCATTATTGATGACGATTGTTTTATGGTTCCATGCACTGATTTTTTACTACAAAAAAGCTAAAAACGCTTGAAAAAATGCCATAATTCACAAATATAAATGTGTGAAATGTACTGTGAGATTGCTATGATTGAACTGACGACCCAGAAAGGGTGCTCTCAACTCTGTTCCGGGAGTTTAAATGTCAAAAATGTACATCGCTGCAGTCACTGAAAATTTCGATGAAATTGGTAGAGCAACCAGCACGCAAGTCGTCAAAAAATGTCGGAGGCATTAGAAATCAACCACATGACAGTTTGGAATCATTTGAATCATGAGTGAAATGCTGCTGAAACACAACGAAATCGAATAATTTTTGAAGCGCATCATTACAGATGCTGTATAAGATAGCAGAAAAAATCCAGCAGAAAAAATATTTTTTTCTACTCACCACCAGATGCACTACAGTCGCTAAAAAGATTTTTTCTGCTGTCATTTTTGAAACCAGCAGAATTTGTCCGTGATTATTGACAAAATATTAATAAATATACATATATTTAAGGTTCATATAAAATGTGTAAATTTTTTTCATACGAATTAAATATATAATGTGTTAACTATATATATATGTTACGGTTAAAGCCCGAAATCGGCGAATGTCCGAATTTACCGGTAAATGTCCGAATTTACCAAAATGTGAACCGAAGTGTACCGAAATCCATTAATAGATTCTATATAATCAGTTCCTACGTGCGACACGCAGTGCGACATGTTTGCTTATCCCGACTCCTATGTCCCTCGAAGTTGAAATCTAAAGCTCCTCGGAAAGTTACCGAAGCCGTTAGCCTTTACAATGCTAGGAAATCATTCTAGGGTCTAATACGAAATCATTTATTAATACAAAAAATGAAAGAGTAAATGTGAATATAGTCTAAATTTGCAGGTAAACGTAGATTGAACATACATTTACCAAAGGGATAGGAAAATTCGGACATTTACCGGTAAATTCGGACATTCGCCGCATTTATGTTACGGTATATATACAAATGTTATTATATGTAGTTGTTTTGACTGTGAGCTACAGATGAACCCTCGTGTAACCAATATGCCATTATGATTTTCCTGATAGCTTAGGTCATAATAAATCCGAATATGAAGGTTGAGGATAATCGTCCAGAATTTTTTGAAGTTTTGGCCCATACATAAAAATCAGTTTTTTCACTGTGAGCTATGAAAGGATCCCGAGTAACCAATATGCCATTGTGATTTTCTGATAGTTCAAGTCATAATACATCCGAATATGAAGTATGAAGATAATCGTCTGGGTCAGAGGACCTCCAGAATTTTTTGAAGTTTTGGCCCATACATAAAAATCAGTTTTTTCACTGTGAGCTATGGAAGGATCCCCGAGTAACCAATATGCCATATTCAAACTTCATATTCCAATGTGTTATGACCTTAGCTATCACAAAATCATAATGGCATATTGGTTACTCGGGGGTCCTTCCATAGCTCACAGTAAAACAACATATAATAATAGTATATAAATATTCACGGACAAATTCTGCTGGTTTCAAAAATGACAGCAGAAAAAATCTCTTAAGTGATGTTAGTGCCTCTGGTGGTGAGTAGAAAAAATATTTTTTCTGCTGGATTTTTTTCTGCTATCTTATACAGCATTCATTACAGGCGATGCAAAATTGATGAAATACGAGAATATCCAACGTAGGCGCTCATGGTCAAAAGCTGGTGACTCTGCACAAACGATTTCAAAACCTGGATGTCATCAACCCAAGGTCATAACAAGGTGATATTGGGTGAGGAGGCCATCCATTCGGTCTTGTACTAGAATGAACGACCAGAATTGGCGAGTTGTGTTCCATTATGACAATACCGGGCCACACACAATTTTGATCTCGAAAAAAATTGACGACCTTGCATATCGTGACTACCATTTGTTTCAATCAATGATGGTAAAAAATTGGCATACTGCAGCGCCGCTTATATAATTCCTACACCAATGGAATTATGAACCACTCAAATGCCTTATTATAATGCAAAAGTAGATTACAACGTACCATTTAGCTGCAGGAAGTAGCATGACACCTCTTAACCCCTTCGATATTTATCAAGTATATATTTTTAGAATCCACAAAATTCCCAGACATTTTCAATTTTCGTGAGCTTTATATAATTATACAAATATGTACATATTATGTGAATCGGAAATTTGATTATAAATGTTCAAATAAATATTTTCGTAGAATTTTAATAAAAGTCTCGAACTTATCGTTTCCCACGAATATTTAAGCCACACATTGTGTATTGTGCTAAAAATCGATCTTAATTACCATCAAACCACTTCGACGTCTATATACAGGTATTTGCATACATATACAAACGAAACACGAATTATTCAGTCCATTAGTAAAATTTCAATGTTAAAGAACAATAAATTTTCTAATTTTCATTATTTGCTTCCACCCCATTTTGTTCTTTGAGCCATTCCGCCCGTGTCGCCTCTCCGATTCGTGCACTCCATATATATCATACATATATAACGCTAAAAGCTCATGTTGTTTTATATACTTTTCCGAGTTCTGTTGTTTTGTTTTCGATTACACTTTTTTTTTATCAATGAATAAAAAATACACAAAACCCGAAATATAACATTGAAAATGGAAGAAAAACCAAACAAAAAATAAAATAAAATGGAAAAATCATTTTCATGTTTCATGAGTATTATATTGTACATTTGTATGTATGTATATGTTTCAACCTATTTGTTACCTTCGTTCGTACATACATATTTGAGCAATATGTAGCTTTCTAGGTAATAAACTGTACAAATATTGTAACTGTTCATTTATTGTGTACAGCTGAGTGTACAATCACTATATTCGTATCTACATGACATCGAAAGCTTTTGTTTGACTCGTAATGTATACGCGCCATTTGTATACGTTTCAATCAATTCAAATTGGAATGTAATCAATATAATAATCAACTATTGCAATAAATAATCCTTTCATTATGATGAACTCGGTCAATTATATGCCAAAAGCTTCATTATTTAAACGTACGTCATATATCCACATTCGGCGAAACAACAGTATTTTCCCATACAACAATCAAGCTTTTCCGTTTGTTTTGTTTTATTTTTTGTAAATAATCGATCGACCAAACAATAATAACAAATCGAATAATAATTAATAATAAAATATAAATGTTTGAAATTATATTGTCATAAATAAATTAAGCGGACATAACATCTATACACATAAAGGGTTTTCCAATAAGAGGTTTCATTTTGATAATTTCATCTGCGAATGTATGTCCTCGATAACTTTACGAATTCCAACTTTAAGGACTTTAATCGACTGTGGAGCTTTGACATAGAACTTATTTTTCACGTGGCCCCAAAAGAAAAAGTCTAAAAATAAATCGTCCACATCAATATCGGTCACAAAAAATCATTAATCATAGCTAGATAGCGCAATCCATTCTCCTTAAACAGTTGGACCAGTCTGATTTTTATAGAAAGTAAGGTCCAATCACACCACCCTTTCAACAATCATTCTTGGATTGTCTGAACCTTAAATGCTACAATTCTGCTTATTTACGTAGCCTCCGCGAGGTGAAAATGAAGTGGCACAGTGGTTAAATCTGCAGCTGTTGGAGCGGGAGGTATCGGGTTCGAATCCCGATAGGAGCAGGATGCAAAAGGGATTTTCACCATAAGATTACGATCTGTGGTGTGAATAAACACAACTATGACCCCTGTTGGAGTGCAAAGCTCATGGGCCGACCCACCTTCCATGTCAGTATTATAGGCTGGTGGTTGTGCAGTGTGCAATGTGCAGATGGTTAGGTAAATCGGACCTATTGTCGTACGTCCTCGAATTGGCTATAATGGTGTAAAAGTAAGGAACATGTTTACTTGACAGTGTTTTATAACATCTACTATGTCATTTATATATAAGATGAATAGTAATGGTCCAAGTGCTGAACCCTGAGGAACTCCAAGATTATTTTGTAACTTCGATGATACAAAATTGTCGACTTTTGTATATTGTTGTCTTCCTTGCAGATAGCTTTTAAACCATTCAACTTCTCTTCCTTGAATTTCATACTTGTTTAATTTCTTGAGTAAAATTTCCCTGTCTATAGTTTCAAACGCTCGTTTGAAATCTAAAAAAACTGCAATCACTGATTTATTTTTGTCCATTTGCATTTTCCAATCCAACATTAGGTTTAATGCTGTTTCGCAGGAATGAAATTCTATAAATCCAGATTGTTGGTCCACTAGTATGTTATTTATAGCAATATGATTAACTAGTTGGGATGTAATTAACCGCTCCAGCACACTTTCGTATATTGGGAGCATATTGATAGGTCGTAAATCTTCTGATGTGGTCGGTTTTACGGTTTTTGGAATAGGAATTACTGTTAATATTTTCCAAGAGGTGGGCAATATTGCATCATATAGACTTTGATTAACTATATCAGTATAAATTCCAGCAAACTTTGGATTTTTCATCGCATCTAGCATGACTTTTCGGTTAACACCTTCGATTCCATATTGAGACTTTGTTTTATTTAATATGTTTATTATATCATGTTGGGTGATTTGATGGAAACGAAATTGTCCAAAATCCTTATTAGTCTCTAAAAAATTCCAATCCAATATTTCCGGAATATTTTTGTGAATATCTGTCACGCTAGACACAAATTCATGGTTTAGTGCTTCTGCTAGTTCTTGCTTGTCGGTAATTGTTTTATTATCAAATTCAATATTCCACAGCTCTTTCGGATTGTACTGGTGTTCCATAAATTTGTTCTTAAAGTACTCAGATTGCTCCTTTCTTAATGATTGCTTATATAAATTTATCACTTTTCTATATTTTTCCCAATTGCCATCTGAATTTATGATTTTCATAATATTATAACTACGCACCTTCTCTTCCTTCAGTAATTTTAAGTTTTCTCAGAACCAAGGGATTGTATTTCTACTTTCACTATTTTTTGTTTGAGCTAATTTATTAACGACATTTTTTAACACCAACATTAATTCATCTGCATTTTCATTTATATCACATTTCGTTCGAACTTGCCGCAATTGTTGATTTAGAATACAGTTCAGATTATTCTCAGAGTACTTTTCGTTCCTCTAATATCTTCATCTTCCCATTGCGTATGTCCGCACTCAAAATACCATGATCGCTTATTTGTTGCTCTTTAATAACTTCACACCGAATTTTTGTTGAATTGGTCAATAATAAGTATATTAAGGTATTGCTGGTTTGCGTAACTCTAGTGTATTCTTGAACTACTTGCGTCAATCTATAATCTTTAATTAGCTGATTTAATTTTAAACTATAAAAGTCGTTGCTGTTGAAATCAATGTAAAAATCTCCAAATATAAAATTTAATTAATTATAATTGATAATTAGTTCGAGCTATTCTTCTAAATTACTTAAAAATACTGCGTTTGTTGTTTGGAATGATCTATATACTACACCAAATATTCCAGCTGTATGGTAACCTTTTATGACCTGAATCGCTAAAATCCAAGTGTGGTCCCTTTCATAATTAGAAATAATTTTGAAACTTATGTTTTCAGGTATATATATGATAAAAACTCCAGTATGCCGACTATCCGAGTCACATCTTACACATTTATAATTTTCAATATAAAATTCTGCGTCATACATATCGACAGTTGTTCGTGTTCCACTGAGAAGTAAGCAAATCTTTTTTTATGAATTGCTATTGGTAGCTGATTTTACTTTTTAACGTTTTAATTTTTCGTTGATATACCGTACAAGAACTATCCCAAGTCGAGTGATCAGTTGCAATATTCATATTCAGTTTGCTATTTACAGCAATACAATTGGTGCACTTTACCTCCTGACTATTACAATCCTTTTCTTTATGATTCTCGCTACACCTTGGACAACAAAGTTTACTTGTACATTTACTACTGTGATGACCGGATCCATTACAATTATAACACCGTGATATCCCAATTGACTCCACTACATGGCATCTGTCAAAATGAATATTTAACTTTTCAGCTTCTATAATTTTTCTGAAATTTTCCGCGTTAACTTCAATAATTGTGTCTACCTTATGAGAGTTGCTTCTAACATAAGTAGTTACAACCTTAATTTCACTGTTTGCCAGAATAGGATTTTGTTGTTTTAGCGCCGACACTATTTCCACATTTTCTAATTTTTCTGACATACCAAGAATTTTAACTCTTGGGTTACGCTCCATTGGAAGTTTCACATCATATTCAGCACCCATCTTCTCTGTAATAATCGTTTTAAGCTTCTCCTTGGCATCATTCGTATCGCACTGTAGGATACTTCCTCCATTAGAAATGTTTCTGCAGCCCATTACTGGTATGCTTTGAGGATCGATTTTCATTCCTAATTCATCTCTTGTTATCTTGGGGTTGCTTCGGTTGTAGTAAAACCAACTTAGTTGGATTAGTTTTAACTACTGCTGCAAATGTTGTAGGTTGCTCCACAGGCTTCTGGATCTCTACTACTTAAATTTTTATTTCCCTAATTGTTGATTTAGTTTTAAATGGTTAACAGTCAAGTGTTGTTTCAACTCACATATGAATTCATTAATTTTATTGAACTCTTCATACACTGTATCTTCTTCTACACCTTGGCAGTCTAAGCATACAAATCTCACATAAGGGCATTCTTTAAACAGTTTGCCGAACTTTTCAAAATTCCAATCAACGCAGGTATAAGTAAATAGTACACGTAAATATATTGTTACACTTTTGTACTTGTGTCAAAAGTTTTAATTTTTGTAATTACTTGTATTTTTGATCATATTTTTACAGATCTATTACATAACTCACTTCCTCTTAAATTTAGAACTTCACACTATACTTTTTTCAATTAAAACGGTCATGTACTATTTTATTTAATTATATTTTAATTCACCGGACACAATATTTCATTCCAATCTATAATCAGGGCTCTCAAACTCTCTATTATGTAAAGTAAGTCAGAACTTCTCCCTAAGAGCGAATTCATCTTTAGTCATGCCTATAAGGTATATGGCATATGGAATTTGCTGCGGGAGTTCAGTTATACTGGTATCCACTCTATAACCTTTTTATTGATGAAATTTATATGAACAGATTTTGCTTCATTCAGTTTCATTCGCCACCTTTTCGTCCAAGTGTTGGCCATATTAGTCGCCCTTTACAATTTGCGTTGGTTCATCTTCTATGTTATCAGCTACTGCACAGATGGCCGTATCCTCTGCAAACGTTGCTATAGTTGTCTCTTCTATCGTTGAACTGATCAGAGGTAAATAGTCCATATAAAGTTGGTCCCGGAATGCTACCTTGTGGTACTCCTGCTTATAATTTCTTTACTTCCGAGTATTCACCATCTTTAGTTTAAAAAGTGCCAGTTAACTATGTAAGATTTTAGTTATTCATATATAATTGCTTTGGTCCATGTCGTTTTGATTTGCATTCCAAGCCTGTTTTACATCCAAAAAAATACTAGAACTAATTTTTTTTGTTTTACTGTGTAATCTTTTTGGGGCTCAAGGCACTCCCAGCTCTTTCGCGATTCGCTTATTTACGTCCTTACCTTACACTTTGCAGCCAAATCGAGGACGTACGGCTTTAGGTTCGATTTACCTAACCATCTGCACATTGCATAGCTTCATGCCAGCCTATAGTACGACCTATCGTAATACGAGTCGGCCCATGGATATTGCACTCCAACATGGGGTCATAGTTGTGTTCATTCACACCACCGAATCGTAATCAAGTTGTGAGAAATCCCTTTTGCATCCTGCCCTTATTGGGATTCGAACCCGGTACCTCCCGCTCCAACTGCCGCGCCAGCCTTAACCACTGCGTCACCTGGGCGGTTAGAACCAACTTTTTAGGTACATTTTTAATTATGGTTGTAATCCGATGTACTTGCTCGATTGTTGAATGGTTTTCTCTAAAGCCAAATTGATGAGATGGAATAAGATTTCTTTTTTCAGTTATTGGTTTGAGTCGCTTAAGCAGTAGTTTCTCGAATAATTTGAAATTAATGGAAGTAAGGAAATCGGTCTTTACAAGATTTGATTTCCTCTTTTAATTCTTGCACTGTGACAGGAGCTATATTATACTTGTCCACTTTATGAACTGGAACGTGTTTTCAAGGTGAGTTGCAAATAATGTTATTTTCTGCTTTGCGATTATAGCCCAAGTTCTATAATCGTTTCCAACTAGAGTCATTTGAAGTTTAGGTCGTTATAACATTTTTGCTTCTTTCCAAAGGAAGTACTCGGTATTTCCCCACAGACAGGCTACTTAGGTATTTATTAATGGATTCATATTTGATTAGCAGCTTTAGTTTGTTGGACAAAAAGTTCTTTTGTTTCCTTTGCCAAACTTTTCTTGCTTTTTGTTTTGCTGCTACCAATTCCCTAACTCCAGGGGATTAATAACATTCTGGCATGTTTTTCTTGAATTTGATGGTCTAATAATCAACGCTTGTTGTATGACGCTGTTCTGTTGTTATTGTTCTTGTTCTAGCTGCATCGGATTTGTAATTGGCATTTGGAGATTAATATTATCCTCAATTACCTTCTGGAGTTTACTCCAGCAGGTTTTGTTATTGGTTTCCCATGGTGGACTAGTTTGATAAAGAAGTCTATAAGATCGAGTAATTTGTTTCTATCATTAGGTCAATGCGTTGGTTCATCTAAAGAGTGAAAGCTGCAGTGTGGTCCTGGTAAATTCTTTTGTTAACTGCACTTTAAAAGTCTTTATGACGTATACGGCGTATTGTCGTTTGTGGAATGTCTAATTTCAAAGTTCGACGAAGAAACCTGGATTTTCTTCAACACTACGGGCTACAGCAACAATATTCTCAATTGTTCTTGAGCGACGTACACGTTTTCGATTCCTCACATCACTAACATGTCAAACAGCTCAAGTATTTTCACCAATTTCACTATTGCCGGCTGAGAAGACGTTTTACGACGGTAAAAAGTGATTTAGTTTGGCGAACTGTGACGAAATTATCACCAATTTAGTCGTGAATTTCAACAATTTCATTGCGTTGTTGAAGCATGTATCGTACTATTTTAAGTAATGACCTAGTTGTTACTTGTCAAATGTCAAAATATGACAGCTGCACAAATAGCAGGCTTTTCAAAATGAAACCTCTTATTGAAAAACCCTTTACAATATATACAATATACACAGTATATATATAAACCACTGTGTTTAACCCTAGTTCTACACAATACAAACATAAAAGTTTAATTTAAGGTGGGTATAGTGACTCTATTTAATGTTTTTGCGATCGCCGGCCTGATAACCGCCACCACTACAAATATTTATGGATTTTCGTTTTATTTTTACCAAAATAATAATATAAACTTAATTACTGCTAACGTTGTTGATTAAAATGATTAGTTTATGCTGTTTTCGACATTAACGATAAGCTATTTTGGCATGCTAAATGGATGGGCTTTCAAAATGCCGAAGGAAACACAATTATCGGCGGATTTCAAATCTAACAATTTTCAAATTATATTTGACGTGTTAATCGGACGGCAATTAAATTATTTTTTAATGTACACGTTTGATGGTAAAGCTTAATACAAGAAGAGTTGAGCTTTTTCACTTTTGGAGCTTTTTCAAGACAAAACGTGAAATCAACGGTTTTCCTGCATATATGACATTCAAAGAAGGGAAATCATCGGACGCGCAAGTCATATCCAACATGTTTGCTGAGTTTTTTCAATCTGTATTTAGACCAGAAGACGTTAATAAATACGAAAATCCCCACCATGCTAGTGTAGGGAACCTATCCATTGAAATACCACATATTACAATAGAAGATATAAACAAGGCTCTAAAACATTCGGCGATGGTTGCGGTCCTGACCAAATACCAGCTTCTTTTTTGAAAGAATACACCAGTTTGGAACTACCTCTTTACATGCTGTTCAATCAGTCGCTGAGATTGGGAGAGTTTCCTAAAAAATGGAAAATAACCAGGATAACCCCGTTATTTAAAACTGGGGATAGAAGTGATGTATCATGTTATAGAGGTATAACGTCGATTTCATCTATACCCAAATTATTTGAACTAGTAATATGTAATTCCTTCAAAGAAGTGGTGCCTCGACATGTTTCACCGTACCAACATGGGTTCATGCCTAAGAGATCAACATCTACAAACCTTATTGAATTTACCAGCAGCACAATCAAAGTTATTGAAAGCCACAAGCAAGTTGACGTGGTATACACAGACTTTGCCAAGGCGTTTGACTCCATTAGCCATTGTAAAGCACTAGAACGTTTATACTCATTTGGATTCTCAAACAACTATGTGGCTTGGTTTAAATCTTACTTAAGCAACCGCATCCAATACATCGACATTGGTAACAGCAGGTCTAAGCCAATTCAAGCTACATCGGGTTTTCCACAAGGTTCTCATCTTGGCCCTTGGATTTTTACCATTTTCATCGACGCAATAACTGAAGTCATTCTACACTCTAAAATTTTAATGTTTGCTGATGACCTCAAAATATATAGAACTGTCGAGAACTTAAGCGAAGCCGAGAAACTTCAAGAGGACATTGACAATTTAGCGATATGGTGTGAGTCAAATCTTCTTAGTCTGAACATCAATAAGTGTAAGACTTTATCATTCCACCGGAAATTAAATCCAACTTTAAAACATTACGAAGTAACCAATATGCCACTAAAGCGAGTATCAGAGATCAAAGACCCCGGTGTTATTTTCGTGGAAAATATGAGCAGTAACAAACATATAGAACAATGTGTTGCTAAATCTAATTCTATGTGGGGTTTTATTAAACGATGGACGGGAGACATTTATGACCTGGAGACAATTAAGATTCTGTATTTCGCATACGTACGTTCGCAACTGGAATACGCTGTTACTGTTTGGTGTCCATTTTATGATACAAACATCAGTAAACTTGAGGGTATTCAGAAAAAGTTTATCCGTCATTTAACTTGGAAAAGCGGTTGGGAGTATGATTACGAATTACCATAATATCATGAAAACCTGCAACGTTTACCACCATATCTGGATGGCTGCAAAACAAACAACATAGCAACTCTGGAAAATAGACGTGAGCTTTTAAAGTGTTCGTTTGTTGGTAATATTTTATTAGGTCACATTGACGCACAATCAATACTGGAAAATTTACAAATTAAAGTACCCAGTAGACATCTAAGAAGAAATGAGTTCTTGCAAGTTGATGTCCATAGAACCAACTATGGTTCTAATGAACCGATTAACATGATGTGTAAAAGCTTTAATCACATAAATCACCTGTTCGATTTTACTTCTGCAACTTTTTTTTTTTTTTTTTTTTTACATTTTGTTTTAGTCCTAGCTCCTTGTAACTGTCAGAGCTCCTGCACCCAAAGCGCAATCCTTCAAGTAAAGGTTGATAGCTGCCTTAAACTTGTGCATTTTATACTTCAACGGAAATTGAAAACCAGTCAACGAATTCCACTTCTTAGATGTTCGAAAAATAAATTCGCGCTTTGCATCTTCAGTTCCAGGTTTCGGCAGCTTCACCGTAAACCTATTCGCATTAACCGTTCCTCGTGTTTCCCGTCCTGGCCTTACAAATGGTGGTATTTTCTCCTTTAATTCTGCAGAACATTTACCATTTATTAATCTATAGAACACGCAGAGTTCTGCAACATCTCTGCGGTGCTGTAGGCTGTCTAGATCTTTCGTAAGTCTGGGGTTTCGTATTATTCGGATGGCACGCCGCTGAACTCTATCCTGCAACTGGAGGGCAGTGTCATATGCTCCACCCCAAACCTGACAGCAATATTCTATGCACGGACTAATAAAGGTTTTATACATTTGGAGAACCTGATGCGATTTAAAAAACCGTCTGCATCTATTGTGGAACCCGAGTTTACGTGAAGCTGATTTGACTAATACGATATGTGTTCATTCCATTTTAGATTGTTGGTAATCTAAACACCAAGCAGACGAATTGAGTCACAACTCACGAGAACGTCGCCTTTTACCACAAAAGGGTATTCGTTGTGACTTCTGTTACGCGAGAATGTGCATATTTGTGTTTTTTTCTCGTTAAATTTGACCTGATTTTTAACTCCCCACTCAAATATTGTATATAAATCGGAATTAAGCGAAGTTTCAACTTCCAGCCTTTTACCGTTTAACTCTGAAGGAGAAGACTCGACCTCGAATGAAATAGCAGAGTGCAATATTGCATCATCGGCAAAACTGTGGATAGGATTTACAGTGCTATCCAACAAGTCATTAATGTAAAACAAAAACAAAGTTGGTGATAAAACTGATCCCTGAGGGACTCCGGCATTTGGGGAGTGTGTTGTTGATGATCTCCCATTTAGCACAACGTTGATCTTTCGGTCTTTGAGAAAGCTTTTTATCTACTTGATGGTCATCGAATCCAAGCCGTATGCCACAAGTTTACAAATGAGATTCTCATGCCAAACCTTGTCAAAAGCCTTGGATATATCCAAGGCGATTGCAAAGGCTTATCCGTGGGGCTCAAGGGCGAAATTCCATTTGTTTGTAACATACGTCAAGAGATCGGTTGTGGAGCGGCTTTCTCGGAAGCCATATTGTTTATTGTTTATTTTATTAATCTCAAGATAATGCACCAGTTGTTGGTTAATGCATTTCTCAAAAACTTTAGCCACGGCTGACACAATTGATATTGGCTGGTAGTTTGAAGGGTCAGTTTTATCACAACCACGTTTAAGAACCGGTTGCACCATCGCACTCTTCCAGGCGTTCGGGTATTTACCTTGCTTATAAGAAAGGAGAAAAATTTTAGTTAATATTGGAGCCAAAGACACTGGCAAACTCCTTCAATATTCGAACAGGAATTCCGTCAGGTCCGCTGGCCTTATTTATGTTCATTGCCCTCAAGTTCCTGAAGACAATATCCTCCGAAATGTTGACAGGATCCATTTTAAAACCATAATACGGAATTGACGGAGGCGTAACTCCAACTGGGACAACTTAGGTCGAGTTCGAAGTGAAGAAGTTTGCCAGTAAGTCGGCTTGCAAATATGTATCCACCACCAAAGTACCATCTGCACATTTCAATGCTGAAATAGATGTTTTAGAAATATTGGGAACCGATGCGACCATCTGGTAAAAGTTGCGATCGGAGATTTTCGCACAGATTTTTTTTACAGATATTACGTCTGGCCTTATATTTGTCAAACGAAATTTCGTTGCGCTTATATTTCTTGTGAGCAGATTTATTTTGTCTGGCTGCTTTGGCGGCTTCTTTTGAAAAGATTTTAAAATTAGGATTGGGATTGGAAAAGGATGATGGGATATATTTATTCATTCCATGAAGAACGGATTCGGTGAAATTGGAAACGGCGTCGTCTATTTGATTGCTATAAAAACAATGGCTCTCCCACGGAAAATGTTGAAAAAATGACCGTAACCCATCATTTTCAGCCCCGTTAAAATGCCATACACGTCTTGGCTGCTGTCTTAATTCTGCGGTGGTGTTGCGACAGATATTTCTACTGTTATCAGGTTGTGGTCATAATTTCCAATTCCAGCCTCGACACGCGCTTCCATGGAATTCGGAATTAAGACAGAGCAATTATGACTTTATTACGTAATAAAGACTTTTAAGACAGAGAAGAGTGTGCTCTTGTGGAAAATATAGTTCCAACGAATATTTCATTAGTTAAAGAATATTTAAGATTTTTCGAATAATCGAACCACCAAATTTCACCTTACGGTAAAAAGGCGGGAATAATCGTAATAATATTTCGATTGTGTGGAAATGGTTTCGAAAGACGATATAGCAAACTCAACACTAATACATTTTATTGCTAAGGCGTTTCTACAAGAAGATGTTTGCTACATCGATATAAATTTCTTGAAAATAATATTATATAATCTTGAGCGGATGTATCTTATATACATTTTAGAATATCAGATAGAAATATTTGCTAATCTAATGTTTTCTTTAATATATAATTGATAATCGAAATTCGATATACATGTACATATATAGAGTCAGCTTTAATCATTAAGCTTCCTCATTAGGTGTAACATGAAAATGTTCACAAGAAAATGGGATGAAACATTTTTTTTGTACACATGTATTCATTATAAATCTAATGAAATGGATAAGATGTCTAAAAATAAGGATAGTAATGTGTGTGTGTGAGTGGATGTGTATATCATTTTTTAAAGACGTTTACCTTTCAAGCTTTAATAATTTCCAATTCATGGCACGTGTACATACATATATTCCGATCGGAAAAAAATTTCAGATTTAGCTAATCAATGTTTCTCGACGATGATGATATTTTTCACATTTTTATATCGGTGTTATAACTATAAAACTAAATGGATTTTCTATCACCACCAAACATCTTATTTATACGGTTTGAGCATATAGCCGATAATCATAACGAATGTGTATGTATACCGTCAATAAACACATCAACTTTAAGTTTTTTTCGGTGGTTGCGCCGTCTGAAGCTCAACTCACTCAATATCGTCGTACATTTGAAACCATATCCAACTTGTATCCCCAAGAGGTTAAATGGAGAAGTGAAAAGTTAAAAAAAATTTCTTATGTCTCATCTACTTAAGGTTATGTGCGCTATTCACTCTACCGTGTGTACATGTGTAATATGTGCGGTTATTTATATGTACGTATGTCAATCTTGGAAAATTGAAATATGTCATAATACAAAAAGTTTTAATAAGTAATATCACAACAACAACAACAAACTGAAAAGCATAATAAAACGAAAAGGTAATTGAATTGAAAATAAAATACGACGAATGTATGTATGTATGTATGTTGAGGAGGAAAATTTAAAAGAAAATTTCGATATACATAGAAAAAATGAAAAACTGATTTGTAAGCACAAAATTGGGTTTTCAATTTTTTATTCATTTGCAGGTAGGTATACAACTGTATATACGCGTATGATGAACATTTTTATGGATAATAAATCATTTTTTCAGCGAGAGTTGAAATGAATTAAAAAATATCAATCTTATATCGTTGGCGGTAAGTCAAGCATGTATCTAAATTTAAGTTGTTAACATTTTTGGGGGAGGAAAGAGCCGCGACACAAAGACGATGCAAAATATTTAAGTCGTTGATTAATTGCGGTTTAAAATTGTTTGACATTATTGTTGAGTTGCAATTTTTGCGCAATCTCCAAAATACTTGCTATATATTTGCCATCTTATACATTTTCCAGTATATAGATGTACAACTTTTTGTGTAGATTTATGTGTCCCCGATGGATAACACATGACAATATATGTAGTCGTGTATGTAGTTGAAACTATGTGTATGTTATAAAATATATCATATACACGGGCATAAATGGTGGATTGGAGCATCAGAGACTGCCTGTAATTTTTTGATCGAGATGAAATATATGAACAAGCACTTAACAACAACACCGACTTGACATCATGAATAAGCAAGTGTTAGACTCTAATGACAAAACACAAGGTCATGTAACAACCAACCATAGAGGAATGATATAACAACAATCAGCAATTGCGTTAATATCCATTACTGCAAGCTAAGCTTGTTGCCTAAGTGAAACGTCTTAAGATAAATCGAACGTAATTTAACGCCGTTAGATTAAAACATGACACCGGAAACACAAATGCTCGAGCATAGTCTCTAAATCTGGATACCAACAAATAATATGCCAATAAAAGACGGATTGTAGTGCTTACATGCCTATATACAAAATCGTTTACCGCTAGCATAGGTGATCAGACACCATTAGATTTTTACTCTCGAAACGCTAGGTAGGAAGTTAAGTATAGTAAGCAAAAAACTGCGATTATATATATCAGTAAGATTAAACCCGAATAATATTTCTTCTGCATTGATGATTTATTTAGACAGCTGATTATCGAAATGACTTGAAACTATCGATAAAATATGAAAAATAAATATTTCGACCCTGGTTGGTCCGAAGAAATGCAGTTCAAGAAAGCATGAATCGATACATAGTATCGGTGATTCTAAATATTTAACAGTCTCTGCAGTAGACAACCAAATCAAGCATGAACTAACCGATCCCAATAACTTCAGATCAGATCATCGTTTCTGAGAAATTCATCTAAGACATGTTTGCCTACAAGATGAATCATTGATTCAAAACACCATCGTTCGAATAGTACTAATAATAATTCTTGTGCCAGAGTTAACCAGGAAATGAGAACGAATATTGATATTTTTTTTTTGGGCGAGATGACAAACATAACGGCACTAATGGAAATTCCCCAGTCATCTGATGTTTCAACAGTCTAAATTTTTTTTGTTGTTTAATGTCCCAAAACCTTTAAATCCCTTTGAACAGCAACCGTTGGCCGCTATTCATGTATACGGGAAAAAATGTAAGTATTGACTTCGGTCTCTGCCGCGAATTTAAACATTTATAAGTGGTCAAAACTACTTCAGATCATAATCGAACAGTAGGTTACATCCAACATCATTAAACTATAATAGTTAAGGAATTAATGGCGATTTACTGGAAAAATTTCCAACACTCTCTCAAGATCCGTGGTATGTATGAGTGGAACAAAACCATCAAATAGTTCTCTTCTTTATTGTAAGCCAAGATTAAAGCTTAATAAATTTATAATAGTAAAGTAGATTTGGCTAGAGCTTTTCCCCATATCTCGAAAAGATATTTTCAAAAATGCCAGATACAACGCCACATGTACGCGTTTACTAGAATGCTTTAAAGTTTACTAAACGCTGCAAAAAATCATTCCAAAGGTTTACGGACGAGGTTACACGGGGGTTAGAATTTATCTTATCTTCGAATTTATTTAGCCGTTAAATGATTTAGATTTGTTTTGTTTAAATTTGTTTTTTGAAGTGAACAAATGCTAAGTCATGAGATCACAAGTAATGGCATATAACCATAGAAAGCTCAAAGAGTACAGCAATGTAATTGCAGATCCGTGTAGATAACGGGCTCTATCTGAAAACATTGCTTTGTCGAGATCTGAATGAGAGTGAATAAAGTGTTTGAAAGTATTTTATTACATTAAAAAGTTTGAGGTTTCTCAAGGAAAACAATTAAGAGTTAAGAATTAGGACTCATCTCTTCTTCAAATGCCGCAAACTAACAAACATGGATGTAGTATCAAAAATATATATTATTGACCTGAATCCATTCCAAAAGCAACTATATCGCAATTCAAGCTTTTACAGTCATATTTTGGGATTTGGAGTTACTCCGGAAATTACTACGGATCTAGGTCGTCAGCTGGAAGGTTCAACCTGTACGATGAAGTGTTTAAGCTGAGCTTGTCCAAAAACATGCAACATCCAAATCTATGAAGCTCTACCACTTTAGGTAAATGGGACATAGCAAATCTAGGAATCGCTTATTTAACATTGGACACTAGATGTTGTTTGAACTCTATCCAGCGATTATGTAGTTTTTAGGCACCTCGTCATTCCAGTCTAGCTTAAGAGACCATATGGTTTGCTTGGCGTAAAACACGATAGGACCGCAAACTCATTTCTGCAGCGGATTCAATGGAATCAAATTCTGTCAAAACATCATCGACATAAAAGTCATTTCAGTTCACAGATAAGCTTTCACGAATTCATTTTCCTCGTCTAAAGGAGTTGAACAAGAGTTCTTATTGCTAAAAATGATACTCTCGCTGTACCATAATATTTTGATTAGATCGCCACGAGACCATTTGTATGGGTCGTATCGATCTGGATACCACATATACTTATAATACACATCACATATATTGACTGCCAAATGGATAAGGAACAGAGCTCTCGGCTTCTTCTGATTCAACCTTCCAAGCGAACAAAATCACGTCCTGCTTTCAATCATTTGAATGTATCGAGTTTCGTTACCCCACTTCCACTTGATATTTTGATAAGTCAATGGATTTGCAATATAAGAAAGACTGTCAATACCACGTCAATTTTCGTAACCACGAAGTCATTTAAAGGATAATTTGAACCAAATATCAGACCCTTTTATTGGATCCGTCATTAAGATCAGGAAAACTGATCTGCTAATACGATACTGTTACATCATGTATTGTGTTAACCAGTTGAGGCACTGTATATAAGCCGGTCATGGTTTACGAATTTCGCAAGGTATTTAAACTTCGAAACCCTATACACATAGGCCAAAATGGTTTACTTTTGGAACCAAAGTTAGTGAGGTGTTACTGAAAGCTCGTCCTTATTCGACACATGATATAGTAATGGAATGTTTTAGAGAGATTTCATCGGTACACTTAAGTTCCTTTATGTTAACATACCACGCATTCAAAAGGATATTTTGGCTCCCTTTAATCTGAAAATATTTAAATTTGTTTGACTGCGCATGGATGGAGTAAGATTAGGACTCACCCAGCCTAAGAAGTCGTAAGAAGATTGTTATTAATAAAAATGTTGGATTCGAACCAGTTTTCGTTTCGACCACTAAACACATTTTAAGGCATGATTGGTAGATTCGAGGCCGGAATAGAAATCTTTGTGTTGACACTCATGCAATACTTTTCACAGGACGAGTACATTTTTTGGACCTTCACTTCTGTAAAAGAATATTCTCAAAGTTGAAATATATAATAGTTTCCACCGAACCCATTGTTATGGTGGAAAGTTAACCCCAATAAATTGTGCAGCATATTTTCATTATATCAATTCGTGTTTTAAACCAAATATTGCAAAAGAATGATATTGAGTCATGAGTGATGACGTGCTCCTTCTTCACAATATTGACATGTTAAACGGTTTGAATCGGTTGTGGTATTTGGCGATAAGTTTTCTTGTCTGCTTCATCAGCATCTCCAGTTGTATGAAAACAAATTAAAATTGCTAGAGGACACATTTCATGAGCCGTAATTAGGGCTAAAAATCGCGACAAGTTGTAATGGAGATGTATACAATCCTCAATTTGGGTTTCATAGTTGCCTAACTTCTCTTATGAGAGCTTATCCAGACTTCATACCATATGATTTTACACTTAATGCTTTGTTCCATTATTCAACAACGGATACTAGGTAATTTGCAATATATTTCAGAAGGTTTCCGTGGATCCACATTTTTAACGAATATATGAAAAGCTAAATGAATCCACAATCTTCGAAAAAGCACAATCTTCGAAAATCACGTGTTACAATATTGATCATAAAAACGCGACCTGATACTGTACATATATCAAATCAATACAAATTGCTTCATCATTGAGAAGCCATCCAACAAAATAAACATAAACGCTGCAATATTGAAGATAGTTTGTGAAATAGGCATCTCAAATAAATTAGTAGAATCCACATGAAATGGTGTGTGAAATCTCCTTCAGCGATGGTTTAGACCCCAAAAAAAAAATATTTCGAGCTCTATAGACAAAGGAACCAAACAGCCATATGGAAAATAAATAATCAAGGGCAAATGAAGATGGTCACATCCCGAAAATATCGCTAAATAACGTAAGATGAAATCCACAAAGGAAATGGAAAGTCATTATTAGAAAGTCACGGGCGGAAATCAAAGCAATAGAATCTCACGCTCTGACTCTTAAATCGGGGCTGTACCCCAATATTGAAATTCAAAAATTACTTACGTTAATATAAGAATCTTAAAGCTCGACGTAGAACTACCTACACTCATATATTATGCTGATTTAAATTTTATATCACTAAAACTAAACTTTATAAACTTTTGGTTAGAGCCACGAAAACGTCAAATTCAAAATTAACCATTTACACGATTACTATATCAAAATGCGACTATTTACAGCTTACTACGTCAATCGCTTGTCGAACTGTGCAACAAGTCTATCATTCGGAATTATCCTTTCTCCTATAAACAAATATAAATACGAAAACCAAACATATGAAACATATCCAGAAAGGTTCGCGTGAAATCGTGTAAACGCATAAAAAACAACGTCCTGTACGTTGATCCAATACCAACAAGTAACAGTTACCATCTCTCGTTTTTTTAGTATAAGCGGTGTTTTGAGACAGTATCGGGATACAGTGGAAGACGCAACCATCGATTTTGACGACTATGGTGTATCCGAACACTAGAGAAGATACCGATCTAACACTAGTTTATGTTATGACCTTTTGACCATGATTGTTGAACACCATCTAAAGCTCAAATCAACAACAAGTATGATGATATAACAGTCTCTGGAGTGTTATGTTGAAATCGAGAATATTTAATGGGTTTCTTCAAATTTGGATCGTAATTCGTATATCTTCTAGAGCTCATAATCACAAGTGTATCATCTAAAAATGCAACTACCAAGAACTAGAACACAACTAGACACAATTACGTTATGACAAAAAATCAAGAAGCCCGAATTTTCGATCTTGCATATACTTCAAATTATAACGGGTCTAACTTAATGAACCGGGGTATCTAAACGACTGAATCTGAGTACATGGACCTAAAAAAGAGATTTAGAATAAATTTTTGACATATGATCGAATCTAACATATTGTGACGAATCACAGATGTCACCAGTGATTACTAAAAAGAGTTATAAATTATAGCAGTAGGGGTTACTCTGTAACCAAATGTTTACAAATACGAACAAAATAAAAATCAATAATGAAATAGGCGGAGCAAACAAAATACGACGAAAAGAACATTCGCGAAGTGTAGAGATGCAAAATAATGGAATGTTCTACAAGTATTTGCGTCGTATAAATAGTTGTAGACATTTGAGTTACGAAACAGTTGAATTTTGAATTTCGAAGTGTTAATATCGGGAAGTGATAAAAAGTGAAAGTGATAATTATTGTGTAAAATAAGTGTAGTAATAATTATTTGTGAAATAATTGTGTAATTTATTGGGAAATAAATTTATTGTAAAAATTAATCTTTGCGAGATGCATAATGAATCGTCTGGACGTAATTAAACAGGTGACTAAGTCTTAATGGAGCGTTCACCCAAGAGTAACTGTTATGTTTCAAAATGCTTTTATACCTTCGAAACTTCGAATGGTACATATGTGTGTTCTTGCTAAAGAAACGAAACGGGTTTTGGTCAATTTATGAGAAAATAAAATGAATATGCTAGGGAGGTATGATTAATACTACTCCAGTTCACATTGTGGCAATTACACGAACAACGAATTAACGTCGGACTATAGAATTGGAACCAAAAGATAACCAACGGGTTTCAATTTGTGAAGCAGATTGTGGAGTTCTCTTTGTAAAGTTTGGATCCTAAAATCATGTACAATAGAGGGCTGCCATTTTTAATTTCAAAACTGGTAGAATATTATTTCCAACTCTTATTGATTCCAATAAGTTTCATAGGCTAGTTGAACCTATAGTACTTTTTCTACCAGATGGATCTACCGGGTCACTTTGTTACTGATCACCGTTGCCATTTACCCAAATTGATCTCTAGAAGCAATATATGAAGATACTTTTAAGGCATTGCAAATAAACACATAGTGGTAACCCATTCACCTCTCTATTTCATATCCTCAAAAAATTACAGCTTATTCTAGATGTCTCTATGACACCATTTTGTGCAATGAGCATAGTATACGGACGTATCAAATTCATTAGCGCATCCAGCCTTTTCCACTAATTATACTCAACTAGGAATTCCACATTTAATGAAGTTCTCAATAAACTTTGTTAAAAAGCACAATCAAAGCTCTGTAATAAAATAAGTGACACAGTTCAAATCTAGTAGCTCATTACTATCACTTAGGGTATACAAGGGAATTTCAGGGTCAGGTAAGGCAATACGGATCCAAATTTGCACCTTATTTAGAAGGATCGAGTTCCTGTGTCAGATAGCATGGAGTCAATGACATACTAATATAATCACAAACTACATTAGGTCTGAAACTTAAGCTGCCAGATTCAAGTAAATTATTGACTGGAGACGAAGCAAATGGTCTTACAACACAAAGATGCACGACACAAAAATGTAACTCTTTCAGACTATACCTCATGCTTCATTATTACTGGCGGGAATTAATGGGCATTGATTTAGAGTGCTTTTAAGAAACTCGATAATATTCCTCGCCGGTATCGATATCATTCCATTCGATTTATTGTTCTGTTTCCAATAATTTGTAGTGGAAGGGGCAAACTAGCTATGTATTGATACATAAACTATTCCGTCTCATTTTCAAGGTGGTCAACCCAGTGAATAGTCTCAACATGGTTTTGTTGCGTGCTAGAAGCTATTATCCCCAGTTCGCCAAGGGACCTGGAACTTTGCGAAAATATGTGGTTAATCTTGAGTTCCACCAATATAAGAGTTTTCTTATATTCATGGCTGCTTGTTATTTTAGAGAACTTAAAGAGTCAGCACCTTTGAAGTGTAAGACCGGGATGTTAAATATTTGCACTATTGAGGGCAATTTGATTAAACCACCCTTTACCACATAGAGTACTATTTTTTTATTTTATGTTTAGCTTTAATTGGGTGTAGGGCGGGCTTTGCGACCGTCATAGCTCCTTGTAACTGTCAGAGCTCACGCACCCAATGCGCGGTCCTTCAAGTAAAGGTTGATAGCTGCCTTAAACTTGTGCATTTTAAACACAAACGGAAACTGAAAACCAGATAACGAGTTCCACTTCCTGGATGTTCGATGAATGAAATGGCGCTTTGTATCTTCAGTTCGAGGTTTCAGTAGCTTCACCGTAAGCCTATGTGCATTAACCGTTCCTTGTTTGATCCTGGCATAACAAATGGTGGTATTTTCTGCTTTAATTCTGCAGAATGTTTACCATTTATTAATCTATAGAACACGCCAAGTTCTGCAACATCTCTGCGGTGCTGTAAGCTGTCTAGATCTTTCGTAAGTCTGAAGTTTCGTAGCATTCGGATGGCGAACCTGAAAGCAATATTCTATACACGGTCTAATAAAGGTTTTATATATCTGGAGAACCTGATGCTATCTAAAAATTCGTCTGCATTTATTGAGGAAGCTGATTTGGCCAATGCTATAATGTGTTCATTCCATTTTTAATTGTTGCTAATCTGAACACCAAGCAGACGAATAGAGTCACAAACCACGAGAACGTGGCTTTTTACCACAAAAGAGTATTCGTTGTGACTTCTTTTACGTGAGAACGTGCACGATTTTTTACTCCCCACTCAAATATTGTACTCAAATCGGAATTAAGCGAAGTGACAATTTCCAGCCGTTTACCGTTTAACTCAAACAGTGAATGCTATACTAAAAGACTTATACAGTCATGCAAGTGGATCACGAACACTGCAAATCTATACACGATTTTCAACATATCACTCTGAAAAAAGGCTGACATGCTTCTAAAAAGTGGTTGAAAATATGAAGTAGATTATACAGAGTGCCCGCTATTTGAGGATATTGAGGATAAATCCAGCAGAATAGTATTCGAGTCTGACTCACAAACACATTTTCAATTCGAATTCAGCTGTCACATCGATATAAACAATCTTTAACAATGGCAAATGAATATATTACTGACATCGTTTGATAAATACGGAGTCTGGCGACTTCTGTATACAAATATATACCAACCAGATCGAAAACAGTTCTTTCTCCATTTTCAATTATATACGAGCATAGTAAGTAAACTTTTTTATGTGTTCGACATTAAAATGTCATAAATTTTAAATTGATGACTTTCGTTTCGTTTGAAGACGACGTTTATACATGCATGCACGTATGTAAGGAAAAACCAAACAATTTTTCATATATAAAATATTTAATAGTCATTCACATCAATAATACTCGTCGTTATATAAATCAACACGAAATTCAACACTTAAAACCAATAATAATAATCACATGTTGTCATTTAAGTGTGTGTATACCCTATATGTTCGTCTTATGTACAGAATATCGAATTATTACTCACCCAATTTCCCTACATACATAGGTACATATACTTTGGCTCGAATTGCAAAAACGAACTAAATTCGCGCGCACCCAAACGCAATATCAATCTCAACCGTTTTGTGTATATACCGAGTGAACACCAAATCAAATTCCACCTACATCATTTTCTTTGTCTGTGCTAGGTTGTGATTCAACACTATATACGGTTTCTTGTCTCATCCATCGTAACGTGATGGAAAACAGAAAAAATTTTCCTTCTAGTATATGATTGTGTAAATACTCGTCACTTATATGTATTATACATTAAGCAGAATCGAAAGAGGTTTATCATAGTCGTATGACAAAATTTAGTAATTATTTCCGGCACTGTATGCAGAACGCGAGATACAAACAACAGACTTATTTGAAAACCGATTTGAAATGAATTAAATTTTCAAACGTACGTACATATACTGTACGAGTAGATAGATGAAACGAGTACGAGAGGTTGAAAACTTTATATTCTTCGAACGTAAATTATTATTGTTGGGTTGTGTAATGAAAATGAATTTCATTTCTTACTTAAACATGTATGTATATAATCTTTGTTGGAATTGGCACACAGTGTTTTGGTGGAATACACTCGCGAGGTGGCTAGTCGTCTCAACTCAAAGAATGAGGCGTGTTTCGAATATCTTCAGGGCTTTAATCGACGTAGTACACACTCATTCATTTGATATTATGACTTTGACAGGTGTCATTTCGACCTGTCTCAAATTTCACTTCGAAGATAAAAGTTATAATTCATCTATAGCTTGTTGCATATAGTTCACTCGTTATTGTACTTAAAGCTTTTTCCAAATTATCAATTTTGTCTTAAAACTTTCTACATATAAGAATAATCAGAGCCATTACCGGAAGACAAATTACTCTTTTTTATTCAAGAAATTGATTGTTCTATCGAAACAGCACCGTAACAATTTTCACTTGAGCGCAGAACAACTATGAATCATCCCTTCCTAGACGTATACACTCTCAGTCCCGAAATCTGTTTGTTCTTCGTATGAAGTCCAAAATATCTGGTATCATCAAGGTCGTCAGTTGGTTCTCAAGTTGGAATTGTGATCCAAACCAGTGCAGTCCATGAGAGGAGTATGAAACACGAAGTGCTCAACAGTTTCTTCTTCTCCTCCACCAAATGATTGATCAGGGAGACATATGATTATTCAGGGAGCAATTCCCCGTGAAAATGCCCACCAAGATCCTTAAAGAGCGTCTATCATAGTTTAACAAGGATTAGCATCTCAGGTCCTACAAAGGCATGTGACTGAGTGTCCAGTGAGGTGTAACTTTATTCAGACTGCCTAGTCGGTTTAAGGTAATTATCGTCTTCAAAACAAGTTTCAGTAAAATAGTATTAGAACCATAGGCCTTTAGAGTATCCCGGCTGTCAGAAAGGGCGCAGATTCGACCTCAAGATTCTGTATGTATAACCCGGCACCAGCTAGATTTGAGCATACTAATCCTTTAGTAAAAATCATCATACTGTCATCGAAGAGGTGCTGAAAAAGTCCCATGTGTGATTTTGGTTAATAGTTACCCAAAATAATTTCCCAAAGTCGTGCATCATAACCATAGTGTCCGAGGGCATGTGGGCAGTTTTATACTGACACAATTCCTTCCATATTTGACAATGCCCAGAAGGGCAAGGAAGATTGAACCAGATCCGCAGACAACTCAAGAGCTGCGGTAGGATTGGATCCCCACCTCATTTTTCTAGGCCACCAAATAAATGCGGCAAACTAGATAATAGGTCTGATCACCGACACTTATAACCAGTACACGCGTCTGTTCAGACCAGATGATTTACCTGTTTGCATTTCCAGTAAATGTTGCATGATTTGTTGCATTTCTCTTCTATATATGTTTTTGACAAGTAATCTTCCGATCTAACCAGACTCCAGATACTTGACTTCCGAAGAGAATGGGATCGCAAATTCCTTGTTGTCCAGCGATTTGTCGGTCCCTCCAACGACTTCGTGGAGTGCCGTTTCAACAGATCTGCCCTTCTGGTATGCGTGTTGTTTGGAACTTATGGGATTTGCTAATAGTGCATTATCCCTAAAGCTCTACGCATTTAGTAGAATTTTAGTAGAAAAGAAGACAGGCTGAAAGGTCAAAAACATTTTGCCTGGTCATATCTAGGCTTTTGATTTTTCGGGATGAACAATTCTGACTATCATACTACAGCGTTCAGACGCAACAGACCACGTATTGATTTGATTTGGAACTGATACTAATAACTTAATAATAGTTCGAGTTTTTTCGTGCAGTTTAGTTCTTTCGTAATAGGATTTTAGAGATGAGATTATTGCTTGTGGCTTTACAACTTATCAGTCTATTTTATATCATCCAACCATCCAACCAGTTGTAATCTGTCACATTACTTGCTTCACACCATTAAGTCGAAATCCTTTTCATTCGAAATCCCTTGAATTCCGACGTCTGACTCTGGTCGAACCACCAATGATCAATCAAGAGCTATCCCTTCATATATTATCACAAACAATCCATGGCAAGTATCATGCGGGTACAAAAGCTTTCAATACTGCTCTGAAGATAAAATAAAAATTCCTTCTGATCTACTTTACAGCTCTATACCAATATGTAGTAGTTGGATGATGGACCACATTTGTTAGTACCAAAGTTCTGTTCAAAATTCATCATATTGATTTTTAAGACATATGATGGAAATTCTGTCATTCTTATAACACTTGTGCTTTGTATAGACGTGTCTGTCATAATTATTTGGTTATTTGGTCATTGACGACCAAAACATGTCAAATAGGATTCATGTACTATATACCAGTTGCAACCAACCTTTTGTGTTGTTGGTACTGGGTGACCGAGCTGTGTTCAAGTTATAATTTTAATATATGCGATCTTCAGACTATATATCGCTTATACAAAGCACAGGTATCAGGACTTAGTCTTCGTTCTTAGAAATTTGTTGGTTTGATCGATTATTTCTTACGGCCCTATCAATGATGAAAGTGTTTTGGCTATACCACGGAATATTTTGCCAAAATATCTACAACTCATTTTTTTTGAGCACTTAATCGCTGTTCAAAGTTTTTAGATTGGTATCAAAACCCGTTGAACGACGCTATTTTAACTTATTCAATTAACTTTCATAGATGACAAAATCTACGATTGCCGCGTAAATTCAGGGATCGGCACTCGAAGTGTCACCATCTCCACGGTACTGAAGTAAGCAAACAGCGCATGACGGAGCTTTCATATTTTGGTAATCGTTATAAAAGCCTATGGAAGTATATCGTTTTATGTCGCATTTCAGAAAAGTTATCGAAATGGAATTCAAGAGCTACGTCATTGACATATAATCTAAATGTTTATGTGTCGGTTATTCAAATCACAATGAAAGTTGTAGATTCAAAAAACGGTTCGAAAGATGAATGCCAGAATTCAACGTAATCCACGACAAAGCGCAGTTCAACTCGTAAACAAGAATCTCAACGTGTCTGATTCTAGCATATGGGGCATAGTGAGGGCAAAACGGTTAAAACAGCTGAACGTTGTTTGATTACAAAACGAACGTGTTTGGAAAGCAGAGGTCTGCATCACTGATAGTTTTGAGTCACGGTAACTGTCACAGGATGGTACCTGTCACCCGTTTTCATTAAAGAGGGCGTAAAGGTAACCAACTTCATTTCTTCACAACAACGGCCACAATATTTCGCAGAATCAGACCTAATCGGATTTTCCATATAGACCATTCTGCAGACCAAAGAATTAACTAAAAAACATCAGACGGTCGAATGGGACCTTAAGGTAATTACTGTGTCCTAGTGGTTGTATTCTTCCCTTTCGGATAGTTATGTATTCGCTTATGTAAACGCTCTCTGTTATTCTCACTTTTCATTAACAACACGATCATCATCAAATATTTTGAATTTTTAAGATGTATGGTCGATGTCGAGTATCTAAATTTTCGTTCCAGATTTCGTGATAGCTTTGATCGTCAACAAATACATCTGTTTGTATTTTAGGATATTAGCACAATTCGAAATATCAAAATCTTATTTAATTTTATTACGTCAGCAAATTTGCTGCACACTTTAAGCAAGAAGGTTCAACACCCAATTTCGTTTTGGTTCCAGCCCCTGATACGATCGCACGCACGTCTTAAATAATTTGTGCCTCCCCATTTGAAATCAATGGTTGGACGATTTTGATTCCACAAGCTATATACATATAGTTGGGCGGACGGTATAGTAGTTAGTTTAAGGTCATGTAAGACAAGCAGTGGGATAGTGAAATTGTTAGGCAACTCAAAATGGATGTAAAAATTATCGCCAATACTTTAAAGGTTAAGGAATTTGAAGATCGAACCGTATTTAAGATTACATCTGGACTATGGAAAATCGGATCAGTATATTGAAATCCATCTTTGTTGTCTCAATTTAGACTTGGAGATGGAATAAGCTGAACGAAATAAAGCTGAAGTCTGCGTCCGAAAATGTTGCATATGATTACTTGTCAGAAGAGATAAGAAACCTTCACGGATGGATATCCCGCAGATCTACTTTAACCAGATATCAACCAGACTGAATAACAGCAAAGTTTCAAAATTTTATAATTCCATAATTTAAGTTTGGTTTAAATCCGAACTTAAGCCAAATTAATCAATTTATTGTATACCGGCAAAAAAATTTATATCATCAATAAACGAGTTGTCTTATCATTTTAACCTTTCAGAATTGGCTAGGAGCTAATAAGTAATAAATAAATAATGTCGATTATACACTTAAGTACTAATCTACCCAGTAATCCTAATTTATTGAATTATCGAACAAAAAACGAGAACAACTTTTATATACTTGATCTCATGAGGACAAACCAAATTAATAAGAAACTGTCCATGTATATACACACAGTTAAATTTATTAGACTAAAAGCTCGAACACACATACACACACACACACATTATCTATCGTATATAATTTCTATTGATTTTACATTTTTTATGAGATTCGACACACATTGTATACAGTAAAATCGAGAGATTCTCAAAGGATATAGTGTCAATTAATAATATGACGATAACCGCCTGTGGGTATATCATTCAACTGTGACATGCACTAAATTTATACTGTATCTCGGTTTATATAAAAAAAGCTTTCTTGAAACCATAAAAGTATACAATACGCGTTCAGGAAGCTCCAACAAAGTTAATGTTAATACAGAGCGCGCAAAAAGCACACAAACTCAATCTGTGTCATTTGGTTTGTTTTTTATACACTCTTCCAATTTTCCATATCCGGATTTTTAGGTCAACTATTTTTCACACAGCACATTATTATTTTCTCATCTCATATACATATATAGATGTGTATATGTATAGTAAAGATCGCATACAGTTTATCTTAAGAAATGACATAACAAAACTAAACTAAAATTAAAGCTCAACTAAAGTTTAGTATCGCAACGAAACCATATATAGTTGTATATGTATATGTGTGTATGTATTTGTATTCATCCGACAAGAGATGAAATTTTTTGGTTTTTCCCTATCCCGAATCTACGACGACATAAAAACAATCGTTTCAGTACGTATGTACCAGCTCCATCGCACTAATACAGTCAAATATATATACACGACACATACCAGTGTAGATAAATATATATTTAGGTTATGTGACGTCATCGAGAAAATTCATCACTATACATATATCGTATAGAGAAAGATGATTTTTTTTTGTTCAACACTTTGCAATACACAATTTTACCAAACAGAGCAGAAATTTTCCCTTAAGTACGAAAAACATTTTATTTACCTTAACACCATTTTTCCGTGTTACACATATATAGAGAAAATCGAATTTTCCTTGTTTTTGATTCCTGTTTATGTGAATCGGTCACTGCCTCTCGTGGTGCACAATTTAAACTATACGAACATTTTTCACTGAATTTCCACTCAACACACAATGAAACCAAACAAAATGAAATAAATTTTCTTTTTTCTTTTTTTTTTATTTTTTTTTGGAAATCACACAAAAAACTAATTCGATTTAATTATTTATGTATTTTGATGACGTCAAACAATCAAAATTTATATATAAATTCCAATAAAACAAAAAATTTTCTTTTCGATTTTTCCAATTTTCACATTTATATCCACTTTGTTACACCAACAACAATTCAATAACACAAATTTTCCATGATAGTGAAAATCGTGAAAATATTATTAAAAATTACAAGAAAAGCAGTTTAAAATTTTTAATTAAATTAACAAAAAGCTTAGTTGAAAGCTCGCGTTGAGTAGCTCATAAAGTTAATTTATTTACTGAAACAAATTTTTGGTTACTGAAGGAAAATTGGTTCGCGATGAGATTTGGGAAATGTTTTCGTTTTTCATTTCGACATTATGTGTGTGTGTGTGTGAGAGAGATTAGTTTCTGTGTGCTAGAAAGGAAAGATATAGCCAATACGAATGAGATGAATATATTTTGAAAAGTTTATGTGTACACAGTTTGGAAATAACAAAATGGTTGGAGAATATTGTGTTCGATTGCGTTCGAGTTAAATCTTGGATGTATGTGCGTGTGTGTATAGGGAACATAAAGGATATTTTTTTCAAATGTGGGAAATCTATATACGTATAGATAGGACAGGGATTGTATACTTTTATTTTACAATAATAGTTAACGTCGGACAGTATCGGGTATCACCTCGCAAAAAATTTTAGTTAGACTAATTTTTGCATGCATTTCTAAATAGCGGATCTATATTTAATGGGAAAAACTTTTGGGTTCACGTGGGTTTGGGATTGTTATGAAATCGATAAAGCAAGTAGTAACAAGGAATAAAAAACATATTATTTTGAATGAAGAAGATTGGTGGAATTGGTGGCTCTTCATTCTGGGGTCATAAGAGGGCATTACAAAGCGGTGGCGCAGCATTAGGTGACTGTTAAAAAAACGATCCGTCATTTGGTCGATAAAATCAAAGAGTGTCTTGCAATCAGCATACCCGAGTTGTGTCAGTTTACTAGCGTACTCTTGTGTCACATTATCATAAGATGCCAACTTAAAAAAAATGAAACCAACCATGTGCCATTGCTATGTCTCGCATGATGCTGAATGTATTTATTTAGTTAACGAAAATCTTGTATGTTTAGTGTTTTGCTGTTCAACGCTTAATATTGATTAAAAGTGGTTTAAAAAAAAGTAGGTTGTTTGATCTGAATTCGGATTCCATATCTTCCTCTCCAACGAATATACTTCTCGCACACTAAAGGATTTATAATGATGACTATTTTCCAAAAAAAAATTCTTGCATTGAGCTTTTGTTACCGGTTAGTTTCAGATCTTAATTGCAATCACAGTTCAATTCAAACTAAACTATACTGCCATATGAATGTGAACCACTACCTCTCACCTCACCAAACACACATCTCTCACCAAACGATCCATACTACACAAAGAGTTGTGAAATAGTTCCCTGAATGATAATCTTCTAAATCTATATAACACATATATGAACCGTCCTTACCATACCAAATAAATAATAATCATTGGATTCTGTAATTTATTAGGAGTCATAGATGAGGTTATTCATGGGGTTGTTTCAACTATCCAACCTGTTTTGGTGCCATAGTACTCTCAACTCTTTCACGGTTTGCGTTTAAGTAACTTCCTTACTCCGTTGCCAGTCAAATCGAGGACGTACGGTAGTAGATTCATCCACATTGCCGATTGTAATCGAAAGATGTAAAATCCATGTTGCATGCTGATCCTTACGCGATTTGAACCCAGTACCCGCTCTATTATGAAAGTAATTCAATTGTTGATCTGGAATACTCCGTAGTTGGCTGTGCTGAAGTTGTAATGTCTCCTGTATATGAAACGTGTTAGATGTTGCATTAGGAGGACGGTTACATGCACTTAACTTTTTTTCAAATATTTTGTAAGTATAGAGATATATGAGCTACGGTTTGTAAAATACTTTTCGAAATGTATTCCCCAATCAGCTACAAGCAGATAATATAATGTTGCTTTGGTTCTTTAAAAATGTGGACTAGGCATATTATAAAGTCCTTAAAGGATATTTAGGCATGAGTGTTGATGCTGAATTAATTGGCATGCCACTATCGTGAGGTAGAAATAATCAGTGAACTAATCGATTTTTAGGACCATCCTGACATATTTTTTTTTGTACGGTTTTTACAGGCCATTATTGGCCCTTATCTTGTCAACAGTCTGACTACAACGGTTTCGATCACGAGTCAGCACTTCATACTGTTGCAAGCAACCAGAAGATACCAGATCGTTCTCTACGCCGTGAAGCCATCGTCGCCGACAGCGCCCTTTTCGCCAGGTAGCTTTCCATATCATAATCTCTCTCGATTAATCGAGTCATAGGTTTACGTGAAATCTAGGAATATCTGGTGTTCATCGCGAGATGTTGCCAGATAATGGTCACTTCCTACAAATTTGGTTGACGGCCTATAGCATCTCACGTCTTGGACAACCCAAGTTTACCCTTTAGAAATCAACACATGGTCAATTTGACTTCGGGATGTTTTACTTGGATGTGTCCATGCTTCCAAATGGATGTTTTTATGAGGAAAGAATGTACTTGCCACTTTGAGATCATGAGCGACCGCAAAGTACATCATTCTCCCTCCAATTTTTCCAAATTATTATAAAATGAGTCTTTATATTGGGGTTGGCTTACATCAGTGGGCACATGTACACAGACAATTGGCAGGTTGGCTAATCTCATGTGCAAGCGAAGCTTACACATGGTTTTTTACGGATGGGGGTCGTCAGCTCAGCAATCCAACCAGATTTAGTCACCTCCTACGACAAGCTCTGGATACTGTAGTGGTATATTCTATGGGTCTCTTTTTTCGTTTGTGAAATTTACAAAACACGAATGCTACCCACAGGGCTGATTAATTCTCAAACTTTACTCAATAAACTGCAACGCATAGCTTGAATCGAAAAAACTGTATCATTGTGAACACGTCCAGCTACAACTATGAAAGTCCTGTTGAAGCTGTCTCCACAATCCTGCACTCCGTTAAAATACAGTGGGTCATCTGCAACTCGAGGTATTATTTTGAAACAACCTATACCATCATTATTTATTCAACTTATTATTACCTCAATGTTTCCAATAGAGTTGCTATATTAAAAGCTTTCAAGTTTCCAGTGCTTTTAAATAACGTATATATACCAACTGTCAAATATCTTGTTATGTTATGTACATCACTGTACACATTCGTAAAAAAATAACCCAAAAATGTGTTAGCTATTCATTCTACTTCAATCGAGCTTTCTTATTCACCCAAAAAGCTTTTGCTTATGAAACAACAATATATACCTTTTCGACACACACACACACACTCGTACATGTCTATTATTTCGAATTTTCCCCACCATATTCTCCTTGCGTATTTCGTCATATTAAAGCTCGATTCCGCCTAAACTATTCACTCATTTCCCTCATATAGTTGCGTAGGTGTTTATAGCGAGAGCTTTTTGTGTTGATATAGTCGTGTGTATAGGTCGTATATGTACGATATGAGAGACAAAAAATTTAGATTAGAAAATTAATTACTATCGGGAGAGCATTTAACCGTGTATATCAAATTGATATCGTTATATACGAGTAGATATGAGTGACGGATATAGCCAAACTATATGTTGTGTGTGTGTGTAAAAAAATTAATGGTTTGTTTGACATGTCAACATTTTTAGTAACACACATACAAATTATATTGTTTTGATAACAATCTACTTTGTGTTTGTACAACAAAAGGTTGGTTTGTAGTTTGGAATTGATTTCGATCCTACATATTTTTGATGATAGTTTCAATATGCGGCCAATAAATTTATCAACTTTTGTTATTTTATTCCGGATACATTATCTTGTGTCTGTTTTTCTTAAAATGGGAGGGGAGGATGGGGTGACTGTATTTTTTGTTATTTTTATACTTTTAAAACAGACCGATGTGAATTGTTAGATTAATAGTATTGGATTAAAGAGAAAAAGGGGTTCTGGCTTTATAAAAGATGATGGGCATTTGATAACGTTGGGAAATTAAAATTGTAATCGGTGACATTGTGTTGTCATTCAAATGTTTGTTTTAAGATAAGTATTTTTTTTTGTGCAAGAGTACATAATAATGACAGAAGTTTATTGTTTCTATACCATTATACGTTTTGTTGGAATAGACTAACCCGACTAACGCTTGTTTATGCAAATTTTTTGGACTTAGTCTACAAAGTCTCTTGCAGATTAAAATTAGAAGCCATCATTTCGAATTTGAGTCCATTATAAAATTGTCAGTAAAGTTATGGTCAGGTCATAGCTCTTCTATCAAAAGTAAAATCGGGTCGCAGGGGAAGACAAGACAAAAAAGTAGGTAAAACATGAGGTATAGCTGAACACAATAGCCCTGTCTAGTAGTCGCCCTAAGCCCCTTAATTGGAGATATTTTTAGTAATATCTTTGAATTGAATTAATGGCCGAATGGTCGAAGATGACTTAACGGCCGAAGATGACTGATCATATCAATGAACTACAGAATCCCTGGATCGATCCATTTTTCAAGAGTAATAATATGTGCCGATACTACAATTAAATCGAACTTTTACAGTCTCGATTTAACCTTCAACGAAATAAGGTAAAAGGATGACAGAAAACTGCGCGAACTAAATGATGGTTGATAAGATGGAAGTGCTTTGGCTCTATAACATATCTGATTCACATGTATTACCCATCTTTAGTACGCAACACTGCGCAACTATTAAAGTTGCGTATAGTACTCAAATATCATTTTTGATCATTAGGTTTTGCTTAATACATTTTGCCATACGATTTGAAAATGAGAGGCTGTTGCCTGAAAAGCTAAACCGGAGTTACCGGGACATCCTGGATTTGCTTCCACTCCGATGGCCAAATCTTATAGCCACAGCTTCTATTTGATGGGGCTAACTCGGTGTAGTGTATTATGAGTTGTATTTACTAATTAATGCGTTTGAGCAAGCCTTGAGAGAACCATAACCAAAATACAGCATTGATAATTGACAATGTTATGTCCCATGGCGCTATAGTGGCAAATTACACTTGGAAATATTGAAATGAGTATTTTTCAGACGTCATCTACGGTATTCTTCATCTGCGGTATTTTTCAGACGTTGCTGCCAAGGACTATTGCCTGCTTCAACCGAAGACAAGTTGCTTGGCTGACCAACATCTCCAGTCTTATGAAGAAGTCAAAAATGGATCGTTACAAAATTAAGGGGAGTTAAATTTTAAGGGCCGATGTTGATTATGAATTAAACAAAAATTATTTAGGAAATTACTGTCAATTCTTTTTATTATGATAATATGGTATGGTTCAATTATGTATGGAACAAAATATCGGCCAAATGGTCGCCGCGGCCTCGGCGGCACACCTCCATCTGATTGTCCAAATTTTGCGATGACACTTAAGCATAATTGAGGTTCTATGCCGTTAATGTGCCGAATTATCTCATACGTTGCTGGCTTATCGACGTACACCTTTTCTTTCAAAAAACCTCCAAGAAAGAAGTCCAACGGTGTCACGGCCTTGAAGTTTGTCGCGCAAAAGAGTCATTGTTTCATTAACTGTGTGGCAAGTGGCACCGTCCTGTTGAAACCACACATCGTCCACATCCATATCTTTCAATTCGGGCCATAAAAAGTTTGTTATCATGTCACGATAGCGAACACCATTCACAGTAACTGCCTGACCGGGCTCATTTGGGAAAATTACGGCCCGATGCTACCGTCAGCCCATAAACCGCACCCAACAGTCACTCTTTGTGGGTGCATTGGTTTTTCGACAATCATTCTTGGATTATGATTCGCCCAAATGCAGCAATTCTGCTTATTGACGAATCCACTTAGGTGAAAATGTGTCGAACATGATTTTCTTCGAAAATTGATCATCCACTGTTGCCATTTCTTAAAACCATTCTGACCATTGACAACGTTTGGAATGGTCAAGAGGCTTTAGTTCTTGAGTCAATTGCACCTTATAAGCGTGTAAACGTAAGTCTTTATGTATAATGTTCATCAACGACAAGCGTGAGAGGTACAATTGTTGGGCACGACAACAAGTTTAGGTGGACGACTCTTCAGCTACACTATCGCGAACAGCAGCAATGTATTCTGCAGTACGATCATGCACTGGTGTTTTAAAATCTCCTACAGACCCGGTTTTCCGATTTTTCCGATTCTACGCACATTTGGACGAATAAATTGCCCGAAAAAATCACGAAGTGCACGAAATGCATTTTGATTTGAACGCCCATTTTTATAATATGCCTGAATAACTTTAACGCGTTGCTCGATTGTGTATCTGTCCATGGTTCAAATTGAGTAAGTCTGAAAATGAAAAATGTCAAATGCAGAAAAAAACTTGACGTTTAGGTGTGGTTCACATTCAACGTGGGCCCTTAAAGTTTAACCACCCTTTATAAGTTTTGTTTTACGCGGGATTCGAATGCTTCAATATTTTCAATCATAATTTGAGTTTTGTTCCTGCAAAATATTATTGAGTTCTGTCAGTAAGTTTTGAATGTATTATCAGACACTCAAAGATAATCGTGTTACTAGATGAGGAGAGTCAATAATCAACCTCCAGTTTATCTTAGTCCCTGGTCACTCGGACGCCTTTTTGAAAGTACACGGTAGACGAGCTAGTTAGTATTGGATCGACTGTATAAATGCTACCTGATCGAACGGGCAGAGTATACATGAACCTCTAAAAATGAAAGGATGCACCACTATGTGCTTCTTTTGAAGAGCAAAATATCCTTCACAAGAAGGAAATTTGTGGTATCAAAACGAAACGAGACTGAATTAAGTGTATGTAGGCAGTCACTTTCACCGCCATTTATATCGCCTTTTGAAACATAAGTTGGGATTTTGCTATATGGTTGCTCAAGGTTTCTCAGGATTATTATAAACACAATGGCCTTATCTATTATCCTCAACGTCACATTCGTTTCTTGTAGCTATATGGTCGTCGTCGTTTTATTTTCATCTGTGTCGTTCTTTTCATAGTCAGGTCGGTTTTGAGGTGTGGAATGTACAAAATTTTACCCTAATAGGTAAGGTATGAGATCATAATTTAACTATTCAATCGTCTCGATGGAAGTTGTATCGTTAACTGACTGTGTAGGTGCAAACGCTTCGCCATTATGATAACGCTTTATATGAGATAATAAATGCTTTGGTATTGTTAGGACGCCATCTTTGTAGGTATTAGGAACTTTAATTCTAATTTTACGTGTATAAAACTCGATATATAGGTTTAGCTAGATGACATCTTAATTGGAATCAAAATAAGGTGCCAAAATTCAGCTTAAGTTATTTAGTTTAAATTTAAGACGTGTTGATCACGATCCAATATGAGACTTAGTTAAGTGTGGTCAAAATTATTACAACAATAACGTTACGTTCCTAGTCTTGAGTATATACTATCGTAACGTTTCCAACCGTTACTCAAGACTTTACATATCAGCCGTATACTGTTACGGACACGGGTGACATCTCTGATTGAATAGAAGTACTAAATGCTCGTAATTGGAAACCCGCATGAATCGCAGTATACAGGCGAAATAATAAATAAATGAAAAATTCTACTATGATCGAGAAGCGGGCAAAATGAGTATAAATACGCGAACAGAAAGCATAGATTTTCAGTTTGAATTAGAAAAGCGACAGATTAAAATCGGGAAAAGGTGATAAATAGTCAAAAAGGAAAATAGTGAAAGTAACAGTGAATTAAAAGTGCTGTTAAAGTGAACTGTGGTGATTATTAAATAAAGTTATAGTGAAAAACAAGCAAGTGGTTTTAATTATTAACAATCCAGTGATCGAACCGTGGAGTGGTTTGAACCCCTGCTAGAGGGAAACGTAACAATACCTTCAGATTCCAGTCGAGGAATCTGAAAATCCGATAACCAATTTATAGAACGAAATTTGAAGGAATGCAGGCTAATCGTTTCATCGATTCATGCATGTTTACACCCACGTTGAACCAGCTGGTCGATGAAGATCATCTTCTTAATTGCGCAGCTGTTGTTTCACGATCTGAAACATTTAATTCTAATGATTTTGGTGTAGTGATGTTGATGTACGGTGAACTTTATGATTTAAATGGTGTTGTTGTGGTGTTGGAATTTAATGTAGTAATTCATCATTGCTTTCTTGAGAGACTGGGTAGAACACAAAGTTTATGTATTGGTCGTTTTAATTCGGTGTTTTTATACTTATAAGAGTTATCACTCTGACGATACCATCAGAGCCAGGATGGAGATGCTGAATCATTGGTATATTGGCCACTGCTTGACTGGTATGTTTTGATCCTCAATTAACACCACCTCCTCGATTTGAATCAGTAGTTTTCTCGTGCGCCATTTAGCTCTTTGTTGCTACGAAGTAAGATTTTCGGTATACCACCTTTTCCAGACATGTTGGCTAATGGACCCAAATTCGAGATGTTCTCTATCTCGGCTAATAGAGTATTCATTTCTTCTAGTGTAAGGATGTGCTTTCGAATAACTCTTTTCAGGTGAAATTTTGTTGATTTTATTGCTGATTTTATTACAGACCACCAAAATGTTGAGAATGGGAAGAGATGAAGGTCCGAATTATTTGATCGCTAGAAATATAATTTTTAATATTATTTGAATTTTTGATTAATTTTTGGAATTCTTCTTGTAATTTTCTGTCGACACCAATAAAATTGGTACCATTGTCACTCCACAGTTCACGACACACTAGTCGCCTTGCGGTGAACCTCTTTAGAGCACTTAAGAACGCATCGCTTGACAAATCACTGACTTACTCTTCAAGGACCACTTCAGTGCTTCTGAGCAAGTTTCCCATAAGTTGCTATTGACATTGCCTTGGTTTTTCCATTTGGTATCCAAAACTCCTACGAGATATGGAAATAAGCAAAGTTGGACCAGCATGCTTATTTGCCAAATAGATATCTCGCAGTATTAGGTAAGTTATTTTGGATTTTCACCAGGGGCAACATGATAGCGATTGCCGACAAACGTACTCCTGCCTCTAGGATGATCGGCCAGCCAATCCAGAACTATCTATGAATCAGTTCAGGTGAACATTTGGCTTATTTTCACGTTTGATTGGCGTTTGATAGTTTTAATGGGGCGTTTCAATAAAACTGCTGCAAACAGTTGAAGCTGAGGTAGTTACAGCTACTTAAATTGGTGCTACCTTGGTTTTGGTCAATATACAGTTGCACCGAGATTTGTTTTTCGTCGTTGATTTTATTACGACAAAGCCAGCCTAATGGATCAAATAATCGGCTAGATTCAGATAACACTGATCGATTTGTGACTTGAATGTAATCTTCTTTGCTATTGTGAATCACCGGATGAAATGCCAACTTGACGGTACATTTTTGCAATATCCGCTGAGAATAGAAATGTATGATCTCTAAAACGGAGAATTACGGCGTACAAACACAATTGTACACTGGTACCGACAGCTAAGACGTGTTTGACTTAGCTGATCCATCGAAGACAACTTTTAGCTTGCTGGTTGAACTGGTTATTTTAAGTACGCCATGATGAGGGAGATACAAATGATTTTCATCAGGATTTGGAGACTTCTTCCATGTGTTGCAAGTTTTCATATTCAGTCATGAAATAATGGTGTAACTTTGCGAAACTGTTCAAAAGGAAGTTGAACAACAAATCGCTCTTGAAGATCACGTTCTAAATTCAGTGTGAAGTGGTTCTCACAAAATGTTTCTTCTGGAGAAAAAACATTATTTTGTTCATCGATTGATTCGACTTAAAAAAATCTTCGTAAACACTGTCAGTGGTTTTTCCTGAAACAATCCATCCGAATACAGTATTTTGTTGGTTCTTCTGGCCTGGTTTTGATTCGAGCATCTGCAAGTTTGATCCCGTAATAGGATTGTTCATCGATTACCAAATTTTGTGGTGGAAATTGGCTAGAGATGTTTGATAATAACAGTGCTTTCATTGATAGATCAGGGACATATTGAAGCATGATGTTAACAATTACCCATCCTTTGGAAATTCTTGGTTCTGATTTTCCTATTCCTCTTATGGAAATGCGACCATTAATTTGTTTCAAACCAAGTCGTTGCACACATGATTCTTTATATCACAGAGCTTGTGATTCAGAATCTAAAAGGGCACGACTGTGTACTGATTCTTCCGGTGAATCAGTAACACTTATGATAGCTGTGGGTAGAATAACTGATGCATTTATGTGTTCCGAGTGTAAAGATGACATTCCTGTTGATGAAGTTGATGGAGATTGGTTCTTTGGATCATCGGCAGTTGCGTCTTGATGTAAAAACGTATTGCGTTTCACACTGCATTGCCAGCGTTTTGACGGACACTTCAAAATGGTGTCAAAATGGTGTCAGATTATTCAAATTTCGGCCTTAATTTCAGTGTGGTAGTATGTGACGTAAAGGTTAAAGGTTAAGAACCTGGTAGCAATTCAAGTGGTTAGGAATTCGGAAAATTTTAGGAATTCGGAAAATTGTGGATTAACCACATTTTCTGCATATTCAGACCAAAGACCTTTTGACTCATCATCTAGTTTTTGTTTCCAAATGTTAATCAGCCACGGATTTCTGGTTTCGGCTGTTTCTCCAAGTGCCTTTAGTTCCCGAATTGCTTTGTCTAAGGTGTCCATTAATCTTTTGATTTTGGGCTTCCGAGAAACTGTGTGCTGCTGATTGATCTACAAATAATGTACGAATAAAAGAACTAATAATATGCCTGTTCCTTTAGTTTAGTTTAGACTCCAATGTATTTTCCTTCCGTGATGGCAATATGTCGAAGTAGGACGGCAGCTTCTCCGCGAAGCAGTCTTTTTGGATATTGAAATGTTGGCACCACATTGAGGTTTGGTGACTCATGTGTTGTGGACGTGTACAGACCATAGAAAGACTGTCACTCTGAGTATTCACCAGAAAATGATGGTATGTGAATTTTTGGAAGTTTAACTTGGCTGTGATCATCATTTGCTTGAGTGATGTTCTGCGATATGTCGAGATTGATGACACCACAATTTAAATTTTTTGAAGCGTTTCCACTTATTTAGCTCTAACACAGCTGTATAATAGTTTTCCTCGTAGCTCAAATCGGTTTCCTCTTCGGGCTTCAGGTTAAATATACGAAGTTCTAGGCCAGTAACCTCCCCCATTAATTTCTCAATGCGACGTAATCGGTTGGTCAACACTCCAACCTGTGTATCGTGATGATTTTTCTTAGCGTATAGTGGCTGCGGCAGTTGGGGGATTTTTCACCATCTGATTGCGATCAGTGGTGCGTATGAACATATCTGTGACTCCCTGTTGAGTTAAGAATCCATGGGCCAACCCATCTTCCATGTCAGTACTATAGGCTGGCATAGAGCATTAGCAATGCAATATGCATATGAGTGTCACAATGGGCCAATTAAGACTGAGTGATGGAGGACACAACAAAAAAATGCCTCCATTTTTGGATTAGGCATTTTTTTGTTGTGTCACCTCGTATTTTGAATCGTCGACCATATGTCCATAATATGTCATATAAACTAAATTCGAAGGTTGTTTTGGTCAACCGATCAAACAGTTTGGTGGGGATGCTCTTGCCATTAACAAATCAATAATTTGGAATGCAGTTGACTTGGTAGAAATCTTAGGTTGGTGTTTGAAAAGCCAATCTACGTTCGTATGCCTTACTGTAACTATGTTGTGTCACATATCATATAATCACTGGTTTTGTGCTAAGGTATATGCTTACATATTATGTGTAGTCAAATGGTCTTTGTTTAAGGACATTAAGTCTAAAACTCCTTAATAGAAAAATCACATTGTATGTCCAACATACATATCCTTAACACCATCATAGACGTCTTCTTCGAATATAATTTCGTATTACTTGTTAGTTTTGGGTTGGCATTACTGATGTTCATATATATAATGCTTAGTTATCACATTATGTTGAAAACAGCATACAAGTACATCCATAATGTCGACAATCAATTTGTTTATATATACGAAATACGTCTTGTTAATGCTTCGATCTTATAAGAACGTACGCAGCTACATTCCATTTACTTATGTGCTTATATACTAAGTTCGGCGAATTTGGAGGAATTTAATGTAATCACAATATATGATTTTGAACTCGTTCCACGACGCAAATATTTCCACACTCACTAAACAAACAACCAAAACGAATCATCTTCTTTCTTACGATTTAATTTTCTTATAAGAACGAATAATTTTGTATATATGGTATACACAATGCGGGGATGTCAAAATTGCAGACTTAATAAATTTCCAAAGTTTATCGATTCGCATATAATATATGTGCCTACATGTACATTGTAGATTCATACGAAATCTAATAAAATCAACATTAGCGTATTTGCTGTCATAAAAATATAACCAGAATCCAGGAAATGAAGAAAAAATAATCCCATCGTGCTACTTTGTACTCTTCTATATGTGTTTATACATAATACCATTGGTATAATAAACGTATAATATTTTCATGATGCCGAGAACAAAACAAAAACAAGCCGAAAATGCTGCAAAGCTTTTCATTCTGTTTTTCTCGATGTGTACCACACCAACACATTATACATCTCGACCAATGATTGTTACATATACATGTATATAAATAGGGTGGTTGTGTTTCGTTTATACTCACATCATCGAGACACAACTCCTAGTTTTCCACCATGAGATGGTTAATATATTTTACATCATTCCTGTAAGGCCATGTACGAACTCGAGAAAATTAAATGAACTAGTAAGTCTATTCAGGATGGTTATGAATCAGGAGAGGAAGCTTTTGTTCACGATATAGACAGGTAGAGTGTGTTGCAAACTATGACGATACCAGAGCTTTAAATTTGTATATGGTGTTGTTAAAATGTACTAGTTTCAAGGATATATTACAAAAATCTCTGGGAACGTCCTTTTATTGTATTAGGAATATCCCAATCATTCTGAAAAACTGAACACTTTAAGTTGGCTGCAGATCCTTGGAACTTCTTCACATATGGCTTATCCACGAAATCAATCTCAACGTTCAATACTTATCTATTACACTTATAAAGGGTGTTTTGCAGAGGCCCACATCTTTAAGTTGGCAACACTGTTTCGTTTGACAACCGATTTGTCAGCTGTCATTTTCTTCCAACTTGTTTTTTTTTATATTTTATTCTTTCTGTATCGGGGCTCAAGGCTCTCCCAACTCTTTCCCGGTTCACTTATTTACGCCCTACTTTATGCCATAATAGCCAAATCGAGGACGCACGACTATAGGTACATCTACGTCATAATCGTCCATCAGAGCGATAATTCAGTTAACTATGGATCGTTTACACGCATACTCTTAATGATAATACACATCCAATGAAACGTCCAGCAGTTTATTTCGAACAAGTGATAGACAATGTACAGCGTAACATTGAGTAAGCCCAAAATCAATCAATTGGACATCGTTCTCAACAACTGGAGATGTTCATCCACTTTATGGAAAATTTTATCTAAGGATCTTGGTATACATGCTTGCAATCTGAATGTCGCCAACAACTATACAATAGGCTGAAGCACAAATTGATATTGATTCTCCCAACAAAATTTCACTTTTTGAATTGACCGATTTGGAGTGAGGATAACTAAAAGCCTTAGCCAAAACTACATTCAGAGCTTTATGGGTCGGAATAATTGGAATGTTATGGAAGAGGCTTAATAATGAAGATGAAATGTACGAAGGCTATATATTGCTACATAGTGGAGATGACCTCGGAAATCATGAAATGGGTTTTCCCCTTGTGCCACAGCTGGCTGAAATTAGACCAATTTATGCAATAATATAGGTTGGTACTACCAACAACCTGTGAAACAAACACAATCACAAAATGGCAAACGTGAGATCATATTGAACTTCAACCACTATTTGTTTACACAGTTTTTTACATGTAAAAATTGTAAAATATGTTTTTATTTTAAAAACCTGTCGCGCCATCTCTTATGAAATCTAATTATAATTAAAACACCTCTGTTAAAAAATCTTCTTACTATTTTCGAATAGAAATTGTGAAATTTTAATATAGATGGCACTGCGAATGATTTACGTTTTATGTTTACGTTTTATGTAATTTACGCTGTTTTTTACATAAAATTTTACGTAAAATACCAACAGTGGCTTCAAATAAATTCGTAGGTAGTAACCATCATCTGATCAAAGCTACGATGAAGGTTAATGTACAAACCAGCAAGTACGGAGATATATAAAACGATTATCTTGTGAGGATTGGATAATATCAAGATCTGATCAGCAAAAGCATTTTCCGACAAAATTCAAACGAATTTGTAGACAAAAGAAAGGCTAATGAGTACATTTACTCACCAATGAATGCAATTCGCGTGGTTTCGTTATAGAAGTCACCTGGATTGTACGATACCTTATAACTTCACACACTTACAGTTAACGACCGAATTTCGAATGCATTCAAGTTAATAGATTCAGAAAAGATTTGGTTCAGATTCACATAAGAAGAGGATATATTCTTCTGATGTGTCAGCTCAGTTCGCCTTAAATGCCAAATAGTCGTTTACGCTAAGAAAGTGGGACTGGTTTTATAATCTGATCGGAGAAGAAAGTCGCCTGTTTATACGACCTAGATTACTCATGTATCTTTAGAACCACTTTAGTTCCGGGATACCTTCCAAAATAGTTCAGAAAAGAGAGGGGGTAGTACTTTTCAAACTCTAAGCAAGAATCAATTTCCATGTCAGTTCTATCGGTCCAGGGATGGAATAATACATTTCAAATGTTAGATATTCTACGCCAAAACAGTCTTAAGACGTACATATACTCGATTTGAATACATGCATAAAGAGAGGAAACAGCAAAATTTGGAAGTGCTTCAACTCCAAAACAGATTGCTTATCGTTATGGGAGATGCCAATCAATCGAGATAGTCAAGTTGTGCAACACAGTTTTAAGATCCTGAACAAACTGGCGTTCGCGACTATTATTGAAACCTAACTTCAATGTAGTACAAATACATACTGACGTTACTGCCGTATATGGAAAGAATAACGTATTTGGCGTAGGAAATTATTGGTGACTACAAAGAATTCCGTCCAAATCTTGTCACTGATGAAATTTTTTCACTACGTAAGACCAACAACTCTAAGCTCAAATTGCTAACCTTTGATTTAAGAGAGAAAACCTCAATTAATTTTACTAGTGGTAGCCATACGCTTGAAGAATTCAAGTATCTTGGATATCTCATTACATACGATACCAAGATCCGCCTTGTCGTTGGCAATCGAGTTTTATACACCCTGCGTCTACTACTAAAATCAAAATGTCTTGCAAATAGGTATACGCTGAAATTGTATAGAGTGTTTATCAAACCCGTTGTCGTGTATGGATATAGAGTTGGACTTAAACGGATGAGTATACAACAGTATGAAGAGATGGCTCATGATCGAAACCGATGGAGCGATGGAGCCATTGTTTTTTTTTTTTTTTTTTAATTTTTTTCATATGATTACTTAGCACTTAGGATAGTATATTTATCCTTAATATGATTGTTCTGAAAAATTAAAATGAAATTTGGAAAGGACTCAAGGAATAAGTGTTTTAGTCTTCAAGTTTCATACTTAACCGCCCAGGTGGCTCTGTGGTTAAAGCTGTGGCAGTTGGAGCGGGAGGTACCGGGTTCGAATCCCGATAGGGGCAGGATGCAAAATGGATTTTTCACCATCTGATTACGATCGGTGGTGTTAATGAACACATCTATGACTCCCTGTTGGAGTGCAGAACTCATGGGCCGACCCATCTTCCATGTCAGTACTATAGGCTAGCATGGAGCTATGCAATGCGCAGATGGCTGGGAGAGCCTTGAGCCCCAAAAAAACATAGCATAGAATAAAATATAAAAAAAAAATAAAAAAAGTTTCATATTTTTGATATTAAGTTTAAATCTCTGTAAATTATACGCCAAGGGAACCGCTTCACAATTCAGCTCATTCCACATTCGCGCACTCCGAACAAAAATCGAATTCTGGAACCTATTGGTCCTGGAGAATTTAATTTCCAGATTATAGTTGTTTAAAGGTCTTCTTAAGTTGCGCGTGGGTCTTGATAAACCAGGCGTAAGTTCGTAAAGTTCCTACATGTGTGTGTGGCAAAGAGAATCGAGATTTGAAGAAAAATTTACACCCGCGATCATTTTTGATGCTCGGCCTTGGACTCGATCGAGTGCAGCCAGATGTGTTTTTGGTGGTCCAGCCCAAATGTAAGAATTATACTCTAGTCTGGGTCTTATATAGGTCTTGTAAATTGAAAGTGTTTCAGATGGTGTAAAATAAAACTTACATCGTCGTAGAAATCCAAGACATCTAGCTGCACTAATCACTGCTTTGTTTATTTGTTCATTCCAGGAAATTTTCTTTGTTAAAGTCAAGCCGAGAATCGAAAATTAGTCAGATGTAGCCAAACTGGATTTGCCAATCATAAAAGATGGCAATTAGCCATTATTTCGGCCAGAAAAACGCAGGATTGAAATTTGTTGGGATTGAATTCAACCCTGCGTTGGCTTCGATCCATTCCAGAATTGTAATGAGATCACGCTTAAGGTGATCCTTCATAGTAATTCTTTTTGGGAGAACATCGTTTCGCGATGAAGAAGAAGGTAAGTAGTATGACGAGAAGAGTGAGTTGTAAACAGCATAAGAATATATTGGATTGAGCGTTGATGATAGATGATCATCGATGAAAATATGAAAAAGAGTTGGAGAAAGGACAGATCCTTAAGGGACCCCAGCGTTTAAGGAATGTGGAATGGAAGTCGTGCCATCCATCATCACTTGGATTTTACGACAGAAAAGAAAATTCTCAACCCATAGAATTAAATCTGGTGTGATTCACCAGATTGATGGATACACCTGTTCCATTTTTCAGTGATGACGTTAATTAAGTCTCCGGCTGAGCGTCCTTAGGTGGTGATCTTCAAAATAATTCATCAGATTAAAATTGACTATTGTCTCAAGTACTTTGGAAAGCTCCGAGACAATAGCGATTGGACGATAATTCGAAGAGTCCAACTTGCTGCTCTTTTTCGGCACGGGATGTACGTTAGCAATTTTCCAAACGGAAGGGAAAATGCCAGAGGACATAGATCGGTGGTACAAACATGAAAGTGGCTTTGACAAGGATTTACAACAATATTTGAGTACAATTGGGGGAATACCATATGGACCGGCTGACTTGTTTAGGTTAATGTTTGCAAGCACTTTCGCGACAACTTTAGGTCGGAATTTAATGCGGCGCATCGACAAGCTGACTTGCCATGTAACAGGTGGTGTTGAATAAGATTGAGCTAAGCTTTAGTTAGCAGCAAATTTTCGAGCGAAGAGATTGGTTTTTTTCTTGAGCAGTAGAAAAAATACTGTCTCCATCTTTGAGAGGTGGTATAGACGATTTCCCACTTTCCAAAAAGTTTTCCTCGACTATACGTGCAAATGACCAAAACGTTCGATTGCTGTTGGTGGTATCTCAAATCTGCCGCAACTCTGCTCTAACCTTCATTTCGTATTCTAGGTTAGCTTTGGATATCGTTCGCATTGCTAGGTTTTTAGCCACCTTGAATTCGGATAGATGTTCAGCTGACGAGTTTTGGAGATACTTGCGGTGACAGGTCTCTTTAAGAGCGGTTGCTTTCCTACAGTCGTGATTGTGCCAAGGATTATTTAACTTTTTTGGCTTAGAGAAACTGGAAGAAATGAACTGTTCCATTCCTGTGAGAATGACAGTAGACACCAGAATGGCTGCCCGGTCAATATTACCGAAGGCAAATCAAGGACGCCATTCGAACTCTTGAAAGAACTTGTTCATTCCTAACCGGTCAGCATTTTTAAAGCGCCACAATCGCCATTTTGGTTAAACCCTCTCTTGACAAGTCTACGACGTTGGATATTCCGCTGTAACATAAATTTGATAATTCGTATAGGCCCATAATTACCAATCAATCGTTGAAACAAGGATTTTCTCTAGAAATAAAATAATGACGAGAGTGACTCAAATCCCAATCAAAATATTTATTAAATTATAATAAGTTCACAAGTCCGACGTGTCTTAGACTCGTGTTAGTGATTTCTACAATATTTCTATCAGACACTTTTTCTTCATCAATCATCAAGTTCTTCCAGGGAATAATGGGTTTTCTGTTTCTTTTTGAGTATTTACTACTGGGTCACCATCACCATTCTTCAAAAATTCCAACAAATCCGAGTATGAATAATCGATATTCTCAGTGCCTACTATAAAGCCTACTATTATCTAATAGCATTCTGTTGATGTAAGCGTTTATAAGAACTTGTTTGTATTGGCCACACAGATGTCCAATAACACCCTGTATACTACAGATACACATCCCCATGTACAGACATACAATATTAAATAAATTAGATAAATAATTTAATTTGGATCCTCGCTTCTCGTATCGCTCGGTATAACATAAAATATTATTTAAATAATTTATTAATAAACAGAAATAATAAAAAAAAATATATACACAGTGATTGTAGACGATGAGAAGTAAAAAAAAGACATAAAACGAAGAAGCTTCGACCAGCTTTTTCTTAGCATCGAAATGTATTTTTGGAGACTTTCCAAACGAAATAAAAATTCAATATACAATTTCTCGCTTTGTTCGATAACTTTATTTATGGCTATATGTCGTATTTAATGTTCTGTATTCGGTTTAATATGAGCAAAGCTCTAGTTTTTATTCGATAAATCAAATTGGTGTCAAAGAGTTAAGAAGTGAGCTTTTATAGCATTCATTGTGATAATCGTTGGCTTAATCTACCGTTTTATTGTTGACATAAAAATTCGATTTATTTAAATAAAATATTACTTATAAAGTATATAAAGCTTTCAAAGCTCACTATAAATTGACTAGTTAGTCACTACTATTACTCGCTTCTTAAAAAAAATATTCGACTGTGTAAATTAACTGAGTTTTATACGATTAACATCAGATTCTTCTGTCAGTTTGCTGACAAAACATTTCCCTTAACTGTCCTACAACAAGTTCTTCATTGATATTGAACAGAACATAGATTTGTCTTAAATGGCTTAGTGGGTTATCCACTATGCATATGATACTTCGTTCTATACTCAGTCACATGGATACCAAAGGAAACGTATTGGCTGATAAATTGGCCCGTTTGGGTGCAGTTTTCACTTTTAATTGACCTCAGTCCGCTCTAGGAGTGACGTCATATCTCTGAAGAGAAGCACAAGAAGTGATTGGACCACCTAATTTTGTTTGGAAAATTAATCATCAAAGATCCACGTCCTGAGTTATGATAGACGCACTTTAAGGATCTTGCTGGCCGTTTTAGGAGAAGAAACTGTTGAGCACTTCATGTACTCTTGTTCTTTAAATTCTTCCCAAAGACTGCACTGTTTTGGTTCACGATTCCTATTTAAAGATCGATTGACGACCTTGAAGATACCGGCTATCGTCGGTAGGCTTCACACGAAGAACAAAAAAATGTTGGACTGAGATACATATGGACAAATATGTCACAATGAACTAATCGACCTTGAATGACGGGGAGAACGAAGAATATCTTTGATATGTCATGGAAGACCTCCTGCATGTCGTTATCTAGCAACTACTAACGACTGTAAACTGACGACTGTATAGTTGTCAGTATATGACCTTCTATTACACTCATTGGATGATCCACTGTTAGAGACTTTAACTGATTGTCTCGCATTACAATCAGTTACATAAGCATCGTTTAGACCATTACATTTTACATTAACGTCTGAGTGTCGATAGCTCATCGACAGCGTAGATAACGTAAACTACTCGTAAGCACATTGTCTGACAACGTAGATAATCCATTTATTATAATATATGCATCTTCTCCACTTGTGTCGATGGATGGTGTACCTCCACGTGATGGTTTCATGAAATGTTCGTTCAAGTTGGTGCATTACAGTCGCCGAATAACTCAAATTTTATTTCAAATTTCCAATCTTATGGACAAGAGAAATGTCTGGTACATAAATATAGAGATATCTTACCTCTTGCGTAGGTGTTTGGGAATGAAGAGATAAAACAGAAGTTCAAATCGTCATATTGACCTTAAGCCACAGCTTGCTCTTACGCCAATACTGGATGTATAATCAAATGTAACACTTATACCTGTGATCAAGTGCCAATTTTGATCAGATTTTTAAAACTTTTGTAAAAATGTATCACATCAATTACCAGATGCTTTACGTATAACTTTGCAGGCACATTTCGTTAAAGGAGCCAAGTAATCTAGGTATATGTTTGCGTATCGACAACCCAATAGATTTCTTGGCGTAGTTTACCTCTCCCATTCCTGGTAAAGGCTAGTACTCAGATCGATTTCGCGTGAAATTTCCATACGAATTTACCAAAGTGAACTTAGAAATGAAAAATTTCATTTCTGTTTTCACTAAGCAGTACTCAGTTCATTAGCGCAAAAACTATAGTTTTCTCAATGCACCATAGATGGCGCGAATAAACTCTACAAATTGGTTTCACGCGTAATAATGATTCGAACCATTTTTTTTCACGTGAGATTTGAACATTTGAACTGTTTGAACATTTGAATTCTCCAAAAAAAATTCATTTCTATTTCACGTGAAAATAAATAAATTTTTGGAGAAGGCGGTAAAATTTCATTTCACTTTGAACTGAGTACTAGCCTTTACTTGTGACATGGTTAGAATTAACTAAACTTACCCGATTGAGGGTTTTCTTAATGCCATGGGGTGAATGAAGAATGACAGTATATGTCTAAATTGGTTATTTAGAACATATTGTACCAAAATCGGTTTAATAACATAACCATTTACAGTTACTACTCCCTCACGATAGTTCTCTCCATGACAATCAAACTTTGTTTTAAGGATACCGAAAACTGAGTACAAGTGTTTCGACCGAAACCTTCCCATTCCGGTAGCAAAATGTTATGTATAAGAATCAAAGCTAACTCAATGTAGTCAGTATAGGAAACTATAAAATCAATTATATTTTCGACATAAAGCTGAGCTTTTATTAGATATATATCATATACATTTTTTATAATATCGGACAGTAAATCAAAAAGCTTTTTATATAATCAAGCTTTTATATTTTGGATACAAAACTTTGCACATAATCGCATATTTTATTAAATTTATTTTTTAACCGACAAAACGTCCCAAGATTTCTACCTTAGTCTTGATGCCAAGAATCACGTAACGTTATGTCCAAAAGCTTCATTAAAATAAATTACTGTGTCGATGATGATATCGAAACATAAAAGTTTACACTCAAACATTTTATTTCAATTTTATCGTTTTAAAACCAAAACACTGTACTCGTAAATAGTTCGAGTTGTATATGTATCGGTCGTGATGTATATGGTGTGTGCTCCAGTTTGGCTGGATAAAGTTTTGTCAGTTGTTGTGAATTACGATGTTGTTACAGTATATGTGTGCGTTTATACTGTGCATCACGACGATAGATAAGCTTTAGGACTTAATAAAGCTGAAGAAATCTACCTTCTTCGTATGCACAACTGTATAAGAGTATCGTTTCACTACCAATAATTCAAAATTTTAGCAGTTTGCTGGGTCCTCGTCTCGCTCAAAGCTCAAAGTAGGAAGTTATAGATTAGCTTATTCTCTCAAACGTTGTAGTCCAAATGTATGTTCTTATCTGATACACAGTCTGTTGTAACACTAAGTACCAGAGAAGCAAATATGAGAAGTAAAATCATTCACTAAATGATAAATAATGAGTAACGTCACATTAATGAACTTGACTGTATCCCTTGCCGGTGTGTTATTGTTCTGCCTCTATGGTAAAGAAATCATAGGCAGACAACAGTTGCAGAGTAGCAGATGACATGTTTTCTATATCAGTAGATGGAATGTATTTATGTAAGGTACTATTTTAAGGAAATATGGCCAGTGAATTTTGAAATTATGCAACAAACTATCAGTTTTCTATCTTTCCTTATATATTATTTCCAGGCTGGTGCAGAATGGAGGCTGTCTTAACATAGCTTTAGTCAGACCTATTGATCCAGTAATACCAATCTAAGTATTGCGTTGTACTTCATTGAGTACCATTTCTTGATCTTCATACAAAGGACGCAAAAGTAACCTTGACTTCTATTCATGGTCTTTGATTATATTATATTCCGATGTACTGCTGTACATATTGGATGATTATGAGCACAACTTCAACCACCGATCATGTTTTTTTTTTTATTTTTTTTATTATATTATTGAAACTATAGTCTTTCCAGACTAACCATCAATTTACATCTGAATTCTTACAAACTAAAATATAATGTGGTCACTGTTGATCCAGCGATGCATAGTGCCTGTTCGTTGGTAGGTAGCTGCTCACATACTAACGAGCTCGAAGGGTTTGGTTCTTTTAAGTCTCCTAACCAAATGTTCATTATCCAGTAACCGAGAGGCTTCCGCATTGACATGTTCCATTAGTCTTGATTCATGCTTCGATGCAAATCGTTTTATTTCGAGTTTTATATCTGGAATCTCCAAATCACGATGCAAATCACTATTACGAATGTACCAGGGTGCATTGACTATACTCCGAAGTACCTTATTCTGGAAGTTTTTTATAAGTTTAATGTTAATATTTTTAGTACAGCCCCAAAGCTGAATGCCATATAGCCAAATCGGCTTAAGAACCTGATTGTAAATCAGTATTTTGTTGCATATGCTTAATTTTGACCTTCGCCCAATTAGCCAGTACAATTGTCTATATTTAAGATCATGCTCTTTTCTTTTCTTCTTCACATGCTCTTTCCATTTAAGTTTAACATCCAGAGTCATACCCAGTATTTAGCAGAGTTCACGTTCGGCACCATCACATCGTTTAAGCTGATTGTCGGCGGATTAAGCAATGATTTATTCGTAAAGTTGACATGGGCAGATTTTAATTCATTAAGTTTGATTTTCCATCGCTTGGTCCACTGGCGAATTTCATCACTTGCACATTGAAGTTTATTCGCCGCTTCTTCCACAGTTTGCTCTGTTGATAGTATCGCGGTGTCGTCAGCAAACGTTGCTATGCTTACGTGGTCGGGCTGTGGTATATCACTTGTATATAGTAGGTAAAGGACTGGACCTAGAACGCTGCCTTGTGGAACACCTGCCTTTATCTCTCTCAGTTCAGAATACTCATCTTCTTGTCTTACTCTAAACAGCCTTTCCGATAAATATGATCTCAAAAGATCAATATATGGTCCCGGAAGCATAGCATTAAGTTTATGTATTAAACCCTCGTGCCATACCTTATCGAAAGCTGCTGTCACATCCACAAATAAGGTCGAACAAATTTGTTTTTCTTCTAACGCCTTTTCTATAATATCTGTGATTCTGTGAACCTGATCAATTGTAGAATGTTTGCATCTAAACCCAAATTGGTGACGCGATATTAGGTCTCTACTTTCTATTATTGGCTTCATTCTCTTCAAGAGTAGTCTCTCCATTAGCTTTGAAATGATAGGGAGCAGTGATATCGGACGATACGATTTAGCTTCATTAGGCGGTTTATCTGGTTTCGGTGACATAATAACTTCCGCAACTTTCCAGGCTGAAGGAACATGTCTTAATCTAATAACAGCATTAAACAAGTAAATTAGTTTAGCGATAGCTTTCTTTGGTAGTTGCTTTAAAATTTCTCCCGTTATAAGGTCATTCCAGGTGCCTTTGCTGACTTCAGATTGAATTGTATTTCACTGGTAACTTCTTTTTGGGTTGTTAGAGGAATTCCACCCTCATAATTGCTGCTTTCATTTTCGATTATAATATCCGATTCAATCTCATTCGGTTTGAAAATATCAGCCAAATGGTTAGCAAATTCTTCAGCTTTTGCTTTGTTATCTGTAGTCCACGAGCCATCATTTCTCTTAATAGGAGGGATTTGCGTAATTGGGGTTTTTATACTTTTAGTTGCCTTCCATAGTGAGTAGTTCGTATTTTCATCAGCGGTCAATTTTCCCAGATACAAAGAAAACGATTTTTCATTTAGCTTCTGAATTTCTCACTTAAGCTGTTGTGATTTATTATTTAGAATCGTCTTATCAGATGGACTCCTTGTTTGTTGCCATTTTCTCCTAGCTTTTCTTTTTTCTAAGACAAGATTCCGAATTTCTCTTGGGTAACTTTTACCAATGGTTTTTGATACTGTTCCATTAGTATTATTCCAAGCGGTAATCTGAATGATATCGGTGAAATTTTCTACCTCTTCTTCTAGGTCCTGAATAGTTTTTAGTCGTGTTTGTAAGTTAATCGAACTGTTGTAGGATATTCAAATAGTTCGGTTTCCTTTAGGTTATATCTAGGTGGACAATACACTGATCCTATCTGAAGGCGTTGCTTGGTAGATGTAATTTCTACTATGGTAAGCTGGGTTTCGGGTAATTGATAGTGCTGGCATTCACGGTGTTTAATATAGTTTTTTATTATAACAGCAGTTCCACCTCTTGCTTGGTTATCCGGATGAATTGTTTCATAAAGTTGGTAACCGTGAATTTTAAGGTAAGATTGCCTGGTGGAGTGGGTCTCAGATATCAGACACACATCGATATTTTGCATTTTTAAAAACGCTTCTAGTTCATGCTTTTTATTTTTAATACCGTTAGCATTCCAAGTAGCAATTCTCAGGTTTTCTTGGTATACCATTTTGAAAGAGTTGATTAGTATAATAAAGCAGAATTTCTCTGCTCCAATCTTTGTAGCCTTTCAGAAAGGTTGCTTATGGCATTCATAACATTTTGCATCATTTCCATCATAGTATTCGAATGGATAGGGTTCAAATTTGGTCCGGAACTGACCTTTCCTGTCTCAGCTACTTGCGCATATGATAAACCACCTCTTACATGATGAATAAACGATTCTGATGGTTGACTTTTTTGTAAATTCGTTGGTTTACTTAGATTAGTTCTTCTTTTTTGAAGTTCTCTCGCTACCAGGCATCCTCGGTAATTTGCAGGATGGGCTTGTGCACAGTTTGAACACTTTGCTGCAGTATTCTTGGGTTTCTCACAAGAAATAGTTAAATGTTTCTCAGCACATTTAACACATCTAGGTTCGTTTTGGCAGAACTTTTGAGTATGGCCATATCGCTGACAACGTTTACATTGCGGAATTGTATACGGTTACTTTGTGGTGTTGCCTGGTATTTTGGCGCTACTTTACAGAATACAACTGATGTAAATAGTTTTTTGTATTATTCTAGTTAACTTTGAAAAAACAATTATCTTTGTATTATTCAAGTTAACTTTGAAAAACAATATTCGATAGTTTTTCATATAGAATAAAAAGAGTCGTTTCTGTTCCTTCGTCCGCATAAGTTGTATTTTTAAAATGTAAAGAGATTAAAAATGTAATTATAAATAAAGATTATTGTAATTAAATAATTAATTTATTTTAATTTCAATAAATAATTTATATCCGTAAAAACTTCTAACCGCTTCAATTTTTACACCCATATGGCACATATGTTTTATTTCATAATTTTTTTGAATATCTTCTTTGTTATCGAAGGGCAGCATAAATAACGGAAGAGGAATTCTTAGTTCTTCATCCCCTTGCTTAGTCTTTTTAATTTTGTTGACGACATCAAGGATTTTAAAACCTCTTTCACTCAATTCTCTCTTAATATCTTCTGGGTCGCATGATTGGTGCAAATTTCTAACCATAAACCTTATCGGTCGTGTGTGTTTATTTTCATAAGAATGCCACTGTTGCTGCGAACCGTTTAGGTATTCTGTTAGATTTCTATAATCTGTCTCGGTGACTACATTTATTTTCAGTTGCTTGTTGTTCATCAATTTGGCTTGGAAATTGATGCTGTTATCCTGTAATGACTTGTTAATGTCGGAGTAATTTGTCACATTGCTAAGTACTACAGGAGGCGCAATTTGTTTACCTTTTCTAGGTTCTTTAATCTTTTGGAATTGTACATACTTTGCTGATGAGATGTTTTTTTCGGGCTGAGTTTTGGTTTTTTGCGTTGGATCTTTTTCAGTTTTGTCTGATGAAGTACCAGCTTGATTACATTTTTCTGATATTCGCTTCCTCTTTTTGGATGTTGGTAGTAGCCATGCTGTTTCGTGTGCTACTATTTCCTCTTCTTCGCTCGAATCAGGTATAGTAAAATCATTTGTTTGTGGGTGACCTTGATCGATGGATTTCATTTCGTGCTTCCCTTAATTCAGCTTGTAATGATATTATTATTTTCTCATTTAAATCATTCCCTGATATTTGTTGGAAACTGCTGTTACTCTGCTGAGGCTCTTTTGTTTTGGCTAAGTTTTCTACAGAGAAACTTCGTGGCCTTATAGGCGATCTCATGATTAGTTTACCTATTTTAAATGGATTGTCGCTTGTGCTCATAAACTTGCCCGAGCCGACGGCGTTAGCATTTGTGTGTTGTAATGATGGACCCTTCACCGAATCCATGGGGTCAAACATCGATGAGGGTGAATTTTCCTGCATGGCCAGACATTAAGTACTGCCGACCGATTTGGTGCAGACGCAGACCAAGTATAATGACCCAAGTTCTAGGTCATTATCATTAAATGTTCACACTTCACTATAAAACTTATATGCACAATAGTTTTTTTACGAACACTGCACTTTTAGTTAAAGTAAAACAAAACAAAAAAAAAACTTTGTCGAGTTATTTGAGATGGTTAATGACTACACTTTTTGTAATTATAATTATTTAAAAAAAAACAAATTATAGCTATCAAAAATACGTCTATTCACTTTGACGATATATCGAATATCCACCGATCATATAGTAAACAAAAACACCGACTACGATTTCTTTATGCGATTAACAATCCTAGAGACAAGATTACTTAAAACCGTGACAATAAACATACCTGCTTGGTAGACTCGATTATTGGAAAGTAGCTCATTCTTAATGTGTTCATCTTCTGCACCGTCTCTGTTCTTTTCAGAAGTAACGAGACAACGATAGCTGGTTTATATATCTTAGGTTATTTATCAGGATGTCTTATGCGTTTTTTTTCTATCTATATATAGTACTGTATATTGTACTATGAAGTTCATTGTTCATCTCAATGTTGTCTGATGGACTCGATGTCACTAAAGAGAGCTTCTAGAAGTACTATATACTCCTTTTGATAAGGTTCGAGAATATTCTATGAGTACCATTCTTTGAAAGTTCCTTTTGGAGGTTGGTTGCTGAGAAGTTCAGACAATTTATTCATTGCCTCATGAAATGAGGACCAAATAAACTAGTACATATTCATGGTCATCATGGGCTTACATTAATCTTTTTTGGACACTCTGAACTTTTTTTCGATGTTCATCTATTTACGTTCTACCTAACGTCATTAAAGTTGAATATATAGGACGTACAGCTACATATGAGAGACATATAGCCCAATCCCAGCCTGTACTACTGACATGGAAGATGGTTCAGTCTATGAGTTCTGCATTTCTACCGGGGGTCAAATATGAGCTTACTCATTACACCGATCTTAATCAGATAGTGGAAAACCACTTTTTGCATTCTCCTCTATCGGGCTTAAGACACTGTTGTAATAACTGCGCCATCTCACCAACCAATCTATTAACGAGACAATATGAAATATTCATCTCATTGCACACATTCAGTCGGTAAACGTTAAGTCTGAAATGTCATCGCATAAATCATCGATGCTATATATTTCATACCAATAAACTTGTATTAATGAGCTTTCATTATTGTACAATAAATAAAACTATAAAAAATGTATAAATCATTAGAGCATCCCAATGCCAAACCCAAAAAAAAACCCGAATGTAAAATTTCACAACTCATTCATCATTAGCAATGGACCAGATTGTTTTTGTTTTGTTCCCAGCTCTATATATAAACCGTTTGACCAATGATACAACATAAATTTCCATTTTTTTTGTTGTTGTTGTTGTTCGGCTATCAAAAGCTCCATAAATTATTCATTATGATGTTTGAATATGCTGTGGGGATGGTGGTGGTGGTCTTTGTAATTAATTTGGTTTTCAATCATGTATAGTTGTGGGTAGGTAAACGAGAAGATTTGGGATTTATCCGGGATTACGTTTGAAGGTTGCAGATGAAAGTTTAGAATTTATATTAAAATATTTTTTTTTATTATATGTCTTACATTTCACAGAAATTTTTTAAAATACGGAAAGAATGACCAAAAAAAAAATTTAAGGATTTTTAATATTTAATTAAAGTGTGATAACAGTTTAAAAAATCACTGCAATCCAGTCATTAAGTTGGTTGTTGGACATCGTATAAATCGAAGAGTATAAAATTGGTGCGCGCACAGTGGTTAGTCTCCAGTCATCATTTCCATAAATTCTGTGAACAAAAAGTTGTAGGTTAGAGATAAGTAGTGCAGACTATGTACAATTAGACCAAATTTACCATCAAAATCTACTGTTCCGGAGCCATCAGTATCAATTTCAGCAATAATACCATCTAAATCTGATGACGTCAATTTATCATCTAGAGCGCCTAAAATTTCCTTTAACGTACTTGTTGTTATATAACCATTGCCCTCACGATCGTACAATCTAAATGCCTCCTTTAATTCCTGTTGCATAGCCTCGTCATCCTCTTCCTCTAGAAAATGGCCGGCTATGTTGCAGAAACCGTCAAAATTTACTTTGCCGGTTTTCTCGGGATCTTCTTGCTCGACGAGTGCCTGAAGTTCATTTTCATCAAATAACTGACCCATCGTATTTAAAATGGTGGTAATTTTGAGGGTCTCAATGAAACCCGATTTTGTTGTGTCAAACATTTGGAATGCTTTACGCATGACAGCCATTTTTTGTTCATCATCCTCCTGCAATTAAGGCCGTAACCAAATAAAAAATTATTGTAAGTAAATTGATATGATCTAAATGCCGCATCGTAGTTACGTGGAATGTATTTTTGGATTTTAAGCGAGTTTGGAGTTCATCGAATATATATTAATGAGTATAAGTCATCGTCATAAACAATAAAATATTTTTAAATTTTTGATTCATCCATACTTTTGCAGTAACTAAGTATAAATCAGTGGTGTGAACCGAGTGTGATTGTGGCTAACTGCAAGTCGAACGTACCTTATCCAAATAACCTGAGCTGCATGAAATTAATTTTGATTCGTTTATAGTCTATAGACTAGTGCAAATTGCAGATTGATTTAAACAGATTAGTTTGGGTTGCCCGGCTTTTATGAGCTGGTTCCCACCCCTCAACATTTTTGCAGCTCAGTATGATTTATGTGGACTGATGACTTACAGTATCGAATCGTATTGAGATTAAACTAGTTTAATGATCATAGATTACATGTTATTAATCCCAAAATACTGGAGCGGTCATGGTAAGTTGGGATGAACTTACTATAGGCATTTGATTACCAAATTACTATAGGCATTTGATTGAGATAATAGAAAGCAGCGGAGATCATATACGAAACAAACTGCCTCTGGACAGTTTCGATTCGATTCGAGAGGCACGCATGATAAGGAGAATAAACCTGAGACGCCTAGTGAAAGCGAGCTATGTTTGGAAAGTTTGGAAATATCTGTGAAACCTAACTTATTGAAAACCCAAAGTGGATTTACCTTGTGAGCGTCATAATTATCATAAAACGACGAGTTGGAAGACTGGATCCAATTTATTCATCAGTGAAGTGCAAATACATAATTTGAACGTGAACAAGCTTAATTCATTGTTTGAAGTCAGAATAGGTGAGACTACGCCGTTTGAGTTCAGAAATGTTGGCCTTGCTACTTTATATAAATTTCTCTGGATCGATTTAAAGGCATTTTAAAATATGCAAAGGAGAAAGAGGTTATCATAAGACTTAAAATTGTTTTGACGGTTTGAAAATTCAAATTAGAGTTACAAATTCATTTTAGGAAGTACTACTGTTCCTTAGTCTTCCTTTCGAAGTTCTTTAGTAGGATGCACTATCGAAGAATTGACAACGAAACTTAAGAAGCGTATGATAAAATCATAAAATGTATTGACTGCTCGAGATAAATTCAGAATTGTCAACCGAAAATAAATAGCTATTATATCAACAGGTTCTAAAGCCTGTATGGACTTTCGGAAAGCAGCTTTTGGGCTGCACAAATAAAACCAACAAAAAAATACATACTTTTCAAAACAGTGCTAGAGGAGTAGTTAACGTGCCGTGGCACATCAAAAATGATGACTTCCATAGGGACTTCCTGTTATGAAGAACGAAGAACTTCTTGGTATGTTGGACACTTCATATGTAGTAAGACGATTGCTGAGAACCAGACCAATTCATGAAATGGATTAAGGGCACCAGTGCAAAGACTACGTCAGTAAATAACCTATAAATGGTGTGGAGTGAGCCTCTTCACATTCACAAGCGACAAAATTAAGAAAGGAAGATTACTTAAATAAAAAACTCTTAATTGTTAGAAGTGTTCATGGTCTGTTCCATTTGAAGCATAACGCTTGTCGTGGAAACGAATAAGTTCCAAAACGTTTATTTTGCGAACAAAAATCAGACATCACATTAAATAATAAAAGCCACAGGCGTAAATTTGCCGGTTTCACATGTAGCGGTTTATTGTTAGAAATTTGAAAACTATTCTATAGGTTCGCTCTTCGTTCCTGACAATCTCAATGTAAGTTTCAATTACAGCTTCAAGAAGGTAGAGTTGGTTATCACTTTTGTCCAACCATTGCTAGCATTCTTAAACAAGTGATCAATGGTGGAAACCAGAGGTAATGAGGTGACAATTTTCGACAATACCTTGTTGTGACATTATATATGAAAATCGTGTTTAGTATAAACCCTACCCTCCTTCCCAGAAGCAATACTTTTAATATCGGGTTCATCGAGTGTTTTGAATTTCTATGAGCGAGACCTTGTGGAACTGTGACATAGTGTTGCCATATACAAGATTTTTATAAAAAGAATTACATTTTTTAATTAAAGTGTTATCAGAATTTAAGCAAATAAAGCATAGTTCCAGGGCTGACTTATAGATGGAGCATTTGAACGAAGAGTTTGGTGACGATAAATTCTAATGAATATATTATATTGCTTGCCCATCCAAAGTATTCTCCGGATCTGGTTCCTAGTAACGACTGCAGTTTTGTGCCCAATAAATTCGAATATTATAAAATAAGGACTGCACTTAGATGTACATAGGCGTAGATTTGACCTCAGCGGTTTCTGTTTGGAACTGATGTAATAGTCAAAGAGGAACTCCATCAAAACTCAAAACCCGGAAATTTCAAAAGGTAAATTCTGAAGTTCAAAGTCAGCTTTTTGGAAAAAAAATTAACTGATTGTCAAAACTATCATCAAAAGTAAGCTATCATCACCAATACGGGAAAAACAATCAGATACAGTATTCTCTTTGCCACTTTTGTCTAACATCTGTAGTCAATTGACAAATATAGGTCTCGATGCTCTAGGACTATGTTCCGTTTTAGACTGAATTGCTCTAGTCAGAGGCTTATGGTTGGTGTTAATTTTAAATTTCCAACCTTTGAAAAGTAACGAAAATGCTTCATAGGTAATTAAATAGCTAACAGTTTTTGATCCAATGCGGAATACTTCAGTTCAACAATTTAATAACTTTCGAGAAATTCTCTCAACGGGTCTCAAACATTATTATTATATTGTTGTAAAATCGCTCCAACAGTTCTACTAGACGCATCGGAAGTAACACTTATTAAATCTGAATTATTCAGAGGTGTGCTAACAAAGCTGAATTATCCAGAGGTGTGCTAACAAAGCTGAATTATTCAGAGGTGTGCTAACAAAGCAATAGATGCCAACTCACAAAAAGATTGAGTTGGTTCTCGAGTATGTTGAATTTCTATGAGCGAGGCATTGCGGAACTGTGAAATAGTGTTGCCATATTCAATATTTTATAAAAAGAATTACATTCCTTAATTAAAACGAGATTAAGTGGTGTTATCAGAATTTACACACATTTTTGCAAGGTTCCAGTGGTGACTCGTAGATGGTGGTTTGAACGAAGAGTTTATGGTCAAGATAACTTCTACCGAATAGAAATTTGAATTGCTTCTCCGGTATAACTGTATTATCCGGATCTGATTCCCAGCGACTACTGCTGTATTGTGACGAATAAAGTCGTATATTGCAAAAACACGTACTGTGCATAGATGTACATAGGCGTAGATTTGCCCTCAGCGGCTTCAAAGGTGAGGGCTGATATCATTTGGAAGGTATTTCAATTGAACCAATACGTTTTAAACATTCAAATAGTTGTCTAATACGTTATTGATTTTGTAAGACCTTTGTTGAAAATTGAAAACTATTCTACACAACTTAAGAGGGGCAAATTTTGTTATTCAATAGCATATAGGCTAGTTCTTAATTCCTGACAATCTAAATGCAAGTTTCAACTACAATTTCAAGAAAATAGAGTTGGTTCTCACTTTGTCCAACCAGTTCAAGCATTCTTAAACAACTGCTCAGTGGTGGCTCAAAACTATTATTATTTATTAAAACTATTATATAGCAATTGAGTATATTTTGACAAAACATCGATGTATGTTCCATTTTAATTATACAAGCTCCTCTGGAGTTCCGAGGTATTACAATACTTAGTCGTTGTTTTGTAACATTTTCATATAGTAATCGCGTTTAGTATAACTCCTAACGTCTTTTCCTGTACCAATATTTTTGATTTCGGAATTATCGAGTGTTTTGACTTTCTATAACCGAGTCATTTTGAAACTGTGACAAAGTGTTGCCATATTCAAAATTTTATAAAAATATAAAATTATTTAAAACCGGATTAAATGGTGTTACAGAATTTATGCAAATTTTGCAAGATTCCGAAGGTGACTCATAGATTAAAACGAAAACTTCGAGCATGATAAATTCTGACGAATATACATTCGAATTGCTTTCCCATCCACTGTATTCTCCGAATTTGGTTCTGAGCGACTACTGCAGTTTTGTGACCAATACGGTCGAATAATGCCAAAACAAGACTCCTGTCCTCCCTATACAAATGGTATACAAATGGTTTTCGATTTTATTTGTGAAACCGCAATTTTCCCATTGCGTTTATCAACACCTACGACAGTATATATATATATATAAGCTGAATCGCCAACATATGTGTTGTTTAAAATGAATTAAGTCCGACCGCCACCACTCACAAAAAGACAGACCGCAGCGTACGAAATGCAATTAAAACAATTCAATCGCCAATTAAAACCAAATATTTTATCACATATCATTTAACACAAACCGAACATAAAAAATTATTAATTAAATTAATTTGTATGTTTATACAAGACAAAATAGACCAAATAAATAAACAAACGTAACATAAATGTCATTTTAGAATTAAATTAGTTTTGTCATAATTTATAATTTAAAAAATTTATAAAATTTTCGCATAAATTTTCAAAAATTTATAATTAAGACGAAAATAATCACTGAAATGTATGCGTAAGCGTAGTGTGTGTGTGTATGTAAGTCGCCGATTAGCTTATGTAATCCCCCGTGAGGTAGGGAAAGTGCGTCATTTTCACCGAAAAATTGAATTTTTTTGTTGTTTTTTTGGTCCGGTGGAAACAATAAATAAATATTTTTAAAGGAAAGATTAAATTTTATTTATTTTTATTTTCAATTTTCGATTTTTCCGTATTTTTTTTTTTTATTTTTTTTGTGAAAAATATTCTTCTTTCATTTATATATTTATTTGAATGTCGCATTTTTGACCCGGTGCCAATTTTTTTTTTTTTATTTGAAAATTCGATAAAAAAGTAAAAATACTGAATATGATTTATAATAAATTATCGAGAGAAAATTAACTTTTTTTTTTTGCGCCAAAGACGACGAATTCTATATTTTGTTTGCCGTGACATAAATTTTACCTGCATAGGTATGTACATATGTACGCTTTATTTATAGAATATTTGGAATTTTTTTATATATGCGACAATCTGTCGAATTGGACAAAATTCGCGTGCCACAACAACAAGTTTGGTATTTTATTGGGTGACATTTATATGTTTTTAAGCCGTGCTTACGTCAATTTTATTTATGTAATAGCATAAAAAACAATTATATAAATATAATTGTATACGTGTGCAATACCACAATGGGGGGGCGCGTCACTGGATTATACTGGATTAAGCTGGTTAAAGGACGGAAATAGATGTGTAGCTATATAAATTAAACGAGGGCTCTGGCAAAATCCAGCTTTAATTCACTGAATAATGAATAATGAATAACTTGTTTGTTTTTTTTCCAGGGGTGTGCACCGATCGTATTTGTATCCTAATTCTAAAGGTTGCCGGTAAACTTGAACAAGATAACACAATTCATAGTCCTAATATTGTTGCTTGATACAAATTCTATTTTATTATTAACTATGAATACTCTCAGCTGGAGAGAAGTTCAAGCAAATAATTCTCTTTGTGTCTGGATATATACATAATCCATATAGTACATAGTTTTACTTTCTTATACATTTTTTACAAAACTTATAATGATTATTTACTTTGCAACACTTGTTAATCGAAGTAATCATAGGGACGACCTAACCCGTAAGAGACTTCATAGGCCGGGTAAAATACGAATACTGTTTGATATGAAAATATTTTTTTTTATTTTTTATAAAATAATAACAGTAAGCCAGAAAGGTGCATGTTAAGTTACTGAACCAGTTGGCCAGATACAATGGATGCTATAAAATTAAACACTAATAGTATATCAGTCATTCAAATGCTATTAAACATAAATAAATATCAGCTTTGAGTTCCATATGGTTTGCTTTTATGACTGATTTTACACCATGTCCTTGAGCAGCTAAAGTGAACATCAAACCAACTGGCCAACATGGATTAGTTGATTAAATGACTGACATAGATGTCCAACTAAATAAATAACGATGGTTCCAGCAAAATCGAGCTTTAATTCACTGAATAATGATTTTTTTTCCAGTGGTGTACACCAAACGTATTTGTGTTCTAAATTCTAAAGGTTGTCGGGTAGCTTGAGAAATGTAATAGACCTTCCAGCTCTAATATTTTGCTTGACATTCGATTTAATTGCATTTTTTCAGAAATCAATTTGAAAGTATAATTAATATGAAACTCTCAGCTGGAGAGAAATAAATGCAAATAATTCTCTTTGTATCTGGAATATATACATAATCCATATATGTAATTAGTTTTATATTATTATGCAATTGTTTACATAAAAAGTAATGATTGTTTTCTTTGCAGCACTTGTTAATCGAAGTATTCATAGGGACGACCTAACCCGTGATTGACCTCATAAGCCGGGTAAAATATGAATACTGTTTGGTAAGACAATAATTTGTTTCTATAGATCACTAATCAATAGAAGAAAATGATTGTCTGGTTGGTGTAAAATCAGGAACTAATAGTATATCAGCTATTCAAATGCTATAAAATAAATATAAATAATTTAAGAGTTACATATGGTTTGCTTTACACCATGTCATTGAGCAGCTATAATGAACATCAAATCAACAGGCCAACATGGATTATCAGTAAGCTGGTTAAATGACTGACAAGATGTCCTGCTATATACATTAAACCATGGCTCCAGCAAAATCCAGCTTTAATTAATTGAATAATGAATAAATTAACTCATTTGTTTTTTTTTCAGGGGTGTGCACCGAACGTATTTGTGTCCTAAGTTCTAAAGGTTTTCGAGTAGCTTGAGCAGTATAACATAATTTCTAGCTCTAATAATGTTGCGATGATATTCGATTTAATTTCTTGATTTTCACAAATTGTTAATATAATTTACTATGAAAGCTCTCAGCTGGAGAGCATTAAAAGCAAACAATTCTCTTTGTATCTTGAATATTTGTGTACATAATCCATGCATGTACATAGTTTTACTTTTTTATACATTTTTTACACAAATTATAACGATTCGTTACTTTGCAACACTTGTTATTCGAAGTAATGATGGGGACGACCTAACCCGTGAGAGACCTCTTAAGCCGGGTAAAATATGAATAGTGTTTGGTAAAACAATAATTTGTTTCTATAGATCACTAATCAATAAACGAAAATTATTGTCTGGTTGGTGTAAAATCAGGAACTAATAATGAGACATTCAAATGTTAGTAAATCGAAATAAATCCACTTAGAGTCACGTATGGTATGTATGGTTTGCTGTTATGACTGATTTTGAAGTATCACATTGAGTGGTTGAGTAGTTATAATTTACATTAAACCAACAGATCAACAAATGATCTGGACAATAACTTCAAATCGTATGGAGAAATATCAGTCCTTGGTGGAGAGCTTAAAATTCAACTTTTGACGTTGGAGAACTGGAATGAACGTTTAAATCGAGAACATTTTTGGGGTATGTTAACCAAGTCAGAACAACGGTTGAATCAGACATTGCATGACATGTTCGTTTTCTGCATCTTTGATTACTGACTGTATCACCATCAACTCTTGCTTCAGGATCTCCAAGTTTATCCAAAATCATTACTCAAGAGTGTTATTGTGAATTTATTCTGAAAAGAGTGATTCCGTCGACATTATTGCCGATTGAAACAAGTAGTTCGAATAACAATGGATCGTTACACTCTAACAAGATCGAAGCTCGTCATGATTTCTGACTTTTTTATTTCACTAGTTAATTCACTGGTCTACAGTGACATTTTTTGGTGATATATACCCCAAGCGGCCTAACACAAAAAATCAAAATTTGAACAACTATAAAATGGTTATTTAAAGCAGCTACCTCATACGACCTGTCGTAATTAAACACCAGTCTAATACGTATGTGTCAATCGGTATAGGACAATCGGTATAGGATTTCTAAGAAACGTGCGTTCTGCTTCCACCTTTATTTGGTTCGAGTTTATTGTTGATTTAGAAAAATGTTTGCCATGGGAACATCATTGATATTCTATAAATGTGACTGAACAAATCAGCAGGTTCTAGGTCGGAGAGTATGATTATCGCACAGTAGATTTTTGGTATTAGTTTTTAACGACAAACTGGATTGCTTAACAGATCGATGTCAAACTGAAATTCTAGGCTTGCTTCGAACGTCGATTGAGTAATAGAAAAGTTGTTCATAATGCGACAAGTGACTAAAGATCATAACTGAAGATTGTTATTTTCAGTCGGCAGATGAACAAGTAATTCAAATAACAATGGATTGTTATGCGGAATAATCCGAGCTCGTTAATCCAAGATTGACCACACTATTTGGGTTAATTAGTGCATGGAGAGTACATTAAGCCACAATTACTGACTTTTTCTTTTACAAGTCTAATCACTATAGTCTAGTCATATGAAGCAACGACGATGAACGAGTTGGCAGTCAACAGTTACATATTTAGACGATATATAGTTTCTAATTGCCCAAAACAAGTTAGGGTATCCTCAGAAAAAATATATCGTATGTAAGCACCACCATAGGTACTTAAAGAAAATCGATATAAGATTTTTCAGGACTGCCCGGTCTGCATCTATCGTTTGGTTCGAGTTGCTTGTGGATTTGGAAAAGAAAATAGTTTGCCAATAGTTTGGGACACCATTGACAAATCAGCAGGTTGAAAAGTATGATTATCGGACAGTAGATTTTTGATTTTGGTTTTTAACGACCAACTGAGAAATTACTCAACAGATCGGGGTCAAAAGCAAACCTAGGCTTGCGATAAGTTGTTCAAAATTTGGTACAGCTCCATGTAAGGTGATGATTATGGTTTAAGACACCTTGATGAAAATTGATAAATTTCACCAAAGAAATTTGATATTTTACGGTCGATCAAAACCGCCAAATTTTTAAAAAATTTCAAACGAATCGTAAACTCTTCAACAAGCATATCGAATAAATTTTTATTAAAATATAAATTTAAAAATTTAGAAAACTTTTTGGAATTTTTGCAAATTTTTTATGTTCACAGTAAGTTAAAAGTCTGTCAATAAGTTAGAAAAATAAAATTCACATAATGTTCACACGAAATTATGAAAAAAAAAATTTATAAAATTCTAATCGACTGTAATACCCATAATATGTTTCAATACGTATATAACAACAATATGGATATAAGGTGTCAAAGAAATCGCACTAAAAAACACTTCACTCTATATAATGTGATCCACGAGCTAACCAATTAACATTTCATCCATCACTAATCACACCACAAAAATTCATAAAACTTTAAACGATGCCCACTCGCAATTAACCTGTGTGCCCAAAATTTATGAACTTCTAATTTTCACCAAACTAATTTGTCCAATCAACCGCACCTGCGGTCTCAACACACTAGTTTACATCACACTATATATATATAATCCGTTTGGTATGCCAACCATCTCATGACACATATGGGAGTAGTCAATAAACTCACAAACTCAAAATTGTTGGCCGAGAATAATTCTTAAAAGGATATTTACATTCGAATTATTAATTGTTTAAACAAATGTTTAATTTATAAAAAAAAATTCGATAAATATTTATAATCCATATATCGTTGAAATGAATTTTTGTTACATTCCACGTTAATTAACTCAAATGATTTGTATTACCATATTGGTGGCTTTAAGATTAGGTCGAGATGGTAAAAATGAAAAACTATTTAACTAGATACTAGTTTCCAATTAAAATAAACCGTTTGATGTTCAAAAAGACACTAAAATCAAATATAAAGAATAACAATCTTTTATAAGACGCGCGCGAACCATACACCCCCGCCGTGTGCATGTGAATGTACATATATATTTATACAGACACACTCACACTATGTGTAACTACGTACGGAATTTTTTTTTTTTTTTTTTTTTTTTTTTTAAATTGGGAAAAACATTTTCTATTCGTTACGATTATTTCTAATATTTTTTTTTCTTCGGTTTTATAATTTTTACTTATTTTCAATAATTTTTTTCCTTAAACTAAAGAAAAAAAAATTCTATTTTGAGTGCATTTTTGATAATTGGTAATAATTTTTTGAGTTAAAATAGATACAAATTTTGACTACTTTGTATTATGTATGTGAGAATGCGTGTATTGATCGATCGATCAATTCGATATTGAGTTTTGGGGATCATATAGATCGCGATCTAATTCCGATTGTGGTGAATTTGAGCTGCAACGTAATCAGGTCAAACTCATGCTGCTTTGTTTGAGTTTGGCCATGATTTTTTTTTGCTCGTATAGTTTTGAAAATATTTTCGTTTATTTTGTGAAAGAATGTTGAAAATATTTTTGAGTATATATGATTAATGATTATAGACGAGAAACACGTGGAAATTGTTCACATATTTTGTATTTCGTGTAAGGTTATTTCACATATATAATCCTGATTGACAGCATGTAATGTATTACGCGATCATCTGCTTTGTATATATTCACTTGTGTCAAACTACCAGAATACGCAAAATACCCTGCACGTCTGGATGGTTTTAGTCTCTATAACAAATAAAACTTGTTCCAACAAGAGGTTTCATTTTGAGATTTTTCACCATACGCTAACGATCGGTGGTGTGGATGAATAAATTATGTCCTCCTGTTGGAGTGCAGGTCGTCTCTTCTTCCTTGTCAGTTCTATAGGCTGGCATGGAGCTATGCAATGTGCAGATGGTTCTACGTAACTCGAACCTATAGCCGTACGTCCTCAATTTGGCTGTAATGGCGTAAGGTAAGGACGTAAATAAGCGAACCGCAAAAGAGTTGTAAATGCCTCGAGCCCTGAAACAGATTGCAGAGATAAAAACAAACAAAGGAACAAACAATGACTGTTCCATTGTAAAGTGGAAGGCATGCCATTAACATTGAAAAATCATCAATATCAGTCAAATGGTCGCCACAAGTACGCTTGCAGGACCATATCCTTTTCATGAAATTGTCCATGTCCAATTCGCACATTTGCGGATGTGTGTAACTCAATCTGCCAAAACACGTCGCTAAGACCTTAACTGGACTTAAATTTCTGTTGACATAGGGCAACGGGTAACTATCTCCTTCACTGTGACTTCGATTAATTTGCGAGCATCTAAGCAAAATCTGTTTTCTTATAACAGACCCAGCAGTTTTCATTACTTGATCATACGATCGAGCTCCTGATTCAGCTACTTCTGAACGTATGGGAATATGAGACGCGTTTCCTGTATCGATGTTATGCTGCATTAAAGCGGTGCAACCCAACTGATCAGGCCGAGTCACTAGGAAAGAATTCATAACCTTTCTTAACTCCTGTTTTTCACAATCGTCCAAATCATGCTGAATTATATTATCATCTTTCTTCATGGATGGTATCACTAGAGATCTTACCACTGTACATTCCGTACCGACCACGAAAGCTTTGTCAACAGCATTCCCTACTGCATGTATCGTTCCATCAACCGTTTTGATATTGGTCTTCGTCGGAATAAACTGTAACCGAAGCTTCTTCAACCTCGCATATATGTCATTACCACCGAGTGTGCAAGTGGCGCCAGAATCAAACAAGCCAGTTACCCCATACCCTAATATTTCCACATCGATGTGTGGTTGAGTTTCTCCTTCTACATTTAACACGCACTCTTCGGTTGACTATCAAACCTTCACGTATTCCAAATTTAAGGTCTTGAATTGACTGTGAAAGCATTGACATAGACCATATCTTACACGTGACCTCAATGAAAAAAGTCTAATTGTGTTAAATCATAAAATCTTGGTGGCCAATTGTGATCACCTCTTCGAGAAATTACTGGTTGTGTGGCGAAAAAAATGTCATTCACACCAATACCAACCAATTCCAGCCATACAAAATTATTAATCAAAGCTCGTTCAGTAAAGTCCAATCACACCACCAGCCCAAAAACTGCACCAAACAGAGGACACGTTGAGGATGTGAAGGCTTTTCAATAATCATTGTTGGATTTTCTACGCCCCAAATGCGACAATTGCCTATTAACATAGCCTCCGAGGAGGAAATGGGCTTTATCGAAGATGATTTTTCGATAGAAATCCGGAGGACCCAATGAGTATATGGTGATCAACCGGCGTTCTTGTGTTACCTGAATTTTAGAAACCTTAAAACCTAAGCATTTAACGAAATACGATGTAATGTCATTTGTGGAATGTCTAATTCCAAAGATCGACGAAGAATCGACAATCCAGGGTTTTTTATAACTTTACGGGCTATACATCAGCAATATTCTCAGTTGTTCTTGAGCGACGTACACGGTTTACGATTCCTCACATCACTAACTTGTCCCAAGAGCACAAATTTTTCCACCAGTTTGACTATTACCGACCGAGAAGGTGATTCACAACGACCAAAAAGTGCTTTAGTTTTGAGAACTGTGACGAATTTTTCAACATTTTTTTTAGTGAATTTCAACAATTTCCATTTTTAGTAATGAGCTAGTTTATACTTGTCAAATGTCAAAAGATAACGGCTTCAAAATTGACAGCTGCTCAAATAGCAGACTATGGTAGAGAGTCCATTAGTAGACATATTCAAAAAAATAGTAGACATATTCTGTACATTAGTATAGGCATATTCTGTGTACAATATGATGATGCTGCTCTCCCAAACTACGAAGAGAATATAAGTGCAACAAATTGTTGACGCTGTGAGAAATCGATGCAGAGAAGTAAAGAGAGTTGTTGGTACGTATTCGTTCGATGAGCAAATAATCCCGTTCACGAGTCGATGCTCCTTACGAAAATATGTGAAAGGGAAACCACGCTCCACTCTAGTGATAGATCATTGGGTTTGGGGCCAGCAGTTATTCTTATATTATACCGTTTCCATTTTTCGATAGATATTCATTGATTACCGCGTTCCTCTTTTGGTAAAATTGAAAGAGTTGGGATTCAATGTTTCCCGAACCAGAACGATTAAAATTCATTATTAAGTCAGACATTGCGCGACTTGTTAATTTGGAGCAAGCTGCAAAAACAGAGATGTGATCAACTGATTCATCACTCATTGATGAATAAATTTTCGTTCTAAATGCACCAGCTAATGAAAAATTCCGTTTGTTTTCGATTGACGTTGGTTTGGAGATGGATAAGGCCATATGCAGATTCTCTAAACTACTAATGCTATTTCCCTATTTTATTTATTATTCGTTCGTCCCACATTTTAAATAACTTTAACTCTCTAAGGGATTTTTAATGTAGTTTTTAACCTAAAGAGTCGATCCAACATACTCTCTAGTGTGTTCTACCGTATACGGCTATCTAGGATAAGAGTCAGTTCTGAACCCTCTTACTCAATTACGAGATTATTTGAAAAATTTGACAATACCGTATGTAACTGAAATAAGTGTCAAACCTATATAACTTTGATTAGTCAAATGTATATTCGGGTGTACATGAGATACAGTAAGACTTCAATCATTCTCTTCAGTCCATCCATTCTACATTGTTGTCTAAATCAAAACTTTCAGAAATATTGTTTTGCGATAGCTGATTAGATGTAAGCTGGGTGATATTCTTCCAAACATACGCATTATGGCTAATCATCACCATGATCGAGATCAAACAAAACCAGTGTACCTTGAAGTGCGAGCACCAAAATAAGTTAAAATCAAATTGATGGTGTGGAACTCAGAATGATGTGGATTGAGCAATATACCAAGCACCAGCTGCAATAAAATTAAACTTCAAACCATCGAGTTACTGAACAGTTATAATTATTTTGGTACACAGTTCGCATTACCAGAGAGGTCTTGTTTTGATCTTTATACGGGTAGTCCAGTCCAATTTCATTATATCAAAATAAGAATATGAGCCTCTTAAAGCCGAAATGTTCGATATATCAGTTTAATATGATTTTGGGTATACACGGAACTAATACAAGAAACTGAGACATTTTCACGAACTTTCCTAGTTTTATTTTCTATGGTGTGTTCCATCGGTTTCTATTAGGTAATTATTTCCGTCAATGCTTCATAACTCACGTACATTTAGTGTGTCAATACTAGATAAGAAGATTGATGTCATTTCGAGAGCGTCCATAATATTCCTAGATCAGTATCAATGTTTTGATAAAACCCCAACTCTCACATCCATATATGAAACGGGTCACAGTTCTATATATGGTCATATTTCATACTAGGTGTACGGAGTCCATCTTGATACTCTTTTTAACAGTATTAAAATAAATACCAAAAATGGAATTTTAAGGTGGGAAGTTATCCCAGGAACCCATCGCAGGAACCCATCCCAGAAAAAAAATAAAATGTTCATCAGCTAATATATCAGGTAGTAGAATGTTCCCAGGAGTCAAAAGAGTCGAGATCGATTAGTGAACATGACATCGTTTGAGAATCACATGATATCGTTCATAACTCTATTGATTTCTGGGAAAGAGTAACAACAATTACTTTTGGATATATTAAATATGTTTCCACAGAAACTTTGATCTGGATTGTAAATCTCCTTGATTGTAAATTCTCAGATTTTGTTTATAGACGGCAAAATCGTGTTCGATTTTGAGTACTTATTTCTCGATTTCGATCAATTACACAATTTTCTGGGATGATTTTAAAAATCCTGATATGGAATGAAATTAGTATTACCTGATGAACATTTTATTTTTTTCTGGGATGGGATCTTGGGATATCTTCACACACCTGAATTTTATAACAATATCACAAGCCAATTTGAATAGAGATGGATTAGTGAAAATTAGTGCATCTCGAACAGTGTATGTAGACTGTGTATGATGTTTAAACACTTTGAGTTTCCAGAAGCAAAGTTTCAAAGACCCACATACACATGAATATGAGGCATAACATTTTAAGCTAGAATGGCATCATATTTACTGGATTGGCTCAAATTAAAGACTACATCAATCAATTTGCGTCAGTAATTGTAAGCATCATCATTTCATCGAATCCAGCGTTGGCATATTTTTACATAAAATTTCATCAACTAACTTCCAACTTTAGAATGATATAGTAGACAGTAGACTGACTTTTTTTGGTCCGGTTGGGTAAACATTGTATCGTTCATGTTCATGTGAAAGTATGTTGCAATTTGAAAATTTAAATCCGGTTCCAATTTTAAACAAGTGTTGGGAACCCAAAACTGATGGCTTTCAGTTCAAAGGAAAGTTAAATAGGAAACAAACCATCCATCAACAGAAGGATATTATCGGATCGTAGTGGAAAAGTATTATTATTCGACTGAAGAAATTCAAACTTTGTGGATTCAGAATTTGGGATGGGATGATCCCTTATCAGATAAATTCTTTAATGCAAAAAAAACGCATATTGATCTGTTGTAGATATATATCCAAACAATAACTTAAAATGGAAACTTACACATAAGATTATCGACTCCAAAACCAAAAATTCACACCCGTTGATAAAATTTCTATACCTCGGTTGTGTACTAAACTCCTTGTATCAGACAAGCAAATCATGGACTCAACCATCGTTCTAAACTGGCTTTTGACACAATACTTTTGACCACCTTCGTTGCAAATGGGACTGGCAAAATACTACCAAAAGAACGGACCGAGACCTAATAGATAATAGTGCAAATTAATCAATAGAACACGAACTGCGAAAACAATCAGTCTCGGTACAACTATCACCACCCAATATCATTGATAAGCTAATTGAGAATACCTTCATCATCAGTAAAATATTGGGAAGATCATATGTACTTAAAAATGTATCAAAACCATCTTAACCTCCATACCTACTTTGTTTCGAACTTCTTAACCCTCAATCACATCCAATGCAAACAATCCGAAAAACCAAAAGGAATTACCAGCAAGAGTAGACTTAAATACCAGAAAAGTCATTTGTAACTGTATCCAATATTTCAAAATATTCCGCTAACGAGTGATATGCTAAGCCCACCGGACTATGCAGACTATAGGAAGCATCAATCAGTGAAAAGCATCAAGTTTCACTTGCAACGAGTTACCAATGATCAAAATTTAAAAATGCCGGCTCAAAGGATCACCAATGTAAAGTGCAATCGGTTGGGAGGTGATTGGATGGAAATATATACCAGTTAGGTAATAGTACAATAGTATAGGATAAGATATAGTTAAACCAGCATTCTGATCGAATAACCAATCTGTAATGACGAAGACAAGAAAACCAGTTCGGGTTGTTTGGGTTGAAACCATTCCTGTTTGTCTTGACATTACTCAACGCGGCACTATGACTCCCGGCTTTCTGTTATGATTTATTAACGCAGACATATGTTTATTTATATTTTGACACACTCGATCAACTGTCCTCATTTGCATTACACAGCCTCTTAATTGTAAACAATTAAGGAATCTTGTATACAAATCTCGATTATTCACCCCTCAAACAATGTGCACTCAAGATGAATATTTCTTAGCAGCTCGTTTAAATCATCAAGTATATTAGTATGGTGTGTTAATACATCGCTCGACGAAATCCCCCCATTTCGATAAATTCCACAAATTCTTATGTACATGTTTGTTAGTTTTGAGTGTCCTTATACGTGTACATCGATGTGTGTATCAAGATTTCTCAAATATGGATTTACACTCTCGAGCAACTTAATCGACCCAAAATAGGTAGTTTTTTTTACAAAATCTAACAATAGGTGTGCTGCATTGTTCTGTATAGTACCACGTAAATTATGGATACTACTCCAGATGACAGACCAAAGGACGCAATGGTTAAAGTTTCGGCAAAAGCCGTTTTGCTAAATGTTTGATCATCAACTACACACTCCTCAAATGCTGGAGTCCCTCAGATTGTTTATTAGACCTTTATTAGACCTTGTATATAATATTGATGTCAGGTTTGGAATGGAGCATATGGCATTGCTATCCAGTTGCTGGATAGAGTCCAGAGGCGTGCCATCCGAATAAAACGAAACTTCAGCCTTCAGACTAGACAGTCTACAGCACCGCAGAGATGCTGCAGAACTCTGCGTGTTCCATAGATTAATAAATGGTTCTAAAGAATTAAAGGAGAAAATACCACCAAGACGTTTGTTGACAAGACACGCGGTAACACGCGGAACGGTTAATGCGCATAGGTTTATGGTGAAGCTGCCGAAACCTTAAACTGAGCTAGGATAGTCTAAAAACCCGCCCTGCACCCAATTAAAACTAAATTAAAAAAAAAAAAAAGAAATTGGTGCGAGAACCGTGTTCTTGAATTCTGATAGGGGCAGGATACTACAGGGATTTTTCGCCATCCGAGAAGGTGTCAGGATACTCATACTTTCAATCGGAGACCACATACAAATCGATTTCTGAGAGGGACGAACGTTTTATCGCCTAACTTCACTGTTATGTAAATAAAAATAATTAAGGAAGGCGGAAATAATTCCAGAACCTAATGCCACTAGAGGCCCACGGTTCAACCCACATACACATACAGATTAAAAACACCCAATCGTGATTGATGAATCGTCACCACCCCGGGAATCGAACCCGAGACCCTCGAATGACAGAACAAGTACGCTACCTTCTCTGCCACCAGCGAAAACTGTTATTTAACTATTAGTTACACCAGGACGGCCCATTCGAGGAAGGGTTGACCGGCGTCCAGAACAGCTGACATACTGTCCAGAATAGCTTACATAATAAAACGCAGATCTTGTTTTCCAACCCAATTGAACAGTGGCCAACCCAATTTAACATTTATAGGCTGGAGGGTCCAACCTAGAAATACGGTAACATCTAACATCAGTGACCTTGGATGATGAGTGTGGTGCAATTCCCCAAATCGTTGTCAAAATCTTTACAAGGTCGATGGTAAACCGAATTCGAAGCGTTCTAAACGTAAGAAAGGGGACGATTTAATTGCTCGGGAGTGTCTATAACGCACAACAAATCGCCCAAAATGTTGTAAATTACGTAAAGTGTTTATAGATTTGAATGTTTAATGAGAAAAATTTCTTTACGTCATTTGAATTTAAATTGCTTTCTGCTTCTTATTACGATTATTATTCATATTTTTACTGGGCTGGCTGCTGGTTTCGTTCGAGCTAATATGCTACATAGTTTTATTGTTTACAAACGAACTGTATCGATGCCAGTTGGTATAGTTTTCATTCGAGTTGTTTATTTATGATACTGCTAACCGATTATACGAGTAGTTTTATAGTTTGAATTGAAACAATTAAGCTAAGTGTCTGTTATCGGTTATCCAATATATAAGTGTGTTATATCGTTTTTGGATCGGGATCAGGGATGGGCAACCTGTTATCGGTTATCCAATATAAGTGGGTTTAATCGATTTTTGATCGCGATCTGGGGTGGGCAACCTATATAGTGCGTTGCGGTGTAAAATAATTTTTCGATTCGGTTTTTTATACCGAATAGTTCCATACGTCTGATCTGAATATACGGTTGTGTACTCTCCACAACCAATAACTTAAAATTTTTTTTTGTCTGTTCATTTCTAGTCGGTTATAATTTAATATCAACTAAAGTAAGAGAAGAAAAAAGATCGAAATGAAAAATAAATTTTCTTTTTTTTTCTATGAAAATACATCCGTTGCCATCATTATTAGTATTTAGACAAAAAATTAAGAAAAAAAAAAACGAAAAGTTATAAATTATGTATACACATTTGTATATTAACATCGAGCAAGTGAGCAACAATATCAACAACAACAGCAACGCCAAAAAACGCGAATGATTCATAACTTGGTTGTGTTAAATTGGCGTTTAGATACAATTTACTCAGTATTTTTCATCTTATGTACGCGAATCGCACACACACACATCCATACACCCATACACCCATACAGTAAAAATTGATTAATGATTTAAATATTTTTTGTGTATCAGAGCGCGGGGTTAGCACAAAATATAAACCTAACTCTGTGTGTGCTATATATACGCTAGATGTGCTAGATATATACTATATAGATACTCTCAGGCCGGTCGTCTTAATAACAATAAATTTCGACAAGATCGTGGACGACATAATTATTGTGTTTGCTGTAACAATATTATCAATAGATTCATTAATTAGAACAAAATATTATTTTTGAGCGTAAGATTTGGTGTTCGAACATTTTTATCGTTTGTCTATTTGACACAAGACATTGTTGATGGAAATCATGAGTAGCTCGTAAATCACGAAACAGCTGTCAACAATTTGGTAACCAAAAAATTCATAATATCACGAGGGTATCGAACGAAGGTAGTAGGAAGTTCAAACCTAGACTAGTCTGCAGCTCTTTTTTTGGGATAGTAATAAGGTCTACCTGAGGTATCCCGAAAATTTTATCAAATTGAAGCGGTTAGAAGTTATCGTAGAACACCGCAATGTCAACGTTGTCAACGATATGGTCACACTTAAAAGTTCTGCCACTAGATGCGTTAAATGTGCTGAGAAATATTTAGCTATTGCTTGTGAGAAACCTAAGACTACTGCAAAAAAGTGTTCAAACTGTGGACAAGCCCATCCTGTAAACTACCGAAGATGTCTGGTTAAAAAGAAGAAAAAATCTAAATAAACCAACGAAATACAAAATAGTCAACAATCAGAATCTTTTAGTCATCATGTAAGAGCCGAAATAGGGAAGATCAGTTCCGGACCAGCTTTGATAGGTTACCCATCCCTACTCAGTCGAATACTATGATGAAAATGATGCAGAATGTTATGAATGCCTTAAGCAACCTTTCTGAAAGCTGACAAAGATTGGAGCAAGATAATTCTGCGTTATTAATCCAATACCAAAATATACCAAGAAAACCTGATAAAAAGCATGAACTAGAAACATTTTTAAAAATGCAAAATATCGATGTGTGTATGGTATCTGAGACCAACTCTACTAGGCAATCTTATTTAAAAATTCAGAGTCACCAACTTTATGGAACAATTCATCCGGATAACCAAGCGAGAGGTGGAACTGCTGTTATAATAAAAAACTATATTAAACACCAGTAATGCCAGCATTATCAATTATCCGAAATCCTGCTTACCATAGTTGAAAATACATCTACCAAGCAACGCCTTCAGATAGGAGTGGTGTATTGTTGAATGTTCTACAACATGTCAATGGTAGCATATTGACTTTGGCTCTAGGTTTACAACAACAAATGGTAACGAACTTAAAAATGCAATAGTAGAAATGGGATGTAGCGAACATTCCACTGGTAAGCCAACAAATTGGCCCATGGATGCAGGTAAAGCCTCTGATCTACTGGATTTCCTTATATCAAACCAAATTTCATCAAATTTTATTGAAGTAGAAAATAATTCTGATATGGATTCTGATCATTCTGCACTCTGCAGTGATACTTTCCATAAGCAACAAGATAATTAGAATGGAAACGAGACTAACTCTTGCTAATAAAACAACCGATTGGGAGAACTTAAGATCTGAATTAGAAAACAAAATTAACCTACAAACACGAATAAAACGGTTCGGTTCAGGAAAGTTACAAAAATATGGCAACAAATGAGAAGTCCATCTGACAAGATGATTCTACATAACAAATCACTACAGCTTTAGCGAGAAATTCAAAAGCTAAATGGAAAGTCGTTTTCTTTGTATCTTGGAATATTGACCACTGATGAAGATGCGAACTACTCACTATGGGAGACAAATAAAAATTATAAAAACCCCAATTACGCATACCTCTGCTACTAAGCGAAGTGATGGCTTGTAGGCTATGTGTAATAAATCAAAAGGCTGATATTTTCAAACCGAATCGGATATTATAATCTAAAATGGAAGCAACAATTATGGGGGTAGAATTCCTCTAATAACCCAGAAAGAAGTTATTAGCGAAACAAAATTTAATCTGAGGTCAGCAAAGGCTCCTGAATATGACCTTTTACCAGGAGAAATTCTAAAGAAACTACCAAAAATAGCCTTCGCTAAACTAACTCATTTGCTTAATGCTGTTATTAGAGTACGGCGTTCTCCTTGTGCCTGGAAAGCTGCGAAAGGTATTTTGTTACTGAAACCAGGTGAAACACCCAATGATGTTAAATCGTATCGTCCGATATCACTGCTTCTTATCACTTCAAAGCTAATGGAGTATGAACCCAATAATAGAAAGAAGAGACCTTATACCGAATCACCAATTTTGCTTCAGATGCTTATATCCAACAATTGATCTGGTTTACAGAATTATAGATATTATAGAAAAGACGTTAGAAGATAAACAAATTTGTTCGACATTATTTCTGGATGTGGCAGCAGCTTTCGATAAGGCATGAGGGTTCAATACATAAACTTGAGGTTATGCTTCCGGGACCATCTGTTGCTCTTTCGAGGTCATATTTATCTGAAAGGCTTTTTAGAATAAGACAAGAAGATGACTATTTTGGACTGAGAGAGGTAAGGGCAAGAATCTCGCAAACAACCGCCGTACGAGAATTTTGTTAAATACTTGGGTATGACACTTTATGTTAAGCTTAACTGGAAAGAGCATGTGAAGAAGAAAAGAAAAGAGCTTCATCTTAATTATAGACAATTGTACTGGCTAATTGAACGAAGGTAAAAATTAAGCATATGCAACAAAATATTGATTTGCAATCAGATTCTATGGCCGATCTGGCTAAATGGCATACATAGGTTGTACTAAGAATACTAACTTCAAACTTATACAAAACTCGCAGAAAAAGGTACTTCGGAGTCTAGTCAATGCACCCTGGTACACTTGTAATATTTATTTGTATCGTGATTTAGAGATTCCGAACATAAAACACAAAATAAAAAGTTTGAAACGAAACACGAATCAAGACTAATGGAACTCTCGGCTACTGGATGATGAACCAACAGGCACTGGTGCTTCACTGGATTAACAGTGTTAGTTCTACCACATTAAAGTTTAGTTTTTAAGAATTCCGATGTTAATTGATGGCTAGTCTGAAAAAAATTGAAGTACAAACAAAACTTTTATGCATGGAATTCGACATTGTTCATAGGTACACAACGTCCACATTTGCAGGTGTCGATTTGTTTAATCCAATTTTGAATGACTCGACCACACATTTCGACGGAAACTGTTGGCATAGACCAATGATATAACGTAGCCTCATAAAAAATTTAGAGCTGTTAAAGCACACGATCTAGGTGGCCAATCGAGTGCACTATTTCTGGATATAATATGAACAACGAATTTATATTTCAATAAATCGATTGTTAGACCCACTGTGTGGTTTATAGCACCAAACATCATAAATGTCTACGTAAACGGTGCAATAACACCACCAGCATAAAAACCACACCATATATAATACATAGTTATTTTTTGTGCATGAAGTGCTGTTCCTTGAATCAGAACTTTTGACACTGACAGTTTGGTTATTTGTTTAAAGGTTCATTCACATAGAAAGTTCAAAATTGTCAAGTTTCAAATGGAAAATCCGTCGTATGTAAAAAAAGTTTTGTTTTGTAACTGACACCCCATCTATTATCAAATCTAATTGTATAGCAAAAGCACCATCTGTTATAAAATCTTCTTACTATATTACGAATAGAAATTGTGAAATAATTAACTGTGTAAAATTTTATCGCCATTTACTGAATATCAAAAAGTCCAAATAATTTTGATTTTACATTATATTTAACAGGTTATGGATTAGAACTAACTGTTGTGCAGTGTGCTCAGGGTGAAGTTCTATCTCTGCTCTTGTGGTCAACTCACTTATAACGAGAATGGATTTTGATGATGATATCGCCATAATACTGGTATTTAAATATACGACGATGTACTAGTGATCACATACCAAAAAAATCGATACCATAATTGTAGCCTGGTATAGTGATCAGGATCTATCATCAACCCTAAAAAAACTGAGATGATTCTTTCCATGTAATATTTACTAAACGCAAACAGTCATTTGGTTAAACATGGGGCTTAAAAGCCAAGACGCATGTCAGGCCACAACTGCCCATATGCCCTCGGACACTGTAGAGACGAAGCATATTTTCAGAAAAAGGGTTACCTTGAAGTCCCATTTATAGTGTAGAACTAGTGATAATTTTTTCCAGTACAGGTTGTAAAACTAGACTACCTGGCCTTTCTTTAGTCCTCTTAAACTAACTTACATCTCATTTCGAGCTTTCATCCAATTTCTTGAAAGCTTTATCTCCAAAGTCCTAAGTTAAGTGTCTGAGTGTGATGCATTTGTTGGATATAATTCGTCTGACCTTAGGCTAAGAGCCTCTTAGAAACAAGTGAATAGAAGAGTCTCTATTACAGTGAATATCCTAATGAGGTGCTTTTGATATAGTTTTTTGAATGCCAAGGCATAAAATGGGCCTGATCCCGCTTTAGGAGTGACATCGTTTTCTTTGAAGAGAGCTATCGACGATGCTTCACCAGAAAAGAAGGGACAATCCCATATCTTGCCCCTATCCAAAATCTTCTTTTGATCAATAAATCAGTAAAGATCAAGTCCTTCTTGAATTATGATAGACTTTGTGAAGCTTGCTGGGCATTCTCAAGGGACATTGTTCCCTGAATTGTTCTGAATGAAAACTAGGAACAATGCAAAGTTCTAACAGGGAGGAGAAGAAGAAGCAGTTGAGCATTTCTTGGGCTCCTATCCTTCTTACTCTGCTCATTGATTTCAATGTTTTGGAAAACGATACCAATTTTAAGATCAACTTGCGACCTTGACGATATCGGGTATCTTGAATCTCATTAGAAGAACAAACAGCTTTTGGGACTGATATTTGGTAAATACGAGCTTACCCAGGAAATATACGTTGTCGTTGGTAATTATGGTTTAGTTTGTGGAATAACTAGCTTTAGTCTTACAATTTGATTAAATACTATATACAATCCGGGTATAATTATCTGACGCAGGCTCATATTGAACTGCAATAAAAACAAAACGTAAGGTTATTTTTACCATTCTGTATGTAAAAAACTATTTTATGTAAATAAAACTGACGCGCCATCTCTTATTAAATCTAATTGTAACTAACGCACCATCTGTTAAAAAATCTTCTTACTATTTTACGAATAGAATATGTGAAATAATTTACTGTGTAGATTTTTTTCGACTACTTACTGAATGCCACAATAATTTTTGATTCAATTGATAAAATTATTAATCGGTTAATTGCACTAAAAATTATTTTAACTGGCTCGGGTAAAAGTGAATAACATCACTTTCCAACTTCGATGTTGTCTTCGCTTTTTACATGTAATTTATGTTTTATGTATTTACGCTGGTTTTTACATAATTAATATAACAAAATGTAAAAAACGTTTTTTACATGTAAAATCCCAACAGTGAATCATTTTAAAATAAAATTTAAGCTATTCAAGGCTATTTAATCTGGTTAATCGGATAATGACTAAATTGGAAAGGGGGACATTTACAGAATACTTTACATGCGCCTCGGAGCTACCTGCGGGTGATATCGTAGTCTCTATCTTAAACAAGTCTGAAGTTAACTCAGAACCAAGATCACAATTTTTTGAAACATGTTAAACATGAACGTCAGAATAGATGACGTCATTACAACGAAGATGGAAATGTCATGAAGGGAAACTGCTATAAATAGTTTGGTAAGAAACATGCTTCTAGTAGAGAAAATTATTGGTGACTACTAAGCAGAATTTCGTCTAAACCGGCCAGAATCAATTACTTTTGCTAATCGATGATTCTCCAAGTGAAATCATTTTGCTGCAATCCATTCATGTTCTCGCATATGCAGATGATATCTTTGTATTTAGAGGGAAGGGCGTGGAAGATATACTTGATAAAATATAATATCTGATCTTTGGTATTAGATACCAAGATGCGATTGATTCAGTATTGGTAACCGCACCTTTGAAGGGCTTATGATATTCATACATCTTGGATTTCGTATTGTTCACTTAATAATAATGATGGAGAGGATAACAAGCGTCATCTTGGGAATCTGGACTATATGTTTAGTTCTGAAATCGATATATAGCAAAATATGCACTGATGTTGCTAACACCCGTTGTCGTGTATGGCTGTGGGAGTTTGACAAATGAGTACTTGGGAAATTAAAACATTCGAGACAAGATATGTGATTCAAAAATAGTCTTTGATCCGGAGAGAATGGTGCTGCGATCCAAAGGTCGCTTTCGGTGACGATATGGCCTCACTGCGTATAGAGAAAGACCAACGTTATAATGATTCGTATAAAAAAATATCACATATGGTAAGTGGATCCTTTTCAGTTTATATTACAGTGAATAAGAAGATATATGAGGAGAAAGTTGGAATAGTTAGAGTCCTTCAAACTTCATTTGATAAATCTATAGTCACCCTCTGATATAGAAAGTATCGTGCTTGCTCCTCCATTTGCGGGACACTATGTTCGATTCCCGGTGGTGACCAAAAATCATGTTTGGCTAACGGCCATTCTGGAATATATTTCGGTCTTTTTTTAACCCATATCCTACCGAAGATTATTTATTTTTAAATCTTTCAGCAAAGTTTGCTTTTCTATGAAAAATCGGAGTCAAACAACACGAATCAGAGGACAGATTATTTCCGATTGTTAGATTTCCCGGAAAATGCTGCTTGTTTTATCGAACACTGATATGGCAACTATTTGACAAAAATTAGTAAAATGATTAAAATCTGGTTATTACTCAATTTTTATTTTTGTATTTAAAAATTATTTTTCGATATTTTTTCAATGTGGTATTTTTCAAAACAATGTGTATGCAATAGAATATTGCATCTTTTGCACATAAATGATGCTGGTTTATGACAGTGGCTGTATTGGCCTCTCTGCTTTTTATTATTTGGTATTTTCACGACCAAATGTTGGCCTGCCTATCTATCAATTTAGGAAGATTTGATGGATAGGCATCAGTTGGAGAAGTATGTGAAAAATCACCTTCTATAAGTGCAACGACATCGCCAGTGAAATCATCTTCGTATACTAGTGTCATTATATGGAAATGTGTGATTTCAACTCTAAATTCGTTCTTGGGGAGTATTGTTGTTTCTTATAGCTACGAATAAAAATATTATTTTTCCAAGCCTTTACAATCGATGAGTTTAGTACTGCAATAAATAACTGCCAATACCATTTTGTCGATCTTATGTTTATGTAGTTATTTTCAGCAGCGTTTCAGATCGACTCCTCCCATACCTCTATTGTAGTTATGCAACACAAGCGATTGCTTCAACAACTTTTTCTTCATTATTTTCCTTTGCTTTAGCCCACCTTTTAACTGAAAAGGTTCAATTTGATCAAAATTGCTAGCAACTGTGACTTCTCTACTATCCTGCCAAGGCCAACGACAGATCATAATTTTGTTATTTGAGTCAAACTTAAAGTCATGCTCACTTTTTTTTCAATTGTTTGCCAGTTTTCATGTCAACACCACATGTTCAATTAGACCGTACAGTTCCTGTTGCACATATTATTTTGTCAGTTAGGAGACACATGAGATGATATGAGGTAAAAAAGTTATCAAAGTATACGATGTGAAGAGTTGGATGCTCTACATTTTCCACGTTGTTTGTCTTATTTATCCGATGCACCAGCATAAGGCATACAATAGTAAAGGTAACCAGCTGCAGAACAGAGCCACCAAAATTTGTATCCGAAACGCTTCGGTTTGCCACGTATATACATTTTACATAAATGCCTTCGAAAATATGGTATAATCTGTTCATCTACTGGTAGCTCTTTGGTCCAAATACCAAATAGCATGAACTTTTTATTGATGAGGTTATATATAATGGCCATAACTGTAGTGATCAACACAATAATTGTTACTGAAGTGCAAACATTTCTTAATTTCTATACGAAATGATTTCTGCTCATACACTGTTTTATAAAAGGAACGCCCAAAGCTGGATTAGAAGACCAATAATCGGAAATTGTTGGTAACGTGTGGAAACCAGATTCCACTATGATACCAAGAAACATTATATAGGGAGCCAGGTATTCCTCAATGATGTTTTTCGATTTTAACATTCATCCTGCGTTTTGATAAGTACGAGTTTGACCTGGAAATAGATACGATGTCTTTGCCAATTTCGTGGTTTAGTTTGTCAACAGCCATCTGAAAATCCATCAAATACTACTGATATGGCCTGCCTATAGTACTGATACGAAAGATGGGTTCTTTCTTGAGTGAGTACCGAACATGAGTATTCAATACCATAAGGATTGTGTGTTCGACGATGTCATTGCACGAGTATAATAACTTAAACTGGGTAGGAGAGATCGGTTAATGACCGCATTCAGTATATTAAACCTGCTTAGTTCCCAATCAGATCGATCCACTCAAACTTTTGGAATAAATTGAAAGGGGGACACTTTATAGCATACTTTACATACGTCTCGGAGCTACCTGCGGGTGATATAGCACCAAATTATGTTAATCTCCGGAAACCAACCTAAATTGCGCCAAAACCATAAAAAATTATTTATTTATTTAGCAAACTAACCGAATCGAAACTATTTTTGAAATCTTCAATCAAAAATCAATATTCGTCGGTTGTGTTTATATATAATTTGAACGAAAACTATATAAGAAAACAATCTCAAGTGTATACACATATTTAAGATGAAAAACACTTAAAAGATCAAATCTTAATGTGTATACATAAGATGAAAAATGATCTAGTTTTTTGAATTGGAGATTGTCTTAACCAAAAACTATATACTATATGTCGAATGAGATCTACCTGTGTACGAGATAAACAATAAGTCTGTTTATAGTAGCTCAAAACATTTTCATCTCGCTATCGCATAATGATCGGACCGATGTGAGTGATGAATACTTCACAGAGACTGACTATTTATTTATTTTTGGGTATTTAGTGTGTTGTATGCGCGATACAGCTAAAAACCACGATCGAACACCAATGTATAATTGTATTATAACGAGTTGTGAGTGGGGGACGCGTTGGAAAATTGTAGAACACACTGAAAAATAACTTACCTGTCTTACTCAAGTCTCGATTGTCTAGAATTTCATATTTTCTAGTTCATTTTAAAAAATTCTTTTTAATTATATTTTTTCAAAGTTAAATATATTTTTTTTTTTTTGTAAATAAGACATTTGTGGGGGTATGAGTGTTCTTCATGAAAATGATAATTAGGTATAATCCGCTTCGATATTTCGTTTTTCAACAATTTATTTACATTTTATGTTTGTTTCGGTAATTTATGTTATTTTCGTCGACAACACACCTTATTCATATTACATAAAACAACCGTCGACTGTAAAATTGTCGGTAAATATGTCAATTACTGTATGTGTGATTGGTTAAGATTTATTTAGTTTTCCAGACACGTTTTAAAACATTGATCAAACGGTTCAATGTGAAGACGTTGCAAATGGTTGATCTTGGATTATTATTGTAGGTTTAAAACATCGCTTTGATCCATTAAGATACTGATTATCGAAAGCGTTAACTGATTAAACCAACCCAACAAAGCAACTCATGAGTCTTAAGCACAAAGTATGTTAGCCCATTCATCAGTCAGACCGTTTCTCCTGTAAATCAGTAAATAAAACGTCGTCAGTAGCATAACTTACTGGAACTATCTTTTTAATTTGGACTAGATCATTTAAGAAGTTTTTAATTCACAGATCTGATCGAAACAGTTCGTGTTGCAGGATGTTACAAGTGGATGACAAACTGTTACGTATAGGTACATGGCCAGCATAACGATCCGAAATCATCACTTTTTAGCAATAGAGTTCATATTACACTTTCGAATGCGTAACAAATTCATGCATTTCTGCCCTCTACTCACGGCCATATTTACGGGTCGTTCTCAGAAGCTTATCCCGCAGAAGGAACAAGATATTGGATCTGATAATGTGGTTTTCTGCTGGACCTTAATTTCATTAACTTACTTGAAGTAACTGTGCTTTTATGAGATTTTCGGCCACGTTGATCTTATTTTTGCAATTTGGATGAGCTTCAAAAGTTTTTTATAATCAACTATTGTTCATAATTATAGTGATAAAATCTGGTTGGCGATACGAGTACCTCTGCTTCGACTTTGCCATCGACAAAGTTTTTAGCTATTTCATGAGATTCAACAATACATTCAAGTTTTAAGTAAATCAAGTGCATAACTGGAGCAGGTTTCGTTAAGTACATCAAGTGAGTAACTGAAACAGTTCAGATTATTTGCACCGGGCCAATTCGCTGACCATTGACCAGGAATACTCATTCAATTTAAATCCCGATGACGTGATTGAACTGAACTGGGTATGTGCCACCAACGTCGCGATTTGGCCCATATAAACAACGCATGATTCGTCTCTCAAATGTTATAGAAGTCATCCTTCGTATTCACCCATCAAAGTTTAACTCACATCTATATACACGAGTCTGACCAGCACTCTGTACAATTTCAGATCATCCACAGTTTCAAGATATTTCGATTTCAGAAGTGAATAGAGAGGATATAAAGCCCGATTACCGGTGGCAAGGTGGACCTCGGTTTCGAGGTTCAATATAAAGCCAGAGATCTAAATATTTGGTTTTGGACTCGTTGGTTATGGAACTAATGGAATCAAGTACCTCTTTCACTCCATTCCCACCTAGTACAATCACACAGATACCATCTTCATGTGCAGAAATTGTATTGGATTTTCGGACGACATCTTCGACAAACGGTTGAAGCCACAACTGAATCAACGACCAGGGCGGAAGAAGAGAATGTCGTCGTTAAAGAAACTACTCCAACATCTTCTGAAGGTTTCGATATGGGGCAACTAATGGCTGTAATGCAAAAGATGCAGCTACAAACACAACAAATAAGCGATGGCCTCGAAACGAAAATGGTTACCTTACAGGAGCAAATGATCGGCGGCCTCGAAGGAAAAATAACAAGCGGTCAAGAAAGATTAGAGGAGCAGATGCGAGCCGACTAGGAAAAAATGTTAACTGGACAGCAACAAATTCTAACTAGTAAAATCAGATGTTGGGTTTGTGATAAAATAGGACACATCTCAAGGGAATGCTGGGAGTAAAGCGCAAACGAGCGAGAACACCATCGCCGATGTATCGAAGGCCACCGGAGGAACCAAAAATACCAGCCGAGGTGGTACGCCAAACAACAACAAAGGCGTTAAACGAGTAAGAGTCAGCTTTGAGGAGCAAAAGCTGACTCCCACAACCAAATGCTCCATAACCTTCATCCCCATTTCCAGATTGGTAAAAGGTTGTGATAGCTTGATGGTGAAAGGTGAAGTCGAGGGACGAACCAGTATAATAACGTTGGACACTGGAGCAAGGAGAACGATTGTGCGTCCGGATTTTATCACGGATGGAGTTCGACCAATGGAAGGGTTCAACTTGCAAACGGTGACAGGCGACAGTACAGCTATTAAAGGAAAGAAGGAGGTGGAAATTGTAGCATTACAGAGTGGACTCGGTCGAGCAAACTCAATCGATTGGTGACACCCGATGTTGTTATCCGCGTTCCAAGATTTTACCTTACCCAAATGCGAAGCTCACCTGTATAACCAGAGCCATCTTAATTTTACAGAGCCGAAATATTAAAAATTGAGCTTAAATTAGAGGAAGTAAAATAGAGGAAAAAACGTAAATTCCCATACAAAATATATGGAAAGTAAACATTTTTTTAAAATGAAATATTTCAATGAAAAGTATGACAAAATAAACATTTTAATGTTGAAATCATATAAAAACTTTTTATATAATATATCATTTAAATATTTTTGAATAAAATCAATTGAATATAATATAAATAATTAAATAAATAAATCATTAAATTCAAATATCGCATTAGAACTTTTAATATGTATACGCACAAATACATACATACTCGTATCATATGAAAAAAAATATTCTCATTTATACGCATGAGCAATATGAAATATCGATCGAGTACGATCAATGACAACAGAGTCATCTCTGGAAAAATTAAAACTACTACTAAAAAGCTACTTTGTTTTTGACAAAAAACTTTTTGATTATCAAAATTCAAAATTTCGAAATTAATCCAAACTAATGTGAAATAAATAAATAAATTTAATTTAGATTTAAAATATATACTCATTTACTTAAACGTTTATCTAAAAACGGTCAAACTACTAGAATCCCACTATAATTCTATAGGAATTAAAACTAGAATCGTACAGTAGAATTATATTGTATCAAATTTTATCATAAATGTTATTACATTTTACAGGATAAAATACTTTTACATATTCTAAAATCCGTATGAAATCGAGTATTTGCTGATAAAATTGTGTGTTTTGTCAAGAAACTTATATATGTAAGAATTTTAAGGTTAACAGTTTTTTCGAGTTGGAGGAAAATTTGATTTTATAAAGATATATACGAGTATGTATGTATATGTATGTATATATGTATATGTATGTATATATACTTACATATAAAATTTAACCGAATTGGTAAAACCAAATCCATTAGAAATTTTTTTTAAATCTAACGACTTTTTGGATACTAAAAAATAACGCCCAACTGACATCTATTGAAAGATCGTAAGTACTAAAACGAAAGTACTAAAACTTAACATTTTACCCTGAATAAATTAAATTTAAATAGATTTACTTTTATCTATATTGAATATAATAATTATAATTAATAATTATTATGATATGTGAAACAAATAAATTAATTTTATTATGAATGTCAGATGTCTCTTGTAAAGCTTTTCCGCCATGTCATGTTTCTGGTTTGTTTTTTATATTATAGGGTACACCTATAAACATTCCATCAATTTATTATTTTATAATTAAAATTATTTATTTAACAATAATTATGTTTTATTTTTATAATTTCTAGAATATAAATGTATTTCAAAGAAGTTACGGTTATTTTGATTCGAAATTAAAAGAAAATTATGCAGTCAGATAAAAATAAAATGTGCTGGTCGTATGGAACACCCTTTTTTTCTTTTAGATCGACATAAATTTTTTTTTTTTTATTTTTTAGTTTCGTTTTTAGTAGGTAACACTAAAGGCGCAAAATCATTTTTTTATTATTAATGATTATTAATTAAAATTATTGTTTATTGTAGTTATTAAATTTTATTTATATGTAAAAACATAATTTCTTATGTCTAAATATATTTCAATACAGCTACGGACATTTTGCTGCAAAATAAAAGTAAACGTGTGCGGTTAGATTAAAAAAATGAACTGCTCTTATTGAAATCTTCTTTAACTTTAAAATCAACATCACATACACATATACATATTTTACTGTGCATTCAATATTGTAAATTCATATTGAATTTTAATTTATGTTTTATTAAATTATTAAGATATTTAGGTAACTGATTTTCAGATATGATTAACTTCAACATTTTATGTACTTAACACTGTAAAAACAGAAATCAAATATATAATTTTTTATTGATAAAAATTATTTCGAAAAATGTGATTTTTACATTGATTCTTATGGGAAAATGAAAAATGTACCTCCTCTAAAAAAAGCTCAACAAAAAATACGTCATATTATTACGGCTCTAATAAAGATGGCTCTGGTATAACAGCTAAAAATAAATAGAACCTTACAAATGTTTGCGATTGTCAGTATACGTATAATTCATGTTTATTTTGTTTCATGTGACATATGCTGTGAGAGATCACGGGAGGCGCCCAAAGCAGCGAGAGGAATCGAAGGTCTCGATTCAGGCGTTAACCTTCCGCTAGTGAAGGCTAGATGGCGGAGGCTAAATTCGAAACAAATCGTCGTTCGAGATTTTCGTAGTTCGCGAAATCTCGATCCGCTGAGTTGGATAGTTTTCGGTTCGCCAACCAGGAGGGATAAAAAAGAAAAAAAAGTAAGAAGAAAACGAGAAAGGTGACGACGCAGAAAAATGGGAGAATAATTTGGACCTTCGAAAGTGGCGGAACAAAACAAATAAAAACGAGCTTGGATTGGATGACGGTGGGATGAGTAATAACCGCATCGAAACTTAAATCAAGACTTGTAAAAAAATAAAAAAAAAACTGTGTAAATATAATATACTTAATATAAATATATATAGTTGTAATGTTCATGGTGTTGTTTTGTTTTTCTGGCCCAAGATGCAAATTTTGCATTTCTTTTGTTTTCGAAGAGTGCTAAAGCGATAAAAGACTAAAAAGGGTGATGTGATAAATTACAGTGATAAAACGAAAACAAATAACAAGCTTAATCGAAGTGTTAAAGTGATTGACATTTTTTTTATTGGTGATCATCATGAACTGTAAACAATGTTTTTTTTGGTTGATGTGATCGTACAGTCGTGAAATTAAAAAAATGAAAATCAGTAACTTTGTAGTAACTGGGTAAAATTTGGTGTCAACTGTGTTAAGAACGAGTGTAAAGCGCATTCTCATTCCATCACCGAACTGTTCGTCATCTAAGATACGTGCGGGAGAGCGATCACTTAGCTGCAGTGGACTATACGACAACGATACAGGTGAGTTTTCCGTCTATATCCCACTTCCCGTTATTCTCTTTTTCATTTACTATTGTCCGACCCTACACTTTCCTTCTTTCCGTCATCGGATTGATTACCTATACGAGTTGCGTAGTGGTTTTTTTTGTGGTATCAGCAGGTACCCCGCCCGAGTCCACTCGCTCATATACAGAGCAAAGCCGGACACACGTGCTGGTACACTGGCGCCCAACGATATTTTATTATTTTTTTTTGTCTACCCAAGCCACAACCGCGACACAGTGAACACGTTACAAAATACGAATCGAGAACAATGGTTTTCGACATGAAGTTCTGGTTGCGAATATTGTGGATGAGGTCATCCTGGGAATGGACATCATGAAACGCAATGGATTCGTATTGGATTTTGGACGGGGAACATTGAGCTACGGTAATGTCGAGCTGCCTTTGCAACTGAACAACGGGGAGGAGCCAGATAAAACCATCGGACGAAGCGACCACCACACTCTAAAACGGTTGTTTGTGGGAAACTGGATGGAGGTCCTGGACCACAACGAAGTAATGGATTATCCAAGAAGTTAGAAAGGATAGTGTGATGAATCACAGATGTCACCAGTGATAACTAAAAGGAGTTATAAATTATAGCAGTAGGGGTTACCCTGTAACCAAATGTTTACACCCGAACATACAACCGAAAATATCGAAGCTGTGAAGTGTTCGTGAGAATCCATCAACATCAACTCGTCATCGTTCGAATTTACGTCGAATTTTGCGAAAAGATCTCAGTATGGTGCCTTACAAAGTTTAAGTGGTTCAAGAGTTGAAGCCGAATGATCATCCGCTTAGTTTTATCTTGGCTAGGTGGGGCTTACGAGAAACTGCACGATAATATCGATTTTACCAAAAAAAAACTGTAAGTCCTAATACATTGATCGTAAATCTGACGTCTGTGTTAAGTGTCTCATGAAGTGACATCAGCTTAATTCTTCCCTTGCAACTTATGTTGTCTGGATTTTCAACAACACCACCCCATTTGACCAGGTGGCTCAGTAGTTAAAGCTGTGTCTATGGAGTTGTAGGTACCGATACTGATGGTTAGTAAACAATTTACCATATTTATATTTTCAATCGACAGTAAAAGTGTTTAAGCCAATAAACGAGTACTTTCCGCTGGTTCCGCTAGTATGTACTAGCAGATAATCGACAACTGCATTATGTAGAATATAGATTACTAATTCAACTGGACTTAACCTTGGGATCTACTTATCATGTTTATTTTACCAAATGTTGGTTCAGGCAATGACAATGGTCTCTAAGAGAAGTAACAGCATGTTAAAGCATTTGCGTCTTCGATCAAATATCCAGTGAACCGTTGAGTTCAGAAAAATTGCTTTCTGTGACACATATCTCAATCAGAACATAACCTGTTCAACACCTAATTCTTTGATATCACTATCGAGATCATTTACTTGTCACAGAGATTGCGAGTTGTCCGTCACCAAAAAATTTAAGTGGTCTATAAGCTCTTAACATGTTTAGGCCTTGCGATGACTATGCTAAAGTTGCCCACTGATCTTATCTTTAATTTTTGGGAACAGGCAGAAGTCATTGGATCCCAAGTCAGGACTGTAAGACGAATGACTCATTAATTCAATCGTTTGAGTGATCAGATAATCACTTGTTTGATATGACGTGTGTAAACTCGCTTTTCTCTCAATGTGTTGAAAACCGAGTGTAAACAAATGGCCGTTTACCAAGCTGAATTGATTATCTTTTGATTTTCAACAGCCATAGTAGCCGCATGGCCGGTTGTCTTGAAATACGCTACCATTTGTTTGATAACGCTCCCAGTTCCTACCCATTACCTATAGGAAAACTAGGAAAGGTGCACGCGAACTCGGAGCGTTAGTGTCCACGATCCACGTAACAACCTCCAACAAATTGTTCGCCAGTACCAATCGACATGATGTTTTTGGTGCATCTGTAAACAAATGTGGAATCCAACGCTTGTGTTACTTATAACTATAGGCATGCCTCACATGACGATTGTCTTCAATCAGGTTTATAAACTCAAAAGTATCCACTACTCATATTTACTAACAACTTTTCGCCTATACCAATTGCGACTCGTCCTTAAGATCACCGCACCATTCTCTCCGGATCGTCTCGTTTTGAATCAACTTGATTCAGTCCTTCCGGCCTTATGTTTTCTTGATATTCAACTCGCCATCTTATTAGTTTAAACTAGAAATATAAATAAAAGATGTGAATGCATACTGACCAGTTGCCCACTTTCCACTCGTTTCATACAACTAGGGTTAAACCAGCATTTGCTCTATTTGTACTCGCAGGTAATCGACAACTGCATTATGATATAAACGGCTCCTTATCTCAATAAGCTTATAATCTCAATGAACATCTACATAACTTCTTACCGATATACGTGAAGAGGATCCAAATGAACCTGGAAATGAAAATTGTCTATATCCTCATAACATGACTAATTATCCTTCCCAGAGACAAGCTGCGTGTTAGTTTTGAACTTTATACGCTCTAGAAAGTCGAAGTGCCTTAGGATGACTGAGCTTAAGTTGCTTAAAATTGAATTGATTCTTCATGCAAAAAATCTGAATCTGAAATCTGAAAAATTCGAGACTGTAAGGCTCATAAATTTAATCGTTTGAGAGCTCATATAATCACATGTTTAATGTGATGTGTAGGTTAATCTCAGGCAACAATTAATCTCAGGTAATTGGTTTTAAATCTCAGGCAACAATGGTCTGAATTCACTGTTACTTTATTTTAAAGGCCACGGTAGCCTTATGATCGGGTTCGTGAAGAATTCAGCGACCATCTGCTTATACAAATGCTCCGAGTTCGTGTCACTTTTATTCAGTTGCCCTTTTCAATCATAAACATGATTCATCTCCTGTCAGGATCCAGGTTTATGTTTTGGAAGTACCTCCAACGATTTTATCGCGTCTTTAACGAATGTGGAATCCAACATGCACATAGCTTTCACACCTTTAAATGATCATGTTAGATTGTATATAGGCTGGTGTTACTTATAACTGGGCATGCCTGACACGACGATACTCTTCAATCAGTTTTTTCGCAGCATCGATGTTTTCTTTCACAAAACCTGTTTTTGAAAGACCGTAGACCCTTTGAACTGGAATGAAAAGCACAAATTGTTGAATAATTGGAATTAGAACATACGTTTGGTTTATATTCACCAACAGCAAATATCGGAGAAATTTAGCATGAACGATTAGGAACTCTTCAGAGGCTAGCTTAGAGGCTATCCACTGTACAACAACTGTTTCGCAATATTTCGATATATCGTTTATGACTTAATCCCACAACCCATAAAAACTTAAAACGATATAACGTCATCGATATGGCCGTTAAAATCCTTCGAATATAAACAATTATCGCGATTCGCTTTAATTATATGTTAACGAGTACATTAATCAGTTGGGGTCTGGCCAATAAATATGCGATTAACGATCAGCGCATAAAATCCATCCACCGGATGGCAAAATCGATAATTCTATTTTTTTTTTATTGAACATAATCAATCTATGTATATATGTATATATGTAGTCCATACACGCTTCCGACTCGATCGTTTAAATATTTACAGTCTGTGTTGTGTATATACGAGTATATCGATCAGAGATTACAATATATAGCAGCTGTCTGTTATATTCAGATTGACAGATATTAAAATCATTACGTCATATTACGTCAATTTGTTTATTGTTTAATTGGCCATTGTATAATATTGTTTCGAATGTGTGATGTTGGAGATCAACACTTTCGGCCGACAAACACCATATATCGTTCCGCCAAATTTTCATAACACTCGTTTTGTACGAGATAGCTTTCATTCATATATCGTTGCTATACAAAAATGTTCTCACATAATGCAATCAACAAATTAAAATTTTTATTAATAAGCATAAATCAAATAATTATGTGTGTGTATTCCGAAACGCCGCGAGTCTTTCTAAAAACATCCGCATTGCGCGAATTTTCAATATGAAAAGATTTGGAAAATATCAGATAAAATTATTTATTTATTTGCTTAACGAATTTATTAGCGATAGTTTCCCGTTTAAATATGCAAACGGGTAACAATTCGATCGATTACGAGGGCGAGCAATTAAATGACTAGTCGCACACTCATATATACACCCCGTGCAATTAAACCATCGCACGTCCAAAAATATAATTTTTCGTTTTTAAATGGCTTAATCGGGTTCGAATCGGGTTCAAATCGAGTAAGGGATTTTTCACCATCTGATTACGATCGGTGGTGAGTGGACACATATCCATATGACCCCTTTTTGAGTGCAGAACTCATGGTTCAACCCGTCTTCCATTTCAGTACTATATATAGGCTGACATCGAGCTATGCAATCTGCAAATGCTTCTACGTAAATCGGACCTATAGCCGTACATCCTCGATTTGGCTATATATAATGTCGTAAACTAGGACGGAAATAAGCGAACTGCGAAACAGTTGGAAGTGCATTCTACTCAAAAACATATTTCAAAGATAGAAAGAGACAGAGTTCAAGCAACCTCCTCGGTGGTCGAAGGCAAGACGAAAACAGTTTTACTGAAACGTAAATAACATTTCGGCTTTGGTTAGGACAAATTGGAGTGACCGCTTGGGAATATCATGGACGAAGAAAACTAAATCTTCCTCAGGTATGCCTTATCTGACAATCCTGGAAATTGGATTGAATTCAATGGACCAACCATACGTTCATCTGAAACAGAAACGAACACAATTTGAGAATAAAATGAAATGCTACAATATCTAGATTGGGTCTTAGTGAAATAAGATGGAAGACCGCCCAGGTGGCGCAGTGGTTAAAGCTGCGGCAGTTGGAGCGGGATGGTCCGAGTTTGAATCTCGATAGGGACAAGATGCAAAAATGGATTTTTCACATCGATCGTTTGGCCGCAGGAAGAACGCGTATACGGATGATAGTAACACTATTCGTATCATCATAGAACAGTCAAAAAAATCGACTTCACCACTGTACCGACTCTTCGTAGACTTCGAACGTGCATTTGGCCCTATCATTCGAAACGCAACCTTGAAGGCATTTTGTGAAATGGGCACACTGAAGAATATAATTGAACTAATCTGAGAGTGGTATCATGGATGCCGGAAACAAAGTACAATATAAAGGAAATGAAAGGAACCATTTGTTCAACTCGCGAGGAGTAAGACAGGGCTACGTATTAGTTCCGTTGCTATTCCTAATAGTGGAGCGGTTGTCAGGTGTCAGTTGGTGACCCTCCCAAACCACTACTCATCCACACCTGGGTCCCTGGTCCTCCAGAGGAACCAAGTGTGGTATTAGCGAACATCAGTGTGATAAATCCAATGATCAAACACAGACGAGAGACAAACCGCCAATCGATTGTGTTCCGGGTTGATTTAAAGTCCATTGAACACATCATTGGTTCCGGCTCTACTTTACAATACGTGCTTGAGCGGATTTCTATTAAGATCACATCAGGCCCGTAGAGTACAAATTGTTTTTATTATTTTTATTTTTTTTATCTTGCTGGTGTTATATGGCATCTATGCATCTAATTAAACAGATTAACTTGCAACATAGCAAGTCAGCTTCTGTAGAACTAAACAAGTTGCTTGTTAATTCGCCCACAGATCTATGCTTAAAAATTCTACCGCGGGAACCAGAGCGTGCATTTGTATCTCAAAGAATATGGATGCATCTCTTATTGAGGAGTGTAGTTCGGCTGACATTACATCTGCTAGAATCACTCTTAACTCTCAAACTGAAGTGGTTATTGCTTCAGTGTATTTTCCTTACGATTTTTGCTTTTCCTTACGATTTTTGCTCCATGTCCTTCTCCAAATTTATTTTAAGCTGGAAAGTAACGAATGATATTCTCACCTCCGATCACAGGTGCATTTCCTTAAATATTAATCTTAAAAGAACACCGCTAAAACCCTACCGTAATCGGAAGCTTACCAACTGGGAAACATACTCTATTAAGCTTGTTTCATTAATCGAATCATCTAAGAAAATTCGCTCATCTGTGGATATAGAGCTGCAGGCTTCTGCACTATCTATAAAGCAATCACAACTGCGTTTGAGATTTCGTGTCCACCAACCAAAAAACTCGTAACAAACCTTTCTGGTGCTCTGCTCTAAAAAGGTTAAGGAAAACTACTAGAAAGCTGAAGAATTAGGCCAGGAAATCTAATCTTCAGTCTGATTGGAACAGCTTCTGAGCTGCTCAAAAAATTTACAAAAACGAATTAAGAACATCACAAAGAACCTCCTGGGTAAACTTCTGTGAGGAAATTAATAGCTTACCTGCGGTAGTTAGACTTAATAAGTCGCTGAGTAGGAACAAAACCTGTAGACTTGATTCACTTCGTCTACCTAATGGCAAGCTTACTTCTTCTAAAAAGGAAGTAGGCGACCTACTTCTCACTACCCATTTTCCAGGATGTTAAATCATTGCAACCGAGAATACTGGTGTAGTCACTAACGATCGGGATGTAATTCCCAAATGGGACCTAGCCTGCAGATTAATCAATTATGAGGTCTTACGTTGGAGCCTGTTCTCCTTCAAACCCTTTAAATCTGCTGGTCCTGACGGTATTTTCCCTGCCGTTTTACTGCATGGATACCCTCTAATTAAGGAACATTTACTGCATCTGTTCCAGGCATGTATAACTTTTACCGAGTTGGCAAATCCTGTGAGACTGCCTTACATGAACTCGTAACTATAGGATTGAGAGATCTATGCACAACAATGAGTTTCTTGTGAGCACTTTTTTGGATATTGCAGGAGCCTTTGATAATACTTCTTTCGTCTCGATTACGAATGCATGTACTAAACATAATATCGAACCCAACATCATCAGGTGGATTGAATGTATGCTGGAATCTCGTATATGATATGCGAGGTGGAGGATACCTTTATTTCGGTCAAAGCATCCAGAGGATGCCCGCAGGGAGGTGTTCTTTCACCCCTGTTGTGGCTCCTAGTCATTGACGAACTTCTTGTTATTCTTCGTGAGTCCGGTTTTATCGCTCAAAGTTATGCTGACGATCTGGTTCTGACAGTTTCAGGCAAGCATCTGAATGTCTTATCAGATTTAACTCAACACGCTCTTCTCATTATAGAACAGTGGTGTATAAATAAGGGTCTTCATGTGAACCCGTCTAAAACCGACTTGGTTATATTTACTAGGCGTAGGAATACTGCAGCTTTCTCTGTACCATCACTTTTTGGATGTAAGGTTAATAGCTCAGTCTACGTCAAACACCTTAGAGTTTTCCTGGATAATAAACTTTCTTGGAAGTATCATCTGGATTTTAAACTACAAAAAACCACTGCTATTTTTTGGCAATGCCGTAGAGCTTTTGGTAATTCTTGAGGTTTATCCCCCAAAATATTATACTTTATCTACAAATCACTAGTTCTCCCGATGCTAACTTATGCATCCGTTGTTTGGTGGCCCGTGGTTAAAGTTAAATCTTCAATTGGGAAACTTAATTGTTTGCAAAATATAGCTTGTAGAGCTGTAGCTGGAGCCATGGCTTCAACTCCTCTCCTAGCTATGGAACTCATTTTTTACCCCAGTTACAATCCTTCATTTTAGGTACAGCTTGTTCGGCTGCCTATCGCTTGAGGAGTGTTGGGGCGTGGAATGCTCTTGGCACTACTTCAGACCATAGATCAATTCTTGATGAATTTATACGAACTATGCCAGAAATCGACATGGTTATTGATAGGTTTCTGCCTGTATTTAATTTCCATAGATCTTTTGAGGTGTTGTATCCATTAAGGGATATGTGGTTCTCGCCAGACTTGCTCAAACAGTTATCCGAATCACTTGTATTCTTTTCAGATGGCTGTCTCTGAACAGGGCACTGGCTTTGGTTACTACTGTCCATCGCATGATTTGAGATACTCAGGTAGTTTGGGAATCTACTGTACTATTCATCAAGCGGAATTATAATTGCGATTACTTACTGTGTAATTTCAGCTCTAAGTCTCGTTGCCGACGACAGAAAGATTATATTTTGTACGGATAGTAAAACTGTACTTAGCTCATTGAACAATCCTCTAACCAGCTCTAAACTGGTAGGGGATTGTAAGAAATTTCTGAACCTCCTTGATTATAGCAACAAGGTAACGGTCATGTGGATTACAGCCCATTGTGACATAGAAGGCAACGAAATTGCAGATTGCTTGTCTAAAACTAGTTCTCGCTTACATTTTGTGAGTCCTGAACCAGCTGCTCCTCTATCTCTTCACATAGTGAAGAATACAATTAAAACCGCTGCCCTATCGAATCTAAAGCTTACGTGGTCAGCCACACCAACTTGTCGCAAGGCGAAATACTTTGTCAAAGGGCTTAACCCGAAGCTAACCAATTACGTTCTTTCATTGAATAAGGACAACTTGAGAAAATTGGCTTCTATACTTACTGGCCATTGCCGTTTCAAAAGCCACCTTCATCGCATGGAACTTGCCGGTGATGCCGTATGTGACGATTGTCTTGAAGATGTTAATGACAGGTTACACTTTATCAGCAGCTGTCCGGCCCAATTGAACAGTTGCAAAAACAATTAACAGCCAATCTGCTGTCTCCACTAGTATCCAATCCATAAGTTTTCAGGTAACTGGAACCTTGAATCCGAGAAGATACATCGCAGCCGGTATCGGTGTACATCTGAGAGGAATCGATTTATCGTCCTAACCTCACAGTATATACTGTATAAAATCAAACTGATGTTGATCGGTGGCAAGGGCGATAAGATAACCCCACTGTAAGAGGGCTCGCTAGAAGTGCAAAATTGGCAGCACGCCACTGTACAGAACAACTAGAATCATCAATTGCAGCTTCGAGCATGGAGGTCCGTTCTATTCACTGACTAGTGTAGAACATGTATCCATGGTAGTGATAGGAGAGGTTGGGTTGACCAGAAGATCGATTTCGCAGTGCTGTTTTGCTAAAACTGGCTGGTATATTGCTTGAAAAAAAGGTTTTGTTTTCATACCATGGTAGAGCCCGGAGGAGATCTAACTGCTAAACGATACATCGAGGATATTTCTTGGATTTTGTAATACTTTATGCAGGATATATAAGGAGCGAATACTTATTGATGCATGGCCACGCGCAGTGTCACACATTTCGATACGATGAAACAGCCAACTCTATGTTTAGTCATGAATCCTGATATGAATGCAATTAAGCATTAATGGAGACAAAACGGAGGATCCAAGCCAAAAATCTGGGACCATCGATGACCTCAAGATTACGTTGGATGAAGAGTGGGTGCGATCCCTAAAGTCAGTATCAAAACTTATATAAGGTCAATGGGGACCCGCATGAACCCTTGCAATCGTAAAAAAAATCCCATTTTTGTGAGCGCTGAAGATGTGGATTGATTTAATTGATCGTGAGTGTATTGTTTATTCAATTCGTTTGAAAACACATCAATTGGAGCTTCGAGTAGTGGAGGTTCGTGATACGGCCCGTGGAAGAGATTTAACCGATAAACAATGTATCAAGGGCACTTCCTTGGATCACTTAGTACTCTACGCAGGATATATGTATCTGGCAAGATTTCGTATTAATGCATGATAATGCCTGGTTTCACTCAAATCACTTGGTAGTTCATGGATGAGGTTGGACTCGAGACGATGAAGTGGCCAGTCCAGACTTAAATCCAATTGAGCATTTATGGGACTAATACGAAAGCTCCGGGCCAGAAATCTGGTACCATCAAAGTGACCATAATATTGCGTTAGATGAGGATTGGTGTCAAAACCTGTATATAAGCTCGATGGGGACAGCATGTGAACCGTTGCAGTTGTAATAAAATAATTCCCCTTTCTGTGAGGCTGACGATTCGGACCGATTTTATTGCTCGTAAGTGTATAGTATTCGCCACCCATTTATTAATCATGTCCCTATTCTAATTAATAACAACACTAATAATAGATTATTTCGTATGTTTTGCTTGTTTACTTGCCCATATAGCATATACCTAAAAATAGCGAATTATAAAAAATTCGCGGAAAAAAAATTCATACGCGCATATCGTACCAATGAATGAATCTCGCAAATAAATAAGGAAAAGCGCGCGCGAAATTTTTAACATTTCCACTGTCACATGCGACAATGATTAAATTTATAAACAAATAAATAATATAAAAAACAACAACAACAAATATATAATGTTTATATATTTGTTACAAGTTATAACAAATGAAATAAACTAATTAATTATAGACAATGTTTAAGATGAAGAAAGAAATTTAAAGAATTTCAATTAACAGGCGATGGCACTCGAGACGTGGGCGCTCAAATTTTAATTTTGTTTGAAAAATTCCAAAATTGTTTTGTGTATTAATTAATGATCATTATTGTCCGTGTGTGTGTGTGTATGAATAGTACATATATACATATATAGCAGATGACTCATCCGCGTTGATCTTAATTATTATAGAGTAAATCACTTAAAATACTTTTTGTTGTACATAAATTAATTGAGCTATAAATTGTGAATTGTTTTCGTAAAATGAAATTTATTAGACGACACACTGTAATGTTATGAAGATGTTAGGTTTTTTGGTGGCCGAGGAATTTGAAGAGTGTGTATCACTCAATAGAGCCATATCGCGTGGTGATGAACTATTTACTGTACTCGATTATTTTTTTATATCGTTCAGATCATTAAGGAAATATCACATTTAATTGAGTTGATGAAAGTGATAGATTGGTTTTTTAATGAATGATGGCGCCCGGCCAAATTGATTGGATTGGTAGGTTTTAATATAGTCGGTCGGCCATATAGTATTTGGTGAGCTCGTACGAAATATAATGGCTGGCCCATGTAAATGTAACGTTTGTAATGTAATTTGATTGATTGACTGGACCGAAGGACCTAGCGCTAGGCAAGATTTGCAGATAATGCCATAACTATTCGTGCGTTGGCTATCAGATGTTTACATAAAAAATGTGGTAACGATGTTAAGATATGTTAATTAGGAAATAAACACTCTGTTACAGACACATGGTAAATCGTTACAAAACTACTGTTATCAATACGTGAGTATAAAAAGGTATGCCAGTTAAGAAAGAACGACTTGGTTATAGAAACTTTTTAAATCGTGGCTAAACTACTGTTTAAACGTGGCAAAAATACTGGTAACAATACGTTGGGCTAGGAAGGTATGTTAGTTAGAAAAAAACAACTCGGTTACAGACACATGGCAAATCGTTACTAAACTTTGGTTGACAAAAGGGTTAAGATGTTAGTTAGGAACGAAAGACTTGGTTGAAGATACGTAGTAAATCTTAACTAAACTACTGTTAACAATAGGTTGGGATAGGAAGCTGGTAGATCGTTAGCAAACTACCGTTAATAATACGTGAGGATAGGAAGGTGTGTTACTTAGGAAAGAACAGCTCAGTTACAGACTCATGGTTAATCGTGGCTAATTTACTGTTAACAATACGTAAGAATAGGAAGGTATGCTAGTTAGGAAAGAACGACCTAGTTTCAGACACATGGTAAATACAGTACTGTGCAAAAAATCCGGACAAATCGAATTCCTTTGAAAACGTTAAATATTGCCTAGTGTTTTTACTTGTTTTTAGATTCTAATTTTAAGATTGCATTTGATAATTCACCCGAACACTGAAAGTATAAGTTGTTTAAGTTATGTTTATGGAGAAGGAGCTTTTAGTATAAAAAAACGAATAAAGTACTTAAAATGTCTAAACTAAACGACCAAGAAAAAAGTATTGTTTTCACGTTATGGAAGGAAGAACTGTCCGTGCGTGAAATCGGTGATAGGATAGGACGTGGGAAATCATAAACTGCCGATCTTATAAAAAATATAGGACTACGAGGAATACAGAGCGATCTAAAGAGTCTAGCAGACCGCGAAAACGCACAACAGTGCAAGATAAATATCTGGTTATTCGTTCCAAGCAGAACCGATTTAAAACTTCACCGAAATTGAAAGCCAATCTTGCTACAGCCACAGGTATTGAAATTTCCAGTTCAACTGCTCGGAGAAGGTTACTTAGGGCATGCCTCTCGATGCAGAAACCTTTTCTAAAGATATTTTCAAAAATTTGTCGGCTTCAGCTGGTCAGAGAGCACTCTAACTAGACCAGCTGACCAGAGAGTACTCTAACTAGGCTAATTGTGCGTAGAAAATCAGGTGAACGCCTCAGCGATATCTGCATTCAACAAGTACCTAATAAAACTGAGGGTGTAATTTTTTTCGCTGCGGATGATTCTTTCCAAGTACTACGAAACATCTCGCGATGTACACCAGGTATTCCTAGATTTCAAGCAGGCCTATGACTCGATCAATCGAGAGAGGCTATGGTATGCGCTTGAATATTTAGGAATACCGAAAAAATATGTACATCTGTGTAAAATGACAGTAACGCAGTCACAATGCTGTGTCAAAGTTGAGAACAGGCTATCGAGAACTTTTGCAATCAATTCCGGTGTTCGACAAGGAGATGCGCTGTCCCCGATACTTTTTAATCTCATGTTGGAATACATCCTTCGTAAAAGTGAAACACCTCAGGACAACATCTTATTCCGACAATCCAATCAACTTCTTGCTTATGCAGATGATATCTGTGTGATTGGATTAAATGGCAACGGAGTGAAAGAGATACTTGATCCACTGGAACAGTGTTCAGCTTCTGTTGGTCTCAAAATCAACGAGTCAAAAACCAAATATCTAATCTCTGGTTTTAGAGACCAAGACGCAATTGATTTCAGTAGTGGTAACCACACGTTTGAAGGAGTGATGAGATTCAAGTATCTTGGATCTCTCATCACTCACGATAATAGTGTGGGAGAGGATATCAAGGTCCGCCTTGCCGCTGGCAATCGGGCTTTGTATCCTCTACGTCCACTGCTGAAATCAAAATATCTTGCAAATACGGATAAGCTGAAACTGTACAGAGTGTTGATCAGACCCGTTGTCATGTATGGATGTGAGAGTTGGACATTGACGGATGAGTACGAAAGATGGCTTCTAACATTCGAGAGAAGAATCATGCGTGTGATATATGGTCCAAAACGCGACGTCGATGGCACTTACCGAGTTCTTTTCAATCACGAGATCAGGAATTTAATGCAAATTCCTGATATCGTGCATGAAATTAAAGGACAGCGAGTACGCTGGCTCGGACACGTTCTGCGTGCTGATCCGAACCGAATGATACAGCGAACCTTTAAGGGAGAACCGCCTTTCGGTAGGCGAAGAGGTCGCTGTCGGCGACGATGGCTCCACGGCGTAGAGAGCGATCTGGCATCTTCAAACTGCCTACAACGGTTTGAAGAGCTGGCTCGTGATCGAAACCGATGGAGTCAAATTGTTGACACGGTACGGGCCAATAATGGCCTGTAAAAACCGTAAAAAAAAAAATGGTTTGAGGGTGTTGTAGTAATGCTAGTGTGGGTCATTTGGCGTTTGTTGAAGCAGGGGAAACCGGTAATATGTATCTGAACATTCTGGAAAGGCGTTGGAAAGCATCAGTTTTGGAGCTATTTAGTGAACTGAGAGTTTCATCTTTCAACAACGCGCCAGCCCACAGATCAAAACAAATGACTATGCACTTTTTTTCTTTATTTAAAACTTCTGTATAACTATCAGGTAAAAAATAATAAACAACTATGGTACATAACATTTTATTTCTATTTGAAGGTGAAAAAGTACTTGGTTGGTAGTTCCATCTACACAATAAAATGATTCCCTTATAGGCCAGATATGAACCTAATTGAAAAAATTTGGGCTATTATGAAGCATAAAGTCATAAGAAAAAATATACTATTTGGTGTTAAAACAATTGCGTTTCTGAAAAAAAATTGGTTTAATTAAAAAATGTTAGCTGTCCGGATTTCTTACACAGTACTGTAGTGGCTCAACTACTGTTAACAGTCGATGAGAATAGGAAAGAAGGCTAGATAGGAAATAACAACTCGGTTACAGACACTTGGTAAATCGTGATTAAACTACTGTTAGGTAAGGTAAGGAAGGTATGCTAATTTGTGAAGAACGACACTGTTACAGATACCTGGTAAATAAATTAGAGTAACTACTGTTAATAAATTACAGGAACACTAAAATTTATAATCCCAAGACAACGTATTACTAATATACTAAACTGCAAAGAGACCCTAATTTTTAATCTCCAGTCTGAGGTCGACTGTCATGAATTTCTTAACAGCTAAGGACAATCTTGATATACAAGGCAAACATATCCATTTCATAAAAGCTGAACATATAGTACAGAAAATATAACTGTCATCCATTATAACCGTCAAATATATATCCGAGTGGTGGAGGAAACAACCACCCTCAATTCAAAATTCAGAAAACGAGAACGATTACAAACTGTAAAGCATAAAGGTTTATGGTTTGAATTTTTGAGTTGTACTTGTATGCTGTAATCCGGTAGACTGGTTTTGATATGATGATGACTACTCCCCCGGAAAGGAATTTCTACTCCTCGTTTTATTATGATTATGTATCTATGCTGTAATTGTGTATTTCGGGAGGCCTGATTTCCCCCACTTAATGGTAAGGCTTATTATACGGCATGAAACGACTGCTGCTGTATTTTTGGATGCTCGCATTCACTCACCTTACAAATGTGTTTTGCTTTCTTGCAGCATGATACTGACTTCCTGGAAATATCAACCATTGAGAGAAGGCAGGCAAAATACCATTGTAAGAAGTCATTTTTGGCCATGTTAGGATAGACAGGAGGTAGTATGAAATGTGTTTGGGAAGTTGTGTCAGAAGGTATTGTCTTGTGTAAAGTAACGATTCCCAAAGCAGAGCTGTAAGTAACATCTCAATATGATAATGATGCTTTATAATTTTTGATTTGAACTGATCCTCCACCACTCAGACTTCTCCCATACTATAGTTGAAGGCTGCAACATCCATTCTACCTGCGTAATACCACGTTCCGATCTGGTAAATCACCCAAAACAGCTTTCATCCTTAAAAGCGTTCAACATAATCATGGTACAGTAGGTTCTGAAACCAGCACTTAAATTAAAGCGAGAACCATCCGAAAAACACAAGATATTCAGACAACTCTCTGTGAATGATATAGGTCACTGCGATTTGACCAGTAATATTCCATGCCCTAATGTATTTCAAACGACACCCAACAGATCATTCTGCTTCTAAAATAAAGGTCGATAATTGAGGCATTCCCAGAATGAACTTCACATTATAACAAGCAATTGAGTTAAAGCCATATCTAGAGTAATCGCTCTACAAGCAATATTATTTTCACCACTGTCAAAATTTCAGGATTTTGTGAAAGCTCCACTACTAACTTTTTTTTCTGAAAAAAAAACACGACCATTGATCATTAATCAAAAATCTCTGACATTCGGAGCTTCCCTGATACACTTATTAAGATCATCGGCATATGCCTGGATAATAAAGCCAGACAGCTAGCACCTATAGTAAGAAGCTCGTTAATGACCAAGAGACAAATCGGAGTTGGTTTAAAGTAAATCTCTCTTGGATGACTTTGACAGATATCGATAACCCATCTAGTTCTGTCTCAATAATATATAAGACGTAAGTATGTAGACTCAATTAATTTATTAAAATAGTGCGGTGAGGGCCAAAATAGATACAGGCATTAATAATCGGAATGACAACAACCCTAATCGAAGATTGAGGAACAGTGGCTAACCGCCACCACCATGATAGTCTGTGAGAGGATTTCAATTTTTTTCTGTTTTTTTTGTAGTGTTATCCGCCACTCAGTGTTATCCGCTTTCCAGTCTATTGGCCTATTGTGACATCCCACTAAATCACTTTAGGGTCCGGCTATAGGTTTTAGAAACCATCTACACATTGCATAGCTCCATGCCAGCCTACACGGAAAAAAAATTCAGGCTGAGAATCACCAAAAAACAGTATAGTTATCATTAAAAACTGCTCCAGTCGATTCAATGGTGATTAAAACTAAACTGCTTTAGTGATTTTTTTCTGTAGTGAATATTACAAAACTGGTAAATGATATTCACTAAGTATTCATATTGAATATTTATGACGCCATGTACATATATGAATTACATCAAATCTTTGATGATGGTCAACGCATAAAACAAATTTATAACTTCGAGCATTAAATCTTTAGTGAAATACAATTTTTTTTAAAATGAAATTCATATAAATTTTAGTGAATTTCATTGAAAAAAAATTTAAAATCAGTATTTATTTTGATGAAAATCTTTTATAATGGCGAAATGGTGAATAACATGTCATTTATATGTATATGTACACACACACATATATATATATATATATATATATATATATATATATATATATATATGTATATATAGATATTTGAGATTCAATAAAATTCAGAGTTCCTTATTTCTGTTCTACGAGACTTTTTATTTGAATTTCTAATATTATCTGTCAAAGATATACATTATGTGTGACTATCTAATACAGATGATTCTGTATCAATTACTTCTATCACTTCACTATTTTCTTCCAGGTATTCCATATTCTTCTATCTTTATTCCATAAATAATTAGTAATTGAAATCTGTAACATAATAGAACGTATGAAATAACACGAGATATTTTATTTCATACTTACACACGTATAATTATTTATTGTATCAAAATACACATTTGAATATATTCAGGAACACTTCTGATATGCAAGACCACTTTTTGGAAATTATTAAATTAAATACTCGCAAATACTATAAAACACGCCCGAAATAATATGAAAATCATGTCTTAAATGACAGTTTAGTTGAAAAATATTTGATAAATATTGATCACCAAAATTTTTTGATGTTTATAATTATGAAAATCAATCCAGATTTTACTGATATGCACAAATTTTTCCTGACGTACTGACTTTTTCAAAAATGTATATAATGAATTTCAGAAAACGTTTTTTATGAATATCGATAGTCAATAAAAATTCATAAATTCATTTAATCAATTTCACTCAAAAAGAAGTTAAAATCAGTAAAAATTTAATGAACATCACAAAAATCAAGTTACCAAACTACTATAATGATGTTAATCAAAATATTTTTTTCCGTGTATAGTACTGACATGGAAGATGGGTCGGCACACGGATTCTAACCTCAACTGGATCTCGGACGAGTTCATTCACACCACCGATCGTACCGCCCAAACGATCGATGGTGAACATCTTTTTTCGCATCCTGCCCCTATCGGTATCCAATTGCTTCCGAAACTTTTTCAGCTCCAAAACAGTTTGTTCCAGTTGTTTTGAACACATAGAACGAAGTTAATTTACAAAAAAGCTGAGATAGCATTTGTAAGCAAATAAGTCTCTTTGTCAATGTCATTTGCTGAATGTATCTCCCTAAATGACTCGAGTAGTTGGCTCAATAGAAAATAATTTTCAATCGGTATCATATTAGGTTTTGTGACCCCTTAAGATTAACATTAAACGAACTGGAAGGTGACAAATTTTAAATGTGAGACTTGTCACCTTCCGATGTAAATAGTTGACTCGCAAGTTGCCACGTTTTTCCGAAACCAGATGTTCTTCTATTCTCTTGTATTCTGAGAGACAAAAACTCGTTCGTAACGCTCTCCATTAACTGTAAGGACAGCTTCTAGCTCATCTTCGAAAAAAATTACCAGTGATGCCATCAGTCTAAAGTCCACACCAAACAGTCACGCATTGTGTGTGCATCAGCTTTTCCATGGTGCAGATTTTCTGCGCCTCAATTCCGACAATTTTGCTTATTGGCATAGCTTTCGAGGTGAAAATAAATGTCATCAGAATGCTTATTTTCTAGACTCTGTTGTCCCTTACATTTGATCGATTAAAGCAGCAGAAGTAATGGAGTTCCCATCTACTGACGTCCTCATTAGGAGATAACTTCCATGTTTGAAGCATCCAGTCACACGCCAACAATTACTTTGTTGGGTGTAGTCCTCCAACCAAAATCTTGCTTGCCTTTTTGTGTATTCCAGTCAACTTTATCAGCATTGAGTTCATAGAGAGATTTCTATATAGATCTGAGCCTGGAACATTTCCTTTCAATTTAAAGTCTGTGACTGTAATTGAGGTCTGCCGAGATTTGACAGCCGAATAGTCTTTTTCTGATAATTCTTTCTAGACTGTTGTGTCCTCCTGACCCAATCTGATTCTCTTGCCACATTTTCTGCAATGGCCACTGGGTCATCATCCATCAAGATCCAACTTATACATTCATACATGATAACGGATCGGTTCAACACTTTTTTCAGGTTCAGCTTATCAGTGGATGGACCGAAACTCTTTCGTATATGCTAAACGAACCAGTTTTCCAGTTGGGCTATGTTGCCATATTTTCAAAATTGTGGGATGGTGTCAATTATTGCTTTCTTTGTGCTTCGTTTGAATCATATGACGTATATGAATATTCATATTTACTGTCAATCAAGGTCGAAAGATTCTGTCTTATACTGATGATTTACTTTTTAAAGGATAAGATTAGGAAAGATAAAGAGCTATTGTTTTACAACAATCATGGAATATGGATCGGTTCATGAATTCTGCACTTAGCCGAGGCGTCGTATATGTGTATCTGTACATCACCGAGCTTAATCGGGTGAAGACTACAAATCTACTACGCCTGTTCCAATCCCAAAAACTGTTCAAATCTTCGTATGAGACATTGTTCAGTATTGTTCAGCCTATGAAGTCACCACCTTATCCTTTAAAAGTTGGACAATCACTTTCGGCCAATTGGTTTTAACTATAGTCAACCTTTCACAGAGCTGGATGCTTTACAAGCATTATCCCAGTAATTTGTTACAAAATAAATAAAAATAACGCTTCTTAAGTGTCACTATACTGTAGTAGCTTAGATTATGCTCAACCTGTGAAGTCTCAACATTATCGGAATGATTCAGTGAAACCGGTATGATTGTAAAAGGGAAAGCCACTGTGGTGAAGGGCGTCTTGGAAATGGAGTGTCTTCAATATTCAAGTTGCTCCAATCAAATAGGTATCGGAACCTAGAAGTCCGATCTAGGTTGATTTAATATTCGACCTTGTGTATGCAAGTAAATGGTGGTAAAGTGGGGTTGGAAACATAGATTGCGAAAGGTGTATGAAAGTCAGTGACTACTTCATTTTGATCATCGTCGCCAATTCACCTCTGTACTTTTTATTTTACCTCTTGCGCAACACAAACGAATTTTTGTACTCGCATTCACTGCACAAATCCAAAAACGATGAAGATAGATGAAAATTTTAATTGGAAAATTTTAATTTAATTTCAATTTTGATGTTGTAGAGATGCGGGGGTATCAGCAAAGCAACTGCAGCACAACGATGATGACGACGAGTACGACCATCATAGTGCGATACATGTGTACTCTCGGACCGGATATGAATAAGATACCTGTCCAAGCATTTTGGTCATCGCGAAATAATAAACGAGTGGTGGACTCAACCATATGGTGTGTGGGCTAAAATTGCACACACACCAACAACAAATTCTTAATTATTTAGCGAGTTAATTATAAAAATAGGCAAAATTATTGTAGAGTATCTGTTTTCGAAATAATTTAGGAGAAAATCAAATTGATGAAAATTATAAATTAAGAAATGAAGATCACATATGAATGTTGTTGTAATTTAGAAAAAAAATTAAGTAGAAAACACATCGCATAAATTTAATTAAAATATTTTTAATTTTCTTTAAATAAATAATCCTACAATTTAATTTAGTATGCGATGCAGATTCTAAATTTAAACTAATTATTAATTTTAGAGTATGTGTGTGTGTGTGTGTCAGTATGCGATCCGATGATTAGTTTAATTTTTCCCGGTATTTTGGAAAATGCGCGCGCGATTCATCTTTCTAAATTGAACGGCCAATTTTAGATTTTATGATTAATTGTGAGATGGTCCGTACATTAGGTTGGATTCAGCAGGTTAAGTTGAAAATATTTTCATAGACCGACCAAATGGGGCTGTCACAAGCTAGTTTAAATACATGTACTATGATTTCACAATCTTGGGTCCGATATGCATCGTAAGCTCACTAACTAATGAATAGGCAAGTCTGCGAAACAAAGCAGACCATCAATGACATGCTCGAAAGCACATTGTCAACCATTGATGGTGCCACCAATATGGAAGAAAAATGGGAACGAATCGAGGAAACTTTTGCCGAAACAGCTGCTGACGCTCTGATACCAGGATCGCCACCGGAAACCATGGATAACAGACACAAAATGGCTGAAAATTGATGAACGGTGAAATCTAAAATTGCAATTGAGCCAGAAGAACACGCCAGAAAACGGAAGCAAACACGAAAGCACAGCAAAAGAAGTAAAGAAAATGGCAAGAGCGGATCGTAGAAGATTTACGGAAAACATTTTCAAGGTTGCAGAAGAAGCAGCAGCATTACGTACGGAAGGTCCCAGGAAAATATACCAACAAACCACCCATAAGCGATCAAAATGCTAACAACAGACGAAGCACAGCTAAAGATATGGAGATAACTAGCTCGATAAACTTCACATTACCCAATAACGCTGACAACGAAACCATTAACACCCATCCACCAACGGAGCGGGAAGTTCGTAGTGTAATTGAGAAATTAGAGAAACACAAGACACCCGGAACGGATAACATATAGTCGAATTATTCAGACACGCTATGAAAACCATAACGCCTCTCCTAACCGAAATATGGAACACGGGTAAAATATGGGGAAAGATTGTCTGACCTAAGAATGGCAACCTAAGGGAATGTAAAAATTGTCTAGGTATATCGTTTCTTAATACAATAATCAAGGTATTGTCAATGATCATATCTCGATAGAATATCGCCTACAATAAACACGAAACTTAGAAAAGAACAAGCTGGATTCAGACCAGGGCGAAGTTGCACTGACCATATAAATACAGTTCGCATCATTATAAAGCAATCAGCTCTTCGTGGATTTAGAACGCAACTTCGACACAATACACAGGAACGCAATATGGAAGACACTTGGCGAAATGGGATCCCGATTAAAATAATCCAAATCATACAAGAAATGTATCGGGATGCAGGCAACCGAGTACAACACAAAGACAAGCAAAGTGAAACGTACGACAACAATCATATGGAGTACGGCAAGGATGTGAACTCTCACCACTACTGTTCCTATAGTAGTATTAGATAGTGTCATGTGGAAAATGGACGGTAGGTCACCCAATGGCATTCAATGGGGGTTAACAAACAAACACAATGACCTGGATTACGCAGACGATATATGGACTTAGCGAACGAAGTTGCTCAAAAGATCAACATCAATAAGACTAAGACAATGAGGCTCAACAGTACAATAACCACACCAACAACAAATCGAAGATGTAAAAGAATTCGTATACCTCGGTTGTACTCTATCAATAACCAGCGGGACAGAAGATAATATCACCAAGCGAATAAATAAAGCCAGAGCAACCTTGATCATGATACACAAAGTCTGGAACACTTCTGTTCTCTCTCGAAACACCAAAATACGGATGTTCAACTCATGCGTGAAATCAGTGCTTCTATACGGCTGCGAAACATGGAGTATTCGTCAACAAATGCCTCAGACGATTACTAAGGTGCTTCTGGCCTAACAAAATATCCAATACCGAGCTACAAGGCGAATATATCATGTAACTCGAACGGCACTGGAATGGAACCCACAAGGAAAGAGAAAAGTAGGAAGACCACATGTAACGTGGAAGCGAACGATAATTGCGGAAGCCAAACACATTGGAAAATCATGGGCTGAAATAAAATCAGTAGCCCAAAACAGAGTTAGATGGAAAAGTCTAGTAGACGCCATATGCTATCGCCCTATAATATCGGACCAGCGTAGTTCAGACGTTGGTTAAAAACGTCTACTTAAATTTGTGTTTAGCTCTTGTCTCTATCCAGTACCTTCCTCGGGAAATAACTAAATTAAACTTTTGGAATGATCAACGGATGTTTGGCGGTATAAGGATAATTAGCATTATCGATCCGCTCACCGACGCGAAGTAGCTCTATATCATCCAAAAATGGAGCAGTAATGATACAATTCGACTACCTTTACACCTCGTAAAATGACGAATCACGGAATGTTCAGCGGATTGGAAATGGTTCGTTATAACGTAACGTATCATCTGTTTATACGGCGCATGTCACAATGTCGCTATCCATAAGTTGTTAAAGCCGTAGCTGTTAGAGTGGAAGGAAACGGTTTCGAATCCCAATCTAGGCAGGGATCAAAAGACTTTTTTCACCATTTGATTACGATCGCGGTGGTGTAAATGGACACATCTATACGGTCATATATATGGAAAACCAAAAACACTTGAATAAGCTTTCGAATACCTCTCGAAGCTTATCGATAACGGTTGTATGTGTCAGATTGTATCAGTGATAAAAAATTTTGGTAGAGTGCAGAACATATTGGCCGATCCAGCTTCCTTCCATGTCAGTACTACAGATTAGCATGGAGCTATACGCAATGTATAGTTAGCTCTACGTAAACTGGAACTATAAACGTACGTCCTCGATTTCTCTGCAATGGCGCACAAAGACTATTTTAATAGTATGCCTATGCAAGGGGTGTGGCTAAAACTCGAAGCTTTGCAAGAAAACCGATGGCGTAAAAATGAACATAAATGAAATATCTACAATATTAGCCAATCGGTCCCTTCACCTTTGTTATAGTCAAAATAAAAGAAGTGACGAGTAGGCTAATCAACCAGGATCTAATTCAAAGTTCTTGATATTCAGAGAAGTTACTTTGTGTGGCCGCGATATGTCCAAAGAAATATCTTGTTTTCATGAATTCTGGGACTATTAGCTAGATGGACTCCATCCAAATTGTAAATCACCGACCGAGCTGTTTTGATACAGAGAATATCCCCAGGTTTCATACGAGCGTCTGTTCACTTTAATATTTGAGAATATAAAACAAATTCTGTCAAGGTTAATTCTGGTGATTGACAAGTCGATACTCTCTCTCCGATCTCATTTTGTTATACATCCCAGTCAAGTGAATAAATGGCAACAGAGTAAGCCATAAACTCGATTCACTGGAATAGTATACAGGTCTCAATGAATGATTCCAAAACTAACCTGTTTTCCTGTAGGAGCATTATATCCGCTATGTTTCCTTCTGAATGTCCGAGTTGAACCTTTATATGCATGTACGAAGCAGGAAATTATTAGAAATCAAAGATATTTTGCATGAAGTCCCAATCAGTATTCTTGCTCGACCTGTGTGCGTAATGTAGACCATTCTGGAAAATAAGATGAATGAAGCAGCAGTGCATTCTCGATTCATCAGCTTGTTCTATCATTCGGACATCACAGACGTTCACAATTATTATATAATAAATATATTTTGGATAATTATAATTTGCTAATATTATTTGCATTCGCTAAAAAACTTACTACAATTTACTATAATTTCCAGCACTGTACAAATATCTAAGTTTAAAACCAAAGCCATAGTTGTACACAAATAATGTTAATCGCTAGATGGTGCTACACGCAAGACAAAATCAATACTAAACTGTGTCTTGGCTAAATAAAATTGGCCTACTTTTAGTCAAGTCTACCACCAAATAAAAAATATTGTTAAGTACAAATATTTTTCGTACGATGGCACTACCGTAATTTGTTTCTTCACTTCTATTTACATTGTAATGTTAGCTAATCGGTGGCACTACGTATCGTAAAAGAGAATTGGGTTAAATAATTTGGATTTACTTTCACTCTCATTACGATGACGGTTTTGCTTGTTTACATAACAATTAACAGCGACAAAAGTAAGAAGTTGATTTTTTTTATTGTAAATTAAATAAGATGTAGTAATTCGAAATTAATTGAATTATTAAAAAAAGATGAAGCACACACCTTTAATCAGTGTAATAACGTTTATAACGTGATGATGAACTCGAGTCGTAAGCGCTACTTATACGAAACGAGGTCTTACGTAAGAAACTTAATTGCTTCTTCGTTTATGTACAATATATATAAATATAAAACGATGAAGATGATGACAAGTGAATGAACTTGAAAGTGGATCATAAATTATTGTACGATGTAGACGATTTTTAACAAGTCATGTAACCGAATCACATTACTCATCTTGAATGTGGTAATTTGTGTGCAAACGGCATCCACATGAGTATTCTGGGTTAAGTTCAACGAATAAGTTTTAAGGTTGAAATATATAATCGTCTGTGGATGACAGTGCGGTTTAAAAACTAGGGCAACTCTTGCGACAAGGTTAATGAGTTTATATAGCTTCTAAAACCAACAAATACCTTTTCTACACTTTAGAAGAAACCTTAAGAATGTCAAATTGGAAATGGCTTGTATGATCTTAGTTTGATCCATAAAAACCTCGATGATCACCTTATGAGCAAATTATCTGAAAAGTGACAAATACACCCTGTGTTTCTGGGGCTCATGTGTTTTGGGGGGATGTGGTTTGTATAAAGGCATGCTTATATCATGAATCGTACAAACGACATAACATTTAAATATAGAGAGCGCTGAAACCGTTTTCATCCTATTTAGAGACGTACCTAGGCCTGCAATGGTTTTGTTCCGGATCCGTTACAACTTGAGCTGGATGATCCATGTTTTTTCGCTCTGAGTAGAATCACTATAAAGGTGACCCAAAAGGGGTAAAATTGTGCTCCACCATTTCACTCTACCCTGATATTACCTGCTCATGTAATACTTGCTATTTATTTAAGCAGTAATATCAATTACAGACTCATGAATTAAATCTAATTCAGTGACCTCGTTGCTGTCGTTGTTGAAGTAAAGGAACGTGGTATGAGGTGTGAGAATCTAGTGACCTCTGCCTACTTCCTTTATAATTCCAAGATTAATTCTCCTACTCAATAGTTTATTAAGGCTATGTAGAGTCCACAAAAAGTAATGACATTCCAATCATTGTCGGATGTGATGCAATCTCCTAACATTTATTCTGGTTTTCAAGGAACATCATCTTGCTCTTAGAAAAATTGTCTGGATGTGATCTGGTGATCATAAATGTGGGGAATGAACGAGCCTTTCTAACATCATTAAATGAAGAAATAGTTGATATTATTGTTGCCTCACGAAGTCTAAGTGCGGAAGAGTCAAATCGGAAGGTTTTAGATCAGGTAGTTCTCTCTGATCATCGCTATAGTTCTTCTCTAAGTGGTGATAAAGCTCAAGTTAGAGACTTGGGTAGCTACCACAAAATGTAAATTGAGAATTATACAGACTTAATCTCCAATAGTCACATCGTTCTTCAATGATGAAAATCAGAAAGTTCGGAGTATGGAAGGGGCAGCTGATGTGCTTGAAAAGTACTTGTCACCTTCTATGAAACGAACTGCGCTCTTAGTAAGCCAAAGAGAACCATAGTGGTCTTGGGAGCTGAAAACATACAAGATAACTTGGAGACGGTTGGGCCTTCACTATTGGAACTCTACACAACCCAAAGACACACACGAGTTGAAATGAAAGTCAACGAGGTTTTAATGGAAGCTCCTTATCAGATATCGTCTAACAAACCCAACCAGTGAGTAAAACGTGGCCGGGAAGGTGGTAACATTCTCAAAATTTGTAAGACCAGAACCTGACGGAAATTTTCTGATCTCCTATTCAGGAAGGACTCGGCTGCATCCAAAACATATATTTTTAAAGCCAGTTTGGCTCTAAGTACATTCCAAAACCGAGAAAGATCTCAGAATAGTGTTTTTACTGAAATGACTTTTACTTAAATGACCAAAAGCTCTTTTCTACTCAAATGTTTAAAGCTTTAAATAAATATTTAAAGCAATTACTAAACTTGCCATAGATGGATTGAAAAACACTTAACAGTAAAGAATTTGACTTGAGAGTATTTTTGGACGTTGAATGTGAGTATGTGCCTTTGAGTGCCATGAGCCTAGCAGTCTATCTGAAGCAGTGGTACGACTACTATAACCGTCTGGAAGAGATGTCCTCAACGTGCATTTTGTTGTCTTGTGGTCAATTCACTGCTAGTCCAAGTATGCGATAATGGATTTTCCGGGTAGGAATATGTTGACGACATGCAAATGGCGATTTATATATAGTGGTCGTCTGTGCCGTGATCTGTGCTTATATCAGTTAACCCTATATAAGAATACTGATTGGAAAATTTTAATCTTTTAAAAGTCATCATGTTCTCAAGTCATCTTCGGAAGACAAGAATCTGTAGATCTGGTTAGATGATTGTATCTGTCTCCACTGTTAGGTTTGAGGTCGGAAAACCTAACTTTTTTGAAGTTTCCTTTTAACTTCCTAAGTTCAAACTTTTAACGTAGACCCATTCCATTGCAAAAACGTTTTGTGTTTAGAAACAAATTACCTGACAACTGATAAATACTCCTTTTGTTTCTAAGAAACCTTTGACTTTTGAGGGCTTTGGTTTGTATAACGGCTTTTTTATATATCAAGCATTGTGCAAACGACAGAACTGTAAATCTGTCATCAAAGCTGTGCTGTAACGGTTTCGGTTCTGGATCCGATTCCCAATACTTTAGATGGATCATCCATGGTGAAAAGAAGGAACGAAAAGGTATACTTCTACACTTTGGTCTGGATGAGTCATCTGTACATAAGCTAGACATACTTGGCTTCAAACTCTTTTTCGCTTTGTGTAGGATCACTATATAAACTGTCCTATAGTAAATTACCAGCTTAAGACCTAGAGTCTGCGTTTATGTTAGCAATAATATGAACTACAGACTCACGAATAAAATTTACTTCAATGACCTCGCATTAGTTGTAGTTGAAGTGAAAGAACAGAGTATGAAGTGGTAGATTATAGTAGTCTCTGCCTTCTTCCGATATGATTATGAGCTTGGTCCTCTTACTCAAGAGTTAATAAAGCTATAAAGAGTCCACAAATAGCAAGAGTATTTCAATCATTGTATGGACTCTCAACATTTATGCTGGTGCAACTCTGATATTGATTCTAGGAACATGTTCCTCTTATAATACCTGGTGATCATAAATATGGGGAATATACCAACCTTTCTGCCATTAGGGCAACAAGTAGTTGGCATTATATACTTGCCTCACGGAGTCTACTTCGGAGAGTCACAAACCGGACGGTCTTACTTCAGGTAGCTCCCTCTGATCATCGCTATATTTATTTTCTTTAAATTATTATGAATCTGGAGATTTAAGCTACTTAAGAAACAAAATAATGCAGACTTCAACTGTCTACTAGTCCCTTCGATCTTCGATGGTGAAAATAAGTATGGAACAGGCAGTTGGCGTTATTAAAAGAGTACTAGTTAAAGCTTCTATGAAAAGAGCTGTGCTTAGTAAACCAAACAGAACTGGTACATCATAGGAGACTTGGGAGCTGGAAACAGACAAGTGAACTTAAAGAAGATCGGGACCTGTACAGAGCTTCTCAAATATAGTACAGAGCCTCTCAAATCCACACGAGAAGAAATGAGAGTCACAGAGGTTTTAATGAAAACTCCTTTTCAGATATCATCTAACAAACTTAACCAGCGAGTAGAACCACCAGCCAAGGTGATGACTAAAGATAAATTTTGATTGAGATCGATTCTTTCTCACAATTTGTACCACCAGAACCTGACGGAATATTTCCTGATCTCCTATTCAGGAAAGACTCGACAACATCCAATAAAAATATTTTTATAGAACCAGTTTGGCTCTGAGTCGCTGGTGAAAGCTTAATGGTTATGAGCGTTTCTAATCACGCCGCGGTCTCGAGTTCGATTCTCACCGTTTAACAAAAATTAACATGCATCAAATGACATAAAATGCGATTTTGTGTAAAAGCTGGACTGACCACCTACAATGCCCACCAATACGTTAAAATGGTTCGTATGGTCTCTAAGCCGGATATAAACTTGTCAGGTGGATTGAAAAAGACTGAACAGTATAAATAATTTGTCTTGGGAGTATTTTTGGTCATTGAATGTGAGAGTGATAATGTGTCCTTCAGTGCCATGAGCTCTGCAGCCTATCTGAAGCACTGGTAAGATTTTACGGACAGTCAATATCTCTTCAAAGAGATATTAACGTCGTTCAATATATTCCCTTTGATACCCATATGGCTGAGTATCCAGTGAAGTCTAACTTTATTCAGCCTGCCTAGTCGATTTAAGGCACTTATAGACCAAGCTGTTACAATATCATATGCGATTTCCGGTACTAGTTACATGAAATAATTTCCCGAAGACGTGCTTCGTCACCATAATGTCTGAGGGCATGTGGGCAGTTGTGTGTCAACCCACCTCCCTCCTTTTTTGACAGTGCCCGAAAGGGTCAAATAGATCGTCTTTGAATTTAAAGCGAGCGGCTGCACACCTTCTGATGCAAATATAAAGAGGCAGCACACCCACAGCCATCTCAAGATCAGTAGTAGGTGTGGTGTGCATAGCTCCCACTATACCAAGACAACACAGTCTTTGAAAGCGGTTAAGCGGTTTCCCTCCAATCCCGTTCATTGTACTAGCTCACTAAATAAATGCGGCAAACGAGACTATGGGTTTACTCACTGAAACGTATAACCAGTACACGCATCTAGGTTTCGGGCCCCATGATTTACCAAATGACTCTTTACATTTCCAGTAAATTTTGCATGCTTTGTTGCATTTCTCTTCTATTTGTTTTTTCCAAGTAATCTTCCGATCTAACCAGACCCCCAGATACTTCGCTTCCGAACAGAGTGAGATTGTGTGAGCCCCAATTTTTGGAAGACTAAAGTTTCTAAGACTCCTGCGTCTAGTGAAAAGGACCATCTCAGTTTTCCTAGGATTTATTGATAGACCCTTGGCACTACACCAGGCTACAATTATGTTAATCGCAGGTTGTTTGCGATCACATATTACATCCGTTTATGTATCTACCAGTATTATGGCGATATCATCAGCATAACCCTGGCAGAAAAATCTGTTGTCGTTTAGTTGGACTAGGAGTGAGTTGACCACAAGAGCGGTGACATCCCTTTCGGGCGGTCACCGTCGTCGTATCACTACCTAAGTCTGCAGTAATTCTTCTTGACCTAAGCACGACGTTAAACCACCGAACAAGTGTGGTCTCTATGCCATGTCTTTCAGCTGAAGAGACAATTGCATTGAAGGACGCATTGTCAAAAGCGCCTTCATGTCCAGAAACGCTCCCAGGACTGATAGGCCGAAAACTTTTTGCCTAGCCATATCTAGGCTTTCCATACTTTGGGATGAACACTTGCCTGACTTTTCTCCAAGATCTTAGAATGTACCCCAGAGCCAAACTGGATCTGAAGATATGTTCAAGGTGGTCTAGGATAATTTCCAGTCCTTCCTGTAGGAGACCCGGCAAGATATCGTCTGGACCTGGTGGTTTTAATTTTGAGAAAGAAATAATGCTCCATCGGATTCTGTCTTTTGTCACCACCTTCGCCACTAGGCTCCAATCTCTGAAACTTGTAGTTGGTGTGGAAGTTGATTTCCATCAACTTCATTTGAATTCTCACTTTCGGGAAAATGAGTTTTCATTAGTACATCTAAAGCTTCCTGATTTGTTCTCGTGTGAGTTCCATCAGGTTTCTCAAGAGTTTAGAACTGTCTTGAGTTAAGCGGTTGCAATAAGGCTATGGGAAGAGAGTAAGGCTATCTCTCTTTGTGAAGATTTGTACAAGTCTCAATCTACCGTTGAACCGGTTTTCATGGCTCTGTTTAGAAGTTTTCTTATCTTTTTCCTCAGTCTGCCCAACTCCCTAGTCCATCTTGGTGTCACAATTCTCTTAGGCTTACATAAAGGACAGCTCTTCTTATAGGCGCTAATTAGTCCTTCTTCAAGTTTGTCAGCTGCCCTTTTCATTACCCGCACTTAATGATTTTCATTACTGAAGATAGAAGTGACTATGGTTTAGATGGAGTATGTAAAGCTCCTAATCCGTATTTTTGGGGTTCCTGAATTCTCTAATTTCAGGTTTATCGCTGGTTAAAGAGAAGGAGATGTAGCGATGGTCGGAGAGTGTAACGTCATTTTCCACTAAGACTCCGTGAGGCAAGAGAAATATCAATTACTTCTTGTCTTGAGGATGTCAAAAAGGTAAGACTATGGCCTACATTTGCCATGACTAGGCCAGACACGGATAGGTATTTCCAGAGGGAAATTCCTCTAGGATTAATATCGGTACTGCCCTAGCATTCGTGATGAGAGTCTTTTACATAGAGTGCTGCTCTCAAAAGTGTTCCAATTTCCGACTGAAATAAAGGAGCGTACCTCCCAAGGGGAGTAGACGTTTTCACCTTAGGACGATTTTACAAGATGGGGAAGAGATAGATGGGTCTCGTTTTGGGCTTTTCGGTAGTAATTACTCGAAATAATTTTCCGAAAACGACTTCAAAACCGTAGTGTATGAGGGCATGTTGACAGTTATGTGTATGCCTCCCGTTTGAGAAATTGACTGTCTCTGTGCCTTCTGATCCAAAGATGAAGCGACAGCAGTCAAACAGGCTACCAAATAAGTGCAGCACGAAGTTTTGTCACTTCACCTAAGTGTAACGTAACATGTCTTTGTTCAGATCACAACTACTATCCATCACATTTAGACAGAAACATAGCTCGACATAACAAATCTATTAAATTCCCATTGACAGATTATCAAATACCTAGATCAGTGATTTTGTGGTTTGATGCATGTGTGTTAAGTCACATACGTGGTTATGTCACAAAACCTTTGGCCGAATTATATATTTTTTTTTGCGTTAGATGATTGATTGAATTTCACCAATCATAATCTAGTATATGTACATACTCGAGTGAGGTGCGTGGGTATATACCAAATATATCGCGTGTTATTTTGTTTGTAGGCCAAACTAGAATTGGGATTGAACTCGAACTTTCATTTTAATATTTAATTCGAACACTCAAATGACCTTTACAGCATTATGTATGTGTATGTATACATTTCATCTTACCTTATAACCTGAGATCATTTCAAGTTCCGTGATTGGTAACAAATTGAATTGTAACAATAGCTAAGTGAATATAGGAAATCTATATACGGTTGGTATGTTCTTCGGGGCAAATTCTCACGGAGGTCATGAATACGTATCCGGTAATGTATATACGAGTATGTAGAGTCCACCGCAATATCCTTGTGTGCTATTCGCACACGTCGGCAGTGAGTTATGGTATGACTTTGAGTTTTGTCCGTTTAGAGCTCGACACAGTATACGTTTACATACATGACGAGATCATTCATAAAATTACTGTGTGTACTCTTGGAGCGCGCTAAAATTATTTCATTGAATCGGTTTTTTTTTGTTGCTTCAAACCATTTCTTAATAATTTTGTGGTCTTACTTTCGATTTTTTTTTGTAATTTTATTATTCCAGTTTAAGTTTTAATTTTAATTTACTTTTTTTGCTTGGCTCGAGTATATTTGGAGTTGAGATCATTAAGTTTGTGTCTGCGCGGTTTTATTAATAAAAATATGCACAACAACAACGACGTATACCGTCGACGATAAAATCGATGTAACTTTAAATGAACTTATTATGGAAATATGTAACACTTATGTATGCGACCGAACGTTATTGGACGTGTAATTTTACGTTTTTTGTTTTGGGCATAAACGGATTGCGACAGACCTATAGACACAAGGTAGACTACGTGAAGGCTTTCATAATATATAAAAATACTCGAAGGTGGCAAATCGTTCCTTACGGGTGAAAGGAGTCATCTCCTACAGTGACCTATACAGACCATGTTGACGGAGATATTGGAAGGGTAGACGTCTCACATCCGTAAAAACCTGAATTGTTCAAAATGTTAACAACAAAGTACTTCTCATCGAAACCCACTTTCCAGGAAACTTCGATGACTCGATAGGGACTAGTACTCACCAAGAAGCACACTCACTGCGCATAGAAGATATCGTAACCAAAGAACGGATCCTATGGGCACTGGAAGGGTTCAAACCCTGTAAATCGGTTGGTCCTGACCGAATTATTCAGACTCAACACGCTTACTGTAAAGGGAAATCTGTGGACACAGCTCTGCATGCCCTGATAAGTACAATTGAGAAATCAATATTCTCGCAATAGTTTTGTATGGTGGCGTTTCTTGATATTGAGGGCGCCTTTAACAATGTAAAGACGGAGACAATTCTGGAGGGATTGTCGCTACTAGTGGTGAATTACCCTATAAGTGGGTTAATTAATCACATGCTTGGGTGCAGGATGATTAACTCGGAGCTGGGGAATCACCATCAGGAGACAGGTAATAGGGAACCCCACAGAGAGGTGTCCTAATTCCTCTCCTCTGGAACATAGCAATCAATAGGTTGCTGTTAAAGCTGGGTAGACAGGGGATCGGAGTGATTGCCTATGCTGAGGATATAGCGATAGCTGTCTCTGGAAAACACCTAAACACGGTGACGGAAGTAATCCAAAATGCCTTCCTAATTATTACGAGGTGGGCCATCAACTGTGAACTGGCAATTAGCGCGTCCAAAACTGAATTGGTACTATTTACTAGGAAATATAAAATCCCTGTAGAAGATCCACCTCTCTTAAACGGCAAGGGACTAGTTTTTACGGACAAGGCCAGATATCTAGGCGTAATTTTGGACAGTAAGCTTAGCTGGAAGCTAAACATTTTGGAAAGAGTAAACAAGGCCAATATAGCATTGTACTCGTGTAGGAACGACATTGGAAAGAGATGGTGCCTGAACCCGGAGCTGGTAAAGGACCTGTATAGTTTTGTATGGGGTGAGCTTATACTGGCCAGCTCTTGATAAAGTAACGAGCAGAAAAAGAATTGAGAAGGTGCAAAGAGCGGCCTGCATGCTTATAAGCGGGGCGCTGAGGACAACACATACCTTGGAGGTCATGTTTCACCTTCTTCCTTTGGACATTTATGGTAAGCAGATGACGGCGATTACGGTCACACGACTATTAGCTATATCTCAGTAAAAAGTCCTCAAACAGGACACTCGACGATAGTAAGATCGCTGAGAAAAGAACGGGCGAATCTATACTATGTTACACCGACTTTGTGCTTCGAGAAAAGGTTCCGAACTACCTGCCCCTCAAGGGAATCTTGGAGGAGCAGGTCGGCGGTGGAAACGGAAGCAATGCAGTTCTCCCAGCTACGCGGCTCCCAGCTACGCGGTAAAGTAGGAGCTGGAGTCTTCTGTGATAAATTAGAGGTAGAAATAGCAGTTCGTCTCCCTGATGACTGCAGCGTGTACCAGACAGAGATGATAGCCATTGAGGAGGTCCTGAACTGGTTGAGACATAATGTGGTATCCTCGACTGATATCACAATCTATGTGGACAGTCAGGCGGCAATAAAGTCGCTGGATTCTGTTTTCCTGACGTCTAGAGTAGCGTTGGGTTGCCGCTCGTCTCTAAATGAGATGAGTGAGCATTTCAACATTCAGGTAGTCTAGGTCCCTGGCTACACTAACGAGGCATGGTACAACTCTCCAACTGCTACCGGAAAGGGGCAAAGCTGGGGAGGTACATTAAGACACTCAAGACTGTGCTTTAAAAGGTGGCAGTGGCCTCAGGGAACGAAAGGTGGACGAACACCCTCTCATGTAGAGTTGCAAGGCAAGTCTGGCCAAAGCTGGATCTGAAACCCTCAAAGACACTTATCTCCCTACGAAGACGTGAACTTAAAACGATCGTGGAGATCACCGAAGACTCACCGGACACTACCTTCTTCTACTACTTTCTTGTAAACCATGCGAGAAGGCTAGATCTAGAAGTTAATGGCTTTTGCAGAAGCTGTATGGACGAGGAGGAAGAAGATACGGTAGTCCACCTCCTATGCTCATGCCCGGCTTTGGCACACAAAAGACATGAATACTTGGGTAATTTTTTAATGGACTGCCTTTCTGATCTCGAAAACTGTAATGTGCGAGACTTATTAAGCTACGTAAGCAGCTCAAACTGGTTCTCATAGGGGTAAAAGGGGAGTAAAATCCTGTGGTATCACAACGGACCGTCGCCGGTCTAAGTGTGCTGTAGCAGCCACTCTACCTAACCTAACCTAGCAACAAAGTACCAGGACACGAGATTTAAGATCGACACATACACCCTATGGTAGGTTTGATCGTCTTATCACGTGTAACTGATCAGGACGGCCATCGACCAAAATGAATGAGTTTGTACTTTCCAATCATAGATTGACTCAAACAGATCTGATCAAAACTGTTAGTATATCGAAAGGATCTCGTACTTTTATCATTATTCGAAAGTATTTCATCATAACCTCATTAGTCAGATCTAGCTCCTAGTAAGCTTTTCCTATTTCTTCGATTCAAGTTATCACGTCGTGCGCATCGTTTTTAGTAATTCAATCCTTACAAGAGAATACGCTCGCCTTCGAATAAATGCATCCTAGTGTGAGATAGAACTATACTTTGAAGGAATATCAGGTATTCCTATATCTACACTTGGATGATATACTGCACGCCAACATTATCGTGCGGTCCCGTATTATCCTGCATGAAGAGAAAATTTCCACCAATAAACTCGGTAAAAGGTACGACGTACTACTCGAGTACTTCCTCAGTGTACCGTTGAGAAGTCATTCTTCTTGATACTGACGATCGAGTATTGGTTTGGGTGATGAATAAAAGATCGGTCTTCTTCGACTCTAGTTAAATGCCTTCCCAGAACATGTACAATCCAGCGCCATAGGATGCAACATTGTGCATATCGTTTTGCTTGTCTTCTGTATACTCTGCCGCGTCCATCGTTGCCATATAAACACATCCTGCACTCGTCAGAGAACAGAACTCTTCTTGTTCATGCTTGTTCTGTACAATTCAAATGCTCTCGAGTAAACTCACGACGGGCTTGTCGGTGGGCTGCGGTTAATTTAGCCAGATTAATGTCTCGAAGTCGTCTTCTAACTGTTCACCGACTAACTTCGACGTTACAGATTCTAGGAGGCGCCGTCCCATAGTTGATTCGCATTCATACGACAAATTTTGCAACGAACTACACTTGCTACAAGAAAGCAACTCACGCATAATTACCTCTGGTGTGATATCCATTTCTTTGCTCCGACTGAAAATGCAATTAATCAAGAGGACCGTTCAGGATTTTGGCTAAGCGTCGATATGCGAATAATCACAATTCCGAGCGAGATATTTCATGGCATGCTATATTGTTTTGTTCTTGTTGAATTATTTTTAAAGCCTGCTGTATGCATTTGACAGAAAATAATTTTTTTGGCATGGTACAAGTATATAGGCATTGAAATAGTGTGAATTGTGGAAAATTGACTAATGTGCAATATTTTGCACCCAAGTGTAGATTTCAGTCAGGGCCGTAGCTCAATCACTCGAATAAGATTCTGGTATCTGATAAAAATATCTATAATTATTGTCATAGTTAGGAACAGGATTTTGATAAATTCTAGGGCTCAAATAAGAAGAAGCACTGCCCATTATAGCACTGTTCATTGTGTGGTTGAAAAGACTAATCATATCTCTGATTTAAAGAACCAACACGGCTCGTTTGAGAGAGTTTTTTTTTAAAATAACATCTTTATTGGTATGACTACTACAATCTTAAATATTATTAATTCATTAGTAGGGTTGACATAAGTACTTATGAGATAAGCATAGAACTGGTTTGGGTCTGCTGTACCAGTGTCCAGTTCCCTTGATATATAATACTCATACAGTTAACTCATGTGGTTTAAATCGTTGGAGCCGCCTTACTTCGATTTTACTGTCCGGTAGTTGTACGGCCTCGACGTTGGTGTGGGTAAGAAGTCTCTTCTCATTGTGTATGGGATATTCGCGGATGACATCTTCTATCAATTGAATTTTTAGATCATTGTGTATTTCCCGGTTAGTCACGAATCAGAAAGCGTTGGTGATCATTCGAAGAAATGTATTTTGACTACGTTGTATAATGTCTCTATTAGACTTATGAGTACAACCCCATAACTACGCGCCATACATCCATATTGGTTTGAAGATAGTTTGATAGACTAAGTCTTTTGCAATACGCAGGTTCATTTTGGAATGATGCCCAATTAACCAGTACAATTGACTTTGTTTTAATCGTATTTGTTCAGCTCTTTGTCTCACGTGATACTTCCAGTTGAGCCTTGAATCTAAATGCAGACCAAAGAATTTTGCCGAATCAGCCTGCGGAACCTGCGCTCCATTCAGGTATAATCGTATAGATTGTTATTTTTGTGTCGAAGTGTAAATTTCACACGGCTTGATTTAAGCTCATTAAGCACGATTTTCCAGTTAATTGTCTATTTAGTAACGTCGTTCATTGCTCGTTGCAGATTTTCCACTTCCCTTGATCGTGATTCGTCTACTGACATAATTACGGTGTCATCGGCAAACGTACCGATGAATGTTTTATTCGTTGTAGGTATGTCCGCAGTGTAGAAAAGGTAGAGGACAGGTCCCAAAACACTTCCCTGCGGAATTCCCGCTAACGTTGGAGAAAAGTCAGAACATGTTTCTTCATGGATGACTCTGAGTCTGAATTGACGATCAGAGAGGTATGATTCAAGCAGCTGGCAATAGTTTAGTGGTAGCATTTTGCTCATCTTGAATATTAATCCCTCGTGCCAACCCCTATCAAAGGCCTGGGATACATCCAGAAATACGGCGGGGCAATTTTTCTTTTCTTCCAACGCTTGCTCTGTTACCGTAGTTATTCGATTGATTTGATCTATTGTAGAGTGGTTGTTCCTGAACCCAAATTGAAAATCAGGGACGTTTACCAATGGCTTTAGACGTTTAAGTAGTAGTTTTTCAAACAGCTTTGATAGGGTCGGAAGCAGTGAAAATGGTCTGTATGATGTTACTTCTTCATCTGATTTACCAGGTTTCTTCAGCATAATTATTTGGGCCGTTTTGAAGTACATACATTTGGGTACATACTTCAATCTCATACAGGTATTAAATAAGTATGTGATCATGATGATTGCCTTACATGGGAGCTCCTTGAACAGACCCGGTGATATTTCATCAATTCTTGGTGCAATTCTTTTGGTTCAGACTTTTGTCGATTTCTGATTTGGTTGATAAGCAGGTGTTACGTCAATGTTGAATTGTATGTCATGGGGCTGAAGCACTGTTGCTAGGTGTTGAGCAAAGAGTTCCGCTTTTTCTTTGTCTTGTCGAACCCAACTGCCTTAAGCATTTCTTATAGGTGGTATTCGAACTGCAGGTCGTTTAAATTTTCTGGTTGCTTTCCATAACGAGTAGTCCTTATTCATTTAGCCCGCTTAGGTAAATTTGAACCACCGGTTATTTCGAATCTGGTAATACTTATTTCTTTCTATTCTGTCACAAAATTCAGTATATTATCTCCAGTGAACGAAATGAATCGATTTACGCTTGAGCAACTGTTGAATTTATTGCGGAAATTTATTTCCAAAACAAAGATAATTGGTCGGAAATTGCACGAAAATGTCGTGCCAAATTTGGTCGCCAACAGAGCCCGGTATACGCAAGTTTATTGTTAAAGTTCGTGAAACTGGTTTCATTGTTGATGCGCCAAGACGTGAGCGTGCTCGTACGCACTATAATACACCCGAAAATATCGAAGATATCGAATGAGGACGGTTTTCACTGCTTCCGATTTTTTTGCACCCGCTCTTCATTCAATATGGTTGTTATAGATACAGCTGAAAATATCCTGGAATGAATTATATGCGACACAAGAGGCGATATCTGGTTCTTGGATAATTTCGTGATCGCCAGTAATTCTGTACAGTATAGTAAGAATATAAGACGTGAAGAATGGAGGATAGAAGTTAAAAAATACCTATTGTGAGTAGTTGCGGGCTACTTGATAACTGATGGCGTTCCATCTAGGTCTGTTCTAGGTCCTACGCTCTGGAACGTGTTGCTTTGATTCGCTGTACCATGTTAAACTTAAGTGGTTATAGGTTTATTGATGATATTACCGTAGTGGTAGCCACCAACACAGAACGGAGATCGTGGAAATTTGCAACAAAACGATGATACATATTCAACAATGGGTAAAATTTTGCTTGGTTCGAGTAAGCGGAACATGAGACAAAAGCAGATTGGCATGGTTAATGCCGAATACGAGAGAAGATGGAGCTGCCAGAAAAAGAAGAGATTCGAAGAATAGCATGAGTGAGACTTATCGTCTGATCCTATTGATCGAGACATGGCCTTTTTCATGTTCAAGCTTGAAGAGTCGTCCGAAGAACCAACGTTAATGATTTTATGCTGAAATCAGAAAGCAGATGGAGTTGGAATGTTACGAGAGAAGTATAAACCCGATGAGAATCTATAGTTGCGAACATAGAAGGCAGCCTATAGATGAGTCTTCCTCGTAAAGGAGCCAAATGTCAAATAAAAAGAGAGTTAGGGTTTATATCCGACACTCTAGCATGTACATATCCGACATCCTATAGCATGTTTGGTAAGGCCCCACATGTGATTTCTATCGATTTAAAGCACCTTGAAATGATTTTCATTACACCAGTTTAGTGACAGAATGAGCAAGTGGCGCAAAGTGTTTCTTTATAATTATACTTGGGCGAATACTTGGTGCATTAACCGACTTGAAGTTTGCACAGTATACCTAATTAATCTTGCTACTGACTATTTCGACTATTACGACTGTTGGAGTTCCACAGCATCTAGCGCTTTGTTCAAACAGGGTATGTCAACAGGCATCGTATTATGGCGTACAAATCAGTTGGTCTAAAATTGAAGGGAAACCATCCATATTCGATAGTATCCAAGTCATAAGGAAATTAGTGGAGCTAAAATCTTAGAGTAACTTCTTATTTGTACATATGTTACGAAATGTAAATACTTACTTTTAATGGACATCAATTATTCGATCGCAATTATCCATATCCAGGTTTCTCGCCAACTATAAAACGTTATGCGTAGAAATTATACGATTTAATAACAAAAGAAAATCATCTTCCGGTAATTACGCACGCAGCTTCCGAACATATACATCAACTCGAACAAATTAATTAATTAATTAATTACCTATGGTATGTGTGTGTGTGTGTTTGTATACGGTCTAGTGGCCCCCGCCAACATTGTAATTGAGACAGACTCTACATAGTCAGTGTTCCAATCGACTGATTTCATAAATATTTTGTCTATGTCAAATTAGCCGCGGCTATTAATCAACGTCGCACCATGGCTGAATGGATTCGATCGATAAATTAGTGCTTCAATTAACCCAATTAACTAAATGTTAGTGCACTTACGTACGATTATTTACAGACAAGCAGGTGGAATTATATAATTTGATCTTCGGCGCGTAATTATATTGCGCGGGGTCATTAAATCAAGACGTTGTGTGGCGTAATCTCATTTCTTCATAGAAATTCGCACGTCTTATGTGTATGTCTCGGTGTATGTACCTCGCTTATATATGTAAGAACGCAAAAATGTTAATTCATTATTTAATGTTAGGCGTTTTGTATGTAACACTGTATGTATGGGTAAAGAGAATTACGATAATTGCAAAACTATTATTAGTTTTTTTTATTTCTTCAAATTAAATCTCGAATATAAAAGTGGAACGCAAAGTGTTTTCTTGTTTATGCGAGATGAAATTTGTTAAATGTCTGTAGGATTTGCGCAAATGATGTAATTATAGAGACTGCATTTGTATACTCGATCAAATGGCGCAATGGTTATACAAATTTAAATCTGCCTACCTATACGGTGACACTATATTGCGAAACCAAACGAGACAAAAGCAATTGGTTAGAGGAGTTGTTCGAGGGGGAATTCAAACTGCAAAAGATTTTTAGAGTAATTGCTTACATTTTAGGATTTGTAAATGGAATCAAAGGTTCCAAGCAGAGAATATATACCCAATTATCATTAATTGGCGACGGAGATTGCGAACGCAAAGTTAAGGTGCATCAATTGGGTACAACAAAGCAATTTTGAAGCATACATTCATAATATACTGCGATATAAAAAGGTTAAAAACAACTCAAAGCTTATCTCATTAGCTCATTTTGTAGATAAATATGGTATCCTGAGAGTAGGTGGTCGACTTCAAAATGCGGACTGCGATTTTAATAGTAAGCATCCTGTCATTCTACCACAAAAACACATATTTACAACGAGGGTGATATGGGACATGCACTTATCCAACTTACATGCTGGTCCATCGCTTACTTCCAGCCTTAAACGACAAAATTATTGGGTAATCAGTGGACGAACTCGAATAAGAAGTGTACTCAAGAAATGTGTAATTTGTGCAAGATATGCGGCTAAAACTACCAAGCAATTTATGGGAAATGCCTACTGAAAGAGTCACTCCTACAAAACCATTTGAGAACTGTGGCATCGATTTTGCGGGACCAATATACCTAACAACGAGAAAGGGTAGAGGACGTGCAGTTCTTACAAAAGGTTATATTTGCATATTTGTCTGCCTCTCAGTTAAAGCGATACATTTTGAGGGCGTAACCGACCTAACCAGCGAAGCCTTCCTAGCAGCCTTGAAGCGTTTTGCAGCTAGGAGAGGATTACCCAAGAAAATCTATACGGATAATGGATCCAATTTTATTGGTGCAAGGCGCATTTTAGAGCAGGCTTGTAAACTAATTAAAGAAATTAAAACTAATTTCATAATACCTGTCACAAATTTGTATAGAGTGGCATTTTATTCCACCGATGTCACCTCATTTTGGTGGATTATGGGAGGCTGCGGTGAAATCAGTCAAAACTCATCTACACAAAGCCACGCATAATATCAAATTAATCTTTGAAGAGATGGCAACATTTCTTTGTCAGATCGAAAATATTTTAAATTTTCGCCCGTTGTATACTACTTCGACCAATGATGATTACGAAGTACTGACACCGGCATATTTTTTAATTGGAACTTCCTCGAGCGCGATTCCAGAAGTAAACATAAATACTCCCGAAAATCGATTATCCAGATGGCAAATAATTCAAAGGCGAATCCGAAGTTTTTGGAAGAGATACTATTTAGAGTATTTAAATAACATCCAACAGCGACACAAATGGCAACAGGTTCGAGAAAATATGCAGGTCGGCGATACTCCTACATGTAAGTGGCCACTTGGTCGAGTTATCGAACTACATTTCGGAAGTGATGGATAAGTCAGAGCGGTAACATTAAAAACTGCATCATCCACTTTGCAACGACCGCGGTGGTAAAATTGTACAAACTACGAGTAGGTTAACAATGAGTTCGTTAACGAGGGAAGTATGGTCCTTCGAGCCGGATCGAAGTTAGTTAGTTAAAAAAAGTAGTCTTACTTTACCTTTGTATTAACTTTGTTTCCGGCATCTTGATACCTCTCTTTCCATTATTTTCTTCGGTAAGCTCACTTTCCAAAATGCGTTCTTGGTTGTGTTTCGACTGATTGAGGCAAATACCCGCATTCACAGTCTACGAAGGCAAATTACAGTCTACGAAGGCAGATTTGTGTAGCTCTTTCATGACCTAAGGCCAGGTTGTTCCATTCTTAGTTGTTGTGTGACTGAATATGATATTTCCTCAAGGATTATAAGAACTGAGGTATTTCTTCAGTTTTTGGATTCTCTAAGGTCTTCTTTGAGATCGTTGTGGTCAAACCCTCTTTCCGTTTCTGCGGGATTCTCCCTGTTTTCCATACCTCAACTTATAGTGCTCTAAGATTTCCTGCAGTTATATGTGTGTCGTTTTTGTAAAATATGCTTGTCAGCTGGTATATTATCTGTACCATAGCATTATTTTTCAGCTTCTGGATGACACTCATAACTTCTCGCCCCATTGATGGATGGATGAAAATAGTTTCGTTACATAGTTTTGGAAGTTCGTATCCCGATTAGCTTGTACAACTGTTCTCAAAGTATTCTTTCCACCTAATAAGTTGTTGCTCATGAATGGTTACGGTTTGACCGGTCAAATCCTTTATTGGTGGATTGTATGTAAATTTTCCACTTACCGTTCTGATATGCATAATTTCTTGCCATTTACTTCACTTCTTGCGGTATGTTCTCATATTTTATTCTAGTTGGCTCTTTGATGTATAAACTGAAAATCCTCAATTAATACATCAAAAATACCAACCTATGGTAGATTAAATATATGACGCGCCACTTGGATCACCATCATTGGGCCGTGTTTCATGATGGTATAGAACAGATTCTCACGATTCATGTTGGTGCCTTTACAAACTCAAATAGTTTTTCGGGTAAAATTACGTACAGGTCCTAACCATTGAGTCCTAGAGTCCGCCAAATAACTTTTTTTTTGAAAAGGCTATAAAAAAAACTACTGAATATTTTCTCAAATTTCTTTTTTATTTAAAAGTACAATCTTTGCGGTTAATAATGGAAAATAATTTTATTCAAATTGCTGCCTCGGCTGGCCATGCAGTAGCCTACACGATCGGTCCAATTTTTAAGCACATTATCGATTGTGTGCAGCTGTATTTCACCAATGGCTTCACGAATATTGTCCTTTAAAGCGTCAATTGTCTCTGGCTTGTCGGCGTAACACTTATCTTTGAGGGCACCCCACAAATAATAGTCCAACGGTGTCAAATCGCAGCTCCGAGGTGGCCAAACGACATCAGCTCTGCGGCTGATAATGCGATCTTCAAAAGCAGAGCGCAAAACATCGAGCGTAGCTTCAGCTGTGTGGCACGTAGCGCCGTCCTGTTGAAACCAAATGTTGCCAATATCGTCCTCTTCAATTTTTGTAAATAAAAATTCATTCAACATGGCCCGATAACGATCGCCATTGACTGTAACGGCCACTCCTTGCTCATTTTCGAAGAAAAATGGCCAAATTATGCATCTGGACCGCACCAAACAGTGACTCGTTTTGTGTGTACCGGTTTTTCAATGTATGCGTGCGGGTTTTCCGTGCCCCAAATGCGACAATTTTGCTTGTACATACCTGCCAAGATCAAAATGGGCTTCATCCGAAAAGATGATTTTTTTTGGGCAATATCGGCATCTTCTGTAAGTCGATCGCAGGCCCACTCAGCGAAGCGAAAACGCATTGGATGGTCAGTTGGCCTCAATTCCTGAACCAATTGGACTTTGAATGGCGTCATACTAAGGTCTTTATGCAAAATTCGTCTCAATGATGTCTCCGAAATGTTCAATTGTTGAGAACGACGGTGAATTGATGTTGATGGCGCATCACGCACACTTTCTGCCACAGTATCAATATTCTCGGGCTTACGCACTGTTTTTGGCTTTTCACGCTTTGGTTTGTCGATGAGGATGCCAGTTTCTTTCACTTTTTTCACAAGATAACGAACATACGGAGCTGACGGTGCTTCTCTTCTTCTAAAATCCGTACGCAATTTTCGCACACATTCTGCAACATTACCATGATTTTCAAAGTAATGTCGCAAAATTTCCCAGCGTTGTTCAAGCGTATACACAACCATATTCGTTCAGCGGAAGGATAAAACTAATTATCTGTCAAATCAGACATGAGCTAAGTGTTACCATTCACGAAATAAGCACTAGTTGAAAAAAAACTATAGATAGTGGACCCTTTATATGCCCTGCTCATGTATTTGTGTATTTCGCCAAAAGGATAAGTTAGTCGAAGCCTTAAATTAGTCTAGAAGTTTCTATGGTAGCTCCAACTTTCAGAGATTGGTATTGGAATCAAGTTTAGTTAACACTTTTATATAGTGTCTAGGAAAGGAGTTAGTAAACTAGGAGGTTTGAGCGCGAGCCAGATCAGAGATAATCACTGAATAAGGAGTACCTCGTGTTTTAATTTCGGAGGAATCTAGACTTTCAACCATGATTTTAGAAATACTGAAGATTAGTAATCCTTATATGTACCTCCAACATACGAGATAACTAATCTGCAAGTAACTCTGAAAGTATCAGGTTTAAGGGAAAGTTGCACCAGAATATAAGAATAATGTTTGGTTTGTTTGAAAACTTTGATTCCATTGGAAAGTCCGATATCATGAGCAAGCAAAGTTAGCTGTTGAAAATAAACCTTTACCAAATTGCTTAAACTTTGTAATCTAACTCTATCGGTTTCAATGACAAGCCAGTTCTTAAAATATTTGTAAACATTTTAGAAGACGCTAGATTGTTCCCTATGCCATAAATTCATCTTTAAAACGTGACCCTTTCATGCACTACATATGTATATCAGGAATTAGCATTGCTGATCTTGCAAATTCCTGATCTCGTAATTAAAGAACACGGTATGTGCCATCAAAGTTGTGTTTTGGGCCATATATTACACGGATCATACTTCTCTCGAATGTTAGAAACAAATAAGTATGAATCATCTGTCAATGTCCAACTTTGACATCCATACATGACAATGGGTCAGATCAACGTTCTGTACAATTTCAGTTTATTCGCAATTGCGAAATATATCCTCCTTTGGAAGGATGTATTCCAAAAAGTATCGGAGACAGCGCATCTCCTTGTCGAACATTAGAACTATTTGCAAAAGTTCTCAACTTTTACAGTCAATTTTGAGATAGTCTCCCTCGATTGAGCGAGTCATTAGCTTGCTTGAAATCTAGAAGTACACCAACATCGCAAGATATTTGATAGTACATGAAAAGAATCGGCCGTAGTGAAAAAATGTGAACAGTGACTGAAATCCTTCATGGTAAGTCACCGATCATACGACCTGCAGGTACTAATGAGGTAGGTAAGATAACGAATCGCGATGAAAGTGGTAAATTTACTACAGCAAAATGCAAATCATTCCGATCATTCAACCGTACGAACATCACAACATTCAAATCACACATATATGATCTCATATTAGAATGAGTGATCTTGATCTTCATAAATATTTTACATAAGTCTGCGCCACACGTTTTCAATAATAAAATCGAATGAATGAAGATCCCAAAAGTGTGTGTAAATGTTAAACAAAATTAAATAAATCAAGAGATGCGATCGTAAATTATTGCAAGACACATAAAAAGCGATCGTGTATGTATGTCTATACCGACCGACGTCACTTTAAAGATCGTTGCGTCGAGATTGGTGAATGTCATGGTTACATAAGCGCACATAAAAGAGTTTAGCACATATATGTATTCGAGACATACAATTTATTGCACAATATCACGAAATATAATATAATTATTGTTAATAAATTTAAACTATTAAATTAATTAAAAATATTAAATAACATCGCGATCGATTCCATTAATCAAAAATAAGAAAATTTTTTTTTTTTTTGGTTCTGCAAACGGATTACGCTCGATACAAGTATTTGTCAAAATTGACATAATTTTTTGTTTACATTTTGCGTTATGAAATCCAATAATAATTAGAGAGAGAAAGAGAGGGAGATATACTCGTACGTGAAATTGCGATTGGTAATCGAAATAATTTAAAAAATTTAATTTTCCAAATCAATAATTTCGATCAGCGCGCGCTCTTATATTTTGATATCGATCGGAATTGAGTTATTTGAACGGACATTCCATACAAAATTGTAAGACGTGGTGTCAAAGAATTTATGTAACCGTTGCTACCATAAAAAATAATAGGGGCACACATTTCTTCTTACAAAAGCTCGACCCTCCTAACTACACGTCACTGCGTTAGAATGTCATCGCCAATAATTTGGTTGACAATTCAATTGCGAGTTTCAAATAAATTGCGACCTAGTTTTGACGACAAGACCTTGATCACAGAGTTTATGTATGTAGATATATACTTGACATGTGTGGTATGCATGCGTGGCGAATCTTTTGTATGTAGACGCCAATTTCATGGGGTAAATTCAATGAAAAGGTAATATTCGTGTTAAATAGGGCCGCGGGATATGTTTTATGGTTTAATCGTTGGATTACTAATTATTGTGTATAAATCGAAAAGTGTCACCACCATTTAACCTTGGGTTATGGTGAATTACTGTCATTTTATAAAGTGATTACATAATATCTAACGTTTCCCAACGGAAGTATCAAGGTCATCACTATCATCTGGAATATATATAAAGTTCTAAAATGACTCTCGAAACCTAGGTCACCATATAAAGAACTCTCAATGGATGTTGCCATTTACGCATTTTTATCTTCGAATTGGTTTAAATTTATCGGGCTTCCAAAAACCAGACTTTGAACTCGAAGACCAATACGAAATATATTTGGAGGGGTTTACATTATCATGATATTATTTTGATCTCAAGATAATTCAGCATTTTCTAGTATTATCTGACATCTTCGGTTTGCGATCGGTTTGGGATAACTGATTCGTTAGGATTCGAACTAAATATTTGTCAGGTACCTTTAATCAGGATATAATTTTAATCACCGTCCCATGTTTCCAATCAATACGAATCATAGGCCTATTGTTCGAAACTTTGGCAGCATTGTTTATCGGTGGCCTTGACTTCCGGTACATTTCATGTTTACGAACATCCTTCGGTATTTGTTAGGCGTCTGTGGAAAAGTTTTAAATTTTAAAAAATTCATGAATTCGTGAGAGTAGCTGCTGCCTAAATGAATAGAATATGTCAATCGATTAACCCATGCGCAACTGAAACCATATTGGGGTCCAGCTATAGTATCAATGAAAATCTGAACAATTTCAATTAAAGAGTGATGATAATGTAAAGGTGATTTAGTCCTTAATTCAGTTATCAGCGTTAGTGAAAACAAACCTATTACCACAGACATAGTCACCAAACATATCCTCTTCAACTGTCAGTTGTTTTTAAAATAACACTTAGTAAAGCATAATTCTTCAGCCATTATTCAAAGGGATAAATGGCGTGGATCATTTTGTAAGTGGTATAAATTTTTTACGTCCCACACATCGTCATGAGTCAAATCAAAGAGGTAGAGAGCGAAGCAAAAATCCATACCAACAAAGGAATATTTCACTAGAGAAGAACTAGAGATTGCATGATGGAAGTTAAAGATGAAGAAAAGTGCTGGGCCGAATTCTATCGCACCGGAAGCAGTTAGAATTGCTACTCACGTGCACCTAAAATGAATCTTGGATATTGTATATCAAGCATCTAAAAATGTAGAATTTCTACGCAGTTGGAAAATAACTAGACTTGTTTCTCTTAAAAAGGAAGGGAAACCGGACACCTCTGGAAAACTGTATAAACACTCACTACGCCGGTAACTAGTACACGAAGTCGACAGAGCGGGTGAATCTGTAGATGTCATGATGTTTGACGATAAATCCGCTGATGGATCCCAACACACGCGGTGTTTTCCAATAGTAAATACTCTGGACGTACGGAATGCATTCAATAGCGCAGCTTGGTAATAAATTCAGTAAAGGCAGAGAAAATTTCAAGTGAGTCTTAGGAAAGGTCTTCAGAGCTATATGAGTGAACGGGAGATCATACAATAATCAGCTAGCGTAACTACCTAGCGAGAATTCAGCAGGAATAACTCATCAGGACTATTGGTTTTATATGGTTTAAAGATTGACCAACAACAACCCAAAGGATTTAGAGCAAAACCAAACCTCGAGATATAATTTAGAAGTCGTGTGCGTGTTTTGGCTCATCAGTTAAAAACATAGCTTATTATGCAAATAATAATATTTTTGTGAAAATGGAAATTAGGGTAGCACCTTTCACCTCATCTCGAGCGAGATATTTCTAGCGTCCAGGAGAAGTAATTATATTGTTTCGAATCGTTAAATTTGTCATTGTACATCCAGTTTTTGAAAGTGCAGATATCCCAAATGCAGTTATTATTAACCATATTCCTTCAGAGATAAACGTTTTGGGTTAAAGTCCTAACAAAACCGTGATATAAAAAGGAAATTTACACCAACCAATTTACAATCATGAAGCATAGTCAACACAACTATATGATCTCTTGGTGTGTGAAAAACTCATGGTCGAACTATCATCGTTCCAATATTATAGGTATGGAACTATGCCATTTGCTGGTGGTAGTTATGTACAGTATGAATAGTACATCCCTAAAACCATTTTTCTAAATTCACACTTTTAAAAACATCGGTGGACCTATCCTGGTTTACCACAAATTTCTACTGTATATATATGAGTTTGACAAGATTTGGATACGTCATGTTGAGATTTTCAGCTCAACAAATTTGATGTCAACCATGCCCATGGAGCTTATTTTTGGAGAGGCTGAATCAACGTCGGGTCATTCAGGCTTACCATCCAAAATCCACTCAATATTCAACCTAAAGGACTGCTTGACAAAAAGTTATAGGACACCTTCAATTCAGAATACTTTAATGTAGCAGCATTACCTATACGAAATGGAATTGGTTCAAAAATACCTCAGCGGGAAAAAAATTTCTCAACTTCATTATTATTATTAAATAACTGCAAAATACCACACATTTAACGGCGGGTCAGTGAATATTTTCAGTTTTCATCATCAATCACTCCACAAAGTCTTCTGTATAACAAGTCGGTGGTTGGAACAAGAAGCTTTGATATGACCGGCTTATCGAATATAATCTTGAAAAAATCGTAGGTGACAGCGCATTTCCTTTCTAATCTCCAGAACTAATTGCAAAAGTTTTCGAAAGTCTGTTCTCAAACAGTATTGGGTAGTTAAAAAAAATATCTCACCATTCAAACAGTTTTGAGCTTCACTTTAGCGAAGGTTTGCTTAAAGGGAACTTTTTAACACTTTTGATACCGACAACACTTGATATAAATATCTCTGACTTATGCTAAAAGTCTGATGTAATGTTCACCAAATCAGGTGGATTTGTCCATGTTTATCAATCTCGAATACATACTCTGATATAGAGCCCATAAAATCTAATATGAATCTTTATCTAGAGTTACCAGTAGTGCATGCATTAGAGGGTGAATTAGTTGGTTGATTCGATTACCCACTGCCAATTTTCACAAGGTCATCTTTACTGATTAGCAATACATATAAGACTCATGGCCTCCAATTCCCCTTGAGTCAGGATATACTTCAGAAGGTTTGGTGTTATGTCGCGGTAATATCTGACATACAATATGAAATCACATCGGTTTCGTTCGATAGAAGTGATATATAGATCAAATCGAGGATATCGTTGCTCTGGTTCAGGATAAGATTAATCTGCTGTAGATTCATATACCAATACCAAGTAACCACTAATCGATATTGAAAGAATCAGCCATTGACTGAATGTTCAGGCCCAGTGTCGAGAAGCGCATCGATGTTAACAACTCAAGCCAAGCTTAGGTATATGGTCAACATCGGTGAATGCATTCCATGTTAGGAAGGTTGACTGGTCTCATAAGTAAGCTTATCCTACACATTCGTTGATCCACTGCAAGGTTTGGTTCACTATGTTTACTGAGTATCAATTTGTGAAATACATAATGAGTTCCAGCCGAAACTGTCACATGTCGAATTCAATCTCGTGTTGGGATACCCTGTTAAGACAGGGTACACAATTCTATAGCCAAAATTAACACATTCGAACCGTACGTTGGAAGATGTATGTTCAGCGGCGTATAAAAACCGCACTCAAAAAATTACAGATATATTGAACTGTTGTGATATGGAGACCAAATCGAGGATATTGTCACAATCCGCAAGTGAACAAATTGAGTTACCTCAGATATCGCTGGAAATGTAGACAATAAACCAACACTATAGGTAACCTAACCACTGATCGAATTAGTATGTATTCTTTGAGACAGCCACCGGTGACTAACAGTGTCAAAAGCATGTTTCAAATCTAGAGGTAAAACGTAAACGACTTCTCCTATCGTCCATCATCAACGGATCGACTACGAATAAATGCAGCCTGAATCGAGTTAACAAAAACTTGTCATACACACGATACCCAGTATCAGAGAGAGTTATTCGTCTATAATCGTTTGTACCCATTGGACGACGTTTTTAAGGCAAAGGAAACTGTACTGGCTGCAACACAAAAAGGAAAACTCTCATTCCCTCCTCAGGTAAAGACTGCAGCAAATAAATAGATACTTGATCTAACTCTGGTGCGGTTCCCTTTTTAATTGAGAACAATGCTGAATCTATCTCCTCACGAGGGGGAGGAGACGATACAGGATGATGGTCACTCTCAGTAATTAAAGAAACTGCAGGCCCAGCGGAACTTGATAATAAATGATTCCACCTTGAAAGAGAAATTGAAACTCCACTCACCCTATCAGAATCATGTCGATAAATTCGAATAAAACGATAAGTTTGGCGGAGCCTATCATAAGGATTGACATCATTTAAATTCCTAAAAAACTTACGGAACTGTTCACGAAACTGATTTTTACGGAACTGTTCACGAACATGGAAACGACAATTTCGTACAAAAAAATCATTCCGAGGACTCTGCTTGACTAAAATTGAATTAGACGGAGTCTTAATAGAATAAATAAAACCTCTCCAAAGTATATCGAGAGGTAGAGACTCTAGAGTAGAATCACTACCATCAGCGAATATACCAACGCATCTCAAACAGCCTATGGCACGACTTTGATATTCACTAAGAACATCAAGATCCTTTAACAATTTCAACTGACAAGGTCGAAAATCCAATATCTCATAATTCTGATGAGGACACATAGAGACCTTTTGATAACTCTGTAGGATACTCCTCCTTTGGACGACACTTAAAATCAATGTATGATCAGAAACAAATTTTCTTATCAAAACACCATCACTTCCAAAATACGAACCCTTTCCATACGTACCTTTGGAAGGTCTCAAATATAAGTAAGAACTATCCGGTCTAAACAAAATATGGTCTAACTAGGAAGAGGATGCAAGACTTATGGCTGAAATACCAGTAATAATTGGAAGTATCAACTCGAGTAGCCACCGAGTTGGTCTCTTGTATAGCAACAATATCTAAGTCAGTCTCACTTTAAATCCTATCCAGACGGAACTGGTTAGACACAGCAGAACAACCACGAATATTCCAAGTTCCTATACAAAAACTTAAACGTTTTTGTACAGCCGGGGGAGTCTGGTTACTTAAAGGAACGGTATATAATCGATAAAAACTGGAATCCAAATACACTTGCCTAATACAACTAACGGGGGAAGGATGAACTTGTGAAAGATCAGGAAGGGCAGGATTAAATAGTCCTTCATAATGGTTGCTGTTGGTATAAAGCACCCGAAGAATATGCTCACTAACCCCAAAAATGATCGGCGGTACTCCTACAAATTGATAAACCTCAATTTTAACATTATACATATCTGAAACAGTCTGAAGAACCTCTTCACCTCCCCAAGTCCCATCTAACGAAAGGTATTTAAGAAAACGAGATAACAGTTGACCCTCATCTTCCAGATCGGGTCACTTCTCACGAGCACTATGAAGCAAAAAAACTCGATAAAGACTAAGATTTTGTTGAATGTAGCCTCAAGCATCTTATTGTATGTAGCCACAAGCATCTCTATCCTATCATATCATATCATCATATCATTCTTTGAGACGGCCAGCAGTCGACCAAACGATATTGAGAGATCAAATTAATTTCAATCCCGTCTGACAGTATAGTCCGATTGAAGATATACGCTGCAGGTTTCTTAGAGCTTGTCCACTTATCCAAGTAATTTTACCAGTCAGATTAAATCTGGCTACAAAATTATACAAAATCTCCCCGTTTGTTATCGTAAAAAATTATAAAAATAATGACAAGGCCGATGAAAATAATTAAAATGAAATTAATTTTTAATTAACGTAATTATAAAAATGATAAATCGAAACGACCTTGCCAAATTAAAAATAATGATCGGTCTTACAACCGCCAACATTTTCGGTATATGATCACCGAGTAAGGTACTCATATAGTCAGATGGACCATAATCACTTTACGTTTTGATTGACACCGCCCATGTACGGGGTGCATAGGCGAAATACAATAATAATAAAATATGTCCTAAAGTGTTATGTAGGCAGACATTTGATCTTACATGATCTTTGATGGATGCAATGATATAACGAAACCAATTTCACTTAACTTTTATTTTCGATTCAGCCAAAAACGAAATTAAATTAATTTTGTACACAATAAATTATACGAAGAAAACATAAATAATTAAGTAGAAATACCGAATACCGAAGACGAAGACGAAGAAGAAGTGGTGAATACATATGTACTCGTACTATATAGACGACATGTAAGAAATAAAAATGATTGCTCTAGTTTGAGAGTTATGTTGCTGTGTGTACCACTCGCACACTATACAGATATATACGAAATGTTGCCTGCAGCATTTTCAGGAGGGGCCACACTACAAATTATAACATAATTTTACTTCTTATTTATCGTTGTTTTGTATAAATAGTGTGTTGTGATCCACAATCGATCATAGTTTCAATTCATCATCAAACTACAAAACAACTTAATAGCAGCTCTTAAAATGGCATACAAAGTAAGTTATAAATCGAAATAGAAATTGTTGACAGGTTGAATTATGTGCGAAATCTATTTTTCAGTTTGTTACATTCTTTGCACTTGTTGCCGCATGCAGCGCAATCGAAGTACAACAATACTATCAACATGCTGCCCCAGCCTATGTAAAAGCTGTTGCTGCCCCAGCCTATGTGAAAACAGTTGCCGCACCCGCCTATGTCAAAACATTGGCCACGCCCAGCTATGTAAAACAAATCGAATACGAAGCACCAGCCAAATACGACTTCAGCTACGATGTCCATGATCCATCAACCGGCGATGTTAAAAGCCAACACGAAGTTCGCGAAGGAGATGTTGTACATGGTTCATACTCGGTCGTCGAATCAGATGGCCACCGTCGTATTGTCGATTATACCGCGGACGAACATAACGGTTTCAACGCTGTTGTTCGTCGCGAACCAACCGACATTAAAGTACCTCAATATGCTGCCCAATATGCACCAGTCGCTAAATATGTATCGGCTCCAGTCACAAAATACGTCCAATCGGCACCACAATATGTTTCGGCACCAGCCATCACCAAATATGTACAATCGGCACCACAATACGTACAAGCTGCTCCACAATACGTACAAGCTGCTCCAGTCACCAAATATATACAATCGGCACCACAATACGTCCAAGCTGCCCCACAATACGTCTCAGCTCCAGTGACTAAATATATTGCGGCCGCTCCAGTCGCCAAGTATGTTGCACCAGTTGCTCAATATGCCGCACCCATTCAACACTATACAACCCACGATGCGGCTCATGTTCAATACTCAGCACCAGCCCATAGCTATCACTATTAGGACGGTTGAACTTATACGATATAATTATTTATAACTCACTGTACATATAAACTGCATACACAAATGCTTGCTTTACATTTTTAACACGTTAAGTGCACTTAACACTTTAAGTGCAGATTTTCGTTATATATAGTTAAATAAAATTTTAAAATGTAATTTGCCATTTTAAAACTGAACAAAATAGTTTTGTATCAATTTCCGAAATTCGAGCCGAAAAGTGAATGGTATAAGCACACGTTAATCATGATGTCTGTGTATGTATCTGCGGACATTGAATTATTATTGTTTAAATTGTACAACTATGTACAATGTAATGTGTACACACAACATAATTCCATAGGTCATATAGGCTAATTTGGCATTGTGTGTCACAATTGGTCCAGTTTCTCTTTGCGATTTTACGGAATTTGGAATTGATTTGGAATGAAAAAGAAATTGTTGGTGTGAAGTACACTGTCAGGTATGAAGTTACCCAATATGGACAGCACCCATTGGGTGACATGGAATTTGGTACAAATGATCCTTTCACATTTATAGACAATAAAAGGATCAGGATCAGTACACGATAAGTGATACGGTCTCCTTTTTCGCTGTTTTCATCTACCATCTTGACTCACGGTCAATTGGACATATTTTCGTGAAAATTTTCCTGAATAATAGTTATGTCATCGAAGTAATGACAATAATTGGCTAGCTAGTTCATATCCTTAATATAATAAGTTCACCTGCGCATTGAAGAGGGCCAGGTTGATGCTAATGCTGTTACAATGATTGTGTGATAAACCAAGCATAGGAAAAGTGGAAAGTTCTTCCTTGGAGTTACACCGTAAGCATTCAGATGCTTAATGGTTGGGACACTACCTCATCCATGTTACAGAAACGTAATTCAATAATATAACAGTTCACTTCAAAAGTACAGGCAATAACTGGAGTCGGTGAGTGCATGTTATATATTATAGGTCCAACCTCACCTACCTGCTGTGTTTAGCAAAATGTTAAGAGTGAACCGCTTGCGAACATAGAAGCACCTGCTCTGAACAAACCATTAGCATAGTTTTCAATTGGACAAGCTGTATGATACGTTGTTGATATCGGATTGATCAAATACTCAAAGATAGTATTTGATCAATCCGATCAAATTCTCCGGAGCCACTGCGGAAAAAGATGTTCCAGGCGCACCTTGTGAAGTCTAGATCACGGAGGACTTCATTGATGAAACGCTGAAAAGTTTGTCCTGCATTGCGTAGTACAAATAGCATGTGATTAAATATATTCAAAGAAGCAAAATTGGGTTATGATTGACGTTTTGTAAGCGTCTTCAGACGACACGGGACTGAGATGGTAAGCTGTAATTAGATCTGTCTTGGAGAAAATTTTAAAACCATTTAATTGCATAAATACATCTTGTTTGTTTGTTTTTATCTTTCCAATATGTTTTGGGGCTCAAGGCACTACCAACTCTTGCGCGGCTCGCTTGTTTATGTCGTTCCTTTCGCCATTACAGCCAAATCGAGGACGTACGGCTATAGGTCCGATTTACATAGGAATTATCTGCACATTGCATACCTCCATGCCAACCCATAGTGCTGACATGAAGATGGGGTGACCCATGAATTCTGCACTCCAAGAAGGGGGAGGGGTGTTATAAATGTGTTTATTCACACCGTCGATCGTAATAAGATGGTGAACTATCAGTTTGCATCCTGCTCCTTTCGAGATCCAAACCCGGTATCTCCCGCTCCAACTACCGCGGCTTTAACCACTGCGCCATTTGGTCGGTCATGGATAAATGTTATATGTGTGAGATAGGGTAACAGCGGACATTGTGACTGCGTTTAACCTTCGGTTTACATCTTCAATTTCGATTTTTTTTTCTTGCTCATCAGGCCCAACGGGAATAATAATGTGGTTGCGGAAACACTATCCCAGGCCACAGACGTCGATACGCATTTCAACCTCAACACAGCAGTTATCAGTCTTGTTTATCCTGTACAGTCCACGGCAGTCTTGTTTATCCTGCCAATAATCAAAAGTCTAGCGACATATGAAAACACCTATATGGTATTTCGAAATTCCATCTGGTGATTTGTGCACATCCATTGGCCCACAAATATCTGCTATCATTCAATGGATATACGTATATACTCATCTATCCTTTTATTCGATGACCAGAAGCGTACGGCGTGATATGTAGTTCGATTGGAAGTTCCACTCAATATGACAACTGATCAAGAAAACAAATTTGAGTCCAGACTATTCGCACAGTTAATAAAACTCTTAGGCTCCCACCAAACCTGGAAAACGTTATACCAGACTCAAGCAAATGGTTTGGTTGAAGGTTTCCATGGCCACCTAAAGCTATGGTGTCATGGTCAGAAGAAAAACCACTCAGTGCTATTCACAAAAGGTCTGAAATGCTCACCAGCTGAAATGGTTGCAATATATGTATGCAATATGTTTACGGGCCCAAGGCACTCCCAACTGTTTCGCGGTTCGCTTATTTACGTCCTTAAATCGAGGACGTACGGCCATAGGTCCGATTTACCTAACCATCTTCACATTGCATAGCTCCATGCCAGCCTATAGTACTGACATGGAAGATGGGTTGGCCCATGAATTCTGCACTCCAACAGGGGGTCATAGATGTGTTCATTTACACCACCGATTGTAATCAAGTGGTGAAAAATCCCTTTTGCATCCTGCCCCTATCGGGATTCCAACCCGGTAACTCTACGCTCAAACTGCCGCAGCTTTAACCACTGCACCACATGGCCGGTTATTATTTATCTACTTTAATAAAATGATCATTACATGTCAAGAACGATTGTGGTATAGCTATTACATAGGCTACAAGGTTTTGTAACCGTCGTTATATTCGTAAATCTGAGTTCCGAGTTAATTTGCCGAAATGTGGAGTGAAAGCTGCATTATCGGTATTAACAAAATAATTAATCAAAAAAATAATCGGCGGTGAAATTGGCAGAATTAGCAGACCGCATATTAGAAACGATGTCACACTTTAGAACAGCAAATCTGCGAGATCATTCGAAGGCTTGATCATATGGATAAGTCTTTCCAAAGGAGAAATCTCTCACCGAGCGCTACCAGATCAAACAAAAGCAACTTTTCGGCCAAACAACATTCTTTTCCTATACAGATAACGCTACACCATGTATGTGTTATTTCCATTTCCGGTTCAAAGACGATTCCGAAAATTGCAAACCAAGCTGTCCGAGTTGGGAGGATTTCAAATCAAAAAACTAAAATTACTGGCGAATTGCTCCAGTATCTCTCAAAATTCTCGCCTCGAAATTTTTGACAAATCATCAAATCAAGCCTATCTAATTGACACCGGCGCGGACATATCTGTCATACCAGCATCAACAAGCGATCAGCGGAAACATAACCCTGATTTCTATCTATATGCGGCAAACAGAGCAAAATTAAAAACCTTTGGAAACAGGCAAATAAATTTGGATATAGGTCTAAAGCGACAATTCACCTGGACATTTGTGGTGCCAATAATTCGACCCACAGTTCGAGTAATCAATTGTAACAAAATCGAAAGTCAAATTCTTCCGTTGTTATCAAAAATCCAGCATATCACACACGAAATTCAGGCTCAAAAACCCATTAGGCACCAAGTCACTCACCATATCGTGACCCGTGGTTCTCTTGTTTTTGCCAAGCCTAGACGATTGAGCACCAAAAAGCTGGCGATAGCAAAAACAGAATTTGACTACATGATCAAGCAGGGCATGCCCGCTTCACCTCGTTCCCAAGAAAAACGGTGAATGGCGTCCATGTGGTGATTATATAGGGCACTAAACAACGCCACAGTACCGGATCGCTATCCGATTCCATACTTACAGGATTTCACTCATCAATTGGATGGATCCACAGTTTTTCAACTATCGACTTAGTTCGAGCGTACCATTAAATTCCAATCGAGGAATCAGACGTCGCTAAAACCGCAATTTCTACACCGTTTGGTTTGTACGAATTTACTCGTATGACGTTCGGTCTAAGAAATGCGGGTAATTCCTTTCAGCGATTTATGCATTCCATCCTACAAAATTTAAAGTTTTGTTTTACCACAGTTGAACATTTAACCCATTTAGAAATTATTTTCTACCAAATTAAGCGACGCAGGTCTCGTGATCAACGTAGACAAATGTCAATTTTTGAAAAGGCAAATAAATTTCTTGGGCTATGAAGTAGCAGCAGAGGGCATCAGGCCACTTCCGGAACGGGTCGAAAATATCGTTAAAATGACTCAACCCAAAACAGTCAAAGAGTTACGACGTTATTTGGGCACATTAAATTTATACAGGACATTTATACCAAACGCAAGCCAAAACCAGGCAATACTCAATGACTATTTAAAGGGAAGCAAAAAGAACGATTCCAGAGTCATTGAATGGGCCAAGGAGGCAGAAGAAGCTTTTATACTATCAAAAACGCAGTTAGGTAACGCTACACTTTAAGTACACCCATCTTTGACAGCCAAATTGGCCCTGATGGTAGATGCTTATACGATACCGCAATAGGAGCAGTGATACAACAAAAAGACGAAAGTGCCAACAGCATATGGCGACTTTTGCTATTTTTGTTGGTAAAACTATCAACCCCACAGCAAAGGTACAGCGCATATGACAGGGAACTTTTAACCGCGTACCTTGCTGTAAAGAAATTTCGACATATGATTGAAGGTCGTCCATATACACTGTTTACGGATCGCAAACCTTTGATATATGCATTTTTACAAAAACCAGAAAAGGCTTCACCTAGACAATTCCGATATTTAGATTTTATAGGTCAATTTACAACCGACATTCAGCATATCACTGGATGTGACAATGTTGTAGCCGATACGCTGTCACGTTTAGATAGCATCGCCTTTCCGGAATTAATAAATTATGAAGCAATAGCAGAGCACAGCAAACAGATAGCGAACTCAAAGGATTACTTGAATTATCAACTGAACTCCAGTTTGAGAAAATTCCAGTGGCGTTTGGTTCAACGAAATTGTTGCTGTGTGATGTTTCAACAGGCAAACCACGACCATACATTACCAAAGACTTCCGTAAAACAGCTTTCGAGGCCACCCACAACCGTTCACATCCAGGGGTACAAGCTTCAATCAAAGCTATGAAGGACCAATTTATATGGTTAAACATGAGTACGGTCGTAAACCGAATGGCACAGTGTTGTTTACCATGCCAGTGATCAAAAGTGGCGAAACACACGAAGAGACACGAATTGGGAAATTACACACCGGTAGTCAAAAGATTTTCAGAGATACAGAGATTTTTAGATATCGATGGGCCTTTACCAATATCGGAAGGACAACGATATTGTGTGACCCTCATTGATCACTTTACTAGGTGGACTGAAGCAATTCCCATTCCGGACATTAGAGCTGAAACCGTGGCTGTAGCGATTTACAACAGTTGGATCTCTAGTTTTGGAGTACCATCTTCGATGATAACAGACAAAGGATCTCAATTCGAATGGCAGCTATTCAATGAATTTTCAAAATTATTGGGATTTAAACATAAGCGAACAACTTCATATAATCCTAAATGCAATGGACTAATCCAGAGATGGCACAGAACTTTAAAGGCGGCTATTATGTGTCACGGCAGAAATGACTGGACAAGAATTTTACCAACGGTATTACTAGGGCTACGATCCACATATCGAGACGATTTAAAATCCAGTTTAGCCGCGTTGGTGTTTGGCGAACAAACTCGTATTCCCAGCCAACTACTCGTTGAATCGAAAAATTCAATCAATTTCAACCAAATTCGTCCAACTCCTCCATCACGACACTGTAGTCAATCGGTATTTGTATCACACGAATTACACAAATGTTCACATGTCTTTATCAGAATCGATTTATGCAAAAAATCACTACAACTGCCATATGAGGGCCCCTTTCGGATAATTAGTCGGGACGAAAAATCATTCATGTTGGAAACCAAAGGAAACAATAATAATATTTCCATTGATAGACTGAAGTCATGTTTTACCGAGAATTACACAAACAAAACTTTACCTGATAATCTCGCTAAGACCGATATCAACTTACCAGCAGAAAAACTAACCAATGGTGCACGAACGACGAAAGTACGGTTTTTTGTTTCGAAAACTGAATCTGTAGCAAAAACGAAACTCCGTGAAACAATTCCAACATGGTCGTCGAGCCTTATTTCCGCTTGCGAACAATTAAACTATTTGAGGTATAGCAAAAAATCTTAATGCGATACTATGTGGCGCCCCTGACGAATTAATAACGATTGATGATACGCTAATACTGTTCAAAATAATTCAATACTGTTTGGTTTTGGCCACGGCCAATTGAGGAATGGTAAATTTCAATCCTAAAAATCACTGTATGTATAACTAATATCAGTTTAACCTTCTCAAGAAAAAACATTAATTAGATTTGTTATACATTGACCCCTGACTGGTGAGACCTTGCTCTAGCAAATTTGTAATACGAGCCACGCCTTACATAAAACATATTTTAGTATCAATCCAAACCTACACAACCAGATTATTGCGAACTATAGATGAAATTCTCCGCGCAAAGAAAATGTAAAGAAATTGAAACGACATACAGACAGACATACATAAACCACAAAATTTGCACATGAACTAGATTTTGGATCGAAAAGCATTTTTATACAATTTCCGTTTTAATGAAACCGCACAACATACAAGAAACTATGTTTGAACTTGAATCAAAATTCCACGATATACGCGAGTATGTAATTACACGAGAGAGAGCATATATAGTCAAAACGGAATATGTAATCTATTCGTGTATTACGTACATGTCTACAATGAAAATGAAAGTACAGAGCCCATATACATACGCTCAGTGCTCGCGATTCAATTTTTGTATAAATAATTCGAAAACTATGTTAAAATGTATCATTCCAGTTTTGTGAATTAATCCATAAACAAATCTCGACTATTTCAAAATGGCATTCAAAGTACGAATTATTAATTATTTATAATTTAATTAAATATTTTAATTAATTTTATTATTTTTAGTACGTAGCATTCTTCGCCCTCATCACCGTCGCCGCCGCTGGCCAAATTGCCTACCAATCCGCACCAGTATTGGTAAAGCAATACGCCGCCGCACCAGTATACGCCTCGGCACCAGTATACGCCGCCAAGCAAGTCGAATACGACGCACCAGCTGAATACGATTTCAACTACGCCGTCAACGATCAATACACCGGAGATGTTAAAAGCCAACAAGAAACACGCAAAGGTGATCATGTTGTAGGACAATACTCGCTCATCGATGCCGATGGTTATAAACGTATTGTTGATTATACCGCCGATGATCAAAGTGGATTCAACGCTGTTGTTCGTCGCGAACCACTCTCCGGGTACAAACAAGTTGCCGCTCCAGTTGTACAAAAGGTATATGCCGCTGCACCAGTCGCTAAATACGTATCGGCCGCTCCAGTTGTAGCCAAATATGTAGCTCCAGTTGTTGCAAAATACACATCAGCTCCAGTTACAAAATACATTTCGGCTCCAGTTGCTTATGCCGCCGCTCCAGTCGCACAATACAGCCAAGCTCAATACAACCAAGGTGTTGCCCAAGTCGCTTACAGTGCACCAGCTCACAGCTACCACTATTAAGAGATGTTTTCTTTAAGAACTATATTTATTGATATTTAAAATAAAAAAAATTGAAACTTGAATTGGTTGTCTTAATGTCAAATTGTTGAAATTTTGGTACGAGTCAGCCTGCTGGGAAAAGCGTTTGGTAGAACAGCTATGTACGGTAGTTGCATTTTCCTTATTTTTCAGCGATTTTTTCTAACTAATAGAAACCAGGACAGAGAACTCAGTAGATGTACAGGAATAATCCTGTAGTTGAACACAAGATATCTGATGTGATCGAAAGCAAGGCAACCACTTATTAAGCGTCCTCAAAACATTCGTCGCATACGTCATCACTATGGCAAGTCTAATGCAATGAAGTTCACTTTTGAAACTCTCTTACAAAATATTTCACCATACGGCAAATAAGGAAAGCTTCTAGCTTAGATTCGATAAGCCAGCGTTGTTAATTGTTTTTTTTAACCATGTGAAGAGGTAAAGTAACGGCTGATAGATCTTGATGAAATATAAGCAAGAACCTAAACCGGTTCAACAAACAATCTGCAATTTCGTTGCCTTCAGTATCACAATTGGTTATAACCCACATGACCGTTTCAATATTGTTTACCAAGAAGGTTCAGAAGACTTTTTCAATCCCCTACAAATTTAGAGTTGGTTGGAGTAGTTCAAGAAGTTAAGGACAGATACTATCCATACAAAACCTCTTCATTGTCGGCAACAAGATTAAAGTACAGTATGTCTCCAAACTGACTGAGGACTGTAGAAACTAACCATGTTCAGATAAAGAAAGAGAGAGAGAGAAAAAAGAGAGAGAGCTAGTTAAAAATAATACAAACGATTGGGATAACTGATTATGCAGGTCTCGTTAGAACCACATATCCCTGGATGGACAAACCACCTCAAATGTAGAAATTATAAACAGGTTGAAGCCTATTATGAACTATGTCGATGCCTGGCATAACTCGTTTAAGTCCATTAAGAAATTATCTATAGCCTGAAGTAGAGCCGAAAGCGTTCCACGCCCTAGCACTCATCTAGCGAAAAGCAGTCGAACAAGTACCGAAAATGAAGGATTTTAACTGGGGTAGGGAGATAATGAGATCCATAGTTTGGAGCAGAGTTGAAGGCATTGTTTCACATACAGCCCGACAACAATATTTTCAATAAAACAGTTTAGTTTTGCAATTAAAATTTTTACCTTAACAACTGGTCACCGAATAACTGATGGATACAATTACAGGTTTAGTTGAAAATCCCTATAGATACTCCTCAACAAATTAACCTTAAATTTGAGGACCAGAACGAAGAAAATTCGTTTAGCGTAATGGTATGTGGACCAAATTTTGAACTAATGTGCTGATGATAGACCTGACTTTGGTAACGATTTTGGAGTGCTAAAAATCGTTAGTTTCCGTTCTATTTAGTGGAGTGCCCTATTCCTAAAATTTAAGAATTTTTTATTAGGGGCTTTATTGTGAAAGAGTCTGGCCTGTTGTCCAGTACACTCATGCATGGAAATCTCGATATTATTGCTTTTGTGATCCGAAAAGTATAGTCGATTACGTTTTACTCAATGACATGTGCTGTTCTTAAGTCTCAAATAAGGGCCAAATCTTCCAAGTCCTGATATCGTGGTCGTTAGAGTACGCCCAGTCATCTTGGTTGTATCCAAAGAAAGAAGTATATTACAGACCTTCGACGTCATCAAACGCTTCGTTAAAAGAGTAATTCTACGAGCTAGCTTATTCATTAACCACTTACGGTATATGCATGTTGAAACTCTACCGTACGTCAAGATATGCAGCGCAAACAGCCGCTCGCGTACAATTAAAAGACAATAGTTCTGGCTCTTCTCGGTACTGTCAAATATGGAGGGAGGTGTTCTGGCACACAACTGCTCACATGCAGACACTATGGTGCAAAAGACTTCTTCGGGAAATTATTTTGGCTAACTATTACCAGAGGCTATATAATTGTCCATCCTATCACTTAGTTGACGGTATGATGATCTTTACTGACGGATCAGTATGCTGTAACCTAGCTTGTGCCGGGTTATACATACAAAATTCTGAGTTCGAATTATATATCCTCATTGGTAGGTACGCTACTATTTTTCAGGCGGAAATTGCATCAATTTTGAGACCAGTGCTCTTTGCAAAGTTGATAAACTGCAGAGGTCGTTCTGCTCTTTTCTGCTAGCCAGGCTGCTCTAATAACGATTGGTTTCAAAACTGTTTCATTGAAACGTGTTTTGGAGTCGATAATTGCCTTAAAACGACTAGGCAACCTGAATAAAGTTAGACTTCATTAGATACCCACTCACATGGGTATCAAAGAAAATCTATTTGCTGACAAAAAGGCCCGTTTGGGTGTGGATTTCACTTGTGTGGGACCTGAGCCCGTTTTAGGAGTGACGTCATTATATCTTAAACCAGAAATTGACTATCTTTTTGGTGTTCTGCACCAAAAGAAATGGGATAGCTTTATCTCCTGTCGACTATCCAACATCTTCTTTGGATCAATAAATCAGCAAAGATCCTAGTCCTTCTTAAGGATCTTGCTGGGCATTCTCACGAAGCATTGCTCCCTGAATAATCGTACGTCCTGAATGAAAATTCGGAAAATCGTAAACTGCGAAAAGTATGGAGGAGGAGAAGAAGAAATTGTTGAGCACTTCTTGAGCTCCTGTCTTCGTACTCTTCCAATAGAATGCAGTGCTTTTGATCACAATTCCTATTAGAGGACCAACTGACGATCTTGAAGAAACCGGATTTTTTGGACTTCAGTATATCTGGGAAGGGATGTCACAATGGACCAATGAAGCCTGAGTGACTGGGGGGGAGGAGCACCGAACGTCAAACCACCTCTATGATGTTTTGATGCGGGGTTGTCGCTTTTTGGTACATGTATCAGATTTCTGTAAGGATACATGTATCAGATTTCTGTAAGGATTGGTGTGGTCCTCCGCGTAAAACGAGAGTCTACTAATACCCAAATACATAAATGGGACGCATTGGTCATGTGACATATTGTGCCAAAAAAGATGTGTGTGTTCTTTGAGATAATAGTCTTGGGTTGAAGTTCTGCAGAAAAATGCCTCCGAGCGTCGATGGAAGGAACAGAGGTGATTTGTTGCGGAGAGACACATTCCAGCACTTTTCTATTATTATACTACCGCCAGATTGGTTTATATCCGCTTTTTCGATCGTTAGTGACGTCATTCGATGCGAGTTGTGCCAAATACGAAATCTTCGAGTTACTGAACCGGAAATTGACGTAAATTATATTAAATTAGCCAATCATTCATCGATTAAGATACATACACGTATAACAAAAGGTAATAAAAAGATTTCGTAACTCAGCAATTTGTTAAGTAATAGTAAATTTGATTGAACTTGAAAAAAGTTCGCGATACATTCATAAAAAGGTGGGCAAGCGCGAAATGAAAAAATTATATTCGAAAACGAAAGTACACGTAAGTGGTTATACGATTAACTAACTAGGTGTGATTAATTCATGTCAAGTTACAATTTTTTCGGTATAAATAAATCGGAAATTTTGCTTAACTGTATCATTCAAGTTTTGTTAATCAAACAGTCTGTAGTCAAACCACCTATAAAATGGCATTCAAAGTACGAATTATTGGAATATTTATCCCCCGTCTTATAAGATCGAGTGGACAACTTTAAAGTAATCTTTTTTTATATTGTATCTATTCTAGTTTGTTGCATTATTCGCCCTCATCGCTGTTGCCGCTGCAGTACCAGTAGCATACCAACCAGCACCAGTATTGGTAAAACAATACGCCGCCGCACCAGTATACGCCTCGGCACCAGTATACACCGCCAAGCAAGTCGAATACGACGCCCCAGCTGAATACGAATTCAACTACGCCGTCCAAGATGATCACACCGGTGACGTTAAAAGCCAACAAGAAACACGCAAAGGTGATCATGTTGTAGGACAATACTCGCTCATCGATGCTGATGGTTATAAACGCATTGTTGATTACACCGCCGATGATCATAGTGGATTCAACGCTGTTGTTCGTCGTGAACCACTCTCCGGGTACAAACAAGTCGCCGCTCCAGTTGTACAAAAAGTATATGCCGCTGCACCAGTCACTAAATACGTAGCAGCTGCTCCAGTTGTAACCAAATACGTTTCGGCTCCAGTCACCAAATACGTTTCGGCTCCAGTCACAAAATACGTTTCGGCCCCAGTTGCTTATGCCGCCGCTCCAGTCGCTCAATACAGCCAAGCTCCAGTCGCTCAATACAATCATGGTTTTGCTCAGGTCGCATACAGTGCACCGGCTCAAAGCTATCATTATTAAGGATGCCATTTTGCCAGACCGATTAACTTATTTATTTAAAATATAGAATTTAAATCCATAAATGATTTTTTGTCAATTATATTTGGACCGTTGGTGAATTATATCCGCCCTACAGGTTAACTCTGCAAAAGTATTCAAATCATCTTATAGCCTAATGGCCTAAAACTGTTGTTACATAGCGTTTGTAAAAGAGGTTTAGCGGATTATGACTGCAGGTTCTAAAGAGAATATTTTGAGACTATTCGGCGCTCCACCACTAAGGTTTCAGTTCAACAAATAGCTATGCTGCACCGGCACGAGAAGGACAATCAGTGGCGTCTGCCAGTGACTTGAATATGACCAAGGTACCCGGAGATATCTGTTCTCAGAGAATCCTGTCGCATTTTGACATACTTGTATCATGTTCAATGTTTGATCCAACCGTAAAGCAAATCCTGCACCTCTGTTCGAATGAAATCTTGCTAGGCTTCCCTCATCAAAGGGGCCTCCACAGCTACAGTCGGACATGTTCGCATTGGTCTAGTCATACCAACGCACAGCTTCGTTGTACTTTTTGGCGAGTAAAGTGTGCGCGTTTAACACAGAGAGACCATGGGGTCTGATAATTGTTAGTTATGGCCAGCAGGTTAACGTCAAGTCAACCCCCCAGTACTTTCATGAAACTTTTGACACTCTCACAAAGTTCCTGGAGTAATTTGATCATGAACTCACTTGGAATAAACATTGATTAAAGATTACACCCAAATAATTACCTGTTTTGGAAAATTAAATCTTTGTGCCATTAAAAACGGGAGCTCCAAGTAGATGATTTGTCCTTTTAGTGAATGACACTATCAATATATTATTAGGATCAATGTTATACTAAGTCCCACCTGTCTGCATTTCCGGTACGAGTAGAAGCCTTATATAGGCCTTTATTCGTTGATCTGGGACTCTAGTTTCTCTAGGTAGCTATACAATTTTCTACTTCGCTGTCTAATCACATAAATATCAAATAGCGAAGCGTTATCAAATGCATGTCAGTTACTGATCAGTGTGTTCAAACGTTTAATGCCAGTTCCCTAATGCCTAATGCACTGATCAGTAACTGCATGCCAGTTACTGATCAGTGTGTTCATACGAGAACAAGTTAATGCTAGGTCAAAGATATTTTCACTAATGACATTAACAAAGGTTGGTATTATCCCACGGTTAGTCACTTTAATATTTTTAGTCCTAGATATAGAAAGGCCTCTTGTGTGTGTATCACTGCTACCCCAACTGTTTGTGTGTGCATTTGAGGCATATTTCATGATAAAAGTTAGGCCTTTTGCAGTAGACTGCAAGCTCTTTGATTTCTACGCAGATCACTGTATCAAGCAAGGTCCCCAAAAAGTCAGCAGAAGCTATTTCTAACTCGTACATAGCAGCAACTAAGTCCACGGTGATGCACTCTTTGTGAGTTCACTACGTTTAGAAAACACACAGATAAGTTTACCAGTTCCCGCTGACTGATAAACTCGAATAAAAGCATAGGACGTCACCTAAGCATGTACAGGTTGGATTTATGCGTTTTATTAGGTTGCCACCTGCTCTTGAAGGGGTTCAGGTGTTTTATGGATTGCGCTATGTTACCTGCAGGGGAAGATATGTCCTTACCTGCTAGTTTCTTTACAGAACTGCTCAGGTCCTTTGCTTTCCCACTCGCCAAAGTAACTCTTAAGTACCCATTTGACATTTACTTGGTCTACAGTGGTCTCCACTAACAATGACCGTCATAGCCCTCTCTTTTGAGTATCTCGGCAGAGATACTGGCAAATAATAATGTGTTACAGCATGTTACTGGTCTATATATGGATTAAGCCGGAGAAATTTACAAGATCTCTCGTATTTTATATATTAATCATGCTTCTAGTCCCACAGCATCTTCTGCAGCAATTAAAAGCTTAAATACCCTTGCAGAAGAATGATAATATCGATGTTTTAGAAGAATGTCGATGTTTGGCACATTTTAAAAATATGTCCACATTGGATTAAACTCAAAAATTTTGCTGCAAAATCTGTACAGTAAATCCGACCACTCACAAACTTACAACGATCACTTATAGTTTCAGTTACACAGGCTTCATTTTTGAAAGAGCGTGGCAACAAAAAGCTTCTGGATCCCTAGGATTCCAGCTGAGATTCCGTGAAATTAGTACTTATGTATGGGGTGAGTGTGCGTGGTGGCGAGCTCTTGATAAAATAATGTACAAAAAGGGGATCGAAAAGGTGCAAAGAGCGGACGACATACATAAAGCGGGGCGCCTAGGACAACACATACACGTGCCTTGTAGGTCATGTTATTCCCGTCCATATTTATGGGAAGCAGATGGCGGTTATTACGGCCATCCGACTATCAGCCATATCTCAGTGGAAAGGTCTTCGACGATACATAAAGATCGCTAAGGAAGTAACTGGCGAATCTAGACTACATTACACCGAGAAAAGGTTCGGACTTCCTGTCCCTCAAGGAAATCTTGGATAAGCGGATCGATTGCGGAAACGGAAGCACTGTAGTTCCTTACAGATGGCTCAAGACCGTGCTAAACAAGAAGGCAGTAGGTTCAGCGAAAACCCTCTCAGGCAGAGTAGCCAGGTAAGTCTGACCAAAGCTGGACCTGAAACGCTCAATGAAACTAATCTCCCTACGAAGACGTGACCTTAAAACGATCGTGGGGATACTCACAGGACACTGCCTACTTGGAGAACATGCGAGGAGGCTAGGACTAGAAGCAAATGACTTTTGCAGAAGCTGTATGGACGAGTATGAGGAAGGGACGGTAGTCCACGGCTTATGTTCATGCCCAGCTTTGACACACAAGCGACTTGAATATTTGGGTAAGTTCTTAATGGACTGCCGCTCTGATCTCGAAAACTATAAGGGAAGTAAGAATCTGTGGTATCACAACGGACCGCCGCCGAACTAAGTGTGCTGCAGAAGCAACTCTAACTTACCTCACCTACGTGAAATTAAACGAAAGATGTGAATCATAAATTAAAGGTCTAATACTGCTGTTACTGGAGTTCAGTAACAAGGTTTGAAATAAATCCATGCTGTTCAATTGTTAAGATTTGAATCAATACAATATTGTCTTAATATTAAACTTAAAAGAATGGGTGTTGCCGCGTCTAACTAATTCATCCTGTTTTATGACCTTCACTCCATGGAAATAATTTATTATCGCCCGAGGCGAGCTTTTCCATGTTGTGAACGTTAAATTGAAAATCGAATTACATAAATAATAAAAATCGGTACCGCATACAAATACAATGGATTGAACTTGAAAACCATTAAATTGGTAACGAAGTGTGTGTGTTACATAAGAAAACGAGAATTGAGAGCAAGACGTGGAGTATCGCGGTATATTTCATTGAAAAGGAAAGTAACTTGCATATGTAAGTCTACTTAACATTATGTAAAAGCGAATTTTTGGTATAAATAAATCGAAAAATTCACAAACAGTATCATTCAACACTTGATAATCAAACAAACCACACAATAAACCAATTAAAATGGCATTCAAAGTAAGTTCAACTATAATATTAAGTTGTGTTTCGAGTCAATTCTAACTATATAAATTATACTTTCAGTACGTCGCATTCTTCGCCCTCATCGCTGTCGCCGCTGCTGGCCAAATTGCCTACCAATCCGCACCAGTATTGGTAAAACAATACGCCTCGGCACCAGTATACGCCGCCAAGCAAGTCGAATACGACGCACCAGCTGAATACGATTTCAACTACGCCGTCCAAGACGATCACACCGGTGATGTTAAGAGCCAACAAGAAACACGCAAAGGTGATCATGTTGTAGGACAATACTCGCTCATCGATGCCGATGGTTACAAACGTATTGTTGATTATACCGCTGATGATCATAGTGGATTCAACGCTGTTGTCCGTCGTGAACCACTCTCCGGGTACAAACAAGTTGCCGCTCCAGTTGTACAAAAAGTATATGCCGCTGCACCAGTTGCCAAATACGTATCAGCCGCTCCAGTTGTAACGAAATACGTGCAGTCACCAATCGCTTATGCCACACCAGCTCAATACAACCAATACAACCAAGTCGCATACAGTGCACCAGCTCACAGCTATCACTATTAAGAATGCCATTTTCTGTACATAATTGAATGATAAACTTATTTATTAAATTTTAATTATTTAAATCAAAGATTTAACTGTTATTTTTATTGCTTATGGTTAAAAACAAAGTATCGAATGGTTGGTAAAATTCCACAGATGAGATTTTGTTATAATTCGTGGCCAAAACCCACACATTCAGACAGTACTGGGTTAGGTTACTCATACTTGTTAGATTCAACTCATGTAAACAAGCTTTTCGATCGAAAGCTCTATACTATACCTTGTGGTTACTCGTTTGCTCGTTTTGAGTAAGTATCACACATTGAGTACCACCAATGCACTTCTATTTTAATCCAAACACAGAATTAAACTATTACTCGGATTTGTCTTGAGGTACTGTAAACCTACCAAGTTCAGTCGCGTACGTATGATGAAATAGAGTTAGATCAAACCAGCCTAGCGAACCCACAGCATTGCAGATGATAATACAAAAATGTTGGCTGAAAAATTGTGACCCAGCGAATGCCATTGGGACTTCCTAATATATGTTAATATTTATTTTTTACCTGAATCGTTATTCCACGAAGCCGGTTTCAGATATGGTCATGACTTTATTGGATGGCCGCTTGATCGATAAGATCAAATCTACTCTGGGGTGTGGTCACCCCGAGGAAGTGTGAGTGTTGAGTGAAGTGTAGCATCGTCCCGAGTTTGCTTGGTATGTGGTAGGACTTGCATTTTGGGAGAGTGTTTGCCGGTTGTGTTTTTTGTGTTGTGTAGTAGGGAGGAGTTGACTTTATATAAAACGAAAAGTTGGTATAAAATAAAACAATAAGTGAATTTGTGTTTTGGTGTTTGATGTGAGGGTGAGGGTTCGTTTCTAACTTATTGATTGTTGTGGTTGCGTGGGTCTGCGGCTGAGTCTCGTGCGGCCTAATTTCACAAAGTTCGGGTCACAAGGGTCATTTATGGAGCTGGGGGTTCCGTGTAGCTCCGTGTGTAGAGATTTATCTATAGCTATAATTTATACTCGTGATTTACATTAGTACATTAGTACATTTACAGGTGATAGGTATATGATGTCTAATCTGGTCGTATATGCCACTATTGAGATCTCTGGTATTTACTGTATGAAGTTGTTTCGACGCATAGTACATGTGTGGGTTGGGCAGGGTTGGAGTTTCGTCGGAAGAACTATATTGTGTGTTCGTGATTTAAATATTGTGTGGTCTGGCTGTGTGGGATACAGCTATAGACTTGTCTCGTGATAATAGTTATGATGCTGTATTTTTAGTGGATAGTGTTGTATGTTTTTTGAGTGATTTTTCACTTTTTTAGCAAGACAGGTAGTATGGCATAGATTTAGTTTTCGTTTTATGTGAAATAAACTCTTCTTTGACGTTTAATGCGATAGGCACAGTTTGGCAAACTTTTGTTTTCTTCAGAGCTTGGGTTTTGTTGCATGTTAGGTGGATTCGCAATGATGTTACATTTTGTTCAACGTTTGCGTTTTTTCGGTATGGCTGCACCTTGGCGAGTAAATCGGCCGGAAATTTTTTGGGTTTGAGCTATTTTCAGCGATTTAGATTTTATTGGTTAAAAAATCAGTTTTATTGTCACTTAGTACATCATACCATAGCATGTAAGTTAATTTTTATAGATTCCTGAGCCAAATAGAGCAAATAGGTGTTGTGGACTGCAGAATTCTGATTGGCGATTGCAGATTAGTAGACTAGAATTGTAATTGTCTGCTTACAGTAGTTTAATAACGATTTGCCGCAGGTGTCTGTAACAGGGTCGTTCTCTCCATACTTGCATACCTTCCTATCCTTAACGATCGTTTTATGTAAACGGCTGTAGGAATAGGTCCGGCGTTATCCGGGAATCTTGGTCCTACAGTCTTATCTTTTTCTACTATATCCGACTGGGTAAGAAGAGGTTAGAGGTTCTCATCACTGAAATGGTTCTGTTGCTTTACAAAACAAGTATGTTGAGTACAGAAACTTGGGATCATTTATTTTACAGTGTAAGTAATGATTTTCAACGAGAGTGCGCAATAAGAATCAGAGGGCTTTAGATTTTATATATTCTATATTTCAATAATAAATAATTTAATCATTCAGTTCAAAATGGCATTCTTAATAGTGGTAGCTGTTAACTGGTGCACTGTATGCGACTTGAGCGAGTCCATGGTTGTATTGGTTGTATTGAGCTGGTGCGGCATAAGCAACTGGCGACTGTACGTATTTGGTTACAACTGGAGCTGATACGTATTTGGTGACTGGAGCAGCGGCATATACTTTTTGTACAACTGGAGCGGCTTGTTTGTACCCTGAGAGTGGTTCACGACGAACAACAGCGTTGAATCCACTATGATCATCAGCGGTATAATCAACAATACGTTTGTAACCATCGGCATCGATGAGCGAGTATTGTCCTACAACATGATCACCTTTGCGTGTTTCTTGTTGGCTCTTAACATCACCGGTGTGATCGTCTTGGACGGCATAGTTGAATTCGTATTCAGCTGGTGCGTCGTATTCGACTTGCTTGGTGGCGTAAACTGGTGCGGAGGTGTATTGTTTTACCAATACTGGTGCGGATTGGTAGGCAATTTGGCCAGCAGCGGCGACAGCGATGAGGGCGAAGAATGCGACGTACTGAAAGTATAATATATATAGTTAGACTTGGCTCGAAACACAACTTAATAGTTGAACTTACTTTGAATGCCATTTTAATTGGTTTATTGTGTGGTTTGTTTGATTATCACGTGTTGAATGATACTGTTTGTGAATTTTTCGATTTATTTATACCAAAAATTCGCTTTTACATAATGTTAAGTAGACTTACATATGCAAGTTACTTTCCTTTTCAATAAGATTTACCGTTGAGTATCGTATTCTTGTTTTTCAAGTTCACTCGATCTATTGTATGTTTGAGGTATTGAGTTATGTAAATTATTTGTTCAACTTTTTATTCGAATCCTCTACAGTTATACCGATTCGAAAACATTTTAGGAAGTTACGAATAAGCTTTTCTCTCGTCGTTGCCAGCTAATTTGATAACATCCTTACGTTTATATGTGTCTTATATTAAACACTCAACTGATATGGTCCACTCGTAAAAATCTCTCAGAAACAAAGGTAACCAAAACAACTATCGCATTTGGATCGTGTTAACATTCGAATAGTTCGAGATAAGTCTGCAGTCTCCAATGTTATTTTCGTATAGATATTGAGCAACCTTATGTCACATTAATAGTTCTCGTTGGCGAAGAAACTTGTCTACTTGCTCTGTCATTCGAGGATCTCGGGTTTTCTGTAAGTATACTTGTGAATATGAGGTGAACCTTGGGTCTTAGAAAACAGAGTTGATCTATGGCAAGTTCATAACAAACAAACAGGAGATAAAGTTTTCTTTATACCTAAGAAGGAAAACCTCTCGATATAGCGAGGAGGTTAGAGATTAGGCGTGTAAGGTTATGATTATGATACATAGGTACTATGTCATAATTTAATCACAAAGACCTAATCACGGCTACAAGTGAGGGATAAGTGAGACAGAGTACAAGAATATGACTTGCACGATATTGCTTACCCTAGAGACCTTACTTTGGGGATATTTTGGAGATATACTTTGGGACGTCAGAGATAATGTCGATATCAGCATAGAATGCTACAACCTAAAATCCATTATTCAGAGGTGGCTGTTTAATCGATTCTCGAAATGACACCATGTATTGCAATTACCAATTTTGTTAAACGTTCAATTTGTGCGACTTAATGATCGCATAATAACTCACTCGCGAGTATGGTATTTGTACTTTCATTTTTAATACACAGAAGCTGTTTGAAAAATTGATCTCATTTCTCTTGCCCACCAACTTCATAAGTAATTGTGATACATTATTCAAGTTCACTTCAAAATATTTGTTACTTTAACTACTGACATTATAATTTTAATCGGGGAATGTCAATGTGGAAAGTTGGCTAAATTTCATGAAAATTTATTTTACATCGTTTTCGTGTTCGTTCACGATAAGGCCTCTCAAAATTACTCTTCAGTTTTTTTTTAAATTTATTTCTTGTTTGTTGAAAAAATTAAACACTAGATTGTGGCTATTTGTTGCAGGTCATAATCAAATCCTCAATTTCCATTTCCCTGAAAAGGCTGCAAGATACTTCCTTACGCTCGGACAATGGGGGAAAGTGTTTACCTCTCGAGAGAGTCGCCTTAAAGTAACCTGCAGAAATTGATAGTGATTCTAGTAAGCATCCCACATGCTTACTAGAACCACTATCAATTTGACGGCTGGCTACGTTGTAGGACGCCAGACAAAATATACTTTAAAGGAGGGACCTTACACTTGAGGTTTTCCAATATATGTTTCAGTAAGACATAATCAATTTGGTAGTCCTGACTGAAATACTGTGTTGTCATTTACGATTGCCAAATTGAAGTGAATACCTTACTCAAATTGAAAAGATACGTCACTGGTTAAAATACGACACAAGAAAACTCTTTTAATAAAAGAGGATGAAAACTGCGTGGCCAGAACTTATAATCACATTTACTTTCAACAAAGCGTGGATTAGCCATCGGCAATAAACTAAAACTGATTGTCAAGATTTTAACCAGAATCGAAACCGTCTTTCTCTCTGGAAGAAGGAACTATAGTGGCCATAGGGGAGTCAAAATAATTATTTTGAAATGAAGCAAACGAATTAGGAAATAATCAAGTATGCATTTAACTAGGGGTCCTATGCGCATGAAATCACAGTTTCACTCATATCAAAAACTGTCTCGAGGGGATTGAGAGAAATTTGGAATGTAAGAAACTAATTTTCCTCTCCCCCTCCCCAATCTATTTCCAATGTCCAGAAACTCATTTAAAGCAACACAGTCTCTAGTTTTAAAGTTAAGACTACTTTGATACCTGGACTAGAAGACCGAACGCGTTTTGGGCTTATTTTTGTTAGCTCATCTCATGTTGTCTCAACGTGTTTCATTTTGGTTATCCCTGCTACCTTCTTGATTATTATTGGTCATCCCATTTGAATAGTTCAGAATCTATCGTGACATTGTGGTTATGTCACTTAGTGAATTTACCAATGTGCATCTATTCCATCTTCATTTGTGTTTTTTGATTAAACGAACATCTCAGCAACAGTCATGTAGTTTTTCTCTTTTTCATTCTCCATTCGGAACTTTAGGTGAGGAGTTACTTCACATGAAGGTGTCTAGTTAGTTATTTAACTATTTCATTTACTCAGCACTTCCACATGAGATTGGCATAGCATTGCTATCGAGCCATAATAATTTGTTCTTCCCTTCACGATCTAAGCATTACAGTGCCTTCAGTTCCTTTATTAGTTCTGATATATATATATATATATATATATATATATATATATATATATATATATATATATATATATATATATATATATACAGGCGCTGCCTGGGGATATCGAAAGCCTCCTCTAATGGTCCTAAGTGAAATATCTCAATATGTTTGTCTTTTGATGCATGTGGCGTCATCAGATAGAAGCGATTTGTGGAAACACTAAGGAGATAACAGCAATACCAACTTTCGTTTATCAGACTCAACGTGGTTTGCATCACTCCATACAAGAATTTATAGATTACATAACATTTGTTAGAAGCATTCTACAATTTTGATTCACCAGTGTTTTGTACATACTATTGTTTCATGCTTCATAAAGTTTAACCCGTGTATCAATTTCGACAGCCAGATACCAAAGTGAAAGCTGCATATGGTAGTTCTGTCTTTACATATAGCATTATGATTTTGAACCTGAGCGTTTATTGACATGGTGAATGGATTCTATACCTTGGGGAGAATATTGGAGATGTGCCTCATTTTGTTTATTTGTTGTTAAATCTTTATCGGTGCCCCCCGTTTTACTACACATCCAAGATAAATACATTTCATCATATCTTTGACGGTTATGATACTGGCTCATTGTGATATTTCTGGCTAATTACATTATATTACTCCATTTGGATAGCACTAGTGGTTGTAGTGAATGGAAGATTGTTCAGTCTATTGGATTCTGCACCTTATCAAGGCGTCAAAGTTATGTATTCGCTAACCTCCAATTCGCTGACCTGAAGCACAAAGTACAGACGTCAAAATTGTCTGTACTTTGAACTGTTAAAATTTATATATCGTTATTCGCCGTGTGGACTAACTCATAGTTCACTCTTAGAATAGTATTGACGATATAGGACATGTTACATGCCACTAATCGAATGTAACTGAGAAAATAATTCTGGTTTAGAAATTCTCTTGCCAGTTGCTCTGGATGAAAGCTCATCATTCTCTAGATTGATGAATATTTTACATAAGTGACCACTAGAAAAAAAAAACCCACTACAGATCGAGAATATAACATGCAATGATAAGATACACTATTCAAGTTCACTTCATAAAATCTGTTACTTTAAGCGAAGTTGAAACTGACATTAAAATTTTAATAATTTCATGAAAATTTACTTAAAGTCGTGGTTCGGGACAGTAGTTGTAAACTATCAGTTTGCTCCATTATATTACTTCTCGACAGACGGACAGTGGGTAAATATTCAATAACAAACAATGGCCTAAGTACACCGATAGTACTTACTTTGCAGCGTGTACCTCTCGATGGAGTCGCCTTAAGGCAAATCACAAAATCGATAGAGGCTAGTAGTGATCTCAGACATGTTTTAAAAACCAATTCACATTATCGATCTACGCTTCGAAGTTGAAGTTGACTGGGTACTATGTAGGCCACCAGACAAAAAAAATATGACAAAATCTACTTTAACGGAAGGATTTACCAGTAAGGCATAATCAGTTTGGGTTACAGAAATGAGATTCCTTATTATGACAAGGATACGTTTCTGACTGAAATACCGTGGTTATTTACGTTTTCTAAATTCAAAAGATTTGTCACTGTTTAAACTACAACAGAACCTCACCCATTAAACACAGAAGGGTGAAAATTTCCGGGCCAGAACTCATAATCACACAAACATTTTAACAAAGCATGGATAACATCATCGGTAGTAAACTGAAATTGACTGTTAGGATTATTCTAAAATCGAAACCGTCTTTCTCTCTCGACGAAAGGACTATAGTGGCCATAGAGGAGTCAAAACCATTTTATTGAAATGAAGCAAACTAATTAGAAAAGAACCAAGTATATGCACTTAACAGAAAAACTAGTGACCATATGCATGAAATCACAGTTACACATATGTATATTTGTGATGGTACCTCTTCAATTCAAGCGTCCAACTATACCCTTTTTATATCGATCCCAATTAATACTGTCCAGACACTCATTTAAAGCACCTTATCTTCTTTTTAAGAAAGACATAATTTTGATACCTGAACTAGAAGATCGAACTCGTTTTGGGCGTATTGTTGTATTAGCCTCTCTCAAGTTGTCTCAGGGTGTTTAGCTTTAACTATTCCTGCAATTATTGCTACCTTCCAGATAATTATGGTTCTGGCCATTTTATTGGTTATTGCCCTTAATCAATTGTGATCTTCTGGTTATGTCAGTTAGTGGATGTGAGTCCTTTCCATTTTTTTAATGATTTACTTTTCCAAAGTGACTTGTTTTATGCTGAAGCTGGGATGAAGCTAAATAGCCCAGCCAGCAACTCATCGATTTTTTCTAATCCATTGCTCATATGGAACTTTCGTTAGGCATTACTTCACATGGCAGTGACTAGACAGTCATTTTACTATTTTTTTTATTTTATCCTTTTATGATCGTTTGGAAGCCGGATATTCTGAAGTGTCAGTATTTGTTTCAATCTGTAAGCCAATGTACCAAACATTTAGGCGATAATACCAATACCTACTTTAGTTTATAAAACTCAAAGTCCATTGCATTACTCCATACACTGTATTGAGTATGATGGAAGCAACACGATTGCCATAAGCATGCTATAACTCGGTCTTAATCCGCCAGTTATATCCACTGCCGTTGAGCTTACCGAGATACCAAAGTGAAGGCTGCATGCGAGTACCTTACATACAGCATTTTGATTTTGTATCTTTGTATTTCTTGTCATGGTGGATGCATTCAATATCTTGAAAATGAAATTGAAGGTGTGCTGCACTTTTTACTTACTGTCCTGTTTCAGTATATATAAGTGAGGAAAATGAAATTGATCATACATTCAATCGTTTTGTGGCTTATTAGAGATTTTTTAAATCTTCTGTATCAGGTTCGGGTTTATATTGGGCCAAAGTGATATTATTTCCCAATTACAATATATTCCTCCATTTTGTGCAATCTCTAGCTTCATGCTAACCTGTACTAACTGGAAGATGTTGGATCCTGCACACCATCAGAGTCTACTGAAATAGTTTTCATGTACCAAATCGTCTACACATTGTGCTTCTGATCCGCGAATAAAATTAGAATTTATGTATCGACAATTCGTCATAAGGGATACCTCAAAGTATACTGTAAGAACAGTTAGTGGCTACGCTTCACGCCACTCCACGGATGCAACTGGCAAAATAATTATGTTTCGGAAATTTTCTTGTCAATTGTTTTGAATGAAAGTTCGTCATTTTCTAAATTGAAAGTCGATAGAAGATGGATGAATATTTTAATTGAGTGAATTCTTCGTCTAGCTTAAGATCATGCCTTATACATTCCTTATACATTAACTGACAGATTAAGGCTTTGTGATTAGCTTTCCGCCCAATTTACTTCCAAGCTTTGAACAAATAGAGCCAAATCCTTCTTATATCATCAATAAAGTGCAGGTGCACGCCCAATGCTTCAATTTCGAAAATATGAGCACTACAAGATATTTTTTATATGAAAACCAGAAACTATTTGCGAAACATTTTTATCATTCGAGATAGTTAAAATTTCTGCAAACCAACAACATTAAATAATCAACATTATGAACTTTCATTTTTGCAGGTTTACAACAATGGTCATTACAATATTCTTCGTGATACTGTTCCAAGACATAATTTAATGGGGTTTGTTGTCATACCTCGGGTATGTATTTCAAGTTCAATCTACAAATTATATCGTTTTGTAGCAAGAGACAGCAAATTGGTGGTTACATAATCAGACCAGATCATATATAATGACGCAATATAAGGGAAAAGGTATGGTGCTGCCCAACGCCCATGTCGGTGTGTTAAACAAACCGCATCAATAAACTATAACAAGTCTTATATATAAGACAAGCAATTAATTAGAAATGAACTTGACTATTAGTTACACACATTAAACGGTCGAGAGAAACGAGATCAATAATGTGTAATGCAAATGCCCAACATTTACAGTGAAAATGAAAGTTGAAGCTAAGTTATGTTAATTCGTACTTAGTATAAATAAAACGGATATTTCGATTAATTGTATCATTCAAGTTTTGGATATTGAATAAACAACCAACTCTATAATTAAATATGGCATTCAAGGTATAAACATGATATAACTATTTGGTTTGTCTGCATACTAAATAATTATCTTATTTATCTATATAGTTTGTAGCACTATTCGCCCTCATCGCAGTCGCCGCTGCTGTGCCCGTGGCATACCAACCAGCACCAGTATTGGTGAAACAATACGCCTCCGCACCAGTATATGCCGCCAAGCAAGTCGAATACGACGCACCAGCCGAATACGAATTCAACTACGCCGTCCAAGACGATCACACCGGCGATGTTAAAAGCCAACAAGAAACACGTAAAGGTGATCATGTTGTAGGACAATACTCGCTCATCGATGCCGATGGTTACAAACGTATTGTTGATTATACCGCTGATGATCATAGTGGATTCAACGCTGTTGTTCGTCGTGAACCACTCTCCGGGTACAAACAAGTTGCCGCTCCAGTTGTACAAAAAGTATATGCCACTGCTCCAGTCGCCAAATACGTATCAGCCGTACCAGTTGTAACCAAATACGTGCAGTCACCAATCGCTTATGCCGCACCAGCTCAATACAACCAATACAACCATGGACTCGCTCAAGTCGCATACAGTGCACCAGCACAGAATTATCACTATTAAGTCATATAAGTTAATAATTTATTGAAAATATAGAAATAGTTTTCTCAAAATGTGTATAAAATTTTACTTCAACGTGTAAAGATTTGATCTCACCACTACTTCCCCACTCTACCATAACGCCACTTGTATTCGATGTATATGGTTGGTAAGACATGGCTCACATCAAAATGGATAGAGATAGAAGTTTGAATGTTGATTGAAGTTCATAACGCTGTTCCTATTGAACTTATAGCCCTTGATCCTACCATGGATTTTATTATTCTATTTTTCTTGTCTGATCTTACATGACTCGAAAAGTCTTATCGAGTCAGCTGGAATACCTTTGGTACGATCGATTGACCAACTCATAACTGTTGGAGAATTTAACATTCTAGATATAGTTGGTTTTGATTTTGATCGAGTCTTTTTGTCTTGTTTGCTAACAGACGAAAAGGAAACCTGGGAAAGCTGCACACCTTAAATAAGCTTAATGGTGCTGATTTTGTCTTGCCTTCGCCTAAGCCCGAAAATAGTTCAATAATTGAAACTATGGTTCCTGTATAACAGCTATATGTTTCGAATCGACCTGGAATTGATATCTAATCTTCCTTAACGACATATATATCGCATATGTGAGATCTATTCGCTTCAGTTTACGAACCGGTAACCAATAGAATTCTCTAAGGAAGAATTTAGCAAGTGTTAATGCTATCTAGATGTAGTTAAGAGGTCTTGGCATGTATCATTCCACCAGTATTTATTAAGAATTGTGCTGGGAGTTTGACTCCTCTGGCTACTTTTTCATTTAATCGGATTGAAATTTTTCCTGACCTATGGAAAATCTCGATGATTCAACCATTTTTTAAATCAGATAAATGTGTGATATCAATGTGGTATCCAACTTTTGCAGCCTCAATAAATTACAATTAATTTGGTCAATGTCGAAGAGCATACAGAACCAACTGCTTCTGAATGCTTTCAATTCTCTCCGAGTTCTTCAATGTAATAGGATCGCAAAAAAACCATGTAAATAACGTATATACAAAGTAGATGGTTTAGCCAACTGAATTCTGCATACCATCAGAGTCTCCTTATTGGTCTACTAATGTTCGAGGAAATTTGATACCATTTCCATATACCAAATCGTCTGTACCTTGTGATTCTGATCAGCGAATTGGAAGTGTTAGAATTTATATATCGGTAATTCGTTAAATGTTCTCAATTGACCAGTCGCAAAATCCATCAGAACCTTTTGTAACTCCACCTCAGTTCTTTGGTTGCCCAGCAATTATGCCACACAGACCACCCTTTTTTACATAAGAAGTGGATACTGGGTGTCTTTCGTTCTCTTTTCAGCCAAAAGCATCTATACTGATGCTGCCAAAACCTAATCTTTCAAAACTCACGGATCAATCTACTTTTACTGTCCTTATAGAAAGTGAAGTGTTCAAACAAAGCCCATGAGTCATATCCCGCACACAGGTAGTTTCATAACATGAAATCGAGTGTTGTAATTCTGAAAAAACACCATGTCAAGTCTTTTGGCTAATTTCGATCAATTTTTATTCAGTGTTCGGCACAAACGTATTAATTGGAGTCGGAAGCGTATCCCTCACGAATTTTCATTTTTGGATTTTAAGTAGCAGATTGGAAGTCAAAAAATTTGGATACAACCTACTATGGCGAACTTTTATTCAGTCACTCTTAATAATTTGTAATGACAAACGTCGACCAGTATCAGTTGGAATTGAATTGAATAACCTATTTTCACTCCCTAGTTCCATGTTATTCGAGAAACATATTTACTTCGTTTTGTAAAATATTATCTGGCATTCCTAATCACAGATATTGTTTATGTCTAGTTTATTGTATGTGAAAATGATTATGATTGTCATATCACGTTGGGAAGGAAATATTCCTTCTAGTGAGATCTACGACAGGTAGTTTACAGTAGATTCCGTAGTTCTGTTTTCCGTACGTTACCGATATTATTGAACGAAGAACAATGTTGGTGATCACATACTGACGTGTGCTTTGTGGCATAAATGTATATGAGAGTCAAACTGATCGTGGCTAGATTGACGAAACCTAACGAAACCTAACGAGGAAAAAAGAAACTATGCAACGTGTTAGAATAAAAGAGATCTTGGAAGTAACGGTCTCATCATCATAAATTATCGTCTGTTGATCAGTATTTCCCGGCTTCAAAAGCATAACCTTCAGAACAATAACTATCTCGTCACTATGGTGTAGTTTGCTTTTCGTTTGAAATGTTCAACTTTACGAATTGAACCGTACGTTTTTTCGATTATCTTAGGTCAATCGAATGCTATGTCTATACTCGTTAAATCGCTCCGGGTAATATTTCTCCTCGCTTACAAAAATCAATACCACTGACTACACAATGGATTGAACTTGAAAACAATTAAATTGGTAACGAAGTGTGAATTACGTAAGAGAACGAGAATTGAGAGCAATACGTGGAGTATCGCGGTATATTTCATTGAAAAGGAAAGTAACTTGCATATGTAAGTCTACTTAACATTATGTAAAAGCGAATTTTTGGTATAAATAAATCGAAAAATTCACAAACAGTATCATTCAACACTTGATAATCAAACAAACCACACAATAAACCAATTAAAATGGCATTCAAAGTAAGTTCAACTATTAGGTTGTGTTTCGAGTCAATTCTAACCATAAACATTATTTTCAGTACGTCGCATTCTTCGCCCTCATCGCTGTCGCCGCTGCTGGCCAAATTGCCTACCAATCCGCACCAGTATTGGTAAAACAATACGCTTCCGCACCAGTATACGCCACCAAACAAGTCGAATACGACGCACCAGCTGAATACGAATTCAACTATGCCGTCCAAGACGATCATACCGGTGATGTTAAGAGCCAACAAGAAACACGCAAAGGTGATCATGTTGTAGGACAATACTCGCTCATCGATGCCGATGGTTACAAACGTATTGTTGATTATACCGCTGATGATCATAGTGGATTCAACGCTGTTGTTCGTCGTGAACCACTCTCCGGATACAAACAAGTCGCCGCTCCAGTTGTACAAAAAGTATATGCCGCTGCACCAGTTGCCAAATACGTATCAGCCGCTCCAGTTGTAACGAAATACGTGCAGTCACCAGTTGCTTATGCCGCACCAGCTCAATACAACCAATACAACCAAGTCGCATACAGTGCACCAGCTCACAGCTACCACTACTAAGAAGTGCCATTTTGAACTGAATGATTAAATTATTTATTATTGAAATATAGAATATAAAGTGTAAACCTCTAATTTTTTCTTTCAAAATTCACAAACCATTCCTTTGAACTATATAGTTATAGTGGAAACACCAGCCCATGTAGATGTTGCTTCTTTAACAGCTATCCAAATTATTCCTGTGAACCCTAGTCGGATACTTTTTTAAGTTTTGATTAGAACTCGCACCTTCCACTTCAGGTGACATAGTTCATGCACACTGTCCATTTGGTTGCTACACTCCCTATTATTTTTCTGTTGTTCTTGTCAGAGTAAATATCTTGCTCGAAAAGTCTTATCGACTCAAATATGTATACCTTTCGTACGTTCAAATGTCCAACTTATTTTCTATCGGACGGTTTTTTTAACCTGGAGAAGCACCGTAATAAACTGCATACAGCAAGCTTCACGGTGCTGAATTTTACTTGTCATCACCAACGCTCGTGAATAGTTTGATAATTTACACTAGATCTTATGTTGCGGATTGAAGTGAAATTGGCGTGTAATTTTAAGGAATTTTGAAGATTTATGAATAACAAAAGAAAGGTAGTTGGGTTTCCATTGCGCATGATTTACCAGAGTTTCATTGCTAAACCTTCTGAAATATGCGATTTCTTTGTTAGTTTTGATTTAGTCTATGGTCCTTGATTCTTCTGGTAACGTCGATTTCAATATTATTTACAATATACTGAGAAAAAAATTAGTAAATGCTTACGCCATCTAGATGTGGGTACAATTCATATGGACAATCTCGGTGATTCAACCACTTTTGCATTTAGGTAAATGAAATGTGATATCATGGACGAATATTACTGACTCTACATCACTTTCGGTGGGCCAACCTCTGCCCATCAATAATTTACAACAATCTTGGAAAAAAGTTGAAGAGCATCAATATTGATCTGCTTCTGACTGATTACAAATAAGTCCGAGTGGCTGTCATAAAAGGGCGACTAGACGGAATGCAATGTGCGTAGGTCGTAAAAATCAATGCAATTAGGTTTTATGAATCCCAACATGGCAACAAACGAAACGGCTTTTCTACAATTACCGATAAGTGTTCATCGTTGTAATTCTAAAGTTGGTACTTCACGAAGAATGAGTCACATCTAAATTATTCCCAGTAATTGCCATCGCTAGGAATGCCTTTTGTTTTCTTTAAGATATTCATCTATATAGATGGTGCAAAATCCTTTTCTTTTGAATAAATCTACACTCGTACCATCCCGAATTGAATTCATCAACACCTCTAGGTTTTTTAAAGGTCTGGAGTAACGAAAGATATTGTCAAACAAGAGTACACATACTTATCGATACAAATCGAGGATTATTCAAACATAGCATAAAAGTACTGAAACAGAAGAAATGGTTCACCAATCAGAAGCCTTTTTAAGCATGTAAAGTTAGCCTATTTTTTCATCCCAGAAAAAATAGACATTTTTATCGGACAACACTATTCTATTCCATCCAGGATTTAATTATAATATACGAATAAAACAAAGGTAAAAAAACCTTACAAATTATTTCTTATAAATTTCACTATATCCCATCCCAGTTTCATTTATTGTAATGAGCTCAGTATATTAAAAGAAACAATTCAAAGTAGCCTATCTCAAACGAACTTCGAGAGTCGGAATGATAGAAGTGTTGCAATAGATCATATTTAGGCTTTCCATTCTTTGAGATGAACATTTCTCCAAGATCTTGGAATGTACCCCAGGGCCAAACTTACTCTGAAGATATGTTCAAGGTGGACTAGCTTATTTTCCAGTCCGTCCTGTAGAAGTCCCGAAGATGTTTTAAATTTGTGAAAGAACCGATTCTCCACTTGTCTTTTGCCACCTCTAATCTCTTAAACTTGTTAGTTGGTGTGGGTTGATTTCCATTCACTTCATTTGAATTTGCACTTTCGGGATAATGAGTTTTCATTAGAACATCTAAAGCTTCCTGATTTTGACTCGTGTGAGTTCCATCAGGTTTCTCTAGAGTTTAAAACTTTCTTGAGTTTAGCGGTTGCCGTAAGGGTATCTCTTTCCGCACAGAAAGATCTCCATTTCGACACTTTTTCACTTCGAAAACATTTCTTGTGCTCTCTTTGTGAAGATTTGTACAAGTCCCAATCTACTGTTGAACCGGTTCATGGCTTTGTTTAGAAGTCTTTTTATCTGTTTCCTCAGTCTGCTAAGTTGCCTAGTTAACTACGGCGTCCCAGTCCTTAACGGCTTACATAAAGGATAGTTATTCTCATAGGCTCTAATTAGTGCCTCTTAAAGTTTGTCAGCTGCCCTTTCCATTCCCCGACACTTTCTGTTTTTCACTACCGAAGATAGAAGTGACTGGTTCAGATGGAGTCTGTAAAGTTCCCAATGAGTGTTTCTTGGGTTCATGAAGTCTCTAATTTCAGGTTTATCGCTGGTTAGATAGAAGAAGATATAGCGATAGTCAGAGAGAGTAACGTCATCTAAGATTATCCAGGAGGAGACTTTTCCACTAAGACTCCGTAAGGCAAGAGTATGTTAAATAGGTAGGTTTATGGCCCACATTTTCGATAACTATAAGGTCAATTGCTACCCGATAGTGCTTTAATAAATTCCTGAGTAGGGGGATGAAGTACTCATATGATAAATAGGCGGCAAATTCCGTTTAGAAGTCATTACAGCAAATTCCATTTAGGACTGTGTAATTCATGTTATTACTAACAAAAACACAGGCTCTAGGTCTCGAGCAGGTATCACTAACTAGTAGAGAAACTGAGGACCCTCGATTGAGTCCTTTGATTTTGTTCCCGTTAATCCACGGTTCCTGAATCAAAAACAATATTTAGATAGTAATCTATTGCAGTTTTTCATGCGTCGTTCTATGAGACAGGACGACGCCTTGAAATGATGCAAATTTCCAATTTAAGTTTAAATGGTGGAGGACAGTTTTTCCTTGATCCTCCTTAGTACCTTTTGCGTCACATTAATTGTAACCCTACTTAGAGGAAGTGTGCCTTTGGGCTCCCTCTTTTTGGCAAGATGGTCATTTGTTGTTCGTTAGTCCCGGGTATTGATTTGCTAGCTCCTTCATAATATCTGGAGGTTCTTGGGTCAGGCACGGGACAAAAACAGTATCCCTTACAGGCCAGGGTAGGTCGCAGAACAGGATACACTCCAGCTCTTCTCCCTCCCAGGGATGTAGAGTCGGTACGTTTTCGAGGACCCACTTAATAATTCTATCATTTGCGCACTACATTCTAGGCATGCCGTTGTACAAACTACAGCCCTCAAAAGTCAAAAGAACTCCAGAAACACAAGGTGTATTCATCACTTTTCTACCTCATCAAAATTCATGAGCTTGCCTTTGACAAGCACACCACACTAGTGAAGTACAACTTCTTTAAAACTGAGTTTCTGAATGTCTTTCGAATCTGAATCCTTCTCTCGGTTGCCCTGTGACTTGAAGTCAGAATATACCCTCTGTCGTTTAGTCTAGTTCCCTGGAGAAAGAGTGGTCGTATCCGACCTGTTTCTTCTTCCAAGGGAAGGAGGAGTTTTGCCGTCAGAATCGACAAGTTAACATTTTAGTTCTTGTCTTTTTCGTTGCTGGCATTCCTAGATCTTCTTCTTAATTGAAGAGCTTTTAACCACGTGCACCCCCGAAGGTTGTGCGTTAGTGTCTAATTTCGAAGCTGGGGCATCATTGTTCCCTGTTAAAGGTTCCATTGAGGACACCAGAGATAGGTTATCTAGAGAAGCACCAACGTTTTCTAGAGAAGTAAATTTATAAGGCTTGGTTGCTCCCACGAGTTGCTCCCACAGCTAAGGTTAACTGACCCGGAGGGCGCCTGGTATCCGGATACACCGTTTAAGACAGCTTGTTTTAGACTGGGCCCCCAGCCAGGTTGGTTATCAATTATGGCCAATTATGTCAAATATGGCCAACTGTATAAAACTGAAACATAGACTTCTACTTCTAAGATAGATTCTTATTGCCTATGATAGTGTTCTATTTGAAACAATTTTCAAATTTTCCGACCCTCGAAGTTCTTTGGAGATAGGTCACTCTGAAAAATTCTAATATTTAAATGACACTATGGGTGGGATATAGTGAAATGCATAAGAAATCGTTTGTAAGGTTTTTGTTATACCCTTGTTTTATACTTATATTATTATTAAATCCTGGGATAGGATAGAATAGTGTTGTCCGATGAAAATTTCTATTTTTTCTGGGATGAAAAAATGGGCTAACTTCACATGCTTGCCTTTTTGCATTATGTTTCTATTTGGATTCGACCCGGCTACTTTCCTCTCCACTGGACGCAGTTCATCACATTGACCATTTATATCGACATTACTGATGGTAAATGTTTGAAAGATTGATTGAACTTCTGACTTAAAAGTGTGAAGATTAGATATAGGTGATAAAAGTAGTGGAATAATAGGCTTTCTAAAATATCATAGCTTTGTATCGCTTTGTAATGATAACGAATCTGGGAAGTTATAATTGAAACATGTTTAGGAGCCCCTGTCAGTATTGAAGACGCATAATGGTTATCACTTCCATCGATATTTTTATTCGATTCTTGTATTTGGTCTTATAATACCGGTTTTATGTCACCTGTGGTCAAAACCACGACTTTTTGTTCGAAACACTTAGTTACGACCTACGTCACGTATATATACAACCTTATGTAGTCTTTAATGATGATTAAAGCTGCGGGAGTTGAAGCGGGAGGTTTGAATTATGATTAGAGCAAGATGCAAAGCAAAGTTTTCATCATCTGATCCTCAATTTGAGTATATCGTCATGAAAGAGTTTCGAGTGCCTCGAAGTTCATAAAGATTGCAAACACAGAAACACACAAACCAACCTTATTTAGACAAGCAGATCTATTCGCAAATCAGAAATTGGGTCAAACAATTAAAAATTATTTCCCATAAAGTATATATCGATATCTTGATCTGAACTTGAAATGAACGAATAGTTAAATAGTGGGCTAAGTCTTAAGCGAACGAGAATCGAGAGCAAACGTAAAAAAGTTCGTTAAAAATGAAAGTATAAAAAAATTGCATATTTATGAAACATTCTCACCAACGATTTTGGTATAAATAAATCGAAAAATTATCAAACTGATATCATTCAACAGTTGATAATCGAACCAACCACACCCAACAAGAAATGGCATTCAAAGTAAGAAATTAAAATTTTTATCTAATTTTTGTAGCTTATCTGATTCATTTTTTACAGCTTGTAACATTATTCGCCCTCGTCGCTGCTGCATCAGCTGGCCAAATTGCCTACCAATCCGCACCAGTATATGTTAAACAATACGCCTCCGCACCAGTTTATGCCGCCAAGCAAGTCGAGTACGAAGCACCAGCCGAATACAATTTCAACTACGCCGTCAACGATGAACACACCGGAGATGTCAAAAGCCAACAAGAAACACGCAAAGGTGATCATGTTGTAGGACAATACTCGCTCATCGATGCCGATGGTTATCAACGTATTGTTGATTATACCGCCGATGATCATAGCGGATTTAACGCTGTTGTTCGTCGTGAACCACTCTCCGGGTACAAACAAGCTGCTCCAGTTGTACAAAAAGTTTATGCCGCTGCTCCAGTTGCCAAATACGTATCAGCTCCAGTTGTAACCAAATACGTGCAGTCACCAGTCGCTTATGCCGCACCAGCTCAATACAACCAATACAACCAAGTAGCATACAGTGCACCAGCTCACAGCTATCACTATTAAGTGAATGTATTTAAACATATAAATTGAATGATGGACTTATTTATTAAAAATATTGTAATTATTTAAAATATTTGACTTTTAATTGATTTTTTTAAAGTGCGCAGTCTTGATCGAAACCCCGTATTTTGTGATATAATCTCAACTCAATAACTTGACCCACACGCGCGTAACAATACGTTTTATTTATTCCAGTATGTCCCTACTGTTTACCAACAGAATAACCCTTACAAACTTTGACAGTGACGTCGGTTGTAGCTTAATGGTTAAGAGAGTTTCTCGCAACGCCGACGTCTCAAGCTCGTTTCTCGTCGTTGACCAAAAATTAACATTACATAAAAAAAAAATATTGAGTGTAAAATTTATTCTTTGGACTGACTGACCGCCTAAAATGTGCTCCAATTGGTATTAATGGTTCGTAAAGTCTCAGGTGAGATGTGGTTACGACCGTTCACGGCCTTTTAGCCAAAGATAATTTTTATTGCCTTTTGGCTACTGAATGGCTACTGTCTATATGAAAGCAATCAAATAATTTGGCAAGATGTGATAAACGTTGCTTTAGCATTATAGGTGATGTAAAACTGGACACTTGAACTGTTTCCTCAAACCAATTTGTGTATAGTAGCATAGGTGGAGCAGAGCCTATACTATTGAGATCCATAAGGTAACCTCTGGTTTAAATCATCGTTTTCTATATGATGGATGCTTAAATGAAAAGATAGTTGAGAATATGACTTAGGTGCGAATCCACATCAAACGGCCATTTAGACCTCTGATACAAATGAGTGTGATGAGTGGTTTTGACTACGCTCATAATGTGATGTTTAAGGTTGTTGTCTTCTTGATCAACTAACACTTTGTCGATCACGTGTTGTGTATACTTGATGTATAATATCTTTAACAAGATGTGACGGCCAATGGAACACTGTGCAAAGTATAAATCAAGAATGACACTACTGGGAGTATAATTTTAGACGTGCCGACTTTCCTCTTTCGTGGTGGATTCTATTCCAATGTTATTCGTATTAGGTAATCCGGAATCTTTCTCAGTGCGTCACCGATCCATTTCCACTTGTGCTTTCTGATTTCGGTTTTGTCTGTTTGGTTTGCCGCAAAACCTTTCCATGTGTCGTACTCGTCTGGGTGTCATGCCCAGCAGAACTAATTACACATATACGAAATGAACAATCGCAGCTTAATTTTGTTCGATAGGATGCAGGTATGTTTGAACGTATTTGTATAGCTTTGTTGGTGCAACCGAGGTAAATTTCTCAACCTCTTCGATTGAAGTGATTTTGATGATGATTGGCTGACTATTGTTCGTGGCTAGCCTCATGATTTTGGTTTGACTTGTGTTAATTTTGAAATCAACTTTCTTTGCGTGGTAAAGAGCCGCTAAAGCTCACCAAATAGTAATTTTCTGTGGATTCAACGGTGTTTCGGCAAAACCTTATCGTCACTCCAAATGTGACAATTTTGCTTATTTACGTACTCATTCATACAAAAGGCTTCATACGATTGGCGATGCATACGATAGTCGTCTCGCTTTACTTCCTGCTCAAGTTGAATCTTGAAAGATTCTTTAGTAAACGGAAGAACACAACCGCAGTTGCTGATAACGGGGACGAATTAATTGGTTTGGATCTTCTTCAATACATTTCTGTACAGCGGATACAGCTTCTTTAGTACGCACTGTTCGTAGTCTCATGGGATGAACATTGTTATTAAGCGGAAACGTGGTCCGAAAACCATCTATTGTTATTCGAACTAGCCGCAAATGAAGCAGTGTTGCAAACTAAATGTTGGGAACCTCTAAAAACACCGTTTATATCTCTGTGATTTGGTCAAATATGTTCACCGGAATACCCATTTTGCAAAGTGCCTCCCAGATTGCGTTTCGAGTGATTGAGACAAATGCACGTTCAAAATCTACCGAGAGTAGGTACAGCAGTGAAATCCGTTCGTTTGACTGTTCTAAGATGATATTCCTGGCCTTAATCCAGCTTGTCTCACTGTTTATTGTTGGTTTATTGATGAAAATGTTGCATCACAGATTATCATTCCTATACTTTTATTATGCTGTTAATAAGTGAGCCATTTATCCAGTTCTTACTTTGTCTTAGATCTCCTATCATTGGGATCGTTATATGGTTAGCGGTTACCATTAAATAGCCTTGCCTTTCTCTTTGAAGAATTTTTCATTTTCTTTCCGATATTTCTTTCAGCCTTTCAGATTGCGTTTCGGCTGATTGAGTCAAACGCGCAAGTTCGAAGTCTACGGAGAATATGTAAATTGGTGAAATACGTTCGTACAACTTTTTCCTAGTCTAAATCAACTGTTAGTAGATGATTAAATACTGGAGATGATAGTTCAACGATTATCATAGCTTTACTTTTATTATGCTATTGAGAAGGTACCTATCTAGTTCAGTCATTATCTTAAGTGGCCTTGCCTTAGGATCATAATGGTTAAACACTCAACAATAGTCTGTTTTGCCTACAGCTGGAATATTTTATCGCTACCAGCGGCCTTATTTTGTTCAGCTCTGCCCCGTTGGTGTTGATAGCTCTTGATTGTTTCGTTATTTGATTGTGCTTCCTTTATTAAGCTCTCAATCGTTCATCCGAATTGGTACTAAACCAAGCAAATGTTGCTTGACGTATTAGTATAACGTCAAGCAGTATCACCTTTTCTTTCACTGCCACTCGACCCAAACGTACAGTAAAAAGACAGTAAAAACCAATCTATAATGTCTTCCACATTTAGGAAAGTGGAGTTGGAAAATTATAAGGAAGGCTTCGGAATTAAAATTCGGATTAGCACCATCATGAAAATGCTACCAAAGGGCGGTGCACCACATCTACTTCTGACCTTAATGTTTGGTTTGGTACCCAAATATATGCATGATTATCACCACATGATTATCACTTGCTATATAAACCTATAATTCCAATCAAGCTCATTTGCAAATACTTTTCATTTCCAAACTGTCAACCCACAAAACTTGTTATCTGTATCACACCAATCACGTAACAACTGCACTTGAAATAAAAATCGGTTACTGATGTGGTTGGTACACGACATTAAGTAAATTGAGAGCACGAATTCAACTTAAATCACCAAAAATATTTAAATGAAAGTACAACAACAAGGTATTTAGTTGCATATCGATCGACGAAATTATTTTTAGTATAAATAAGTCAGATAAATGAGTAACTGGTATCATTCATCAGCAGATAATTGAACCAATCACAACAAACAATAAAAATGGCATTCAAAGTACGAATTATAGTAAATATTTTCGATTTATAAAATTTAATTAATTATTCCTTGCAGTTCGTAACATTACTCGCCCTCATCGCTGTAGCATCAGCTGGCCAAATTGCTTACCAATCCGCACCAGTATTGGTAAAACAATACACCTCCGCACCAGTTTATGCCGCCAAGCAAGTCGAATACGAAGCACCAGCTGAATACGATTTCAACTACGCCGTCAACGATGAACACACCGGAGATGTTAAAAGCCAACAGGAGACACGCAAAGGTGATCATGTTGTAGGACAATACTCGCTCATCGATGCCGATGGTTATCAACGTATTGTTGATTACACCGCCGATGACCATAGTGGATTCAACGCTGTGGTTCGTCGTGAACCACTCTCCGGGTACAAACAAGCTGCTCCAGTTGTACAAAAAGTATATGCCGCTGCACCAGTTGTCACCAAATACGTGCAATCACCAATTGCTTATTCAGCTGCTCCACTTGCTCAATACAATCATGGTTTGGGTCAAGTTGCATACAGTGCACCAGCTCACAGCTATCACTACTAAGAATGATGTTTGATATTTATTAATATATTTTATTTAAAAGTGAAGTTGGGTGTAATTTTATTGTTGAAGTTCCCTCCTTTGAGTCAAATCAATACATGTAGAATTATAATTGTATTGAGTGAGTCAAGAGCCACTTCATTATATTACTATTACTATTGTTTGGGATAAAATACTGTCTTGTTAGCTTGCGAGTCTTGGACTCTGCTTAATCTATGCACAGCCGTCATTTAACTCAGTCAATTATTTCAAATTATGCACGAAAATAGAGAAAGCACTGACTAAATTAGGAATTGGTGACTCGAGTGTTAGAAGCTGTTACTCAGGTACTCGCGGAAGAAAACTTTAATGTGCAGGAACTCGCGATATAACGCAGAATACAACGAGTTAGATTTACTAATTTAGAGGTGTTATCAATATGTTCATTCATTCTTGAATCACCGATATTCATTTTGGTTGAGATCGCGAGCTTTGTAGCAACTTAAGCGTTGATTGCAACAGTAATTCGAAATTCATCTTCTTCATCCAATGAAGGCAACTCATGAAATTTTATCTTAAAATATCCAAAGAGTTGCTTCTCCTCATCTGATAGATGATAAGTTGGACATATTACTGGAATAGGAGAGAATCCTACCACAAAATAGGACTAGAAAAGGTGATTAGCTTTTGCTAATCCCGAAAGACTGGTGAACGTCAATAAAGGCATCGTTCGTTGATGTTCATTCAAACTGTATATTGATACTAGTCATGCACTTAAAGGGGACAGGTACAAGAAGACCAGGCGCAAAAGAACATAATGGGAAGGTTCCGCTATATTGTGATTATTATGCAAGAAGAAGACCAGGGAGCCTATTGGAAGACCATTTCAGAATATATAGTCAATTTATAAAAGATGCGACACTGGTTTGTACTGGCATGTTGGGGATGGTGGAAGATACTATTATTAAGTGGTCGGGTTTCAAATCGACCTGGAGGAACATCGTCCGAACGGTGTTTTTATATTCTTCTTGACATGTATTCACAGCGACGTTGTCTTTGCATTCAGATTACACTTAGATTTTGTTGTGGCCATAGGCTAGTAGTCAGTGTTTTCGACAGATCTAGGTTCTATGCTATATTAGCCGTCTTCGACTAATTTAGCACAGCAGCCTATAGTATGCGTCAATGGAGGAGATATTGTAATATATTACAGATGAGAGTTCTGTTACGTCATTAATTCGCACTTTAAGCAGCACAATAACATGAGGCATAATGGAAGTGTGATTAAGGAAATCGAGTGAGCTCGAGCCAAAATGCTATACATATACTCATTGAGTTCTTGTTCTAAACGGTACTTGTGAAATTTTACAGTTAGTGGCACTACAAAAATGACGTCGATATAAGTAAATACGACGTCTAGTCATTTGATGTATTGCATCGTTGATGAATCGACGAAACATTTGTGTGTTTATGAATATTCGAGTAAATTCGAAGGGATGATTTTTACAAAATTTCGATATGGTACTGGGGCAACATTAAGTTCGCGGTAATCCCACAAGATCTCCAATTTAAAAAAATTGTTCGTGCTCAAAGGACGAGAGATAGCGACTGTTGACAAGTTCCCACCATGTGTTGCAAATACACGTGTTCTTGATATCGATTAATTTCAAGTTGGAGCAATGCGATGATCCACAGATTAGTAAACGTTTAAATAGTAGTTTAGATCCGCTGTCAAGGAAGAAAAGCACCATGCATGCGACACCATGTGTCGAGAAGTGAATATTGGTAAGTATATATTTTAGAGCGGTATAGTGGATAGCCGCACTCTTGGCTCTCTTTCCTCTTTGTAATAGCTCTCTATCCTCTTTGGAATAGGTTTCCTGTAATTTATTAAACTTTTCTCTCTTCATTGGATCTTTCTGACAATACAACGACAGTGAGAATCAATTGGCAGTCTTTGGACCAAAACGCTATTGGCTGCCTTCGTTTAATTTAGGATTTAGCTAAGCAGCCTATAGTGAGCATGAATTATCTGTGGAATATCTGAGCGTTCTTTTAAGCCATTAATTTGCTTTATAAGCAGCACAATAACATTAGGTGTGATGAAAGTGTGACTAAAGAATTTGAGCTCACTCGGACCAAAAATGCTACATATACATTCATTATGAGTTGTTGTTCCAAACGGTATTTGTGTTATTCTGCGTCGATCAATACGGCTCCAATGGCATCGTTCACGAATCGGCGAAACGTTATTGGTTGGAATTTATGAGTACTCTGGTAAATTCGAAGGGGCCAAAATGGATGATTGTTGCTTTCTGGGAATTAAAGAATATGCTTGGAGAGATAGCAGATTAATGTAAATGTGTGAAGTTTCGAATATACAGAATTACGATATGTCACTGTCGCAGCATTATGCTGGCGGTAATATCCCCACAAGGTCCCAAATTAAAAAATTTTCTTTGACTGTTTATGAAGTGTTCAAAAGACAGGAGATAGTGACTATTGACATATTCCACCATGCGTGTTGAAAAAAGACGTTGTTTTTATCTTTCTGACAAAACAGCTCCAGTTTCTAGTATTGGGTAAAACCAGTAGTGTTGCACTCTCAGTTTATAGAGGTTGCCAGTAAGAATTTCTGGTTTTGGATTGTGTGCGGATTTATTTCGGCAATTGGTTTTCACTTGTACCTCATGACACCCTTAAAATCAATAGGCGTCATATCACAGTTCCTTACCGGCCATATCACTTCACCATTTCGACTGATAAGCTATCGAATTTTTGACGGATAGTTTCATTATTTTTAACGCCCAATGTGTATGGCATGGCGCATCATCTTACTGGAACCAAAGGTCGTTTAAGCCAATATCTTCAAGATATGCCCAGAAAAAAGATGTTTCCATTCATTGACCTCATCTTCGGTACGGCCCAATAATAAAGCACCACAAGCCGCAACAAACAGTAATACGCAATGTATGCATTAGCTTCTCCACATCGTTGTGGATTTTTCGATTACCAAATGCGACAATTTGGTTTGATTACGAACCTACCGAAATAGAAATGCGTCTCGTCCGAAAAGATGATTTTTTGAGCAAAACCACGGCACACAGTGCATCGATATCGGAGCAGATGGTTACGGGACTTCAATTACTGGACTAATTGAACTGTATAGGACCACAAACCAAGATCTTTTTGTAGAATTTGTTACATGGAAGACCGGCAGATGTTCAGCCCGTATCACGCACTTTATGTACGTTGGTTGTGAGTCCCTTGTTTTTGTTTTGATCAAATTTTGTGCGTTATTTTCTTGCGATTTTGAACCAATCGTCTTTATTGTGGAAATAAATGAAGCGTTAAGCGACTTATTACATTAGTGGTATACCAAGAATTACATTAGTGTTATACCAGAGCCATCACCGATATGTCAACTCTGAACCGGTTATTGGGAAACCCTATACAACTTTTGGCGTTGTCAAAACAGTTTTTTACAAATTTTCAAAAGTACATACACAAGGCTGTACACTGATATTTGAACTTAGGATTTCCGAGACGATCAAACTTCTACTATTTCGTGAATTAAAGATGCCCCACCCTTAACTTTAGAGTTCAAATATTCGATCTCTTCATTTGTGAGTAAAACGATTGTAATGCGTAAGTGTCTATAATTTGAGTGTACATGATTGAACTCCAGTTTCTCCTTTTAGGAGAAATATGAAGAAAGTCATGTATATAATCAATTTCATAAGATTTGAAAGTATAGACTTTCCAACCTTATGAAATAAGCCTGCGATCAATCTTTCTGTCACTGACTCATGACTCATTTTTTTGTATCTTTTTCAGGTCTAACCACATCCAACGCTTCCACAGTTTCCTTTTAATAAGTTTTTCATTAAACCGAACCTTTTTACTCCATCCCATCCTATGCACTGTCATGAAACGACACTTTTCCAGTTAATTTATCCTAAAATATATTATATCGGGTTTTCCAATAAGAGTGAAATTATTTCTTTAAAAAAAACTCACTAATTTCCAAACTTTTCTTGCTGTGTGGCACGTAGCGTCTTGTTGAAACCAAATGTTGTCAAGATTAACTTCTTCCAATTTTGGCCATAAAAAGTATGTTTTCATCGATCTCCATTGACAGTATAACGGTGTTATCAGCTTCATTTCGAAAAAAATACGAACCGATGATTCCACCAGGTGAAAAACCACACCAAACTCTCAATTTAGGTGAACGTAAGGGTTTTTCATGAATAATTTGTGGATTTTCTTCGAAACCAGAATCGAAAGTTTGGTGTATTTACCACCAGACGATTCTTTTGATAATAAAACTGAATAATTTATAAACGTTGTTTTTGCGTTTATCTCACCATAATGAAATTGTAAGCATTACTGAAACAAAAAATGACAGATCATGACATATGACAAATGGCCGAAATGTCACTTAAAAAATATATCATTCCTATTGGAAAACCCGATACACGACTTTCCTTGATTTTAAACCTTATGAGAAAAATCAGTCTGGAATCAAGCTTTCCGTCACTCGTGTCTCTTTTATTTTGTCTGTCTCTATACTAACGTTTTGGGGCCAAAGCACTCCCAACTCTTCCATGGTTTCCTTTTAACGTCCTATACCTTATATCGAAGCTTGTTACTCCATCTCAACCTAAAATAGTGTCAAGAAACGACACTTTTATGAGGGCTTATGGAGTGTTTCGAACGTGTTGACCTTTCCAGTTAACTTCACCTAAACTACATCATTTGCTTGTAACACAGGATTGACTCATAGTGGTTTTGTTATAATTTCTAGTCTAATAGTTGTACCATTAATCTCTCATAAACCAACGATACCTATTTTGCGATTGCACGATTCGGATTACGTCTATCATCACCGTATACTGATATTAATGTTTGGGAAGGCCAAAGTTGGATACATTGATTTTGTGACTCCCAGCCTTTTTGTTTTATTAGTACTTAAAGGAGAACGAGAATGTACCTCAGCTTTGGAATATCGAAATATCTTTTGTTTATATTCATGGCAATCAGGTCTACCATATCTCGAACTCGATCTCCAACTTGATCTGATTCAACTCTTGTTACTTATTAACAAAATTGAAGCCTAGCTGCTATACTGACTAAACGAGCAATCCTTTTGAATCCAATCCGTTTCTATATAGAGTCTACGTCGGATCTTTTGCTCTAATTCGACTATGGGTCCATCTTTCCCTATCGTTTCGTCCATTGAATTGAACTCGAAGAAGATGTGTCTGTCGGCTAAAAAGGGTTATATGACGACTCTTTTTCGAGAGTCATGAAAACCAACACGCTAGTAAGTGTGAAGCTCAGAAATCTTACGGATGGGGTTATATTACATTTGTCAAATTAATCACGACAACTTGGCCATTGAATAGACCTTGAAACAAACTTATTTATCTTCGGTTCTTCTTCACTTAAATTTTATTTTGATTTATAACAAACGCCATCGCCATTTAAATCGTATCTTACAAATTACCACCAAATGACAGTCTCAAGGATTTGCCGGCCCCTTTAATTAATGTAAAAATACGAGTTTTTATATAGTTCATGTACAAGAACAATAATTGACTAAGTAAAGAATTGAGAGCAAAACAAGAAAAATTTTCATGAAAAGCGAAAGTACAAGAATACAACGTTTTGGTATAAATATATCGTAAACATCCATAAACGATATCATTCAAGTGTTGATAATCGAATAAACCATCCAACAGACTTATATATACCTAAACATGGCATTCAAGGTAAGAATACACCACGCACAAATAAAGTTACGATTATAAATAATTTTATCTCCAACCTCTCTCTTATAGTACGTCACATTCTTCGCCCTCATTGCCGCAGCAGCAGCCGGTCAAATTGCGTACCAACAATCACCAGTCCTAGTGAAACAATTGTCTGCCGGCCCAATTCTCACAAAACAAATCGAATACGAAGCACCGGCCCAATACAATTTCAACTATGCGATCAACGATCAATACACCGGTGATGTTAAGAGCCAACAAGAGACACGCGATGGCGATCATGTAGTTGGCCAATACTCGCTCATCGATGCCGATGGTTATCAACGTATTGTCGACTACACATCGGACGAGCACAATGGTTTCAACGCTGTTGTTCGTCGCGAACCACTCTCGGGGTACAAACAAGCCGCTGCTCCAGTTGTCCAAAAAGTGTATTCAGCCACACCGGTTGTACAAAAAGTATACTCAGCTGCGCCAGTCGCTAAAGTTATTGCCCCATTGGCCCGAATCAACAACGGACTCGCTCAAGTATCGTACAGTGCACCAGCTCACAGCTACCACTACTAACATGGATGCGACTATATATATGAATGATCTTTGTAAATAAATTTTTAACTTTTAATCGAATTTATATAGTTTGTATGTCTTGCATCATAAAGTCTGCTGCACTTGTTCCTTAATTGATTCTCAATATCGTGTAGTGTAAAATTGTCTTTAAGTTGAAGGTTGTCTGGTTGGTTGTGCAATGTAAATCAATTCGATCTTACCGTGATAAAAATCTAAATCGATGATCTGATTTAAGACATATAAACGCGATCTTACCACCATTGACCTCATTCCTAACAATGTGTGCGCAAGAAACAAGAAATTCCAACACACACACACATACACACGTCTTTAAACTAGTGAGACAATTAGTTAAACGTAAACAATTTATTTTTGGGGCGTGTGTGGTACGTATGGGTACCGTGCAGCGATACATGATGTTATTTCGAATTTTTTTTGTTTTAAATTTTTCGAGGGTGAAAGGTACGGCGGCTTACGCGAATATGAGACTTAATTTGGTTTTATTAATTTAAATGAAAGGTGGTTTAGTACATGCTCGATCGGTTTAATTGGAATTTTGGTATTTTATTACATTTATATGCCATAATGGTTTAATTGGGGCAGTATTGGATATAAATTAATGATCAACAAAAAGCAGTGCTAGACCAGAGGACTACAATAATCTGCTTCACACGAACTGTTGGTCTATATTCGATGGTATATCAGAAGAGCATCTGAAGGCCTTAAAATATATTCAATTTTACTGTTTAAAGCCACTCAGTACAACAGTGTCCAACACTACCCAAAAAAGAATCTCATCGAAAAATGACTACTAACCTGGACCATCTGTTGGGGACCATAGCTTGTATCTCTTCATGATTTAGCAAGCTGTTTCACTTCCATGTTATAACTGGTCTGCCTACTTTCCTGTTCCCTTGCGGAGTTCAGTCGAATAACATCATCGTTATATCACATGGTGATTACTTCAGTGTATGCCCAATCCATCTCCATTTAAGGGTAGAATCATTTCAGTATTTGTCTACGACCTGTAGTTCCTTTCTCACTTTTTTGTGTTTCCATGACTAACACCCATACAGTACTACTGATTTAACTCACGAGTTGAATATTCGTATCTTGGACTTGCGTGACATGGTATTAGATTGAATATATGTCTGGCCTCATTTATGAGTTAGTTTGTGTCTTCATCTGTTCCACCTGTTGTGCAGCCAGGGTATACAATTTCATTTACATCTTCAATTTGTACATTGATAATGTGCATCAGTGTGGTTATATTTGTGCCAAATGTGATCGTCATTGTTTTTCTGATGTTTATATTGAGAGCAAGTCCATTAGCTAGATCCGATAGTTTTTATTTTTTTCCTGCATGTCTGAGCTCTGGTACGCATTTGTACTACTTAGATCTAGTTTCCAGCAACCGGATACATTTCTTTAATGGATTAATCAATTTCATTTCTCTAAGAGAGCAGTTACCGTGCTAAATTTCATTCACTGGATTGTTCAGTGATGATATGGATTGAGTTGATGTGACCAGTGCTCTTCCTGGTCTTAAGCCAGCTTGTTTGTTTTTAAATTTTGCAATGATCATAGGTAAGATGCTGTCAATGATTATAATTTCGAGTTTCTTTATTGTTCTGTTGATGAGAGAGGGAGAAAGGGAGAGAGTGAGAAAGACACCTCGTGCACTTTTGCATTCTGTTAGGTTACCTTTTTGGATTATTGCTGCAGCTGTAGATGAAGTTCCTTTGAATATTTTGACGGTTATACTGTCTGGTCCAGTAGCCTTATTGTTCTTTAGCTTTACAATGGCATTTCAATGGGGAATTTAAACCCAATACATAAGTGAATAGGTGTTGCTAGTTTCGTTATTGGTGTCAGTTAATGATCTAAGATTTTCGGGACTGTTGATAACGCCTTCTTCCAAATATTCTTTCTATCTCTTTAACTATGCTTTATCTGTGGTTAATATTTGGTCCATTCTTTATAGGATGGTATATGTTTGTAATTGCACCGGTAGCATTCTTACGCATTGGTGTAGTGCTCGCATATTTTATAATGGTGCTGCCTCTTAAGCAGATTTGACAATGCCTACTGCATATTGCCTTCGATCATGCCTCCATTGGCGGGACGTCGCCTCGAAATGTTGGTCGATGGAGTTGATTTGGGTTATAGAAAACCCTCAGAGGCATATTGGTCAATGATGAACCTGGCGGGTGAATCATACGACGAAAACTTTGTTCGAACTTTCTGGCTTCGTAGACTTCCTAAAAGCTTATACATAGCATTAACAACAAAGCTTGTCACCAGCCAATTGATGAGATTTTAGAAATTGCTGATAGGATCTACGAACCCACTGGACTCAGCGTATCGTCAGTACAAAACGTACCATCGACTAGTTCCCAGCGCCCTACTGAATCAAATGAACAGACTGTGATCGCAAGACTCGAAGCTAGACTTGCTAGCATGGAGTCAAAATTCGAAAGATTGACAGTAGGACGCAACCGCTCACCAACACCGCGAAGTCGATCTCGCTATTCTTATGGAAGACCACGGAGCGCAAGCAGATATCGTTTTATCGACAATCAAGGACTCTGCTATGTCCACCATAAATTCGGCAATGATGCTTGGAAGTGTTACTTACCTTGCAAGAAACCATTAAATCCAATTGCGAGTGCGGCGAGCAATTGGATACGTCATAACCGCCGCCTTTATATCAGAGATGTAACGAACAATACTCTTTTTCTTGTAGACACTGGAGCCGATATTTCCGTTTTACCCGTAAAATATTTTGAAGGACGCATCAAATAAAAATTCAAGCTTGGTACTTTCCGCCGCTAACGGTTCAATAATTAGTACATACACTCAAAAAAATAATATGCTGTTACTAACAAAAATATTAAGTAAAATTTACATAAAAACTAAGTTGAAACTCAGCCTACCTAGCTCTATGTAAATAAGATAAATTTGATAATGTAAATTTCACATATATTTTAGTCAAATACGTTTAACAATTGCACAGAATTTTTTGCAAACTTAACACTATTTATAAGCTAATTTTAGTTTGGGTTATGTTAATTCAACATAGCGATTACATTAAATAACCTCAAACATCATTGTCAAATTAACATAGCATCACTGTCAGAATAACACAACGGGTATACAAAACTAGCATTGCGTATTGTTAAGATAACCTTGCAATATTGTGAATTTAACTAAACGCTATATATATATATATATATATATATATATATATATATATATATATATATATATATATATATATATGTATATATATATATATATATATATATATATATATATATATATATATATATATATATATATATATATATATATATATATATATATATATATAATTAAAATAAGAATAAGGAACAAATGAAATTTTTTTAACAAGTTTTATTTAAATATTTATCTTATCTAATAATATAATTAATATAATCAATTTACATAAAAGTTCAAGTGACTGTTTCTAAAGTGGTCACTCTTCATATAAGTTAAATTTCGATGTTTTTTAATTTCGATAATGTTTGTGAAGTTTTCTGATAATTTTCAAAACTAACTCGCGTGAGCTCCTCATATTTGTTAGTTCAATTGTGAAACATTTTTAATTTTTCTTGGGTTACATCTAATAAGAATTGAAAGCCTCGATTAATTATTTATTTCACAATTTAATAAATAGTACTCACCTGTTGAACAACCTTAATCCGCAGTTGATTGAAAACTGGTGTACTTCTAATAACAATAAATAAAATGTAATTAAAATAAATTAATTGTTCACACATAAATCGCCATTATTGTCATAATTGTTTTCAACAATATTTGGCTTGGAACTGGATTCAATCATGCTTTTACAATTTTGATATGTATACATATTTAAAAATAGCCGTTTACCTTTTGCCAACTTCTGTAAAAAATAGTTTAAACAATTAAATTATAAATATTCATAATCTGAATTATTTACACATTTTCCAATTTTTGATGCAGGAAATTGATATACCCAACTTAAAGCTCCAGTAAATTTTTAAAAACTGACTGTGGTTCCTCAGGTGGTATATTTTCTTCTTGAGTTATTCAAACGACCATGATCTTTTATGCACTCATTTTAAAAATAAATTTGCTGTCAATTAATATGTCGGCCGCTAGTCAAAAAATAGCCTGAAAAATATCCCAATTATGATAATTATTATTATTGAATAAAAATATATATTATAGTGACCAATTGTAAAATTGCTTATACCTTTTATCGAATAGATGACTTCTGCAGTATAAAGTTTTTCTGAAGTATACAATTATTTATTCAATGTTGAATACTCTTCATAAATTACTTTTATGACCACTAATTTTTACGAACAAACTTTATATGTCGGAATTGGATAAAATTTGGTTTTTTGACAGACTATTTTAATAATATTATGTAAAAATTGCTTAATGCACGTCACTTTATCATTTTAATAATGAAAGTTTGACAAAGTTGCTATATAAAATTAGCATAACTATATAGTTGATATTTTTTATTAGACAAAATTTTACTTTGCATATGAAAATTTTACAATGCAGTTAAGTCAATTTTACAAAATTTTTTAATAATTTTCAACATGTCACATTTTGATACATTAGCATAGCATAGATTAATTTAGCATAGTAAATGTACGCATTGCATATGCTTTAATAATAAAAATATAAGCCAAATTTACATTTTTCACTTAACATATCACGATTTGTAAATAAAACATAGCACTTTTTTTTGAGTGTACGGGACCGTTGATTTACGGCGACAATTTCCTCATATATTTACGATCGCGTCAGTAGACAGGCCAATTATTGGTGCTGACTTCTTGGCGAAATATGGTCTTCTTGTCGACCTGCGTGGAAGATAATTATTTGATCCTACGACAAGTCTATAGCTGTCAATACAATGACTGCTAAGATCAATACACCAACACTCCCAACTGTCGAAAATGGTTATGGTGAACTCTTAAGGATGTATCCATCGCTCACTGAATTGAACCAAATTATAATCGTCCAGCAAAACACAGTGTGGTCCACCATATTTATACAAAAGACGTTTGCCTTTTTCGTGAAAACGCCGTCTGGACCCTGTCAGACATAGGACAGCGCTTGCCGAGTTTGAGCATATGGTTCAACTGGGCATATGCCAATCGTCATCTTCTGCGGTATCATCACCTCTTCACATGGCTCAGAAGAAAAATGGGACTGATTGGAAACCATGTGGAGATTATCGAGGCCTAAATGCCATCACTGAACCGGCTCGATATCCGATACCACATATTTAAAATTTTTCGATGCACCTTGAAGGATGCAAAGTTTTTTCGAAAATTGACATGGTAAGGGCTTATCATCTGATACCCATTGTGCCCGAAGACGTGCCAAAAACGGCAATTACAACACGTTTTGGGTTATTCGAATTTACGAGAATGCCCTTTGGTCTTCGGAATGCTGTGCAAACATTTCAACGCTTCATGAATGAAGAGGTCAAGGGCCTAGATATTGTATTCGTCTACATAGACGACATTCTTGTGGCAAGAAAAAACGAGGAAGAGCACAAACTTCATCTCAAACAGTTGTTTGAGAGGTTTGTCGAATTTGGAATAAACATCCAAATTTCAAAATATGAATTCAGAATATCCGCTCTAGAGTTCCTCAGCCACCACATATCTGCAGAAGGCATATTACCCTCGCCAAGGCGAGTTGAATTTCCTGCTCCAACATCAATTAAACAAATTCAGCGATTCGTCGGAATGGTCAATTATTATCATAGATTCATTCCAAAGTTAGCCGGATTGCTGTCCCCTATTCACGCACACTTGGCACATCTAAATAAGATGCCAAAGAACAACAAAATGTTCTCGCAGCCTGAAGACTGTAATCAATCATTCGCCTAAATTAAAAGTGGGTTTGTTAACATAACCATGTTAACCGATCCTCTGAGCAACACCAGATTCAGTATCTTCACAGATGCGTAAAACATTGCCGTTGGCGCAACAATTAAATAACGGATGTTGGCAACATTTAGGATTCTTTTCTGAAAATTATCATCAGCAGAAATGAAGTATTCAGCCTTTGACAGAGAACTACTCGCTATTTATTTAGAAATAAAACATTTTAGATATTTTTTGAAGATAGGCAATTAATCATCTACATAGATCAAAAGCCTCTCACCATGTCAATAACCTCCCTGAGTGATAAAACCTACGGCAGACTCGACAGTTAGACTATATCGCTCAGTTTACGACGGACGTACAACATATAGCAGGCAAGCACAACGTGGTTGCAGACACTTTGTCACGACCGTGTGTTCACGTTGAAAGAATTGACAAAACTTCTGAGCTAAATTTTGATGATTTAGCCAACGCTCAAAAGCCTGATGATGAATTGAGAGAACTTCTCGAGAATTCTAAATTTAAACTGGAACTTACCATCCTATCCGATATAAAATTATATTGCGAAACATCAACAGAAGTTCATCGACCATTCGTTCCATTGTCATAGAGACAAGTAGTATTCAGCGCACTACATAGTCTATCTCATCCGAGCATGCGCGCTACACACACGTAAATTAATTTCAAGTAGGTATTCATGGCCGAACATGAAAAGCTGACGTTACAACAAATTGGTACTTGGTTGCATCGGATGCCAACCAAGCAAAGTGCCAGGTTCGAGAGCACAAATGGACATACACATGAATGTAGTGTTGCACTTGGAATGTAGAATAATGTTAATGATGTTTGGGTGCTGTAATCACGACAGCTAATGATGAATGGGAGTTAACCAGAACTCCACAGAGTGGCATTGATTGACAGCTAGGGCGTTGAATCAACCAGCCGATGAAGACGTTTGTCTTATGAAATGTATGGCATCTTAACTGTATGTGATCTGTAATATTCGTTTCGCTAGACCGGTTTCGATCTGATGACGTCATTGATTTGTTGTGTGATGGAAAAGATCTAAGCCGTCTCATCAATTTTGAATCGAAATTTTTTTTTTCGATTATTTTTTATACAACTGACGTATTTTTTGGTCAAATTGACGGCATTCATGAATTCTTAACCATGTATTATCTAATCTAAGGTTTCCGATTTATTCTGGTTACTTAAGCTGAATACTTCTGTGCCAGTATTGATTGAGGCTTTTGTTCTATGCTTTTTGCTCGGTGAGTTTTGTTCTTTATTTCTACGGATATTGAGTTGGGGCGTTTCCTTGACAATACTTCTTGTTTCCATATCTTACAATCTGTCTGATCTGACTGTCTTACAGTTGCTGGCTTTACGTTGAAGGTTCACTATTACCAGTTGCTGTGAACGCCTGTTCCTCTCATTATTCTGATATCTTGTATTGAAAGTAATTTTGTGTTGGTCATTACGTAGTTTATATAGAATGTATAGTTGTGCCGCATATGAACAACTAATTTGTGATCCATAAATCTACGAGTCTTTCAATTTTGACATTGACGTTGTCCTAGTGAGTTACCAATTTGTCAAGCACTATGAGTGCATTTGAGCTTTGTTATATTCACAAACTGAGCACAGAGATGACTATCTTAAAATTGATATCTTAAAGATCGTGACGAAATTACTTTGGTAAATGAAGTAACATGATATTCGGTTTCCGGAAAGCCTCTGTGCCTGCTGCCAGAAACATTGTTATCGCACAATAACAATCTATGGCTTAGAGGCCGTAAACGGCCATTACCGCGTCTCGTTTTACCTGGTTCAAAAGAAAAAAGAAAATTTTAAACCACCAATATCAGACCTCTTACTTCAAAATGGAACCTATTCAAACCGTTCTCTAAAACGATATATGGGTCTGTAACATTGTTAAAGTTGGCCTAAAGCCTAATGCGAATATAGAAATGTAAGCCCGTTACATAATGATATCATTCATGGCGTGATGGAGTTCAAAGAACAAGAAACCGAACCCGATCGCACTGTCATGATGGAGAAAGCAGAAGTCCATATTGGTGATGAGAGATCCACAGCTGCATGTGGATCTCTCATCACCCTCGACATCAATAGTTATAACTATGAGCTGGCCCATTGAACGAAACTTGAGCATAATTATTATGGTATTGTCCTCCTGCACTAATAACCTTGGCGGCCACTGGTGCTGAAATATACCGGGTCGCTGGTGCTACCAATTTAGTGACTGGTGCCGAAATAATAGCTTTCTGTATAATTGGTGCTTGTTTGTAGCCCCCGAGTGGTTCACGACGAACAACAGCATTGAAACCATTATGATCATCGGCTTGATAATCAACAATACGTTGATAACCATCGGCATCGATAAGTGTATATTGTCCTACAACGTGATCACCTTTGCGTGTCTCTTGTTGACTCTTAATATCACCGGTGTGTCCATCGTTGACCGCATACTTGAAGGTGTATTCGGCTGGTGTGTCTGCGTAAACGATTTGTTTACCGATTGTGGGTACTACAAGTGGTACGGCAGTGGCGAGTGCGATGGTTGCAAATAATACAACTAATTTAAACGACATTTTGGAATTCAATAATTATTGTTATTGGTTAGGTGACAAAATTTGACTGATACAGTTTAAGCCGAGCTTACATTATTTTATACGAAAAAATGTGTGTTAAAAATGTTATTAATAAGTAGTCCAACCTGATTATATGCAAATGCATAAGATTTTTGAAAACTGCAGAAATGCAATTATCATTTGGTACAGAAAGTAAAAACTAATAAAATTTAATTATTTATTGAGATCTTGGGTCGCGCGTTCACGTATACTCGTATATCTCAAGTGTCTCGTAATGTGGTTTTAATTGGTCATAATTGAAATGATTGTGTAACAATCTTTGTTTTCTTAACATTAATGAATGTAGGAGGATTATAAACTCAGACACTTAATGCTCTTAATTTTATTGAATAATTTGCCTGCACTTGCAGACAGTTTTTAACACCCTATTTAAAACTGTAAACGGACTGCCGATAGTTAGTGTGATTTGCTAAGTATACCAGCTTCAATTTGTCACTTTCACCATTTACAATTCGAACATTTTGTCTAAAATTAAATGTTTTCTGCACCGACGAATGTCTCTGTACGATCGGCCGGGTTATACTCTATCGACACGCACAAACAGATACTCACAACTTTCTAATTATTTGGAGACAAAAACTGGCAGGTGGACTTGCTAGTCTCAACTGGAATTATTTTGAGCATGGTCTCGTGAAATTTCCTAACAAAGTCTAATGGATCGGAGTTTAAATCTTGTTAGCTGACCGCACATAATATTCGCCAGGAAGCTTGAGTACTTTTTGATATATTAGTTCTGGTAGAGAGCACTTCAGTTGATCTTTGATTGCTGTTCATATCCCCAACAAGATTAGGAGTAGCTCAGTGCTCCAATTGATATTCACATATTGACGAACTTTAAGCTTTATTTGAAATTTTTCGACGCATTTGCCTGTAGATGGTAGGCAGTGGTACGAATTATATGAGCGCCTATAAAACGCGTATGCTGAGAGAAGAGTTTAGACTTAAAAGTTCTGCTGCTCGGCTGTAATCTCAAGAGGTATTACAAACCTTGATACATATTTTTCGACAAAAATCTGTGCAATAGTAGCACTGATTCTATTTCGAATAGATCCACGATGATAAGTATATAAATAATACATTCGAAAGATGGCATTGGATTCACATCCATGGGAATATGTTAAAACCTCAATGATGGAAGTGAAATGCCCTGGTTGAGTCCTATAGTGTGAATTTGCACTTAAACTGTCTGGCATCCGAAGCAACCACGATTCCAATTTGTAACATGTTTGAAAGAGACAGATGTTGTTCGCTCTGAAACTACTTATCTCTGTGGTTTTACAACAAATGGTCGATAAATCCCTGTTGATGCATTAGCTATTAAGCATTACCTAAATCATTAAAATTTAGCTTTGAAGTTTTTTCAATTCTACATACACGTGATCACAAGTCCGTGACAATACGTACATCCGTCCTAAACTGAGCGATAAATTGTCGAGTCTGCCGTGGACTCTTAAGGTTGCCAAAATTAATTGTATAGCAGTACTACACCAACGACAATATTTAATGCATCTGTGGTAATACTGAATTGGGTGTTGCACAGTTGTATTTTATGAACTGGATGAATTCGTTTAACTACTGATACGTATAGCAGCTGATGTACTCGTATTATATAAAGTTATCAAGCTGCCACACTTCGCAATGGAACTTTCATAAGAGTATTCTTTCGTAGTTTTCCTAATATTTTCTTAAATACTAGAAGGTCAGATTAGTTTGATATTTAGAATATGTTTAAGTGTGAGAGGGTCTAAAAAAAGTACTTCCAGTGGTGTGATCCAAATGAATTAAAATTAGGTTGTAACGCCATCTTACATCAATTCACTTTTCAACATCATCTCTGCAAATCAAACTAATACAAACCAACACATTGTGAATATGAAGACAATCGGTCGAGTAGTTTGGCTGTGATATCATATAAAATCTTTGGTTCATATTTGTGAACGCCTCATAAATTTGAACCAAGGATTTTATATGATGTCCGACTGCTGTACAGCAAGGTACCGCATCCTTATACCTTAATTTTGTTGAAATTCTGGCATAATAATTAATAATCCGAACATCAATATTTCGAATGTTTGTTCCAATAAAATCAGTTCAATGGCCATAATTTCAGTTCGAATGTTGTTCTTATGATCTGGAATTGTTTGTGGAGCATTATTATGTATATATTCAATCTTGGCGACTAATTAACATTAGAATTTTTTGAAAATTTGGGATTGTCGAACTTAGTTGCCTATAAGTCACGATTTGAAAGATTTGGCACCGTCATGTTTATAAAGCACATCTATTGATTAATTTCATCCAAATTATGTTACAACTCAACATGCCACGATACCGCTCACGTTAATTACTGTTTTTCCATGAGCTGGAAATTTACTTAAAAAAATGGATCTCCAATTTGAGTAGTGATTCATAGGTAAACATTGGATAAAAATACCTCCAATAGTACAAATTTGAACGAGTTTAAAGTGAGTTCCCTTGGTACTCCCAAAATCATTGTGAATTATATAAGTAAATGGTTATTTTTCTTTTTTAACATTTAGTTTTATTTAGGTGAAGGGCGGACTTTTAGACTGCCCTAGCTCCTAATAACTGTCAGAGCTCCTGCACCCAACGCGCGACCTTCAAGTAAACGGAAACGAATTCCAATTTCTAGATGTTCGATAAATAAATTCACGCGTTGCATTTTCAGTTCGAGGTTTCGGCAGCTTCACCGTAAACGTATGCGCATTAACCGTTCCTCATGTTAACCGTCCTGGCGTAACTAAATCTTTCGTAAGTCTGGAGTTTTGTAATATTTGGATAGCACGCCGCTGAACTCTATCCAGCAACTTGAGGTCAGTGTCATATGCTCCATTCCAAACTTGACAGCTATACACGTTTTAATAAAGATTTCATATATCTGGAGAACCTGATGCGATTTAAAAAATGTTACAATAATCTTTCTCTCAGTGCTAAATCGAAAATTATTCAGTTAAACCTGATTCCTTAGCGTTCTTTATAGTCTCTTATGTTCGCATATCAAATAACTTAAAGTTCTAGTAAATACCAACGACAGCATGATTTCGTTAAATATAAGTTTCGGAGAAGATTTCTAGATGGCATGCCAATACGTTTTAACGAGAACAATAATCACATAATTTAAAACACAAAAACAAATTTTGTTTTATTTATTTACTAGTATTTATAAATATAAGCTCATTTACTTCAAAAATTTCCAATTTCGATTATAAAATAATTTTTTTTTATATTTTAATGTTGGTTTCGTTAATAATTTGTTAAAAAACTGCAGTTAAAAAATGTAAACATTTCGTTCAACTACTACTAGTGTCATCTTTTAATCTTCTCCGAAATTATATCATGTTGGCACATAATATCGACGCGATTTCCCTTATAGTTATTATAAGTTATTTGTCGCATATTCACCAATTTTTTTACCGAATATAAATTATATTGTTAGGGGATTCACTAAGAATAAACTAACAACCAAAATATTTCTATAATATACTTGTTGTTCTGTTCAAATTACACTAGCAATTAAGTATCTGAGTGATAGTTGTACAATTCTTCATGATCATTCGAAGGTAATTATTCACATTTTCCAATTGTTTTGTTTAGCTCAAATTATTATTTTAAAAGCAAAATAAATTAGACTTTGTTTTTAGATTTTTTTAAAATGTTAAATATGTCATCAGAGCACAAAAAAGGAAGATATGAAGAAGAAAATCGAAACTTCCAGCAGGAATGGGAAGAAGAATTTGCATTCGTCGATAAATGGGGAAAACCTTTGTGTCTTATCTGCAATGAGTCAATTGCTCATTACAAAGCCAGCAATATAAAACGACATCATGAGAAAATTCACAGTAATTTTTTGGCTAATTAACCGTTAAATACCGATATTCGAACAAACAAAATAGAATTTTTAAAATCTGGATTGAATAGTCAGCAAATATTACTGTCATGTTTTAATAAAAAAGCTGATAATACTACCAAAGCTAGTTTTGTCATCGCTTGGAACATCACCCGTGCTAAAACACTGAGGGAGAATTTATTAAAAGAATATGGAGCGGGTGGTTACAAGTTTGGATCCATTAAATAGAAATCTGCAGAGATTAATAAGCAATGTTCCAGTATCTCGTCAAACAACCGAGCTACGTATTACGGAAATCAGTAAAGACTGTAAACAGCGACTAGAAGGTGATGTTAAAAATAGTGTTGCACTCAGCTTAGCCCTTGACGAATCAACTGATATTCAGGACCACCCACAATTAGCTGATTTTATCCGATTCATTTCCGAATCTTTAATTATAAAAGTAGAATTATAGAAATATGGAAGCACTTAAAAATGATACCCAGGGAATTGATATTAAAAGTACAACTGATAAAATAATATTAGATGGTATACCATTGAAAAATTTGGTAGGCGTAGCAACAGACGGAGCACCTGCAATGATTGGAAAACATGTAGGCCTTATTGGTCTATTAAAAAACGATCCAAGAATACCAGAATTTGTACCACTTCATTGCATTGTTCATCGTGTACATTTAGTTGTAAAATATTTCAAATTTGAAAACGTAATGAAAACTGCTTCAAATATTGAACTATATTCGGACGAATGCAAAACCCCATCGACAGTTCAAAAATTTTCATGATGAATTGGACCTTGAAGATCATCCCCAAGACATACCATTTTACTGCTTTGTGCGATGGCTATCAACCTATAATGTTCTAAGCCGATTTGTTGATTAGCCGAATAATTGATATACTGGAGCATCTTCAATCCCTCAACCTAGCATTACAAGGGAAATTACTGATCTTATTCAAACGATTAAATTAAAAAAATTCAGCTTTTTAAGCACGATCTAGCTACAAAAATGTTCCTTCACTTTCCTCGTCTGAAGAAAAGACTATCCAAAATAGATGATAAAAAACTTAATAAATACGACGACAATAAATTAGAAGCCTTAGTTGAAGAGTTTAAATCGATGTTTTTAATATTTAATTATTATGTTGGCTCTCATAACTAAAGTTTATTGGAATTCGGCTCCACGTATAGTGAAGTTTGGCCACCCATGATATATATATGTACATATATATATATATATATATATATATATATATATATATATATATATATATATATATATATATATATATATATATATATATATATACATATATATATATATATATATATATATATATATATATATATATATATATATATATATGTATATATATATATATGTATATATATATTATATATATATATATATATATATATATATATATATATATATATATATATATATATATATATATATATATATGTGGTAACTAATTCTTTATTGTATTATGTCAATGAGTAATTGATAACTCGTTAGGTGGTCTAATGGTTTTCATACCGCTCACAACCAAGGTACAAACAACCTATAAGAAATTAAAAGTTCGATAAAACGTTTAAAAAATAATTTATCTCAATAAACCAATTCACGAACAACAAATAAACGAAACTACAAAAGACACATAAAGGTATTATGTTGTTATGTACATACATAAATTATTGATATATAGCCGCGACATAACCAACCAGCAACAAAAACTGTTTTTGGTTATGTAAATTACCGAAATAGCAACAATAAAACAGCGACTGTATGGTATATGTCGGACCGAATGGCTTACAATTTCCACTTTGAATGTATATCATGATAATATATGTGTAATTGCATTTGCACATGCAAAATGTGTATGTGCAATAAACTATATGCGATAGTTTTGGTTTTAGCCAAAGATGAAAGTTGATAAAAAACTGCTTAAATTTAGGTTGATAACAATCAGTGTTATATTTGTGAACGAAGTCATAAATCATCTGGCGCAATCTGTTTCTAACAGAGGCTTTGAGATACAAAGTATACTCGAAAGTTATACAAAGATGGAACTAGTGTACGTCATTAGCTGTTTAAGATTTGTCCTGTTAACATACTAACCGTTTGAATTCATGACTCTTGTGTATTATCCGCATTGATCATGACAATCAACCGAATCTTTGAAACTATATATGACGATAGTTTTGAATATTCCTGCAGATATCAAAAAACTAGCATTCTGCAATTATAAGAGAAAAGGTCTACGGACGATGGTTCAGTTCTTCGTTTCACCACAGAGTTATGTGTGCATACTTCATCATTGATCATATCAAGTGATAAAAAATAATTTTTCTATTCAATTTATTTAGGGATACGAATCTAGTTCCTTCCGATCCAATGGAACGGGTGTAACTACTGTGGCGTTAAGTCAATCAAAAAGAGTAAGGATATATAAATCTTAAGTAGTTCACATCGCAGGCTTGTTTGAGCAAGAAACGTGAAGGGAAGTTGTGGAAACAACGAGAAACCCTCTGAATATAAATATTTGCCCTTCCACCATCACTCTGCTCGATAATTCACTTATTGTGACATCCTCTCACAAACGTACTCTCTTATCCCACAAATCTGTTCGTTCTTCGAGTGAATCCCAAGATATCCGGTATCCTCAAAGTCACTAGTTGATCCTCAAATAGGAATGGTTATAGTGTGAATAATGTTTAACAATTTCTTTTTCTCCCCCACAATGGTCATAGTTGGCGTTATTCTCATTTTTATTTCGGAACATGTTTTCAAGCAACTATGTCCTGTGACAATACTAATAAGCAACATCCTAAAGTGCGTCTATCATAACTCAAAAAGGACTGAATTGTTTGCTGATCTATTTCTCTAAACCAGATTTTTGATATGCGACAAGAGATGATGTTGTGTCTTTAGTGATAATAAAGTCATTCTTAGAGCGGGCACAGGGTCCACATAATTAGAAACTACACCCAAACGGGCCAATTTATCAGCAAATATGATGATATCCATGTGACTGTATAATATTAAATCCATGTGCCTAGTCGATTCACGATGGCTGCCACAAAGGATGCATATTATTGCTTTGACAAAATTTATTATCTCTGCCTCGTAGGTGAGCGGCTGATGACCCCCAGCCATCTAACGAGCTACATTGGGTGGGGTATGGCTTTCACAATACCCAAACAAACCAGTTTTAGATGGCAGCCTAGAGGGTTCCCTCCAATTCCACTGAATGTTCTAGGCCACAACATAACTGCTGTGGACGAACTAAAATATATAACTAGGAGACGCGCCTGGAGTTCAAGCCCCATGATTTACCAATTCACTGTTTCCAGTAAATGTTACAGACTCTCCTGTATTTATCTTCCTCGTGTTTTTGATGGCTAATTTTGCCCAGAGTTCTGTGTCTTATGAAAAGAACCATCTCAGTTTTCCTTGGGTTGGCTGAGAGATCCTGATCAATACACTAGGCTACAATAAATCGCTATTTGCATGTGACCACATAGTATATACGTATAATTGCCAACCAGTATTAGCCACAAGACCTCTCCTGAGAACAGCCCTTTCGGACAGTCACCGTAGCCCTATCATTGCCAAAGTCTTCAGTCGTTCTCTTTCACCTACGCGTGGCACTAAATCACCAAAAAAGTGTTTTCTCCATAACATGTCTTTCAGCTGCAGAAAATATCGCACCGAATGAAATGTTACCAACGCACCTTCGATGTCCAGAATCAGTCACACCAAGGCTTTCATAGAGGAGTTTTCTCCATGATCTTGGAACGTGTCCCAGTGCTCTGACGATATGTGCAAGGTGGTCTAGGATGTTTTTGATTTCGAGAAAAAAACGATGGCTCCATCCTCCAATTTTTTAAACTTGTTGGTATGGGAATTGAAACCTCGCTCTTAGGAAAATGAGTTTTCATTAGAAACTCTATATGGGGTTTTGATTTGTACTCGTATGAGTCTCATTTGGCTTTTCTAGAGTTTCGATAGTGGCGTTTAACATAGCGGGTCTTTCATTTATATTGGAAAAGGTTCTGTACACGACCCAATCTTCTTGAACTTTTCTCATCTGCTTTATCGGTCTGTTCAATTCCCTGATTCACTTATGGTGTTCCAGCTATTTTCGTTTATGGCAATATACTCTATTTGTCCTACACCTGACCGTCCGGTTCAAAACGAACTGAAACTTTTAGAAGCATATTTTCTGTTCCACCAGCTTGATGTACCAGATAAACATTTGGGTTATTCATTCCATCAGCACGTTGACTATCTATACTGTCAACATGAAACTGAGTTTTGTGGCGTTCTAAACAACTCCAATTAAATACAAGATACAAGCAACAACTCGGATTTACATAAAGCTATACGCGTCATTATTGACCCCGGCGTGATTGGGATATTGGCCGTGCATATTGTCTGTCGCGTTGGCCTTGTGCGCACCTAAACTTAGTTGCCTCACAATTTCAAGCGAGACGCGAATGAGCCAGTTGACGATGCTGATTGTTGCTCGTCCTGATTTGGCCTTGCTCTTTGTGGCTCTCGTACTCATGAAAATGGTCTTCATGCAGCAGGACTATATGGTTTCTCAACGGAGTGTAAATTTGGTTGCTGCATCCTGATGCTTTTGTGTAAGCCGAGTCGGGTTGGGCAGCCAACGCGAATGTGGGTACCTACAAATACAGCATGCAGTCAGGTTCGATTTATGGCGCAACAAGGTTATTAAATTACACTAAGTGGGCGAATTCAGGCACCCCAACGCATTACTCAGTTTTTCTGATCACCACCAGGGATGCTGTTATCGCTTAAAAGTAGTCATGCCACTGGCGGGGCCTAAACGCAATTTTTTCTGGTCAAAATTTTTTTTATGATTTCTGCGAGACTGGCTTAATTTCTGCGAGACGCATAATTTAAAAAAGAAAGGTTAAGAACTAAAAGTTAAATGCTTTATTTACAGAATCAAGTTTTTTCCTATTATACAAATCATTAAATATATAATCAATTCAAATTAGTAGTGGTAGCTATGTGCTGGTCCGCTGAACGACACTTGGGCATGATTGCCGATATATTCTGGTGCTCGAATCACTTTAGCCACCGGTGTTGAAATTAATTTCGCTGCTGGTGCCGACGAAATATATTTGGTGATTGGTGCAGCGATCAAAGCTTTCTGTACAATTGGGGCAGTTTTATATCCAACAGGTTCACGTCGTACAACAGCATTGAAACCATTATGTTCGTCGGCGGTGTAATCAACAATTCGTCGATATCCATCAGCATCGATTAATGTGTATTGTCCTTGGACGTTATCACCTTTTCGTGATTCGTGTTGGCTTTTTATGTCGCCGGTATGTTCGTCGTGAACAGCATAGTTGAAATCATATTGGGCTGGTGCTTCGTATTGTATTTTTTTAACTAACACTGGAGCTTGTTGGTATACTGGTACGGCCACGGCGATAGCGATAAATGCAGATATAATGAAAATTTTGGAAAACATTTTATTTTTGAGTTTTGTTGTTTGAGATTTTGTGCTTAGCAAACTAAATCAGAATGATACAGTTTTGTGCATTTTATCGCGGTTTATATAGTAAAATTTTGTACAAAACAGGTGTTTCCACCTTTCGTTTCGACCCCAAAACCAAATCAATAAAATAAATAAGAAAATTATTTTTAATCCAAACTCGATTAGTTGCTACTTATCACCATCGGTTAATTAGCGACACCACTTTGTGTTTTATCCTACTCCCCTCTGTCGTAATTGAGTGAAATTGTATTTTATGTTGCTCACATCGTGTCGTTCGAGGAGATCAGCACCTTCCTCAATAGTATATACAACGATATATATAAGAGCAGGACGTCCCATGCTAGCTTTAAATCCAATGCAAAAATATCATCACTGTCACTCAAATGTCATTTCTGATGGGATTCTGAAATTAACACAGCCCGAGGTAGAGTTACCGCCCATAAAGTTCTACCATTCAAAAGTAGTGATTACGTCGCTATGTTATGCTTTTCACACAAAACATGATTGAATTTGGTAAAACGTCCTCGAAACGCCGCCTCGATCAGTCAAAGCTGAGTACTTTGAGTTCACCAGTGATAGTACTGGCTGGATCCTTATGGCAAAATCAAGATTATTTCGGTGTCATCTACTAACAGGTACCAAGATACACAGAAATCGCAAACTATTGACTTAAGGATAGCTCCACAACAAAGACAACACGTATCATCACTAAACACTCTACAATGTTCAAAAAACCCTTTTAAAAAATAATTTTCTTCAACTTTCAATGTATTTGCATAAATTACTATAAATAACGGTTTATTAACAAGAGGTTCATAGCATGGTCAAGGAATGGCACATCAAACGGTCAATGAAAGTATTTTAATGGTAGTAGCTATATGCTGGTGCAGCAAAAGTGACATGAGCTGGAGCCGAATACGCATGTGCGACTTGAGCAGCTTGAGCGGCATGAGCAGTGTTCACTGCAGCTGCATGCACAGCGGCGGCATGTGCTGCTTGAGCTGCCGCGGCTTGGGCAGCAGCAACATGATTGTACGAAGCAGCAGCAGCAGCTGGTGCAATATATTTCAATACGGGTAGTGCTGGTGCTGGAGCAACATACGCATGTGGTGGCCGAGCGTAGGCAACATGAGCAGCATGGGCGGCAACTTCGGCGGCATGAGCATCGGCAACATGGGCAGCATAAGCTTTAGCCTCCAATACACCGGGTAGCGGTTCACGGCGTACAACAGCATTGAATCCATTCACATCGTCAGCACTATAATCGACAGTGCGTTGATAGCCATCGGGATCGACAAGCGAGTATTGGCCTTGTACATTGTCGCCGCGACGCGATTCAGTTTGGCTTTTAACATCGCCCGTTAGCGGATCGTTGACATCGTAGTTAAAGTCGTAGCTGGCTGGGGCCTCGTAGGCATGAGCGCCAGCATAAAATGATGGATGATATACTCCCAAAGCTCCAGCATTGGCAACAGCTACTAGGGCGAATAAAGCTACAAACTGGACAAAAGAAATATATTTTATGTTACGGGTATGTTCAATCGGTTGAATATATTATATGTATGTTTATCTACCTTGAATGCCATTTTATTAATTTATTTAAAGTAAATTTAATTTAAAATTAGATAATTTAATTATTGATTGAGTTAAAGCACAAGACTGATACTGTTTCGAAAATTAAGTCGCCTATTTATACCCCGATCGAAATCAGAAACCACCAAAAATTTGGTCCATTTAATGTTTTGTCACGATAACAATAATTAATTTGGTCGCCAAGATAATTAAGCAACACGGACAACCTATACAAACAATCCAAATGTACCTTTCATTTTATCTTAATCTTATTCTATGTACACACACTGTTATGTCACAGTACTACCAGCTTTGGTAACAAACGGCGAAAATCATGGAAAAGTTATAGATTTCAATGATTGATTACAAGTGTGTCCGGCAGTCTCACAATTAAACCACTAAAAATCGTGTCGCGGGTGTTGTTCTTGTCAAATACTTGGAAAAAAATTAAATCAACATGTACACTGTGCGCAAAAAGTATTCGATTTTCGGATTGTGCCGAATCAATGTCTAAGATTTGATTAAAATATTAAATTGGGTAATTAAGAACCAATGGTGGTGTGACAAGATAACTACCTAACACACCAGGTACTGAATTGGCAGTGAAACGGTTAATTAGTTTCTTCTCATTATAATTAAAGCATTACAACAACTATACGCAGCTATATACATAATTAATCATTTGTATAACCGTACACAAGACACTTACCTCCTTAGTATGTTCAAGGTCTTAGCGCGCTAACACCGTTGAATATGTTCTTTAGAATGTCGTTTAAGTTCAAGGTTGATGTGTATTTTCACTGTATAAAACCGTTGAAAAAATTATAATCGTGGACACTATGGATTCGGGAGTCTGTGAAAAAACTAGGAGTTCACCAAACGCAGGTCAAGATCCACAAGTATATTAAGTTCACACAACTCGAATAATGGGGCCTGAATTTGATGTTAGATTTTGGAACCTTCAGTATACCATCTGTCATCGAGGTGTTGTCAGTATGTTTTATCGTGCAACATTAGGGTCACTGCAAATAAAATGGGTAATTGTCAAATGTCAGAACAAACGAATAGTAGGTTCTGTATTTGGACTGCTTTGTCTGAACTTTAGAACTTGCTATATCAGGCATTTTTGCAAAGTTTTGAAGAAAGTGACTGCTATTGGTTCTATTTTTAAAAATCTTTCGACTCTAGAAAACAAAAGAGGGTTTACTTCAATAAAAGACAGGAAGTAAACTATAATCTCAGTCTGACCGCCCAAATGGCGAAGTGGTTAAAGCGGCGGCAATTGGGGCGAGAGGGATCAGATTTTCGATAGGAGCAAATTCAAACGAGATTTTACACCATCCAATTGAGTTTATAGAATCCTTTTGCGATCCGTCTTCCATGTTAGTTCTATAAGCTGGCATGGAGCAAGGCAATTTGCAGATGATTCAACGTAAATCGGACCAATATAGTGAACGTCGCGCAGATGTCACGATAAGTAAAAAAAATTTTATACGAGTAAGACGAAAGATGTACATTGAGGAGCCATCCTATGAGGAATTCACCATACCCATGCAGAGACAAAAGAGAAATCGTTCTCCAGAAGTTGATTTCATTAATTCAGAGCTTTTGATATTCGGAGGGCTAACTTTGTGGAACTGTCTTTTCGACTTTGTATGACTGATATGGCGAAATGAAGCTATGCCTGAAGAATAAAAAGCGTTATGCCCAATATTCAAGAAGGGTAATCGCTTGAAGTGCAGGAATTATCGCGGTGTGGTTCTCCTTTGCACAACTACAGGTTACTGTCATACATTATCTTGGGAAGAGTTACTCCTCTGACGGAAATTGTCGGTGACTATAACCAAAAAAAATCTAGGAATGCCTGGTGTACATCTCGCGATGTACACCAGGAATTTCTAAATTTCAAGCAAACTTATGACACGATCGATCGAGAAAGACTATGGTATGCGCTTGAATATTTAAGAATACCAAACTAATTACGTACATCTGTGTAAAATGATAGCTAAGCAGTCACGATGCTGCATCAAAGTTGAGAACAGGCTATCGAAAACTTTTGCAATTACTGCTGGGGTTCGGCAATACATCGTTCGTAGAAGTGAAACACCTCAAGACAATATCATATTCTGACAATCCAATCAACTTCTTGTTCATCTGCATATGAGATGATATTTTTGTGATTGGTGATATCCTCTACGTCCACTTCTGAAATCAAAATATCTTCCAAATACGGATTAGCTGAAACTGTACAGAGTGTTGATCAGACCCGTTGTCATGTATAGATGTAAGAGCTGGACCTTGACAGATGAGCACGAAAGATGGCTTCTAACTTTCGAGAAAAGAATTGTGAGTATGATATATGGCCAAAACTCGACGTTATTGGCACACACCGAATCACATACCGAGCTCGTTTCAATCATGAGATCAGGAATTTAATGCAAATTTTTGATATCGTGCATGAAATCATAAGACAGCGAATACGCTGGCTCGGTCACCTTTTGGTAGGCAAAGAGGTCGCTGGCTCGTGTATCGAAACCGATGGAGTCAGATTTTTAACACGGTACGTGCCTGTGCAAGTCGTAAAAAAAATACGTGTAAGACCTGAGAAACATAGACAAACTTAACTGTTCAATTCGTGCAACTGAACCAGGAGCTTTGAACTACGTCAAAGAACTTTTAATTCCGAAAAGGCAAACAAATTAAACATTCTGAAATTCGACATTTTACTCCACTCATCGTATATTCATCTTATTAACACACTGCTTCCGGGTAATTACATACTAATCACTTCAATTACTATGAGGATATCGAAAATGGAGTTGGATTGCAGATGTCACCAAAAGTAGACGAGTCATCTCCACCGGCATTCGTATGTTGGTTGAAAGCTCTGCTTGCAATTTTCGAGTTAAGACACCTGACTCGTACATGCTGACATCCTAACTGAAGTTCGGAATGTTCAATGGAATGAACAACATGTGATAAATTATAGTGGGTGAGCAATTATTTGAGACACAAGGTTTCCCAGTTTCATACCCAATTCTGTCCATTGATCGAGTTATAGCTTATCTGATATTTACTGATTTCAATAGAATCTTTTTTGGGAGCTACCACAAATTTTCTTCGCCAAAGGAGTAATTTATTTGCCCTATACAGTACGGTGCGTTTAATCACTTAGTAGTAAAATTAGACTTTAATTTCTCAGGGATAAACTCATTTCGTTATACCAATCGGGAATCGACAGTTATATACGGTTACCTCTTTCTTGGCGTTTGTGTGTGACATAGGACAAATTAATATAAAATATACGATGTAATTTGAATAGGACGGGAAAGCCTGCTAGAACCAACTGCCATGAAGTAACCGTCAATTAAGTTTAGATATAAAAACTAAGTCGGACCTTAAGCGTTCTATACTTCAACAAGTCGTCATAAATTTGTTCATGACCAATGTAACAGTTATCCCACGAGTATGAATCTAACTTGACTCATGCTCATTATTTTTTTTGCCTAGTCCGACATCTGATTTCGTAACGTATACACAGGTGATTCACACACTACAGTCACCGCGTTCAACACGATGTCACGTGTCTCACTCCACCAACCTGATTGAAAATCCGATGATCTGCCACTGGCACAACTTCGGTTAAAATTTTCTTGTCAGTCTCTTTGACAAATCTCTTTTTAGTCGCTTTGACATAGTCAATACCCTTCTTCATTCCAATATCCAATATCTTACTATACTTGTTGGATTAAGTACAGGATAAAGCCATTGCCAAATTTCTTACGCTTGAGATTAAATCATTGTAGCCCAAGCTTTTAAATCCATGAGTCGAACTATCTTTCATTTCAGTAAAGACCGACATGGATGGAACTTTTTACAAGGACATCGAAAAAGGAGTCGGGTTGCAGATGTCTTCAAAAGTATAGACGAGTTTTGTCCACCGGCATTCGTATGTTGCTTGAAATGAATAACTTATCTGCTACCATTCATGCCACTCTGTTTGTAATTTTCGAGTTAAGACACGTTTATATACTCGTATAAGCCGACATTCCAACTGAAGTCTGGAATGCTCAATGGAATGAACAACATATGGTGGTGAATTATACTGAATGAGCAGTTATTTGGGAAATAGCAATTGTTCGAGTTATAGCTTATGTGTGACTGATTTTAACTGAATATTTCTTGTAAACCACCCAGGAATTTTCTTCGCCAGATTTATTTGCCTTGCCCTATACAATACGCACCGTTTAAGTGATCGCGTAAGAGGAAAATTGAACTTAACGTTTCTCAGGGATAATTTCATTTCGTTATACCAACAGTTTATCTTTAACTTCCTTCCCTAAGATTAAGATGATCAATGCGACAGAGGAAAAATTTGTATAACATATTTTGAGTCCCAAGAACTGAGCATACCACAGTACTACACCACATACCATCGCTGGATTGTGTTGTAGTGGCGATACAAGATTTAAATAATATCGAAATAAAACATGCCTGTATGTAGGCGATTCTAAGTGTTTGATTGGAGACAGAACTTACTGCCAAGAACGGTTATGGAAACTTAGTCGGTTCATAATCATTCTGCACTTCGACAAGTGGCCATACGTGTCTTAATGACTGATGTAATGGTATCCTCACACATGTGAATCTAGTTATCTTTTGCCAACTCCGGCATCTAATTTCGTAACGTATATATTGGTGACAAATCACTCCACCAACCTGGTTGACAATCCGATGCTCTGCACGCCACTGGCCCGGTCCTGCTTCAGGGTTCCCAAAAACGAAACCCTCTACTTTCATCAAATATTTCTTTCATGCCAAACTGCATCACGACTTTGGCTAAAATTTTCTCTTGTAAGTCTCTTTGACATAGCCAATGCTTCCTCTTCATTCCAATTTCTATCATTGTATCATTGTAGCCAAAGCGTTTAGCTTGCTTACTCGTTATGGATGCTGTGTGTTTTGGATTGAGTGACCGAAGTGTTTTATACGGTGGGTGAGGCATAGGAAGACAATTTTACTGTTGTTGAGTATATGCTGCCGAATAATAGGGTCAGACTCGATGTTCGTTCTAATTAAACTATGTTAAGTCTCTTACTTATCAGCTCATAACTCGTTTTGATTTTATAGGATATAGTTTGAGCATTTTGTATAGTTTCAGAGGAATCGTAGCCAGCACGTAAGATTAAGTAAACGTTAAGAAAACCCCACCGGATTTAAAGAAAAATCAAACAAATCCGGATTGCTCTCGAGAGAGTGATTAGACTTGAACCTCGTCCATCACGTCCAGTTTATTTGATTGAACGCCTATCTAACGAAAATTCTCAAATTCAGAAGTAGCATTCCAATTCAGAGCCAACTCTAGGATTTAAGCACCAATCACTTATTTCATATCGTGCTCAGGTGGCTCTATACTTAATCAGATAACGAGAATCCAAATTATTGTAAAATCATTCATTATCTTTGGGCTAGCTTACATCAGTGTAGCTTCCTCATTCGATTATCGACTGCTTGGAAGTAAAAAACATCATTTTTACCTGTGACCCAATGAGAAATCCAACATGAAGTTTACCGTGGTCAGCATGTGCTAAGTACGTTCCATGTTCCGATCCTGGTGATTAGATGGTTTTAAGAGTATTCGTTCTTTATGCTTACGAGCTCCCTATATAGACAGATTTGAAGTAGTACATAGCAGAGTCAAACATTCCATGGTTCTGCCGAAACTTTTGGAAACAAACATACAATATCACCTCGTTAACCTTAGAAATCCCTATATTGAGCACATTAATATTGGTAAATAGCTGTAATTATGAGACTATTATCTAAAATATTAAGAAATCAATAACGACAGTTACTCACTCCATACATAAAAGGCTTAAAAGCATCATTAGTCGAAAATTTTTTAACCGTCGTCCGATCGTCATGAAGCTCATTTGTATATTTTTAATCGGCTTAGTAGCCCATGTTGCATCATCATTACTCTATAAACGTTGTAATAATTCGAACTACTTTGCCGAAGAGGCCAACGGTACACGTACTTATAAGCGCACCGCATTAACCAATACCATTTTGGGAAATATGATCATTGGCAATTCATCGGTGTACCTTTATAAAAACAGGCAACATAAATTATTGGTTTGTGGTGGTCCAGACTTTGTAATCTGTGATATATGGTTTACCAAACAATATTTCGACGAACGAAAAACTCAGGCGTCTTTTGACATTGTAATTAAAACCACTGTGCTCACGAATGATACGTCAATTCGCAAATGTAGCTACAATGGGATCGAAGCAAAATATAAATTCTCAAATAGATCGCATGTTATGCTATATGGATACTCGAATTCAATTCCGGCGGATGAATTTTATAACTCGATTTTTCTCGATTTTGACAGTTTGATATCACCGAAACCATTGACAACTCAATATGTTCCACCACTGACAGCTCAATCTCTCATTATACATGGTTGGTCGATAAATGCCCCAACTCTTAGCGGAGATGACAATAACTATTATATTATAGTTGGAATCGTTGGCATATCACTAGCTATATGCGTACTTGGATACATGATTGATTACGTTTTACAGAGGCAACAGAGCAATCATTTGAGTGATGTCATTATAGTCGCACCTAGAGCCAATCATTTTAATTAATAAATTAATTCAATTTATCAAAATTATTTGTTTAAATTCTGTAATTAGATGGAACCGATCCGAACCAACTATTTCCACAATACATAAATCTGGTGATCATAATTCACCAGATCTTGTCATTGGAGGGTCCTTCTTTAGAGCAGCGGATAAAGTGATATGGCAGATAATAATTATTTAGAACAACCTATGAAGTGAGGTAAGTGACACGGTACGGGCCAACAATGGTCTGTAAAAACGTTTAAAAAACTCCACACTATCCTATATAAAGAACTCAAAATGAATATTGCCTATCCACACAACTATACAGATTCCACATTATCGATCGTACTCAGATAATGAAAAATCCATTTAGGTGTACCGAATCATCTAGTACATAGAGCTTGCCACACAGCAGCCTCTCGGTACCTTTCGATTCTCTCCAATGATCAGTATGAAATAGCACACCTTTTAATGTCCAAAAAGTGGTCTTAACTAATTATCTCCAACGAAAGAGGGGCCTTCAATGACTTGTAGATAGAGACAATGATGGATGGTGTCAACTATGTGTAGAAAAATTCAACTACCAGATGACGGAGAGTTAAAAATGGGTAGTGGAATCTTTCGAAACAATTAAGGAGGTAATGCAAATGCTCGTTCAGTTGTCACTAGATAGGCCAGGAGGTCAGGGTAGATTTGATTGTAGAAAGACAACTTTGGCTCTATAACTGTGTTTGGCAGCATAGCTTATAACTTAGAGTGAACAAGACTTCTTTATCTTTGTACTCGTGTAGTAGGCTAATTCAGATATTTTGATAAAAGGTTTCTATTCATGTGCCCCCTTGAGAGAGTTTTGAACCTCACGTTCGAATAGCTAGACGGTATAAAGTATTGGCTCAAAAATAGATGAAATAAAAAAGAGAACTGAGACATATTTTGCGGTATCAATGCGGTAAGAATGGTGGTCTTGACTGACTACTCATCACTTAACGAGATATTGTTAAAACCAGATTTTTAGCCGGTCCTTGGTCATTCAGTGGTTTTTAGAAGGTTCATATTAGAGAAACTAAACAGAAATTGTTCAACTCACTAAAATTACCTCATAAGAAGAGGACTGAGGTCGAAAACAATTTTTCACTACAAAGTTGTCATTAAAGTACGCTATTATTCTTACAGGACACTGTCTTTTTGACAAAAGAGGAGATATTACATTGCATCTGAGTGTAAGTACTACTTAATCGATTTGGAAAAATAATCAGCGTCCTTTGATATCAAAATGTCAAATATAAGATTCAAGTATATTGACCTACATTGTTCAGGATTATATAGTTTTGGGAATGGATACACCTTCCTCAGGCGATCGTGCATTGTATCCTAAATGTGCACTCTGAAGTCAAAAATCTAGCAAATTTGACAATACTAAGTATTACTATATTAGAGTTGGACCTTGATGAAGAAACAATTGGATTATATGTATGATTGGGTATAAGGTCTGGTTCAAGGATCTAAACTAGTATTATATTCCATGTTCAACATGCCATATACATATATCCGAGCTTATGCTTAACAACAAGTTCAACGAAATACCATCACACATAACAACTGAGTTACCGCGCTTGTGACATCGATATAGCTATTACCAACGGTTACACAATTTTGTGAATTACTCTAACTGTTTAAAGATTACGAAAACCCTAATGAGTTTGACCAGTTCATATATAAGTGAATCATATCTCGCCATTGTATTTAGTAATATAACACATTTAGTCATGAAACCCATCTTCATAATATTGCTAATGTATTTTGTGCAAAGATTAGTTGCATCTATCGTAATATGTCAAGAAGTGGCCATTAACAATGAATGGACCACATATACGGATAACTTAAATCCTGATAATCCTCAATATCAGCTAACCAAACTTTTATTGAGTAAAACGACAATTCACAATTTACGATTGATAATCATTAATCATTTATCGGAGACCAGTGCAATTTGCTTGCCCAATGATGTGCCATGCACAATGCAACGAGTGAAACAGCAATTTAATGAAACCTATGGAGAGTCGGTATTTGCAACGGAAATTATATGGTCATTTCGATCGAGGAACAATACGGTCAAGGTCAACTGTTTTCAACCAGAATTTTACTCGATACCAAAAGTGTGGAACACAAAACTCGAGTTTTATGGATATACAGATTTTACAGATCTAGAATTAGGCTACAATACTAATTCTAACTACCTGTTAAGATTAACTCTACTTAACTCTGCTAGTGTCGATGTGAACGGGTTGACCAAAAGCACTTACGTCATAACAGTTGAAAATGATGAAAATGATATTTTCATTATAGGACGAATCTTTTGCTATACTTTAGTTGTGGCGATTGTGGTTGTCTGTTTTGTTCGATTCTCGATCATATTGAAACGCAAATGGGCTATGAGGAATAAAGTCGCGATGATGCCAATGTGGTAAGGTCAACATCAAAATTCAGTTCATATATAGTTTCAATAAATAATTATTTTTAAAAGCACACCGTGATGTACATACATTCAAACTCATTTGGAAATTTCTGAATATCAACAACGGGGTCGAAGGTTGCAAGCTTCTAGATTAAATTCAATAACTGCAAAGTAAAGTGGATCCATAAATAACAGAATCCTATACCATTTGTAGTTTTTATATGAAAAAAAACTTTTTTATAATTGAATATTTTAAAGAACAAAAATAACAAATGACCAAATTTTTAAATTAATTTTATTTAGCAAATGTATTCGCTCCAATAGCTTTAACAAGACTCCCTTCTTGTTCAGAAAATATTAATTGAACTCACAAAAACCAATATAAAACAATAGTACGAAAATTAATAAGAAATAATGATAAATAGGCATGCTGCAGCATTGATCGTTATTTCCTTACAATAACAAGTATATATACAGTATTTAAGTTTGATAATTATAATTTGAACATACTCCCCACTTTGGAGTATTTTAATACAACAAAATACAAAAAATATATAATTATAAATTAATTAAAATTTGAAATTGATTCGAACTACATATGTTTAATAATTAATTATTCTTCTTGAAATCAAACTTCAAAATTTAAAAATTTTTAACAAACATTTTTATAATCATACTTAAGATTTAAAAAACTGAAACGTAAACTTAAAACGATGAAACTTCAACGAAAATAAGATTTACCGTTTTACAATTATTTTAGGTGTGTTAGAACAAAGCATCCTAAATAATACAAGCAGAACACAAAGTCCCTTTAAATTTATCGAGCTTTTTTAAGGGGTATAGATTTTGATACTTTCCATAAGAACTAATGTAAAATTGAAGATTTTTGGCTCCATTTTAATGAATGAAAAATATTGTAAACAAAAATTATTTTTATATCGACATTTAAATCAAACATTTTCATATGACATATATAGAAATCAAATATAAACACTTAATATTTAATTAGTTATGATAAAAATAAAAACCTTTTGATTTATTCAATTTTTAAACATGTATATGTTATAATTGCTTCTAAACACCGTATAAAAATATATAAAACGAGATCAATGACGTATGAACTACGAAAAAAAACATATACTTCAAATATTGGATAAGAGATGGCACTTTATAACTTTAATAATATAAATCGTATTTATTGATATTTTAAAGTATATTATTAATGCGATAATACGAAGAACACAATTAAAATACCCAAACATATTAATGAAAGTAAATACTTCAAAATTTATTTAAATTTTTTTTATTTCCATTCAACTGTTATACTCGATACAAGATGGCGTCATAAAAGACAACAATTGTTTTACTCGATACAAGATGGCATCATAAAAGTCGTTTTAAGTATTTGAATTGTTTTTTTTATTCAAATACATTTATTTATTTACATTAAACAATAGAACGGTACATAAAGCTTCATACATATGTAGATTCAGTAGTAGTTACCTAGTACTTTTATTGGTTTTATTATAATTTAAATTATTATTAATTTTGATAGACGTTTCACCTTAGTTGAATTTCAAGCATTTATGTATGATTTTATTAAACAAATTAATTTAGTATGTCGTGCAAATTCTATTTCAAGACATTGTAAAATGTCATTTAAACTGCCAACAATTTTATTTTGCAAAATAATTAAAAGCGGCAGTGGATTCCAAATCTAAGTTGAATTGATGAAAAAACCATTTGTACGACCGAGTTATATGTATAACAGTTAAATTGGCGATCAAACTTAACGCTGTAATTGAAAATTGAATGAAAAATGCAATTTGTTTAATTATATACATATCATTTATTTAATCAACTTTTTAAAATTTATTTTAAACATAACTAGATTTTAATATAATATATATTTATATAATTTTTTTAAATTTTAAATTTACTTATTATTTAATTACTTAAATTTAGTTTATTTATTATTTACTGTGGCCCTATTCTGGTTTTTCCAGGGATTTGGGAATTGGGAACTTTTGACGTTTTTATAACAGTTGGGAATTATTTTTTCCAAAAGTGTATTCTGGCTATTGGGAAAAATATTTGGTTTGGAAAAAATAATTCCCAATTATAACAGTTTTGACGTTTATTTTTCCCTTTTAAAATTGTTGGGAATTCATATTTCTTATGGTAAAATACTCATAATTATAATACTAGAGTAAAAATTTAAATTTTTTTATTATTTCTTATAAGCAAAAACACCTATTTTTTTTAAATTTGGTCTTATCTGCCCTAATATATAAAAAAAATTAGGTCATTCATAAATACTAATAATCATAATAAATAGTGAATGTAGAAAATAATTCCGACCCTAAAAAATTTTTAATTGTTTTTCAAAAACACCTATTTTTTTTAAAATTGTTATTCATCCGTCAATATTTAAATCATATTCAAATATAATAACATAGCGCACCATGAAAAAAACCATTAAAAAAGTACTCTAGTGGCGAACATTTAAAACTATTTGTTTAATAATATAATAATTCCCAGCACGCCAGAATACACTTTTGGGAATTGGGGAATAAAATATTGGGAATTATTATAGTTGGGAATTGGGAATTTTTTTTTCCCAATTCCCAGGGAAAACCAGAATAGGGCCACTGGTTAAAATTAGTATTTATTTCAATATTGTATCGTCAAATATGGCTTTTCATTATACATTTTTTTAACTTTTTATTAAATATCAGCTTTAAGGTATTGTTTGTTATTAAAATATTATTGTATATAACTACTAAAATACGTAAAATAAATATATAAAAAATTAACATTCAAAACTACTTATTTTCTAGGTAAATTTGTTATTTGAACTGTGTTTCTCAAAATATATACAACGATATCGTCCCTATGATGAGACAAATTTTGTATATAAGTTAGCACAAAATACGTTGGATCATATAAAAAAACTAGCTAGTATTCCGGATAAAAGTGTACTGTGTATAGTTTTCATTTTGAAGAGATAATCTAGATAGATCACAGCTTCGATATATTGAGTTAATAACAATGATTACAGGTTTCTCGTGCACAAAGCCAAATCGTAACTAAAAATAGAAATACATATATAATACTTATATTTTTTTATCAAAATCATTTTAATCAATTCATATGTGTGTACGTATATGTGTATTTATGCCTATATATATATATATATATATATATATATATATATATATATATATATATATATATATATATATATATATATATATATATATATATATATATATATATATATATATATATATATATATATATATATATATATATATATATATATATATATATATATATATATATATATATATATATATATATATATATATATATATATATATATATATATATATATATATATATATATATATATATATATATATATATATATATATATATATATATATATATATATTTATATATATATATATATATATATATATATATATATATACATATATACATATATATATTTATTATGATGTGTTAAAATAAAACTATATTACATTAGAGTGAAATTGGTTAAGACTTACAATAATTTTTTCGTTTTTCATAAATTATTTCTTCTGATCAGTTAATTGTCGAAAAATATTCGGTGTTAGGGAAGACGACGTATCTCTCAACTGATGTTTCCGATTACTTAACTGATATCAGCACTCACATAATATGATTTTATTATACTTTTGTAGGTTATTATTTTCTCTGTCGTTCAAATCTGCGCTATAATTTTTTATTCCCGACACCATGTGAAAATTGCTAAAGATCTAGTACCAACGAAGACGAGTTCAATTGAAGAAATGTATTTTCTTTTATCCTAGTTTTGGACATGTCATCGAAATCACGTCAATCGAAATAATTGAATTATCCTCGCTCTGGTTGGTGCGTGTGTGATGGAAGTTTATGAGTGTAGTCCGATTTCCTGTAACCAAAAATAATAATTTACATTTAAGAATTTAATTAGTATTCACTATATTTTAATAAATTGGATTGCGATAACCATAAATATGTGTGCTAATATATATCATTAAAAATTGAATAAGTTGCACATATATAATGTTGAACAGCTTGTTCAACTGAGCTTACCTGGTATAGGTAAGGGTGTTTGGGGCTAGAGTATAGCCCCAAACACCCTTTGTAACGTTTATCATATTCCTAATAAATTAGTCCGGATAAAATTCTACCGTGTGTAGTCGTTCTATATTAACCATAACGATGATCGTTCTCTCTTGCACATCAGTAACTAAAAATAAATCAAAATTAAAAAGCGTGATTTGAATATATATATATATATATCGCCGGATGTAGCTTAATGGTTAAGAGAGTTTCTCATCACGCCGCGGTCTCGAGTTCGATTCCCGCCGTTGACCAAAAAATTAACATGTAACCGGATGACATAAAAACGCGTTTGTGTGTAAACACATTCGTTGGGCTGACCACCTACAATGTGCACCAATCGTGAAAAACTGGTTCATAAGGTCTCATGTGAGACGCGGTAAGGGCCGTTTACGGCCTCTAAGCCATAGATTATTTATATATATATATATATATATATATATATATATATATATATATATATATATATATATATATATATATATATATATATATATATATATATATATATACGAGTATATAATGTTTCATTTGAATAACGATTGATTTTGATACTTACCAGATTTCACACAATTAGCTTAAAAAATATATTGGCACAATCACAGTATGACGTTAATAATAGATAACAATTATAGACACTCATGATAATTGTGATTCGTTGTCTAAATTGCACAGATAAAATCAATCATTTGCATTTTTGAATCGTACTGGAATGTAAACATTCATACTGGAATGTAACATAACCAAATACTTTTCGATTTTCCTTTTTTTTGTCTTGCACATAATATTATCACAATTAACTATTATATTTATATCACATAAGGTGTTATAAATTATTATTGACCTTAAAAAAGTTAAGTTAAGTTGATGTGGCTGCTATCGCACACTTAGACCAAATTTGATCCGTTGTGATACCACTCTATACGGCTATAGGTCCGAGTCTTTTCGTAGAACCATCTGCGCATTGCATAGCTCAATGTCAGTCCTATAGTACTGACATGGAATATGGGTCGGCCCAAGGATTCTAAACACGACAGAGGATCCAGATTATGTTTATTTTTCACCACCGATCGCACCGCCCAAACGATCGAAGGTGAAAACCCCATTTTGCATCCTGCCTCGAATCGGATTCGAACCCGGTACCTCCCGCTCCAACTGCCGCAGCTTTAACCACTGCGCCACCTGGGCGGTTTGGGGATTATTGACCTTACATATTCTAAATTAATTTAAATATATTGTTTTATTTATTTATTTACAATCACAATATTAACCTACAAAAATAAACAAAACAAAACTGACATTCCAAATAAAAAGAAATTTATTTTCTGGACACTGTTAAATTTTTAGTAATAGTTTTGAAATGTAGGCGGATCAAGTTCGTTTTTCATGACGTCACGAATTACAATAGTGTTGGTAAATAAAGAGTATAAACTTTTTAAGCTTAATTTTGATGTGTGCGGCTTGTATATCTAGGAGCTTTGGTTAGAACTAACTCTAACATAAACAGTAATTATTTTGTTTTTGATGATGAACTTGCTTCGATTTGTAGAGAACAAATACTAGTAATAGCTCGTTTAAATATTTCATCACCAATCTTTACTGCCACAACTCGGACAAACCCATCTTTATCACGGTGCAACTCTACAATTCGACCTAGTGGCCATTTGAATAGAGGTACATTGCCCTCCTTGACGATAACTATTTCGTTTAATTTGGGCTCCGTTTCAACTCGATTCCATTTTCTTCTTTGCTGCAATTCGGCTAAATATTCCTTTGACCAACGATCGCAAAAATTTTGAAGCATAGACTGAATTTTTTGATACTGAGACAAACGATTGAAATTCAAATGACGAATAGAAGGATCTGGTAACGAAGTAATTGGTTGACCTATGAAGAAGTGACCTGGAGACAAACAGTTTAAGTCATTTGGATCTTCCGACAATGGGCCAAGTGGTCTAGAATTTAGACACCCTTCAATTTCGACTACGAGTGTACTTAACTGTTCTAGAGTTAACGTACTAGATCCTACAACTCGTTTCAAATGAAATTTAGCGCTCTTTACGGCAGCCTCCTACAATCCTCCAAAATGTGGAGACCGTGGCGGTATAGTATGCCACTGAATATTCCGTTCGATACAATATTTTAATATAGCATTATGATGAGTTTCTGACGTAAACAGTCGATGTAGTTCGTGGAACTCAAATTTCGCACCTACTAAATTTGTTGCGTTATCGGAATAGATATTCGAACATAATCCACGACGAGCAACAAATCTTCGAAGAGCAGCTAAAAAAGCTTCCGTAGACAAATCACTAACTATTTCCATATGTACCGCTTTTGTGGAAAAGCATATAAAAATTGATATATAGCATTTTTCTATTAGTTTTGATTGAATTTTATTTCTAAGGTAAAAAATTTTCAAATGGACGAGAAGGATTAACTCGTTCATTCAGTAACTGTCCCATTATTTGGAATATAGTTTTAGGTCTTGTTCGAATACACCTTACACACTGATTCACAATCTTTTGGCACAAATGGCGTCCACCGATAATCCAAAAACGTTCTCGAACATTATATAATAAAGACTGAGCTGCAGCGTGCAACAATCGAATATGTCTGCAGGACAATTGATTTCAATGCTAAGTTAATTTCAGATGCCGTCAGCGTGATTTTTATAGATTGTGCATTGACTGAAACTTGTCTTTTATATTCAAAGTCATTAAATTTCCGATTCTGAACATCATTTTTAGAGTTTTTAATAAATCGAATTTTCTTAATAATTTATAATAATTTGAACAGATAGAAATTGCTTCCCACTCTTCAATAATTGATGAAATGTACGTTTCAATTTTGCGGAGCTTCAATTCTCCTGAAAAATGTTGAGCCTTTAAACCAATCTTCACAGTTCAAAAAATCATTGGGTAATGCACCACGTGAAATTACATTTGCAGGATTTTGATCTGTGGGAACATAATACCAATTTTCTTGATTCGAAAGATCTTGAATTAATGAAATTCTATTGGCAACGAATGTAGCAAAACGCGATGGTACCGATTTGATACGATGAAGTGTTATAGCTGAGTCTGTCCTAAAATAAATAGATGAAAAACTGATTTCCATAATTGAAATTACTTTATGAACAAGTTAGCACAACAATAAAGAAGCACATAACTCTAACCGAGGAATAGTTTGAGTCTTTAAAGGAGCAACTCGGCTTTTGGAACATAGAAACTTTACTTGATACCGATTTTCTTCATCTATTGTTCGAATATAAATACAACACCCATATCCCTTCTGAGATGCATCACCAAATCCATGAAGTTCGATAATTTTTTGTTGATGGGACATGATACATCTAGGAGTCAATTTATCAATCGATATCAGTTGCTGCTTAAATTCTATCCAGAGTTACGCATTTCGGTAGGGATCTCGTCATCCCTGTTTAGTTTAAGAGACCATATGGTTTGCATAAAGTGTTTGGCGTAAAAAACGATAGGACCGCAAACTCCTAACGGATCATATAATTGGGCAATCTCTGATAATACAGATCTTTTTGAACATGGATTGCTAGTTGAATACTCTTTAAATGAAAAGTAAAACACGTCCTGTTCAGTATCCCACTTGATTCCGAGAATTGTGATTGTATTTGACTGTGCTTGATCTTCAGATCTAAGTGATTTAACATTTGATGCAATCTTGCGAAGTTCAAATCGTCCACGCAAAAGCAATTCAATAAGATCTGTTTTCAATTTTGCAGCGGATTCAATGGAATCGGATCCAGTCAAAACATCATCTGCATAAAAGTCATTTTTCAATACTTGAGAAGCTTTTACGAATTTATTTTCCTCATCACAAGCGAGTTGAACAAAAGTTCTTTTAGCTAAGAATGGCGCACTAGCTGTACCATAAGTGACTGTTCGAAGTTTAAAACACTTAACCTTATCATTCTGATTAGCTCGCCACCAGACCATTTGTAAGTGTTGCTGATCTTCCTTAACTAAAATCTGGCGATACATTTTTGTTATATCACCTGTTATGGCGAATAGATGTTCACGAAACCGTAACATAATAGATCCAAGATCTTGTTGAATTGTGGGACCGACCATAAGGCAATCATTTAACGAAATCCCAGTTGAACTTTTCGACGATGCGTTAAACACTACGCGGAGTTTTGTTGTAGTACTACTCTCGCGTTCGACTGAATGGTGAGGCATGAAATAAGTCTTATTTTTTAAATCATTTAACATGTCGGAATCGGAAACTTCTGCCATATGATTTAAGTCCTGATACTCATTCATGAATTGAATGTATTGAGATCGAATTTCAGTTTTTAAACTAAGGCGTTTTTCTAACGAACAAAATTGACGTAACGCACTTGATGATGAATCACCTATATTTTCCGCAATATTTTTTATGGGTAGAGCAACGACGTATCTACCGTTTTTATTTCTTTGAGTGTTTTTAACATTGTGTTCCTCGCAAAGTTTCTCTTCCAAAGACAGCACACTTGGAGAGTTTATGTCTTCAATTTTCCAAAATTTTTGGATTTGATCATTTAACTCTTCGAATGTTAGATGACAAGATAAAACCTGATCATCCGATTCATTTATTGGGACATTATGGGATACTTTGCCCATTACAACTTAACCAAATTCCGAATTCTGCAGCGGAATGCAACATTCATTTGCTTTTTCCGGTTTCATAATATTCACAAAAAATTCAGCACCTAATAAAAGATCAATTTTATCAGGTTTAACAAACCATGGAAGTTGAATATGTTCGGGTATCATTTTGGGATTAATTTTGACAGGGTGGTGTGGAACTAAACTTGTAATTTTAGTTTTAATTAAACAATCGACCGAAGATTTATAATCGGAAAACTGCGATTCAATAAAAATCGTCATTTTTTTCTGGATTTTGGTTATGTCATTATTAATACCAGAAATCATTACATTAGTTGGATTAGTCTTCAATCCTAGCCATTGACTCAATTTTTCGGTAATAAAATTAGCTTGGGACCCACTATCTAATAGTGCGCGACAAGGAACTTTTTCTCCTTTCACGTTTCTAACCCATTGTACGACAGTACCGAGTAAAATTTCAGAAGATTTTGGCTCATGAACTAGAAATGTCGAATTTGCATCAACATTTAAACATGTCGGTGGTTGATTATGTATAACGAGTTGACACTGATTTGAATTAGTAATTTTTTCAGATTTATTCAAAAATTTTGATGTTAATTCGTTGTTGTGTGGTGTTTGATATGACAGAGAACCATTTCTTTGACGATCTTTCACTTGACCAAAATGCAACAATGTGTGATGCTTTTCTAAACAAATGTTACAATCTACTGTTCTGTGACTGTCTAAAAGACACGATACGCACAGACCTCGACGCTTTACAAAATTAAACCGATGATGCGGTTTTATATTGTCATTCTTGAATTTAGGACAAGCATCTAATTGATGATTGCCTTTACAAAAAGGACAATTTAAGCTTTGTTCGAAAAGAACACGAATTGGTTTACGAGTGTCAAGTTTAGCTACACGATTTAAATTAGATGTAGTAATATTTGAAACTAGTTTTGCTTCTAAAACTGTAATGCGAGTTTGCAATATGTCAACAAATTCCTCGAATTTCAACACTTTGTTTAAATTTGATTTAACAATTATCTCAGAACGAGATTTATTGTCGAGACGTTCGCACAGATGGCGCGAAAGTAGTAAATCCCAGTGCTCCACTGGTGCGTTTAACGACTTGAGCGAGTTATAATGTTTGGTTATAGTATCTACAAAATTTTGTAATGACGAAGCAGAGTTCTCAACTGGCCGTTTAATATCGTACAACTGCTTAACATGAACCTTTTGAATTTTTAACTCGATATCATAAAAATTAACTAAACTTTTATATGCCTTTTGATAATTTTCCGACGACATCGGATATGGCTGAACGAATTGGAATGCTTTGCCATCACGAACACATGATACTAAATAATGAAATTTAACAATGTCTTACAATTGAGCATTTTGATGAAATAAGTCATTATAGAGAGTGACAAAGTTGCCCTGCAGTTGAAGGAATTGGAATCGATACAGCAGAAGTTTCTTCTCTATTCCACTGAGAAATTAAATTTAAAATTTGTGACTCTACACTACCGTATAAATCCTCAAAATCATCACGACCCAACACAAGTTCATCATCTATTTGTTCGAGTTTACCTTGCGCAATCTCGAAAATCAGGCTTGTCATGGGCGAGCTGTAACATCCATATGTACGGCAGCGTAAATGGTCTTTCTGGAAGAAGCTCTTGTGTCAACTGAATCTTAAATGGAAACAAATGCGAATTCTTGTGCAAAATTGTGGCCAAAATTGTTCCTTGAAGACTAAGCTCCTGATCACGGTGTCGAATTGAGGTTGATGGATTGTTTTGAACAGCAGTAATGTTTTTCATGCTTGGGCCTATCACCTCCAGACCATCTTTCTTCGAAATCATCCACTACACGATAAATAGTGCGTTTTGTTGGCACGTAGTTTCTCCAAAAAATGTTACGTAACTTTCTCATCGTCACTGTAATCGCGGCAAAACAAAGTAGTATACCTTCCCGGCGGACACCCTGTACATTGCTAATACTTTTATTGGATTCACATAAAAGTGAACTTAGAACTGACATTGCAAATAGATTGGCGAATAGATCTAATTTTAGATTCGATTGGAATCTTAACACTCAGTTCTATTTTCTACTGGTATTGATTGACACCATCAGAAGTGTTTTAATTTTTTGATTGTATGGTGGTTTCTGTCTTTTTTGCGTCGGCGATCAAACCGTCCTCCCAAGTACAATGACTGATTAATTCCAATGATGAAGACGACTTTCGATCGCAGCTATGAATCAAATTTACCATTTCGACACTAATAACAATTTTGTGCATTCGAAAACGAAGAATGATTTCATAAGGATAAACTAACATTAGGTTAAAATTGTCTATGTAATAATGTGCTCGTAACTTTGAATACGTCTTTGGTATGATCAGAGCTTCATTCTAAATAGATTTGTGACTATCCAGAAGTCGTGGTCTCAAACAATGGAGAGCGATTCGCTGATTTATCAATATCAGATACAATGGTCCGATTGTATCACTTTGCTAGGCGCAAATTTTTCAAAACTAGACAAATAATTTGTATTTCAGCATCCTGGCCAAATGATTGGCTAGTATAGTAGCATAGACACTTGCTATATTTGCTTCTTTTGTCATTATCTTGCAACATCACAGTTCATAAGGAATTGCTGATTTATTTTCAAGCTCGAGTGAATCTTAAAAGATCAAATATGTGATGTAAGATACAAACACACATCGACATTTTGCATTTTTAAAAAGTTGAAGCCTTTTCATGCTTTTTATTTTTATTTATCACCGTTAGCATTCCAAGTATATCAATTCTCAGGTATTCTTGGTATATCATTTTGTGAGAATTAATTATAATAATATAGCAGAATTGCCCAACTCCAGTCTTTGTACCCTTTCGGAAAGGTTGCTTAGGACATTCATAACATTCTGCATCTTTTCCATCATAGTATTCGAATGAGAAGGGATTCATAACTTGCCCATGGCTGACCTTTCCCGTCTCGGATACATGCACATATAATTTACCACCTCTTACATGATGACTAAAAGATTCTGATGGTTGAATGCCACTGTTGCTGCGAATGGTCAGACATTATAAGAGACGCCTCCTGGGTTTCCATTTGCTGTTGTCAACTACATGTTTACTTCGCCAGCAGTTCACCATATGTTTCCATAGCTATCCTGATCGTTTGGCTACAATAGCTGTCCAAGGTGCACCGCGAGGATACAATTTTCCTCTACTAGGAGGTGACAGTCAGGCTCTACATCCCTATACATCTATAGTGATATAAAGTTATTTCCACCACCATAGTTTCCGAGGCTTAACAAATCTTGTATAAATAAGACATATACTCACCTCGTTACACTAGATCATGTAATGAGTGTTCTTCGATCAGATATCCTGAAGAAATAAATAGTTGTTACAATACGTGGAGTAAAAGGACAAATCGCTTTCGGTGCTGTAAAAGGACATCTCTGGTATGAGTTAGGTCGATTTTCGGAATCGGGATTGTCGTTCAATGGGTTTTTAGCATATCAATGCCAGGTGTCTAGGTTCTTCCAGTATGAAAAGCTACCTCGTGTTCGAAACCGTTTCAGCCATTTTGTTCAAGTGCAATGTCAAGGCCACTACGTTTTGACTATTCCACATAAATGAATTAATATTTTTAGGGGGTGGTAGAGAGTAACCATATATTATATTTAATTTAGAGATAATAGCACTATTAGATAAATTCTTTTTATATAAAAATAATTTATTATAGATTAGATACTCATTATTTAATTGACATAATAATTATAATAATTTGGTTTTCGGAATAAATTAATGTAGGATAACCAGGTGATAAAAATGTTAATTATGTTCAGATTTTCTGAACATATACAGTTCGGTTTATATAGTTATCACATATCCGAACATGAAACCAGTCGTTTTAATCGGGATAATCCTTTTATTCCCAGCATCATTTTCATCTAGAGAAAAATGTTTAAACATGACAGTCGGTGGCAATGAAAAGCTGTGGTTTATCAATCAAAAGCCGTCTAACGATCAGCTAACGAAACTTTTGGTAGGCAAAACGATAATACACAATTTGGTTTTGTTAGTAACCGATTATAGCACCACAAGTGAAGTGATCTGTGTATTTATCGATAAAATATGCACAATTCAACGAATGAATCAATATCTTAACCAGACGTTTGTAAATGCCATTTTTAAAACTAAACTTAAATCAACAGATTTTGTGAATAGTAAAATGAAGCGTAGATGCTGGTATAGTGACTTCTATTCGATACTAAGATCATGGGACTCGACCAAAATCGTATTCGATGGATATACTAACTTCACCGATTTGGAACTGTACTACAATGCCAATTTGATTTATAATATGGATTTATCGTTTGATAATTACAGGGGCGATAATATCCAAAGCTTTGAAGCGTTTGTCTCTAACCCGTACGCCATTACCATTGAGAACAATCAAAATGTCAACATTTTAGCCGATCTCGGTAAGTTCGTTTGTTATGGTTTCGGGATGCTTCTTGGAATATATTTGGTTTTATTTGGAATATTTAAAGCCCATAAATGTTTTATAAGGAATCGAGTGACGGCTTTGTCGTAGAATTGGTACAGTGGAAATAAAATTATATGATCTATAAGAATTTGTGCAGTTGTTTGGATTCAGAAGATTAACCAAACTATAAGCTTGTCTGAAATGTAGGATTTGTTAGACAGTAATTTATATCACCTATACAGTTAACCGTGTACAATTTAAAGGGTTTAAACGCACAATTCTACAGTTTATAAGTTTAATAAAAAATATGAAATTTAATTTTAATTTATAAATTTATTATTTTATTCTTATTGGAAACAATCTTATCCGATTGACTGTTCTGATTGGAAAGAATGATAAGAGGGAAAAAATAGCTTTATATAATTCAATTTAGGAAAATATATTTAATAGATGTCGTATAGATCTTGATTTCAACGTACAATTGGCAATAGTATTCAAAAAAATATTAGAATAGATCTCCAGTTTGACATCCAGTCGATCTCGATATAAACAAATTGTAAGTGTATGAGTAACATTTATGTGTTTTAGCGTAGTTTCGATGTGTAAGTTGGGTATTCCTGTTGTGGATGTTATTATCGCTGGATGTTGGTTTACAATGAAAATTGGTGATCCAGTTGCTAGTTTGAACAAACCGAATATTTTATATTAAGGTTGGACTTAACGTTTATTAATGATAACTGCCTGTAATACATGTATAAGTTTAAGGTGATCAAGAAACCTATATCAATGACTCATAGGAAACATTTGAATACAATATTTTGAGTTCCACAAGAAGCGAGTAAACCACCATATGTCATCACAAGATCGTGTTATAGTGGCGATACAAGTTTGAAATAATATGAGACAGCAGGTAAGGTAAGCTATTCAATGGTAGTATAAATATTAAAACATCACGATGGCCTTAAATCAGTAACTTGAAGAGAGGTAATGCAAAACACTCTCTCAATTCTTACTAAATATACCAGGATGTGTAGGTTGGGTAGATACATCCAAAACAGAGATAGTGCGCCCTCTTTCTAGAAAAAATGCAAAGTACTGTCAGTTGCCACGATAAATTTGAAAAAAAAACAATAGTTTTTAAAGAGGGCACTGTAAACAGCTTTTACTAGTGCTTTAGTAGTTTTGCTTATCCTTGTTAGTATAGATTAGTGGAACTTCCTTGAGTATCAAAGTGTGGAACTGGCGAATCTTGACATTGCATTTATTATATTATATGTTAAAGGGCTTTGGATCATGTGCCCTAAATAGAGTTGTTTAATTGACGTTCGGCATCGAAAACTTAGGCTTTGAAATTTTTGATAGATGACTATACGACTGTAGTCAAGAACACTCATTTCTCTGCACGTTTGATATTAGTTAGATTTCCTGAGATCAAAAACAATAATTTGTTTAGTACAATAGATCGACACTGGTTAAAGTACACTTACACTATAGACACATGTCTGGTTTCGTAACTAAAGTTTCTAGTTAACCATGATTTCGTTGTAATGTGTCACTGCTAACCATGGTTTGAAACTTGGTTTCTATATGGTTTCGGAATGAGCTATTTTTTCTCATCCCATGACATTTAAGTGACGACAGTACCAAGTTATACAGTTAGTGAATATCGAATATCTATAAATATTAATTTTTTCATGTATTTGTTTTTTTAAAAATTAAAATTTTCAAATAAAATAAATTAATACAGAATTCGATAAATAAACGGAAAATAAAACGCGTAAGAATTTCAATGATTTATTTATTAAGAAATTTAATACTTATTCTTAATATTATTTCAACATATCATATAATGTTCAAGTGACCAAGTATGCATTCAAGTGAATTTTCTAATGGTATTGATGGAAGTAACTCTTGTGAATTAGACACTCAGTTTTCAGTTTCATTCAATCACCAGGCTCTACACCCCTAGGATCAGCACAATCGATCTTGACCAATGGTTTAGTAGTCTCTTCCCAAGGAGATTGCTATATTGGTCTACATCTTAACAAATATATCCTCGGCACTGGAACTCTACTTAGAATGTCTAATTGGCCATACTTTTCTTTGACCGAAAGACGATTGATTAAGAATGTATACTCCAATGGATTATACAGGTTAGGAAGTCATCGAACTATTTTACTCCCATAATAATTGCCTTTCGGCCACTGTTCTAAATTGATGTACTATGGAAGGGTTTTTTGTTCCTAGAAAGAAGAGACTCAATCCAGTAACAATGAAACGCTTCATTATAAATGAAATGAGGACATTGCTGGACATTGCGATACCTATAAGAATATCAAAGTTGACGTCGACTGAATGGCAGAATGGTCGAAACTAACTAGGTTCATAGGAAAGCTGCATATTGATTCTAACCATTTAATGAGATGAAGTACCTTGAACGGTATCGAAGTTCTGCTCCATCGGATAGAGAACTTCGGAATATCAAAAATGTTTATATCAGAATGTTCATATGTCTTTTAACAGAATCAGGAGCTGATTCATAATCTTAACTTATAGAACTAAATAGGTGACACGGCTCGAATAAATTATTTTCGAATCCCGATTAAAACGACGATGTTCCAAATAGAGCATAATTGGTATTAGAGATGACGCAATTTTGGAGGACACAACATAATATATTAGGCAATGCCAATCATTTACAAAATTCTTACAGAAATCATTTAATAGTTTTCATTTCGAAATGGTTTAAAAGGTTTTAACCAAAATTTGTGATTTATATTTTGTCGTCCGAGTTGGTTATAGTAACACCACATATATCGAATCATGAAATCGTTCATTTTAGTAATGATTTTGTGTTTTGTCGAGTCAAAAAGATCATGCCGGAACATCTCAAGTCGCATCACCGAACAACAAACTACAAATGGAATTGATACAAGGGACCAGCTAACTAAACTGTTGTTGCCCAAAATTACAATACACAAATTGGTTATGATTGTATTTGACAAAACCGTTGTAAACAATGGAATCTGCTTGAATAAGGGGCCACCATGCACAATGCAAGTAATGAACCAATATTTGAATCAGACCTATGCAAACGCCTTATTTAAAACGAGTATGATGTCAACGTTTTATTTGGACAAAACCAACTGGGTAAATTGCATGCATCCGCATTTTAACTCGATACTAAGATCGTGGGACTCTAGCCAACTCGTATTCGATGGGTATACAAATTTTACAGATTTGGAACTGGCGTACAATACCTCGTTCATATATAGCCTAATACTTACATTTGGCGAGTTTAGTAACAATGATTCGGAAAAATTTGAAGGGTTTCCCAAAAGCCCGTACATTGTTAGTATAGAGGATGGTGAAACGACAAGTATCGTTCTCGTTGTGGGTCGACGCGTTTTTTATGTCCTAGTGTTAATCATTTTGATCATAATTATGGTTGTGTTTATGTTATTTGTAGTACGTAAGTGGAAAATGAGAAATAAAGTCACGCCAATTAATTAATTTTCCTAAAAATTTGTTTATGATAAATTGGGTCAGTGGCCGGGAAGGAAGCTGTGTGTAATTATTTATAGTGTCCGATTGGACTGTATAAAATAAGAGTGGCTATTCGGCCAGCGTTTTGGAGAGGTGCTAAAGCCTCAAATCGTCAAGGTGTTGAGATATATTTCAAGGCCAGCTCACTTTCATCATGATCGATATGGTGGTATCAAATTGACTAGAAGGTTGCCATACGGTATCAATTGACTTTGTCTCTCTCTCTCTATATATATATATATATATATATATATATATATATATATATATATATATATATATATATATATATATATTATATTAAAGTGGGTATATACTTTTTTGCTTTAAATGTGGAGAGACTGTATCTACTTTTAAATGAACCAGAGCAGCACAATGTAGCGTACATACAGTAGCGACATGACACATGTGCGTTCTCCTTGATCCGTGTGTACCTCTAATGACACTCCATATCTGCTGATGCAATCACTTGCACTGGAACCGTTTAAGGTGCCGTGCTCAATGCAATAAAGGGCCGATAGTGCAAACCTATAGGATTTCATTAAAGCACACAGACGTGCTCTGCAACGGTAGACTGTAGATTTACAGGAATATTCCTGGAATTGAACACAAGGGATCTAATGCGATTGAATGCCGGACAGGTGTAACGTCATCAAGACATTCGTCGCATACGACATCAATGGCAAGACCCATGCGTTGAAGGTGTCTTTCGAAACGATCATGGCCAGTAAGTATAGAAACTTAAATTCTAAAGTTGTTTTTTTTTAATGAAAGAACGTAATGGATCAGCTTCGGGTTAATCCTTCTGACAAAGTATTACGACCTACGATAAGTATGTGTAGGAGACCACGTCCGCTTTAGATCAATAGGGCAACGATTTTTACTGTTTTTTACTATGTGAACCAGTTAACCAACCAATCTGCCATTTCGTTGCCCTCAATGTCACAATGGGCAAAAACTCACATAACCGTTTGTGTGTGCTCATCACATGCTCCATAAATATCACAGCGTCTCAACTCAGTACCAGCACCTGTTCATCAATTTAATTTCTTCATTCCAATATACAGTTATGACGAGTCTCATGTATCCTAGTATAGTACGTAAGTTCCGTACTTAACGGTGCTACTTCCTATCTACTGGCATTCGACGTTCCTCCTTCCTCAAAGTGATAGGGACACCTGAACAGGACGTGCATGTAGTCTTTTGGAAAAGTCAAGTCTTTTGGAAAAGTCAACGAGAAATTGTAAAATCGAGAAGGAAAACCGACAGTGTTAAGTGATAGCCAATTATAAGAACTTGACTCAAAGTTGGATTTAACCTCTAAACGTTTATCGGACATAGACGTTATAATGGAATGAATAGTCTTGGGTAATACAACTCATTAAAAAAATTTAGCCTTAAAGTGTTATTACAAAACTATATAATAGTTTTGTTTCGCAATGAATTTGTGTACATAGATATGAATGGTTTTGGCGTCCTAACTACGATTAGTAGTACCACAAACATTCAATCATGAAATCATTCATTTTACTATTAGCATTTTTGTATACTGTCGAGGAAGTACTTGCATCGGGGGAAAAGTGTTTCAACTTCGAACATGGCAGAATTGAACAACAAAAATTTTATCAAACCGATACTAAATCCTATCTAACCAAACTATGGTTGGGCAAAATAACAACGACCAATCTATTATTGACTGTAAACGACAATATATCCGAGAATCGTGTGGTGTGCCTGATTCTGACTACGCCATGTACAATACAAAGAATCAATCAGTATTTGAATAAGACGTTTGTTAATGCTGTACTACGAGCAACTATTCGATCGATGGTTTATTTGAGCAACGTGACCAAACGGACCTGCATGTATACAGAGTTTTACTCGATACTTAAATCGTGGGACTCGAGACAACTCGTATTGCATGGATATACAAATTTTACAGATTTGGAATTAGCATACAGTCCAAGTTTGAAATATCAGCTGATTTTAAATTTTGTGAATTTCAGTAACTTCAACTCTCAGTTCTCTGCGAAGCGGTATCCTTTTACTCCTTACGTTATTTCAGTTGAAGACCATGGGAGGATAAGCATCACCACCGTTATTGGCCGGTTATTTTGCTATGGGTTAGCGTTCTTGTTTTTGATTATTAATTTGGGCATGTTCTCGGTTTTTGTACTACGTAAGTGGTTTAAGAGGAATTATGTAACGGATTTGCCACGCAGCTACTATACAAGTTAATCATATAGTCGAGGTCAACTGGCCATAAAAATATTAATAAACTTTTTGAAAACTATGCTTGGTTTTACTTTCGAAGAATTATTTTATATTACGTGGTTTCCCAATACTTATTCAGAATACTAATCGTTAGTCAGGCGGTAACCCGCACTGATGATAGAGGTATGTACGATGGACGTTCTGTATTTAATTACATTGAAAGAAGTAACTAGCAGCGTAATCACAATAGCTGCCAAGATGTTTAGCCACATAATTGGCTCGTACCGTATCAACAATCTGACTCCATCTTCGCCGACTGCGACCTCTTCGCCTACCGAAATGTGTCCATGTTTTCAAACGGATGTTTTTATGAAGAAATGAATGTACTGGCTACTTTGAGATCATGGGCTATCGCAAAGTACATCATTCTTTCGATCGCAGTTTCGTGTCGGGAGTACGGACCTATATTATCGCATAAGTCGGTCTGATTTCTGTCAGTTCTAGCTTTAAAGTCACCAATCACCAATCTGACATCGTGCTCAGGTATAGAGCAAAAAGATTATTCAAACTATTGTAAAATGTCTTTATCTTGGGGTTGGCCTACATCAGTGGGTGCATGTGCATATACAATTGACAGGCGACTAATCACATGTTTAACTGTAAACTTCGCTCAAACGATTCGATTATCGACTGCCCAAAAATCCAGTGCCTGCTTTTTTATCTGTGGCCAAATGAGAAATCCAACTCCAAGATTTCCGAGCTATCCGATTTTCTTGGAGCGCTAAGAAATTCGCCAATACTCTTTCATACATGTGATAAGGCTGCACCAGGTTTTCGGAGTGACTGCACGTTCCACGTGCCGATCCTTCATCTCGTTAATTGTTTTAGCGGTATCCGATTTGTTTTTGTTTGTTGACATTTTGAACAGTTGATATTTTTTACGGATGTGAATCGTCAACCCAGCAATCCAACCAGATTTAGTCGCCTCCTACGACAAGCTCTGGGTACTTTGGTGATATTCTATGGGTCTCATGTTTCGTTTGGAATATTTACGAAACATGAATATTCCAACCCACAGGTTAGACACTATATACACTTCTAAAATTTTATTAATTCTAGTTTGGATTGTTCCAGCTATAATAGTTCTAAGGATATAGATGCAAAACCAAAGCTTTTCAATCTAAGGTTGGTGAAGTTCCACCAATGGTGCAAAGCCGGGCAACTGCTGATGAAATGTAATTTATCATTGACATTCTATAAAAATATTTAACACATACGAGATGACTTTTGAAACGGCCATACCAGTACGTATAGAAACCAATATTCTTAAGTTGTTCTTGTTCATGGAAAGAGCGTAATTGATCAGCTTCGAGTTAAGGCAAAGGAGTAGCTGGTTCAGATCCAACATTTAGGGTCGCCCTCGGAATTTTCCACTGTTTCATAAAGCAAATTGTGGTTAGGGTACTAAAATCTGATGAAGGACCGCATTTCATATCTAAGCTAAATGTATACAAGATTTGAAGATTTTATGGATTACAATATAAACGATAGGCATTGATCATGTCGCTGAAACACATTGGAGTAGAAGAGTACAGTAAATTCTACCCTCGTTTTACAACCTGCCTCAAATGCTCTAATATCGTACAAGTTACAGGTGGAACTGCTTCGCGTCGAATAAAATTGAATCCTTCTCTCCACTTGCTAAGAACATCTCAACAGAACAAATGTGGGTTGAAGGCCGAATCATAAAGAAAAAGTGAAGGAAATCATGCTTGTCTATAGATTCAATCAAGACAATACGATGGGGAAGGCATACAAATCTGCGTCAGATACATTATCAAAAATTAGGGCATTATCTTGAGATTAATAAACATAATTTCAGATAAAAAATATGGCTTTCGCGAAAGCCACTCCACAACCGATTTCTTGACGTATGTTGTAAACAAATGAAATCTTGCCCTTGAGCACCACGGAGAAGCCTTTGCAATCGCTTTGGATATATCCCATAGGCTTATTACAAGGTTTGACATGAGAATCACATGTGTAAACTTGTGGCATACGGCATGGATTCGATAACCATCAAGTGGATAAAAAGCTTCTCAAAGACCGAAAAATCAACGTTGTACCACATGGGATATCATCAACAGCACACTCACCAAATGCCGGAGTTCCTCAGGGATCAGTTTTGTCACCAACTTTGTTTTTGTAATACGTTCTCGCTTAAGAGAAGTCACAACCAATACCCTTTGTTAGAAAAAGGCCACGTTCTCGTGGGTTGTGATTCAAAACGTCTGCTTGGTGTTCAGATTAGCAACAATTTAAAATGGAATGAACACTTTATCTCATTGGCAAATCATCTTCACGTACGGGTTTCTAAATAGATGCAGATGATTTTTTATTTTAGGTCGCATCAGGTTCTCCAGATATAAACCTTTATTAGACTGTGTATAGAATATTGCTGACAGGTTTGGGGTGAAGCATATGGCATTGCTCTTGTAGCATTATAGGGTGGGCTCGGTCAAACTCTCCCACCACGCAGAATCGTTTGGTGGTACCAAAAAATTCTGCATTTTACTTTACCCAATCCGAAGCTCAATTGTATGACAATAAATAAACTAGAACCGAACACATTTCGTCGATGATTAGCTTAAGGAATTTGGTATTTATCTGTTTCATGTGGCATATGCTGTGAGAGACCACGATAGGTGCTCATAGCAGTGAGAAAAATCGATGGTCACGATTCAGACAGATCAAACATTCAGCTATTGAAGACTAGATGGCGGAGATGATGCGCAAAAGAAAACGGTGACGAGTCCAAATAAAAAAAAGAGATAACGATCAACAGTTGGATGACGGTGGAAAAAAACAAAAAAAAACGCAAGTCAAAAGTGTATACTTATTTCGACACGGAATAGTTCGTCATCGCCGACACCAGCAGGATAGCGGCCACCTAGTTGTAGCGGACTACACAACAGCGAAACAGGTGAGTTTTCCTTGTCTGTCCCACTTTCCCCATTGTCTTTTCTCTATTTTCCGACCGTTGCTTTCCCTTCATTCCCAGGCATCGGATTGATTTCCTTCAAGTTGCGTGGGTTTTTTTCTGGTATCCGTAGGTACACCGCCCGAGTCCACACGCTCATATACAGAGCAAAGCCGGACACACGTGCTGGTAGACTATGGCGCCCATCGGAAATTATTATTTTTCTTTGCCTTTCCAAGCCACAATCGCGACACAAGAGAGCATGTTGCACTCCCCAGTTGCTGGAGGAGCGGGAGGTACCGCATCAAAATCCCGATAGGCGCTGAATCAAAAGGGATTTTTCACCATCTGATTACGATATGTGGTGTGAATGAAAAAAACATCTATGAGTGGAGAGCTCATGGGCCGACCCATCTTCCTTGTCAGTACTATGAGCTGGCATAGAGGTATGCAATGCGCAATTGGTTCTACGTAAATCGGACTAATAGACGTACGTCCTCGATTTAGCTATTAAGAAAAGAGCTGGAAGAGCCTTGATATTGAATAGTATAAAATATAAATAAAAAACCCACAAACTTCGAATGTTGATGTTAGAAAACAATTAACCAGAAGAAATTGGACAGTTCAGATTCTATTGTGATGCTGGCTGCTCTGTGCCAAATAATCTTTTTATTGTTACATAAATTACAAAATCGATTTATTACATTAAATAATCGCCTGTCGCTATGCAGGTGAGTCTCAATGTGCGTTTGGTGCTCTTCTACGAATTTATACGACCATCTTCGATCGAGTATTCGTCTAATCTTAACAAAATAGTATAGGTGTCTAATGTATGGTGCCAATTCATAATATTGGTTAAAATTCCGCCTAGATAAAATCTTACTGTACCCGTAGTGGTATAATCGTCACCTTCTTCCTTATATTCCATTTACGTACCATAAATATCGCCAATCCAATTAAATATATAATGAAAACCATCAAACCTATAATATAGCAAAAAAATCGTCCCACAATGAATGGGGCATTCCCATCGTTCTCAACTGTTATAACATAGGAGGTTTTCGTTAAACCGTTGAAAACGAATGTACTATTGTTAGTAAAGTTAAGAAAGGTTAAGCTTAGTTGGAACGATAAATTGGATTGGTAGTTTGATTCGATGTCAGTGAAATTCGTATATCCTTCAAACTCGATTCCTGTACTCCACACTTTTGGTATCGAAATAAATTTTGGATAATTACAAATTTCGGTAAGAATATCATTTAATCGGATGGACGATTCCATTTCTGTTTTAAACACGGCATTCACGAACGTCTCATTAAAATACTGTTCAACCCGTTGCAACGTGCATGGCAGATTATTTGGGCTACATATAGAATAGGTCTCATTATAAATTATTGCCAGCTTTAAATTGTGTATAGTTGTTTTGTCGAACAATAGTTTGGTTAGCTGGTGTTTGGACTTATAAGATTCTTCTAACGACTTTAAATGATTTTTGATGGCCAATTTATGGCATGTTTGTATTCGAGCCACGATAGGTTGGGTGAACCACACAAGCATTATTAAAAATGTTGATTTCATGTTTCAATACGCGATGTTACTAAATGACGTGCCGGCAAATGATTCACATTTATAATCTCAATGGTTAAATCCATTAAAGCGTTTCGCAATCGAATACAATTATTTCAGTAATGAATATATTACAAAAGCTTTTATGTTAACGATTGTAATAGTTATGTACGTCACAAGATCGGAGGTTGCTATGGAGTGGGATCGATACAATGGTGTGATTTGCAGACATTAGATATATTTATTGGATATGCATGGTTCCTATTCGTGGAAAATTCAAAACGAGATTTGAAACAATTTAGACCGAAGGAGAAACTCTTTGGTTGGCTAAGACCCGAAAGAAAGATAGCGCGAGTCCTCAATTTTATTGAGTTTATACATCCGAATAATCTGTTCAATAATCATTAAAGAGAGAAATTCGATATAACCTAATCAAATCTATTGCATAGTTGTTCAGACAATCACTAAATACCGGCGAACGTTCCTTTGTGATACCACAGAATCTTGGATGTACGGCTATAGGTCCGATTTATGTAGAACCATTTGGGTATTGCATAGCTCGACGATGGGACGGCCTATGGATTTTAAACTCAATAGACTGTCTTGATGTGAAAACACCCTTTATGAATCCTGCCCCTATCGGGATATGAATTCTTACCTCCCGCTCCATTTGCCTCCAGTTTATCTATTACCCTTATGAGAAACAGTTTGAGATACTTACGTACCGTAATATGTCTCGCACGTTACAATTTTTGAGATCAGGGAGGCAGTTCATTAAGAACTTCCCCAAATATTCATGTCTTTTGTGTGCCAAAGCCGCGCATGAGCCTATAGGAGGTGGACTACCATCTCGGTACCGTGTACTGTGAATATCCCCACGATCGTTTTTAGTTCACGTCTTCGTAGGGTATAAGTGTTTTTGAGCGTCTCAAGTCCAGCTTTGGCCAAACTTTCCCTTGCTACTCCATATAAAAAGGCGTTCGTCCACCTATCGTTTACTTAGGCAGTGCCACCTTTTTAAGCACAGTCTTGAGTGCGTTAATGGGTTCTCCCAACTTTGCCCTTTCCGGGAGTACTTGGAAAGTTGTATCATGCCTCGCCGGTTCGTCCACCCTGCAGTTTCCCATGGACTCTAAGTGGCCGGGGATCCATAGTATCTGAATGTTGAAATGCTCACTCATCTTATTTAGAGCCGAGTGGCAACCCAACACCCCTCTAAACGGCAGAGAAACAGAGTTTAGTGGCCTGATTGCCACCTGATTGTCCACATAAATTGCGATATCAGTCGAGGATACAACATTATGTTTCAACCAGGTCAGGATCTCCTCAATCTCTATCACCTCTGCCTGGTACACGCTGCAGTGATACTTTTATCAAAGCACAAAGTAGGTGTAACGTAGTTTAGATTCGCCAGTTCTTTCTTCAGCTGTCTGACTACAGTCGAGTATCCTATCTGAAGGCATTTCTACTGAGATATGGCTAATAGTCAAGTTATGTAATCGCCATCATCTGCTTACCGTAAATGTTCACGGGGAGAAGGTGAAACATGACCTCCAAGACACTTGTTGGTGTTGTCTTCAGCGCCCCACTTATAATCATGACGGCCGTTTGTGGCAGCTTCTCGAACCTTTTTCTGTACGTTACTTTATCAAGAACTGGCCACCACAAGTTCACCCCATACATAAGTGTAGGTTTTACTACGGAAGCGAATAGTCAGTGTACCAGCTCCGGCGTCAAGGCCCGTCTCTTTCCGATGGCGTTCCTACACGAGTACAATGCTATATTGGCCTTGTTTACTCTTTCCAGAATGTTGGGCTTCCAACTAAGCATACTATCCAAGATTACGCCTAGAAATCTTGCCTTGTCAGTAAAAGCTAGTCTCTTGCCATTTAAGAGAAGTGGATCTACTACCGGGTTTTTATATTTCCTAATAAATAGAACCAGTTAAATTTTGGACGTGCTAATTGCCAGTCCACATCTGGTGGTCCCCCTTGAAATGATTAGGAGGGGTTTTGGAGCACCTCCTTCACCGTGCTTAAATATTTACCAGAGACAGTTATCGCTACATCATCTGTATAAGCAATTACTTCGATCCCCTCTCTCTCCAGCTCTAACACAATGATTGCTATGTTCCAGAAGAGAGGAGACAGGATTATTCTCTGCAGGATTCCTTTAGACACCTGCCTCATGATAATGGATTCTCCCAGTTCCGAGGTAACCATCCTGCACCCAAGCATGTGATTGATTAACTCACTTACAATGTAATCCCTCCAAAATTGCCTCCGTCTTTACATTGTTAAAGGCGCCCTCAATATCAAGGAACCCCACCATACAAAACTCTTGTGATAATATTGATTTCTCAATTGTACTTACTACGGCATGCAGAGCTGTGTCCACAGATTTCCCTTTACAGTAAGCGTACTGAGTCTGAATAAAAAGGAGTTTCAATAAAAAGGATGATAGAGTTATGGGTCTTTAGTGTTTTGGGTATCCCTGTGAGGATTTACCCACTTTCGGAATAAAAATCACTCTGACCTCCGTCTAGCCCCGCGGAATAAAGACCAGTTTTCAACACCCTTTGAAGATTATTTCCAGCCAGGGGAGCATAAGCATTGAGTTGTTCTGAATTTCCGCGGGAATAATTCGGTCAGGACCAGCCGATTAATAGGGTTTGAACCCTTCAAGTTCCAATAGGATCCGTTCTTTGGTTTCGAAATCTTCTATGCGCGCAGTGAGTGTGTTTCATGGTAAGGAAGCTTCGTGGAAAGTGATTTATCGTGGAAAGTGATCGATGACAAGTTTCAAAGTTTCCTCTCTTGAAGTAGTCCAGGAACCATCCGGTTTTATTAAATTACTGGGACTGGGAGGATTGGAAGACAGAATCTTCCTAAAACGAGAGGCCTCAAGATTTAATTTTCGATTATTTTGATCATTTAAGGCCCTCTCTATAGTCATTCGAATCCTCTTTGCGCTTTCAGTGCCCCATTCCACTAGTGTACCCTTTTGAAAAATATCCTTAGTTTTACATGGCAGTTGAACTGATGGGCTAAGTAGTAATACTGAGCCTTAACCACCTTTATAGGCCTCAGTACATTGTTCTAAGGCTCTGATTTCCTATAGCTGCGGGTTTATAATCCCGATCAAATCATATGTAAATTAGATCAAACAGCGAATCTTATATAAAAGGGCAAATTAGGTCTCTTACGTCTGGTATTAATAAAACAAGGAAAACGAAACTATTGCACTTTTATCTAACCCCTGGAATGAGAAAGAGGTAAGCTGCGAATTCACTAGTATAGCATTTTTCGGACTGTCACTTTTGACAGTTCCATAATTACATGCCTATACGTTGATTGATAACCAACTGTGCTGTCTAGCCGCATTGCTAAGTATATTGGTCATCTTAGTTGATGGAAAACCAACTATCATTTGTATGGTAACGTCCACCTTACATTTACAGTTTTGAATACCTTATCCAGCTTTCTTCATAAAGTTTCTCACCTGGTATTCTCAATAAATTCGAAGAGCTGCGGATTGGTTACCAAACGATCACTCACTCGTTGAGCATTGGTTATCTTCAAGATGAGATTATAGAAACAACAAAATGTTGGTTTAATTAGGTTTGACAGTTTAAATTTATTGAACAAATTGAATTTTTATAATTTATTTGTTTTATGGAGTCTAACGATCTGATCTTTACGACCCTTGTCAATAGAATGGAGATCGCTTAAGATCCAATACAATTTATTTTAGATCTAAATTGAAGTACAATCACTTTTTGTTAATCTCCTGCCTTCACTATTGCTATCTACAAATGATCGTTAAATCACTTTACATCATTAGTGCCATCTATTTTTGACTAGATAAACAATTATAGTTTGTTTTGAGTTTAAATTTGTCAACCAATTGGAACAACACCAGTGCCATTGATAAGTGCCACTGCTGTGATTATGTTTATCCGAAGTTGTGCTATTTTATAGTTGGTGATCGATAAAGAGGTGAAATACTTATCCACACACATGAACAGCTAATTGGTGATAGTTAGTTCTGTTGATCGTTGCTCGAGTGGTATTATTGTAACAATAGTCCTGATATTCCATTTGCGAATGATAAACATCGTTAATCCAATTGCATACGCGATAAAAACGCTCGACACAATGATATAGCAAAAAAATCGTCCTACATCCTGGACAGCATTATTATCGTCCTCAACTGTTATGACGTAAACACTTTTGTTTGAGTTGTTAAAGTTATCCGCGCTTAAGTTGATAAATTTTACAAAAGTTAATTTTAATTGGTATTTCAAAAGACTGTGATGGTTGGATTGTAGCTCTGTAAAATCTGTATAGCCATCAAGCTCGAATTTTGTGTTCCACACTTTTGGCATCGAGATAAATCTTTCGTAGATACAAAACTCGGTAAAAATAGCATTTATACGAATGGACGATCTGATTTCCGTTTTAAATAAGACGTCGACGAAAGACGCATTAAAATATTTATGTACTCGTTCCATTGTGCATGGCACATAATTTGGCCAGCAAATGTGACGCTGCTCAGGCAGATGATCAACTATTATCAATGTTAAATTGTGAATTGTTATTTTGTCCAATTCTAGTCGGGTTAGTTGATAATGAGGTATGTAAGGATTTAATGGTTCTTCTCCATTATTGTTAGTGATAGCTTTATGGCATTGTTCACTATATACCGGTGATGATTGGGCGAAACACACTATCAGGACTATAATAGTTGATTTCATGATTGAATACGCGATATTACTAAATGTAATATGATTCATTTTTATAATCTCCTCAAATCCATTAAAGGTTTTCGTAATTATTTCAATAACGAAAATATGTATTTCAAAAGCTCTTGTTATTTACGTCACTATAGTCCGGTAGGTTATTTTGGTATGGGGTGTGTACGATGATTAGTGTTTGGTAAACAAGATACAAGAAATGTCGTTATTGAACCTGTATTGAATGTTGCAGAGCGAACCCAATTCCATTTTTACGCAGAAAATTGGGAATCTTCCAACATGTAGGGTCTAGCATATAACAGCTTTTCTGAAGGTAGGCATAGACTTTGCTTTGCCAATACAGAAGGTAGACGTTAAAAACGATACTCACGGTCGAAGAACTGCAGACATTACTCACAGAGATAAAGCCAATATTAAATTCGCGTATCCTTATGCACAAATGTTGATGTCCGTACACCAGGAGATTTTATCGTAGACATCTACAAGTGCTGGTTCCCGAGGTAGATGTCACCATGTGTTAAATACATGGAAAATGCTGCACCACATAAAACAACATATTTGAAGGAGGTAGTACTTAGAGTATTTGACAAACCACCAGTCACGATCCAAATGGACAAAATTTAAATATTCCATCTTCAAATTTGTTACTAGTACGCATGGTGCAATTTCATAAGTAAGAGTTACGTTTGTGTAGACCAAAAATGGAACAATTCGCAGAGCTGACCATGCTATATGTAAAATTCCGGTTGAATCGATTGTTTCAAAGTCCGGGTGAGTGTTGAAAGCTGGATGTAACAAGAAGCTAGAAGAATAAAACAACTTACCACAAAGAATTGAGTTTAGCTTAATACTTTCTTACTTTTCTCTACAATTAACATATATTTCTGACTTTCGGAATTTCTGACATCGCCAAACACTCTTAAAAATTGTTTGTACAAACCTTCATGGCATAATTTGGCTGGATATTCGAGGGCCTTCCACCTATTCTTATATAAGAGACTACACCGAGACCTTAAATATTACCGTTATTTTTAATAAAAGCCCTTTGAATTTTTTTAAACCTATAGTTCATTGAATACCCAAAGGTCTTAGACAAAATGTATCATTCGAGTATCACCAACGTTGGAAAGCCGAACTAATATCACAGTCAAGTATAGTTATAGTTGTATAATCTTTACCTTTCGGATTCATTGGATAGTTGTGATAAAATTTAATTCGTGTTCCCGTTTATTTTCACGCTCAATACCACAAAAGGTCCATGGTGCAAACCTTGGATTTCATCAAAGCGCACAGACGCACTCTGTAATCTTAGCAAACTGGACCAGTTTGAACCAGGCCAGAGAACGCAGTAGATTTACAGGAATATTCCTACAGTTGAACCCAAAAGATCTCATGCGGTCGAAAGCCGGACAACGCCGATGAAGTGTAAGCTATCATCAACATTTTCAAGACATTTGTCGCATATGGCACCACTGGAAATTCCCATGTGACGAAGATGACTTTCGAAACGGCTATATGGCTAGTAAGTATTGAAACCAATATTCTCAAGTTATCTTTTTTAATGAAAGAAAGTAATTAGTCAGCATTGCGTTAATCCCTTTGACAAAGAATTTCGCCTTACGTTCACTGTATGAATAGGTAAAAGCTGCAGTGTTTCTACTCCTCGTAAATGTAACCATGTCGGTCTTAGATGGATTCACATGTAAACCCCCCTATACAGACACCACTGTTCTGTAATAAGAAGAGCGTTTTGTGTTAAATCTGATAGGACATTCAGGTGCTTGCCTGAAACTGTCAGAACCATCAATAGATCTCTCAATCGTTCATGTAAGGTAGTCTGACAGGATTTGCCAACTCTAACTCAGGATTTGCCCGTGGTAACTCAATGTTGGTCTCTAATAAATCTAGAAATTTCAGAAAAGATGATGACAGACATATAGACCTAAACGATTTGGGTTTTTAATGTTCGTAATTCATATGATTTTTCATTAAAATGACGATTTGAATCAACAAATTAACTTCATTATGATAAGAAATTGAGCAGAATTGGTAGACATGTTATTAAGTATTTGCATCGCTAATTTGACATAATTGTATATGCGTACATACATATTAAATAATCTATGCCTTAGAGGCCGTAAACGGCCGTTACCGCGTCTCAACTGAGACCTTACGAACCAGTTTTTAACGATTGGTACACATTGTAGGTGGTCAGCCCAACGAAGGTTTTTACACATAAAACGCGTTTTATGTCATCCGGTTGCAAGTTAATTTTAGGTCAACGGCGGGAATCGAACTCGAGACAAATGTGTTGTAATCGGTTTATTACAAGCAGTGCGTACCACCATCGTTAGAAAATTATCTTCAAATTTAATTCCTTATATGATAAAAGCAACCAACTATAGTATTAAGTTTATGTAATTTTATGGAGCTGTAAAGTTTCTGCGATTACCTATATGTGATCGTTAATGCGTGGTTTAAAAGAGCCATTCATTATCCTTTTATATAAAATACATTGACAAACAGTAACGTCTAAGTTAAAATTGTTTCCGAACACCATAACAATACAATTTATAAATGAACTTTAAAAACTGGAAACCATCTTAACCTTTTTCATAATGATGCAGTAGTACACACCATTGCAAGTCTACCATTAAGATTAGTTAAACGCATTCAAAAACGTAAATTAATTGCATGAAACCAATTAAATTATACTTTTAGAGTTTATTTCAAATTAATATACCTCTGAGCCATATTTAGGACCCTTAATTAGTAATGTGTATGATATATTTGACCTATTATTGAGAGGTTCGATCCAGAATATTCAGAAGCCATTTCCTACATAATAAGGTTTTTCCTTAAAAAATGGTATGTAAGCATCTTTTGTATTAATTATTTATTATGTCATAACATTTTTATGTATTTTATAAACAATTATATTGAATCATCGAATTATTGAAGCGTTGATTAGTAACAAATATTATAAACTGAATTAATATTTTCATTACTATAATTATAAAATTACTGGAATATTAACATTTTAATAGTTTGATAAACTAGTTTATAAATTTTATTAAATAAATTAAATAACTTAAGGAAATTAATGTAAAATTTATTAGTTTGTAAACATTTTCATTACGACCATAAAGTTATTAATTTAATTAACGAATGAGTACAAAAAAAATAAAACTGTGTTCTATCAAGTTTTAGAAGACGAACCTCGAGTTTAAATAAGTGCCATACGTTAAAAGGAAAGGACTTGCTGTGGTGTTAAAAAATTAAAATAAAATTGTGTTAAATAAAGTGTGAAGTTGTTGTGTAAAAAAATAAATAAATAAACGTTTCAAGTGTGTTAAAGAAAATTTGATTTAGGTAATTATTAATTATTTTCTAATGACTTCATTTTTGATCTAAAAAATAAGTTTTAAAAATGTTTATAATTTTTAAAATTTTTTATAGGATTTTTATCGCAGTGAAAGTCGTGGCAAAGTTTACAATCGATATTCTAATCTTAAAAGCACCTTCAAACCGATTAACGTGCCAAATACTGTGCAGACAGGCGAAGCAGTTTTAACTAAAGAATTAGGTATGTATGAGAAGAGATACTATTTTATTTAAAATTGAATGACTTAAATAAAAGTTAAATGACAAACTTGAAAGACCAGAAATATGAATGCTAATTGCTAATGACTAACTAATTGTAAATTTATTTTTGACATATGATAGGCTGTTCAGTTTAGTGGCGTTTAGCGATACGGAAATGTGAAGATTTCTAATAATCGAAGAGAAGACAATAGAAATATCGAAGAAGTGAAGTTCAAACATCCCATCGGTGAGTTAATAACAGAAATTTTATATGTTGTGTTCGTATAAAAAAGTCTAGAATCATGTTACCTTACTATTGACGTGAAAATTTGTTTTAAACCTTAATAAGTGTGATATGCGTAGTAAAAATCAGATCTTGAAGCCACGAAGTTGGCTTTGGTTCTCAGCTGTACATTTCTATAGCTTTCTATTTTCTATGTATCACATGTATGTAGCACAAATTAAGTTAGTGGATTGTTATATGGAAATGTCCTAGTTTTGGTTAGTAAACCTCCATTAAAAATTTGTTATTTAAACTAATCTTCAATAGCGATAACTGTGGTACTTGATTGGTCGCGATGTTAGTCATGCAATAATTGTTTATTATATTGAACGACACAATAGTGTACGAGGTTAAATTTTTAATTATTTTATTGTGGTCCATACATGGGTACCTATAGTACCTATGAAATAAACCTATAATAGTATAAATAAAACTTATAATAGTATAAACAATAATAAATATATTAAAACTAAATTGGAACAAAAACAAAGAGTTTTAATTTTAAAGAACCCTCCATAAACTTCACATGGACTGTATATCCAAATATATACATACATATATATATATATATATATATATATATATATATATATATATATATATATATATATATAAATATATATATATATATATATTCATATAAATATATATATATATATATATATATATATATATATATATATATATATATATATATATATATATATATATATTTATATGTATATATATATATATATATATATATATATATATAATATATATATATATATATATATATATATATATATATATATATATATATATATATATATATATATATATATATAAATATGATTAATTTACTGAATTTTATTAATTTTTTCGTCATCGCAATGCATAAGTTTTGGCCAAATTATTATTCTGTAATAAATGTTCATGACGGTCAAACATTTTTATTTAACCAACGTATAAGATTATTAACAAATTAATGCGTTACCTAGTACATTTGTACGTTGATTAAATGAAAGAAATTATGGATTTGAAAATTTGTTACAAAATGATAATTTTAGTTTAATGCTGAAAACAGATGGTCAGAATTCTGACAGCAGCGAAATTAGAATACACACGTTTATATGAAGGGAATTACATGTATTCTGCTCGACATGTAGAATTCTGCTTCATGTCTCTATTTCTAATTTCGCTGATCAGAATAAGGGCGACAACACACAAAACTAAAAAAAAACGTAAATCGTGACTAGGTTCAAGTTGTTTTTTTCATTTAATTTTCTGTTGATAGAATATATTTTTGTATGCTGTCAAAACAAAATGGAGGAACTATATAATTGTAAAAATTGAAAAATAATAAACAGGATTAGTTATGACAAATTTGTGTTTTTATTTAAGTATTTTATACATTGGTTAACATTTATCTCGTAAAATATCTTGTGAAATTATATCCAGTTGCTTATATAAAATACCGTGCAATTGTCTCTCAGTTTCGATTTAAATTGACCGCGTACATAGCGTTGTATTTTAATTTTTCCCTACATAACTAAACTTTATGAAGATATGAACTATAAAATATATTAAACATGATCATTTTATTTAAACATAATCATATTTTATTAAAACACTCACGTTAATTTGGTTTTATTTTCGATTTTTTTATAACACACAAAAAATAAAAAAACACTTTGACAGCTCGAATTCTGCTTTACACGACAGAAAAAAACGTTCATGTAATTTGCAGGCAGCACTGTCAGCAGTGCTGCCGGCAGAAATTCTGACCATCTATTTTCAGCATAATAAATTGATTAAAATGTTCATAGAATCAATAATTTGCCTTCATATACATTGAAGTAATAATTCGTTATTTATATAAATATACTTTATAATTTTGTAAATTTTAATCATAAAGTAATGTAAATTTTAATTATAAAGTTATTGTAAGTTGATAACTTAGCTTAATAAAATTAATTAATTGGTTTGTTATTTTTGTTTCAAACTTTTTTATAAACAGTTTCATTAAACCATTAAATATTTTTTTACTCAATTAATGGCCTTATGAAACTAGTAACATTCAGTTTACATAACCAATAACGAAAGTTTAAGGATCCAATAAATTTATTGTCACAATCATGTTTATTATTGTATATGAGTATGTTTTTTTTTCAGTGCATCTTTCGCACTCATCGGTCAAGATCCAAATCTCACATCCATACATGAGAACGGGTCTGACCAATACTCTGTACAATTTCAGTTTATCCGTATTTGCAAGATATTTTGAATTAAGAAGTGGATGTAGAGGATATAAGACCCGATTGCCAGCAGCAAGGCGAACCTTGATATCCTCTCCCACACTATTATCGTGGGTAATGCGAGATCCAATAGAAACTTGAATCTCATTTACTACTGAAATCAATATCGTCTGGGGCTCGAAAACCAGAGATTAGATATTTGGTTTTGAACTCGTTGATTTTGAGACCAACGAAAGCTGAACACTGTTCTAGTGGATCAAGTATCTCTTTCACTCCGTTGCCATTTAATCCAATCACACAGATATCATCTGCATATGCTAAAAGTGGATTGGATTGTCGGAATAACATATTGTCTTGAGGTGTTGCACTTCTACAAAGAATGTATTTCAACATGAGATTAAAAATTAACGGGGACAACGCATCTTCTTGTCGAACACCAGAAGTAATTGCAAAAGTTCTCGATACCTTGTTCTCAACTTTAACACAGCATTGAAACTGCGTTACTGTCATTTTACACAGATGTACATATTTTTTTAGTATTCCTTTTTTTTCTCTTGAATACAAGCATACCATAGCCTCTCTCGGTTGATCGAGTCATAGGCTTGCTTGAAACCTACGAATAATATTTCGTAGTACTTGAAAGAATCATTCATAGTGAAAATACATGATCAGTGACGGTTCGCCCATGTGGCGCAGTGGTTAGAACACTGCGGCATGGAGCGGGCGGTACCGGGTTCTAATTCCGATAGAGGCAGGATGCAAAAAAGGATTTTCACCATCGATCGTCTGGGGCGGTACAATCGGTGGTGAGAATGTGTAACACGATGGGAACTAGCGTTCACATCCTGCTAACAGATTTGACTGTGTAGAGGCCTCTAAGCGGTGGTTGTAGCTTCGGCTAAAGCTCAGGGTTGGGAGTGGGAGTGGGGTTGTAGAGGCTTGCACAATCCTTGAATACACCGCAGATAATATAAGGAAGGAGAGATGTAACGAATTTCAACGCGCCAGACTAACTTACCTTGAACTTATCATCCTCAAATCGGGTTTTACTCTAAACTCACTCCGCTAGAGTTATAGCCGATCAACATTAACACCAACACTGAATTAAATTTTACCAAAGTATAACAAAAATATATTTCAATATCAAGGCATTAACGCCGTTTATATAAATTTGAAAAAAAAACTTAATGATATTAAATGCATACTATGTACATACTTTTAACTAACCCAAAATTGCGTTAAACATTGGAAAGACTTACAAGCTAACTTAGTAGCTAACCATGACATTTAACTTATAAAGGGTTTCCAATTAAGTAAGAATTACTTTATATTTTTTTTTCCTTTGAAAAAAAGAATATTCTTAAAACTAAATATTAATTAATTTAAAGATTAGATATTAAAAAAAATAAAGAATATAATGATGATAAATACAAAAAATACTTAAGTATGACTGTCCCTCCGTGGGTAATTGGGACTACGACATCCGTAGACCAGGTGTAATATCGACGCCAATCATGATATGATATGATATGAAAGGAGAAGTACAAGCCAACCAGTAACGACGATCCTAGGTATGTTACCATAATCCTGGAGTATATTCAGCAGAGTTCTAAATGGATATCTGAGAATTATTTATTCCAAAATTATGCTGGCCCAGGCCCTGCCTGCATCTCAACATGTAAGGTTTAGGAAAGGGAATGTTAATCACAGAAATGACTAAGGTGATAATCCACAGCAGAGTCATTGCTAACTACATTATTAGTAAATTATAATATATTGTTAGTATAATCATTTTCACATTTGGATAGAATTTGTTAGTATTGTTATTTTGTTAGTTGGATAGGATAGGAATGTTCTAGGTTCATCATATATATGTAAATGTCTACGACAGTTATTACTGGAGCATTTGACTTTTATTTGGGTCATCTCATCATATGCTGTTAGTTATTTTAATCTCTATTTCCATCCCACCACCAGCTACGCGAGGGTTGTTACGTCTTAATGACCCGACAGCAATATATATTATGATGATCTATTTAAGCTCAGTTATGTACTTGTGTAAAATTATAAATAAATCGGTATATTGTTGTCATTATTAGCTACCTATGTGTCATTCACTCTTGTCTGTTTATATTAGGATATTACAAATTCAGTTCCATTCATATCATTACTAGTTATATGAGAAGATTATTATTACACTGTTAGGGTCCTTATCTGAATAGCTGCTATTATGGTGAACGATTCAAACGATTCAAGATATTTATTGATTTATTAATTATATAGTAATTGTACTATTATTTAAGCAAGAGAATCGTTTGATCGTAAATACCATCCAGCAGCTATCCTTTTAGTTCTCTATTATGTTTAAAAAAATCTTAAATAATCTTAAATACAATTTTTTTTTTAATTTTTTCATAATTTATTTCAATTTAAGTTTCTTATAGAATTCAAAAATTAAAGCATTGAATAGCATTCAAAAATTAAACCATTGAATAGCTTAAACCAGCAATATGGAAGATTTTAAAATAAAACCGCCTCAAGTATTATATAGGCGATTTTGAAATAGACAAGAAATTCTCTTTCATACATAGGAAAGAGAATTTTGATGAACTAAATGAAAAACGTGTTATATACATCATATGAGTAGGCATTGAAATTTACACTGTAGTGTAATGTGTATATTGGCGTTTTCAACATATCTAAACCAATACCATTTCTCAATTACATTGAATGTACATATATAATTGCCAATTTAAACAACGATTGCACAATGGCGGTGATCGCGTTAAAATACAAAAAAAATAAAAAAAATTAAAAAAAAAAAAAAAATCTCTAAAATCTGTTCTACTAGTATGCCATGAATATGATACAATATAAAACAAAATATGTTTATTTACTCGTAGTTAGAAATTTAGAGTCATATAAAGAGCGAATTATTCGATGGGATAACCAAACGAGACAAAAAGAAGACTCTTCGCATGCGATTGTTTTCAATCAAGAGAATATTGACATGTGAATATGTGATATAAAATGCTATATATAAGATAGCAACACAAATATGTTATATATTTTTACATATAAAAAGCAGAACCAAACTAAATGTTATATAAAATATTATATAACATAAAAACAAAATATAAATATAATAATATAATATAATATAATAATGATACTCATCTGCCATCAGGTTTTAACATCACACATGAAACACAACTAACGCATTTATTCTATTTAATTTAATACAAACAAAAACCGAGCGGAAAAACACGTCCACTCGGTATAAAGATCAATACAACACTCCAGGTGTAATATCGACGCCAATCATGTTATTTAACAACGTACAACTTGTATCGTAGAATTATTCCTTTTATTTATCGAACAGCAGCTTGTATCGTAGAATTATTTAATTTTATTTTCGAACCGCAGAATAATAAACGGTACTATATAGTAACTCTAGTTGTTAGACCGATGGTGTGAGTTATGATGTTCGGTTGAACATTGATATGATAGTAGAATGTGTCAATGTAACAGCACGCCTTCACTTAGCGTGGGTTTATGTTTTTTTGGGTTTAAACTAATTTATAACTTATAGTTAAATAATTCAAAAAAAAATATATTTAGGTATATGGTATATATACTGTTTTACAGTTCACAAAATTCACTTAGGTTCTATATATTATGTATAAGGTTTGAATTAAGATCAATTTTCAATCTTTACGCAACCTTGGTTAGTTTATACTTATTTTTTTTTTCGACATTAGAACCAACACTTTAAGCACGTGAGCCGACTTACAGAAAAATGAGAATGTATCTTCACTTGATAACATGTAACTTGGCTCAGTAAAGATATTAAAGTTCACCGTATTTAATCATCAACGGGCACTCACTCTAGCGGTTTTAACTAACGCGATCCCCACGCGTTATTTAAATTTTTTTGTTTTTTTTTCTTTAACAGGGATTCTTATAGTTATTATATACAGTTCTTAAGTTATTATATATAGTTCTTAAGGTATTACCTACAACAGATATGTCGGTATATATCTCGGTTTCGCCAATAACAACGCTAGCCGATAAAAATGAATTTTTAATCAAATATTATTAAGCTAACACGCTTAGCCAAAAACTTATTACTCACTGACCGCTTTTCGTTTTTTTCTTCTTTTTCCTCCACCCACATTCGCAAAAATCACCAACAAACATATTTTCGTTCGAATTTTTTTCTATTCATTTGCCTCAGTCAATACTAAAAAATGTTGAAGAAGAACTTTCGCTACGGACAGCGCAGGGAACGATGACAACCGCGGGCATCGTAACAGTCGTGGGGACGTCCCACACCGAAGAGATGCGTCTCATGAAGCCGGGCTTAGCAATTATCAGTGTACGGGTTAAGTCCGAATGTCTTTGGCATGGTAAATTCCAAGCGCTTTGCCATTCAAGTTTTTAACAGCATAAGCAACGTTGCCCACTTTATTTTCAATGATGCCTGGTAGAAATTTGGCGGTCAATTTCGCAGAAAATTTATTGAACGCATCACTCTGGGCGAACGAACGTACAAAAACAGGTTGCCCGGGAATAAAGTGGCGAGTTCTGCTACGAAGGTTATAATAACCTGCACGAAGGTTATAATAACCTGCAGTCCTTTGGTGAGCAACTTTCAAATAGTGAATAATCTTGTCACGAATTATATTCAAACGGTCAGGTTTGGTCAAGAGATGTAATTCATTTGCGTCGTTATCTGACAACAGTCGCCGTAAAGCGTAATCAGACCCATGTAGTGACATATGCTGACCAAAGACGAGGTAATGAGGGGAGAAGTGAGTTGAGTCATGCCGAACGTTTCGTAGAGCGGCTGCCACCTCCTGGAGGTGTAAGTCCCATTCATTATGCTTTTTGGAGGAGGCTCATCACGATTGGGACTAAGAAATTGTACCTGTTCGGATAATTGCTTCAGTTGTCTCATCATGTCCAGCAATAGATCTGATTGGGTTACGTCACTGGTCTTAGGGGATGTCTGCATTTTTTGTAAGATTGAAGTAGATGGATTGGACTGAGAAAAGAGAGTATTACTTTCCGAAGTCATGTGAGTCGCGACATCAATCTCGACTCCTTTGGCACTCTTGATGGAAGTATCCAAATCATCAGAATTGTGCACAAATCCATGTACTGATTCAAGTAACTTTTCACACGATTGAAGCAACCGAAGAGCTGATTCTTGGTAGGAGGGAGACAAAGATACTCGTTGCAACCGCCCTTTTACGTGAACTAAACGCGACTAAATATTTTGGGCTGAATGGGTTTGTTCCACGTCTGGAATTGATTTTAAATTCGATATATCGTCGCGCAATCGGATAAGTTTGTTACGACAAACTTCTATCTCAGCGTTTGGATTTTTAGCTGCACGACTATGCATTCTTTGAGGCGCAATAGCCGTACCAGCTTTTTCTGACTCGACTTGTTGTTGGAGATTGACCAAGATCTCTTCCGAACCCGTCAGGATGCCTCGCAATTCACTCTCCACCTCGATCTCATCGGGTTTCAAAGCCGACACTCTCATCATTTTAAAATAGAACTATTAATAATAAAGGGTATTTCAAAACTTCGTTTAATTTCGTTTAATAATTGACCGAGCAAAACAGGCAAAAATTCATAGATAAAGTAATAAAATTAAATGCGCTTGTAAATTCCCCAGCCACGATAAGAGCAAGGAATTTTTTTTTTTTTTTTTTTTGTGATATTTTGACGAAATAGTGTGGAAATAATGTTAAATTTGTTTTTAACTAATGAATTTAATTTTAATTAAAATAATAATAAAGAATTTAAATTTTTCGAATAGTAAATTTAAGTAATTTTGCAGTATATAAAAGTATATAAAAGTTTAGTAGTATATAAAAATAACGAGGATGATGAGTTCAAGTAATCTCTGCGGATGGAAATTCGTTACAACTAGGAAAGGGTAGGAGTAAATTGAATACGACAAATCAAATCTTAAAATTACATCTTAACAGTTCAACAAGATTGACTGGTGGTAATTAGACCTGAGGGAATTAACAAGACTGGACAATCAAAATAATTTAATTATCGAACCTAATGGGAAATTAAATTTTAGATTAAATTGACCATTGTTAATAAGTATTACAAAAAATATTCTAAAATAGTTATTTAAGTGCGATGGTTAAAGCTGAGAGAACTATACTGACGTCTACAACTATAACTTAGTGTAGACTAAAAGCGGAAACAGTTGAGCGTCTCAACTTAATATGTAATCAGGGAATAGAAAATTCGAATTGGATTAATTATAATTGTTAACTTCAAAGTAGATATTCAACTTTTCGCATCAAACAGCTTAAGGCCGGAAACAAAATTAAATTGAATAAAATGAAGTTACAACGGTGGATTATGACAAAAAAAAATTTGATAGAAGAACCGAAAAATTAATTGACCGTTCGTGTTACAAATGAACTCATCTGAGACCCAGTTGATGTTAGAATCCGTGTGCCGTCCCATCTTCAATGTCAGTACTATAAAGGCTGGCATGGAGCTATGCAATGTGCAGATATAGTTTCTACGTAAATCTCACCTATAGCCGGAACGTACAGTAATATAGTGGGAAGTCACAATGGGCTATTAGAGCCTGAGTGACAAATAACACTACAAAAAAAAGTGACTGTCCGATTGGGACGGAATCCTCCTTGATAGTCACCGATTATTTCCACCGCCAGTAGAGTAATTCTTCCCAGGATAATGTATAACAGTAACTTGTATGCTGTGCAAAGGAGAGCTATACCACGATAATTCTCACATTTGAAGCGATCACCTTTCTTGAATATTGGGCATAACGTTACCACTTTCCATTCTTCAGGCAGAACTTCATTTCGCCATATACCAATCGAACAAGGTCGAAAAGACAGTTCCACAAAGTTAGCCCTCCAAATCCTAAATAAACTCCTGATGAACGATTTTGCTTTAGTTTCTTCATGGCCATGGTGAATTTCTCATAGGATGGATCAAATGCAGTCTGTGATATATGTGGAACATTAAGAAGGTTAGAAAAATGTTCACATCATGTACCGAGTACCGCATCAACGTTAACATAGAGGTTTCCATCCTGGCTCCGAATGGCAGTTGACCGAGATCTTAAGGTATGGTGCAATTCGGTGATTCCTTTTGAAAAAACATGCGAATTGTGCTCATTGCCGATGCCAATACTTTTACAGGATTCTCATAAAAGTGAACTTAGAATTTACACTGCAAATAGATTGGCGAATAGATCTAGCTACAGATTCCATTGGAATTCTAACACTCAGTTCTATTGGTATTGATTGAAGTAACTCTTCTGAATTAGACAATATGTCGACAGTATGGTGGCTTCTGTCTTTTCTGCGTCGGCGATCAAACCGTCCACCCAAGTACAATGACTGATTAATTCCAATGATGAAGACGGCTTTCGATCGCACCCATGAATCAAATTTACCACTTCGACACTAATAGCAATTTTTTGCATTCGAAAACGAAGAATGATTTCATAAGGATAAACTAACATTAGGTTAAAATTGTCTATGTAATAATGTGCTCGTAACTTTGAATACGCCTTTGGTATGATCAGAGCTTCATTCTGAATAGATTTGTGACTATCCAGAAGTCGTGGTCTCAGACAATGGAGAGCGATTCGCTGATTTATCAATATCAGATACAATGGTTCGATTGTATCACTTTGCTAGGCGCAAATTTTTCGAAACTAGACAAGTAATTTGTATTTCAGCATCCTGGCCAAATGATTGGCTAGTATAGTAGCATAGACACTTGCTATATTTGCTTCTTTTGTCACTATCTTGCAACATTACAGTTCATAAGGAAGTGCTGATTTATTTTCAAGCTCGAGTGAATCTTAAAAGATCAAATATGTCATGTAAGATACAAACACACATCGACATTTTGCATTTTTAAAAAGTTGAAGCCTTTTCATGCTTTTTATTTTTATTTATCACCGTTAGCATTCCAAGTATATCAATTCTCAGGTATTCTTGGTATATCATTTTGTGAGAATTAATAATATAGCAGAATTGCCCAACTCCAGTCTTTGTACCCTTTCGGAAAGGTTGCTTAGGACATTCATAACATTCTGCATCTTTTCCATCATAGTATTTGAATGAGAAGGGATTCATAACTTGCCCATGGCTGACCTTTCCCGTCTCGGCTACATGCACATATAATTTACCACCTCTTACATGATGACTAAAAGATTCTGATGGTTGAATGCCATACTGTTACTGCGAATGGTCAGACATTATAAGAGACGCCTCCTGGGTTTCCATTTGCTGTTGTCGTTCGTCAACTACATGTTTACTTCGCCAGCAGTTCACCATATGTTTCCATAGCTATCCTGATCGTTTGGCTACAATAGCTGTCCAAGGTGCACCGCGAGGATACAATTTTCCTCTACTAGGAGGTGACAGTCAGGCTCTACATCCCTATACATCTATAGTGATATTAAGTTATTTCCACCACCATAGTTTCCGAGGCTTAACAAATCTTGTATAAATATGACATATACTCACCTCGTTACACTAGATCATTTAATGAGTGTTCTTCGATCAAATATCCTGAAGAAATAAATAGTTGTTACAATACGTGGAGTAAAAGGACAAATCGCTTTCGGTATTGAAATAGGACATCTCTGGTTTCAGTAAGGTCGATTTTCGGAATCGGGATTGTCGTTCGACATACCTCATCCCATCCTGCTTTATACATTTTTATCCATTGTAATCCAATGGGTTTTCAGCATATCAATGCCAGGTGTCTAGGTTCTTCGAGTATGAAAAGCTACCTCGTGTTCGAAACCGTTTCAGCCATTTAAATGATGTCATGCCACATAAATGAATTAATATTTTTAGGGGGTGGTAGAGAGTAACCATATATTATATTTAATTTAGAGATAATAGCACTATTAGATAAATTCTTTTTATATAAAAATAATTTATTATAGATTAGATACTCATTATTTAATTGACATAATATAATTAGCTATAATAATTTGGTTTTCGGAATAAATTAATGTAGGATAACCAGGTGATAAAAATGTTAATTATGTTCAGATTTTCTGAACATATACAGTTCGGTTTATATAGTTATCACATATCCGAACATGAAACCAGTCGTTTTAATCGGGATAATCCTTTTATTCCCAGCATCATTTGCATCTAGAGAAAAATGTTTAAACATGACAGTCGGTGGCAATGAAAAGCTGTGGTTTATCAATCAAAAGCCGTCTAACGATCAGCTAACGAAACTTTTGGTAGGCAAAACGATAATACACAATTTGGTTTTGTTAGTAACCGATTATAGCACCACAAGTGAAGTGATCTGCGTATTTATTGATAAAATATGCACAATTCAACGAATGAATCAATATCTTAACGAGACGCATGTAAATGCCATTTTTAAAACTAAGCTTAAATCAACAGATTTTGTGAATAGTAAAATGAAGCGTAGATGCTGGTATAGTGACTTCTATTCGATACTAAGATCATGGGACTCGACCAAAATCGTATTCGATGGATATACTAACTTCACCGATTTGGAACTGTACTACAATGCCAATTTGATTTATAATATGGATTTATCGTTTGATAATTACAGGGGCGATAACATCCAAAGCTTTGAAGCGTTTGTCTCTAACCCGTACGTCATTACCATTGAGAACAATCAAAATGTCAACATTTTAGCCGATCTCGGTCAGTTCGTTTGCTATGGTTTCGGGATGCTTCTTGGAATATATTTGGTTTTATTTGGAATATTTAAAGCCCATAAATGTTTTATAAGGAATCGAGTGACGGCTTTGTCGTAGAATTGGTACAGTGGAAATAAAATTATATGATCTATAAGAATTTGTGCAGTTGTTTGGATTTAGAAGATTAACCAAACTATAAGCTTGTCTGAAATGTAGGATTTGTAAGACAGTAATTTGAAATGTCAGGTGATTTGCTTGTCGGTACACCATGTTTCAATTTGATTTCTCTGGGATTCATTCATAAATTACTCGTAGAAATTACGGAGTACTCATTTTGCGCCAACTAAGTTTGTGCCATTGTCGCAGTGAATATGTTGAGGTAGTCCGCGAATAGCACTAAATCGTTCAAGGGATGACAGAAATGCGTCAGTGCTCATATTTGTTACAACTTCCAGATATACGGCCTTGGTTGCCATGCACACAAATACGACGAGATTTAAATGATCTTGCGCCACGACCGTTATGGGTTTTAATGACAAACGGACCCGCTAAATCGGTTCCAACTTCAATGAATGGTCTTGGAGATTGTGAGACTCGGCAACGCAGAAGTTGTCCAATGAGTTGCTGTTCCGGCTTAGCGTTGAATCGTCGACAGGTGAAACATAGATGAATACTCGCCTTATTAAGTTTTTAGCTCGTGGAATTGCAAACCGTTATTTTGACATGGTGAGTACCAACTTATGACCAGCATGCAAATTTTTATAATGAATCTCTTGAATAGTCTAACGCCATGGTTATCGATATATGGAAAAAAAGAATAAATTTTAGATTGGGTTGGCACTGGTTTGTTAGTCACTAATAAGTTTATTTCCTTTTTATAAACTTCAAATTGAATGAATCGGAATAGATAATATTCGGCCTTACAGATTTCGCCTATGTTTAAATTCTTACCTAAGGAACGGCTTATATTTGATTGTAAATTATTCTTATATCTCAGAATATATGCTAGGACATGCGTTAAGGTACGTATACTGGAAAACTTGGTAATTAATAAATTTATTACATCGCGGTTTGAGGACATAGTATAAGTGACCAGAGTCACCAAAGAATCTTTGGTGCCTTTGGGATCCACTGTAATACAATTGTGGAATCGGTATATAGATAGATGATCGGTTCTTTAGTTAACTTGAGCGATTCTAAAACGAATTTCAGCAATCGAACGAGTAATGTAGCACCGTTTAGCTCTAATTTCGGAATAGTTAGAACCTTTATTGGAGCAACTCGGGTTTTCGATGTTATAAGGTTTGTTTTAACAATTCCATTACTTAAAACAACTCTTGAATATATTGCGGCAGCATAAGCGTCCTTTGAAGCGTCTGCAAAAGCCATGTAATTCGACATTATCATCAATTATATATATATCCATCTAGGAAACTCGATTCTTGTTAGTAATTCATACTGATCCCGAATAAGTAAGTAATTTTTAAGAATGATCGGTGGTAATTCATCATCCCAATTAATTCCTTCTATCCGTAATGAATGGAACAAGATCTTTAGGCCAATGGTAACCGGTGCTAATAGCCCCATTGAACCGTAAATACGCGACGTTTCTGACAAAAACATTCGTTTTGTTAAATTAGAAGACATTGTTGGTGAAGATAACTTGAAGAAAAAATAATCTTGTACTGGATTGTATTTAATGCCCAAAACTGAAATATATCGATTGTTATCAGTAATCTCCCACGATGTTATTCCACGATTTTCTTCGGGAATATTTTTCAAAAGAGTTGGATGATTGGCTGCCCATTTTCGCATATTGAATCCGCCACGTTTGAGGAATGATATAATATCGTCTTGCAATTGTAACGCTAATTCGATGGTATCACATCCAGACATTAGGTCGTCCATATACATATCGGTCTTAATTATATTACTGGCTTCTGGATACAATTTTTGGTATTTGTCTGATAAATAGTTCAACGAAGCGGTAGCGAGGAATGGTGCTGGTGATGTACCATAGGTAACGGTCTTCAACCGGTAGTGTGCTACTGGTGTGTTTGATTTTTTTCTCCATAGAATGCGATGAAAGTCCTTGTCTTGATCAGATATTAAAATTTGCCTGAACATCTTTTCAATGTCGGCGGAATCAATACGTCTTATTGATGTTTGCGGTATCGAATTAAGAGATTTATTAAATTGTCCTGGATCACCGGACTAACTAATAAATTGTCGTTTAATGAGAAACCGTTGGATAGCGCCGTATAGCCTGCGAGTAACTTTCTTCAACACCCGGTGCATCAGCCTTGAATGGTAGTTGTACAACTAGTCGTTTTCCTTGTAATTTAGTTGTTGCTTTGAATATCTCCAAACATTTACTATCGCTGTCTGAGAATGACCTTCCCTTTTCAATTTCTTCTGTTTTCCAAAACTGGTCGATGGCAATTTCTATACGGTGAAGAGTGTCAATAGAGTTTTGATCGGCATACGATGGTATAATAGTAGATTCCCTGGGAATTAATCTACTGTGATTGGTATCTGACATAATTCCTCCAATAAGCCAGCCAAACTTGAAATTTTGGATGCAAGGGAAATTGGTTTCCCTATATATTTTGCCAGCTATTAAAGCCTGAAAGAACGCTTCACAACCCAACAGAATTTCAATCTTTGACGGAATATTGAAATCAGGGTCCGCTATGATTTGCCTCTAGAATCACCAGATTGTGTTTGATTGAGTGTGGTTATAGTAATGTTCGATTTTGTTCGAGGAATTTTCAATTGGCTTATCAAGGTTTCAGATATAAAATTATGTGTAGAACCGGAATCCAGAAGGCTTCGACAACTTATCCAATAACCATATTTATCTTGAACATCAATCCTGGCATTTGGTAATACTGGAATATTGGTAACTAATGATCTTGCATTTGCTTCTGATGTGTCACTTGGCGGTATCTCATTTTCCATATGAAAATTTACTATGGCTGAATTTGCTCGTTAACAGTGTCGTTACCAGTGTTTGTTGGTAAAGCTATGAAATTGGAATTTGCTATTCCATTCGTATGTGGTAGTGATCTGCTTGAAAATGGTTGCAATGGTTTGTTGGTTGCATTTAATTCGGACACAACATGCAGAAGTGTATTATGTCGCTTTGGGCATTTTTGGCAATGCCTATACTTCTACAACTTGTAACTAGATGTTCATCACTAAGGCAGTTGAAACATCGGCTGGATTAAGTGATAAATTCGCGGCGGGAGTTAACAGTCATAGACCGAAAATTTGAACAGAAATACAATGGATGTGCTTGATTTTCACACAAAGGGCAGGATGGAAACATCCCTGTCGAATGAAATGCCTTTGGAACTGTCACTTGGTTTAAGTTTAAATTTCGTTTAGGAGGAATATCGACTAACGAACTCATTCGTTTAGTTAAAAATTGCAGAAAATCTTCAATGGTGGGATCATCGACGCGGAAATGACAAATTGAGGTATATGCGGCACCACGTAGTTGACCAAGGAGGTACTTAAATTTTTGAGATGGAGCTAGAGTTGAATTTTCGTGAACCGTTGAAATGAAAATGTCGTAAAAGGATTGCCACTGTTTGATATTTCCATCAAAGGTCGGACGATTTAATCTATGTAATTTAAAACTAGACCGAAAATTATTCTGAGTTACATTGAAAGAGGTTGAAGTATCAGCATCATTGTTTTGGTTGATAGGAGTGATATTCATTGAGCTTTCTCTAATGAGAGTTTGGATTTTAGTAACGAACGTAAAATACATTTCATAAATATTATCCATTTCAGATACGATATCCTTATCCATTTCAAATATTTTATCGATTCTACCGATATAAACTGCTTATAACACTCATGGGCTCTGGCTAATCGAACTGATAATTCATCGGAAGTTGCTGTATTACCCTTGGTAGTAATATAAGTTGTGTATTTTGTAAATTGTCCCTTGATAACACTCCTACGTTTTATTAATGCTTCCATTGTATGTAAACCGCCCAGGTGGCGCAGTGGTTAATGCTGCGGCAGTTGGAGCGGGAGGTACCGGGTTCGAATCCGATTCGAGGCAGGATGCAAAATGGGGTTTTCACCTTCGATCGTTTGGGCGGTGCGATCGGTGGTGAAAAATGAACATATCTGGATCCTCTGTCGTGTTTAGAATCCTTGAGCCGACCCATCTTCCATGTCAGTACTATAGGCCTGACATGGAGCTATGCAATGCGCAGATGGTTCTACGAAAAGACTCGGACCTATAGCCGTATAGAGTGGTATCACAACGGATCAAAATTGGTCTAAGTGTGCGATAGCAGCCACAACAACTTAACCTTTTATTGTATGTAATATTTTTAACACTCACAAATGATATAAATAAATTCACTTAACTGATTTCAATGGATGTAAAAATGTGTAGTCTTTACATAAACCGCGAATAAACGTAGACCGATCGCGACCGGTTTCTAATTAATTTGTTCACTTTTGATTAGTTATATTTAATTTTGTTACCTGAATTGCCTCTTCTATGATTCACAAATGGTGGTCGAGGTTTAGGGCCCACGTGGTTTGAATTTTGTTGTACCGATGTAACTGCACTGCTGATGGATAGTAGTATGCCAATGATCTGGTTGTCGTTGACTTGATATTAACAATTGGATTTGTTTAAATTGAGTTTAATTAATGGATGCGCCTTGGAAACGTATCCGGCTCGAAGGACCAAAAAGACTATGTACAATTTAAAGGGTTTAAATGGTACACAGTTTATAAGTTTAATAAAAAAATATGAAATTTAATTTTAATTTATAAATTTATTATTTTATTCTTATTGGAAACAATCTTTTCCGATTGACTGTTCTGATTGGAAATAATGATAAGAGGGAAAAAATAGCTTTATATAATTCAATTTAGGAAAATATATTTAATAGATGTCGTATAGATCTTGATTTCGCCGTACAATTGGCAATAGTATTCAAAAAAATATTAGAATAGATCTCCAGTTTGACATCCAGTCGATCTCGATATAAACAAATTGTAAGTGTATGAGTAACATTAATGTGTTTTAGCGTAGTTTCGATGTGTAAGTTGGGTATTCCTGTTGTGGATGTTATTATCGCTGGATGTTGGTTTACAATGAAAATTGGTGATCCAGTTGCTAGTTTGAACAAACCGATTATCTTATATTAAGGTTGGACTTAACGTTTATTAATGATAACTGCCTGTAATACATGTATAAGTTTAAGGTGATCAAGAAACCTTGTGGCGTTCACAAATACGACGAATAGTCACGCCACAATAGTGAAGTATAAACAAAAATAATCGAAAAAAAAGATTTCGAGTGAAATTCTGTAAATTCGCTAGAACTGTTGCAACATAGCCTCACAGTATATATAGAAACGAAATGCAACATACATCAAGTCCGGTCGCATATGCCTGATGAGATGGATTTGATTTTTTCGATCACACAACGAGTCAATGACGTCATCAGATCGAAACCGGCCTAGCGAAACGAATATTACACACAACATACAAGATGCCATACATTCCAAGACAAACGTCTTCATCGGCTGGTTGATCCAGCGCCCTAGCTGTCAATCAATGCCACTCTGTGGAGTTCAAAGTTTAACTCCCGCCATTCTTCATTAACTGTCACGATTACAGCACCCAGCATCACACTTCAACAACCTATATCAATGCCTAATAGGAAACATTTGAATACAATATTTTGAGTTCCGCAAGAAGCGAGTAAACCACTATATGTCATCACAAAATCGTGTTATAGTGGCGATACAAGTTTGAAATAATATGAGACAGCAGGTAAGGTAGGCTATTCAATGGTAGTATAAATTTTAAAACATCACGATGGCCTTAAATCAATAATTTGAAGGTAGAGGCAATCATTTTGAGATTGGTTTTGAAAATGGTAATGCAAAACACTCTTTCAATTCTTACTAAATATGCCGGGATGTGTAAAAAAAAACAATTGTTTTTAAAGAGGGCACTGAAAACAACTTCTACTAGTGTTTTAGTAATTTGTTTTTTTCCTTGTTAGTATAGATCAGTGGAACTTCCTTGAGTATCAAAGTGTGGAACTGGCGAATCTTGACACTACATTTATTATATGATAACGGGCTTTGGACCATGTGCCCTAAATAGGGTTGCGTAATTGACGTTTAGCATCGAAAACTTAGGCTTTGAAATTTTTAATAGATGACTATACGCTCAAGTCTATTGTTTTTCGCTCTAGATAAGCATGTCTGTCTGATCCTTAGAAGCTACAAATTGTCCTAAAACATACTAAACAGAAATTATTCAACTATTTACGTGGTACCGGAAAGAATTCCAGCTCTTAGATTAGCGCATAGGAGAAGGATTGTAGTCGAGCACACTCATTTCTAGTTCTCTGCACGTTTGACATTAGTTAGACTTCTTGAGATCAAAAACAATAATTTGTTTAGTACAATAGATCGACACTGGCCCGGTACGGGTTTCGTAACTACAGTTTCTAGTTAATCATGATTTCGTTGTAATGTGTCACTGCTAACCATGGTTTGAAACTTGGTTTAAATATGGTTTCGGAATGAGCTATTTTTTCTCATCACATGACATTTTAGTGACGACAGCACCAAGTTATACATTTAGTGTACATTGAGCGAATAACTATAAATATTGTTTTTTTCATGTATTTGTTTTTTTAAAAATTAAAATTTTCAAATAAAATAAATTAATACAGAATTCGATAAATTAACGAAAAATAAAACTAAAAAGAGAAATAGGAAAATTTGGGTGGAGGGCGTAAGAATTGCAATGATTTATTTATTAAGAATTTTAATACTTATTCTCAAGATTATTTAAACATACCACATAATGTTCATATGAACAAGTATGCATTCAAATGAGCCCTAACACCTTCAGCAACTCGGTTCTATTTCCGAATGGTATTGATGGAAATAACTCTTGTAAATTAGACACCCAGTTTTCAGCTTCATTCCATCACTAGAAATGTTTTCATTTTTAATTGTCTTTCAGGCTCTACACGCCTAGGATCGGCATAATCGATCTTGACCAATGGTTTAGTAGTCTCTTCCCAAGGAGATTGCTATATTGGTCTACAACTTAACAACAATATCCTCTGCACTGGAACTCTACTTAGAATGTCTAATTGGCCATACTTTTCTTTGACCGAAAGACGATTGATTAAGAATGTATACTCCAATGGATTATACAGGTTAGGAAGTCATCGAACTATTTTACTCCCATAATAATTGCCTTTCGGCCACTGTTTTTAATTGGTGAACTATGGGAGGGTGTTTTGTTCCTAGAAAGAAGCGACTCAATCCAGTTACAATGAAACACCTAATTATAAATGAAATGAGGACGTTGCTGGACATTGCGATACCTATAAGAATATCAAAGTTGACGTCGACTGAATGGCAGAATGGTCGAAATTAACTATACAATAGGTCCATAGGAAAGCTGCATATTGATTCTAACTATTTAATGAGATGAAGTACCTTGAACGGTATCGAAGTTGTACTCCATCGGATAGAGACCTTCGGAATATCAAAAATGTTTATATCAGAATGTTCATATGTCTTGTAACAGAATCAGGAGCTGATTCATAATCTTAACTTATAGAACTAAATGACACGGCTCGGATAAATTATTTTCGAATCCCGATTAAAACGACGATGTTCCAAATAGAGCATAATTGGTATTAGAGAGGACGCAATTTTGGAGTTTGGAGGACACAACATAATATATTAGGCAATGCCAATCATTAACAAAATTCTTACAGAAATCATTTAATAGTTTTCATTTCGAAATGGCTTAAAAGGGTTTAATCAGAATTTGTGATTTGTATTTTGTCGTCCGAGTTGGTTATAGTAACACCACATATATCGAATCATGAAATCGATCATTTTAGTAATGATTTTGTGTTTTGTCGAGTCAAAAAGATCATGCCGGAACATCTCAAGTCGCATCACCGAACAACAAACTACAAATGGGATTGATACAAGAGACCAGCTAACTAAACTGTTGTTGCCCAAAATTACAATACACAAATTGGTTATGATTGTATTTGACAAAACCGTTGTAAACAATGGAATCTGCTTGAATACGGGGCCACCATGCACAATGGACGTAATGAACCAGTACTTGAATCAGACCTATGCAAACGCCTTATTTAAAACTAGTATGATGTCAACGTTTTATTTGGACAAAACCAACTGGGTAAATTGCATGCATCCGCATTTTAACTCGATACTAAGATCGTGGGACTCTAGCCAACTCGTATTCGATGGGTATACAAATTTTACAGATTTGGAACTCGCCTATAATACCTCGTTCATATATAGCCTAATACTTACATTTGGCGAGTTTAGTAACAATGATTCGGAAAAATTTGAAGGGTTTCCCAAAAGCCCGTACATTGTTAGTATAGAGGATGGTGAAACGACAAGTATCGTTCTCGTTGTGGGTCGACGCGTTTTTTATGTCCTAGTGTTAATCATTTTGATCATAATTATAGTTGTGTTCATGTTATTTGTAGTACGTAAGTGGAAAATGAGAAATAAAGTCACGCCAATTAATTGATTTTCTTAAAAATTTGTTTATGATAAATTGGATCAGTGGCCGGGAAGGAAGCTGTGTATAATTATATATAGTGTCCTATGGGTTGTATAAAATAAGAGTGACTATTTAGGCAGCGTTTTGGAGAGGTGCTAAAGCCTCAAATCGTCAATGTGTTGAGATATATTTCAAGGCCAGCTCACTTTCATCATGATCGATATGGTGGTATCAAATTGACTAGAAGGTTGCCATACGGTATAATAGAGTTTGTTTCAATATATATATATATATATATATATATATATATATATATATATATATATATATATATATATATATATATATATATTTATATATATATATATATATATATATATATATATATATATATATATATATGTATGTATGTATATATATATATATTTGTGTTAAAGTGCAGGTATGTATGCTTTAAATGTGGGGAGACTGTATCTGTTTTTAAGTGAACCAGAGCACCACAATGTAGCGTTCACAAAGTAGCGACATGACACGTGGTGTTTTCCTTGATCCGTGTGTACCTCTAATGACACTCCATATCTGCTGACGCAATCACTTGCACTGGAACCCTTTGGGGTGCCGTACTCAATGCCATAAAGGGCCCATAGTGCAAACCTATAGGATTTCATTAAAGCCCACAGACGTGCTCTGCAACGGTAGACTGTAGATTTATAGGAACATTCCTGAAATTGAATACAAGGGATCTAATGCGATTGAATGCCGGACAAGTGTAACATCATCAAGACATTCGTCGCATACGACATTAATGGCAGTAACGATCATGGCCAGTAAGTATAGAAACTTATATTCTAAAGTCGTCCTTTTTTAATGAAAGAACGTAATGGGTCAGCTTCGGGTTAATCCTTCTGACAAAGTATTTCGATCTACGACAAGTTGAGGTAGCTGACCACGTCCGCTTTAGATCAATAGTACAACGATTTTAATTATTTTTTTTTACTATGTGGAAAGGTTGAGGAGCAGCTGGTTAACACTTACTAAATATAAGCCAGAACTAGTTTAAGCCAAACAGTCTGCAATTTCGTTGCCCTCAACATAACCTTCTTAGTTTGGCAATGCGTAAGTAAGCTTTCATCCACTTCACTAACCTAACCATGATAAACTTTTTGTTCCCGCATTGCAGTGCTACAACTCTCGTCGAATTCTGATCCATCACATGTTTCACAAATATGACAGCGTCTCAACTCGGCAGCACCACCTATTGCTCTTTCCATCAGTTTAATTACATCTTCATTCCAACATACAGTTATGACGAGTCTCATGTATCCTAGTATAGTACGTATGTTTCATACTTAACAGTGCTACTTCCTATCTACTGGCATTCGACCTTTCCCCTTCCTCAAAGTGATAGGGACATCTGAACAGAAGGTACATATAGGGCTCAGTTGAAAGGGAAATTGTAAAACCGAGAAAGTTAAGTGACAGAGTTGAGTGATGGAGCAGGTTATAAGAACTTGACTCAAAGTTGGATTTAACCTTGAAAAGGTTAGGTTAAGTTAGGTTGTTGTGGCTACTATCGCACACTTAGACCAGCGAAGGTCCGTTGTGATACAACTCTTTGTACGGCTATAGGTCCGAGATTTTTCGTAGAACCATCTGCGCATTGCATAGCTCCATGTCAGCCTATAGTACTCACATGGAAGATGGGTCGGCCCATGGATTCTAAACACGACAGGGGATCCAGATATATGTTCATTTTACACTACTGATCGCACCGCCCAAACGATCGAAGGTGAAAAACCCGTTTGCATCTTGCCTCGAATCGGGATTCGAACCCGGTACCTCCCGCTCCAACTGCCGCAGCATTAACCACTGCGCCCCTGGGCGGTTTAAAAGGTTATTTGATTATAAATTATATTTTCATACAGTCTTGAGTAATACAACTCATTAAGAAAATTTGGTCTTAAACTGTTATTACAAAACTATTTAATAGTTTTGTTTCGCAATGAAATTGTGTACATACATATGTATAGTTTTGGCGTCCTAGCTACGATTAGTAGTACCACAAACATTCAATCATGAAATCATTCTTTTTACTATTAGCATTTTTGTATACTGTCGAGGAAGTACTTGCATCGGGGGAAAAGTGTTTCAACTTCGAACATGGCAGAATTGAACAACAAAAATTTTATCAAACCGATACTAAATCCTATCTAACCAAACTATGGTTGGGCAACATAACAACGACCAATCTATTATTGACTGTAAACGACAATATATCCGATAATCGTGTGGTGTGCCTGATTCTGACTACACCATGTACAATACAAAGAATCAATCAGTATTTGAATAAGACGTTTGTTAATGCTGTACTACGAGCAACTATTCGATCGATGGTTTATTTGAGCAACGTGACCAAACGGACCTGCATGTATACAGAGTTTTACTCGATACTTAAATCGTGGGACTCGAGACAACTCGTATTGCATGGATATACAAATTTTACAGATTTGGAATTAGCATACAGTCCAAGTTTGAAATATCAGCTGATTTTAAATTTTGTGAATTTCAGTAACTTCAACTCTCAGTTCTCTGCGAAGCGGTATCCTTTTACTCCTTACGTTATTTCAGTTGAGGACCATGGGAGGATAAGCATCACCACCGTTATTGGCCGGTTATTTTGCTATGGGGTAGCGTTCTTGTTTTTGATTGTTAATTTGGGGATGTTTTCGTTGTTTGTACTACGTAAGTGGTTTAAGAGGAATTATGTAACGGATTTGCCACGCAGCTACTATAGAAGTTAATCATATAGTCGAGGTCAACTGGCCATAAAAATATTAATAAACTTTTTGAATACTATGCTTGGTTTTACTTTCGAAGAATTATTTTATATTAAATGGTTTCCCAATACTAATTCAGAATACTAATCGTTAGTCAAGAGGTAACCCGCACTGATGATAGAGGTATGTACGATGGACGTTCTGTATTTAATTACATTGAAAGAAGTAACTGACAGCGTTATCACAATAGCTGCCAAGATGTTTAGACACATTATTGGCCCGTACCGTATCAACAATCTGACTCCATCTTCACCGACAGCGACCTCTTCGCCTACCGAAATGTGTCCATGTTTCCAAATGGATGTTTTTATGAAGGAAGAATGTACTGGCTACTTTGAGATCATGGGCGATCGCAAAGAACATCATTCTTTCGATCGCAGTTTCGTGTCGGGAGTACGGACCTATATTATCGCATAAGTCGGTCTGATTTCTGCCAGTTCTAGCATTAAAGTCACCAATCACCAATCTGACATCGTGCTCAGGTATAGAGCAAAAAGATTATTCAAACTATTGTAAAATGTCTTTATCTTGGGGTTGGCCTACATCAGTGGGTGCATGTGCATATACAATTGACAGGCGACTAATCACATGTTTAACTGTAAACTTCGCTCAAACGATTCGATTATCGACTGCCCAAAAATCCAGTGCAGGCTTTTTTACCTGTGGCCAAATGAGAAATCCAACTCCAAGATTTCCGAGCTATCCGATTTTCTTGGAGCGCTAAGAAATTCGCCAATACTCTTTCATACATGTAATAAGGCTGCACCAGGTTTTCGGAGTGACTGCACGTTCCACGTGCCGATCCTTCATCTCGTTAATTGTTTTAGCGGTATCCGATTTGTTTTTGTTTGTTGACATTTTGAACAGTTGATATTTTTTACGGATGTGAATCGTCAACCCAGCAATCCAACCAGATTTAGTCGCCTCCTACGACAAGCTCTGGGTACTTTGGTGATATTCTATGGGTCTCATGTTTCGATCGGAATATTTACGAAACATGAATGTTCCAATCCACAGGTTTAGACACTATATACACTTCTAAAATTTTATTAATTCTAGGTTGGATTGTTCCAGCTATAATAGTTCTAAGGGTATAGATGCAAAACCAAAGCTTTTCAATCTAAGGTTGGTGAAGTTCCACCAATGGTGCAAAGCCGGGCAACTGCTGATGAAATGTAATTTATCATTGACATTCTATAAAAATATTTAACACATACGAGATGACTTTTGAAACGGCCATACCAGTACGTATAGAAACCAATATTCTTAAGTTGTTCTTGTTCATGGAAAGAGCGTAATTGATCAGCTTCGAGTTAAGGCAAAGGAGTAGCTGGTTCAGATCCAACATTTAGGGTCGCCCTCAGGATTTTCCACTGTTTCATGAAGCAAGTTGTGGTTAGGGTACCAAAATCTGATGAAGGACCTCATTTCATATCTAAGCAAAATGTATACAAGATTTGAAGATTTTATGGATTACAATGTAAACGATAGGCATTGATCATGTCGCTGAAACACATTGGAGTAGAAGAGTACAGTAAATTCTACCCTCTTTTTACAACCTGCCTCAAATGCTCTTATATCGCACAAGATACAGGTGGAACTGGTTCGCGTCGAATAAAATTGAATCCTTCTCTCCGCTTGCTAAGAACATCTCAACAGAACAAATCTGGGTTGAAGGCCGAATCATAAAGAAGATGTGAATCAAATCATGCTTGCCTATAGATTCAATCAAGACAATACGATGGGGAAGGCATACAAATCTGCGTCAGATACATTATCAAAAATTAGGGCACTATCTTGAGATTAATAAACATAATTTCAGATAAAAAATATGGCTTCCGCGAAAGCCACTCCACAACCGATTTCTTGACGTATGTTGTAAACAAATGAAATCTTGCCCTTGAGCACCACGGAGAAGCCTTTGCAATCGCTTTGGATATATCCCAGGCTTTTTACAAGGTTTGACATGAGAATCACATGTGTAAACTTGTGGCATACGGCTTGGATTCGATAACCATCAAGTGGATAAAAAGCTTCTCAAAGACCGAAAGATCAACGTTGTACCAAATGAGAGATCATCAACGACACACTCACCAAATGCCGGAGTTCCTCAGGGATCAGTTTTGTCACCAACTTTTTTTTTAATACTTTCTCGCTTAAAAGAAGTCACAACGAATACCCTTTGTTGGTAAAAGGCCACGTTCTCGAAGAACGAACACTTTATCTCATTGGCAAATCATCTTCACGTACGGGTTTCTCAATAGATGCAGATGATTTTTTATTTTAGGTCGCATCAGGTTCTCCTTATATAAACCTTTATTAGACTGTGTATAAAATATTGCTGACAGGTTTGGGGTGACGAATATGGCATTGCTGTTGTAGCGTTATAGGGTGGGCTCGGTCAAACTCTCCCACCACGCAGAATCGTTTGGTGGTACCAAAAGATTCTGCGTTTTACTTTACCCAATCCGAAGCTCAATTGTATGACAATAAATAAACTAGAACCGAACACATTTCGTCGATGGTCAGCTTAAGGAATTTGGTATTTATCTGTTTCATGTGGCATATGCTGTGAGAGACCACGATAGGTATCCATAGCAGTGAGAAAAATCGATGGTCGCAATTCAGACAGATCAAACATTCAGCTAGTGAAGACTAGATGGCGGAGATGATGCGCAAAAGAAAACGTCGTTCGAGAGTCGAGAAATGTCGCGAAATCTCGTGCCGTTGAATGATAAATTTCTTGGTTCGCCAAGCAGGGTTAAAAAATACGAGTGAGGTCGCGAGGCAGAAAATGAGGATTAGAATTTGGACCATTAGAGGTGATGGGTCCAAATAAAAAAAAGAGATAACGATCAACAGTTGGATGACGGTGGAAAAAAACAAAAAAAGCACAAGTGAAAAGTGTATACTTATTTCGACACGGAATAGTTCGTCATCGCCGACACCAGCAGGATAGCGGTCACCTAGTTGTAGCGGACTACACAACAGCGAAACAGGTGAGTTTTCTTTGTCTGTCCCACTTTCCCCATTTTCTTTTCTCTATTTTCCGACCGTTGCTTTCCCTTCATTCCCAGGCATCGGATTGATTTCCTTCAAGTTGCGTGGTTTTTTTTTCTGGTATCCGTAGGTACACCGCCCGAGTCCACTCGCTCAAATACAGAGCAAAGCCGGACACACGTGCTGGTAGACTATGGCGCCCATCGGAAATTATTATTTTTCTTTGCCTTTCCAAGCCGCAATCGCGAAACAAGAGAGCATGTTGCACTCCCCAGTTGCTGGAGGAGCGGGAGGTACCGGATCAAAATCGGATTAATCAAAAGGGCTGGATCAAAAGGGATTTTTCACCATCTGATTACGATAGGTGGTGTGAATGAACACATCTATGAGTGGAGAGCTCATGGGCCGACCCATCTTCCTTGTCAGTACTATGAGCTGGCATAGAGGTATGCAATGCGCAATTGGTTCTACGTAAATCGGACTAATAAAATAGTAATTGAATAGTATAAAATATAAATAAAAAACCCACAAACTTCGAATGTGAATGTTAGAAAACAATTAACCAGAAGAAATTGGACAGTTCAGATTCTATTGTGATGCTGGCTGCTCTGTGCCAAATAATCTTTTTATTGTTACATAAATTACAAAATCGATTTATTAAATTAAATAATCGCCTGTCGCTATGCAGGTGAGTCGCAATGTGCGTTTGGTGCTCTTCTACGAATTTATAGGACCATCTTCGATCGAGTATTCGTCTAATCTTAACAAAATAGTATAGGTGTCTAATGTATGGTGTCAATTCATAATATTGGTTAAAATTCCGCCTAGATAAAATCTTACTGTACCCGCAGTGGTATAATCGTCACCTTCTTCCTTATATTCCATTTACGTACCATAAATATCGCCAATCCAATTAAATATATAATGAAAACCATCAAACCTATAATATAGCAAAAAAATCGTCCCACAATGAATGGGGCATTCCCATCGTTCTCAACTGTTATAACATAGGAGGTTTTCGTTAAACCGTTGAAAACGAATGTACTATTGTTAGTAAAGTTAAGAAAGGTTAAGCTTAGTTGGAACGTTAAATTGGATTGGTAGTTTGATTCGATGTCAGTGAAATTCGTATATCCTTCAAACTCGATTCCTGAACTCCACACTTTTGGTATCGAGATAAATTTTGGATAATTACAAATTTCGGTAAGAATATCATTTAATCGGATGGACGATTCCATTTCTGTTTTAAACACGGCATTCAAGAATATCTCATTAAAATACTGTTCAACCCGTTGCAACGTGCATGGCAGATTATTTGGGCTACATATAGAATAGGTCTCATTATAAATTATTGCCAGCTTTAAATTGTGTATAGTTGTTTTGTCGAACAATAGTTTGGTTAACTGGTGTTGGGACTTGTAAGATTCTTCTAACGACTTTAAATGATTTTTGATGGCCAATTTATGGCATGTTTGTATTCTAGCCACGATAGGTTGGGCGAACCACACAAGTAATATTAAAAAAGTTGATTTCATGATTCAATACGCGATGTTACTAAATGACGTGCCGAGAAATGATTCACATTTATAATCTCAATGATTAAATCCATTAAAGGGTTTCGCAATCGAATACAATTATTTCAGTAATGAATATATTACAAAAGCTTTTATGTTAACGATTGTTATAGTTATGTACGTCACAAGATCGGGGGTTGCTATGGAGTGGGATCGATACAATGGTGTGATTTGCAGACATTAGATTTATTTTTTGGGTATCTTTGGTTCCTCTTATCAAAGACGCGTATAGGTAAGGCATTCGTGGACAATTCAAAACGAGATTTGAAACAATTTAGGCCGAAGGAGGAACACTTTGATTGGCTAAGACCCGAAAGAAAGATAGCGCGAGTCCTAAATTTTATTGAGTTTATACATCCGAATAATCTGTTCAATAATCATTAAAGAGAGATTTTCGATATAGCCTAATCAAATCTATTGCATATTTGCTCAGACAATCACTAAATACCGGCGAACGTTCCTTTGTGATACCACAGAATCTTGGGTGTACGGCTATAGGTCCGATTTATGTAGAACCATTTGGGTATTGCATAGCTCGACGATGGGACGGCCTATGGATTTTAAACTCAATAGACTGTCTTGATGTGAAAACACCCTTTATGAATCCTGCCCCTATATCGGGATTTGAATTCTTACCTCCCGCTCCATTTGCCTCCAGTTTATCTATTACCCTTATGAGAAACAGTTTGAGATACTTACGTACCGTAATAAGTCTCGCACGTTACAATTTTTGAGATCAGGGAGGCAGTCTATTAAGAACAACCCCAAATATTCATGTCTTTTGTATGCCAAAGCCGGACATGAGCATATAGGAGGTGGACTACCGTCTCGATACCGTGTACTGTGAATATCCTCACGATCGTTTTTAGTTCACATCTTCGTAGGGGGATAAGTGTCTTTGAGCGTCTCAAGTCCAGCTTTGGCCAAACTTTCCTTGCTACTCCATATGAGAAAGCTTTCGTCCACCTATCGTTTGCTTAGGCTACTTCCACCTTTTTAAGCACAGTCTTGAGTGCGTTAATGGGTTCCCCCAACTTTGCCCTTTCCGGGAGTACTTGGAAAGTTGTACCATGCCTCGTCGGTTCGTCCACCCTGCAGTTTCCCATGGACTCTAAGTGGCCGGGGATCCATAGTATCTGAATGTTGAAATGCTCACTCATCTTATTTAGAGCCGAGTGGCAACCCAACACCCCTCTAAACGGCAGAGAAACAGAGTTTAGTGGCCTGATTGCCACCTGATTGTCCACATAAATTGCGATATCAGTCGAGGATACAACATTATGTTTCAACCAGTTCAGGATCTCCTCAATCGCTATCACCTCTGGCTGGTACACGCTGCAGTGATACTTTTATCAAAGCACAAAGTCGGTGTAACGTAGTTTAGATTCGCCAGTTCTTTCTTCAGCTGTATGACTACAGTCGAGTATCCTATCTGAAGGCATTTCTACTGAGATATGGCTGATAGTCAAGTTCTGTAATCGCCACCATCTGCTTACCGTAAATTTTCACGGGGAGAACGTGAAACATGACCTCCAAGACACTTGTTGGTGTTGTCCTCAGCGCCCCACTTATAATCATGAAGGCCGTTTGTGGCAGTTTCTCGAACCTTTTTGTGTACGTTACTTTATCAAGAGCTGGCCACCACACGTTCAACCCATATATAAGTGTAGGTTTTACTACGGAAGCGAATAGTCAGTGTACCAGCTCCGGCGTCAAGCCCCATCTCTTTCCGATGGCGTTCCTACACGAGTACAATGCTATATTGGCCTTGTTTACTCTTTCCAGAATGTTAGGCTTCCAACTAAGCATACTATCCAAGATTACGCCTAGAAATCTTGCCTTGTCAGTAAAAGCTAGTCTCTTCCCATTTAAGAGAAGTGGATCTACTACCGGGTTTTTATATTTCCTAATAAATAGAACCAGTTAAATTTTGGACGTGCTAATTGCCAGTCCACATCTGGTGGTCCCCCTTGAAATGATTAGGAGGGGTTTTGGAGCACCTCCTTCACCGTGCTTAAATATTTACCAGAGACAGCTATCGCTACATCATCTGCATAAGCAATTACTCCGATCCCCTCCCTCTCTAGCTCTAACACAATGATTGCTATGTTCCAGAAGAGAGGAGACAGGACAATTCTCTGCAGGATTCCTTTAGACACCTGCCTCATGATAATGGATTCTCCCAGTTCCGAGGTAACCATCCTGCACCCAAGCATGTGATTGATTAACTCACTTACAATGTAATCCCTCCAAAATTGCCTCCGTCTTTACATTGTTAAAGGCGCCCTAAATATCAAAGAACCCCACCATACAAAACTCTTGTGATAATATTGATTTCTCAATTGTACTTACTACGATTTCTCAATTGTACTTAGGACCAGCCGATTTAAAAGGTTTGAACCCTTCAAGTTCCAATAGGATCCGTTCTTTGGTTTCGAAATCTTCTATGCGCGCAGTGAGTGTGTTTCATGGTAAGGAAGCTTCGTGGAAAGTGATTTATCGTGGAAAGTGATCGATGACAAGTTTCAAAGTTTCCTCTCTTGAAGTAGTTCAGGAACCATCCGGTTTAATTAAATAACTGGGACTGGGAGGATTGGAAGACAGAATCTTCCTAAAACGAGAGGCCTCAAGATTTAATTTTCGATTATTTTGATCATTTAAGGCCCTTTCTATAATCATTCGAATCCTCTTTGCGATTTCAGTACCCCATTCCACTAGTGTACCCTTTTGAAAAATATCCTTAGTTTTACATGGCAGTTGAACTGATGGGCTAAGTAGCAATACTGAGCCTTAACCACCTTTATAGGCCTCAGTACATTGTTCTAAGGCTCTGATTTCCTATAGCTGCGTGTTTATAATATCCCGATCAAATCATATTATGTAAATAAGATCAAACAGCGAATCTTATATAAAAGGGCAAATTAGGTCTCTTACGTCTGGCATTAATAAAACAAGGAAAACGAAGCTATTGCACTTTTATCTAACCCCTGGAATGAGAAAGAGGTAAGCTGCGAATTCACTAGTATAGCATTTTTCGGACTGTCACTTTTGACAGTTCCATAATTACATGCCTATACGTTGATTGATAACCAACTGTGCTGTCTAGCCGCATTGCTAAGTATATTGGTCATCTTATTTGATGGAAAACCAACTATCATTTGTATGGTAACGTCCACCTTACATTTACAGTTTTGAATACCTTATCCAGCTTTCTTCATAAAGTTTCTCACCTGGTATTCTCAATAAATTCGAAGAGCTGCGGATTGGTTACCAAACGATCACTCACTCGTTGAGCATTGGTTATCTTCAAGATGAGATTATAGAAACAACAAAATGTTGGTTTAATTAGGTTTGACAGTTTAAATTTATTGAACAAATTGAATTTTTATAATTTATTTGTTTTATGGAGTCTAACGATCTGATCTTTACGACCCTTGTCAATAGAATGGAGATCGCTTAAGATCCAATACAATTTATTTTAGATCTAAATTGAAGTACAATCACTTTTTGTTAATCTCCTGCCTTCACTATTGCTATCTACAAATGATCGTTAAATCACTTTACATCATTAGTGCCATCTATTTTTGACTAGATAAACAATTATAGTTTGTTTTGAGTTTAAATTTGTCAACCAATTGGAACAACACCAGTGCCATTGATAAGTGCCACTGCTGTGATTATGTTTATCCGAAGTTGTGCTATTTTATAGTTGGTGATCGATAAAGAGGTGAAATACTTATCCACACACATGAACAGCTAATTGGTGATAGTTAGTTCTGTTGATCGCAGTTCGAGTGGGATAATTGTAACAATAGTCCTGATATTCCATTTGCGAATGATAAACATCGTTAATCCAATTGCATACGCGATAAAAACGATCGACAGAATAATATAGCAAAAGAATCGTCCTACATCCTGGACAGCATTATTATCGTCCTCAACTGTTATGACGTAAACACTTTTGTTTGAGTTGTTAAAGTTATCCGCGCTTAAGTTGATAAATTTTACAAAAGTTAATTTTAATTGGTATTTCAAAAGGCTGTGATGGTTGGATTGTAGCTCTGTAAAATCTGTATAGCCATGAAGCTCGAATTTTGAGTTCCACACTTTTGGCATCGAGATAAAGCTTTCGTAGATACAAAACTCGGTAAAAATAGCATTTATACGAATCGACGATCTGATTTCCGTTTTAAATAAGACGTTGACGAAAGACGCATTAAAATATTTATGCACTCGTTCCATTGTGCATGGCACATAATTTGGCCAGCAAATGTGACGCTGCTCAGGCAGATGATCAACTATTATCAATGTTAAATTGTGAATTGTTATTTTGTCCAATTCTAGTCGGGTTAGTTGATAATGAGGTATGTAAGGATTTAATGGTTCTTCTCCATTATTGTTAGTGATAGCTTTATGGCATTGTTATATAGTGAACGGCATTGTTATATAGTGAAACCGGTGATGATTGGGCGAAACACACTATCAGGACTATAATAGTTGATTTCATGATTAAATACGCGATATTACTAAATGTATAATATGATTCATTCTTATAATCTCGTCAAATCCATTAAAAGTTTTCGTAATTATTTCAATAATGAAAATATGTATTTCAAAAGCTCTTGTTATTTTCGTCACCAGTCCGATAGGTTATTTTGGTATGGGTGTGTACGACGATTTGTGTTTCGTAAACAAGATACAAGAAATGTCGTTATTGAGCCTGCATTAAATGGTGCAGAGCGAACCATATTCCATTCTCACGCAGGAAATAGGGATTCTTCCAACATGTAAGGTCCAGCATATAACAGCTTTTTTGAAGGTAGGCATAGACTTTGCAATGCCAATACAGGAGTTTGATGTTAAAAACCTTTTAAATCATACGTACGTTTATTCGTGTGCACCAGTACAAAAGCCATTTACATTGAGCTAACCAATAATCTTACACCTGAAACATATTTGGCAGCATTGAAACGATTTATAGCCAAGAGAGGCCTGTATACGGGATATTTATAGCGATTGCACTTCAAATTTAATTTTATATTTTTTGAGAGATTATCCATCAAATGCTCTTCATTTCAGGGACCAATGAAAAGCAGCAGTAAAAACAATGGAACAAGTTGTTGGAGAAACGATACCCACGGTCGAAGAACTGCAGACATTACTCCCAGAGATAAAGCCAATATTTAATTCACGTCTCCTTATGCACAAATTTTGATGTCCGTACACCAAGAGATTTAATCGTAGACATCTACAAGTGCTGGTTCCCGAGGTAGATGTTATACCATGTGTTAAATACATGGGAAATGCTGCATCACATAAAACAACACATTTTGTAGAGGAGGTACTTAGAGTATTTAACAAACCACCAGTCACGATCCAAATGGACAAAATCTAAATATTCCATCGTCAAACTTGTTACTTACCGCCCAGGTGGCGCAGTGGTTAAAGCTGCGGTAGTTGGAGCGGAGAGTTATCGGGTTTGAATCCCGATAGGGCCAGGGTGCAAAAAGGATTTGTCACCACTTGATTACATTCGGTGGTGTGAATGAACACAACTATGACCCCCTGTTGGAGTGCAGATTCAATAGGCCGACCCATCTTCCATGTCAGTACTATAGGCTGGCATGGAACTATGCAATGTGCAGATGGTAAGGTAAATCGGACCTATAGCCGTACGTCCTCGATTAGACTGCAAAGCGGAAGGTAAGGCTGTAAATAAGTGAACCGCGAAAGAGTTGGGAGTGCTGACCTAACTCTTGTTTTTGGTTGGGTTTATTTTCCTTTCGCTTCCATACTTAATGCCACAAAACGTCCATGGTGCAAACCTAGGATTTCATCAAAGCGCACAGACGCACTCTGCAACCTTAGCAAACTTGACCAGTTTGAACCAGGCCAAAGAAGACAGTAGATTTACAGGAATATTCTTACAGTTGAACCCAACAGATCTCATGCGGTCGAAAGCTGGACAACGCTGATGAAGTGTAAGCTATCATCAACATTTTCTAGACATTCGTCGCATATGGCACCACTGGAAATTCCCATGTGATGAAGGTGACTTTCGAAACGGCTATATGGCTAGTAAGTATTGAAAGCAATATTCTCAAGTTGTCTTTTTCAATGAAAGAAAGTAATTAGTCAGCATTGCGTTAATCCCTCTGACAAAGAATTTCGCCTTACGTTCACTGTATGAATAGGTAAAAGCTGCAGTGTTTCTACTCCTTGTAAATGTAACCATGTCGGTCTAAGACGGATTCACATGTAAACACTTATCCAGACACCACTGTCCTATAATGAGAAGATCGTGTTGAGTTAAATCTGATAAGGCATTCAGGTGCTTGCCTGAAACTGTCAGAACCAGATCATCAATACACCTATTATAATGTAGGATTCTCTTGCAATTTGCAGAGAAGTGCCTTCAAAAAACTCGTTATTGTGCATAGATCTCTCAATAGCAGTTCATGTAAGGCAGGCTCACAGGATTTGCCAACTCTGTAAGCATGTGGCCTGTTGCTGAGTGGAGCGGTAACTAAATGTTGGCCTCTAATAAATCTAAAGATTTCAGAAAAGTTGATTACAGACATACCATATAGGCCGAAACGATTTGGGGCCGGTGTAGTCCGACTTGCTAAATTTTGAAATAAAAATTGTTTTACTTCTGGTTCAAGATTGTGGAAAAAAACTAAAAGCGATACATGCCTGGAACAGATGTACTAAATACTCCTTAATGAGAGGATAGCCATGCTGTAAGACAGCAGGGAAAATACCGTCAGTGGGTAATAGGGAGAAAATCACCTATGTACTTCCTTTTTAGAAGAAATAAGCTTGCTATTAGGTAGACGAAGTGAATCACGTCTACAGGTATTATTCCTGCTCAGCGACCTGTTAAGTCCAACTACAGCAGGTAAACTGTTAATTACCTCACAGAGTATTACACAGGCGAATCTCTGTGATATTCTTAGTTGTTTTTGTACACATTTTGTGCAGCTAGCAAGCTATCACAATGACACTATAGATTAGATATTCTGGCCTTATTCTTTAGCTTTCTTGTAGTTTTCCTTAACCTTAGAAAGGTTTATTCTGAGAATTTTTTGTTCGAGATAAGTGGGCACGAAATTTAAAATGCTGTTGTAATTGCTGTTGTAATTGCTTGAAGGAAACAAGCTCAAACAAGAATGTTTCCCAGTTGGTGAGATTCCTATTATGGTAAGGTTGTGTGCACGAAACTCATGTACAGAATTCTGCTGACGGAGGTGTTAAGTTACGGACCTGAGATGATCTTAATAGAGATCCACTCAAGTACGTATTGTAAGGAAGAACCTGCACCAATAATATGCTCAATAGAGTTAAAGTCATCCCGGAAACATAATCGGTTGGTGGTTAGCCTCTCGTCTGTGTCGGACCATTTTCCATCCATTGATAAATTAACTTCATCACGCTAATGTTCGCTAATACCATACTAGATTCCTCCGGCGGACCAGAAACCCAGGTGTGGATTAGTAAATGTTTGGGGATAAACTGATGGTATGTTGCATCATCGGAACATTTACAAAGATATCGGCCCAAGATCTGTGCCACGAGTCCCTTAACTCTATGTGATCACATAGAGGAACTTATTGAGTTACGAATTTGTTCAGAAAAGAAATTTCAATTCAGTTGATATAAGTTGTTGAATCGTTCGAGGTTGTACTAGAACTATGGTAAAAACCTGTTTCAGCACTGTTCATTTGAGATCTCTTATTGTTGCATATTAATTGTACTATGAGATGTTACGCCATCTATTATCGATTTAAACGCCATCTATTATGTTTAATTTGACAGCTCCAGTACAGATCCAACTCTGTCGGCGCTTATATTATTTTAAAACAAGAATTTTATTAGAACATAATTATTTTATATGACATTTCAAAGGTTTCGATGGCTTTCTCTGGATTGTCCCATTGTTGATCCCGAATTTTTCAGTTTTGAGTTCTGATTTCATCATTGTTGCCAGCCTTTAGGATTAGATTGGTGAAACATTGATTGCTGTGACTATTTTTATTCAAAGTTGTGCTATTCTATATAGTTGGTGGTCCTTAAATAGTTGAAATATTAAGCATTGTGCATTTGTAATATGTTATAGGTTATGTTGATCGTTGTTCGAGTGGAATAATTGTAACTTTATTCCTCACATTCCATTTGCGGATCACAAATATCATTAATCCAATTACATATGCGATAAAGATGCTCGATACAATGATATAGCAAAAAAATTGTCCCACATCCTGATCAATTTTTGGATCGTCCTCAACTGTAATGACGTAAATACTTTTTGTAGAATTGTTAAAGTTATCTGTGCCCAAGCTGATAAATTTAAGAAAAGTTAATTTTAATTGGTATCTTAAATCACTGTGATGGTTGGATTGGACATCTGTAAAGTCTGTATAGCCATCAAGCTCGAATTTTGAGTTCCTCACTTTTGGTATCGAGATAAATTTGGGATAGGTACAAAACTCGGTTACAATAGTATTTCGACGTATTGATGATGTGATTTCCGTTTCAAATATAACGTCGACATACGTCTCATTGAAATAATGGACAATTGTATTAAAATATTTATGCGCACGTTCCATTGTACATGGGAGCTCATTGGGCCAGCAGATGTCATGCTTCTTAGATGTTTTATCAATTATTATCAATGTTAAATTGTGAATTGTTATTTTGTCCAATACTAGTCGGGTTAGTTGATATTGTGGAATATAAGGATTTAATGGTTTCTCGCCATTATTGTTGATGGCAACTAAATCGCATTTTTCACTATATGCTGGTGATGGTAGCGCAATACACACCATAAGAACTAAAATGGTTGATTTCATGACTAAGTACGCGATATAACTTAATGTAATGTCGGGAAAGGATATTTACCATCTCGGCAAAATCCATTAAAGCCTTACGTAATATATGAGTGTAAATGATAGATAATTACCCCCCAACCCCTGTATATAATTTTCATATAATTTCACAATTTTCAAAATAATATTCACAATCATGCCATCTGAATAAGGTACGCAATGAGCGTGAGAATATTTACAAATGTGTTATACATTTATCGATCGATTCGAAATGGTTTAACTTAAATTTTGGAGAGGGTTAAACACTTATCATTCCAATCTGACACTTGTGAGTTATTCAAAATGCACCAAACTGTCTCCATTCAATAACTAATATTAAGTCGATTGTATCGCTGCCAATTATTATACCAAATTGTTGTAACATACTCCACAATAGATAGAGATAATCTTTGTATCTGGGTCAATACACTTTCATATTCACCCACCAACTTTTGAGTTAATTGACAAATTTCATAATAGTTATCTTTATTATTTGCAATTTCTAAAAGAGTTGCTTAAATTTGGCGATTGAATTCAAGTTTACCAAATGTTACTACCAGACTGATATACCTTTCCAATATCGTTTAACACAATATATGTATTGGGTCGGTGTTCAATTTTTATCTCATGTTTTTGGATATTATTTGTGACTTACTTTCATACTCGCATTTTATCGTCAAAGGACCCTGATACTATTTTCACATCCATTATAACTATCGCTTTTAGTTTCCTGCGACTCTCTCTTTCTCTCTCTCTCTCTCTCTCTCTCTCTCTCTATATATATATATATATATATATATATATATATATATATATATATATATATATATATATATATATCTTTCTCACCCTCCTCTCTCTCTCTGTCTCTCTCTTTCTCTCTCTCTCTTTCTCTCTCTCTCTCTTTCTCTTGCTCTCTTTTTCTCTTGCTCTCTTTTTCTCTCTCTCTCTCTCTCTCTGTGTAAAAGGCACACCTATATGAACAATCAAGAAGCAACAGCGTTTCCGATTCATTGATCAGACCACAGAACACATCCATATATGCAGAATTTAAGCATTAAGATAACGCGGTTTTATTGCTGTGAAACATCGTCGAACACTTCAAATTCGTCGGTCATTCGTTCAACTGGTCGGATATTTTGTGAGACTTCTTCACCATTTCTTTCGTAGTTCCCTCATTTGATCGACTACTGGCGAGGTTCATATTGGCAGCTAAAGGGCGTCCATTGTTGTAAATAAATGAACCAAACTCCCACAAACTACTGAAGGAGGTTGACCACAAAAGCAGTGTTATCGTCAGGTGTGAAGCTGTTTGGGGGAATCAAGTTGGCACTAGTTGTCAACTCCGTATCTTGGAGCTCTCACAAGTGTTTGTGTTACCTCCTCGTGGTGACCATCTGGCAACTGGCTAACCACGTTAAGTGGGGAGCTAGACAAAAACACAGCGCTAGACAACTAGGCCGGAATAAGGTGTCAACCGTACCATGTCGATAACCAACCTGGTTGTGGGCCCAGTCTAAAACTAGCTCAGTCTTTAACGGTGTATCCGAATACCAAGCGCCCTCCGGAACACGTAGCCTTATGTGCATCGGATATCAGAACAAATGGACTCTTTTTTTCTCCACCACTCGTGGGAGTATTTTATGGATTATACAAATCTGAATCTTAATTTAGAGGAATCGAACAGTACAACCAAGCCTAATAACTTGGAAGTACTTTCAGCTTCTTTAGAAAACATATCTCAATGGAACCTTTAACAGAGAACAATGACGCCCTAGATACTACCTTAGACACTAACGCACAACCGTCTGGGTTGCAAGTGGTTAAAAGCTCTTCAATTAAGAAGAAGATGTCGGGAAACCAGCGACGGAAAATACAAGAACTAGGAAAAAGAAACAGGTCAGATATGACTACGCCCTCCCCAGGGAAGCAGACTGAACGACAGAGGTTATGTTCTGGCTTCAAGTTACAAGGAAACCGGGAGAAGGGCCCACAATGGGAAGAAATTCCGAAAGTGAGTCTTAAAGAAGTTGTACTTCACGAGCACCATGTGCTTGTCAAAAACAGGCTCATGGATCTTGATGAAGGACGACGTTCATCACTTTTTGAGCTAATTGCTTGGAAAGTGATATACACACCTTGTGCTTCTGGAGATCCTTTGGTTTTTGAGGGATGTAGTTTGTACAACGGCATGCTTAGTCTTGCAGGCATGCGGTCTTTGAAGCTGTACCATCTCCACATCTCTGGAATGAAGCTGAGCTGGAGTGTATCCAGTTCTGCTACCCAGGTCTGTAAGGGGTACAGTTTTTGTCCCGGGCCCGACTCAATAATCTTCAGATATTCTGAAGGGGCTAGAAAATCAAAACCAAAGACTAAAGACCAGCAAATGGACCATCGCCAGTAAGAGGAAACCGAAAGGCATACTTCTTTTCTTGGCCTAAATGAGCCATCTGTTCCAAGGCTGGAAGCACTTGGTTTTAAACCCTTCTTTGCTCTTAGTAGGGTCACAATAAATGTAACGCAAAAGGAGCCGAGGAGGGTCAAGGAAAAAACTGTCCTCCACCATCTCAACTTGATTGGAATGTCTGGGGTACAGTTTCCACAGATTAATTTGCAGCATTCAAAGGATTCGTCCTTTCTCATAAAACGACGCATGATAAACTTCAATACATTCACGGGAACAAAATCAAAGGACTCAATCCAGGGACCTACGGTAGACCTCTTGTGATGTCTTGTGGTCAACTCACTCCTTTTCTGCCAGGGTTATGCTGACGATACTGGTAGGTAAATATACGGATGAAATATGTCATCGCATGCAAACTGCGATTAACATAGTTGAATCTTATGTAGTGACCAGGGTCTATCAGTCAATCCTATAGGAAAACTTTGATGGTTCTTTTCACTAGACGTAGGAGTCTTGGAAACTTAAGTCTTCCAAAAATCACACGGCTCACACGATCCCACTCTCTTCGGAAGTCAAGTATCTGGGGGTCTGGTTAGATCGGAAGATAACTTTAGAAGAGAAAAAGAACAAAGGATGCAACATTTACTGGTCATGCAAACAGTCATTTGGTAAATCATGGAGCCTTAAACCTAGCCACGTGTACTGGCAAAACGTTTCAGTGATCAGACCCATAATCTCGTTTTCCGCATTCCCTTGGTGGCCTAGAAAAATGAGCGAGATTGGAAGGAAACCTCTAAACCACCTTCAGAGACTTGTTTGTCTGTGTATTATAGAAGCTATTCACATCACATCTATACTGCAGTTCTTATGATGGCTGTGAGTCTGCTGCCGCTTGATCTTTGGATCAGAAGGTGGGCAGTGCAAACAGCCGCTCTCCTACAAGGCAAAGGCCATCTATCTTAAACCATCTATGTGGGCCGGCACCCAACTGCCCACATGCCTTCAGACATCATGGTGACTCAGCACGTCTTCGGGAAATCATTTCATGTAACTAATACTGAAAATTACATATGGGACTATAACATCCCATCCTACCCCTCCGGGAACGATATGGTAATCTTTACAGATGGATCAGTATGCCGTAATCTAACTGGTGCCGGGTTATACATACAAAATCGTGAGGTTGAATTATCTATCCCTCTTGGTAGGTACGCTACTATTTTTCAGGCTTTGTAAAAGGGATAAATTGCAGAGATCGTGGTATCTTCATTTTTTCTGCTAGCCAGTCTGCTCTAAAGGCGATTGGTTGCAATACTGTTTCATCGAAACTTATTTTGAAAACGATAAGTGCCTTAAATCGACTAGGCAGGCTGAATAACGTTAGACTCACATGGGTATCAAAGAAAATATATTGGCCCGATTGGGTGCGACAACCACCTTTGTGGAACCTGAGCCCGCTCTTGAAGTGACGTCACTATCTCTTAAACAAGAAATTGATTATCACTTTGGAGATCTGCACCAAAAAAGATTGGATAATCTCACCTCTTGTCGTGTATCCAGTCTTTCTTAAATTATGATAGACACACTTTAAGGATCTTGCGGGGCATTGCTCCCTGAATAGTCATATATTTCGAATGAAATTTCGAATACTTTGTGCTCCTGTTCTTCATAATCTTCCCATAAACTGCACTGTTTCGGTTCACAATTCCTATTTGAGGATCAATTGACGACCTTGAGGATGACTGGGAAAAGAAATACTGCCATCGAGCATGATTTATAGCTATGACTGGGAACAGCAAATCGTAGCATGTCGAAAGACATATAGGAATGAATCAAACTTAATCTGATTTGAATGGCTAAAACACGAATTAATTATTGCTAAATAATAACATTTTATTTATTTGATGCACTCAAGTTCAAACGTTGCTTCCAATCACAATATATAAACATCTAAGCATCGTTAGTCCTCGATGCAACTATCGTGACATTACCAAAACGTTTGTCCCGTTGCTTCTGCACCATAGCTTTTATTATATAGCTCACCACATACAGAACAATGAAAAGTGCAACTATACCGGAAACTATAAAATAGTTCATTAGTCCAACATTTATGTATTCATAATTTATCGACCAACCGTGCAACACGAACGATTGGGCCGTCATTGGTGTACTAAAGGCATTGATATATTGACTTGGTGATATACGACTTTCAAAATATAGAAATTTTATGTTTGCAAATTCATCGAACGGGATTTTATTCGAGTATCCACGGCACACAATATGTGTATCATTAGTGTATTGATATCTGGCCTGGATCACATTATACATGCACTCATACATAAACGTTCCATTCGCGTACACAACGGTTTTAAATGCAATGTCGAAGTAGTCATTTGGTTTACGTTTGGCAAAATATTGTTTGGCCAAGGCTATGTCGCACTGCTTTTTGCCACAAAACAAAAGATTGTTATTGTTTTCTTTATGAAGCGACAATGTTGAATTGGCAATGGTCATATTACCTAAAATCGTGTTGAAAAACTCGGTTGGTCTATAAATGTTATAGCTCGTGTCATTTATTTCGGGAAAGTATTTCGAATAAAAACAACTTTTATACGATTCTTTTGATGATCCGAAGTGGACGATCAAACCGATTAAAATTATACAACTGTTCTTCATGGTTACCAGACGAATTATGATGCGGGTGTACTAATTCGATGTTTTGATTCAAAATTTTTGTTTTGCTGACTCGGTATCTAATCAATTAAATATTTTATAGAGTGTTGCAATCAAATCCATAACATTGAAGATAATTGTATCATAATTACAGTTATTTCCCAACTAAAATTTTCTTAATTACCTGTATAGTTTATTCACTATCGTTTACAAACATTTGAACCTCCGCGGGCATCTATACTACTATTTTTGAACCATTCAGTACTGAATACTGCACCGATGTCTTTTTTCATAACTTTCACTATTTGAATGTTCTTCGTCCGTTAGCTGCTAAGATCCACACTATCCGAATTGAGACTCGTAGAATGTTTCTTTTTTACCACCCTTGCTACCATTTCCATTTTCCCATAACTTCTGAACTATATTTAGAGCCAATATAATTTTTTTTATTATTATGATTGAAAGTATAATCTTTCCAGACTAACCATCAATTTGCCTCTGATTTCTTAAAAACTAAACTACAATGTGGTTACTGTTGATCACAGCGATGTACCAATGTCTGTTTCGTTGGTAGGTAGCTGCTCACATACTAAAGAGCTCAAAGGGTTAAGTTCTTTTTAGTCTCCTATCCAAATGTTTATTATCGAGTAGCCGAGCAGATTCTGAATTGACATATTCCATTAGCTTCGGTGCAAATCGTTTATTTCGTGTTTTATATCCAGAATCTCCAAATCACGATACAAATCACAATTACGAATGTACCAGGGTGGATTGACTTTACTCTGAAGTACCATATTCTGGAAGTTTTGTATAAGTATGATGTTAGTACATCCCCAAAAATGCCATAAAGATCGGCTTTAGAATCAGACTTGAAATCAGTATTTTGTTGCAAATCCTTAATTTTGACCTTCGTCCAATTATGCCAGTACATGTCTATATTTAAGATCAAGCTCTTTTCTTTTCTTTTCTTCTTCACATGCTCTTTTCAACCAGTGTCACACCCAAATATTAAGTAGACTCTCATACGGCACCATAACATCGTTTAACACTTTCGCTGCATCGTTTAACACTTTCGGTGCATCAAGACTTTTTTTTCATATAGTATACCGCCGTGTCACCTACACATCATGCCAATTTTGCATTATACCAAGCCACATGTGCACCTGCATATCATGGTTTTTTATCTCTACCAATCTTCTGATGTACCGCAATGTGATGCATTTTTATCTCCCTACAGGTCGTTTGTGCACCGGAATATCAATTTTATTAATGCATGATGACCCGGTGCACCACGGCGTGTAGAGAAACAAAACCTGCATGATGTGCTGGTGCTGCAGTGGCTTGGTATAAGGGAAAAATGCATGATGTGCTCGTGGTCCAGTGGGTTGGTAAAAGAAAAAAATACTTGATCTGCGGGTGCACATGTGCCTGTGACAATATCTGTAATTCTATGAACCTGATCACTTGTTGAATGTTTGCATCTGAAGCCACATTTGTTGGCTTCATTCGTTTTTTTTAGTAGTCTCTCCATTAGCTTTGGATCCAAAAAATAGGAAGCAGGGTTAGTTTAGCGATAGCTATTCTTGGTAGTAGCTTTAGAATTTCTCCTGTTAAAAAGTCAAACCCAGGAGCCTTTCCTGACGTCAGATTGAATTACATTTGCTTAGTAACTTCTTTCTGGGTTATTAAAGGTATCATACCCTTATAATCATTGCTTCCATTTTCGATTATAATATCCGATTCACTCTCATTCGGTTGGAAAATATCAGCTAGATGATTCTCCAGTTTTTGATTGGTTATTCCTAACGCATGAGCGATTACTTCGCTTAATATGAGGGGTCTGCGTAATTGGGGTTTTTATACTTTTTGTTGCCTTCCATACTGCGTTGTGAAGTTCGTATTTTCATCAGCGGTCAATTTTCCAAGGTATAAAGAAAACAACTTTTAATGAATATCTCGCTACTTTTCATGTTTATCCATCTGAACTCATTTGGATTTTCGAATATGTTTGCCCAGTGGCGTTTCGTATTGGGCCATGAACAAATCGATAAGGACGATCGAATGTAGGACGAAGACCTGAAATTCACTAAGAATGCACGGTGCACGTCTGAATGAAACGCAAGAGCAACGAGAAGAATCAAATGAACAGAGACGAGCTCGTGTAGCACAAGTTCTCAATGCACGGAGTCCAGCTTAGGCTCGTTAAAATTTAACTTCGTGAAGTATTGCTATGAACGTCGACTAAAATCGCAGTGCTTTGAATTAAGTCATTGCCAAGCATTGAAGTTCCAAGCAGGATCTCCAGGACCAAGTTGTACCGATGGAAAATAATAATTCCCGGTTTTTTCTTCGCCACCGAAGCCATTACGTACTTAACACTCTAAGGAAACATTTGGAACCGATGTTGTTGTTCGTCTAACCGAATTATAAAACATCGAAGTGCGAGTATTGATTTTTATCAATTTATTACGTTGGAAACTTCGAATTTCAGTTTAAAACTGCTTTGGGTACAATGACTTTCGGTGAACACAAAATATTCGTCAGAGCTTAGAATATCTTCCTATTAGCCAGTACAACGCGTTGTTTTATTTTAAATTGCTCTGCTTCTTCATGAGATACTGTAAATTTTCGTTAGGAGAGATACGAATCGAGCAACTGTCAGTAATATTTTACTTACTTATTTGTAGATAAGACTCTCATGCCACACTCTTTCGAAAGCCTGTGATACATCTAGGAATACGGCAGGACAATTTTTCTTCTCTTCAAATGTTTGTTCAATCTTTGAATCCAAACTGGAAGTAAAAAAGAGATCGGCCTGTATGATGCAATTTGGTCAGTTGGTTTGTTCGATTTTTTATCATGATGATTTGTGCAACCTTGAAACACTCAGGCACATCTGTTAACAAAGTAATTAAACAACCTTGGAGAAATTTCATCAATTACATGTGACTTTTTGAGATTCAAATTCTGGAGTGACACTTCTGATATTTGATGGAGATCTATATACTCGTTCCGGATCAATCGTAGATTGTATGTCGTGTGGTTGAAATTCTGATGCCAGATGTTGTGCAAACAGTTCTGCTTTTTGTTCGTTAGGTCACACCCATTCTCCATTTTTGTTCCTAATAGGTGACACTTGGATTATCGGCCTCTTGTATCTATAAGTTTCTTTTCAAAAAAAATAATTTTTGTCAGCTTCAGGACCTAGTACTTTCAAATAATTTTCAGTGTCATCTTCTTTGTGTTCTTTAATTATTCGGTTAACTTTATTAGTTTTCTGATTAAAATCTCTTTTGTCAATAATGTTTCTGGTTCTATGTCATATGCGTCTTTTCCTACGTCTTTATTTTATCAGTTCTCGACACACTGATTCTGCACCACCATGATTAATGGCTATTATGGTACATTGTATAAACAGCTCCGTCATTCTGGTTGGAAATGTACGATATTTTGTTTGATAAAGATTGTTGTCTCCCCTCGAGCACGACCACTAGGATGCAATGCCTAAAAGGCTCTATTTCCCGTGATTTTGATAAAGGTTTCCCCTGTAAAATGTGTCTCTAATATTTAAAGCAACATCTATGTTTTTGGTTCTTAGGAAAACCTCTAGTTCATGGGCTCTTGCATTTAGGTTTATTTTGTGGCTTAGAATTATCATCCTGTTTATCTACCCTATTAGTAGGCTGGCTGAAATTATGTCTCATTTTTGCCTGACATTCGGTGAGCTATATTCACTATATTTCACTATATTACTAATGGTTGGATCATTCAACATATGTTCCTGCCTGATTTCTTAAATAAGATTGTTGTTTAATAAGATTGTTTTGGTCACCTGGGCGTAGGAAACCCCCTCTTTAATAGTCTCATTGTTGGTTTGGCTTTTGCTGTATGCGCTCTACTACTGTTGTTTTTCTTGGTATATGAGCATTTAACTTTTTCTGATATACCTGGCATCCTTTGTAGCTAGCCGGATGACCTTTTCTTCCAAACAATGCACAATTTGGTATAACATTTCGTGGCTTTTGACATTGGTTCTCTGCACATTTAACCCATTTGGCTTGTCTATTGCAAAAGTTCTTCGTGTGTCCTAAACTGTTGTCAATTTGTACACTAAGGTATACCTATTATCTTTTTAGGTGGTTCAATAAACACCTTGCAATACAGCAAGTTCTTGATTTCGAATATGTCCTTATGTTTTTCCCCTGCAACAGGTCTGCAACAATGGTCTAATAATTATCTCATTATTAACTGTCGTCTTTTTATGAATGTTGATAATGTTAGTTACTTTATGGCCACTGTGCTCGATCGCCACTTTGATCTCTTCACGATCGGTGAACGACGGTAAACCTCGTATTTTTATTTAAATTTAATTAATTTTTTTTTTGTTTTGTTATTACTATGCAATCTGTTTTGGGGCTCAAGGCACCCCCAACTCTTTCGCGGTTCGCTTATTTACATCCGTACCTTACGCTATAATACTGACATAGAAGATGGGTCAGCCCATGAATTCTGCTCTCCGACAGGGGGTCATAGATGTGTTCATTCACGCCACCGAACGTAATCGAGTGGTTAAAATACTATTTTGCACTTTTAACCACTGCGCCACCTGGGCGTTTGTTTTTTTATTTGTTGAAGTTCCTTCTCAAGTTCTTCTTCATCCGTAAAGTATTCATTGCCAAGATTTTGTAAGCTCTGACTTTTAACTTTAGTAGACATAGATGATTTTGTTTGCCTCTTTAGTGCTACGATTCTGTTTTGCAAATTTACCATAACATCTTGGTCTTTATTACATTGTTATTCATATTGCTGACATTTTATCCTAAGTTCCTTATTCTGGCGCTCAAGCAAGGCATGACAGTTCATTACCGTCTTAACGCTGACGGCGTCGTTTGGCTAATATTGGACAGTTTTTGAGTTCTAATAGTGATAAGAGGCTTACACTGGCTCATTGTGAAGTTCTCACATCACTGTAGTGCTCTCTGGAGTTGATGGTGGTGCTCTTTGAAGTGCTTACTTCTTTCACTAAAGGGCCATTTATTTATCTGTGCTCCAAGTAATACTAGGAAAAGGATGCCTACCGATGAGTTCCTTTGTAATGCCGCATTGTTTGTGTTATAGGATTATTGAGTTCCCTTTATAACTAATTAATAAAGATTCGGGTTGAGCCCACCTTTATAAATTACTATAAAATTTTTCACCACACCAGACATACAACAATTTAACTCTCTTCTTGTCGTCTCAAGACATTTATATAAGTTTTATTGTTACAGTTTTTCGTCCCCATAAATTGTGTTGAATTCTTACATCAGCCAATATGTAAGTATTTCAAGTTCGATCGTAATTTGCTTTTTTATATATCATATTCGTTGTTTAATGGCTAAAGGCAATTACGTACATAAGATATACGTAAGATGTGTACGAAAGAATTACATTTGAAAGCAGAAAGAGTCAAAATCCAAGACAAGTGAGTTTTTTTCGAGTTATGAAATTGTTGAGTTTTTTTGTATGCGTGGTAAATTGCTTTTCATGTGCGGTTTGGAAGAGTTGGTTGAAATGGAAATTCTTTAAGTTTCCTTGTAGCATATATATACAAATGTAGAGTAATCTTATTGAACTGGTTTTTTTTTGTAGATCGACTCGTTAAGCGTGCATAAAAATGCCATAATACGGGTTATGCAAAGTGATGTGTTTGTAAAGCGGTTTAATTACATAACTCATAAATTTTACTAATATTTCGAATATAAAAACTTACGATACGGGTTGGGATTAATTATATACTTTATTTCTAATTTATCAAAATTCACTACTCTTCATATATCTTGAAAAGTTCTGACCTTGATCTATACAACGAGGAAGATGAGATGGAGAGCATTTGACTCGAAGGTAATTCCTGGGGATTATCCCCGAAAATGCTTTACTTTATCTACAAGTCGCTGGTTCTACCAATGCTAACTTATGCATTTATTGTTTGGTGGCCAGTATGGTTAATGTAAAATCTTCATTTGACAAAACTTAACTATTTGCAAAACATCGTTTGTCGGGCTGTAACTGGAGCCATGTCTTTAACTCCACTCCTGGCTATGCAGCTCATTCTCTCCCTACCACAGTTACAATTCTTCATTTTAGGTACTGTTTGTTCGGCTGCCTTGCGCTTGGGGAATGCTGGGGCATGGAATGCTTTTGGCACTACTTCAGGTCATAGATCAATTTTTAATACGAGCTATGCCAGAAATCAATATGATACCTGATTGGCTTCTGACTGTTTTTAATTTCCACAGATCAAATGAGGTGGTTTATCCAGGGATATGTGGCTCTCACCAGACTTGCTCAAACCGATATCCGAATCTCTTGTATTCTTTTCAGATGGCTCTGTCTCTGGACTGGATGTTGGATTTGGTTACTACTGTCCATCGTATGATTTGAGATTCTGTAGCAGTTTGGGGTTCTACTGTACTATTCATCAAGCGGGATTAATTTTTAATTGCGATTACTCACTGCCTCATTTCATCTTTTAATCTCGCGGCCGTCGACAAAGAGATTATATTTTACGGACAATAAAAGTCATTATACAACCCTCGAACTAGCTCTAAACTGGTAGGGGAGTGTAAGAATTTGCTGAACCTCCTTGGTTATAATAATAAGGTAATAATCATGTGGGTTCCCACCCATTGTGACATTGATGGTAACGAAGTTGCAGACTGTTTGGCTAAAACTAGATCTCGCTTATTTTTCGTAGGCCCTGAACCAGCTGCTCCTGTACCTCTTCACATAGTGAAACAAAAAATCGGAACCGTTACCATATCGAACGTAAGACTGACGTGGTCAACCACCCCTAATTGCCGGCAGGCAAAATAAGGGTTGCCAGTGGTGCCGTATGCGACGATTATCTTGAGGATGTTGATGACAGCCAACACTTCATCGGCAGCTGTCCAGCATTCGATCGTATTAGATCCCCGGTGTTCAACTCCAGGAATATTCCTGTTAATCAACTGTCTTCTCTGACCTGGTTCAAACTGCTCCAGTTTGCTAAGGTTGTAGAACGCACCTGTACGTTTGATGAAATCCTAGGTTTGCACCATGGTCCCTTTGGGGCATTGAGTGTGAAACCTTTAAGTGTTCCAGCCAACTTTAAAAATAATAATCTTTCGAACTCATCCATGAAGGCTCAACTTTCATATCCTTAACTGACGACGGGCTTGATCAATTTTCTTGTACAATTTCAGCTTATCCGCTTTCACAAGATATTTTGATTTCAGAAGTAGAAGTAGAGGATATTTATTTTATTTTTTAATTTAGCTTTAATTGGGTGCAGGGTGGACTTTGAGTCCTAGCTTCTTGTAATTGTCAGAGCTTCTGCACCCAACGCGCGATCCTTCAAGTAAAGGTTGATAGCTGCCTTAAACTTATGCAATTTCCTGTTACTCAAACGGAAATTTAAAACCGGATAACGAATTCCACTTTCTAGATATTCGATAAATAAATTCGCGCTTTTCTCATAAACCTATGCGCGCATTAACCGTTCCTCGTGTTACCCGTCCTGGTGTAACAAATGGTGGTATTTTCTCCCTTAATTCTGCAGAACATTTACCATTTATTAAATGGTAAATGTTCTGCAGAATTGAAGGAGAAGGAGTTGTCTGGAGTTTCGTATTATTCGGATGGTACGCCGCTCAGCTCTTTTCAGCAACTAGAGAGCAATGCCATATGCTCCACTCCAAACCTGACAGTAATATTCTTTACAAGGTCTAGGTTAAGTTAGGTTAGGTTAGGTTAGAGTGGCTGCTAACGCACACTTAGACCGTTGCCGGTTCGTTGTGATACCACAGGATCTTTGTCCCCTAATACCCCTAACACTCTATTGTAACCATCCTGAGCTACTAATGTATCGTAAATTGTCCCGCACCATAACATCTGCAAGATCTGAAAGGTTGTGCATTACATACCTACGCACGTGTAAATGTATTCTTAGAACGCAGGACAAGAGCACAGGAAGTAAAAAAGCGTCTCTTCCTCCTCCTCGTCCATGCAGTTTCTACAGAAGTCATTTGTTTCTAAGCCCAGCCTTCTCGCATGTTCACCGAAAAGGCAGTGTCCCGTTAATATTCCTACTATCCTTCTTAATGCTCACCTCTCCAGAGAAATTATGGTCCTGGAGCGATTCAAATCCAGCCTTGGCCACATTTGTCTCGCTCTCTCGCATGTGAGGGTGTTAGACCACCTCTCCAGTGCTAAAACTTCTGCGCTTTTCCTCAAAACCAGTCTAAGCTCCACTGTAGGCCTCTCCACATTGGCCCTTTCAGGCTTCAGCTGAAGAGTTGTAACTTGCCTAGCTAGTTCGTCTGTTTAATTGTTTAGTGGCCTACCTGGAGGTGTTTCCATCAGACACGGCCGTTAGTCTTGTGACTATGTTAGCCGCCATCTGTTTGTCACAGATATCCACTGGAAGAAGGTGTAATATGACCTCTAAGGCCTGAGTAGGTCTTGTTCTCAGTGCCCCACTTATGAGCAAACAGGCCATCCTTTGCACCTTCTCTAACTTCTTTTTATAAGTTACTCTATCCAGTGCTGGCCACCAAACACTCACTCCATACATAAGAACGGGTCTTACTACGGCAGTGTGAAGCCAATGTACCAGCTGAGACCCTAACGTCCGCCTATTGCATTCCTACACGAATGCATCGCCGTCGTAGCTTTTCTGATTCTCTCCAAGATGTTCGGCTTCCAGCTTAGTTTACTGTCTAAGATTACACCCAGAAATCTCGCTTTATCAGTAAAGGCCCCACGCCTAGGTTAGTTTAACACACCCGTTCATTGAACGACAACCTGGAGGCGACGGCAACTGTGCTGTTACAAGGTCGAATAAAGGTTTTATTTATCTGGAGGACCTGATGCGATCTAAAAAACCGTCCGCATCTATTAAGAAACCCGAGTTTACGTGAAGCTGATTTGACCAATGCTATAATGTGTTTTTTCTTGTTAAATTTGACCTGATTTTTTACTTACTATTGTACTCAAATCAGAATCAAGCGAAATGACAACTTCCAGCGGTTTACCGTTTAACTCTGAAGGAATAGTCTCGATCTTGAATGAAATAAAAGAGTGCAATGTTGAATCATCAGCAAAACTGTGGATAAGATTCACCGTGCTATCCAACAAGTCATTGATGTATAACAAAAACAAAGTTGGTGACAAAACTGATCCCTGAGGGCCTTCGGAATTTAGGGAGTGTGTCGTTGATGATCGCCCAGTTAGCACAACGTTGATCTTTCAGTCTTTGGGAAAGCTTTGTGTCCGCTTGATGGACATCGTATCTAAGCCGTATGCCACAAGTTTACAAATGAGATTCTCATGCCAAACCTTGTCAAAAATTTTAGTTAATATTGGAGCCAAGTCACTGGCAAATTCCTTCAATATTCGAACAGGAATTCCGTCAGGTCCAGTGGCCTTATAATTGTCCATTGCCTTCAGGTTCATGAGGACCATTTCCTCCGAAATGTTGAAAGGATCCATTTTGGAACCACAATACGGAATTAACGGAGGCGTAATTCCATCAGGGGCAACTAAGGTCGAGTTCGAAGTGAAGATGTTTGCCAGTAAGTCGGCCTGCAAGTATGGATCCACCACCAAAGCACCGTGTGCACATTTCAATGCTGTATTTTTAGAAATATTGGCAACCGACGCGGCCATCTAGTTAAAGTTGCGATCGGAGATTTGCAACTCGGAAAACTTAGCGACTTTCTTGTTGTCAGCTCTTTTCGCTTTCTTAGCACAGATTTTTTTACAGATGTTACGTGTGGCCTTATATTCTTCAAACGAAATTTCGTTGCGCTTATATTTCTTGTTAGCAGATTTATTTTGTAAAATTTGAAACAGCGTCGTCTATTTGATTGTTATAAAAACAATGGCTCTCCCACGGAAAGTGATGAAAAAATGGCCGTAACCCATCATTTTCAACCTCATCAAAATGCCATAGGCGCCTTGCGTACTATCTAAATTCTGGTGGTATTTCAAAAGACATTTTTACGGTTATCAGGTTGTGGTCGAAAATTCCAATTCCAGCCTCGACACGCGCTTCCATGGAACGCAGAATTGTTGTAAGACAAAGATCCAGAATATGACTGATTGTAGAGTTTTGACTGATTGTAGAAAGGTCATGAGAAACAGCAAGCCACTCCGTCCGACGCCTAGTTCGTATTTTGATGTTTCAACCATATTCTTTATGGTAGGCATTAAAGTCACCAACCATAAAAAATTCGCAGAAGGCCGATATGAAGCCGGATTGCCAGTAGCAAATTGTACTTTGATATCTTTGCCCACACTATATCGTGAGTAATGAGACAGCAAGATTTGTGTAAATTATACGAAGCAATTTACACGGTTGTTTTAAGAGTTTGCTGGTCATCCACAACCAAGGTTTCCATTACTTACCTCCCCAAACAGTGTTCACTTCATCAGACTGATAATTATATCGCAGCTGTTGCAGACCAGATCTTGATATTTCCAGCACAGACGGAACACATTATTGCAGTAACGACAGTTTAACTTCTACACTGCACACTCAAATGACTGAATTTCATTCGGATTTTTTAAACACTTTGATGATTTTATTGGTTCCTCTATAATTTTACATTAATTCAATCATATTTTTGGAATCCAATGTTTAATGTCGATCTTATCACTACTGCATAGATGTGACCCTATTCCTCATATTCCATTTGTATATCAAAACGATGGGAAAAGCAATTAGATAGACCAGTACAACCACCACAATAATAAGGTAGCTTAAGAATTGTCCCACACCGAAGACAGTATTGCCATCATTTTCATCGGTAATAACGTAGGAGCTTTTCGTTGGACCATCAAAATGATCCGCGCTGGAGTTAACAAACACCATGGTCAGCTTGTATGTTAAATTCGAGTCGTAAAGTAATTCGAAATCGGAAAAATTCACATATCCCACTAGCTCGATTTTCGACGTCCATCTTTTAGGTATTGAGTAAAACGACGGATAGTAACAACTCTCTTTAGTGACGTTACGAATTTGGAACGACGTCGAAATGGTTGTTTGAAATATGGGATTACTTTCAAAAATCTCATTAAAATAGGGCGTCAATCGTTCCATTGTACATGGTAATTTATTCGGCCAGCAAATAGTGTTCGGTTTGAATGAATTATCAACTATTTTCAATGTTAAATTGTGGATTGTCGTTTGTTCCAATAATAGTTTGGTAAGTTGATATTTAGGTTTGTAGGGGTCAAGTGGCGACTTTTTAAAATTAGCAATATTGAAATCAGAGCATATGTTTCTAGAGGCAGGTAATGTTTGCCCAAAACACGTTATCAATAGCAACAGTGTTGGTTTCATCTTTAAATGTGATGGAGTACTAAATATATCGCTGTGAATTGAATAATGTATAAAATCTGGTCAAACCTCATTAAGTATTTCGTAATCACGATATACAATCATTTCATAATAATTATTTGTGTTGTTAACAAACGATGAACTAGAATATAATTATTTCGAAAGACTTAATTAATCTTATTAGTCGCATCACTTGAGAATTATTTTCTAGCTATATGCTTGGCGATAATACAACAAGCTCTGGATACTGTTTTGGTATTCTATGAATCTTGTATTTCGTGCAAGAATATTTACGAAACATGTGTGCTTCTACACTGCGGATTAATAGTTTCGATCCACAAAAGTACGATCCGGTTATAGACACACCAATCAAACGCACAAGACAATCACAATTCCACACTTCTAATCTGCAATCACCAATCCGCATTCTGCAGTTCGCAACATCTATCTGCAATCATTCTTACTAAATAAAGTTAGAACATTTATACACAGTTCTGAAATTGGAAACCTCCCATTTCGTTACCTGCTTTGTCATCACTTGTAATGAAACCGAATGAAGTTAACACTTATATGAAACCTAACACATTATTAAATCTAAGTCTCCAATGTTATATATGAATTATGTGGCTATATAATTACTGTAGCTGGCAAAAATTTCGAAGCGCTGCTAATCTTACACTTGAAAAAAAGTGTCTGAGAGGATAAGATCCTGTATTCTAGAGAAGGATAACCTAAATCTTTTCTTTCTTTCCCAGCACAGCGATGGGGATATAACGGCGGCCAGTCTGGAGGTTGGTAACAACAAAATCTGGCTGGTGGCGGCCTACATGGGGCAGGAGAAGGAGGTTCCACCGGACAACCTGGGGGAACTGATCCTCGAAGCGAAGCTTTTATTATTAAAATTAGGAAGGAAGTTCTGGATGTGATCTTCGCATCAGAGAATATTTTTCATATGATTGTAGAGTGGAAAGTAGGGAAGGAACATTCCTTCTCTGACCACCGTTATATAACCTTGAATATCAACATTTGCCCTGCTTCCCAGAAATCTTTTAGGAATCCTAGGAGAACAAACTGGAGTAGGTATAGGGAAGTCCTTAAGCGCCTAATGCCGTCGGGGGTCCCAGAGCCCCCAGCGACCATTGATGATATGGACCGCATGGTGGAATCCGTTTCACAAGCTAGTAACCAATCCTTTAGTGCTGCTTTACCCAGGGTAAAACCCAGGGGGAAACAGAAACCGGCCTGGTGGTCAAAAGAATTGCAGGCCATAAAGAAGTCGTGCAGAACGGCGTTTAATAACGCCAAGAGGACTAGAGAATCTCAGGACTGGGACTCGTACAAGGAGACGCTGAGACTATATAAGAGAGAGTTGAAGAAGGCACAAAGGAGCTCCTGGAGGCTATTCTGTGACAAAATGGAAGATGGCTCGGAAACTTCTCGCCTTCGGAAGATTCTCTCCACAAATCCAACAAACATAGGTTACTTAATTAAACCTGATGGTTCTTGGACCGTTTCCAGTGAGGAATCTCTCAAGATTCTCATGGACACTCACTTCCCGGGTAGTTTAGACAACTCGATGGAACTGAGAGCGTCGGGGGATTCTTGTTCGTTGCGCGCACCGGATATCGTAAATAAAACACGAATTCTGTGGCCCATAAAAGGGTTCAAGCCGTACAAATCGGCTGGACCGGATCGTATTATACCGGCAAATATCCAGAACAACTCGGAAATAATCCTCCCGTGTTTGGAGGCGATCTTTAAGGGTTGTTTAAATTTGGTCTGCATTCCTAGGCAATGGATGGAGGTCAGGGTGGTTTCTATTCCGAAAGCGGGAAAAGGATCGCCTGGCTATCCAAAGGACCTAAGACCTATAACATTATCATCCTTTCTGTTGAAAACTCTGGAAAGGCTGGTAGAATCAGTATGAATTTAAAGCATGAGAAATGGTCAGCCTCTCAACATGCGTACTGTAAGGGTAAGTCAGTAGATACGGCCCTACATGCCTTGGTACGCACAATTGAGAGATCATTTCACTCTAAGGAGTATTGTTTGGTAGCTTTTCTGATATTGAGGGTGCCTTTAATAACGTTCAGACAGATGCAATCCTGAAAGGATTATCGTTCATGGAAGTAGAAACCTCCATAATCAAGTTGATCAGTCATATGCTTGGAAGCAGGACTGTAAACTCAGAGTTAGGGGAGTCAACTATAAGAAGACGAGTGGTTAGGGGAACCCCACAAGGGGGAGTCCTGTCTCCTCTTCTCTGGAACATGGTGATTAATGGCCTTCTTCTGGAGTTAGAGAGGGAGGGTATAGGAGTGGTCGCCTACGCTGATGACGTGGCGATCATGGTATCAGGTGAATTCTTACCGACTATTAAGGAGGTAATGCAGAACGCGCTTCTTATTATTACGAGATGGGCCAGTAAATGTGGATTGGAAATTAATCCATCTAAGACAGAGCTGGTACTCTTCACGAAGAAATATAAAATTCCAGTAGTTGAACCACCTACTGTCAATGGCACTAAACTGGCTTTTACTGATAAAGCGAGATTTCTGGGTGTAATCTTAGACAGTTAACTAAGCTGGAAGCCGAACATCTTGGAGAGAATCAGCAAAGCTACGACGGCGATGTATTCGAGTAGGAATGCAATAGGCAGACGTTGGGGTCTCAGACCGGAGCTGCTACACTGGCTCTACACGGCCGTAGTAAGACCCGTTCTTATGTATGGAGTGAGTGTTTGGTGGCCAGCACTGGATAGAGTAACCTATAGGAAAAAGTTAGAGAAGGTGCAACGGATGGCCTGTTTGCTGATAAGCGGGGCACTGAGAACAACACCTACTCAGGCCTTAGAGGTCATGTTACACCTTCTTCCAGTGGATATATATGGTAAACAGATGGCGGCTAACATAGCCACTAGACTAACGGCCGTGTCTCAGTGGATACACCTTCAGGCAGGTCACTCGACAATAATTGGTTCGCTAAAGAAGGAAATGTTGAACCTTGACTATATTACACCGATATTATGCTTCGAAAAAGGTTTTCAAACCTTTATCCCTTCAAGAGAATTCTGGGGGAATAAGCTCGCACTGGAAACCGAAGCTATACAATTCTACACGGACGGCTCGAAGCTAGATGGTAAGGTCGGAGCTGGGCTGTTCTGTGGAGCATTAAATATAAGTACTTCCTTTCGTCTCTCTGACCACTGCAGCGTGTACCAGGCGGAAATAATAGCGATTGAGGAAGCCTTGAACTGGTTGAGGCATAATGTGATATCCAAGAGGGATATCAAGATTTATGTGGACAGTCAGGCGGACTATCAAGTCGCTGGAAGCAGTGCTGTTGAAGTCTAGGGTGGCATTGGGTTGCCACTCGTCTCTTAACGAGATGAGTGAGCATTTCAATATTCAGATTATCTGGGTCCCCGGCCACTCTGACGTCAAGGGTAACTGCAGGGCAGACGAACTAGCTAGGCAAGGTACAACTCTTCGGCTGAATCCTGAAAGGGCCAATGTAGGGAGGCCTACAGCGGAGTTTAGACTGGCTCTGAGGAAAAGAGCGGAAGCTTCAGCACAGGAGAGGTGGTCTAACACCCTCACATGCGAGAGAGCGAGACAAATGTGGCCAAGGTTGGATCTGAATCGCTCCAGGACCTTAATCTCTCTGGAGAGGAGAATTCTAAGAAGAATAATAGGAATATTAACGGGACACTGCCTTTTCGGGGAGCATGCGAGAAGACTGGGTCTAGAAACAAATGACTTCTGTAGAAGCTGCATGGACGAAGAGGAGGAAGAGACGCTTGTTCACTTCCTGTGCTCTGTCCTGCACTGGTACTAAGAAGACATTCACACTTGGGTAGGTATGTAATGCACAACCTTTCAGATCTTGCAGATAGTAAAAGTTAAGTTAAGTTGATGTGGGTGCTATCCCACACTTAGACCGAATTTGATCCGTTGTGATACCACTCTATACGGCTATAGGTCCGAGTCTTTCCGTAGAGCCATCTGCGCATTGCATAGCTCCATGTCAGGCCTATAGTACTGACATGGAAAATGGGTCGGCACAAGGATTCTAAACACGACAGAGGATCCAGATTATGTTTATTTTTCACCACCGATCGCACCGCCCAAACGATCGAAGGTGAAAAACCCATTTTGCATCCTGCCTCGAATCGGATTCGAACCCTGTACCTCCCGCTCCAACTGCTGCAGCTTTAACCACTGCGCCACCTGGGTTGCAGATAGTAAGGTACGGGACATTTTACACATTAGTAGCTCAGGATGGTTACAGTAGAGTGTTAGGGGTATTAGGGGACTAAGATCCTGTGGTATCACAACGGACCGTCAACGGCCTAAGTGTGCGTTAGCAGCCACTCTAACCTAACCTAACCTAACCTAACACTTGACCTTCAAATCATATTAGTCTGTCCACAATGTTATCCTAAATAGAGAAAATCAGTATTTCCCTTCACTGATAGATGTCACTATATCAAGTCACTATATGTTACTCAGAAACGATAATGACGGTATTATCGTTTCTGAGTAACTGATGTCACTATATGTTACTCAGAAACGATAATGACGGTATTATCGTTTCTGAGTAACATACTATGATTAAATAAAGGAATAGCCACGGCACCACAATCCTGAAGTTCACACAATAGAGTACTCAATAGACATACGGGAGCACACAACACTCAGCAATGCATGGTCAGTTTCTACCCGCTCTGCAATAAACAAGATTTATATAAGAAACAAGGATCCGTAATCACAGAAACGACCAGACGCAACCAACTCTCCAAAATCACCATCCAACCACCAACACAAACAAATCAGCTTAATCAGTAAAACACAATACACTCAGTCACCAGGCTAAGGTAATGCATTCCATCGAATTTCAGTAGCTCACCAACAGCAAACAAATCATAAAACATCAACCATGCCTCTTCCATGAGTCATCTTATTCCACGCACAGTTTTTTTGAACTCACAGTTGTTTTCCATTCGACAAATCACCACCATCTAACGCGAGTGGATGCATAAATATTTGGTATAATCCAGCAGCTTTTCATACTTATGTAATAGAACTTACTCGCTTACTGGACGGACCATTCACGCAAGGGATTCCACAGCAGAACTAGTATAATGGACGAGCAGTTAAAATTGGTACTAAATAAAGTGTTTTTCTTGGTAAACCCATGTATAAGATAAGTGTAAACTTTTGAATACAATAAGTGGTCTAACTCAGGCACAATCCGTATTTGTATTTCCATCTGCATGATCTGTTAAGTGGCCTTGTTGATGTTCAGAACTTTTAGTAAAATTTAGTGAAAAAAATCCATTTGAAAAGATGGACTCTTCCACGTACAACATCCCGAACCCAAAGAACGGGTTACGGGTTGAACCAAATTCGTTGCAAAGCTACTGAGGAAGTTTTACTACAACTTAATGAGGACAGGGAATATATTTTTTTAAATAAGTTTTTAACGGGTTTTTACAGGCTCGTACCGTGTCAATATCTGACTCCATCGGTTTCGATCACGAGCCAGCTCTACATACTGTTGCAAGCAAGCAGAAGATGTCAGATCACTCTCGACACGAAAGATAGGATTCACTAGTCATATCGCTAACCAGTTCAAATGCACTGCCTTCGTACCGAAGCATATGAATAGGCAACTGTACGATTTATACACCTTTTGACCTCTACCTCTAGTTAAATGGATGGAAATTGTTCCAGCATAATCGATCCCTACTTGCAGAATCGGTACTATGAATTGTACCCTGCCATCTGGCAAGTTACCCATTAGCTGACCTTGAAGTTGTGCTTTGAATCGCATAGAAGTGTAGGCCCAGCATGTTTATAGTCTCGATCGACGTCTTGCAGGATCAGCGCAGTTAATCTGGATCTTGGGTGATTTGAAGCTTTGTCGAGAACGGTGTGATGCTATGTTCCAATCGTCCTCCAACTCTAAGAATATTATGGTCGTCCAGGATTTAATGAAAGTAGTGTGCTGTTTCGATTGATAGGTGATTTTGAATTCAGTGTCTCTATTTCTCGAGCGTAGAATTGTAATTGTTCGGCTTTATAGAGTTGTCGTTGTGCTTCAAAAAATTCATTCCGCCGAAGATAATTCTCGTGAACTTTATGACCCTTTGGCTTTTTTTATGTTACTGACGAAGCGGATCATAAAGGCAAAAATGTTTTGCGATTTTCGGATGAGTATTTAGCAAGAAAGTCGTGAAACCAATCATTACTGGAGCTGGTGGTGGATACAAACAGCTTATTAGCTTGTTCTAATTGATTTCCATAATTAGCACTTTGCGCTGGCTAAAATTCCTGTGGTTGACGTATTCAATCTGGTCCGTTCCACCATAATTGGTAAGTGATTAGCTCTTCTGGCATTAAACCGCGTGATGTGCAGTCCGCTGGATTATCCCTAGATGGTACGTGATACCAATGATTGCGAGTGGTAGATGTTAGGATCTCAGCAGTACGATTGCATATGAATGTACTCCATCGCCTGGGGTGACTTGAGAGCCAGTCAAGAACAATTTGTCAGTCGGTCCAGGCAATGCGATTTTTGATTTTAAAATACACCACTAATATAAATAAGCTGATGGACTGATTTAAAATATGCTGATGGACTCGCGTCACAAAATCCGTGTACTTCAATCGTGGAATTCTTGCATGTATGGATATAACGTGTAATCGATATTTGATTTATATTCCTAAGCTGATTGCGAAGTTGGTGCCATCGAGAATTTTGGCTGTCGATTAAAGGATCATCCCAATGTAAGTTGTACCTGCATAAAGATTCTGACAGTTGCAGTAATCGGGACAAGTCAGCCCAGAGGATCAAACTATCGATTTGCTTCTGACAGTATTATCCGTTTTGACAATTTTTCTGTGGTGGGTGGGTCTGACATTCACGGAAGGGGTTGTTTCATGATTGACATCTTCAATTGATTTCCATTTTTTAAGTTGGAGTTCATGTTTTGATAATAAACTAGTAATATTTTCTTGGAGCTGCTCAGCCTCAATGTAACTCTCAGCGCCAGTCAAAAGATTTCGTACAACAAAATCTCTTGTGGCCAGAAATGGTGCTGAGGCTAGGCCATATGTTACTGTGCGTAGGCGAAAATGACGGATTGGTTTCGAAGAGTTTTCCCGACAAACAATTATTTGAAATTTTTTTCAAATATATATTGATAGATATATTGATCTGACTATACATTTTTTTCTATGTCTGCAGAGAAGGCAATACGATTCTCGGGAAACCGTAAGATGATTGAGAATAGCGTTGATTGCATTCTGGGACCAACTGCTAGGCAATCGTTTGATGAAATACCTGTAATGGTCTTAGCCGATCCATCGAACACTACTCTGAGTTTTGTAGTTGAGCTAGCCATTCGTAAAACGCCGTGGTGTGGTAAATAATAACCACAATCAGTCATTTCATTTTGTGACATTTCTTCCATGTGGTTCAATTTTTCGTAGTCGGTCATAAGCTCCATGTATAGTCTAGCAAACTCTAGGATCACGAATAAAATGACTATATTGATTGACTGACCCAACTGGTCTGGCGTAAGTGAAAATGATAATCTTACCAAGAAACGGCCTTCTGCAGTTTGTAACGTGCTCTCTTGTGTCGCGGTTGTGGCTTGGGTATAGACAACAAAAAAAATAAAATTCTGTTGGGCGCCAGTCTACCAGCACGTGTGTCCGGCTTTGCTCTGTATATGGGCGAAGGAACTAGGGCGGGGTACCTACTGATACCACAAAAAAAACCACCACGCAACTCGAAGTAAATCAATCCGATGCCTTGAAATGAAAGGAAATTGTAGGTTGGGAAAATAAAGGGAAATAAAACAAAACAAAAGCGGGAAGTGGGACATACAAGGTAAACTCACCTGTACCGCTACCGCAGTGTCCGATGGAGCCAAGTAACCACTCTGGTGCCTGTGTCTCCAATGAAAATTTCTACCACACGTAAATTGGTGCACTTGCCGATGAATCCACCGTTTTAATGGCCCCCCAACACAATAGACATAAATGTTTCTCATTTTTATTTTTAGAGTTTTTTTTTGTATCTTAACACAAAGTGAGTCTGGACGCGGTCAGTAATATCTCCCAACCGCCATCCAGTTGGTTTATAACTTTATCACCTTTGATGGTCCAAAACCTTCTCTCAATTTTATGCCTCGTCACCCCCTCGTTTTTCTATATTCTCTCGCTCCTGGTTGGCGAAACGAGGACTTTTCAACTCAGCCGCTCGAGATTTCGCGACATTTCAAAACTCTCGAACGCTTTTGTTTCACACATCAACTCCGCCATCTAGCCTTCACTAGTTGAACGACTCCATCTTCAAATGACAATCGACGACATTTGTTAGGCTCTATTTTAAATTTTTAGCTGTTATACAGATGTAATTGGGTAAGGTAAGATAAATAATTAGAAACACCGCCCAGGTGGCGCAGTGGTTAAAGCTGCGGCAGTTGGAGCGGGAGATACCGGGTTCGAATCCCAATTAGGGCCTAGATAGATAGGTTCTTCACTGAAATAATTTGTATAATAACAGTGTTTATACAAAACGTTGGTTGATATGAGCTAAACGATTGGGTCAATTAAAATTACACGACTGAACTCCATGACGCATATGAAGGGTATATTCTAATTTCTGAAAAAAATTTATCGGTATATACATATGTCAAGCATAGGTACAGTCAATCTAATAAATATTTCATAGTGTGTGTCGCAACTGATTATATAATGAACGTATACCATAACTACTCGTATGATATTAACGAGTAGTTATGGTATTTCACAATCCAGCATGTGAAAATTTTCCAATTGGATAACTTATTATACTATCTATAAATATCATATGTTAGGCTATAACACCCCGGAAACGTTCTAGTTTATGGTTAAGTAGTTATTTTGATTGAAATGAGATAATTAAGAATTATTAAGATATTGAATAGAACTCGAAATCACGGGTCTCCTCTGGAAGGGCGTTTCTTTCAACGGGTGTTGACCTTACTGGTCCCGTATAACTCACAGTCGACAATGGTCGCGGCAGGAAGAAAAGAAGATAGTTAAGAGGTAGTACATGGTACTGTTCATATGTCTCGAGGTAAAAGCAGTACACATTGAGCGAGTCAGTGATATGACAACTGAACGGCAAAATATTTAGAACAATAAAGAATTTCCGTATGTATCCGTGAAGGAGGTGCACGTAAGTATCAATATTTCCTATTAAGTCAAAACAAGGTAATTATTTCAAAAATTTGTTAAAGAGGTCTAAAATTAAAGAGGTCAAAACAAATTTCAATTGGGTCTTTCACATACCAACGATGGACAGATGCCATTTTTGTGAGGAATATTATTACAACTCTCCTATGTTCGTATCTGGACTATTGACGACTCAGTTACAGATCTAAATTTAAAGACCAAACTACTATAACACTTTAACCCCTACTGTTAAAAATAATACCTGTCCGATACGGTAGTTTTTAGCATGATCATCCGATTCTTGCTTATAGCAGTCAATAAAGTTTGTAGTGCATAATTTATATTTCGATGCGTCTCTGTAGGGTATTTTTGTCTATAAACCTGTTGGCTTCAATCCACTCGAAGAACGTTGACTCGCTCGCTTTTGTTAGTGTTATAGTTTTTCCTCATCTCGTAACTACCTCCTTCTCAAGCTGAACAGTTACAATTATCATATTTAACTACAACGCCGAAGGGGCGTTGAGAGATAGCATCTCTCTCGGTGCAAAGCCGAAATCCAACATAGATAAGAAATAATGCATGGTTTCCGAATTGGATTCGAAACCAGCACTAGCTCCTCTTTCGACTAGTACTACATGCACCACGTACTCGAATCACTCGGCCATTGACTCTCGTGACGTTCACTGTATTTATAAATAGGTATATTCGTAGCAAACTAAATGTATTTAATTTAACCGAACATTTGAGCCACAATTATCGCAGGTGTCACTGTGATTCGTAATACTACTCTCCGCCCAAACATGTTCGTTCCGAACAGGATCCAGACTTGTTCTTCGCCCTCTAGGGTTTTTCCTTTTTACCCCATATTCGGCTGTTGTACGTCTACCTGGCTTTCTCAGCCTCATCGATGACTACTTCATGGTATGATGTCAGATTTCACACTGCTAAAGTTTATTCTACACAGCCACTCTTCTTTTACTTCCAAATCGTTTCCGGACCTTCTCTTGATATTTTATACGATGCCCCAGTAATATCCTCTGTGATAACTGATGCCCCGCTTCGGCAAACACCTGCATCTTAGTCGAACCCAGATCCATCCTGTTCATTCCTTAATTTCTCATTCATTCCCTCCAGGTCCGCATTCCGTTAAGGTCCCACATTTAGTCGGTCCACTTCATTCACCGACAGATACTTCTTCCCACTGGCCATCATAGAGTGGTCCCGATGTGGGAACAACCCAACACGACGAGCGAAGATGGCTCTAAGTACGATCGCCTTTCCCGTGTTCCATTTGAGTGGCAGCTTGATGTTACCAATGCGTAACACCCCTCGTCAAAACTCCGATAGGAATCCGTATGGCCTCATGATGTCTGTACCCAGGATAACCTCATTAACTATATCCGCAACCAGAACTTTATGCCAGAATTTCTTAGCTTTAAAAGCAACATTTTTGCCATTTGCACATTAAACTCTCTTATTGGTTGAGTTCCACTCTTAACTACATCTGTTCGTACAATCGTCCTCCTGGTTCCCGAATCAAATGTTATGAGACTGAATCTACCATCAACTTCACCTCCAATAGTCAAGCTGTCTCCATATTTATTGAACAGTTCATGAGACGCTTTTGGTTTTTCACATTCTTCCTCCTAGGCCGCTCGTTTCTTATTTGCCAGCATTCTCTGGAGATGTGTCCTATTTTGTGATAAACTCAATATCTGATTTTACTATTTTCATCCAGGAACCGTTGTCCGCCAATTATCTGAAGATTTGACCGTACTTCCTGGTTTTTGACTGTTTTCAATCCTGCACGACGTACCTTGACTGCTGCTTTGATGATGTTGTTAACAGTCTCGATTGTAACACACGCGATTGTTTCCGCAAACGCTGCTTTTAGATACAATACTACTGCACGTATCGTATCCGGCTCCCGTATTCCATCGGTGAGAGCGTCGATCTTGATTTGCTTTGTGTATAAGCTCGACATGGTATAGTGAGCGAGGTGCACTAACCGCTCGATTTCAGTCGTATATTCCTGGAGCGTCTCTCTTATTCTCTGACATCTTCCCTTCAATTTCATCCGATGCCCCTTCTGTGGTCACCCCCTTATTTGCGCTCCAAAGCCAACATGATTTTTCCGTAGTCTTCTCGTTCATATTCAGGTGTGATCTGTAGGTATTTGTCAGCACTGCCTTTTAAAACCACTATTAAAACTGCCACCCGACCCTCCTCACAACAACCCTTGCTCGTAGCCGCCATTTCAAACTGGAGTTTGAAGATTTTAAATGGTGTGGTTCCGTCAGACGTTTTAAATTTATTGAGCTGGTTGTTCGAGCAATTTGAGCGCTGCCGTTGGTTTTGAGATCCATTAACTCCCCCTCGATCTTCATGAATCGTGGATCAGCCACCTCAAATTGTAGATCCATTTCGATTTTGATGGTGTCAACTTTTACTTTTGCTCTCAAAATTTCTCATTGATGGGTCTCATGATTTCTTGTCCCGCCATTAATCTCTCCTGATCGGTTCGAACGGCTCGCATTTGCTCTTTCATCCTTTACAGGGTAACCCCTAAACTACTGCTATAATTTTTAACTCTTTGAAATTATAACAGGTGTCACTGTGATTCGTCACAACCAATCGACAAGATCTACCGGAAATTTTATGAACTAAAAAAATCAGATTCGTTCATACAATTTCAATCCACACTTGAAATTATCTTTACCTGAACGAAAATTATTCTGTTAGTGGTGTTTCTTAAACTTGGACCTTTATATATATTTTACAGGAGGAAACAGAAGATAGAAACCTTTAACAGTTCTATTCTCTTTTCCAATATTGTCCAGTTTAGGTTCTTACGTTTAAATCTTTCCAAATTAAGTTTTTTATGATATTTTGAAGTGTGCATCTTTCCATCGAATGTATAACCACTAGCTAGCACAAGTATAGCGCCAAGTATCCTAATTGTTTTGTTATAGCCAACAAGTAGCTATAACAAAACTTATTACACACAGTGAGTTTACCCAACAAAACCCATGTATAAAGTTGATCATCGTACATCATCGAGATTTGATTGGGTCCTGATGGCCATTGTAAGAATGCATGATGATAAATGCAATTTGAGTTGCTGAAACGATACAATTATTACCAGATTGCACTGGATGCTGAAATATTTTGAAAAATTGATACAAACTACCAGAAAATTATGATTTAAGAACAACACAGTGTATTTTGAAAAGGTATTAGTTATTTTTAACATCATTTTGTCTTACATGATTCGAATCTTAATCTTAACAATTTAAATGATTATTCGTTACTTTATTGTCCTTTATGTTCCATTTACGAATCATAATTACCGAAAGTCCAATTAAATGTGGAATAGCTAGTAATAGAACTACTATATACCATACGATTGGTTCATCGATGTCAACATTTTCTTCATTCCAAACAGTAACGGCATAAGACACTTTGTTCAAACCATTCAAATTAGTTGTATTGTGGTTGGCAAATTTAAGAAAATTCAATAATAATTTGTAAGTGTAATTGGCACGGAATTCGAATTCGGAATCTGTATACCCATCGAACTCGATTTTTGAGTTCCACCCTTTTGGAATCGAGTAAAATTCTGGATAAGAACAAAACTTTGCAGTATTATTATCGATCTGAATTGATGACATAAATTTCGATGTAAATACGGCATTGACAAACGACCCGTTGAAAAATTGTTTAATCCGTTCCATTGTACATGGCACCTGATTGGGCGAGCAAACTGAATCATTTACATATAAATTATTAATTATTATTATCAATGTTAGATTGTGAATTGTTGTTTGGCCCATTATTAGCTTGGTTAGCTGATATTTTGGATTGAAGGGATTTAATGGGTCTATATCAGGTGTTGAATCGTTCGCTGTTTGGCATGTTTTGTTCGATGCAGTTATCGATGGTCGAATGAGACAGAGTAACGATATTAATACGATTGATTTCATTGCTGTTAAAGGTTTTATTAATCACCGTTTAGTTGTTAAATTAAGGAGACTACTGCACACTATGTGTCTCATACACTGCTCTCTTGATATTTCAACAACAACTAACCTATACAATACTCAAATGGAAATTGAATATTTCCATAGCAAGTACAGATAAACAAATCTAAGATAATTATTTATTAAAGTGCGCCTGCTTGTGGACAACATATTGCTGTATTGCATTGACAAAATATTTTTATTATTTTTAAAGGGGGATCCAATAAGAGTTTCCGGAATAAAATAAAACTCATTAAAATCAATTTAATAATCAAAAATTGTTCGATTTATGGCATTTAATGTTTGAGCCCTGTGAGTGGAGGCATCTATGTTTCGTTAATATTTCGAACGAAACATGAGATCCATAGAATACCACCACAGTATTTAGAGCTTGTCGTACGAGGCGACTAAATCTAGTTGGATCGCTGGGCTGACGACCCGCCTACGCAAAAAAAAAACACGAATGTCAAAATTGGATACCGCCAAATCAACAATGACCCCGCGCTTAAGTACTTGGACATGAGATAGATGATCGGCACCAAGAAAATCGACTGTTTTTGACGGCCTTATCACATGTATGAAAGAGTATCGGCTGGAACTCGTAGCGCTCCAAAAAACTCGATGGCCTAAAAGTAGAGACCATGTGTCCCAGAGCCAAACGTTGCTACATTTATCAGACCTGCTCCTGTGAAGGTCTGATAAATGAAGACACGGAACAAAAATATCAAGATCTTGTCAAAAATATCAAAATGACTGGTTTGATGAGGAGTTTCGTCTTGCTGTTGAGCAACGAAATATAGCCCACAATGAAGCGCAGACTCGGTTCACAATTGCAAGGAAATATAAAGCAGTTCTTGCTAGGAGGACAGCTAAACGCATTTGTAGACAGAATAAATGTGAATGGTGGAAGGCTAAGGTCTTAAGAGTACAACAACTCAGCAATGAGCACAATTCGCGTGGTTTCTTTAAAGGGATGACCGAATGACACCATACCTTAAGATCTCGGTCAACTGCCAGTCGGGACCAGGATGGAAACCTCTATGTTAACGTCGATGTGGTACTCGATACATGATGTGAACATTTTTCTGACTTTAATGTTCACATCCTAGGAGCAATTCACCATGGCCATGAAGAAACTAAAGAAAAATCATTGGCCAGGAGTTGATTGCATTAATTCAGAGCTCTTGATATTCGGAGGGCTAACTTTGTGGAACTGTTTTTTCGACATTGTGCGACTAGTTTGGCTAAATGAAGTATTGAAAGTGGTCGCGTTATGCCCAATATTCAAGAAGGGTGATCGCTTGAAGTGCGAGAATCATCGTGGTATAACTCCCATTTGCACAGCATATAAGTTACTATCGTACATTATCTTGTGAAGAATTACTCCTCTGGCGGAGGAAATTGTTGGTGACTACCAAGGAGAATTCTATCCAAATCGGTCAGTCACTGATCATGTTTTTTCGCTACGGATGATTCTTTCTAAGTACTACAAAAACAAAACCTCTCGTGATGTACACCAGGTGTTCCTAGATTTCAAGCAAGTCTATGACTCGATCAATCGAAAGAGGCTATGGTATGCGCTTGAATATTTAGGAATACCAAACAAATACGTACATCTGTGTAAAACAACAGTAACGCAATCACAATGCTGTGTTAAAGTTGAGAACAGGCTATCGAGAACTTTTGCAATTACTTCTGGTGTTCGACAAGAAGATGTGCTAGTGAATACAGCCTCTTCGTAGAAGTGAAACACCGCAAGCAATATCTTATTCCGACAATCCAATCAACGTTTTGCATATGCAGATGATATCTGTGTGATTGGATTAAATGGCGACGGAGTGAAAGAGATACTTGATCCACTGGAACAGTGTTTAGCTTCCGTTGGTCTCAAAATCAATGAATCCAAAACCAAATATCTGTTCTCTGGTTTTCGAGACCAAGACGCGATTGATTTCAGTAGTGGTAACCACACATTTTAAGGAGTGATAAGATTCAAATATCTTGGATCTCTCATTACTTACGATAACAATCAGGCCGTCCGCCGTATATCTTCTAAGTCTACTTTTGAAATCAAAATGTTAATCAGACCTGTTGTCATGTATGGATGTAAGAGTTGGACCTGGACGGATGAGTACGAAATATGGCTTCTAACATTCGAGAGAATAATCATGCGTGTGATATATGGCCCAAAACGAGACGTTGATGGCACATACCGAGTTCTCTTCAATCGCGAGATCAGGAATTTAATGCAAATCCCTGATATCGTGCATGAAATCAAAGGACAGCGTGTATGCTGGATCGGTCACGTTCTGCGTGCTGCTCCGAACCGAATGATGCAGCGATCTTTGAAGGAAAAGCCGCCTAGTTTGAAAATAATTTCTTTTAAATGTTGTCCGCGACTGGCTCTTAGATGCCCATTTTATGGGTCCAATTCTCAATATAAACATGTGATTTCAGATACTCCCATAAAATTAATCTAACGGCGTCAGATTACAAGACCATCCTGTTGAAACCACAAGTCGGCTTCACCAATATCTTCAATTCATGGCAATGAAAAATCACTGATCAGTGCTCTATAGTGTGCGTCATTGAAGTTAACACACTATCCTTCCGCATTTTAAAGAAATACGTTTCGATGGTGCCCCCTGCCCATAAACAATTTTAAACAGGGCATTTTTCAGGATGCATTCGCAGCTCTTGAATCCCTTTTGGCTGTTCATCAGCCCAAATTCTATAATAAAACGGATCAATTTAGAGCTGTTCAACGCCCCTAAAACAAATCGATGACGCGAAGAAAGATTCAGAACGACTCATATGAGAGACTCAGAATGACGACGAATTGATTGATAGCGGTCTTCATGAACACTTTCAGCTACAGCAGCAATATAAACATTAGACCGACTTATACGCACTCTATAGTCGGGTGATGAATATCCGATAATGAAAAAATTATTTGAAGTTTATTGAGTAGTTCAGTGGGACGACTATGAGCATAATCACATGGTCGAAGAGCACGAAAACAATTTTTCACTGGACACTGATAAATCCCGATTAGCATCCCAATTGGAAAAAGTACTTCCCCTTGGGTCACTCTTTATACACTCTATAGTGACCCCTTGGGTCACTCTTTATATACTCTCACTTTATAGTGGGTGGTAGGTCTCATGATTAAAAATGGAATTTGATGTTAAACTATTGAGTCACGCAACAAAAGTCGACCGCCCAGGTGGCGCAGTGGTTAAAGCTGTGGCAGTTGGTGTGGGAGGTACCGGGTTCGAATCCCGATAAGGGCAGGATGCAAAAGAAATTTTTTAATATCTTATTACGATCGGTGGTGTTAATGAACACCCCTATGACCTCCTCTTGGAGTGCAGAAGTCTTGAGCCGACCCATCTTCCATGTCAGTACTATAAGCTGACATGGAGCTATGCAATGCGTAGATGGCTCTACGTAAATCGGATCTATACCCATACATCCTCGATTTGGCTATTAAGGCGTAAAGTAGGACAGAAGAAGCGAACCGCGAAAGAGCTGGGAGAGCCTTGAGTCCCAAAAAAGATTGCATGGTATAAAATATTTAAAAAAAAACGGACAGCACAAAAATATTCACTGAACCATTCCAGCAATCCAAAACAACGTGGTCCAAATGACTACCGATCAACAGAAGAAGTTCGGAAATGCGTTAATTGTATCATACGTAAAACGGACGAAATTAATACAAAACTAACATCAAGAGAGTTCTCAGACGAGTACCTCAATTTAAAAATTCATCAACTCAACTACGAAATAAAGGAAATTGATCGACTACACCTATTATTCTCATAGGAATCAACGAGGAAGATCAATATCCGAATCCTCCGGGATTATAATATACGAAATAGAGTTCCTATAATAATAAAATTATTCAGTTTAGAGTTCAATCGTTGGCATCCTCCTGATAGAATAATCCATTAATCTCACAGACAGCCAAACCAGAGTGCAACGTCCAGAGGAAAATACTCATTAATACAAGGAACAGCCATTAGAAACCGATTATGGTAAAATCTACGATCAAATGTTATTATTAGCCGTGTTTCTTGACGCACAGTGATCCGGATCAGATCACATTTTCCATGCAAACCAAAGACACATTTTGATCCAAATTTCATTTTGGATCAAAATGTGTCTTTGGTTTGCATGGAAAATGTGATCTAATCCGGATCACTGTGCGTCAAGAAACACGGCTAATGCCAACATTTGATTATAAGAGTACGAGCATTTCGTCACGCGGTGCCACCATTTTCGCAATATTAGCATAAAAATGCGATTTATTAACATAGCGGGAATCTGCTCCAATTGCTTGTAGCATAAAACACGAATTCAGTATATGACGAGAACCCACCTGCAGAAACATGTACCACCTGCAAAAACAGGCACTATTAGTTATAATACTAACGATATCAATGCCCTGTAAAAAGGGTTCCAATGGATTACACATTATAAGCAAAAGTCGTTGTTACGATCAAATCCATTTGTAGCGTTCCAACAAATGTACGAGCGTTAATAGATCAAGGATCACAAGTCTCTTTGATCACGGAATCCGCGGTTCAAAGTCTTATCACGAATATATCAGGGATTGGGGTTAATAATACAAATACGGCAAATTCTGTCGTAACAATTTGCCTTAACACTTTGGCTGGCAATGTTGTAATGAGTATACACTCTAAATTCCACTCAACCATGCCAATGTTGCCAATGCTAGAACATAAGACGGTTGCAATCCTTAAAACTAGTTAAACAACTTTGGAGATCATAACGTTAGAGATTGGAGCCCAAAACATATAGTCACCCAACCACCTATTAGGTACCTAGGGGTAATGATTGAAACTAGACTGTAATATAAGACACATCTCAGGACCTCTAGCGAAACAGCACGCAAGAAGAACATAGCATTGGAATGGCTAATGCCAAATACGAGAGAAACTCGATAAAGCAGGAGTGTTCTGTCAGCTAGCCATTCTGGTGTATATCCCACCAATTTGGGCCATTACAAAAGAAGAAGTATTGTGCAACGATATCGGATGGTGCTGCTTGTGGTAGAAAGTTAGATATACTGGCTAAGAAACTTACATATCTGGATAGTGGTCACCAAAAAAAAGAATCGCAGAATAGCACGGATCAAAACCAGTACCAAAGGCCGAATGATTTAAGAACGTTCGTCCAAAATTTTAACACAGAATTCCACTCAATCTGGTTGCAATCATATCGAGCCCATTTATTATATCCAAACATTACTTATTAGCCTTGTCCACACTTTTCCTCTCATTTTAATGAACACGTGAGAAGATGGAAGCCGGTTCAGAAAACGTTCCAAACCGCCTGCCTCTCAAGAGATTCTTGGAGGAGCGGGTCGGCTGTGGGAACGGAAGGATTGCAGTTCTTTACGGATGGCTCCAAGCTACATGGTAAAGTAGGAGCTAGAGTCGTCGGTGATAAATTAGAAGTAGAAAAAGCAGTTCATCTCCGTGATCATACCAGGGAGAGGTGATAGCGATTGAGGAGGTCCTGAACTGGTTGAGACATAATGTGGTATCCTCGACAGATATCGTAATTTATGTGGACAGTCAGGCGGCAATCACGTCGCTGGACTCTGTTTCTCTGACGTCTAGAGTTGACGGTGGTTTGTCTCTCGTCTCTAAATGAGATGAGTGAGCATTTCAACATTCAGATACTCAGGGTTCTCGGCTAATCGGACGTCATGGGAAACTGCAGGGCAGGCGAACTTGCGAGGCATGATACAACTCTACAACTGCTACCAGAAACGGCAATGTTGGGTAGACCCATTATGGCACTCAAGACTGTGCTTAAAAAGGAGGCAACAGCCTCACCGAATGAAAGGTGGACGAACACCCTCTCATGTAGCAAGGCAAGTCTGGTCAAAGCTGGACTTGAAACGCTCAAAGACACTGATCTCCCTACGAAGACGTGAACTAAACACAATTGTGGGGATACTCACAGGACACTGCCTACTTGGAGAAAGAAAGGCTACTTATAGAAGTTGATGACTTTTGCAGAAGCTGTATGGACGAGGAGGAGTAAGAGACGGTAGTCCAAAACCTTTGCTCATGCCCAGCTTTGGCACACAAAAGACATACATATTTGGGTAAGTTCTGAATGGACTGCCTCTCTGATCTCGTAAACAGTAAGGTGCGAGACTTATCACGCTATGTAAGTAGCTCAAACTGGTTCTCATAAGGGTAATAGGGAAGTAAGATCCTGTGGTATAACAACTGACTGTCGCCGATCTAAGTGTGCCTAACCTAAGCCGGTCTTCACTCGTAACACGCTTTCAATAACTATGAATAAAATCACGCTGGAATAGTCGATTTTGGAGGGTTCAAACTTAAAGTGAAAACACTTCAAAAGATAGGTAGTTAAATTATTTTTTATTAAATACATTTTTTTGTTATTAATTAAGATGGTTAGGTCAACTTGTTATTAGTAAGTGCTAGATGCAACTACAGTGATATTATCCGAACTGGGCAGTTGTCTTTGTTCGGTAGCTTTGATGGTGTAGCACACAATACACACAGCAATTAGAACTCCAAACATGATCGCCGCTATATAATAGTTAAGTGGTTCACTTTCAACACTAAATTCATTTATCGACCAACCGTGTAACACCATAGATTGGTCGGTTATTGGGAGCTCATAACCAATGGGAAATTTACCAGGTGTTACCAAAATTCCAAAAGTAAGAAATTTTGTTTTTGTAAATTCATCCAATGGAATTGAATTGGAGTATCCGTGAAACACAATGTGCGAGATGTTAAAAAACTTATATCGTGCTTGCATCACTTTGTATTGACACATGCGCCCGTGCGTTTCATTCACCAGCACGATGGTTTTTATTAAAATGTCGAAAATATCATTTGGCTTTCGTTTGGCGAAATATTGTTGAACGCGAGACATTACACATGTAATAATCTTGCCGCAAAACAATGTCAAATGATCGTTGGTTTTTGAGAGATGCAATGTTGAATTTACAATGATCATATTACCTAGTATCGTATTGGTTAGTTCGGTTCTTTTGTATAGACGTGTGTAGTTAGCCTTCTCAGCCAGATGTTCCGCATCATAACAGTGTTTATACAAAACGTTGGTTGATACGAGCTGAACGATTGAGCCAATTAAAATTATGCGACCGCACTTCATGATGGATGTGATGGGAATAGAAGTAAAAAATTATATGGGTGTGTCGAGCATACGTCAATCGATTAGTGAGTCAAAATCGATTACATAATGGAGTTAATAGTTATGAATATTTCACAATGCAACAGATGAACATTTTCCCAAAATATGGGTACTCATTATCGAATATTATCTCAAATAATAGGCTAGAGGTATCTGGGTGAGTGGAAGAGACAGATAGAGCGACAACGTCTTCATGGAAAAAGTCAAGCAACGTTCTCTATGGTTAATACAACTTTGGGTGACCGCTTGGGAACAGCATAAAAGGATAAGAAAACACAAAAAGAGATGGAACAAATCCTCCCTCCGGCAAGTCAGAATATGCCTTACCCAGCAGCCCCGAGAGGACTGACAAGCATTCAATGGACGACTAATCATCCATTTATCTGAAATCAAATTGATTACAGAAACGGAATCTCTACTACTCTAAGATAAAAAATAATACTTCAACCCAGCAAACAACACAATCAATCGACCCTTGGTTATTTTCGTACACGGACAAAAATCAGAACTTGGAATATAAAACTTGAAACATCATGGTTAGCGCAAGGAGCAAGAAAATGAGACGTTACAAAATCGAAATCCTAGATCTATGCGAAGTAAGATGGATGAACAGTGGTGAAATGAATACGAGCAACGGAAATTTCCTAATATCTGTGGCCGAGATGAACAATTGAGCGCAAGGTAAGATGTGGGCATAATTACAACACCAAAAGCGAAAAAGGCAATAAGAGAATGGATTTCAGTGAGTAGCGAGAATGAGTAACATAACAATCAAACAATGCTATGGCTCTAACAGAAGAGACAGATGAGATTACGAAAGATGAGTTCTACGAACAACACCATGGCAAAAACACACATGATAATTCAAGGAGATTTTAACGCCGACTTGGCAACCATCATGGGAACAAACGCGCTGAGCTCTGTAAGACAAAATAATAGAAAACTCATCTACTTCTGTACCACGAACCAGCTATTCATAAGTGGTACCAAATTTCCGCACAAAGATATCCACAAATACACATGGACCTCACCGGATAGTAGAACAAGAAACCTAATAGGAAATGTGATGATTAACATGAAATTCCTTTCATCGCTTCAAGACGTAATCAATGAGCGGACGGACATCCATAGTGACCATCAATTGGTAATATCACAATTCAAAATCAAACCAGTCGCTATAAAATTCAACATCGAAAGATTAAAGAATAGCGAAACAAAGCAGACCTTCAATGACATACTGTGTTGGTGTCACCAATATAGAAGGAAAATGGGAACGAATAAAATACGAAAGCACGACTAAAGAAGTTAAGAAATTAGCAAGAGCGGATCGTAGAAGGTGTTTACGAAAAACATTCTCAAGGAGGCAGAAGAAGCAGCAGCAATCAAAAACATACGCGGACTACATCAATGCGTACGGGAGGTCACAGGAAAATATACCAACATTACAACCGATATAAGGTACAAAATGGTCAAATACTAACAAGAGACAAGAGATATAGACAGAATACTTCGGCGATGGAACACGAACTAGGTTATGCGATGAACATACCAGCCGAATTATTCAGTCACGCTACATCCACACAACGATGAAAACCATAACGCCTCTCCTAACCGAAATATGGAACACGGGTAAAATACCAGGAAAGATTGTCTGACCTAAGAAAAGCAACCTAAGGGAATGTAAAAATGTGTGAGGTATATCGCTTCTTAACAAAGGTATTATCAATGATCATCCTCGATAGAATATCGCTTACAATCGAAACTTAGCTGTGTTGGGGCAAAGGACGAATCCTCAATAGTTCCACGGGTGCTTTTACTTCAATGTGGTTGAAATGATTGCTGCCGTTGCGTTCGTCCCAAGAAACGTTGTATATTCGCTGGTTCTCAAACAATTATTGATTAAATAAAATTCATTCAATCTTTAACAATTTGTTTATTTGTTTTACAAATATAATTATTTAGTAAACTTAACTTTATTACAATAATTTTCAAAGTTGATGTTCACTCAATGAGTATCTGGTTTGTAATGACCAATAAATACATTTTCTAGTAAAAAATCCCGCGTTTTTTATCGTTTGCGACAATGACTAATACAAACGATTTTATATACATATTTACAATTTATAAGCCTTCTTAATACTATAATTCGATCATTTGAGTGGCATCTATTAATTACTAGGATAATTGTTTAAATTTGTGGAACATGATATTAATAATTGGTTTGTAAGTTATACAACCTGGATTCAGACCAGGGCGAAGTTGCACTGACCATATAAATACAGTTCGCATCATCATAGAGCAATCAAATGAATGGAACTGAACACTATACCTTCTCTTCGTGGATTTCGAACGCGCCTTCGACACCATACACAGGCATACAATATGGAAGACACTTTGCGAAATAGAAAATGGACGGAGAGTCACCCAATGGCATTCAATGGAGATTAACGAACGAACTCAATGTCCTGGATTACGCAGACGAAATATGCCTGTTAACTCATAAATATTCCGATATGCAGCAGAAAATACAGAAACTATCGGACTTAGCGAACGAAGTTGGTCTAAAATTCAACATCAATAAGACTAAGACAATGAGGCTCAACAGTACAATTACCACACCAACAAGCAGTAGCACACTATACATACAAACTCATCTCTGCTTATTCCCCATATGATTCCCCAAGTCTTGAGTAGGAAGATGTAGTTCCATCTTCCTACTCAAGACTTGATCAAAGCTATAGAGTACACAAACCGTAGTGATATCCTAATTATTGCCGGATGCAGTGCAAACTCACATCACGTATGCTGGAGAAGTTCCGATATTGATACTAGAGACATTTCCCTCTTAGATCTAATCATCTCAAATCTGGACTATAGATCTACCTTTTTGATATCCTCAAGGCAATAAGTAATTGGTATTATTCTTGCCTCACGGAGTCTCAGTGGAAAAGTCTCATCCTGGATGGTCTTAGATGACGTACTCTCTCTTACCATCGCTACATCTCCTCCTCTCTAACTAGCAATTAATCTGAAATTAGCAAATTTATAAACCCAAGAAACAATGATTAGGAACTTTAAAGATACCATCTGAACCAGTCACTTCTATCTTCAGCAATGAAATTGACAAAGTTCGGAGTAATGGAAAGTTTTTTTTTTATATATTTTATAGTACGACTGAGTCTTGTACCCATTTAGTAATTTACATTGCATAATACGTACTCAGTAGTCGGAGTAATCACATGATTATCCTTATTTTGGTCTAACTCCTCCTCAGATTTTTCGCCACAGTAGGTCTACTGACCTCCCGGTCGCGATAAGTCCAGTGATTTGGTTCTTTGCAGTCTTCTTGTTGGAGTGGTAGTCAGCATACAGTGTATGTCCAGATTTTCATGCTGGTGCAGACGTTGTAGATGTTTTGTTGTTTCCAATGTACCACGATGCATTAACGATGCATCGCATGATCTTATTTTGAGCTGTTTGTATGATTTTGATATTTGACTTTTTGGCACAACCCCAGAGTTGGCTGCCATATGTCCATACAGGTTTTAGAATTTATTTGTATAACAGGAGTTTGTTGTGGTTCGCCAGTTCAGATTGTCTCCCTAAGAGCCAATACATTTTTTTGAATTTTATTTTTAGTTCATCTCTTTTTTATCATTTATGTGTTCCTTCCATTTAAGTTTAGCATCTAAAGTCATGCCGAGATATTTAGCAGTGTTTGCATGCGGTACTGCTATCGAGTTTATCATAATTGGTATATGATTAACTTTAGGATTTGTAAAGTTTACTTGGATTGATTTTGCTTCATTTAATTTAACTCGCCATTTCTTTGTCCAATTACATATCAGGTTAGTAGCCCTCTGTAATTTACTAGTAGAGTCCTTGATGTTATTTGCTGTTGCAAGTATTGCCGTGTCATCGGTGAAAGTCCAATGTTGCTTCAGTAATTGGTATATCTCTTGTATAAAGGAGATAAAGGATTAGTCCAAGAACACTCCCTTGTGGTACTCCTGCTGTTATTCATTTTAATTGGGAGTATTCATTATCATATCTTACTCGTAAGTGCCTCTCTGATATGTATGATTTTAAAATTTGAAAAAATTGCTCCGAAAGGTCTCGGTGAAGATTGAATTCTAGCCCCTCGTGCCATACTTTGTCGAATGCTTGCGCTACATCAAGGACTACGGTTGAGCATTTGTTTGTTTTTAAATGATTTCTCGATTATATCAGTAATTCGATGTACTTGTTCTATCGTAGAATGTTTTTCCCAAAATCCAAACTGATGTGGATGAGATTCTTTTCTTCGATAATTGGTTTTAATCTTTTAAGAAGAACCTGATCGTAAGGCTGGAAAGTTTCTTCAAGGTGATTGGCAAACAAATTTGCTTTTTGTTTGCATTTCGAGCCCAATTTTATTTATTTTTAATTGGAGGAATCTGGAGTTTGGGCCAGTTAATGGCAATGAAAATGAGAAAGTGCGGAGTAATGGAAAGTGATGTCGACAAGCTTGAAGAAGCACTAATCAGCGCCTGTAAGAGCTGTCCTCTAAGTAAGTCTAAATAAACTGAGACATCATGGTGGAATTTTCAACTGGGCAGTCTGAAGAAGCAGACAATAAACAATGCGATCCCGTTCTCTTGGAAAGTCAAGTATCTGAGAATCTGGTTAGATAGGAAGACCCATGGGAACCCCAAACGCGTGTACTGGTTATACGTTTCGGTGATCATACCCATAATCTCGTTTGCCGCACTTACTTTGTGGCCTCGAAAAATGAGTGGAATTGGAGAGACCTAAATCGCTTTTAAAGACTTATTTGTCTGGGTATTTAAAAAAAATTCAATAATAATTTGTAAGTGTATTTGGCATGGAAATCGACTCGGAATCTGTATACGCATCGAACTCGATTTTTGAGTTCCACCCTTTTGGAATCGAGTAAAATTCTGGATAAGAACCAAACTCTACATTATTATTATCGATCTGAATTGATGACATAAATTTCGATGTAAATACGGCGTTGACAAACGACCCGTTGAAAAATTGTTTAATCCGTTCCATTGTACATGGCACCTGATTGGGCCAGCATACTGAATCATTTACATATAAATTATTAATAATTATTATCAATGTTAGATTGTGGATTGTTTTTTGGCCCATTATTAGCTTGGTCAGCTGATATTTTGGATTGAAGGGATTTAATGTGTCTATATCAGGTGTTGAATCGTTCGCTGTTTGGCATGTTTTGTTCGATGCAGTTATCGATGGTCGAAAGACACAGTATCGATATTAATACGATTGATTTCATTTCTGTTAAAGGTTTTATTAATCACCGTTAAATTGTTAAATTAAGGAAACTACAAGACACTATGTGTCTCATACTCTGCTGTCTTGAATTTTCAACATCAACTAACCTATACAATACTCACATGGAAATTGAAATTTCCATAGCAAGTACAGATAAACAAATCTAAGATAATTATTTATTAAAGTGCGCCTGCTTGTGGACAACATATTGCTGTATTGCATTGACAAAATATTTTTATTTTTAGAAGGGTGATCCAATAAGAGCTTTCGGAATGAAATAAAACTCATTAAAATCAATTTAATAAACAGAAATTGTTCGATTTATGACATTTAATGTTTGAGCAATGTGGGTGGGAGCATCCATGTTTCGTTAATATTTCAAACAAAACATGAGACCCACAGAATAGCACCACAGTATCCAGAGCTTGTCATACGAGCCGACTAAATCTGGTTGGATCGCTAATCTGACGACCCGCATCTGAAAACAAAAACACGAATGTCAAAAATGTCAACAAACTAAAAAAAACTTGAATATCACAATAAAAAAATGACCCTCCGCTTAAGTACTTGGACACGAGATTAAGGATAGGCAGCCACTAAGAAAACCTGGCGCGTTTGGCGACCTTATCACATGTATGAAAGAGAATCGGTTGGAACTTGTAGCGCTCCAAGAAACTCGATGGCCATAAAGTGAAGACCATGTGTCCCAGGACCATACGGTGCTGCACAGTGGGTACTGGACTTTCAGGCAGTCGATAATCGATTGTGTGTAAGCTTCGCTTGCACATGAGATAAGCCAACCTGTCAATTGCTCGGTAACGTTAATGTGACGTATCAAAGCTGCTGCATCTCCTTTCAATAATCCATTTAGAATTTGTAGTTTTGTGTACTGCAGTGAGCCTTTTGTTGCCATGGACTGATGTCACAAATAAATCGTGGAACGATGGCCATAATTTACAGTCGCTATTGAATGGTTCGATGTTTTTTTTCGGTAAATGAACTTTATTTGATTGACTGAACGATCACGCGCGCGAATATATCGATCCATTTCCCTACGTCCGAAGTTAGGCAACTCATTATTTAACGCACGATCCAGGATGCGTGGTATCGAGAACAAATTTATGAAGTCTGCAAAATATCGCGAGGAATATAAACAGTTCATGAAGGAATACAGTCAACTAGGTCAAATGTCTCTTATTCCATGGACAGAAATCCCAAACGATGACAACTTCAAATATTGTATGCCTCATCATGCTGTCTTTAAAGAGAGTACAAAAGAGTACTTTAAATGATTGTCAACATATATTGGCCACAAACTGCAACCAGATCATACAACAACGTTGCTGCAATTTCGAAAAAATATTATTGCCATTAACGCAGAAATTGAAAAGATGTATATAGGCAGATATTGGTGGATCCAGCTGATACGATGTTTCAACAACTAGTTTTGTGGCGTAAAGATCCTGAAGAAAGTTCATATGGAATATCATGTGCTCCGTTTCTTGCTATTCGATCATTAGAAGAGAGCGAAAACTTATGAATTAAAATATCCAGATGCAGCTCATGTTATTCGTAACAGTTTTTATATGGATGACTTACTTACTGGAAGTGCTACAGTAGAGGATGCTATAAGACTCAAAATTCAATTGAGTGAAATACTAAGCAGTTGTGGATGTAAGCTTCGAAATTGGAAATCAAATTCATCTGATTTCCTGAAATCTTTAGAAGCAGATGTTAAGGATATACCAAAGCTTATTGGAGATGATCAAAGCACTAAGACGCTTGGTATTATGTGGTACCCTCAACGTGATGTATTTTCATTTAAACTTAATATAATAACAAGTGACGTGATCTGGACAAAAAGGAAAATGCTTTCGCAAAGCTCAAAATTATATGATCCAGTAGGATGGGTATCTCCTATTATAATTACATTTAAAATATTATTACAGACACAATGGCTTACCAAAACAGACTGGGATGATCAAGTACCAAACAATATTATTGGCATGATGGCAAACAATTGAAATTCCGCGATGCGTATATGGCCAAACAGTTAAGCTTACCAAGACTAGAACTTTCCGGTGCCGTGTTACTAGCAGAATTGGTGAATTATTGTAAAACTATATATTCGACATTGAAGATACAAATATATACGCTTGAATTGACTCGATGAGCGTATTGCACTGGCTATCAGATATCCCAGCCAGATGGAAAACATTCATTTTCAATAGAACAAGTCAAATTCTAGACACTCTAGCAAGAGAAAGATGGAATCATGTGGTATCGAAACAAAATCCGGCCGATCATATATCAAGAAGAGTGAATCCTAAAGACCTGATTGGCTTCACGAAACCGATTTAAAGTGGCCAAAATCAACAGTAACGCAACCGTCACCTGAATTGAATTTCGAAACCAGGACAAAGGGATCAATAGCATTAATCGTAACAAGCGAGAATGCCATTGTTAATAAATTAATAATGAGCAATTCATCTTAAAAAAAAGTTAAGTCGATGTGGCTGCCATCATACACTTAGACCAAATTTGATCCGTTGTGAAACCACTCTATACGGCTATAGGTCCGAGTCTTTCCGTAGAGCCATCTGCGCATTGCATAGCTCGATGACAGTCCTATAGTCATATATACAGTCCTATAGATGGGTCGGCCCAAGGATTCTAAACACGACAGAGGATCCAGATTATGTTTATTTTTCACCACCGATCACACCGCCCAAACGATCGAAGGTGAAAAACCCATTTTGCATCCTGCCTCGAATCGGATTCGAACCCGGTACCTCCCGCTCCAACTGCCGCAGCTTTAACCACTGCGCCACCTGGGCGGTTAGCAATTCATCTTGGTTTAAGATAAAAAAGATAATGGAATACATTTTACGGTTTTATAAATTACCAAAATCACAAGGTCGAATGCCGAATACCAAAATATTATCGTATCAAGAATATAGAACCGCTGAACACTACATAATACGAGCAGTACAATTGTCCAGATTCAAGACCGAAATGGCTAAAATCAAGCGAAATCAATCCTTTATAGACTCTCGAGGAATCCTTCGGGTACGAGGAGGACTTAGCAATTCGCATCTTAGTTATGAGGTGAAACACCCAATAATTCTATTAAAGAATCATACAGTGAATCAACTAATAATTCGGGAAATTCATATCATAAATTTGCATGCTGGAAATGCATTAATGATATTGGATGATTGGAGCGAGATACAATATTAAACGCTATATTAAGTCTTGCGTGACCTGTATAAGATATCGAGGTGTTCATCGAAACCAAAAAATGGGTAATCTAGTGTCAGAAAGATGTACAAAAAATCGACCTTTCTTAAATACAGGAGTAGATAACTTGGGTCCAATATATATCAAAACGTCACAAACCTGAAATGCTTCATTAACAAAGGCATACGTCGCAGTCTTTGTTTGTCTGGCCATAAAAGCCGTCCACTTGGAAGTTGTTAGTGGTCTCAATACTGAATCCTTTCTTGCTGCTTTAAAAAGATTTGTGTCACGTCGAGGACTACCCAATCATATCTGGTGTGACAATGGGTCAAATTTCATTGGAGCCAATATTGAATTAAAAAAGCTTAAGCTTCATTTTAGACGAGCAACAAACGACTCTAAACTTAATTTCGAAGAAGCCACAACTTTTATAACGAAAATTGAAGGCTTATTAAATTCCAGACCTTTGTGTAGAATTTGCATTAAATTCCTGATCTCGTGATTGAATAGAACTCGGTATGTTGAAAAAAATGACATTTGTTTGTATCTATCGTTTTGGGTTTACAAATATATCAGACTTCTTTGAAGAATTTTCTGTACTCCTTACCGATTTGACGCATGCCAATTTGTTTATTGTAGGCGACTTCAATTTTGATCTGTTGCTGAAAAATGCTTTGGTTGACCAATTCTTGATGCTGTTATCGAATAATGGCCTTGTCAATTTGGTATCTGAACCAACTCGTATTACTGATACGTCTGCGACTTGTATGGACAATGTCCTATTTAGAATTGACCAAAGATCATTTCGTGAAGTTTTAAGCACAGTTCAAAATTTAAAAATCACTGATCATTGTTTGATTTCATTTGAAGTCGTTTCAAAGACAATAACTAGAGAATCAACTGTGAATTCCAAATTATCGCATAATCGTACCGATTATGGCAAATTGAGAAATTTATTGCTTGCCGAAGAATGGGAGTTGGTTTATGCTTGTTCAGATGCATCTTATGCTTTTGATAAATTTATGAAAATCTTTGGTGACCATCTCAATAATTCAACTATTCCACAAAATTCGAATTGTTCTGTTAAACTAAAACCTTGGATGAATGATTATTTGCTTGGTTTGTTACGTAAAAGAAACAAGTTTTGCCGGCTTTCGAAAAAACATCCGTCTAATCTGAGACTGAATAGTTATAGATTAAAACTTTGCGAGTTAGTTAATCAAAAAATCACAACTACCAAGAAACAATATTACACCATACGCTTTCAAGAAAATGCCAAAGATGCTCGTAAAAATTGGAGATTAGTCAATGAAATCATTTGTGGGCAAACAGATAAAGCGTGTATTAATGTAATCATAGACGAAACAGAAACAAATATTACTGACGCGTATGATATTTCAAACAAATTCAACGAATTTTTTACTAGCGTTGGTGATAATGGTGGTCCTACTACTTTTTCGCCTTCTGCTGATTTTGAAAGTATCGTATTTGAAGATAACAATCCAATTAATAGTTTTTTCTTCTCACCAGTTACCCCTGGAGAGTTGTATGGTATAATTAATACGCTGAAAAACTCTTCGTCACCCGGTTTAGATGGTGTAACTAATATCGTCATCAAGAAAATAGCTTGCTATCTGGTAGATGTTCTGGCGCATATTTTCAATTTAAGTGTGAAATCAGGTGTCTTCCCTGCTTCATTAAAACATGCAGTAGTTATACCAATCTACAAGAAAAATGATAAAACGTGCTTGAATAATTATCGCCCAATTTCACTTTTGTCAGTTTTCTCTAAAATACTAGAAAAAACCATGAAAAGAAGAATTATGGACTTCTTGAATGCAAACTTAATTCTCTCTGATTTACAATTTGGTTTTAGAGAAAGAAAAAGTACTGAAATGGCTCTCTTGGCATTCTTGGAGGTTGTCACAAATTCTATCGATCTGGGGCTTAAGGTCTCGGCCCTGTTCGTGGACATGACTAAGGCGTTTGATAGGGTTGACCATAGTCTGCTGTTAAGGAAACTATCGTCATATGGCATTCGGGGCGTTATTTGTAAATGGTTTCAATCGTATTTACATGGGCGCACCCAGTGTGTGAGAGTAAACAGCCATCTGAGCAAAATTTTACCGATAAAGGTTGGGGTTCCCCAGGGTTCTGTCCTGGGACCTTTATTATTCCTAGTGTACATAAATGGAATCTTTAGACAACGTTTCTTCGGTTCTATTATTGCATTCGCTGACGACCTCTCGTTAAGTTACGCTAATTTAAACTTCCAGCAAAATGTTATTTCAATCAATCACGACTTAGATCTATTATCCCACTGGTTGTCAGCTCATAACATGCGTCTTAGTGAAAAAACTAAACTGTTGCACTTTAGGAAGCACCAGTTTAAAATAGCCGGAGTGAACTATCACGTGTCTGAGTGCAATAGAAACCTACTATGTTTTTCTAATGGTTGTTTTCCGATCGAAAATGTTCATGTTTTTAGATACTTGGGTGTTAATATTGACGAAAACCTGAGCTGGAAGGAGCATATTGACAGCCTAAAATCCAAATTGCTTTTGGTGGCACGCAAAATGTATGTTTTACGTATGTATACTCCTATCTGTCTCCTGCGAACAGTGTATTTTGCATTAGTTGACTCTCTTCTCCAATATGGTCTTGCTTGTTGGGGTTGTGCGTGCAACACTACTTTATATACATTATATGTACGACAAAAACATATTATCAGAATTATATGTTTCAAAGATAGGCTTTCGCCTTCTTGGCCTATTTTCCAAGCTTTAAATATTTTACCTCTGCAACATATGTTTGTTTTCAAGGTTTTGAGACTGTTTTATAATATGAGTGGAAATGACTTTATAAATCATTTAGATTATAACCTGCGGTCTAACGGGTTATTTATAAAGTTGGTTCCAAAATTTAAAATGGATCTTCGCAAATATTTTTTTAGTGTCATCTCCCCGTCCTTGTTTAATAACCTTCCTCTTGATATCCGCTCCAGCATTAGTTTCTCTGCTTTCTCCAAAAAACTTCTTATCTGGCTCAAACAAAACAGTACCATTCAACAGCTCTTCTCCTTTTCTGTTTAATACATAAATACAGCAATACTATTCTAAATTTGTCTATATATGTATATTTTTTATTTTATTTATTTATTTTTTTTCTATTTGCATATATAACAACTTGATGTGTTAATAATATTTAAATTGATTTATAAATACATATTGTAAAAAAATTGTATTGAATCAGTGTATCTGACACTGGTTTTGCTTGAAAACCAAAAGATACACTTATCTTATCATCTTATTTATATTGTAGTTTGTTTGTAAACCATTTTTTTTCTTACTACATAAATGATGATAATGATTAAAAAAAAAAAAAAAAAAAAAAAAATGTGCCATCGACGTCGCGTTTTGGGCCATATATCACACGCATGATTCTTCTCTCGAATGTTAGAAGCCATCTTTCGTACTCACCCATCAAGGTCCAACTCTCACATCCATACATGACAACGGGTCTGATCAACACTCTGTACAGTTTCAGCTTATCCGTATTTGCAAGATATTTTGATTTCGGAAGTGGACGTAGAGGATATAAAGCTCGATTGCCAGGGGCAAGGTGAACCTTGATATCCTCTCCCACACTATTATCGTGAGTGATGAGAGATCCAAGATACTTGAATCTCATCACTCCTTCAAACGTGTGGTTACCACTACTGAAATCAGTTGCGTCTTGGTCTCGAAAACCAGATATCAGATATTTGGTTTTGGACTCATTGATTTTGAGACCAACGAAAGCTGAAAACTGTTCCAGTGGATCAAGTATTTCTTTCACTCCGTTACCATTTAATCCAATCACACAGATATCATCTGCATATGCAAGAAGTTGATTGGATTGTCGGAATAAGATGTTGTCCTGAGGTGTTTCACTTTTACGAAGGATGTATTCCAACATGTAGTGATTGCAAATATTCTCGATAGCCTGTTCTCTACTTTGACACAGCATTGTGACTGCGTTACTGTCATTTTACAGAGATGTACATAATTTTTTGGTATTCCTAAATATTCAAGCGCGTACCATAGTCTCTCTCGATTGATCGAGTCATAGGCTTGCTTGAAATCTAGGAATACCTGGTGCACATCGCGAGATGATTCATAGTCCTTGGAAAGAATCATCCGTAGCGAAAAAACTTGATCAGTGACTTACCGATTTGGATGGAATCCTCCTTGGTAGTCACCGACAATTTCCTCCGCTAGAGGAGTAATTCTTCCCAAGATAATGTATGACAGTAACTTATATGCTGTGCAAAGGAGAGCTATACCGCGATAATTCTTGCATTTCAAGCGATCACCCTTCTTGAAAATTGGGCATAACGCGGCCACTTTCCATTCTTCGGGCATAACTTCATTTCGCCATACCAATCGAACAAGGTCGAAAAGACAGTTCCACAAAATTAGCCCTCCGAATATCAAGAGCTCTGAATTAATGCAATCAACCCCTGGTGAACGATTTTTCTTGAATTTCTGCATGGCCATTGTGAATTCCTTATAGTATGGATCCTTAATGAACATCTCCGCGGTCTGTATTTGAGGGTATTCAAATACAGCTTGTGATACATGTGGAACATTAAGTAAGTCAGAAAAATGTTCACGCCATGTATCGAGTACCGCATCGACGTTAACACAGAGGTTTCCATCCTGGCCCCGAATGGCAGTTGACCCAGATCTTAAGGTATGGTGCAATTCGGTGATTCCTTTAAAGAAACCATGCGAGTTGTGCTCATTGCTGAGTTGCTGTACTCTTAAGACCTTAGCCTTCCACCATTCCCGCTTCTTCAGTCTACAAATGCGTTTAGCGGTCGTTCTGCTTTGTTTTTTCTTGCAATTGTAAACCGAGTCTGCGCTTCATTGTGGGCTATATTTCGTTGCTCAACAGCTAGACGACACTCATCAAACCAATCATTTTTGGGCTTAGTTTCACTATACCGAGAGTGTGCTGGGCGGCATCGACAACCGAGGTTTTCAATACTTCCCAGACAATGTTCACATCATCAGATTGGTAATTGGATTACATAATGCTATTGCTGACGAGACCTTCACAGGAGAATCGCGTTTTATATTTTCCTGTCCTCCCTGACTTGTACGAAAATTTCCATCGCAGCTTTGCAGTGACCATTTAATGGTCACTGCCTATGAATTTTGTTGACGACCGATACGATCTCACGTCTTGGACAACCTTAGCCCGGTCTCTTGAAATCAACACATGGTCAATTTGGCTTCGTTTACGTGGATGTCTTACGTGGATGTGTCCATGTTTCCAAATGGATGTTTTTATGGGGAAAGAATGTACTTGCCACTTGGAGATCATGAGCGATCGCAAAGTTCATCTTTATTTCCCCATTATCGGTCGCAATTTCGTGTCGGGAGTACGGACCTATGTTATTTCATAAGTCGGTCTGATTTCTGCCAGCTCTAGCATTAAAGTCACCAATCACCAATTTGATATCGTGCTCAGGTATAGAGCCCATCAGATTATCCAAATTATTGTAAAATGAGTCTTTATCTTGGGGTTGGCTTACATCAGTGGGCGCATGTACACATACAATTGACAGGTTGGCTAATCTCATGTGCAAGTGAATACACATTCGATTATCGACTGCTTGAAAGTCCAAGACAGACTTTTTTCCCTGTGGCCCAATGAGAAATCGAACCCCAAGATTTCCGAGGTCATCTCCACTGTGTAGCAACGTATAGCCTTGGTTTCCAGTTTTAGGCCATCGAGTTTCTTGGAGCGCTACGAGTTCCAGCCGATACTCCTTCATACATGTGATAAGGCCCTCAAACGCGCGAGGTTTTCTTAGTGACTACACGTTCCACGTGCTGATCCTCAATCTCGTATCCGGGTACTTAAGCGGGGGGTTATTGTTATTTAGGCGGTATCCGATTTTTTTTAAGTTGTTGACATTTTTAACTGTAATGGTTTCTTTACGGATGCGGGTCGTTAGCCCAGCGATCCAACCAGATTTATTCGCCTCCTACGACAAGCTCTGGATACAGTGGTGGTATTCTATGGATCTCATGTTTCGTTCGAAATATTTACGAAACATGGCTGCCCCCACACACAGGGCCCAAAGCCTCCGGATTAAACAAACAATAATCTCACAGGACGCCAAAGCAGAATGCAACGTCGATTATGCCAAAATCTACGGTCACATGTTCTTATTGCCAAGAGTACGAGCATTTCAGCATGTGGTGTCGATTTATCAACAGAGCGGGAATCTGCCCCAATTGCTTGTTGCAAAAAACACGAATTCAGTATGTGACGAGAAACCACCTGCTGAAAAACTTTGAATAGCATAACGTTAGAAATAGGTGCCCAAAATATACTCACCCAACCATCTATTCGGTACCTAGGGGTAATGATTGATGCTAGACTGTAATATGAAATACATCTCATGACCTCCAGCGAAACAGCAAACAGAAAGAACGCTGCATTGGAATGGCTTTTGCAAATACGAAAGAATCTCGATAAAGCAGAAGTGTCAGCTACCCATTCTGATGTGTATCCCACCAATTTGGGCCATTGTAAAAGAAGAAGTATTGTGAAAAATTTGTATCAGTTTAAGTGCATTAAAAGTAGTGTGAGCATTCTGAACGGTATCACATGATGTGCTACTTGAGGTAAAATTTCTCTTGCGAGAATGGATTAGATTTTTAAGCACAGTATGATTGCCTTAAGGGGTTTGCCCAACTTTGTCCTTTTCGGTAGCAGTTGGAGAGATGTACCATGCCTCGCTAGTTGGCTAGTTTTTCATATCAAGTATTGAAGCATTGCGGTTCTTTACGGATGGCTCCAAGCTACATGGTAAAGTAGGAGCTGAAATCGTCTGTGATAAATTAAAAGGAGATACAGTAGTTCGTCCCCCTGATCATTGCAACGTGTGAATTGGTTGAGACATAATGTGGTACTGGCGACTTATATCGCGACTTATATTTATTTGGGCAAACAGGTAGTTATCAAGTCGCTGGACTCTGTTTCTCTGACGTCTAGAGTGAAGGTGGGTTGCCACTTATCTCTACATGAGATTAGTGAGGATTTAAACATTCAAAAAGTCTGGGTCTCCGGCCATTTGGACGTCATGGGAAACTGTAGAGAGGGCGAACTAGCAAGCCGGTCTTCACTCGTAACACACTTTAGTTAACTAAGAATGAAATCATGCTGGAGTAGTGGATTTTAGAGGGTTCAAACTGACAGTGAAAACACTCCAAAAAGCAGGTGGTTAAATTATTTTTTATTAAATACATTTTTTTTCTTATTAATTAAGATGGTTAATTGAGCTTGTTATTAGCAAGAGCGAGATGAAACTACAGTGATATTATCCGAACTATGCAATTGTCTTTGTACGATAACTTTAATCGTGTAGCACAATACACATACAGCAATTAGAACTCCAAACATGATCGCCGCTATATAATAGTTAAGTGGTTCACTTTCAACATTAAATGTATTTATCGACCAACCGTGTAACACCATTGATTGGTCAGTCATTGGGGGTTCATTTCCAATTGAAAATTTACCAGGCGATATCAAAACTCCAAAAGTAAGAAATTTTGTTTTTGTAAATTCATCCAATGGAATTGAATTGGAGTATCCGTGAAACACAATGTGCGAGCTGTTAAAAAACGTATATCGTGCTTGCATCACTTTGTATTGACACATGCGTCCGTGAGTTTCATTTACCAGCACGATGGTTGTTATTAATATGTTGAAAATATCATTTGGCTTTCGTTTGGCGAAATATTGTTGAGCCAAAGACATTACACATGTAACAACCGTACCGCAAAACAATGTCAAATACTCGTTGGTTTTTGAGAGACTTAATGTTGAATTTACAATGATCATATTACCTAGTATCGTATTGGTTAATTCGGTTCTTTTGTATATACGTGTGTAGTTAGCTCCCTTAGCCAGATATTCCGCATCATCACAGTGTTTATACAAAACGTTGGTTGATACGAGCTGAACGATTGAGCCAATTAAAATTATGCGACCACACTTCATGATGGATGTGATGGGAATAGAAGTAAAAAATTTATATGGGTGTGTCGAGCATACGTCAATCGATTAGTGAGTCAATATCGATTACATAATGGAGTTAATAGTTATGGATATTTCACAATGCAACATATGAACATTTTCCCAAAATATGGGTACTCATTATCGAATTTAATCTCAAATAATAGGCTAGAGGTATCTGGGTGAGTGGAAGAGACAGATAGAGCGACAACATCTTCATGGAAAAAGTCAAGCAACATTCTCCATGGTTAATACAAATTTTGGGTGACCGCATGGAAACAGCATAGAAGGAAAAGAAAACATAAAAAGAGATGGAACAAATCCTTCCCCGGACAAGTCAGAATTTGCCTAACCCAGCAGCCCCTAGGGACTGATAGGCATTCAATGAGCTAAGCATCCATTTATCTCATATCAAATTGATTACAGAAACGGAAACTCTACTCTAGGAGTAAAAATAATACTTCAAACCAGCAAACAACACATACGGCTGCGAAACAGGGGAGACAAACTCGGCAGATCACAAACAAGATATAATAATATCCAATACCGATTTACGATCTACATAGGCAGACATATCAAGAGAACATTGAGACTGATATACGAAGGAGAAAATGGAAATGGATCGGTCACACATTAAAGAAGTCACAAGACGATAAAACTCGCACGGCACTGGAATGGAACCCATAAGGAAAGAGAAAAGTAGGAAAACCACCTGTAACGTGGCAGGAAACGATAATTGCCAAAGCCGCCAAACACAGAGTTAGATGAAAAAGTCTAGTAGATGCCCTTCGCTCCTAAAGTAGAAATACAGGGGGAAAAAATCTGGTATCTATGGCTTGGTCGGACTGCCCTGAAAAAGTTTAGCCAAATTACGATAAAATGACACATCTGGTACAGTTGAGTAAATATGGTTGTTGGGGGCGAGTTTGTTTTTACGCAACTAAAAACAGGTGGTCAGATATAAAGCTGATGCCCAGTCTAAAAACTATAGGCTCATTCTTAAACGGTGTATCCGGATACCAGCCTTATGTGTGCACTCATCTGTTTTGTCCACTACTCGTGGGATGTAATGAATTACATAAAACAAAATTTAGATGAACCGAACAGTGCCCCCTAATAACCTGGCAGTGCTGTCAGCTTCTCTAGAAAACATCTGCATCGGGGGTGCAAGTGGTTAAAAACTCTTCAATTAAGAAGAAGACGTCGAAATCCCAACGACGAAAAAGACAAGCAGTGAAAAATGCATTTGTTGATTTTGATGACAAAACTGTTTCTTCCTTTGGAAGTAGAAACAGCTCGGATACGATCACGCTCTCAGAGAACGAGATCAAAAGACAAATAATGAAACTAAATTTAAGGAAGTTTTACTTCACGAGTGCCGTGTTCTTGTCAATCTCAAACTCATCTCTGCTTATTCCCCATATGATTCGGAACTTCATTCTCATACTCAAGAGTTTATCTAAGCTATAGAGTACGCAAACCGTAGTGGTATCCATAATCATTGCCGGATGCAGTGCAAACTCACATCACGTATGCTGGAGAAGTTCCGATATTAAGATGAATAGAGGATTTCCCTCTTAGACCTGGTCATCTCAAATGTGGACAATGGTTCTATCTTTTTCATATCCTAAAGGCAAGAAGTAATTGATATTACTCTTGGCTCATGGAGTCTAAATGGAAAGTCTTATCCTGGATGATCTTGGATGACGCTACTATCTTTGACCATCGCTACATCTCCTCCTCTCAATGAATTATGCAATTCAGCAATGAAAATGAGAGAGTGCGGGGTAATGGAAAGGGTAGTCGACAAGCATGAAGAAGCACTAATCAGTGCTTGTAAGAGCTGTCTTCTAAGTAAGCCTAAATTAACTGGGACACCATGGTGGAATTTTCTACTTTTCTGTCTGAGGAAGCAAACAAGAAAACAAGCCATGGAAACCAGTACAACGTAAGCTTAGGACATGTACAAATATTTACAAAGAGAGTACAAGAAATGCATCCGAGGAAATCACACTAGTTCGAATCAGGAAGCTTTAGAGGTTCTAATGACAACTCATTTTCCCGAATGTGAGAATTATAATGTAGTAGATGAAAACAACCACCACACCAAACTTCAAGTTTCAGAAATTGAAACTTGCTGACGAAGGTGGTAACAAAATATAAAATCCAATGGAGCATCGGTTCTTTCTCAAAAACAACAGGTTCAGACGTGATATTTTCGGGTCTCCTACAGAAAGGATTGGAAATTATCTAAAACGCCTTGAACATATCTTCAGAGCCAGTATGGCCTTGGGATATATTCAAAGATCACGGAGGAAAGTCAGGGTAGTATTCATCCCGCAGGATCGAAAGCCTGATCAGGCAACAAGTTTTCGATCTATCAGTTTGTCTTCTTTTCTACTTAAATGCTTAGAGCGATTAGTTGATAGGTACTTCCGATACATTCTAAACAACACGCATACTAGTAAGGCAGATCTGTTGAAACAGCACTCCATGAAGTTGTTAGACGGATTGAAAAATTGCTGGACAGCAAGGAATTTGCCTTGGAAGCGTTTTTGGACATCGTAAACTTAAGTATTCCAAAACGTGGGACTCATACGTTCCCGTTCTCTTGGACAGTCAAGTATCTGAGAATCTGGTTAGATAGGAAGACTCATGGGAAACCCAAACGCGTGTACTGGTTATACGTTTCGGTGATCAGACCCATAATCTCGTTTGTCGCACAAATTTTATGGTCTAGAAAAATGAGTGGGGTAGGAGAGAGACCTAAATCGCATTTAAAGACTTATTGTAGGAGCTATGCACATAACACTTTCTACAGCTATTGAGATGCTGTGGGTCTGATACCGTTTGATCTTTAAATCAGAAGGTGTGCAGCGCAAACTATCGCTCGCCTTCAAGGCAAAGACAATCTTCTTAACCCTTCGGTCTTCGGGAAATTATTTTGTGTAATAAGTATCGGAAATCACACATGGGACAACAACAGCCCATGCTAGCCCTCTTGTGACGATATGAGAATCTTTACTGATGGATCAGTATGATGTAATCTAGTTGAAGCCAGGTTATACTTACAAAATCCTTAAGATGAATTATCTATCCCCAATAATATATACGCTTCTGTGTTTTAGGCGAAAATTAATGCAATTTTGAAATCAGCACTCTTTGCAAATGAGATGAAAAGTAGAGGTCGTCTCAATCCTTTTTTCTGGCTGTCAGGCTGCTCTAAAGGCGATTGTCTGAATGCAGTAAGAGTTCACTGAATACCCAGTCATATTGGAATCAAAAGAAATGTGTTGGCTGATAAATTGGTCTGAGTGGGCGTAGCTTCCATTTTTGTGGGATTATCACCAATGAGATGGGATAACTTCTGGGATTCGAGCCCTTCTTGAATTATGATAGACGCATTTTGAGACTCTTGTCGAACATTCTCACGGAGCATTGTTCCCTGAATAATTATACGTTCCGAATGAAAATTAGAAACATCGGAATTGTCCATTCCAAATTGTATTACTGTTCCTCACACTCTCCCCATTGACTGGACTGCTTTCGATCATAATTCCTATTAGAGGATCAACTGACGACTTTGAAGATACCAGACCTCTTGGATTTAATAAGAAAAACAAACAGATTTCGGGACTGAGAGTGTACGTCGGATTGTACTGGGAAAAAATCTAAAAACAGATTAGTGATAAGATTACACATCCTGATCAAACACCCAGAAAATTATGATTTAACAACAACACAGTGTATTTATAAAGGTTTATATAGTGTGACGTTAATCGTCATATTTTATTTAACACAATTCTTAATCTTAATCTTAACAGTTACGGTGAGTTACCGCTACTTTGTTATTCCTTATGTTCCATTTCCGGATTAAAATTATCGAAAGTCCAATTAAAAGCACAATAAGAAGTACGAGGACTACTATATACCATACGATTTGTCCATGCATGTCATCATTTTCCGCATTCTCAACAGTAACGGCATAAGACACTTTGTTCAAACCATTCAAAGTAGTTGTACTGTCGTTGGCAAATTTAAGAAAATATAACACTAATTTGTAAGTGTAATTAGTATAGTGAACTAATTCCAAATCTGTATACCCATCGAACTCGATTTTTGAGTTCCACACTTTTGGAATCGAATAAAATTCTGGATAAGAGCAAAACTCTTTCGTCATATTATTGAGCTGAAGTGACCACATAATGTTCGATTTAAATATGGCATTGACAAACGACTCGTTGAAAAATTGATTCACTCGTTCCATTGTACATGGCTTGTCGTTGGGCCAGCAAATTATGATGTTTTTAAATAAATTAAAAATTATTTTCAATGTTATATTGTGAATTGTTGTTTGGCCCATTATTAGCTTGGTTAACTGAAATTTCGGATTGAAGGGATTAAATGGCTTAATACCGGCATTTGATGTGTTCACGTTTTTGCATTTTAAGCTCGTAACAATTATTGATGGCCGAATGAGACACAGTATCGATGTTAGTATGATTACTTTCATGGTTGGATTATTTAACATAATTAGACTACTGCACAGTTTGTGTTGTCTTAAATTACTAACTACAACTAAACTGTTACCATAGCAAGTAGAGATCAACAAAGCTAATCTATTATTAATGATTGAATTGCGGGCACTAAGTTCTAACATAATTGTATTGGAAGCTCGTATAGACAACTATAAATAATTGTCTTAATTATATCTTTAAATTTCCGAATTCTTTATGGAGTGAGATGTTTTAAGTCCAAGGATGTATGAGTATAACAGGAATCTAAATTACGACGCCTAAATTGTGTTAATTACGAGGGACTTTACATTATGTTTTTTTTCGGCTTTAATCTACCTTCATCGGTTTTAATTACGAGCCAGGTCTTCAAAGTGTTATAAATAATTAGAATATGCCAGATCACTTTTTACGCCGTGGAGCTATCGTCACCGACAATGACCCATTCATCTACCAAATGTCGTCTCTTACTATAAAAATCGCTGTATATCTTTCGGTTTGCATCGGACAACGTGACCTAGCCAGCGTACTCGCTGTCCTTTGATTTCATATGCACAATATGCAAATATTGATTTAAATTCCGGATCTTATGTTTGAAAAGAGCTCGATATGTGCGATAGACACTTTGGGCCATAATATATTCCTTTTCTCGAATGTTAGAAGCTGTCTCGCACGAAACTCATACTCCCAACTGCTTTTCCAAGTTAAATGACGGATAAACTGTTTCTGAATACCTTCTAGTTAATTGATGTTTGTATCTTAAAATGCGGACACCAAACAGTAACATAATATTCCAATTGCATTGTTCTATATGTTTGTGACTGCTCATATTTTCCTCGAAAATAACACCGAGGTTTTTGAACTCAGATACTCGCTTTAGTGGAATGATAAAGTCTTACACTTATTGATGTTCAGGCTAAGAAGATTTGACTCACACTATTTCGCTAAATTTTCAATGTCCTTTTGAAGTTTCTCGGCCTCGATTAAGTTCTCGACAGTTTTATATATTTTGAAGTCTTCAGCAAACATTCAAATTTTTGAGTGTAGAATGACTTCAGTGATTGCGTCGATGCAAATAGTAAAAATCCAAGGGCCATTATGGGGACCTTGTAGAAAACCTGATGTAGCTTGAATTGGATGCGGTTGCTTAAGGTAACATTTAAACCAGGCCACAAAGATGTTGAAGAACCTAAATGGATCAGTCAGCGATTGATTGAACAGCATGCAAAGAGGTAGTTCCAAACTGGTGTAGCCTTTCAAATAGGCTAGGACCGCCGACCTAATGGTCAGGACCGTGGCCATCGACGAATGTATTTCTTATTTATCTCTTCTATTGTGGTACCTCAATGAACAGGTTCCGTACGCTAGCGTGGTGAGGATCTTCGTACTTAATAACGTATTCTAATTTACTGCACTGTTACTGCGTTACTGTAAAATTAATGATTAAAAATGTCAACAAACAAAACAAAGTACAACCACACTATACAAGGAAGATTTCTTAATTATTTGAAGGTATCCGTTAAGCAGTCGATAGAACAATAATGCATATACGCCTAGAACATTAGTTGAACAAGATTTATTGGAGAGTATAAATTATAAGCTTCAATTTCCTGGGATTCAAATGTACTCTATGTAAGTCAGAACATCCTATAGCACTGGTAAGTATATTCGAACAAGTTGTTTTCCCTCGATCTTTGTTTTGAGGAGCATAGGGCGTCAACTAGACTGGACTTTCTCACTCTATTTAGGGCTTTTGCATTTAGTTCCGATATTTTGCACCTCAGTTAGCAACGTTCTTCTCCAGGTTATTTTTGGCCTTCACCGACTTTTCTTTTCCCTTGCGGGGTCCACTCCAATAAATTTCTTATTATGTCACTGGGCCTATCCCTTAGTATGTCTTATCGATTCTCGTTTCCTAGTTTCGGGTTCTATCTCAATTGGTCTCGTCTGCTGTAGAAGTTCTTTATTTGTAATGGTGTTTGACCAAAAGCATTTGATTAGGCGTTTGAGGCATTTACTTACAAATACCTGAACTTCTTGTTATCTTCTGCATGTCTTTCTATGTTTCACAGTCATACAGCAGTACTTGAATATTCGTAGCTTTGTGTTTCGTGACAAGGTGGATGCATTCCAGATCTTATGACAGATATTGTATGTATTTCTTGCTCTGTTGATGCTTTAGTTGATGTTCTCTTCGGCTTCACTTGTTTTCGCTACAGAACAACCAAAGTATATCTGTTAGGTTAGGTTGAGTGGCAGCTTCAGCACACTTAGATCGACGACGGTCCGTTGTGATACCGCATGATCTTACTTCCCTACTCCCCTTATGAGAACCAGTTTGAGCTACTTACGTCGCGTGATAAGTCTCGCACTTTACAGTTCTCGATATAAGAGATTCAGTCCATTAAGAACTTCTCCAAATATTCATGTCTTTTGTGTGCCAAGCCGGACATGAACATAGGCGGACAACCGTTTCTTCCTTCTACTCGTCCAAACAGCTTCTGCAAAAGTCATAAGCTTCTAGTCGTAGCCTCCTTGCATGTTCTCCAAGTAGACAGTGTCCTGTGAGTATCCCACGATTGTTTTTAGTTCATGTCTTCGTTGGGAGATCAGTGTCGTTGAGTGTTTCAAGTCAAGTTTTGGTCAGATTTGCCTTGCTACTGTACATGAGAGGGTGTTCGTCCACCTTTCGTTCGCTGAAACTACTGCCTCCTTTTTAAGCACAGTCTTGAATGCTTTAACGAGTCTCCCCAACTTGGCCCTTTCCGTTAGTGGTTGGAGAGTTGTACCATGCCTTGCCAGTTCATCCGCCTCGCAGTTTCCCATGACATCCGAGTGACCGGCTGGCCGGGGACCCAGAGTATCTGAATGTTTAAATGCTCACTCATCTCATTTAGAGACGAGTGGCAAACCACCGTCACTCTAGACGTCAGAGAAACAGAGTCCAGAGACTTGATTGCCCCCTGACTGTCAACATAAATAACAATATCAGTCGAGGATACCATATTATGTCTCAACAATAAAACGAACTGCTATATTTACTTCTAATTAATCACAGACGACTCCAGCTCCTATTTTACCGTGTAACTTGGAGCCATTTTCTCAAAGCATAAAGTCGGTGTAACATAGTCTAGATTCACTAGCTACTTCCTGATAAATATCGACGCGGAGAAGTTGAAACATGACCTCCAAGGCACTTGTTGGTGTTGTCCCCAAAGCCCCACTTATGAACATGCAGGCCGTTCTTTGCACCTTCCCAATCCTTTTTTTATACGTTACTTAATCAAGAGCTGGTCACCACACGCTCACCCCATACATAAGTTCAGGTCTTTTTGCGGAAGTGAATAGCCAGTGTACCAACTGGCCCTATCTCTTTCCGATGGCGTTCCTGCACGAGTGCATGGCTATATTAGCCATGTTTATTTTTTCCAAATTTTTGGGCTTCCAACTTAGCTTACTGTCCAAGATAACGCCTAGAAATCTTGCCTTGCCAGTATAAGCTAGTCTCTTACCATTTAAGATAGCTAGATCTATACTACCGGGATTTTATTTTTCCTAGTAAATAGTACCAATTCCGTTTTGACCGAGGTAATGGTCAGTCCACATCTGATGGCCTAACTCATAATGATTAGGAGAGCATTTTGGAGCACCTCCTTCACCGTGCCTAAATATTTACCAGAGACAGCTGCCGCTACGTACAAAAGCAATTACTCCAAGCCCCTCTTTCTCCAGCTCTAACAGCAACCCATTGATTGATCAACCTTCTTACAGGGATATCCACCCCTTGGAACGACAATCCTTCCAAAATTGCCTCCGTCTTTACATTTTTAAAGGCGCACTCACTATCAAGGAACACTATCATACAAAACTCTTGCGAGAGTATTGATTTCTCAATTGTACTTACTAGGGTGTGCAGAGCTGTGTCCACAGATTTCCCTGTAACATTAGAGCCGGATTTGTACGGTTGGATGTAAGACAATACATCCCTAATCCGATGAGGTGCCACACATGCCAGCGATTCGGACATACTAAAGCCAAATGTACACGAGTGCCAGTATTTTTCAAATGCGCGAAGCAAATTCCGAACGGACATGACAACATTGAATGTGAACCAATTAGTTGTGCAAACTACAAAACAGAACACACAACGTTCGACCAAAAATGCCCCACCTACCAGATGGAAAAGGCTATAGTAACAATAAAAAAATTACATATTTCAAGGCCAAGGAAATATACCACCGGCAAAACGTAAGCACAACAAGAGCTTCGAGAATAGGGCCAACAATATCGTATAGTGATATGTTACAATAAAATCAAACAACCAAGGAAAACACTAACCAACCTAACATGGAAAAAGTGACGTAATTGTAGGGGGTGATTTGAATGCACATTCGTGTGTTTGGGGGTGTGATAGGAACGATGCATGTGAAAATTTGTTAGCTGACCTGGTTTTGGATTCCGATCTCGTAATCCTTAACGATGGAAGGCCAATAAAGATGGCGAAGTTAGGGCCAATACCAGTGCGATAGACATAACTTTAGTGTCTAACGGACAGTCTGGCCAAGTCCCTTGGAATGTGTCAGATGAGAATTTAGGAAGTGATCATTACATGATCAATGTATGTTTAGGTGGTACAAATGTGAACAGGTACAAATCTTAACAGCAAGAAATGGGTCAAATGTATGAATGAAATTCTCAAAACAAACGAAATGATCGATATAAACCAGCTTGAGCACGAAATAGAGAGAGTGAATGTTTTATGTAGTACGCAAATGACAGTGAAAGAAACAAAAGTAAATGGTTGGTGGAGTAATGAGATCCAATATTGGCATGAAAGGAAACGAATAGCTTTGAGAGTGTTTAATAGATGTGTTTGCCGTGAATGTAGACAAATGTATGAATATGCTAATGCGAAATTGAAAAAGGCTATTTGTAGAGCGAAACGGATGAGTTGGCGGAACTACGTCTCAGAAATGACTGATAGGACCTCCAGTAGGGATGTATGGAACAAATTTAATATAGTCAGAGGTAGAAGGGTGAGTGTAAGAAATACTGTGCTAGAGGATCCAGAAAAAGGAGATCAATTCTTACAAATGATAACGGATGTTAGGAATAATTTAGATATTAATAATGAAAGTGTGTTACCTGGAGATGAAAGTGAAACTATAAATGGGTTTTGGAATCCTCAAAATCTACGACCCCAGGAATAAATAGAGTGAGTGGTTCCGATCCCCAAAAGAGATCGTGATCCGAACCTGACAATAAACTATAGAGGAATATCGTTGTTGAATGTTTTTATTAAAATTGTGAATGATATGATGAAAGCAAGGCTTAAAAAGTTTATGAATGAGAATTGTTTATTGCCAGAAACTACCTTTGGTTTCCAACGTAACCACTCTCCAAATGAATGCGTGAAAAGATTTGTGTGGGAGATAAGAGAGCAAAATAAGAGTTGTGTGGCGGTAGTTTTGGATATTGAGAGGGCATATGATTATGTGGTACCAGGGAAACTATTTCAGGTTCTCTTGAGCCTAGGTTTCCCTTGGAAAACTTGTAAGTGGGTTTTTTAATTCATGAATGGACGAAAACTTATATTGTGTGACATTACAGAATGGAAGGAGCGGTGAATATTGGACTCCCGCAAAGGAGTAAAATATCAGCAGCTCTCTTCAATTTGTATGCGAGCTCGATTTATCGTCACAATTCGATCGACAAGGTTGATCGACGAATTTGCAGATGACTTTGTCGTAATTGGAAAGGGAAAAAATATCGATGTGGCCCTAAATCGAGCTCAGGAATGTGTAAACCAGGTTACAAATGGCTTGACTGAGTTGAATCTGAGAGTGAATCCTAGAAAATGTTGTTGTATGGCTTTTAGAACGAAGACAAGAATTGATGTGCAAGTTTATGGTGATAGTATAGAATATGTTACTCTAACTAGAAAGCTGGGAATACGGATCGACAAGCGTTTAAATTTTAATGGTAAGTAAACCTAAATGGAGAGCTCATCCTGGTGTGACTGATATGTTACGAAAATCACTAGTGTCTTCCAAAATTGCATATGGAATGAGTGTATATGGTGATGGGTCCAAGGTTGGGTTTGATAAATTAATGAAAGTGGAGAATGCATGTGGCAGAGTAGTATTGGGGGCTATCATTTCGACCCCAATACACACTCTTTGGTCTGAATTGGGTGATTCACCTCTTAATTATAAATTTTAACCAAGGACAATGTATTAGATAATGAAATGGTAACAAGATTGCAGGGAGGGATAGATCACCAAAAAAACACAAAGAACGAAACTCATTTTGAAAAATATTAATATATTTTCAAAAATGAGACCAGTGGGTCCAAAAATTTCTCCCAACAATCTTGTTGTATGTTTGAAATTTGGAGACACAAGAAAATAGTAAATGAATGAGTTATCGGTTAGGAGAGAATTTAGAAGAATGCAAATGAATCATTTTGGACATGTGGAAGTATATACAGATGCTAGTGTAATTGAAGACCGCTTGGGTGTAGGAATTTTCATTCCGTCGAGGAAAAAAGAGAAAAAGGTTAGATTAAATGACAGCATCTGTATCATGAGCTGAGTTAATTGCAATAATGGAAGGTATCAAGTTGGCAATGAAGGAATGGAGACGGAGAGTAGTTCAATTCTCCGACTCTCTAAGTGGATAAGACTTAATTAAACGGGGAAGGGGTTCTCAGGGCAGCGTGTATATAGAAATGGTGTATGAGTACCTTCAATCTTGTGGGAGTGAAGTTATCCTCCAATGGATACCATCACACCTACAAATTGAAGGTAATGAAAGAGCCGATATGCTTGCAAAAAGAGGTGCTATGCTTGAGGAATTAAATGAATATGATTTCATGGATGCAAGAGATGTATTTCGTATGTTCCAGGTGAATCTGTGGAGAAAATGGGAGAGTGAATATATTGAAAAGTGTCAGGTAAAAGGAAAGAAGTAGTTTGAGTTGTGTAGTGCTCCTTTGAAAAAACCTTTCTTTAAGAAGATCAAAGCCGACACTACAATGATACGAACTATGGAAAGAGTGAGATTGAATCATGGCAATTGGAAGGAATGTTTAAAGAAACGTCATTTGACTGAAAATGATATATGTGAAAGTTGTGCGGTTGTGGAGAATATCGAACACTTACTATTAAACTGTTCGCAATTTAGCGACAGTAGACAATTGTTCGATATCCTCTCGAATGCAAGGAATTTGACTGAATCATTACGAATGGGGCAAAATGAGTATAAGATGATGTATGAATTTATAAGAAGAAATATGAAAGTGTATCGCTGTATGAACGACGAATGTATAAAATAAAAATTGTAATAAAATTAAATATAAATTAAAAAAAAAAAAAAAAAAAGATATCAATTAGCCGTTCCAAGGTATTCAAAAGAAAGGATCATAGAGTAATTGGTCTTAAGTCTATTTTGGATAGCCATGTGAGCATTTACCAGCTTTCAAAATAAAGATCACTCTGACCTCCGCCCACCCCCGCGAAATACAGACCAGTTTTAAACATCCTTTGAAGATTACTTCCAGCCAGGAGAGAATAATCTACTTATTACGAGCAAAAACTTGTAGTAGCCTTCGCTATATGAGTATTCCAAGGAAACCAAGAAAAGGATTTCGGAAAATAAGTCATCGAAACTGAAATTTTCAGAAAGTGCGAAATAGGATTAATTTCTAACAAAATTGTCTCCAATGGAGTGATTGTGAGTGCCGGAAGTTTAACGAGAGAGAAAGAGAGAGAGAGAGAGAAATTCACCTAGAAATTCTGTTCGATTTTGTGACCAGTTCAACCAAAGAAGTACACTAACAGCACAACACAAACCATGAGCTTCGTAGTACCTAAGTTGAAAGTATTGAGCAGGAGGAACAAATGGTGTTCAGTTTGTGACTGTGTAAATGAAACAAAAATGGTTGAAACAAGAAAGATGGCTATAATATTATCAAACGATGGACCTATGTGATCAAAAAAGTACTACAGAAAGTCCAGCTTTATGTCCGGTTATTAGTTGGATAAAAAACATTGTAGATCAGCATGAAACTATGTAACATCATAAAATAAGGAGGTTAAGTGTTACTGGGCTCAGGGACACCTTGCAGTAAGTCAAAATGTTTGCCAAAGTCGGGTAAACCTTTCATTAGATAAGATATCGGGGTAATGACAATCCTGTAATATCTAAGCAGCATGTAATGAACCGAGGATTGGATTACGAGGATAAATGCAAATGGTTAATTATTGAAACGCTCCTTGTTTCCAGACTTAAACGGGGACGAACAACAAATACATCATGATCATCATAGAACATATAGACTATGTGAAGAAGTGGGGTCGGTAAATCGTAACCAATTGTTGAGTTGTAGAGGACACCTACCATTTGGAAAATATTTGCAGTCGGATGGCATAGCGGTTCGACCTTACCATTCAGGTAGTGCCATCCAGTATAATGTTCGAAAGGGAAAAATTTCTTTTGAAGACTTCCGAGAGCTTTAGTAAGTGGGAAGAGGACGAAAGTAAAATAACCGTAAATAAACCTTTATCACCTGCTCCTTATCGGTATTCGAATTTAGTAATTGATTTGGCTTAATTGATATTTCACAAAAGTTTTAGTTATGGTGGCTCCTATACATCTTCCTATATATAAGTTACCCATGGTTTCAACAGAATAACATTACCATACCATAATAATGACTCGTTTACGTGGCTAGTGGCGTCAGTAACTATTTCGTACTAATTATGTTTACGTAATACTTTGAACGTGATTATGAAACACTTTAATGAGTTTGACCACTAGAATCTATGCCTATATAAGTGAATCATTTACCGGCATTATATTTAGTAAGATAACGCATTTAATCATGAAATCAACCTTGTTACTGATGACAATGTTTTTCGTGAGATCCTCAGCTGATGATGAATCTATCAAAAATTGTAATAAAGCACCGATTACGACCTATGATAGATTGCCCATAGATCCTTACCATCCAAAATATCAGCTAACCAAACTCGTTCTGGGCAAAACAATAATTCACAATTTAACATTGATAATAATTGATAATTTATCGGACAACACTGTAATATGCTGGCCCAATCCAGTGCCATGCACAATGAAACGGGTAAATCAATATTTTAATGAATCGTTTGTGAATGCAAGATTTACCACGAACATTTTGTCGTCGCTTAACATCAACAATATTACTAAAGAGTATTGTACTTACCCTCAATTTATCTCGACACCAAAAGTGTGGAATTCAAAACTCGAATTTGATGGATATACAGGTTTTGGAGATTTAGAATTAGCCCACCATACTAATTTAACTTATCAACTAAGATTGGTTTTTAATGAATTTACTAAGAGCAGCACAAGCAAGTTTAACCAGCCAATCAAAACGTCTTACTTTATCACAGTCGAGAATGAGGTAAATACAATTTACGGTATGGGACACGTCTTCATAATTTTTGTAGTCATAGTGGTTATAGTCTATTCGATCGGACTATCGATACGTTTGCTATGTAAATGGAAAATGAGGAAAAATAAAGTCACAGCTATGCCAATAGTGGTGAGAATAACTCAAAACTAATAAGTTTACTATAATCCATTATAGAAGTCACCCTAACATAATGTTTAAAATCGGCACCCTGTTTTTTGTACGTCACACTTTCCTGCGTGAGTGTTATGTCAGCAACGTAAAGGAAATACAATAAAAACCCGAACCATGCCCAATTCACTTGCATGTAATGGCATCGGAAAGCATTTCAACAGTTTGGCTGCCAATGTTGTAGTAAGCATACACTCTAAATCCCACCCAACAACGCCAATGTTGTTCTAGGCATACATTCCAAATACTATTTCATTAGTGTTGAATTTATGTTGAGAGCAACACTGGCCCTATTGGAAAGATTTTGGAATGTATGTCCGGACCTACATTGGTGTGGTTGGACGGCATTTAGAATGTATGTCTACAACAACAATGGCATAGTAAGATGGTATTTGGATGTATGTCTGTGACAATACTGGTGTGCGGTTGGGTGGAATTTAGAGTGGATACTCATTACAACATTGGCAGCCAAAGTGTTAGTTAAAGATGATATTGTAAAATAAATGGAATTTATAATTCATAAATTTTTGTTTAATTTAATTTATATACTCGTATATAGAATATTGTCTCATCTTGGTTATAAAATTTCGCACACTTTTAACTATTTTGGATAAAGTTGCGGCAGTTGCCATTACACGTAAAGGGTTTGAATCCCTAATTTTCGATTCGGTTATATGAATGAACGCATCTACGACTTCTATTGGATTGCAACACACTTTATACAGGCTTAGCTGAAAGTAGTTCGTAAACATTTCCGTACGTATTCGATTTGGCTTCGAAGTATGGAATGAATGTTAAGGAGGAACAGATGACAAGAAACAAAACAAAGAATCGCTTGGCTGACGACGCGCATCCTTAAAAACCAAAATGTTTAAAATGTCAAGAAACTAATAAAACTCGGATACCGCCAAATCAACAATGGCCTCCGCTTAAGAACCCGGATACGGGATTGAGAATCGACACGTGGAACGTGCATTCACTAAGAAAACTGGCACGTTTGACGGCCTTATCACATGTATGAAAGAGAATCGGCTGGAACGCGTAGCGCTCCAAGAAACTCGATGGTCTAAGAGTGGAGACTATGTATCATACGGCCATACGTTACACAGTATATATGACCTCGGAAATCTTGGAGTTGGATTTCTCATTGAGCCACATGTAAAAAGGGCTGTACTGTTAGCTTCGTTCGCACATGAGATTAGCCAACCTGTCAATTGTTTCTTTGCATGCGTCCACTGTACGGGCCAACAATGGCCTGTCAAAACCGTTAAAAAATGAATAGAAAGTTATAGCCTAAACCCACCGTAAAGAAGTGATGAGTTGAATTGTGACCCGTATGTGATGAGTCGGCCACCATAATGGACCCACATTCGATGAAACCTTATCCGATATAATACAGAAGCTTACGACACAGTGTGACAATGGTATATACCAGGTGTTCCAATGTACTACAACGCCACCATACATCGCATAGTCCGGCAGTTTTAAACGCTTTCGTGTCAAAGCAATTATTCTTAACTCTTATAAGCATTAATTAATAAAAATTAATTCTGTTCAGTTAGTGCTTACATGGAAGTTGGGACTATCTCAATGTTCGTAATCGAATATTCTATTCAAGCCTCTGTTACGATTCGAACCCATTACGCCGATTTGGTCGATAACTTACACCATTGATTAACACTTTGGCTGCCAATGTTGTAATAAGCATACACTCTAAATTCCACCCAAACATACCAATTTTGTACTTGACATACATTCACAATTCACTTACCCTGTGCCAGTCTTGTTATGGACATAAATTCCACATTTCATCTCACTAAGTCAGTGTTGTTCTAGACATGTATTCCATATTCTATTTTATTACGCCAGTGTTAAATACACTTGCAAAGAAACACATAATGTAGAATTTATGTTGAGAACAACATTGGCCCTATGAGAATGATTTTGGAATGGATGTCTAGAACTACATTGGCATGGTTGGGTGGAATTTAGAGTGTTTGCTCATTACAACCTTGGCAATCAAAGACTTTACAAAATAAAATACAAATTCGTTTTGTTCGTATAATTTTATTTCCACTGTACCATTTCTACGACAAAGCCGTCACATGATTCTTTATAAAACATTTATGAGCTTTAAATATTCCAAATAAAACCGAATACGTTCCAAGAAGCATCCCGAAACCATAGCAAACGAACAGACCGAGATCGGTTAAAATGTTGACATTTTGATTGTTCTCAATGGTAATGACGTACCGGTTGAAGACAAACGCTTCAAAGCTTTGAATATTATCGCCACTGAAATTATCAAACGATAAATCCATATTATAAATCAAATTGGCATTATAGTTCAGTTCCAAATCGGTGAAGTTAGTATATCCATCGAATACGATTTTGGTCGAGTCCCATGACCTTAGTATGGAATAAAACTCACGATACCAGCATTTACGCTTCGTTTCACTATTCACAAAATGTATCGATTTAATATCGGTTTTAAATATGGCATTAACATGCGACTGGTTAAAATATTGATTCATTCGTTGTATTGTGCACGTTTTCTCGTTTAACACGCAGATCACCTTATTTGTGGAGCTATAATCGGTTACTAACAAAATCAAGTTGTGTATTATCGTTTTGCCCACCAAAAGTTTCGTCAGCTGATCGTAAGAAGGATTTTGATTGATAAACCACATCTTTTCATTGTCGCCGACTGTCAAGTTTAAACATTTTTCTCCAGATGAATGTGATGCTGGGAAAAAAAGGATTATCACGATTAAAACGACTAATTTCATGTTCGGTTATGTGATAACTGATAACTATAAATCAAACCTCAGCATATAATTAACCATTTCATCACCCAGTCACCATACAACAATACAATATTTCGAAAGCGAAACTATTATAATAATATAATGTCACTTAAAGAATTATTACCTAATAAGCTAGTAATCATCATCTCCACATTAAAGATCTGATGAAATTCTGGGTTTACTCCACCTCCTCAAAAAGTTTTAGTTAAGTTATGCGACATTTGCCAACAAGAAAATCCACTTTAAAAATTCTCTTCGCAACGGCATCAAAACGTTGGAAGCCTTACATTAATCTAGAACAAATTGGCTAGATCGGTTTCGAACACGAACCATCTATTGATGCTATTCGAATTAGATATGGATTTCTACGCCATGAAACCTTCGACGCTTCTTCGCTTACAATCCGCCAGTTTGCTCTCTTTAAAGATCTCTGTCGGTCCGGATTAGCACGCAAAACGTGACTAAGCCAAGAGCCGTGTTCTAGTGGATCAAGAATCACATTCACTCCATTGCCATTTGATTCAATCACACTGTGATTTGCCTTATGGTCTGTTTATGCCATAAGTTGATTGGTTTGTTTGAAAATATATTTCTTATTTATACAGGGTGGGGCAAAAGTCCCGCCACCATTTTGATTGCCTATATCATGCTGAAACCACATGTCCTCTAGTCGTTGCTTTCCATTTCAGGCACAAGAAAATTTCGAATCATGTCTTGGTACCATTCGGCAGTAACAGTAACTTCAACAACTTGGTCATTTTCAGAAAAATAGGGACCAATGATGCTTCCAGCATGAATACCACACCATACAGTGATTTTAAGTGACTGCAATGATGTTTGATGATTCTGTGTTCCCCAAAACCGACTGTTCTGTTTATTGAAGTAGCCACTGAGATGAAAATAGACTTCATCGCGTATTATCATCAGACAGCCTTAAGATTGCATTACTGTACTCAACTCGATGATCAGGATCACTCGGTTGTAACGTCATATAACCAAGATGTCGCGCAATAAAATAATAACGGGACTTTGCCCCAGCATGTATAAGACAGGTTATGTTTCGAACCTCATGGTGATTTTATAGCTAAAAATCACCAGATGCACAAAATCTCTTGCTGACTGTGATTGATACAAAGAAGGACACAGAATGTATTAATAAAGATGGACTTTTAACTTTAGCTTACAATGGATCGATGATATCCTCAAAAGCAGTCTATAGAGGGCGTCGTGATGGCTTTTATCGCAATTTCCCACGACTACTGTAACACGACTATGAAACAGATGAATTATTTTACCCCATGATAACTTTTCTGTATATATAAAATCAACAATAGGGGATTCGCATGGTCATGTGCCATGCGAATCCTGTATTTAAATGCCTGTTAATATTCTGAAAATTGTGGATTAAACGATCTCAAATTTTTTTCTTGATGGTATCGTCTACGATAGAAGAAGCAAAAATTGTCACAAAATGTACTAATTTTGCTATATCATAGTAGAATTAGTCGATCATTTGACCACGAATCTATATCCGATTTCAAGGTCAATTGTCGGATTGTAAGAAATTTCAGAACAGAACTTATAGGTGCCTGCCCATTGTGACATTGACCAATTACGTTCTTTTATTGAAAAGGGACAACTTGACAACATTGATCTCAAAAGTAACCTTCATCGCTTGGGACTTGTCAGTGATACCGTATGGGTCGAATATCGTGAGGTGTTGATGATAGCTTCCAGTTTCCACTTCATGACCAACTCTCTTGTATTCAAATCCCCGAATATTCCTGAACATCTATTGTCTTTTGTACTCTTGAGTAAACTGTTCTAGTTTGCTAAGATTGCAGAACGATTCTTTGCGCTTTTGATGTAATCCTAGGTTTGCAACATGGGCCCTTTGAGTACGGAACCTCAAAGGGTTGCAGCCAACTTTATTAATAATAATAATCAGCCACGACCTGATAACAAAATTATTCAAATTAAATCTAATATTTTATAAATATATATATATATATATATATATATATATATATATATATATATATATATATATATATATATATATATATATATATATATATATATATATATATTATATATATATATATATATATATATATATATATATATATTGTGAGGGAAAATCCTCATATACGCTGTGCCGGACACTTACACCATGATTTCACCATGCTTATGCGCAACCCACTCTTTTAAATTTATAGGAATTAGTCGTCTAGTCCACGACGTAGGGTCTGAGTTCTCCCATTGTTCCACACATTTCTTGTTTTGCCCCTTCCTTAGGAGTTCCACTGAGAACTGTTACTTTATGTTTAGCCATTAACATCATAGTCTCTTTTGAGATTGCCCTTTAAACACTACATACCCGGAGAGCAATAGTTCATTGAACGCGCTCTAGTTGGTCAAGGGCGTTCGTAGTGTCCAATGCTCGGATCCATACGGGTAGCCCTCACAATATGATTGATGTGACTACCGAGGAGAGCAATTTCTTCTTATCTGCGCTTATTCCTCCTATGTTAAATTCCTTTGGCGAAAGCATTCGCCTATCGGCCATTACAACTGCCTCGGTCTTTTCCGGCGCCAACTGTAACCGATGAGTGCGGAGCCATTTAGAGATGACTTCAACTGCGGTTTCTACTCGCTCTACATGTTGTTGTGCATATCTCGCCGATACAATAACTGCCAGGTCATCGGCATATCCCACTATAGCTTGGAGTCTTTCGGCAACGGAATTCCGAGAACATGTCATAAAGATTATTCCAGAACAGTGGTCCTAAGACCGAGCCTTGTGGTACACCACTCGTAACCTCCATCCGAGTAGCTACACCCGCTGATTTTACAATAATTCCACGTTTATTCAGGCTTACTTGGCATTCCTCAAGCTTTTGCTTGATTAATTCCCAAGCTGTCCTATTGAATGCCTTCCGTACGTCTAGGGTAATTACTACTGGGATACGCCATGTGTGTTTAGATCGCATCAACTGTAAAACACTGGTTCTTTGCAAATCCGCCAGTTCTTTTGACTTTGTCTATTAATCTCTGACGCAGTAGGTGCTCATATAGTTACCCGAAAGTGTCCAAAAGACAAGAGTATATAGCTGACATTGAAGTTACAGTTAAGAGATTAGAAGACTTTCAGAGTTTTGTTAACTCGGAAGGTACACAAAAACTGGAGCAACAAATAAAACTTATAAACTGGTAGACTAGTCTTACACCAACAATAAAAGCGTTACCAGTTTGATTGAAAGACCAAATCTTTGAAACAGTTGGTCGTTGACCGTGACTCTATAAATGGTAACTGGGGAATTCGGTTGGTCGGATCGTGAGCAAAAAGTAGTAGCTGAAAAAACAGTGGGACAGACTTGGATAGATTAGTTATTGACAGTGCTGCATGCTGTTAAAGTTGGCCGAAAGTTTCCAGACGAAAAAACAAACATTTCCTATTCCGAAAATTCAAGTCTGGGTCAAGTTTCATGTGGAACTGGGTCAAGTTTCATGTCGAGAGTCCTGAAAAAATTCGATGCATTGAATAAGTAGTGCAAACCACGAAAATTTTAGAAGTTTGGATTACGGGCTCAATGAATTGAATTTTCCGGGACTCCGTTTTTCCGTTATTTTTCCGGTAAGTTTTCTGATGCATCAGACAGCCAAATTTCTGATGCAAATTTTTTTTTTGGCTAGAAAACGTCGGAGTAAACTTTCGGCTGTAATAGCAAAGACCCTATCTGCATTATCGATTTTTTATTTTTTCGGCTGAAAATTTTCGGCTAACAGCTAAAAATCGAATTGTAGATACCGACACTGCAATGTGGTACTTATATGAAATCGGTGAGTGCTTCAAGTTTGACGAGAGGGATTCACCAAAATATGGCAAACATGGTTAAATATAAGTGCAATTGTTAAAGAGTCGGGTGGCAAAATGGAAAAATGTAACCTTACTATTAAGGAACAGTTAGCAAGAGAGGTGAATTAGGCAAAACAACTTCCACCTTGATCCGAGAACCTTATAGCAACTCGGGAAAAGCATATCATTATGAACGTCAATGACGTCATCTTCTTAATTATGATGAACGAGGATAGTTAGTGAATACACTACAGTGCTACAGTGCTTAAAAGATAACGTTTCAGCCTCCATTGTTTAAACATACTTGTGGAAAATGTTTAGAAAAAAAAGGAAAAAAAGGAACGAGTGAACGTATTATAGAATCCAGGGGTGAACAAAAAATTTTAAACGACTAGCAGCAGCATATAGCTTGATATAGATTGATCTTGCTCAATTGATATTTTACAAAGGTTTTCGGTAACCATTATACATTTTTTATTTCATTTCATATCGAACCAATTAACATTCCGTAGAATAGCCACATGTAATAGGTGTACCAATATTATTTATTTACGAATCTTGTGGCGTCAATAACTATATCGTACTAATTATGCGTTTACATAATTTTGAGTAGGGAAATATTTTGAACGTAATTATGAAACACTTTAATGAGTTTGACCACTAGAATCTATGCCTATATAAGTGAATCATTTATCGGCATTTTGGTTAGTAATCAAATATATTCAAACATGAAATCAACTGCGATGTTATTGCTGATTATGTGTTTCGTCCAATCATTAACAGCATCTAGAGAAGTACGAGTATGCCAAAAAGTGACCTCAACCAGTAGTGGCAGAGTGCCTTTAAATCCTTATACTCCTAAACATCAGCTTACCAAACTCGTTCTGGGCAAAACTATAATCCACAATTTAACATTGACTATAGTTCATAATTTATCGGACAACATTATAATATGCTGGCCCAATCCAGTGCCATGTACAATGAAACGGGTAAATCAATATTTTAATGAAACGTTTGTGAATGCAAGATTTACCACGAACATTTTGTCGTCGCTTAACATCAACAATATAACTATAGAGTATTGCACTTACCCTCAATTTATCTCGACGCCAAAAGTGTGGAACTCAAAACTCGAATTTGATGGATATACAGATTTTGGAGATTTAGAATTAGCCCACCAGAATAATTTAACTTATCAACTAAGATTGGTTTTTAATGAATTTACTATCAGCAGCACAAGCAAGTTTAACCAGCCAATCAAAACGTCTTACTTTATCACAGTCGAGAATGAGGTAAATACAATTTACGGTATGGGACACGTCTTCATAATTTTTGTAGTCATAGTGGTTATAGTCTATTCGATCGGACTATCGATACGTTTGCTATGTAAATGGAAAATGAGGAAAAATAAAGTCACAGCTATGCCAATAGTGGTGAGAAGAACTCAAAACTAAATAGTTTACTATAATCCATTATAGAAGTCACCCTAAAATAATGTTTAAAATCGGCACCCTGTTTTTTGTACGTCACACTTTCCTGCGTGAGTGTTATGTCAGCAACGTTAAGGAAATACAAATATTTCCAATTCACTTGCATTTAGTGACATCGTAGAGCATTAAATGAACCCATACTAATACTTAAATAGTGAATCCAATAAGATGATATTGTTAAATAAATGAAATTTATAATTTATAAAATTGTTTAAATTAATTTATGCACTTGTATATAGGGTGTACTTAGCACTGTCTTACAACGATTTTCAATAACAATGTAATTCGAGTCTCGAATTCGATTACGATCGGTGATGCACAACTCATTGGTCAATCCATCGTCCATGTCAATACTATAAAGGCTGGCAAGCAGTTCAGAAATATTATTGCCGAACCTTGATATCCTCTCCCACACTATTATCGTGAGTAATGAGAGATTCATAAGATACTTGAATCTCATCACTTCTTCAAACATGTGGGTACCACTATTGAAATCAATTGAGTCTTGGTTTCGACAACCAGAGATCAGATATTTGGTTTTGGACACGTTGATTTTGAGAGCAACGGAAGCTGAACAGTGCTCCAATGAATCAAGTATCTCTTGACTGGATTCTCAGAATAAGATAGTGTCATGAGGTGTTTCACTTTAACGAAGGATGTATTCCAACATGAGATTCAAAAGTATCGAGACAGCGCATCTCCTTGTCGAGCACCAGAAGTAATTGCAAAAATTCCTTATAGCCTGTTCTCAACTTTAACACAGCAGGGTGACTGCGTTACTGTCATTGTACACAGATTGTTTGGTACTCCTAAATATTCAAGCGCCTACCATAGTCTCTCTCAATTGATCGAATCATAGGTTTGCTAATCTAGGAACACCTTGTATCCATCGTGAGCTGTTCCGTAGTATATACTTGGAAAGAATCATCCGTAGCGAAAAAACGCCAGAGGAGTAATTCTTCCCAAGATAATATGACAGTAACGTGTATGCTGTGCAAAGGAGAGCTTTACCGCGATAGTTCTCGCATTTCAAGCGATCACCCTTTTTGAATATTGGGTTAAACGCGGTCCCTTTCTATTCGTCAGGCATAACTTCATTTCGCCATACCAATCGAACAAGGTGGAGTATATCGATTTTTCTTAAATCTCTGCATGGCCATGATTAATTCCTCGTAGGATGGATCTCTGCGGTCTGTATTTGAGGGTGTTCAAATGCAGCTTGTGATACATGTGCAACATTAAATAGGGTAGAAAAATATCCACGCCATATGTATCGAGTACCGCATCGACCTTAACACAGAGGTTTCCATCTTGGTCCAAAATAGCAGTTGACCGAGTTTTTCAGGTATCTTGAGGCTTCTGAGTTGTTGTACTCTTAAGACCTTAGTCTTCCACCATTCGCACTTCTTCTGTCTACAAATGCGTTTAGTTATAAGCATGTTAAGTTAGCCCATTTTTTCATCCTAGCAAAAATAAAAAATTTCATCGGACAACACTATTCAAATAAAACAAGAGTATAAAAAACCTTACAAATTATTTCTTATACATTTCACAATATTCCGTCCCAGTTTTATTTTAATATTCGAATTTTTCAAAGTATCTCCAAAGAACTTCGATGGTCGGCAAATACATTTAAAGCTTCCTGACTTGTACTCGTGAGAGTTCCGTTAGGTTTCTGTAGAGTTTTGATATAGTGACCTTCATATTCCCACATTGAACTTTCTTGAGTTTAGCGGTGGCCGTAAGGCTTTCCACTTCCTCACAGAAAGATCTCCATTACAATGTTTTTTCACTTCGAATAGATTTCTTGTGCTCTCTTTATGAAGATTTTTGTACCAAAACAACCGTTGAACCGGTTTTCCTAGCTTAGTATAGAAATTTTCTTGTCTGTTCCTCAGTCTGCCCAATTCCCTAGTCCATCATGGTGTCCCAGTTCTTTTAAGCTTACTTAGTGGACAGCTCTTCTCAAACGCTCTAATAAGTACTTCTTCAGTTTTGGCTGCTGCCCTTTACATTCCCCCCGCACTTTCTGATTTTCATTACTGAAGATAGAAGTGACTGGTTGAGATGGAGTCCGTAAAGCTCCCAATCCGTGTTTCTTGGATTCCTAAGTTCTCTAATTTCTCCGTGAGGCAAGAGAAATACTAATTAATTTTTGCCTTGAGGATGTCAAAAAGGTAGGTTTATGGCCCACATTTTCGACGACTAGGTCAGACGTGAATAGGTATCCCAAGAGGGAAATCTCTCTAGGGTTAATATTGGTGCTGCATCAGCACACATGATGAGAGTTTGCACCGCATCCGACAATGATTAGAATATCTTTACCATCCCTATTTAGAGCAAAGGGTTTTAAATCAAGTGCTTCCAGCCTTGGTTTTTAACCTTTGAAGAAGTGTGCCTTTCGGCTCCCTCTTTATGGCAAAAATGGTCCATTTGTTGGTCTTTAGTCCCGGGTTTTGATTTTTTAACCCATTTAAAATATTTGAAGGTTCTTGGATCGGACTCGGGACAAAAACTGTACCTCTTACAGGCCTGGGTAAATCGCAGAACAGGCTATAGTCAAGCTCATCTCCCTTCCAGGAAGTAGAGTTGGTACAGCTCCAAGTACACACTTAACAGTTCAATCGTTTGCGCAGTGCTTGCTTAGCATGCTGTTGTACAAACCACAGCCCTCAAAATCCAAAGGATCGCCAGAAGCACAAGGTGTGCTCATCACTTTCGAGCAATTTGCCTGGAGAGGGCTTGATAGTATCCGACCGGTTTCTTCTTCCACAGGAAAGGAGGAGTTTTGCCGTTAGAATCGTCAAGTAACCGTTTTAGTTTTATCTTTTCCGTCACTGGCATCGCGAGATCTTCTTCTTAATTGAAGAGGTGTTAACTATTTGCACCGAGCGTTAAGGACTAACTTTCTAGCTGGGGCATCATTGTTACCTGTTAAAGGTTCCATTGATGCCATCAGAGATTGTTTTTTGGAGATAATCCACTTTAATATTTTTCATTTATTATTACGATAGTCAATTATGGCCAATTGTAGCAAACTGAACAATAGACTTGTACTTCTAAGATGGCTTCCTATTGCCTATTTTGTGTTCTATTTGTTCTAAACACTTTTCAAACTATCCGACCCTCGAAGTTCTTTGGAGATAGGCTACTTAGAAAAATTCGAATATTAAAATAAAACTGGGAAATTTTTGTGAAATGTATAAGAAATAATTTGTAAGGTTTTTTGTACTCATGTTTGATCTGTATATTATTGTGAAATGCTGGGATGGGACAGAATAGTGTTGTTCGATGAAAATTTTTATTTTTGCTGAGATGAAAAAATGGGCTAACTACACATGCTTCGTTTAGCTGTCCTCTTAGCAAGAACTGCTTAATTTCTTATTGTAATTGTAAACCGAGTCTGCGCTTCATTTGCGGGCTATATTTCGTTGCTCAGCCGCAAGACGACACTCCTCATCAAACCAATCATTTTTGGGCCTTGTTTTTACTATACCGAGGATATGCTGGGCACCTATACTTCCCAGAGACTGCTCACTTCATCAGATTGGTAATTCGATCGCAAAATGCTATTGCTGACAATATCTTGATATTTTTGTTGCGTTTCTTCATTTATCAGACCTTCACAGAAGAATCGTCTTGTATATTCCCCCTGTCATTCTTGACTTGTACGAAAATTTCCAACGTAGCTTTGCAGTGACCAGATAATGATAGCTGCCTAAGGAATTTTGTTGACAACCGATAATATCTCACATCTTGGAAAAACCCGAGTCCTATATTTTGGAATCAACATATTATGGTCAATTTGACTTCGGGATGTTTTACGTGGTTCTAAATGGATGTTTTTATGAGGAAAAAACGTACTTGCCACTTTGAGATCATAAGCTTCTTTCGCCATTTTCGGTCGCAATTTCGTGTCAGGAGTACGGACCTATATTTGTACATAAGTCGGTCTGATTTCTGCCAGCTCTAGCATTGAAGTAACCAATCATCAATCTGACATCGTGATCAGGTATAGAGCCCATCAGATTATCCAAAGTATTGTAAAATGAGTCTTTATCTTGGAGTAAGGTTACATCAGTAGGCTCATGTACACCAACAATTGACAGGTTGGCTCGATGGCCTGAAAATCCAGTACAACCTGTTTTACTTGTGGTCCAATAAGATATCCAACTCCAAGATTTCCGAGGTCATCTACACTCAGCAACATAGAGCCTTGGGATACATGGTCTCCACTTTAAGGCCATCGAGTTTCTTGGTGCACTACGAGTTCTAGCCGATACTCTTTCATACATGTGATAAGACAGTCCAATGCGCCAGGTTTTCTAAGTGATTGCACGTTCCACGTGCTGATTGCACGTGCTGATTCTCAATCTTGTATCCGGGTACTTAAGCGGGAGGTCATGGTTGATTTGGTGGTATACGATGCGGACCGTTAGCCTAGCGATCCAACCAGTTTTAGTCGCCTCCTATACGACAAGCTCTGAATGGTGATGGTATGGCTACGGTCTTGAATTGTCTAGCCAAGGACTTGAAACCGATCTACAGCCATTTTCTTCAAGCTTAATGTAAAGTCTACGAAGTTTTGACTATGCCACACAAATTAATTAATAGAGGGTGGTAGAGAGAAACCCATTATATCATCCTATATAGTTAGTATAGAGATAATAGCACCATTAGTTAAATTCTATTTGTATAAAAATAATTTATTATAGATTAGGTAATCATTATTTAATTGACATAATAACTATAACAATTAGGGTTTCGGAATATTTTAATGTAGAATAACCAGGTGATAAAATGGTTAATTATATGCTGAGGTTTGATTAGTAATCACATATCCGAATATGAAACCAGTCGTTTTAATCGTAACAATTCTTTTTTTCCCATCATCATTTGCATCTGGCGAAGAATGTTTAAACATGACAGTCGTCGACAATGAAAAGCAGTGGTTTATCAATCAAAACCCCTCCAACGATCAGCTGACGAAACTTTTGGTTGGCAAAACGACAATACACAATTTATTTTTGTTAGTAACCGGTTATACGGCCACAAGTGACAGGATCTGCGTATTAAACGAGGAAACGTGCACAATACAACGAATGAATCAATATTTTAACCAGACGTTTGTAAATGCCATATTTAAAACCAATCTTAGATCAACAGATTTTGTGAATAGTAAAACGAAGCGTATATGCTGGTATAGCGACTTCAATTCAATACTAAGGTCATGGGACTCGACCAAAATCGTATTCGATGGATATACTAATTTCACTGATTTAGAACTGAACCACAATGTCAATCTGATTTACAATATGGCTCTAACGTTTCATAATTTCAGGGGCAAAAATATCCATAGCTTTGAGGCCTCTGTCTCTAACCGTTACGTTATCACCATTGAGAACAATCAAAATGGCAACATTTTAATCCATCTCGGTCAGTTATTTTTCTATGGTTTCGGGATGCTTCTTGGAATATATTTGGTTTTATTTGGAATATTTAAGGCCCATAAATGTTTTATAAAGAATCATGTGACGGTTTTCTCGTAGAATTGGAACAGTGAAAATAAAATTATATGAACAAAACGAATTTGTATTTTATTTTGTTGACTAGCAAGTTATCCACTTGGGACCTTCAAGCAGTTTAGGAACGAAACATCTGTATGATTGATCTCAAGTATCAATTGAAATAATAAGAAACCGCAGGTAAAGTATTAGTTTAAATTTTAAAAAAGGGGATTGGCCCTTGTATGGTTAAACTATTCTGGATAAAGGTTAATCAATGCTAATACACGTTCCTCACGTAATGGTTTTTCAACTCGATTGAACAGAAAGAAATTACAGGGAGCAAAATCAGGTGAATTCGATGGCTGTAATTGGATGGTATTTGTTGCATTTTTCGCCAAAAAATTGCGAATAATTATGGGCTAAATCCACGAGTTTTCTGCCAACAATTCTGGTCTCTTTCGGCGAATTACTTCAAGCAAACGTCTCATAACGCCCAAATAATACTCTTTGTTTACGGTCTGGCCTTCTGGCCAACAATTCATGATGCACTACACCGTTGTAATCCATGAAAACCGTGAGCATCTTGGCTTATTTGGTGAACGCTTTTCACTTGTCTGATGTCTGGATTGCATTTCCTACCCCTAAAGTCACGTCTCGTCTCCAGTGATGATCCTTTTGATGAAAGTGGGATCGGATTCAGCGTCACAAATCATGTCTTTTGCGACGTCAACACGGTCTCCTTTCTGCCAGAAATTGAGGTCTTTTGGCATCAACTTTGCTGCTATACGATGGAAACCCAAATCATTAACCAAAATGTCTTGGACAGATCCAAAGGCAATGTTCAAGTCCTCCGCTATCTCTCTGCTGGTTAATTTGAGTTTGTTGTTATGTCGATGGTCTACCACTGCGTTCATTATCTTCGATTGACTCACGACCACTTTTAAATTTTCCTTAGAGAACCGTTGCCAAAATACTTTTCCAACATTTCCAACGTTCGCGCCCCATTAAATCCGTTTTTTACGCAAAATTTTATACAAGTTCGTTGTTGCAAATTTAAATCCAGTTCTAAAATTGTAAATAATCGCCAACACACACAGAGATACATATATGTACTCTGGACTGCGTAACTTTTGAGAATATCAAGCTATGACGCCAAGATTTAGAAGGAATATTAACAACAGCTGATGTATCAACTTAAAAACAGTACTAAAATTGGAACAATGGGAGCGCCACACGGTGGTTATTCCGAGAACTTTTTGATCAAGGTAATATGCCAGGACGAATGTGTAGGTTGATAATTTAGTACGGAACCATAGCTTTTACTGATAAATATTTAACATTTAACACGAAACTGTCACCGACAATGGAGTGATGTACTTCTCTTATCTCAAAATGACCTGAGGGACGAATATAATTGGAGGCATCCATGTAAAACAACTCGAATTCAGTTGATTTACAACAGGATCAGGTTGTACTTGGGTAATATACAACTCGATTCTTCTGTGAAGGTCCGATAAATAAATAAATATCAAGATCTGGTCAACAATAGCATTTTGCGAACGAATTACCAATCTGATGAAGTGAACAGTGTCTGGGAAGTATTGAAACCCTCAGTTGTCGATGGTGCCTAGTACATCCTCGGTAAAGTAAAAACTAAGCCCAAACATGATTGGTTTGATTAGGAGTGTCATCTCGCTGTTGAGCAACAAAATATAACCCACAAATGAAGCGCAGACTCGGTTTACAATTGCAAGAAGAAATAAAGTAATTCTTGCAAGGTGGACAGCTAAACGCATTTGTAGACAGAAGAAGCGCGAATGGTGGAAGGCTAAGGTCTTAAGAGTACAACAACTCAGCGATGAGCGTGATTCGCATTGGTTTCTTTAAATGAATTACCGAATTTCACCGTAGCTTAAGATCTCGGTCAACCGCTATTCGAGACCAGGATGGAACCTTCTGTGTTAACGTCGATGTGGTACTCGATACATGGAGTGAACATTTTTCTGACCTTCTTAATGTTGCACATGTATCAAGCTGTGTTTGAATACCCGCAAAAACAGACCGCAGAGATGTTAATTGAGAATCCATCATATGAGGAATTCACCATGGCCACGAAGAAACTAAAGAAAAATTGTTCACCAGGAGTTGATTGCATTAATTTAGATTGCTTTTAATATTCGGAGGGCTAACTTTGTGAAACTGTCTTTTCGACCTTGTTCGACTGGTATGGCGAAATGAAGTAATGCCTTAAGAATAGAAAGTGGTCGCGTTATGACTAATTTTCAAGAAGGGTGATCGCTTGAAGTGCGAGAATCATCGCGGTATAGCTCTCCTTTGCGTACAAGTTACTGTTATATATTATCTTAGGAAGACTGCTCTGGCGGAGGAAATTGTCGGTGACTACCAAAGAGGATTCCATCCAACCGGTCAGTCACTGATCACGTTTTTTTTCGCTACGGATCGTGATGTATTCCTAGATTTCAAGCAAGCCTTTGACTCGATTAATCGAGAGACGCTATATGGTATGCTCTTGAATATCTAGGAATACCAAACAAATTCGTACATCTGTGTACAATGACAGAAGCGCAATCACTATGCTGTGTTAAAGTTGAGAACAGGCTATCGAGAACTTTTGCAATCACTACTGGTGTTCGACAAGAAGATGCGCTGACCGATGCTTTTTAATATCATGTTGGAATACAGCATCTTCGAAGAAGTGAAACCCCGCAAGACAATATCTTATTCCGACAATCCAATCAACTTCTTGCATATGCAGATGATATCTGGGTTCTTGGATTAAATGGCAACGAAGTGAAAGAGATACTTGATCCACTGGAACAGTGTTTAGCTTCCGTTGCTATCAAAACTAATGAGTCCCAAACCAAATATCTGATCTCTGGTTTTTGAGGCCAAGACGCAATTGATTTCAGTAGTGGGAACCACACTTTTGAAGGAGTGATGCGATTCAAGTATGTTGGATCTCTCATTACTCACGATAATAGTGTGGGAGAGGATATCAAGGTTCACCTAGCCACTGGCAATGGGATTTTATATCCTCAACGTCCAATTCTGAAATAAAAATATCTTACAAATGCGGATAAGCTGAAACTGTACAGAGTGTTGATCAGACCCGTTGTCATGTATGGATGTGAGAGTTGCACCTTGACGAATGAGTACGAGAGATGGCGTGTTATATATGGCCCAAAGCACGACGTTGATACACCGAGTTCTATTCAATCTCGAGATCAGGAATTTAATGCAAATTCCTGATATCGTTCATGAAATCATAGGACAGCAAGTACGCTGGCTCAGTCACGTTCTGCGTTCTGATCCGAACCGAATGTAACAGCGACCTTTGAAGGGAAAGCCGTCTTTTGGTAGGCGGAGAGGTGATTGGACGAGCTGGCTCGTGATTGAAACAGATGGAGTCAAGAACACCAATTACATGATCTAGTGAAACGAGATGAGTAAATATATTTATATAAGATAGGTAAAGACTCGGACATTATGGTGGTGGAAATGACTCAATATCACTATAGATGTAAAAGGGTGTAGAACCTTACTGTCACCTCCTTGTAAAGGAGAATTGTATCCTCGCAGTACTCCTTTTAGCACCTATGGACACCAATAATAATGTTAACGCCATTAAAATACTTAGCATAGGAAGGTTAATGTTGAGATCTCCTATAGAGCCACGAAGTATCTCTGTATAAATTAAGCCAAAACTAAAGAATCTCATAGCAGATGAGTAACAACAGCTCCTAATTAAAGAAGGCACGCAATGAGATCCAACAAATAAAACAAATTATTTCGTCATTAACTAATCATGACAGGACAACAGTATCGATTTTCAAGCCAAATTGATGAATAACAAGCATTTTAAAATTTATGTGGACACCGAGACGGACTAAGAAGTCTAACAGAATATTTAAACGGCTCGTAGCAACAGTGACATTCAGGTGGTATACCATAAGCGCAAGTAGCTGAGACAGGAAAGGTCAGTTCAGGGTCAGTTTTAAACCCTTTCTTATTCGAATATTATGATGGGAATGATACAGATTATGGCATGTTCCTTCTGCCTGGAAAGTTGCTCAAGTTATTATGTTACCGAAACCAGGTAAACCGCCCAATGGAAGCTGTATTGTATCGTCCGATATCCATACTTCCTATGATTTCAAAGCTAATGGAGAGACCACTCCTGAGAAGAATGAAGCCAATAATAGAAAGTCGAACCCTAATATCGGATCACCAATTTGGATGCAAACATTCAACAATTTTTGATCAGGTTCACAGAATTACCGATATTATCGAAAAGGCGTTGAACGATAAACAAATTTGTTCGACCTTACTTCTCGATGTGGCAACGGCTTTAGGTATGGCACATAAACTAAAGGTTATACTCCCAACACCATATGTTGATCTTTTGAAATCATATTTATCTGAAAGAGATAAGGACAGGAGTCTCGCATGGCAGTGTTCTGGGCCCAGTCTTATACCTACCATATACAAGTGATATACCACAGTGCGATTACGTAACCAAGCAACGTTTGGTGACGACACCGCTATACTAGCAACAGGGCAAATTGAGGGAGAGTCGAGAAATAAATTCACAAGTGGACCAAACGATGGAAAATCAAACTTACTGAATTAAATTCTGCCCATGTCAATTTTACCAATAAATACTTGGTTAATCCATCACCAATCAGCTGAAACGATATGATGGTCCCGTACGAGAACTCTGATATATACGTGGGTATGACCCTGCAACATTTAAGCACTGTGAAGAAGGTAATCCAAAATGCCCTCCTTATCGTTACGAGGTGGGCCATCAAATGTGGACAGGCAATTAGAGCGTCCAAAACTAAATTGGTACTATTTACTAGGAAATATAAAATCCCGATTGTAGATCCACCTCTCTTAAATGGTAAGGGACTAGCGTTTAGTGGCAAGGTAAGATTTCTTGGCGTAATCTTGGACATTAAGCTTAGTTGGAAGTCCAACAATTTGGAAAGAATAAACATGGCTAATATAGTATTGCACTCGTGCAGGAACGCCATCGGAAAGAGATGGGGCCAAAGCCGGAGGTAATACACTGGCTATTCACTTTCTTAGTAAGACCAGTACTTATGTACAGGATAAGCGTGTGGTGGCCAGCTTTTGATAAAGTAAGGTACAAAAAGGGGATCGAGAATTCAGACAAGACATTCGACCATAATAAGATCGCTAAGGAAGGAGGTGGCGAATTTAGACTTCATAAAGCTTCGTAAAAGCTTCCTGTTCCTCAAGAGAATCTTGAAAGAGCGGATCGGTTGTGGAAAAGGAAGCACTGCAATTCTTCACAGATGGCTCCAAGCTACACGGTAAAGTAGGAGCTGGAGTCATCTGTGATAAATTGAAAGTAAACACATCAGTTCGTCCCCCTGATCACTACAGCGTGTATCGTGATAGCGATTGAGGAAGTCCGGAATTGGTTGAGACATAATGTGGTATCCTCGACTAATATCGCAAATTATGTGGACAGTCAGGCGGCAATCAAGTCGCTGGACTCTGTTTCTCTAACGTCTAGAGTGACTGTGGGTTGCCGCTCTTCTCTAAACATTCAGATAGTCTGGGTCTCCGGTTGGGGTTGTTCTTAGAGAGATAAAAGTTAAATCGATTTTTGAAACCTGCAATCAAATGGCATGATTCTGATATTGTCACAAGACCATTTTGTATTCCTCAAGTAATCGATCCTCGACAAACAGCGAAACACAACTACGTACGGACCCAGTTTATCATAAACAACTTTTTAGATAATCTATGACATAACTGTCACTTTATTTCTCATGTTCCACTTATGTACTACAAATAACATAAACACAACCATAAATGTGACAAAAATGAGTAACACTAGGACATAAAAAACGATTCGACCCACAACGAGAACGATACTTGTCGTTTCATGATCCTCTATACTAACAATGTAGGGGCTTTTCGGAAACCCTTCAAATTTTTCCGAATTATTGTTACTAAACTCGCCAAATGTTAGTATAAGGTTATATATGAACGAAGTATTGTAGGCCAGTTCCAAATCTGTAAATGTTGTATACCCATCGAACACGAGTTGGCGAGAGTCCCACGATCTTAGTATCGATATAAAAGGCGGGTACATGCAATCTATCCAGTTGGTTTTGTCCAAATAAAACGTTGCCCTCATACTCGTTTCAAATAAGGCGTTTGCATAGGTCTGATTCAAGTACTGGTTCATTACTTGCGTTGTACATGGTGGCCCTCTTTTCAAGCAAATTCCATTCTTTACAATGGCTTTGTCAAACACAATCAAAACCAATTTGTGTATTGTAATTTTGGGCAACAACAGTTTAGTTAGCTGGTCTCTTGTATCAATTCCATTTGTAGTTTGTTGTTCGGAGAAACTTGAGAAGTTCAGGCATAACTTGTTTGATGCGAACGATGACTCAACAAAACACCAAATCATTACTAAAATAATCGATTTCATGATTCGATATATGTACGTGTCTACCGACTCGGACGACAAAATATAAATCACAAATTTTGGTTAAAACCTTTTAAGCCATTTCGAAATGAAAACTATTAAATGATTTCTGTGAGAAAATTTCAAGAATTTTGTTAATGATTACAGGTGCTTAATATAGTATGTTGTGTAAAGGAATATCACCCCTTTCAGCAATTATGCTTTGTAATTGGAAGAATTTCGTCATAATCGAGAATCGAGAATGATGTATCCGAACTTGTCACCTACCTAGTTATATCTGTTTCGATTGCGGGTCAGCCCCTCAATCCGACAAGGTGTTGAAATGGTCATTGCAGAGATGATTGTACGTTTCGTGTATCGTCGAGATGGACTCGAGGTCCCAGACACACGATGATGTACTAATTATCAACGGTGAATCAGTCTCCGCAGTCAACCCTTATACATCACGACTGAGAAGAAAGCCTGTCTTTCTTGCAGAGCAATGTCGAATTTATTATGTCGAAACACAAGAGTGTTCCATAAACCACCTCTCTAGGACGATAACCGAAATATATTTCAGGTTTCCTATACAGTCCCGAGTTTGTTATTGTGACAGACCATAAACTGCTTCTTGGTGGTTTTACTATACCAAAGATTTTGTCGCCAAGCATACTTGTCACTGAGGAAGAGGAAGTGGAGCTAATTGATACGGCTGCCAAGCTACTTCAACCAATAAAATCCCGTTTATCTTGCAAATTCTTTATCCTACTAGACTCTGTAGCTCAAGTGAGAGTCCCGTTTAACCATGGAATCCATGCATTCTTTGAAAATCTTCAGCCAAAACTGATTTGTATCGACGGATGACTATTTATCAGAGAGGCTAGCAAGACGCCAATGCTTGAACAAACCAACATACAAACTCAGAAATATGTGGTTTGTAATTATGGTACATATAGTGGGTCGAGTCAGAATACATCGACTAATTGGGTCCAATCAATATATTCAAACCACAAGAGGGTGCTTGGAAAATCGAGAAAACAACCAAAGACGTTGGAACATTGTACTATAACAAGTGACATGAAGTTTCTTTGAATGAAGTTGTCTCTACCATCGAACAACATCTCATCTTCATAGAGGGCGTTCTGAAATTTCTTTCCAGACCCTAAAGAAAATCAATTTTAGTACTAAACAATCTTCTAAACCAAATCAAAGATTCATTCTGTTCCTCAATAGTTTTTTTCAATCTTTGTAAAATACTGGACATTGAGGCCGCTTCCAGTGACGTCATGGGATATACCTCACAGCAATATTATAACCTGCCATTAGTGGTCTTGAATCATTTGTCCGAGGATCCCAACTAGACTAGATCAAAAATGGTCTCCAGTATGGTAGGCTTATACTTTAATCTGAGCTTTCAGAGCACATGTGGCGGATTCTAAAACTTGCACTGATGATAAGGTCGTCGGTAGACACCTATCGTTATAAGTAAATCACAAGTGGTTTCCATAGTAAGTTCGTGGGTAATTTCACGCCTGTCAATAATAGGATTTGTACACTCACCGAAGAGAAGCCTGTTCAAAAGGATAGTTTCTATGATTAGCTCAAAACTGTCTCGAAACGCTGATAAGACCAATAACGACCTTTGGTTGTGAGTGTTGAGCTTTGACATCACAAAACATCGAAAAATTATTTGTAACTGACCGTAACATTATTCGAATAACTCTCGGTTCCATCAAAGAAGGAAGCTTTTATCGGATCCGAACGAATCATCAGATCAAAAATCAAATTGGAGAGGATTATGCCTGGAAAAAAATTTGGGTCAAGTTTCATGTGGGGAGTCTGGGAAAATTCAATTCATTGAACCCGTAGCGCCAATTTCTAAAATCTTAGAAGTTTGGACTACGGCTCAATGAATTGAATTTTCCGGGACTCCCACATAAAACTTGACCCAATTTTTTTTTCCAGTGATAATCATTGGCCAACTGCTTATAGTATACTCACATCCAGTCATAACAGCTCTAGAGATTGATTTTATAGAAATTTGTGAATTTATATACATTATAACATACATTTCCGTTCTTTTTCCGGTAATTTTTCTCACGCATAAAATTTTTTTGGCTGGAAAACGTCGGAGAAAAATTTTCGATTTGAAATCAATCAAACAAATATGAAATTTAAAACTTACGGCTGGAATAGCAAAGACACTATCTGCACTATCGATTTTTTGTTTTTTTCGCTGGAAACTTTCGGCTAAACCTAGGATCTCACAAAACAAATCGTAATATTGATACCGACACTGCAATGTGGTACTTATATGAATTCGGTTGATTGTGAGTGCTTCAAGTATGACAAGAGGAATTCGCTAAGATATGGCAATATGATACAAACCCGGGCCATGCCCAATTCGCTTGCATTGAATGACATCGTAGAGGGTTTAAAGGAACCCATTCTTATATTTAAGGAGGTAATCCAATAAGATGCTATTGTTAAATAAACGGAATTTATATTTTATAAAATTGTTTAAAATTATTTATGTAGTCGTATATAGGGTGTTGTCTCACACCTAGTGTCGAAGACATAACACTTTTACATTCTCTTACAATGAATTTCAGTATAAAAGGAATTCATGTCCCAAATTTTCATGTGAATGAACTCTTCTACGACCTTCGACTGGAGTGCACAACTCATTGGCCTAGTATGTACCTCAAAGGAAGAATTCTCGTTGTGTCAAAGATTTTATCGAAGTACTTGGGGATAGAAACCGTAGATGGTGGAGGCCCACGATTTTTTTACTCCATAAAGCAGATCCGCAGGATAAGACTAATTAAATCGCCTGAAAGTCATTGCGGAACATGTAATGTGCAATTATCCAGCACCATCTTAGAGGGAGTACCATAAGTAACCGAGCGTATAGAGAAAACTAATAATCTCTCCTTATTATATTTACCTTTTAAAAATAAAAATGGATCGTGAATGGTGTGAATGGTATAAGCCCTGTGGTTGGGGGCATTCGTGTTTCGTAAATATTACGAACGAAACATGAGACCCATAGAATACCACCACAGTATCCAGAGCTTGTCGTAGGAGGCGACTAAATCTGGTTGGATCGCTGGGCTGACGACCCGCATCCGTAAAACCGTGAAAATGTTAAAAATGTCAACAAAACTAAAAAAATCGGATACCGCCAAAACAACAAAAAAACGAACCCCCGCTTAAGTACCCGGACACGAGATTGAAGATCGGCACGTGGAACGTGCAGTCATTAAGAAAACCTGGCGCGTTGGACGGCCTTATCACATGCATGAAAGAGTATCGGCTGGAACTCGTAGCTCTCCAAGAAACTCGATGGCCTAAAAGTGGAGACCATGTGTCCCAAGGCTATACGTTGCTACACAGTGGAGATGACCTCGGAAATCTTGGGGTTGGATTTCTCATTGGGCCACAGGTAAAAAAGGCTGTCTTGGACTTTCAAGCAGTCGATAATCGAATGTGTAAGCTTCGCTTGCACATGAGATTAGCCAACCTGTCAATTGTCTGTATACATGCGCCCACTGATGTAAGCCAATCCCAGGATAAAGACACATTTTACAATAATCTAGATAATCTGATGGGTTCTATACCGGAGCACGATGTCAAATTGGTGATTGGTGACTTTAATGCTAGAGCTGGCAGAAATCAGACCGACTTATGTAACAACATAGGTCCGTACTCCCGACACGAAACTGCGACCGAGAATGGGGAAAGAATGATGTACTTTGCGATCGCTCATGATCTCAAAGTAGCAAGTACATTCTTTCCTCATAAAAACATCCACTTAGAAACATGGACACACCCACGTAAAACATCCCGAAGCCAAATTGACCATGTGTTGATTTCAAAAGGGCGGGCTCGGGTTGTCCAAGATGTGAGATCGTATCGGTCGTCAACAAAATTCGTAGGCAGTGACCATTTTATGGTTGCTGCAAAGCTACGATGGAAATTTTCGTACAAGTCAGGGAGGACAGGAGAATATACAACGCGATTCTCCTGTGAAGGTCTGATAAATGAAGAAACGCAACGAAAATATCAAGATCTTGTCAGCAATAGCATTATACAATCCAATTACCAATCTGATGATGTGAACAGTGTCTGGGAAGTATTGAAAACCTCGGTTGTCGATGCTGCCCAGCACACTCTCGGTATAGTGAAAACTAAGCCCAAAAATGATTGGTTTGATGAGGAGTGTCGTCTTGCTGTTGAGCAACGAAATATAGCCTATAATGAAGCGCAGACTCGGTTTACAATCGCAAGGAAAAACAAAGCAGTTCTCGCTAGAAGGACAGCTAAACGCATTTGTAGACTGAAGAAGCGAGAATGGTGGAAGGCTAAGGTCTTAAGAGTACAACAACTCAGCAATGAGCACAATTCGCGTGGTTTCTTTAAAGGAATCACCGAATTGCACCATACCTTAAGATCTCGGTCAACTGCCATTCGGGACCAGGATGGAAACCTCTGTGTTAACGTCGATGCGGTACTCGATACATGGCGTGAACATTTCTCTGATCTACTTAATGTTCCACATGTATCACAAGCTGTGTTTGAATACCCTCAAATACAGACCGCGGAGATGTTCATTGAGGATCCATCCTATGAGGAATTCACAATGGCCATGCAGAAATTAAAGAAAAATCGTTCACCAGGAGTTGATTGCATTAATTCAGAGCTCTTGATATTCGGAGGGCTAACTTTGTGGAACTGTCTTTTCGACCTTATTCGATTGGTATGGCGAAATGAAGTTATGCCCGAAGAATGGAAAGTGGCCGCGTTATGCCCAATTTTCAAGAAGGGTGATCGCTTGAAATGTGAGAATTATCGCGGTATAGCTCTCCTTTGCACAGCATATAAGTTACTGTCATACATTATCTTGGGAAGAATTACTCCTCTGGCGGAGGAAATTGTCGGTGACTACCAAGGAGGATTTCGTCCAAATCGGTCAGTCACTGATCAAGTTTTTTCGCTACGGATGATTCTTTCCAAGTACTACGAAACATCTCGCGATGTACACCAGGTATTCCTGGATTTCAAGCAAGCCTATGACTCGATCAATCGAGAGAGATTATGGTATGCGCTTGAATATCTAGGAATACCGAAAAAATATGTACATCTGTGTAAAATGACAGTAACGCAGTCACAATGCTGTGTCAAAGTTGAGAACAGGCTATCGAGAACTTTTGCAATCAATTCCGGTGTTCGACAAGGAGATGCGCTGTCCCCGATACTTTTTAATCTCATGTTGGAATACATCCTTCGTAAAAGTGAAACACCTCAGGACAATATCTTATTCCGACAATCCAATCAACTTCTTGCTTATGCAGATGATATCTGTGTGATTGGATTAAATGGCAACGGAGTGAAAGAGATACTTGATCCACTGGAACAGTGTTCAGCTTCTGTTGGTCTCAAAATCAACGAGTCAAAAACCAAATATCTAATCTCGGGTTTTAGAGACCAAGACGCAATTGATTTCAGTAGTGGTAACCACACGTTTGAAGGAGTGATGAGATTCAAGTATCTTGGATCTCTCATCACTCACGATAATAGTGTGGGAGAGGATATCAAGGTCCGCCTTGCCGCTGGCAATCGGGCTTTGTACCCTCTACGTCCACTGCTGAAATCAAAATATCTTGCAAATACGGATAAGCTGAAACTGTACAGAGTGTTGATCAGACCCGTTGTCATGTATGGATGTGAGAGTTGGACCTTGACGGATGAGTACGAAAGATGGCTTCTAACATTCGAGAGAAGAATCATGCGTGTGATATATGGTCCAAAACGCGACGTCGATGGCACTTACCGAGTTCTTTTCAATCACGAGATCAGGAATTTAATGCAAATTCCTGATATCGTGCATGAAATTAAAGGACAGCGAGTACGCTGGCTCGGACACGTTCTGCGTGCTGATCCGAACCGAATGATACAGCGAACCTTTAAGGGAGAACCGCCTTTCGGTAGGCGAAGAGGTCGCTGTCGGCGACGATGGCTCCACGGCGTAGAGAGCGATCTGGCATCTTCAAACTGCCTACAACGGTTTGAAGAGCTGGCTCGTGATCGAAACCGATGGAGTCAGATTGTTGACACGGTACGGGCCAATAATGGCCTGTAAAAACCGTAAAAAAAAAATAAAAAAAAAAAAAAAAAAAAAAAAAAAAAAAGAATGGTATAAGTTTTGATTTTAGACGCGTTTCCGTATTAAAACAATATATTACCTCGATAGTCCTTTTTCTGGAGTGTGTGAAGTTATCCGAGGATCTCATCCCAGAAAAAAATAGAATGCTCATCAGGTAATACTAATTTCATACAATACCAGCCGTATGCTGAGATTTGCGCTATGGGCCAATATGTTCATGGCCCAACTTGTTTGGTCAATAGTGCAAATCTCAACTTACGGCTGGTCTTTTCGGTCATTCAATTCGATTTCACATGAGATCGTTTTTAACTCTAATTGGAAAAGATCAATAACAATTTCTTTTGGATATAGTAAATTTGTTTCCACACAAACTTTGATCTGTATTGAAATTTGATCTGATTAGTTTATGATTTGTCTAACCTGTTCGATTACACAATTATCTAGGATAATTTTTAAAAATCCTGGGATGGGATGAAATAAGTATTACCTGATGAACATTTTATTTTTTTCTGTGATGAGATCCTGGGATAACTTCACACACTTCTCTTTCTGTCAAAATTAATTTCTGAATAACGAAATTTCGGCACACCTATACTCGTACATACTCTGGAATACAAAAGTAAATGGCTTACGCCACAAATCAACCAGAATACTGTGTTATTGGATCAAGTATCACTTTCACTCCATTGCCATTTAATCTAAGCACACTGATATCATCTGCAAACGTCAAAAGTCTATTGAATGGTCGGAATAAGATATTCTCATGTGGTGTTTCCATTCTTAAGGTATGATAAGGTACCTGTTGTTTCCTGAACCGGTTTTTGTTCTTAAATGCTATTGTAAAGCTTCATTTTGGGCTATATTTTGTTGCTTATACCGAGACTGGGCAGCATCGAAAATTGAGGTTTTTAATACCTTCTAGACAGTGTTCATTTTATCAGACTGGTAATAGATATTTTCGTTACATTTATTCGTTTATCAGATATTCACAGAAAAGTCGAGTTGTATTTATATTACCCCAGTACAACCCGAGTCCGCTCTGTTGGAAATCAACTGAATTTTGGATTGTTCAACAAGAATGCCTCCATGTATATTCGTCCCTCAGGCCATTTTGAGATGAAAGAAGTACATCACTCCATTTTCGGTGATGGTTTTGTGTTGGGAGTATAGACCTATATTACAACATAAGTCGGTTAGATTTTTATCAGTAAAAGCTATGGTTCCGTATAAAATTATCAACATACACATTCATCCTGGCATATAACCTTGATCAAAAAGTTCCCGAAATAACCACCGTGTGGTGCTCCTATCATTCCGATTTGAGTACTGTTTTTACGTTGGTGGTACATATGTTGTTGATATTTCCTCAAAAACCGACGAAAACATTTATTAAGTAAAACAAATGTTGATCAATAACCGCAAAGTACCCATCAGAGAGATAGCGGAGGACTTGAACATTGCCTTTGGATCCGTCAAAGACATTTTAGTAAATGATTTTGGTTTCCATTGGGTAGCAGACATCAATTTCATGCAAAAAGGAGATCGTGTTGACTTCGCAAAAGACATGATTTGCGAGGCTGCATCCAATCCCACACTCATCAAAAGCATGATTACTGGAAAATATAAAGCAATACTCACAGTTTTCATGGATTACAACGGTGTAGTGCATCACGATTTTTTGCCACAACGCCAGACCGTAAACAAAGAGTATTATTTGGGCGTTATAAGACGTTTGCGTAAAACAATTCGCCGAAAGAGACCAGAATTGTACCGTCGCACAGTGCCATCATTAATCGTAATTTTTGGCGAAAAATGCAACAAATACCGTCCAACAGCCACCAAATTCACCTGATTTTGCTTCCTGTGACTTCTTCTATTCCATCGAGTTGAAACACCATTACGGGGTACGCGTTCCAGCAGCCGAGAGGAAATGATGGAAAAATCGCAGGAAGCACTGATGAACATACTGCAAACCGAATATAAAAAAATGTTTCGGGTATTAAATCAAGCGCTGGAAGAAGTGTGTTGTAGTCGATGGGGATAACTTTGAAGGAATGGATATACTGCAGTATACTCACTTCTTGCAAAATTCAAAATATTGTAAATAAAGTTTATTCGATGTGGCATTGATAATTGACATGGAAGATGGGACAAGCCAAAATTAATCAGTACTCCTCGGCAGGGGATCATACAGATGTTTCCAATCTAAACTGCTTGAAGGCCCCATTTGGATAACTTGTTAGTCGACAAAATAAAATACAAATTCGTTTTGTTCATATAATTTTATTTCCACTGTATCAATTCTACGAAAAAGCCGTCACATGATTCTTTATAAAATATGTGTGAGCTTTAAATATTCCAAATAAAACTGAATATATTCCAAAAAGCATCCCGAAACCATAGCAAACGAACTGAAAGAGATTGATCAAAATGTTGACATTTTGATTGTACTCAATGGTGATAACGTACCGATTAGAGACAGAGGCCTCAAAGCTATCGATATTATTGTCACTGAAATTATTTAACGTTAGAGCCATATTGTAAATCAAATTGGTATTGTATCCCAGTGTCAAATCGGTAAAGTTAGTATATCCATCGAATACGATTTTGGTCGAGTCCCATGACCTTAGTATTGAATAAAACTCAGGATACCAGCATTTGCGCTTCGTTTTACTATCCACAAAATGTATCGATTTAATATCGGTTTTAAATATAGCATTTACAAACGTCTGGTTAAAATATTGATTCAGTCGTTGTATTGTACAAGTTTCATCGTTTAATACGCAAATCGTGTCACTTATGGAGCTATAACCGGCTACTGACAAAACTAAATTATGTATTACCGTTTTGTCGATCAAAAGTTTCGTCAGCTGATCGTTGGAAGGGTTTTTATTGATAAACCACAGCTTTTCATTGTCGCCGACTGTCGTGTTGAAACATTCTTCGCCAGATGCAAATGATGCTGGGGAAAAAACGAGTATCACGATTAAAACGACTGATTTCATGTTCGGATATGTGATAACTATTCAAATCGAATTATACGTTCAAAAATCTGAATATAATTAACCTCGTTAAAATATTTCGAAAAGCAGATTATTCTAACTATTATGTCAATTAAATAATGATTATCTAATCTATAATGTATTAGTTTTATATTGATAGAATTTAACACATGGTGGCACCTCCCCGAAAAGTATTAAATAATTTATCTGACATAATTGGTTTGGAACGAGGGGTGGCTTTTCATACTGTTGCAAATAAGTCAGATTCTAGACAACTGGCATACATACACAGTGTTGCACCCATCAGGATGATATATATGATATGATATGATATGATAGCAGAAGTACAAGCCAACCAGTTACGGTGATCCTATAGGTATGTTACCATAATCCTGGTGTATATTCAGCAGAGTTCCAAATGGATATCTGAGAATTATAAATAAATCGGTATATTGTTGTCATTATTAGCTACCTATGTGTCATTCACTCTTGTCTGTTTATATTGGGATATTATAAATTCAGTTCCATTTATCCCATCCAGCAGTTATCCTTTTAGTTCTCTATTATGTTTAAAAAATCTTAAATAATCTTAAATGGAATTTTAAATAGATTATCGTTATAATCCTCTCAGATAAATTCCCCTCTGAAGTATACATCTGAGCAACAAACAACATTATCAGCTGTTATTTATATTCAATATCATTATTTCCTAACTTTATGATTATTTTCTCCATTTAACCCATCTGATATAATATGATATGATAGGAGAAGCATAAGCCAACCAACCACGGCGATCTAAGGTACGCTACCACAATCCTAGAGCACACTCAGCTGAGCTCCACAGACATCCGAGAGTTACCACTCCAAAACACTCAATCTCAACACACAAGGCCCACGAAACGGAACGCCAATTATAGAAACGACCAAGGCGGCAATCCACAGCAGATTCAGCGCTAACTACACCATTAGTAAATCATCACACATTAATAGTACAATCACTTTTACATGGGAACTGAGCCCAATTGAATAGGCAAGGACCTTTCCAAACTCATCACACGTATTCGCATCTCCTCAACAGACAAAACTGAAGTACTTCAAAAAACATATTTGGGTCATCTCCTCACATGCCGTATTCAAATATGTGTCCGTTAAACTCCCAATCCACCACCATCCAACGTGTGGAGAATAGAAATCTCCACGATGACCCGACAGCACTTTCACATACAACACGATGATCCAACACGCTGTCAATTCGTTTGTGAGAGAAACTACTTAATCAAACAAATGGTTTAGCACACACAGTATATAAGTCCTATAAGTTTCAAAAAGGATTCAAAAATTAAAGCAGCATGTGTAAAACCATTAAATAGCTAAAACCAAAGCCTTCTGGATATATAAAGCCGGAATGCATACTCAATTATTTTCATAAATTTATATACACTCCTGGATAAAATTAACGCATATGGTATCAAATGATCCCAAATTTATAATTTTCTCAAAAGAGGCACAAATGTGGCGTTAGGGAATTATAGCGGCTATTTTTCATTAAAATTTTTAAAAGCGGTTTATAAACATTAAAACTAGCTTTATTACAATTTAATTTGATTAATTTAATAATAAGTATTTATCCTCCCCCCTCTCCCCCGTGCCCTTACTACAGCTTCCATCCTTCTGGGCATACTAACTAGAATGCTTTGTATCATTTCTTGCGGAATGAGATTCCACTCTTCTTGCGCTGCAACTCTCAGCTCTGCTGTCAAATCTGGTGCAAAATTTCTAGCTCTAATACAGCGTTTTAGAATGTCCCACACGTGTTCAATTGGATTAAGATCAGGACTCATTGGTGGCCACTTAAGGGCACGAATGCCAATATCTTGGAGATATTGTCGTACCGTTGCAGCAACGTGGACCGGAGCGTTATCATTCATTAACACAAAACTGTCATAACCTATGAAGCCCACATATGGCAAAACGTGATCGCCAGGAATGTTTCGAGCATACCAGTCTGCTTTCATCCTCAAACCAATCTCCACCAGCTCCGTACGACCCTCCCAACTGATTCCACTCCAAAACATTATTGAACCTCCACCAAAGCTTACAGTTTGCACCATGTTACACGGTGCGTAGCGTTCTCCAACTCTTCTGTATACAAGATTACGTCCATCTGGTTTTCATAATTGGATTCTGGTCTCATCTGAAAAGAGAACAGTACCCCATTGATCAGTTCCCCAATTTGCATGAGTATGAGCAAATTCTAAACGGCTGGATTTGTGGTGGGGAAGAAGCCGTGGAACTTTTACGGGTCGTTTTGGAGTTAGGTTCACTTCTTTTAATCTTCGTCTAACTGTTCTAACACTAATATTCACTTGACGCGCACTAAGTAACTCATTTTTGAGTTGAGTAGAAGTTCGCTTTCGATCTCGTAACGTATTCATTTTTAAAAATCGATCGTCATGCTCGGTTGTGCACCTTTTAAGGTCTCACGATACTCTAAGGTCCTGATACAATGTGACCACTTTAACCGCCTCCAGCTCTTGAGCGGGTGCCATATTACAATGGATTTTATATTAGGTGTTTGCTTTAGAACACATTTACAAGAACTAGTGGTACTGCATTTAAAAATAATTGATATGCAATGTAACAAAAGCCGATCGTTGCGTTGGATTTCAAACACAATGCACTTTTGATTAAGCATTTTTGAAAAATTTAATTGATTGGCTTGCAGTAAACTTTATTCAAAGTGGTTTCTGATAAAAATATAAATGTGCTATCATTTGACACTAGTAGTATTAAAATTGACCAGCGTGATTTTTTTTTATTACAATAAAAAATATGCGTTAATTTTATCCGCGAGTGTAAAATTCAAAAATTAAAGCAGCATGTGTAAAACCATTAAATAGCTAAAACCAAAGCCTTCTGGATATATAAAGCCGGAATGTATCCTGAACATATATCATTTTTCTCAAATCAAAATAAATCACGATCAAAATTAATTATTATTTCAATATAAACGATATCCTCTAAAATATATTTTCCTCGCTCTAATTCTCTCTTGGTTGTACGATGAAAGTCAAACTCATTTCTAAATAAATTTAGAAAAATAATATTGACGAATATACACATAATTAAACGCGAAAACTGTATTTTTTGTTACACTTAATAAAGCTCTTTTTGAACATTCCCGCTTGAATCAATCAAGATCGCTTTGCTAAACGCAGCAATATGGATAGTTTTACTGTATGTACCGATATTATATGTATTTAACACATGCACAACATATAAAATAAAACAGCATCATGTAGGAAATTTTGAAATACAAAAAATTCTCTTTCATACATAGGAAAGAGAATCTTGATGAACTAAACGAAAAACGTGTTATATCAGAGCCATCTTTATTAGAGTCGTAAGAATATGACGTATTTTTTGTTGTGGTTTTTTTAGAGGAGGTACATTTTACACTTTCCCATAAGAAGCAATGTAAAAATCACATTTTTCGAAATAATTTTTATCAATAAAAAAATTTATGTTTGATTTCTGTTTTTACAGTGTTAAGTACATAAAATGCTGAAGTTAATTATATCTGAAAATCAATTACCTAAATATCTTAATAATTTAATAAAAGATAAATTAAAATTCAATATGAATTTAAGAAATTCTATATACAGTAAAATATTTATATGTGTATGTGATGTCGATGTTGAAGTTAAAGTATCTTCCAATAAGAGCTGTCCATTTTTTTAATCTAACCGCACACGTTTACTTTTATTTTGCAGTAAAATGTCCGTAGCTGTATTGAAATATTTTAAACAATAAGAAATTATATTTTTGCACATAAATAAAACTTAAATACTACTATAAACAATTATTTAAATTTAAAAAATAATATAATGAGGTGGGTTTATTGGTAAACTCTCTAAAAACAAACCAGAAACATGACATGACGAAAAAGCTTTACAAAAGAGACATCTGTCATTCATAATAAATTTAATTTATTTGTTTCACATATCATAATAATTATTAATTATAAATATTATATTCATTATAGATAATAGTAAATGTATTAAAATATAATTTATTCAGAATAAAATATGTTGTTTAAGATGTGCTTTCGATATCGTTCAATAGATGTCAGCTGGGCGTTACTTTTTTATATACAAAAAGTCGTTACATTTAAAAAAAATTGTCTAATGGATTTGGTTTTACCAATTCAAGTTAACGGTTAAATTTTATATGCAAGTATATGGCAATGATATAGATTATATAATCATACATTTATACAAACATACATATATATCTTTATAAAATCTAATTTTCCTCCAACTCGAAAAAAATCCTAACCTTAAAATTGTTACAATATAAGTTTCTTGACAAACTACATGTTTTATCAGCAAACACTCGATTTAATACGGATTTTGAAATATGTTATAGTATTTAATCCTGTTAAATGTGATAACATTTATGATAAAATTTGATTCAATATAATTCAACTATATGATTCTAGTTTTAATTCCTATAGAATTATAGTGGGATTCTAGTAGTTTGACCGTTTTAAGATAAAAGTTTAAGCAAATGAGTAAATATTTTAAATTTAGAATAAATGTGTTTTTTTATTTTTGATTATTTTGAATTAATATCGAAATTTTGAATTTTGATAAACAAAAAGTTTATTGTCAAAAACAAAGTAGCTTTTTAGTAGCAATTTTCATTCTTCCAAATGGAGATGACTCTGTTCTCATTGATCGTACGCGATTGATATTTCATATTGCACATGCGTATACAACAGAATGTTTTTTTTCATATGATAGTATGTATGTATTTGTGCGTATACATTATAAAAGTTTTTAGGCGAAATATGAATTCAATGATATATTTATTTAATTATTTATGATATATTTAATTGATTTTATGCAAAAATATTTAAACGACACATAATATTAATATTCTTAATACGATTTCAAGATCAAAATGTTTAATTCGTTATACTTTTCATTGAAATATTTAATTTAAAAAAAATGTTTACTTTCCATATATTTTGTATGAGAATTTACGTTTTTTCCTCTATTCAACCTCCTCTAATTAAAGCTCAGTTTTTAATATTTAGGCTCTGTTATTTAGTCGGTTCTGGTTATATACATAATATGAATAGGACATTGAAATGTACACTGTAATGTGTATATTGGCGTTTTCAACATTCAACAGTAATGATGTACATATATACAACACACAATTCAAACATATGTAAAAAACTGTATCAACTCTCAAAAAAGGGAACGTTGATAGTTAGAAGGGGAACGTTTATAGTTAGAACAATACCATTACATTTCAGGCCAATTTTTCACATTTATGAGTTAGTATGAGTAAATGGTTAGAAAACAATTTGTACAATTCGTTCGTAAACTGTCGATTTCTCGTAATTTTTTTACTTTTCTTTGTTAAATCTTACAAATAGGCCTTAACATCAAAGATGATTTATCAGGAATGTCGTAAAATAATTTTCCCATTTATTGATACATACTCAAATTTTTACAAGAAATTTTCCTGATTTTTGTTTTTATTTTCGATTAATATTTAAGTTCGATAGTATTTTGTTTATCGAATATGATCACATGATCAAAATGGTTCAATGTGCTACTAACTTTATAAAGAGTGATTATATGTATAACGTAACTCCTCTTTTGCATTAGATTCTTGTATAGGAAAAACACTCTAGCACACAAAGAACAAAAGTCACTAAAATTATTATTTTTTTTGTTTTATTAATGTTGATTTTTTTATTTCTTTTTGTTCTTGATGGTGCATTGTCTGTTACTGTTTATGTATTTTATTGTATGCTTACCTGTCAGTGTGAAAAAAATTAAACAAAAACATATATTCAATTTTTGGCAAATTTAAAATATATTTGCGAAAAAATAAATTTTAATAAACATATAAATATAAATAAATTTGATGTTATTCAATTCATGATTTTATTGACAACTTCGGGTGACAAAATTTGAATAATGGTTAGTTCATAAATTCTAAACGAAACATAAATTTTATTATTTTTCGGAAATAATAAAATTTACGTTTTGTTTAATTTATTTCCTAGTTAAAATGACATAAAGATAGACATTCTCAAAACCCTGATAAAATTGATAAATATCTATAAAAAGAAAAAACAAAATTTCGAAAAGATAAAATGTTATGTATAAATTACGAAAACATAAAATTCATAATAAAACAAACACATTCTTCCGCTGCAGCCCGCAACTGCTCGCAGCAAACTAAAACAAAACAACAAAATCAAAACTAAATGAAAATGAAACGAATGCACTAGCGACAACAAAGCGCATATTAACTATATTGATCGAAATATCAATTTTATAATCTTTATAAAGACCGAAAGTAATTTAAGTGATCAATAGCGTGAGCCTAAATAAAAAGTCTGTAAGATTGAAAAAAATTAAAAAAAGCATAAAACTTTACGTGATCTAAAAATATTATGTAGCAACAAAATCATACTGACAACGTACACTTGCTTTCGCCTCAAATGCTGGCGGTAAACTAAAACAAAGAAATAAAATCAAAAATAAAATAAAAATGAAACGAAAATGATGCACTAAAAGCAGAGATTTTATTATATTATAAAATCTCTTAAGACATTTTATTATAGATTTTATAATATAATAAGATCTCTGCTAAAAGACAATGAAGAACAAAACTGTTTGTATTATTTCTAAAAAAATTGAAACGAAGGAAAAATGGGAAAAAAACGAGCGGGATGCAAAATAAAATCATAGTAGAGTTTTATGTGAGAAACCAGGCAAAATCTAACAAATTTATTTCGTTTTATTTTTGTATTCACGATCGAAAATATAAAATCTAGATTCTTAAAGCCTGATTTTCATTATGAAAAAATACTGAAAAATAGTCAAGGCGAGATAAAAAATATAAGTTTTCTTAAAGTGCGACAGAAATAAAAAATATTTCCAGTAGAAAAAATTTATTCAGTACTGAATATATTTTTATGGTTACTGAGAAAATAACTATAGCAGTATTGACAAAATATATCAAGAGAAGTATTTTTATTCAGTACTGGAGAAATATTTTATAGGAAAAATAAATATCGATGATTTCAATTCATGGTCAATTCATAATTTTAACATTTCGTTTTGTGTCATTCATCTTTATTCATTGTGAAAATAATTGAAATAATGAATAATTATGTTAATTTTTTTTGTGTGTTTTGTCTTTTTTTTCAAAAACAAAAAAAAATTAAAATTTATTGGTTGCTTCACGCATCTGTCAAAATATATCCACTATAAAAAAAAGAAAAAAGTAAAAAACGATCTCTGTCACACTAATGGCATTTTTGATTTTTTTCTCGCTTTGGTTTTTTCAGTAAAAAATACTGACATTTTTTCATAATAGAAATCAGATTTAAATCTTCCAAACCATGAATTAAAATATTGGTTTAACTGAAAATTATTAAACCAGCATTGTTGATAAATAATCATTTTCCAAATTCCGCGAAGTGAGTAATTGGTTTTGGGACCTGCCTACCAAGTTATGGAAAGTTAAAAGTCAAAAAATTCGTAAAAATATAATATAATAAAATAATATGAATATAATAATATAATATAATATTATAATAATGATACTCATCTGCCATCAGCTCTTAACTTTATGAACATGAAGGTCGGGGCGGATCTACTACATTTGTAGTAAAGTGACATCCCTGATCACGACCATTATACGGGCATTGCATTACAATCACATTGTATTGCAGTAATATAAAAATAAAATAATAATAATTATTTATGGAAAAGGTTTGGTTTTTATTATTTATATAAGTGTAAATATGATTATAGTTGGAGGGGGCTTACAAGGAATGTTTATTTTATTCAAAAAAAAAAGATGTTGCATAATTTTGGAATGTAAAACATAGATTTATTTTGATTTTTTGACAAACATATTCTAATATTATGGTATCATCAGCGTAATGGTTGACGGGTACTTAATCTAGCATACCATATTAATTTAATCTATTGTTACAGATTCAGGAGCCGTAAGTTAATTAATTAAGAGTTTTGTATTTTAGTTTAAATATGATTGGTGTTTAAATAAATAAATAAATTAATTAATAATAATTAAGTTATAGATTAGTAAATTTATTTTTAGAATTTTGTGTAAATGATTTAATTTTAATACTTTATAGCTAAGTAGCAGGTTATAATAATTTACTCTATACACGAATTGATAGTTTATTAGGTCGTCATAATGTATGTATATGAAAAGCTGTCGAGTCATAAAATAAATAAATACTGCCCTCGCGTTAGATGGTGGTGGATCTGGAAATATAGGGACGCAACTTTATATGCAGCATATGATGAGACTACTCCAGGATAATTAACCTAAATACTCCAGTTTCCACTGTTGAGGTAACACTGTTGAGGCATGATGGAATTAGAAATGTCCTTACTATCCAAATAAAAATAATAACCACTATTAATGTGAAAATGATATAGATTTTACTAACAAATTACATTGTTTTACTAATTATGTAACAGGAATATGGTTCTTCTGAAGATTGTCGCCCTAGACTATTTTGATTCTCTGATGAGCATATTACAGACTTATGGTAACATTATCGTAATGGATGGCTAAAACTATCATACCATATTAATTAAATTGTGGCCATAACATAATGTAGCCATAACTTAATAAATTTTCTTTCAGAGTTTTGTTTTAGATTAGCTGTGCGGATGGGACTTGAAATAAATAATAAAATTAATTAATTAAATTACAGATTCCTGAGTGACTAACTAATAAATTTATTTATATTAAATTTATTATTGATTTTAATTTCAATTTAGTTTTAATTTTATTCAAAATACAGCAGAACAAATAGGTGTTGCGGACTGAAGAATGCTGATTGGCGATTGCAGACTAGTAGATTAGAATTGTGATTGTCTGGTGATTTTCTGCTAATTGTAGTTTAGTACCGACTGTCATGGTGTCTGTAACTGGGTCACTCTTTCCTAATTAACATACCTTCTTATCCTTACCTATCGTTTTATGTAGACGGCTGAAGAAATAGGCCCGGCGTTATTCGGGAATCTTGCCTAGCGCTTGGTCTTACAGTCCTATCAATCAATCAATCATCTGCCATCAGGTTTTAACGTCACACATGACACACACAACTAACGCAATTATTTAATTTAATTTAATATATTCAACAATACATAGACTTAACAACAAAGTATTGACAAGAATCAATACTCATATAAAGAAACATATATTGGTATTGACAGTTGTGATAATCCCCCGTGTTGCACCCATCAGGATGGAATAAAATTCCTTGCTAGCCTTTTCGACTAGGCGATCGGCAAAGAACATCGCCGATTACAAAGTTACTACATTTGTTCCGAAACATCAAAACGACAATCCTGATTCCGAAAATCGATCTAACTCAAACCCGTTTTTCTATCACGTGATACAGAGGATAATGTAAATGAGATTTCTTATCTCAATACCGAAGATGATTCGTCCTTTTAATCCACGTATTACAATAATTGCTGCGAGCAAAAAAATCACTCTGTTAATCTCTGTTTATGCGCAAATGTTAGGCCTGTGGGTGGGGGCATGCATCGTATATACGGCCGAAAACACAACGTTGATGGCACATACTCAGTTCTGTTCAATCACGAGATCAGAAATTAAATGCAAATTCCTGATATCGTGAATGAAATCAAAGGACAGCGAATACGCTGGCTCGGTCACGTTCTGTGTTCTGATCCGAAATGAATGATACAAATTGTTGACACGGTACGGGTTATTTCGGGTTATTTTAGATGGATGCCTCCATGTATATTCTTGCCTCAAGCCATTTTGAGATGAAAGAAGTACATCACTCCATTTTCGGTGATGGTTTCGTGTTGAGAGTACCGATCTATATTACATTACAACACGATCTTGTGATAAGATTGGATAGACTGCGGTATACTCACTTCTTGCGGAACTCAAAATATTCTAATTAAAGTTTATTCGATGTTGCATTGATAATTGGCATGCAAGATGGGACGAGCGAAAACTATTCAGTACTCGATAGGGGAAAATACAGATGTTTCGATCATAAACTACTTGAAGACCCCATTTGAATAACTAGCAAATTATCATTTTATCATTTTATTTAACAAAATAAAATACAAATTCGTTTTGTTCATATAATTTTATTTGCACTGAACCAATTCTACGAAAAAGCCGTAACTTGATTCTTTATAAAACATTTATGAGCCTTAAATATTCCAAATAAAACTAAATATATTCCAAGAAGCATCCCGAAACCATAGCAAACGAACTGACCGAGATCGGTTAAAATGTTCAGATTTTGATTGTTCTCAATGGTGATAACGTACCGGTTAGAGGTAAAGGACTCAGAGCTATGGATATTATTGTCACTGAAATTATGAAGCGTTAACGCCATATTATAAATCAAATTTATATTGTGGTTCAGTTCCAAATCGGTAAAATTGGTATATCCATCGAATACAATTTTGGTCGAGTCCCATGACCTTAGCCTTGAATAAAAGTCGCTATACCAGCATTTACGCTTCGTTTTACTATTCACAAAATCGGTTGATCTAAGATTGGTTTTAAATATGGCATTTACAAACGTCTGGTTAAAATATCGATTCATTCGTTGTATTGTACAAGTTTCATCGTTTAATACGCAGATCGTGTCACTTGTGGAGCTATAACCAGTAACTAACAAAACTAAATTATGTATTACCGTTTTGCCCACCAAAAGTTTCGTCAGTTGATCGTTGGAGGGGTTTTTAATAATAAACGATAGCTTTTCACTGTCACTGGCTGTCATATTTAAACATTTTTCTCCAGATGCAAACGATTCTGGCAAAAAAAGGACTATCAATATTATAACGACTGATTTCATGCTCCAATATGTGATAACTATTTAAATCACCTCGATAAAATATTTTGAAAAGCAGATTATTATAATTATTATGTCAATTGAATAATAATTACCTAAAAATAATTTAACACATGGTGTCACTCTCACTACATTAAATATGTATGATGAAGTTTTGGGTTTCACACCACCCCAAAAAGCATTAAATAATTTATCTGGCATAAATGGTTTCGAACACGAGGTAGCTTTTCGTATTATTGCAAATAACTCGAAGATTCTAGACACCTGGCACGGGTACGCTTAACACCCATTGGGTCATAATGGCTAAAAATGTATAAAGCAGGACGGGATGAAGTTCCTTACGTAGTTACTACATTTGTTCCTGAACATCAAAATGACAATCACTATAGATATATAAGGGTGTAGAACCTGACTGTCACCTGCTCGTAGACGAGAATTTTATCCTCGCGGTACACATTGGACAGCTATGGTAGCTAAACGATCACGATAGCTATGGAAACATGGTGAACTGCAGTATTTGAAGTCGGGCCGTAGATTAAAAAGACTATGGGAATATATATATATATATATATATATATATATATATATATATATATATATATATATATATATATATATATATATATATATATATATATATATATATCAGGGACGAAGTGTTCATAGAAGCAAGGGAAGCATTGCTTCCCTTAATATTTACCACAAATATTATAGACCTTTTAAATTGTTCAAACTTACAATAGAAGCACCTAATTATCAAAAAATAATTGTCTCATTTATATTTAAAAATGGTTTCATATAAAATTTATACAAAAAACTATTGGAAAAAAGTTTATTCTCAATAAATTTGTACTCGTATCTAAATCCAATTGGAAATAATCCGAAACAAAATTTGTTTATTGTTTCAACGATCTCCTAAATTTTATTATATTTTTTTCTCCATATAATATATGCATTATAATGTGATTTCTCCTTAAAAATAAACAATGATTATTTTGGTGGGGTATTGTAAACGTAAACCAAAATAATAAAAACAAATGCAAAGTTTGATTGATATAGGCGAGAGCGAGAAAATTATTGAAATACGATATATTGAATAAATAAAGATAAATGGAAAAAATGAAACAGGTTGATCGTGTTTCTTTTGGAAGGTGCTTATTAAAAACAAAATATCAATTAAAACGTTTTACACTAAATTTGATAGTAATTTTTTTGGATATCCTGTTAAATAGATAAAGAAAACCATAGCGGAAATACCAGATTATCGGCATTCTCGCTCTTGTATTATTTTATTTCAAACAAAGTAATGTGCTAAATTTTTATGTCAGTGTAGTTAATATTTCATCGGTTTAAAATTTAAATAAAAAATTAAATATAGTATCAGTGATTGAATGAGTATTATTATTTGTGCTGAAAGTGTTTTATAGAATCGATAAACAAATTATTTATTTTACTAATTATTGTTGTCATTAGTGTTCTACATAAATAATGGGGGATTGTAATTGTGTCATAGAAACGTTTTTAACTAGTTCCTTCACAAAGTATAATTTCGATGAAAAGTTTGCGATTATTAATCAATCAAGGCCAACACCAGATTTGCCAAATTTATGTACGAAAATTAAAGATTGTACACGAAAATTTACAAAAGCTAGCTATGAAAAATTAACATGGCTTACGGGTTGTCCCAAATTAAATGCAGTGTTTTGTTGGCCGTGTCTTTTGTTTTCTTCAGAAAAAACTGTGTGGAATGTAAAAGATTTTAGTGATATGAACAACTTTTCGAAGGCCACTAAGCGGCATGAACAGTCACAAAATCATTTACAAAATGTGATTCAACTAAAAACATTCGGAGCAGTGCGAATTGAGAATTGGATTGATTCAAGTCGAACCGTCGCTTTAGAGCAATTTAATAAAAAAGTAAAAACGAATCGAGATATATTGAGTGCTCTAATTGATACAGTTTGCTATCTGGGAATGCAAGGACTGGCGTTTAGAGGAAATGACGAGTCTCTGGATTCTAAAAATCGCGGAAATTATATCGAACTTTTACACTTATTATCGCGACATAACTCTGCATTATCCAGTCACTTAGAATCGTCGAGAGTTTTCTCAGGGATTTCGAGCGATATTCAAAACGATTTAATCTCGTCAATATCAGCTATTATTAAAAAACAAATACAAAAGGAATTGGATTGCACAAACTTTGTTGGAATTATTTTAGACGAGACTTTAGATGTTACCAAAAAATCTCAGCTTGCGGTAGTTCTACGATATTTAGACTCAAACGGTAATACTTTAGAAAGATTTTTAGAGTTTCTTGATGTTTCATGTGATCGAAGCGCGGATGGGCTATCAAAATTTGTAATCGATTTCTTAAAAAAAAATAAAATAGAGGAAAAACTAATTTGCCAAAGTTACGATGGTGCCGCGGTAATGTCTGGAAGCACCAAAGGTCTACAAATAAAAATTAGAGAAATTTATCCGTCTGCTATATTCATTCATTGTTTTGCACATAAATTAAATTTGGTTTTATCACAATCGTGCAGCACTATAATGGAATGTAAATCATTTTTTTCAAGCTTATCTGGATTAGTTGCGTTTTTCAACCATTCATCAAAACGAAGTTTCGCGTTTGATCGAATAGTCAAACGTAGATTACCGTCAACTTCGCCAAATCGCCAACAAGATGGGAGTTCAATGGCCGAATAGTTTTGATGATGAAAACACACTTAAATGATTTACGAGAGCTTTTTAATAAAATTTTAATCGAGGATATTTCCAAATGGGATGCTGAAACAATAAACAACTCTCGTGGTTATCTGTTATTGTTAGAAGAGGATGGCATATTTTTAACACTTTTATATTTTTTTTCAAATATATTTCTAGAAGTTGACATATTATTTAGCATTCTTCAGAAAAAATCTTCTGATATATCACATTGCCTGAAAAGTTTAAATCATTTTAAAAAATTAGTCGAGAGTACTTCGCAGAATTTTGAAGCATTTTGGGTAAAAGTGAACAACGAAGAAAGAATCGAAGAGAAAATTTAACTAAAACGTTGCAGGACACAGATTACATGTGAAACTAAATAATACGTTCAGAATCTTATATCCAAAATTACCGTAAAAATCCAAAATGAAATTGAAGCACGATTTGAAAATTTACAGCATATATCGTTTATAGAATTGTTAGATGTTAATAAATTTTCCTCTTTCGTTAATCATTTTCCAGACAATGCTTTTACTTGTTTAAAGAAAATCTACTCACAACACTTCAATTTTCAGATTTTAGAAACAGAGCTTATAGTCATTTACAGAAATAATAACTTCAAAAATAAAAAAAATATCAACGAAATTTTAGATTTATTGAATACATCTGGACTAAGTTCCGATTTTGCTGAATTCTTTTAATTATGCAATTTAGTTTTGACTATTCCCGCAACAACAGCAAGTGCCGAGAGATCATTTTCTTGTATGAAACTTTTAAAAAGTTTTATTAGAAATAGAATGGGACAAGACAGACTGGCAAAATTGGCCCTTATGAGCATTGAAAGTGAATTGTTAAAAAAATTAAAATGTTCCACAACATTTTATGATGAGGTAATAGAGGAATTTGTAAAGCAACATGGACGTCGAATTGATTTAACTTACAAAACTTAATTTTTATGTAAATAACATTTAATAAAAAAATAATTTCGAATATAAACTTGTTTAATATGTCAATACTGAGGGGTGTATGTCAATCGGTCATTGTGGTGTGAGAATTAAACACAAGTTAAAATAGTCCCAGAAAAATCATAACTAATTGCTTCCCCAGGCCAAATCCTCACGCTTCGTCACTGATATATATATATATATATATATATATATATATATATATATATATATATATATATATATATATATATATATATATATATATATATATATATATATATATATATATGAAAATGTTAACGTTATTGGCTCATATGTAAGTTAATCATGAGATCTTCTATAAGGCCACGAAGTATCTCTGTAGAAAATTTAGCAAAAACTAAAAACTTCAGCAGATGAGTAACAGCAGCTCCCAACAAATATCTGGGAATGATTTAAATAATAAAATAATACAAACATTGCTGAATTAAACAAAGTACGAAATGTGATCCAACAATTAAAAGTTATGATAGTAAGTCAAAACAAAATGATTCTGTACCTGATTCGAGCGAAGAAGGAGAAATAGTAGCACCAAAATCCAAAACAAACGAGAGCACACATAACAAAAAGGTAATCAAGCAGGTACTACGTCAGATTAAACGGAAAACCATCCAAATCTAAAAACGAAAACTGAGCCTGAATTGATTCTCTGGTAGTACTTAGCAATGTGAGACACCGAGTATAGAAATCTAACAGAATATTTAAACGATTCGCTGTAACAGTGCCATTCAACCATTAGAATCTTTTACTTATTATAGGTTACCACTGATGAGGACTAACTAATTATTGAGTCAAACACGTTGATTTATGTGTAAAAAGAGACTATCTTTTATTTAAATTTATTTTGTCTTGTAAAATTACTGACTATGCATATTATCATTTTTTTTATATGTACGTACAGCGTTGCCATATTTATTTTATTAAAAACTGAACAAAAAACTGATTTTAATGTAAAAAAATCGAGGTCGAAAAAAAATCTGACCCGCAAATAAACCAAAAATATGAATTTACTACTAAAATTTTACTGTTTATATTTCAAATTTTACCGTTGCATTTTAAACATAACCAAAAATTTAAATTTCTAGCATTTTCAAACACTTTATAAAACAGTCCAAATAAAATAACTGTTTTAACACTTTCAGACAATGATTCAAGTACCGAATTTCAGCTTTAAAATTAACACCTTTCGTTTGAAATGGTTTTACTCGGCAATGTATTATCGGTTTTTTTGGACATTTCACTGTAATTATATTCAGTCCTGTCTAATAAAACAATCAAAAATATTCATGTACAATCTTCTAACTTCAAAACATAAATGGTAGTATTAAGGTAGCTGACTCTGAATTAGACTGGTTAATTATTCACATATCCTAAAAAAAGCTTTAAACATTTTTAATAAAATTTGTATTATTTAGGATTTGAAAGATTATCAAGATTTGGAAAAATTTTCAAACTTGGAAAATAATCCACTTTTGGAAAATAATAAAATGAAAATTATTTATACAAAACTGTAAAATGGAATTCAATTGTAAAATGGAATAGATTATTATATGAAAATATATCTATTCCATTTTACAATCGAATTATAATATGAAATAGTAGGCGAAGTTTTGAAATAGTCAAATTTTTTTTTGTTGTCGTTCGAAAGAGAAAACGAAATAAAAAATATGTTTATCCTATTTCGTTTGCCATCACAAATAATTCAGCAATATTTTTAGTTTATATGCAACCGCGGTTCATATAAGATGTTCCTCTTTATATTAATTCTCTTTGTCTGTGCAATAAATTAAAAAGGGGAAATAATGAATTTCAACGAGAAATGAATATTTTAGAGTGACACTCTTGCTTGGGCAGTGGGTGATCGTTGTTTTCAATCCATATTAAAGACGTATAATTACTTTTATGGTGCAGTTCATATTGGCAACGCTGTAATGATGAACATCATGACGACATAGTTTGGCATTCAATTCATGTTTCCAATTGCCTGGTATCGATATTGGATATTATTATCTTAGTCATATTCGTCTTGATATATAAATGAAGGAGTGATTCGCGAGAGTCACACACCGTAAATATCTGAATAATTGCAGAATTTAACATGGACTGGAGCGCGTATATGGAACTTCTAATCCCTATATGCACCACTATGAGTAATTTTCAATATCCTAATAAAGTGATTGCGGTTATTGTTTTACCTGAAATGTAATCAATCACAATTTCATTTTTTATGGTGCAATTCCATTTGTTAGGTTCATTAACCTTTACGCAATAGTTGATAGAGTTGAATATTTCACTATTACAGCTATGATGAAGTTTGGTACTGTGTTGGAATATATTCGTTTGCGCACATACGGTTTATATCGATGCATGTCACTGGTGAATAGTGTACTCACTCAATAATGTTCTTGATGGGTTGATGATGTACAGCTGTTTTTCACAGTATAATCCTGACTGATGGTTGAGGTATTTTATCATATACCCTGTTGTATGTTAACCCACTCCGCTACTGTACTATTGCAAAACAGGATTATCAAACACACAGAATATAAAATTAGATTTGATAATAGTTTTGCCAAACGTTCTCGAGTTTGCATTCTTTGAGTTGTTTCGGGAACCTGTAGACCAGTTGAAGTACCTGCAGCCATATTATCTTGCAGTTCAGATTGTATAGGAAGTGACGGATCTTCTGTCTCATCATTTCAGCTATAGTAGGTATCGGACTAATCTTAGCCATGGATCTTTTAAGAGTTCATTGGTCGTGTCCTTGATGCGTTTCTACTACTCTGGGAATTATCCACTTAATGGGTGGTATATTTTAATCCCCTATGAGAACTACCTGGTTTTTTTATATTTGGTTGACGGCTTGTCCATTTGGCACGTTGCTGCATATTATGTAGATAATTTCTACTCCAAAACTCAATATGCATCCTATCGACGAGCTGCCACCTAGTTAATAGTTGTGATTTTAATTGTAGTGGTTTGTCATCTGATGGAGCAACTATAGAATCCAGTGTTAAATCCACACCTCTATGCAGAGTACTCTTATGCGCCCAATCGAGAATCAAATTAGTGAGATGGCACTTATATGGTAATATAATAGAGTGTTTCTCGTTATAGTGTAGAATTGAGCGTTGTAAGCGCCCTCCAATTCGTAAGACTCCATGTTTGTCCAAAAAGGATGTAAAGAGAGAGTTTTTCTTCTACTGCTCACTGCTCCTATTTTTCTTAATTTTTTAATATCTTCAACGAATGAGGTAAGTTGTGTAATCTTTACAATGCTAATTTTCGCCTCCTCTATTTCTTTAACTGTTAAAGGACCCTTCCTCTATTTATCCTTAAGATAGCTGTTCCAGTAAAAACGCCTACAATATGCAATGACTCGAATTGTTTTTGTGAAAGTAGGGACCTTGACAATTAAAGTGGAATCCGGTATTATTGTGCTTATTTCACAAACATGACGCTGTTGTTTCTTTTCTATCTCCGTTTCTGCTATAACTGTTTTGGATGTATGATCAACATCGGGTCCAGATGCTTATAAGCCAATCTGCTTATAAGTCAGAGTCTATTCTGCGTGTGGCACAGTCCGCTGGATTTTCTTTAGATTTTACATGTTTCCATTGTGCGGGGCTAAGGATAGAATAAATCTGTGAGATTCTGTTTGCAACAAAAGTTTTCCATTTACTGGGGTGTCCTGGCAACCAGGTTAGTACTATTGTTGAATCGGTCCAGGCATGCATTCTAATATTTGAGATACCAAGAGCCTTAGCAACTGTTCTCAGTAGCTTCGCTAGTAACAAAGCCCCACACAGTTCTAGCCTTGGAAGACTCTGCTTTTGACTGATTGGTGCCACCTCAGTTTTTTCCGATATCAAAGTGACAGTAGTTTTTTCTGCCCTTGTCAGTATCCTGAAAGTTGTGATCCGTGTTGATCCAAAGTGGAATTTTTATTATTTAAAGCTTATGGAATGTGACTTATATTCATCAAAATAAAAGCCTCTCAGCAGAATTTCTGAAGCCATTGAACAAATTTCAAATTTTATTGAAGTAGAGGATCATTCAGATATGGACTCTGATCATTCTGCAGTGATACTTTCCATAACAAAAATAATTAGAAAGGAAACGAGGCCAACTCTAGCCACTAAATCAATTGATTGGGAGTGCTTCAGATCTGAATTAGAAAGCAATATTAACCTACAAATACGACTAAAAACGGTAGAATTAAGGAAAGCTAGGAGAATATGGAAACGAGGACGTTTTTAAATAACAAATCACAACAGGTTAAGCGAGAAATTCTGAAGCGAAATGAAAAGGCCTTTTTTATATCTTGGAAAATTGACTGCTTCGTATTTTCAACTACTGAGTATGGAAGGGAACAAAAAATATAAAACTTCAATTACGCAGACACCTCCTATTAAGCGAAGTGATGGCTCGTAGGCTACGGATAACAAATCAAAAGCTGAAGAATTTGCTACTCATCTCGCTGATATTTTCAAACCAATTGAGACCGAATCAGATATTATAATTGAAAATGGAAGCAAAAATTATGAAAGAAGAATTCCTCTATCAACCCAGAAAGAAGTTATTAGGTAAATGCAGAGGCTCCTGGATATGATCTTTCAACGGGAGAAATCCTAAAGCAACTACCAACGATAGCTATCGCTCAACTAACTCACTTACTAAATGCTCGGGAGAGAATCGTAACGTCTGATCTTCCTGCTTCCAATTTTTTGATCCAAAGCTAATCGAGAGACTACTCCTGAGAAAAATGTAGCCAATAATAGAAAGCAAGGATCTAGTACCGGATCACCAATTTGGATGGTTCACAAAATTACAGATATTATAGAAGAGGCGTTAGAAGATAAACAAATTTGTTCGACCTTATTTCTCAAAGTGACTGCAGCTTTCGATAAAGTATGGCACATAAACTTAAGGTTATGCTCCCGGGATTACATGTTGATTTTTTGAGATCATATTTATGTGGAAGCCTTTTAGAGTAACACAGGAAGATGAGTATTCTGGACTGAGAGAGGTAAGGGCAGAAATGCCGTAAGGGAGCGTTCTAGGCTCAATCCTATATACCTACTATATATTATAGAAGAGATATATATTACAGTCCGATAACGTAACCATAGCAACGTGTGCTGACGACACTGCTAATACTATAGCAACAGGGCAAACTGTAGAAGAGGTGATGGACCAAGTGATGGAAAACCAAACTTAATGAATTAAAATCTGCCCATGTCAACTTTTCAAATAACTCATTTGTTAATCTGCCGCCAATCAGCTTAAACGATGCCGCACGAGAACTATGCTAAACACTTGGGTATGACACTGGATGTTAAGCTTAAATGGAAAGAAGTAAAGGAGAAAATAAAAGAGCTTGATCTTAAATTTGGACGATTGTACTGGCTAATTGGACGACACAACTTCTTACAAACCCAGTTTATCATAAACAATTTCTTAGATATTCAAAGACATAACTGTCACTTTATTTCTCATTTTCCACTTACGCACTACAAATAACATAAAAACGACCATAATTATGGCCAAAATGATTAACACTAGTACATAAAAAACGATCCGACCCACAACGAAGACAATACTTGTGGTTTCACGATCCTCTATACTAACAATGTACGGGCTTTTCGGAAACCCTTCAAATTTTTCCAAATCATTGTTACTAAACTGACCAAAGGTTAGTATGAGGTTATATATAAACGAAGTATTGTAGGCCAGTTCCAAATCTGTAAAATTTGTATACCCATCGAACACGAGTTGGCGAGAGTCCCACGATCTTAGTATCGATATAAAAGGCGGGTACATGCAATCTATCCATTTGGTTTTGTTCAAATAAAACGTTGACCTAATACTCGTTTCAAATAAGGCATTTGCATAGGTCTGATTCAAGTACTGGTTCATTACTTGCGTTGTACATGGTGGCCCTCTTTTCAAGCAAATTCCATTGTTTACAATGGCTTTGTCAAACACAATCAAAACCAATTTGTGTATTGTAATTTTGGGCAACAACAGTTTAGTTAGCTGGTCTCTTGTATCAATTCCATTTGTAGTTTGTTGTTCGGAGGAACTTGAGAAGTTCAGGCATTTGTTTGATGCGAACGATGACTCGACAAAACACCAAATCATTACTAAAATAATCGATGTCATGATTCGATATATTAACGTGTCTACCGACTCGGACGACAAAATACAAATCACAAATTCTGGTTAAACCCTTTTAAGCCATTTCGAAATGAAAACTATTAAATGATTTCTGTGAGAAAATTTCAAGAATTTTGTTAATGATTGCAGGTGCCTAATATAGTATGTTGTGTAAAGGAACATCACCCCTTTCAGTAATTATGCTCTATAACGGGAAGGATTTCGTCATAATCGGGAATCGAGAGTGATTTATTCGAAACTTGTCACTTACCTATTATAGTTATATCACTTTCGATTACGGGTCCGCACCTCAATCCGACAAGATGTTGAAATGGTCATTGCAGAGATGATTATGTTTCGTGTGTCGTTGAGATTAGTACGATGATGTACTAATTATCAACGGTCAATCAGTATCCGCAGTCAACCCTTATACATCACGACTGAGAAGAAAGCCTGTATTGCTTGCAGAGTGCGATTGGTTTGAGTGTCGGAGAATTTATATATCAGGAGCTTATTCTATTCTTGACGTAACGGTTGTCTTATTATGCCGAAACAAAAGAGTGTTGCATAAGCCACCTCTCTAGGACGATAACCGAAATAAATTTCACGGTTTCCACGGGTTACAGTCCCGAGTTTGTTATTGTGACAGGCCATAAACTGCTTCTTGGAGGTTTTACTATACCAAAGATTTTGTCGCCAATCATAGTTGTTACTGAGGAAGAGGAAGTGGTGCTTATTGATACGGCTCCCAAGCTACTTGAACCAATAAATCCCGTTTCTCTTGCAAATTCTTTATCCTACTAGACTCTTAGTAGCTCAAGTGAGAGTCCCGTTTAACCATCGCATCCACACATTCTTTGACAATCTGCAGCCAAAACTGATTTGTATCGACGGATGACTATTTATCAGAGAGGCTAGCAAGACGCCAATGACTTGAACAAACCAAGATACAAACTCAGAAATACGTGGTTTGTAGTTATGGTACCCATAGTGGGTCGAGTCAGAATACATCGACTAATTGGGTCCAATCAATATATTCAAACCACAAGAGGGTGCTGGGAAAATCGATAAAACAATTAAAGACGGGAAGGGAACATTGTACTTTAACAAGTGACATGAAGTTTCTTTGTTACCATCGAACAACATCTCATCATCATAGAGGGCGTTCTGGAATTTCTTACCAGACCCTAGAGAAAATCAATTTTAATACTAAACAATCTTCGAGACCAAATCAAAGATTTATTCTGCTGCTGGTTTTTTCCAATCTATATAGAATCCTGAACAGTGAGTGCCGCTTCCAGTGACATCATTTTGTTGGGATGTACTTTCATATGTGATTGTAGGGGATTTAACTTTTTGGCTGACCTCGTTCTTGATTCCGAGTTCGTATTACTAAACGATGGAAGGCCAACAAAGATGGTGAATGTTAGAGCTCCAGCCAGTGCTATAGACATTACTCTAATGTGTATGTTACAGATGAGAATATGGGGTGATCATTATATGATCGAAGTATGTGAGGTGAATGTTGTTAGCCAATCTAAGGTTATCATGAATGGTAAGAAATGGGTCAGATTAATGAATGAGATTCTCAAATCAAATGAAATGAATGATGTCGACCAACTTGAAAATGAAATAGAGAGAGTAAATGAGGAGTGTTATACGGAAGTAGACACGAGAGAAAGTTACCATGATGCCCGATAATGTTAGAGATATTTCGAATGATATGTGTGTTGAGTGTAAATGGGATGCATTTCTGAAAGTCTTAGACACTTCAAAGTCTTCGACAGCTCCAGGAGTGAGCTATAAAATAATTGCGAATTTGGATTTTGAAGCAAAAGTTACTTTATTTCAAATTCTTAATAAAAGGTGTGGATGAGTGAAGGAAGGTAGAGTGGTACCCACTCCTAAAAGGGATCGGGATAGAAATCTGGCAACAAATTACAGGGAAATTGTATGTTAAACGTGCTTATGGTGAATGGTATGATGAAAGGAACAAATTCAGAATTCATATATGAAAGTTATTTGCTCTTGGAAATCACCTTTGGGTTCCGTCGAAACCACTTTGCCAATGAATGTATAAAAAAGTTTGTTTCGGAGGTACGAACGGAAAATAAGAATATTGTGGCGGTATTTTTGATAATTGAAAAGGCGTATGGGTTTGTAGCTCCAGGGAAACTGTATCAAGTTCTTTTAAACATGGGTTTCTCTATAGGAAAATTTGTGAATGAGTGTATGATTTTATGAATGGACGGGAATTAGTTGTGTGTGGAAGGGATTACAGATTGGAGGGAGAGGTGAATATTGGACTTCCGCAAGGAAGTAAAGTTTGACCAACTTTCTGCAAGACTAAGTCGTTCTGCAATTTGCAGATGACTTTGTTATAATGGATAAAGGTCCCAACATTGAAACAGCATGTGTTCGTGATCAAGAAAGTGTGGATCAGGAAATCAACTGTTTGACAGATTTAAATTTACGTGGGAATACGAGAAAATATTGTTGTATGGCATTTCGAACGCGACAAAGAATTGATGTGCAAGTATATAGTGAAAGTATACTGAGGTATTTGGGGAATCTGGATCGATCAACGTTTAAGTTTTAAAGCGCACATGGAGAAACTAACTGATAATTTGTAAGAGTAGATTGAATGTTATCGAAAGGGTGAGTAAACCGAAATGGGATGCTCATCCTAGTGTGACTGACATGCTACGGAAGGCGCCAGTATCCTCCAAAATTGCGTATGGAATGAGCGTGTATTGTAATGATTGAGAATGCATGTGCTAGAGTGTTATTGAGGGCGATCAATTCAACACACTCTATGGTCTGAAATGGGTGGTACACCTCTCAATTATAAGAGAGAGTGGATCGCCGTGAGTAAAACTGTACGGACGATTATGAAAGATAACGCGTTAGTAAATGAAATGATAACCAGATTGCAGGCAGGAACTGATTTTAAGAAAACTCAAGGAACCCGCTTGATTTTGGACAATATGAACAACAGATAAGATCTGTAAATCTGGTGGTATGTTTGAATTTTGGAAGCACGACCAAAACTTTGATGAATGAATTATCAGTTAAAAGAGAATTTCACAAGATGCAAATATTTTGCTCTTTTGGATGATCGTGTGGGTGTTAGTATTTAATTCCTGCCCTAAAAAAGAAGAAAGTGCTAAGAGTAAATGATGGCATCTGTATAATGAATGCCAAATTGGTAAGGATTAATGAAGGAATCAAGTTGGCAATGAGTGACGGGAGAAGGAGGGTTCTTTTACTATCCGACTCTCTGAGTGGTTTAGAATAATTAAGTAAGGGAGGAGTACTCAGATTAATGTTTATGTGAATCAGTTATTAGAGTACCTTCAATCTTGTAAAAGTGAAATGGTTCAACAATGGATACCTTCAATGGATTCAATGGATATCACAAAGTTTCATTGCCATTGGGCAACACTAATTCGAAAAATTTCTGATGACTGTGTATAGCAAGATTCCCTACGAGGTCAATTTTGATAATGATCAATTTGATTTTTGATCTCATGATTCGTTCGGATCCGATAAAAGCTAACATATTTGATGGAATCGAATAATGTAACGGTCAGTTACAAATAATTTTTCGATGTTTTGTGATGTCAAAGCTCAAAACTCACAACCATAGGCCGTAATTGGTCTTATCAGCGTTTCGAGACAGTGTCGGGCTCATCATAGAAACTATCCTTTTGGACAGGCTTCTTTCTTCTCGGTGGAGGCATGAACGTTCTCACATATAATATTAAAGTAGCATCCATGAAACCTGAGTGTACAAAACCTATTATTGACAGGTGTGAAACTAGCCACGATCTGACTATATAGTGTACTTAGAAGTTTGGTCCAACATTTGCTGGAGACGTTCCATGTTCTAAGTTTAAAATCGTTATAATTATATCGGGTCTGAAATATTTTACAGGTTGGCTGTCAATCCAACGCCAACCCCTGTAGGAGAACCAAAGCCGTCACACTTCACCTAACTACTTTTACCGAGTGTTAATTTTCCTGCATATAGAACAACCTGACCACTTGTCAATGATGGGGGACCACTTGTAATTTACTTATCACGATAGGTGAACTGGATGATCTCATTTCTGACCTCTGTTAGAGTACAAAATCCATACCAATGGCAGTTTCATGACTGATTTATGGGTTGGCATGGAGCTAGTAAATGGGCAGATGAATATACGTTAGTCAGACAGAAGTGTCCATAACACTATATTTTTTTACAATCAATCACTTATATTGAAAATAGATAATGGAGGCAATAATTGGTTGCGAAATCAATGTAAATGGGATTGTTGCGCAACATATGATAAAAATAATTTGAAACATATTCTTTGTTCACACGGTTATTATAACTTATCGATTATGGAATTTATACAATGTAATATAAAGATTTTATTTAAGAAGCTTTGGGTTTCAGAAATAAGTCGGTTTAATTTTTAATTTCGTCCTCAATATCTTTGTTGGATAGGTCTATGGAGATTCAAAATAATTTGTTCTATAGTCAAAATAGTTTCGACCCTCTAGGTTGGCCATCACCCACAATAATTCGAAATAATTATTTTCAAATTTTCAACACAAAAATAAGATGGGGCAACAAACTTCGTGACAGGTTCAGAAATCGTACTCTCTAAAGGCTCTCTCCGGAAGACAAAAGCCCGCAGATCGTAAACCGTACTCGAAAAAAATATCAAATCATGCCACGCTTCAGTTGGTGTCATGTTCCATTTTGAAAAGTTTTACTGGGCTGCGCTTCATGCTGTGGCTGTTGTTGAACTTATTTTGTGGAAGACCCGGTTATAAAATCATTTAATCGATTGTTATTCTGACAAAATTTTTTTTTTGGGATCTCATCAAGATTATTACGATTTTGGACGCCATTTTTAGAATTATATAAGCATTGGGCGCCACTGTAACGAAATTCTAGTAAGGTATGTTTGATGGTTTCGCAAATCTGGACGGCTAATCGCACGACTATCTTAGAGTTAAGTCACCTATAAATATCACTGTAGGTGGTCTACGGTGATAATGTTAATGAAATCTAGTTATAAAGTCAGTAAGAATTACGGCAATGGCTCGTAGCCGTCCAGGATTCGTACCCATCCAGGAAATTTATATTGCACACAGCACGCCAGGAATCACAGTATTAAGCCTAAGAAACACCGAATTAGTGGTAACCATGGTCCCGCTTATACTTGCACAATATGCCTATAACTATGTAACGTCTTCTAACACTTGAAGGGAACATAAAATAGTTAAGATTGAAACACGGGTTAATTTTAAATGACTTATAATTTATTAATTTATAAATCTACTTGATGCTAGTTAAGATAAGCTGCAACTATTATAATATTATCATTCTGATCATTCTTATTCCTCTCGGCAATCCTAACAATTTTAAAGGTACAACATATAGACGCAAACATTAAAATTCCAGTATATAATCCAAAAAAACGATTAGCAACGACATCATTGAAAGTATCGCCATTGATTAATATAATGCGTGGTACGATATATGGAGCCGATGGTCGAACAAGCGCAGTGGTTAAATTACTTAGAGTTATATCGATGACAAAATTATTCATTATCATGTTCTGAAATTCTTTTGATGGATGAAAATGTGTATAACCCTCGAATGCAATGTGTGTAGTATCGAAACCTTTGTATTTGGCTTGAATTGCGCGATAGTCGCATAAAAGAGCTATCGTGTTATTTACGAATATAACGGTGGTTATGGAAATATCGAACAATTCATCCATCTTTCGTTCGGTTAAAAACTTGCTAGCCATTGACATGTTGCACCTACTGTGGTCAATGCAATGCATGATCAAATTGTTTCGATTTTCGTTGAACAAAGTCAAAACTGAATTAACAAAGGTGGTTTTCCCGATTATGGTTTTGGTTAAATCTGTTCTCGAACAACAAGTATCATTGTTTTTTTTTATATACAACGCTGGAATCTGATTGCATTGTTTGTACACTACACTGGACGATGCCAAATTAACAACTAAGGCGATTAAAATTGAACAACTGAGTTTCATGACGATCAAACAACATATGACTGTATATAACGTTGTCTTTATCGAGTGTATATTTGAGGTTGTAATGTGAGTTTGATGAAATTTTTCGAATTAGTGTTGCCCAATGGCAATGAAAGTTTGTGATGTCAGTGTTTAAGAGTTACATCATAGTTATTATTCCTAGTAAAAGCGTTGTGGTAACACGAATAGGATGTTATGGCCATTTTTTTTTATTTAAGGGCTCTGGCTCCAAATAAAAGTAGTAATTTGGCCCGTTTTACATTTTAAATAATAAATTAAAAGTTATGTTTGAAAAATAATTAATTTCAAATTACTCTAAAACCATTCAAGAATCAAACACATTTTCTTCACTCAAATGACGTTTATACAGACATTCCTTCCAATTTCTATGATTCAATCTAACTCGCACCATTGTTCGAATCATTGTAGTAGTGTCTCCTTTGATTTCCTTAAAGGAAGGTCTTTTCAAAGGGACACAACACCATTCGAAGTACTTCTTGCCTTTTATTTGACTTTTTCGCACAAATTCACTTCCCATTTTATATCCTCAATCAAGCATATCGGCTCTTTCATTCGGTCATAGTTTCAGACGATCTCTTGTTGTGGATCGAACTACTAAGAGGAGCAAGAAGAAGAAAACGCAAGTGACTAATAGAGTCACGTGTCTTAATAGCTTATAACCCGCATACAGGTTGCGACTATTTTTTTTTAATGCCGTTTTGATTTGGATCTTAAGTTCAGTCGACTTTTTTCCTTTTTTATGTAAGGCCTACAATTCACATAATGGTCCACTAGCTTTGATTTAAATAAGTTGACTATCAACACATGCTTAGGGAATACTGCTTATAAATAAGGTGTGCACTCGTTACCGAATTAGATGTTTCCTGTTAGAATCCAATAATCGATTATCACAGGAATCTTTAAAGCTTCTCGTTGTAAGCGTATTGTGTAAGAATTTCGTGTTGTAGAATAGAGACAAACAATCTTACATAACCCATCTTATACTTCTCTTACAGTATATACTGTAATCTGGTTGATCCCGGACTATTCATGTTTAGCCCGTAAGTGAAGTAACCAACCGCCTTGGTATGTACGTCACTGTTTTGAGAGCAATTCGTTGTTTTTGTCTCTTCTCTTTTAACACTCTCGCGGTTCGCTTGTTTACATCCTACATTACGCAATTGTATAAGAAAGTGTACAGTGAGCGAAACGAACCTATGTTTCCTCTTATATATGTACCGATAAAATGTGAGCTACCATAAACTGTAACAATTAGGTAGCAAAACATATTCTATCAAACTTTACGATCTAATATACGAATTATGCAGATTACGAACATAAAAAACTTTAATGCTTTCATGACAAATTACAACATAAATTGAATCTACTTTCGAATAGCTTTGCTTCATACGCTTCAATTCATTAACATTTCACTCTCCGTCTCACCCTCTCAGTCTCTAATAATAATAATTTGAGTGATATAAAAAATATTAACTATTTCTTTGTTGATGATCCAGTGATTTCATATCTAAAAAATAAAAACAACAATTAAAAACAAGAAAATTATCACAACAAAACAAATACATAAACCAACCTTGAACTTGATCGCTGTCCTGTACGAAGCTGAAATCAAACAAAACAATAACATCAATGAATGAAATGTGAATTATTATTATATTTAATACTTATCTTAATTACGATTATATATATATATATCCATTATGACCGTAGCAATCAATTTATTATATATTAGCTATGGAAAAATATTCGTTTATTAATTAATCTTTGAATTATATAAATTTATTATATTTACCTTTATGAATTTCCACTTTATGTATTGTCAAGTAATTGACATTTATCTAATAATAATTTGTAAAGATTTTAAACCCTCACCAATATTACAGTAGCTCAAATATTCATATTTTGAGTGCGTTTTATACTCTAAAATTAAAATACAACTTAAGCATCTAACGGCGATAACATGAACTGAAATAATTGTAAAATATTTGTAAGCCAATGCAAAATAAAAAATATAAATAAAACCTCTTACCAACCAACCATCGAAGTGTTGATATCTAACAAAAATTAAATTACCAAAAATTCCAAAGTGTTTACTACTAACCAATTAATAAGCATCCGTATCAATAACCAAACTCATATTCAATAAATCAAGAATCCCAATTCCTTAAAGGGAAAGAGTTTATTGAACCAACACCCATTTGTGCCAATTTAATTATATAGTTCGTGGTACCCAGATTGGTACAAAACATTGGTCCTTCGAGCCGGATTAAAAAACCACACATTTGGAAATACATCATCTAACCAACCACATGGAAAGGAGCTCATATAAATAACAAGGAAGTTCTAACAACCAAAAACCGCAAGTATCAATTTAATTACAATAATTAGTAAATAAAGCGTCTTATCATTGAAAAGCGTTGAAATATCAAAAAAAACTACGGGCTAAAACACTATTTGAAAGGTTAACCAGTGATAAGTGATAAAAACCAGTGATAAAAAAGGTTTAATCTCAATAACATTTAAGTGAAATTTATTACAAATGGCGGACTTAATATCTTTAAAAAAACGTCGTGCGTATATCAAGGGTAGCATGACGAAGCTGCTTAAATATATAAACGAAATAAAAACTACTACTAACGCAGAAGACATTAAAGTCAGATTATCTAATGTAGAGCGGTATCGTACCGAATTTATGGAGATAGAAAATAAAATTGTAACTTTGGACAGCAAGGAAGAAATTGATGAAGATTTTGAAGAAAATTATTACACGGTAGTAGCAGGCTTAAATCTAGCGCTGCGGACAAGAGTGGAACCAGCAATAAACCTTAACGATACGATAGCAGATGCTACTTTAAATGGAACCCATACGGAAGTAAAATTGCCAAAGATCACAATACCCACGTTCTCTGGAAACTACACCGAGTGGCAATCATACCACGACTTATTTTGTTCCACTATACACGACAATGTTAGATTAACACCTTCACAAAAACTCCAATATTTAAAAGGCACGCTGCAAGGTGATGCCGCAGGTCTTTTAAAGCATTTCAGCATAACTGATGCAAATTATATAGAAGCACTGCAGAAATTAAGAAACCGATATGATCGTAAGAAACATACTATCCAAGCATTTATAAAGAATTTTATGACTCAGCCAACTGTAACTACAACAAATAGTGTAAATGTTCGAAGACTGCTTGACACATCCGACGAAATCTTGCGAGGTCTCAAAGCATTAGGAGAAGATGCTGAAACCAGAGACCATTGGCTAATCTACATATTAGTCAACAAATTAGACGACGAAACTAACAGTTTGTGGGCCCAAGCTTCTGCAGATTACGAACTACCTACAATAAAACAGTTCTTCGACTTCCTCATTAAAAGAATAGACGCGCTTGAATCAATAAAAGGTGGCGCAACTGCACGTTTAAGGAACTACAATAAACCGATTATAAAGGCTCATAGTTCTTCTCAGTCTCATATATTACAAAGTTTACCATGCTCATTGTGTCCGGAAGAGGAACACAAATTATATGAATGTAACAAATTTAAAACATATTCTGTAGAAAAAAGAAAGCAATTGCTAATAAATGAAAATCGTTGCTTTAATTGTTTTAACAATAACCACAATATTTATCGGTGTAAATCTAGGTTCAGGTGCAAGAAGTGTAATAGGAAACACCATACCCTAATACATAGTGATTCACTTACTAAACCCACCGAGGATGATCTTCAGCAAACGAATGAACCAAAAACAACGAGTTTGAACACCAGACTTCAAATTGCAAATTCAATATTACCAACAGCATTAATTCGTGTACTTGATGAACAAAACCAATCCCACTTGTGCCGTGCTCTACTTGACTCGGGATCACAATGCAGTTTCATTACGGAGAATTGTGTACAAAGACTACAGTTAAAACGAAGTTACGCTAAACTAGCAATAAGTGGAATAGGAGGAGCTTTGAGTGGATACACTAGGGGATCGGTATCACTATCAGTCACACCAGCATGTAAACCTGTGCCAAAATTGCAAATAGAAGCATATGTTTTTCCCAAATTAACAGCGAAACAATCTACTGTTCATCATATCGACCTGGCATATTTTCAAAATTACCAACTTGCAGATCCAGATTTTCACAGAGGATTAGAAATAGACGTTATCATTGGTGCTGACAAGTTCTTCGATCTACTTCTACAAGAAAGGGTAATCGCTTCAAACAATTTAATTTTGCAAAAAACCAAATTAGGATGGATCGTAGCGGGACATACAGAAAGTCAACAAAAAATCCAATCCATGACCACAACATTTACCAATTCAGAAGCCAATTTAGACTACCAGCTGCAAAAATTCTGGGAACTTGAATCGTTAGATTACCTAAATAAATATAATTCAAAGGAAGAAACATTTTGTGAAAACTATTTTACAGAGACAACTGTTAAAGACATTTCTGGTCGATTTAAGGTACGTTTACCCTTCAAACTTCCTCCCACATCAATAGGTAATTCGTATAGATGTGCTGTCCAACGAATGTATTCAATTGAAAGAAAATTTAAAAAGGACAACGAGTTTGCAACAATGTACAAGGATTTCATGGAAGAATACATAAAGCTGAACCATATGAAAGCAATAACGAAAGATGATGAAGACACTCCAGGTTACTATCTTCCACATCACGGTGTTCAGAAAAGCTCGAGCACTACTACTAAGTTAAGAGTCGTGTTCGACGGTTCATCCAAATCAGATACGGGGAAATCATTGAACGATTGTCTAGCAATCGGACCAACAATTCAATCCACATTGTTTGAAATTCTTTTGCGATTTAGAACGTTCAAAGTAGCCTTCACAGCAGACGTCGAAAAAATGTTTCGGCAAGTTCTAGTTGACAGTGCAGACACCAATTACCAGAGGGTATTATGGAGAAATTCACCAGAGACAGCTTTCACGACATACGAGTTACAAACCGTCACATACGGTACAGCCAGTGCTACTTACCTTGCGACTCGTGCCCTCCACGAATCGACAGTTAAATTTGATCAGATATTTCCGAATGCAGTAAATCAAATAAAAACTAATATGTACGTGGACGATCTAATGACTGGAGCTGACTCAATTGAAGAAGCAACCAAATTGAAAGAAGAAATCAATACCATCCTGTCAGCTTCTGGATTCAATTTGAGAAAATGGTTAACAAATAAAGGCGAAATATTTAGCAGCGAAATCTTAAACGACCAACTTACCCTTCTCGAGATAGAGCCATCCTCATCATTCAAAGTTCTAGGGTTATATTGGAATCCGCAAAGCGATTGCTTCCAATTCAAAGTAGATTTAACAAAGGTACCAACTGTTACCAAACGAGGAATACTGTCAGAAGCTAGTAGACTCTTTGACCCTATTGGATGGCTTGCACCGGTAACCATAAAAATAAAAATATTCTTTCAGAAACTTTGGATGGAGAATTTCAATTGGGACGATCAACTACCCCATCATTTGTCCACAGAATGGCTGAACATACGCAATAAGTTACCTCAAATAAGCGACATCAGAATTGAAAGATTTATCAACAGTACCAAACACCAAATTTCTTTACATGGCTTTTCTGATGCATCGCAGCATGCGTATTCAGCGGTTGTTTACGGCGAAGTTAAAATGGAGAATGGTGATGCACAAATATGGATTCTATCATCGAAAACCAAGGTTGCACCAGTCAAGCAAATTTCTATTCCACGGTTAGAGTTGTGTGGCGCTACACTGCTATCACGATTGTTGCACAAAGTAAAGCAGGGACTACAACTAGAGGTATCTAAAACCATAGCATGGACCGATTCTACTATAGTTCTAGATTGGCTATCAACACACCCTGCAAAATGGAATACTTTCGTTGGCAATCGGACAGGGGAAATACTAACAACGATGAGCAGATCCCAATGGAGACACGTAGACTCACATGATAATCCTGCTGACTGTGCCTCTAGGGGATTAGATCCAGAACAACTACGGGATTTTAGTCTATGGTGGAAAGGACCATCATGGTTAACAGACCCAAACAAATGGCCTAGTGACAAACGCGATACTACCACAACTGAAGAAATGCGTTCTCAGATACTCACCATACAAATTCCTGAGCGAAATATCATAGACAATTTAGTAAAAAGAATATCGAGCTATAATAAAATCACCAGAATCCTAGCGTATGTTTTCCGTTTCCTTCAAAGAAAAGCCCAAACTCTTCCAAAATCCATATTACCTTACCTTACCAGCGTAGAATTACAAAAACCTCATGTAATTTTAATAAAGCATATTCAAATCAAACACTTTAAAGAAGAAATGAAATTGTTGGCATCTAATAAAGAGCTTCTATCGACAAGCAAGATTTTGAACCTAAAACCGTTTCTAGATGAAAACGGGTTACTTCGAGTTGGAGGCAGAATTAGTAACGCATCAATTACCTACAACATCAAGCACCCGTTAATATTGCATGCCAAAGACGAATTAACAGAGTCAATTGTACGAGAGCATCATTTGCGATACCTACATGCTGGTCCAACACTAATGATGGCAACGCTTCGAACGAAATATTGGATCTTAGGAGCTCGAAATTTAATCAAGAAAACGGTACGAAGTTGCGTAAAATGTGTGAAGTATGATGCCAAGACCCTCAACCAAATCATGGGCGATCTACCTACAACAAGAGTAGAACTAATCAAACCATTCTACAAGGTTGGCGTAGACTATGCAGGGCCCTTTCCCATTCACTTGATCAAAGGAAGAGGCCAGAAAACCCACAAGATGTACATTTGCATTTTCATTTGTCTTTCTACTAAGGCAGTTCATATAGAACTAGTCACCGACCTAACATCTGAAGCATACATCGCCGCATTAAGAAGATTTATAGCACGCAGAGGCATATGCAAAGAGATCATCAGCGATAACGGGACAAACTTTATAGGAGCCCGCAACCATTTATATGATTTGTTTAAATTTATAAGAGATAATGCTAATAATTTTTCACATTTCTTACTGACAGATCAAATAACATTTAAGTTTATTCCTCCGAGCTCACCGCATTTTGGAGGTTTATGGGAAGCGGCAGTAAAAAGTGCAAAGCATCACCTGCGCAGAGTAACGAACGGGCACATCTTAATTCTCGACGAAATGATAACACTTCTAGCTGAGGTTGAATCAATGCTGAACTCCCGCCCAATTTGTGTGCTATCATCGGACGATGTCGATTATTTAACACCAGGTCATTTCCTCATTGGACGCGCCACAACTCAACTACCTTCTGAAGATCTCGCAGATGCTAAACTATCCACACTTTCCAGATGGAAATTAATACAGCACATGAACATGCAATTATGGAAACGGTGGTCGCTGGAATATTTAACGAATCTTCAACAAATCAGTAAATGGCACACGAAGAAAAACAACATCGAAATAAACAATATTGTTCTCATTAAAGATAACAATTTACCCCCTACTAAATGGTTAATGGGAAGAGTCATCGAACTACATCCTGGATTAGACTCGCAAGTGAGAGTAGTAACACTTAAAACATCCACGGGGATCATGAAACGTCCCATACACAAACTTTGTTTATTGCCAGTAAGTTGAATCATCCGATTCAAGGCGGCCGGTATGTTGATGATCCAGTGATTTCATATCTAAAAAATAAAAACAACAATTAAAAACAAGAAAATTATCACAACAAAACAAATACATAAACCAACCTTGAACTTGATCGCTGTCCTGTACGAAGCTGAAATCAAACAAAACAATAACATCAATGAATGAAATGTGAATTATTATTATATTTAATACTTATCTTAATTACGATTATATATATATATATCCATTATGACCGTAGCAATCAATTTATTATATATTAGCTATGGAAAAATATTCGTTTATTAATTAATCTTTGAATTATATAAATTTATTATATTTACCTTTATGAATTTCCACTTTATGTATTGTCAAGTAATTGACATTTATCTAATAATAATTTGTAAAGATTTTAAACCCTCACCAATATTACAGTAGCTCAAATATTCATATTTTGAGTGCGTTTTATACTCTAAAATTAAAATACAACTTAAGCATCTAACGGCGATAACATGAACTGAAATAATTGTAAAATATTTGTAAGCCAATGCAAAATAAAAAATATAAATAAAACCTCTTACCAACCAACCATCGAAGTGTTGATATCTAACAAAAATTAAATTACCAAAAATTCCAAAGTGTTTACTACTAACCAATTAATAAGCATCCGTATCAATAACCAAACTCATATTCAATAAATCAAGAATCCCAATTCCTTAAAGGGAAAGAGTTTATTGAACCAACACCCATTTGTGCCAATTTAATTATATAGTTCGTGGTACCCAGATTGGTACAAAACATCTTATTTATTTAAATAGCAACAATTATTAATTTTTTATGTAAGTGCATTTATTATTGCACAATTATGAGAGATAATATGTATATGTTTATTGCAGCAAAATGTTGCGCAATATTTGTTTCGTTGTGTATATGCTGGATATTTAATACTATAAAAACGGAAGTTTAAAATAATTAAATAAATAATATTTTTATTTGAAATAGTCAATTAATAGATCATATTTAATTATAGATGACTGTGTATGTTTATAAAAACTGGGCATTGTATAAATCTCTTGATTTCGTTTGCACGATCAACAAGATCACGTGCAACAGTCTAAATCGTAACTCCCCAGTTGAACCGGACCACTTGATTTCATGGACTACCCGATGATACACAAAATTTTTTTTTCGAATGATCACTTCACAAGTTATAGTAGTCTAGTTATAGTGGTGAATTTCATTAGTTCAAGATACGTGCTGTATTGATACTTTTCCTCTAGTCTCTCATTCTCGATTGGCCCATTGTGACATAGCTTCCCAAACGTACACTCTCAGTCCCAAAATTTGTTTGTCTTCTAATGAACTCTAAAATATCTGGTATGGTCAGTTGATCTTCAAATATAGTGCAATCTAGGGGAAGAGTCTGAAGACCAGGAACACTGGAAGTGCGCAACAGTTTTATTTCTCCTTTCCTCACACTGTTCGCAGATTGCGTTGTTCCAAATTTTCATTCGAAACATGATTATTAGGATCAATGCCCTTCACCAGCAAAACCTGCAAAAGTTTAAGAAGGACAGGGATCTTTGCTGATTTATTGATCCAAAGAGGAATTTTTGATAATCTCTTTTGGTGCAGATCGCCAAAGTGATAGTCAATTTCTCGTTTAAGAGATAAGGACGTCATTCTGTAAGTGAACTCAGGTCCCACAAGAATAAAGCAACACCCAAACGGGCCAATTTATAAGCCAATATATTTCCTATGATATCCCCATGTGATTGGGTATCCAGTGAAGTCTAACTTTATTCAGACTGCCTATTCGATTTAGGCTACCTAATCGAGCAATTTGAAACCTCAGGATTTTGTATGTATAATCCTGCAACAGCTAGATAACAGCATACTGAGCCGTCAATAAGAATCATCATTTATTATCACCGGAGGGGTAGGTTGGACTATTACAGTCTCACGTGTTATTTCCTGGAAAAATTTACCCAAAATAATTTTGTCACCATAATGTCCGAGAGCATGAAGGCAGTTGTGTGCCGACTCACGTTTCTCCATATTTCACAGAGCCCTGAAAGGCTAGCAAGAATTGTCTTTGCCTTGTAGGCGAGTGGCTGTTTGCACTGCACACTTTTTGATACAAAGAACAATCAGTTGCAGGCCTACAGCCATCTCAAGAGCTGCAGTAGGAGTGGTGTGCAAAGCTCCTACAATACCCAGAAAAAATCTTTGAAGGCGATTTGAGGTCTCCCTCCAACCCCATTCATTGTTCTAGGCCACCAAATAAGTGTGGCAACTGAGATACTGGGTCTGATCATCGAAATGTATAGCATACTTGCATTTCCCTTCTATCCCGATACTTAACGTCCAAAGAGAGCAGCATCGTCTGAGCCCCACTTTTTGGAAGACTTAAGTTCCCCAAATCTGTCGAACCAAATATGGCCAACTTATGTTCCTTAAAAACAGATCGCAAGTATTTTATAATTTTTGATCCGAGCAATGCCCCACAACTGACCGCCCAGGTGGGCAGTGGCTAAAGTTGCAGCAGTTGGAGCGTTAGGTACCGGGTTCAAATCCCGATGGGGGCAAGATGCAAAAAGGTATTTTTCACCATCGATCGTTTTGGCGGTGCCAAAGTCCATGTCAGTACTATAGTAAATCGGACCAATAGCCGTACATATAGTGGTATCACAACTACTAAATTGCAGCAATTCCCACCTGAAAGACAGTATAGCGTTCCTACTAAATAAGTGCGTCAGACGAGGTTATGGGTCTGATAACCGAAATGTTTTGAAAACTAAATTTTCCCAGAGTCCTACGTCTAGTTAAAGAATCATCCCAGTCTCCCTAGGGTTGAGTGATAGACTCTGATCACCATACCATGCTACGACTATGTTAATTACTATTTAATTTTTTTTTTTTTTATTGAGTAAAGTGAGAAAATCTTCAAGAACACGAAGCTGCGATGGGCAAACGTGGAGGTGACTAGTTATTAAACTCCTTATTATCCCCAGCGTCTCAACCAAAGATTGAGATTGCCATCGCTATCTAGCCATAGTAAGATGTTCATCTCTAGCACGCTCTAAGCGCCTCAACTCCTTCAGTACTACTGCTACCGTATGAGTCACAGCATTCCACTTTTCTTCAGACGCAATCATCAGTTCAACTATATTGTCGGGTGTTGGTCGCTGCCCTAGGACATCCGAGAGCTCTCTTGAGTTGTATCGAACCGTGGGCATTGAAAGAAAATATGTTCCATATCTTCTTGTGATCCATTGCAAGTTGGACATTCTGGAGTGTCGGCATGTTTAAATCTGTAAAGGTATGCACCAAAACAGCCATGCCCACTTAGCAATTGTGTCAGGTAGTAATTAACTTCAACATGTCGCCTATTTATACACTTTTCGATGGTTGGTCGTATATCATACAGTAAGGATGCTCTTATCGTATGATATACGATAAGTCCATCTTTTTGCCGAGCTATCCCAGTGCCTTTGCCTTTCTGCCACTGTTGCAATGCGTACTGATACTTTACTTCCTAGTTGTTCTCGGTGTAGGTACGCTTTCTTCCTTTCCTTTGCTAGTAGTTCGATGGGGCAATAACATCCCTGCAATAACCAGTGTCGCATCATCGGATATTGTGCGAAAGCCACATATCACTCTAAAGCACCTAAGGCGGTAAATCGATTGCAACTTGCATCTATACGATTTAACATGCATCGCATCGCTCCATACAGGTGATCCATATAGGATGATGGAAGTTACCACATTTGCCAGCAGAATCCTTCGACTCTGTCTTGGCCCTCCAATGTTGGGCATAATGCGGGAGAGGGCTGCAGTTACGTTGGCAGCTTTTCTACTCACTATCTTTAGGTGCTCCGTAAAGATTATGCGTACATCAATTTCCACACCAAGATATAGTAATGAAGGCTACGATGGAATTACAATTCCACCAACATCGATATTTACAGTTTCTATCACCTCCCTACTGGTAATTAAGACTAGTTCGGTTTTATGGTCAGCCAGCTGGAGTCCAAATGATATCAGCCACTTTTTAACAATTATAATAGTCATCCTAAATACCTCCATTATTTCCTCTATGGTTTTCGCTACCACAAAAACGGCAACATCATCCGCCGCGAAGCCCACGATTTCAACCATCGTACATAATATTCCAAAGCAAAGGTCCCAATACTGATCCTTGAGGAACTCCAACCTTGACTTAGTATTCTATGATACCATCGTCTGTATTATACATTAATATTCTATTATGCGACAATAATCTGAGATGATCCTCCTTATCTACACTGGTACTTGCAGTTCATGCAGAGCATTGAGAATATAGTCCCACTTTGCCGAGTTGAACGCATTCTTGATATCCAGTGTGACCACTGTACAGTATTTTTTGGAGTCTCCTCTTCATCTTTTACCATCTGTTGCTTCCTTTGCGATTTCAATGACATGTTGGATAGCGTCGATTGTCGATCGAGCCTATCTGAATCCATATTATCGCTCATGGTAAACTTCACTGCACAGCTCTTTCCAGCATTGACGCTTACTTTAATTGCCTGCTTAAACTGGTTTCGGACATCCAAGTATGTTTCGCGTAAACCAGGATAGGATTCTCTACACCAGGCATGTTGGTATTTTCTCCTTGCGCATGATGGCACATTCGACGCAATTGTGCAATCTGCTCAGTCCACCAATATGCTGGTTATCTAATTCTTTTTAAAATAGTTGAACAGCAAGCGTCAGTGATCACGTTCATCATCTCCGTCGCTTTTGCATTGGCCGTCCTCGAGAGGTTGGGCTTAGCAAGGAAGAGGTTGAATAAGTCTTCCTCGAACGTACTTGCTCTCCAACCAACCTGTTTTCTTATAGGTTTTGTACGTCTATCTTCCTGTACCAGTTTTATTTCAAACAGTATAGCTTGTTGGTCACTATGCGTGTACTCTTCACTGAGTTTCCACGCAGTCACCAAACTTGTCAAGCAGCTCTCCATTCTCCATTCTTTACTTCTCCATTCTGTTGCCCAGGTGTTAAAGTCGCCAGCAATAACAACGGGGTTTCGTAATCGGGCATCAGCAATGAATCGGTCCAAGTAGTGTTTAAACTCTTTTATTGTAGCACTAGATGGTGCATAGCAGCTATAGATATGCAAACCGCCTACTTTCGCTCGCACAAATCCTACATTGGCAATATTAGCTCTTTCCTGCATGGTCCGTCTACCACAGGCCCATATTGCAGTTTGACCTGTTGCGTCGGCTACCCAGCTACACCCTTTCATATTTTTGTATCGTTCGCACAGAATAGCGACATAAACTCTAGCTTCATGGACGGACTGGACTAATACGTCCTGTGCAACCTCACAATGGTTTAGGTTTAGCTGGAGGAACTTCATAGTCGCGGTGCTTTTTTCAATGCCTCCGTGAATGCCATGCACCAGCCACTCCTAGCTATATGATTACGGTTCGTCCTGGTCTGACGAAGCATGCAATTTGCTTGTTCCTTACAATCTTTAACGGCATGACCATCTGCTCCGCATTTGTAGCAGAGACGAGAGCGATCCACGTCACACCTACCCGATTTGGCTATACGCCCATACTACCAGCACTTGTAACACTTTAAGGGCAACTTCTGGTCTCGAATTCGGCAGATAACCCATCCAATACGTACTTTGCCTTCAACATTCATCGCTTTAGCTATATGAATCTTGGTACAACTAACACTGCCGTTTGAGTGGCTCTATAGGCAGGTCTTTTGCATCAAAAAACGTGTCCACAATCGCCTTATGCACCTCTATCTTTGTTGTGGCCTTATCAATGAATTTAATTGCGACTAAAACCTCAACACTCTGGGCTAATGTTTGTATTGTTGCATCGGCACCAAGAGATTTTTATATCACAGTTTGCAATCCTAATTTCTTTACCTGCCCAGCTTCCCCTTTTTGTTCTTAAAAGATACAGTTTCATAGAACGCTATAAACAAACATCTTCCCATCCACGGACCCAATTTATTAAAAACAACTTTTTAGTTAATCAATTTTCTGACATAGCTGCCACTTTATTTCTCATGTTCCACTTACGTATTACAAATAACATAAACACAACCATAATTATGACAAAAATGAACAACCCTAGAATATAACAAACGAATCGACCCACAACAAGAACGATACTTGTGGTTTCACCATCCTCTATACTAATAATGTACGGGCTTTTGGGAAGCCCCTCGAATTTTTGCGAATTATTGGTACTAAACTCGCCAAATGTTAGTATAAGATAATATTTAAACGAGGTATTGTAGGCAAGTTCCAAATCGGTAAAATTTGTATACCCATCAAACACGAGTTGTTTAGAGTCCCACAATCTCAGTATCGAGTTGAAATTTGGATAAATGCAATCTATTCGGTTGGTTTTGTCCAAATAAAACGACGATCTCATACTCGTATCAAATGTGGCATTTGCATAGGTCTGATTCAAATATTGGATCATTACCTGCATTCTAAATGGTGGCCCCCTATTCAAGTAATTTCCATTGGTCACGATCGTTTTGTCAAATACAATTAAAACCACTTTGTGTATTGTAATTCTGGACAACAACAGTGTGGTTAGCTGGTCTCTCGTATCAATTCTATTTGTAGTTTGTTGTTCGTTGGAGGAACTTGAAACGTTGATGCATACTTTTTTCGAAGCGATTAATGACTCAACAGAACACAAAATCATTACAAAAATGATCGACTTCATGATTCGATATATGTGGTGTGACTACCAACTCGGACGACAAAATTGAAATCACAAATTCTAGTCAAACCCTTTTAACTCGTTTCGAAATAAAAACTATTAAATGATTTCTGTAAGAATTTTGTTAATGATTGCAGATGTGACCTAATAGATTATGTTATGTAGATGAACTATTTTTAACCTCGAAAATCATATTGCGTCATATCACCTGTTGCGTTATTTCACACCACTATTCCTGTATTCCAGACACACGGTTGTTTCGCAGATTCAAATTATCAATATATCACGATGATGTACTAAATATCAACGGTCAATTAGTCTCCGTAGTCAACCCTTATACATCACGACTGAGAAGAAGGCCTGAGTTGCTTGGAGTGCGATTGGTTTGGCTGGCGTCAAGATCTCCTAATGTACCTACCGCAAAATCTGAAAGCATTCAAGTACTCACTTGTTTTCGACAATGCCAAACTTAAGCTCAATCGTAGCAAAAATTTAGAGAATGCATCCGACTTCAATTCGATTAAAAAGCCGTGCTCAGAATTATATTCCACCAATATATTCCAACAAGTCGGCCAAGCCGATATTCTTCTGAAAAAAATAAATTCCGTTGTACATCTACCGATTTCCTCGGGTATATGATCGATTCGGAAAGTAAAAAAGACCAGTTATTGCGCTTCAGGTGTTTTGATGTATCGGTTGTCTTATCATGTGGACACAAACGAGTGTTCCATAGATATCCTCTCAAAGGCCATAACCGAAACAGCTATCAAGTACTAAGATATAACGTCTATATACGATAATGTCTATACGATATAACAAGTCAGAGAACTGGCAAATGAGCATAAGGATAGAGATAATGGTGAAAACGATATAAAGCTCTCTAAAGAGAGTGCATTTAGATGATATACAACGTCGTCTGGCAAAGTAGCCCCATTATCATTATGCAACTCCTGTTCACCCATTCAAAGAACTGATAAGCTTCGAAAATGGACTCAGTCGCGATTCTACAGCTAACATTTTTTAGAGCTGTTTAATGGAAGAAATAGACCACTATCTATCAGATGGCCCAGCAAGGTGCCAATTACTATACCATGAGAAAAAATCAACAAAAGCTGAAGTTCTTTCGTAAACTATCTGATGAAACAAATCATGGTAACACAATACTAAACCAAGAGAAAATCTCAGAAATAAGTCATTTGGAGTCATTCTATCCAAGTCAGATTACGTCTAACAAATTGGTCCAATCAATATATTTAAACCACAAGAGTGTGCTGAGAAAAATCGAGAAACACAACCGAAGACAGGACGTTGTCCTACGACAAGTGACATGAATTGAAGCTATCATCTATTGAATTCGTCGCGATTCACTGAATTTCAACCAGAACCCGCGGTTTTATAACGCGTCTTGATTAACATCGAACATCTCATCAGCATAGAGGGCGTTCTGAATTTTCTTTCAGGATCTTAGTGAAAATGAATTATTCTACACTAAATCAAAAATTCATTCTGCACCTCAATAGTTTTTGCCAAACTTTGTTAAATCCTGAACAATGAGTGCCGCATCCAGTGACATCATTTTGGAGTGGTATACTTAAGCCCTGTGGGTGGGAGCATTCATGTTTCGTTAATATTACAAACGAAACATCAGACCCATAGAATGTGGATGGCTAACTTTCGATTGGTATGACTGTCTTGTTCGATTGGTGTGACGAAATGAAGTTATGTCTGAAGAATGGAAAGTGGCCGCGTTTTCCCAATATTCAAAAAGAAGGATTAATGCATGAAGTGCGAGAATTATCGCAATGCCAGTTACTGATTAAGGTTTTGCGCTACGGATGATTCTTTCCAAGTACTATGAAATATCTCACGATATGTACCAGGTATTCCGAGCCTATGACTCGATCAATAAAGAGAGTCTACGGTATGCGCTTAAATATTTAATCAACTTTATGCATATGCAGATGATATCTGTGGGATTGGATTGAACGGCAACGGCGGAGTGACAGAGATACTTGATCCACTGAAACAGTGTTCAGCTTCCGTTGGTCTCATAATCAATGAGTCCAAAATCAAATATCTGGCTCCAGGCCGAGACCAAGACGCAATTGATTTCCGTAGTGGTAACCACAAGTGTGATGAAGTAATGAGATTCAAGTATCTTGGATCTCTCATTGCTCACATTGGATGAGTTCGAGAGATGGCTTCTAACATTCGAGAGAAGAATCATGCGTGTGATATATGGCCCAAAACGCGACGTTGATGGTACATATCGAGTTCGTTTCAACCACGAGATCAGGAATTTAATGCAAATTACTGATATCGTGCATGAAATCAAAAGACAGCGAGTACGCTGGCTCGATCACGTTCTACGTGCAGATCTGAACCGAATGATATAGCGATCTTTGAAGGGAGAGAGCCACATTTCGGTAGGCAAAGGGGTCGCTGTCGGTGACGATGGCTCCACGGCGTAGAGAACATTCAGGCATCTTCTGGTTGCTTGCAACAGTATGAAGAGCTGGCTCGTGATCGAAACCGATGGAGTCAGATTGTTGACACGGTACGAGGCAATATTGGTTAGTGACAGCCGTAAAAAAAAATCCTTCACAATTTAGAACAAAGGTTTCGATAGTGAATTCGAGGGTTATACACATTTTCATCCATCGAAAGAATTTCGGAAAATAATAACGAATAATTTTGTTATTGATATAACACTAAGTAATTTGCGAACTGGGTTTGTGCCACAATCGGCTCCAAACATCGTACCATACATACTAATAATTAATCGTTGCTAATTGCTTGTTTGGCATATATACTGGTGTTTTAATGGTTGTATCTGTGTTTTGTTGCTGTAAAATTATTTTGATCGCCGAGACGGATAAGATTATGATAATATCATAATAGTTGCAGCTTACCTTAACTAGCATCAAGCAGTTTGATTTATGTAAATCAATAAAATATTAAATTTATTTCTAATTAATCTGTGTTTCAATCTCAACTACATATTTTATCTAAACGCTGGGAAGTGAAATTATGTGATTTGTAGCGTTGCTTGGTATGGTAGGCTAAATTGCTTAAACAAAACCACCAAGCAAGCTCGAATGGTAGATATATTGGTTTTAATCAATTCCCTCATCCAATCAATGCCCTCATCCATCGCCTAAGACCTTACGCTCCCGCCACACTGGGCTCACCTGTACAGCATCGAAAATAAATATATATAAAAGCAAAACAAATGCCGCGGTTGGGGTTAAGTCAAGTTATTAACCTTTTTCTCTTTTTCATAAAAAAAAAATGCTGCGAGAAACCACCAAGAGAGGCACCAGAAACAGGAAGAAGACAAATAGTCACGATTCCGGCGGAGCGAATACTTCGTGATAAAAAATAAAAATAAAAACAGAAATAGATGGCAGATATGGGTTCGGCAGAAAATATGCCAAGTCACGCTCGAGATTTTCGAGATGTGGCGAAAATCTCGAGTTGCTGAGAATGGAGATTCGCGGAACACCAACCAAGGGGAAAACAAGAACCGTGATGGTCAGCGAAAAATAACGAGATGGACAGAATAATTTGGACCGTCAAAGGTGACGGCGAGAAACACTAGATAATTAAACGAAAGATTTAAAAGAAAGAAATCAAAAGAAAATCAAGAGGTTGGATGACGGTCCTGCAATACAGGTGAGTCTTCCCTTGAATTAGCTTTCCCATCCATATTCTCACTCCCAATCCCAATTTATTGTTCTGATCCGCACAATCACCTGATATAATTCGAGTTGCTTGGTGGTTTTTATAGTAGTATTTTTGGATACCCCGTCCGAGTCCACTCGCTCATATATACAAGAGCAAAGCCGGACATACGTGCTGGTAGACTGGCGCCCAACTTCCGTTTTTTTTTATTGTCTACCCAAACCACAACCAACGCGGAACAGCACGTTACAGATTGAGTCAGTGTATTCACTCTTTGTTGAATTAAATTTCTGTTCTTACCTCGGGTTGCTGATTGCGGTGTTTCTTAGGCAAAATACATAGGATTATTGGCGTAATTTCCAAGACTTAACTTGTAACGAAATCCTACTAAGGTGCGATTATAATGGTTTCGGTAATCTGGACGACTGTGAGGCCACAACTATCAATATAACTGTCTATCCAACCTACAGCAGCGCTGTTTATAACTGACTTAACTCCGAGAGGGTCGTGGGATTTGGTAGGGCATCTGTTAATGTAATCAAACATTACTATATTATGTCGTTATACAATGGCACCAAACGTGAGATCATAAAATTCATTCGCCGTCTAAAAATAGCGACAATTATGGGTGAATATTTGTCTACCACCAGTTAACCGTAAATTCTTTTACGAAATCGTATAAAAGTTCTGATAGGTTCCGAATAAGCTTGATTTCCATAGAGATGGTTCAACACATCAACTGAATTGTAGCAGGATTTGAAGAATTTGGGAAGTATGGTTAACGACCTGCGGTGGTCGTCCGACATCCCAGTTAGTACATATTTCTGAATCTGTCGAACCAAATATTGCCAACCTATGTTCCTTAAAAACAGATCACACGTATTTTATAATTATTGATCCGCGAGCAATGCCCCACAACTGACCGCCCAAGTATGGGGCAGTGGTTAAAGCTGCAGCAGTTGGAGCGTTAGGTATATCGAGTTTGAATCCCGATATAGGGGCAGGATGCAAAAAGAGATTTTTCACCATCGATCGTTTGGGCGGTGCGATCGATGGTGTGAAAAAACACATCCGGATCCAATGTTGAATTTTACGGATTGAATTTGAAACAACGGACCGTCGCCGGTCTAAGTGTGCGGTAGCAGCCACCCAAGAAAAAAAATGTTCTATATTGTTGGAAATATAATTTTATTCGAATTGTGGTCGGTGATGGCCAACCATAGAGAGTGGAAAATTTAAACTATCCAACAAATTAAATTCTCCACTATATCTTTTATGAAGTGGCCATTCGAAATAAAAAATGATTTAAATTATCAAATGTATAGCTAACGGGGTTAGTCTCAAGGTAATTGAAAATTCGAGGTGGTAACGTAGCATATGTATCAAATTATTTAATATTAGCCGTGTTTCTTGACGCACAGTGATCCGGATCAGATCACATTTTCCATGCAAACCAAAGACACATTTTGATCCAAATTTCATTTTGGATCAAAATGTGTCTTTGGTTTGCATGGAAAATGTGATCTGATCCGGATCACTGTGTGTCAGGAAACACGGCTATTATGTTGCGCAACATACTATGCCATTTCTAAATAGGTTATTGGTTATTTCCATTATCGTTATATTGTTCTTGTAGTTTAATCGTTACCATATTTAACTGTTTTGACTATAAGTGATTTGTACAAAATTATAAAGTGTTTTGGACACTTCTGTATGATTTACGTATAGCCATCTGCTTATTTACCAGATCCATTCTAGCTCAAAATACAACCATGGGAAATGAGTTTGTGTATGGATTTGGCACTCCAAGGGAAGTCATGAATAGGTATGCATTATGAGTAAAGTTTTCATCTGTGGTGAAGAAGTTTTGGATTAATCAAACCATCATAACGATTTTTCAGATGCACATTCAGATGAAAATTCACACATTTAGATGAAAATTCAGTCGGAGTTAAATCCATTTCTGAAATATGTTATGAGACGCATGCTTAATTATTGCTATAACGTTACAGCAATGGGAGTGTTTATGATATTTGAGAACTACAAGGTGATTTGGCCGGTTTGAAAGACGTAAAGTAAAGCAGAAGCAGAGAGTCTTTTCAATTTTAGTGTTTTTGACATCTTATCTGTGTACTCTGTAATGTTGTTTCGCTACGCGTGTTTCGATCTCATGCCGTCATTGAGGCATACATGACTGGGCCTAATATTTGTTGCATTGCCTCAACGCGAATTTAGTATCGTACTCATGATTCGGCTTACAATCATGCATATCATTATTTCGATTACTGTACGAGTCCAATATTTCGATTGTTGTATACGAGTCCATAATCCATAATTACAGGAAGCTAAATGTTTCTCATTTTAAGAGTTTCGTGTAAAAGCTTCGTGTTGTACAGCCGGCCATTTGCAGAATAGAGACAACCATTCTCATACTACTGGACTCGAACAAAAATGGAAGGAAGTAGACGGTCTCGCTGGCGGTATATTTTTCCCCCATCACTCAGGCTCGATTGGCCAATTGGGACATCCGCTCCCAGAAGTATACACTCTCAACCCGAAATGTATTTGAATGTATGTATGTGTATATCCGAGTTATTGCTTGTATCTTGAAATCCACTAGGCCGGTTTCGATCTGATGATGTGGTCGTCAGTTGATCCTCAAATACAAATTGTGATCCAAAACAGTGCAGTCATAATGGGAAGAATGTGAAGAATATGAGCACAAAAAGTGCTCTTTATTTTTTTTATTGGGTAAAGTGAGGGAATCTTCAAGAAGACAAAGCTGCGATGGGCAACCAACTCAGCAACAGTGACGGATTACCATCTAAAACCACACACCCTCATTCATCCTACATGCGGAACTATCGTTACACATTACTACGCATGGAGGTGAGTAGTTATTAAACTCTTTATTCTCCCCAGCATTTCAACCTAAGATTGAGATTGCCCTCGCTATCTAGTCATAGTAAGATGTTCATCTTTAGCACGCTCTAAATGCCTCAGCTCCTTCAGTACTATTTCTGCCGTGTGAGTCACAGCCTTCCACTTTTCTTCAGACGCGATCATCAGTTCAACTATGTTGTCGGGTGTTGGTCGCTACCCTAGGACATCCGAGAGCTCTCTCCGAGTTGTATCGAACCGTGGGCATAAAAAGAAAGTAAGTTTCACATCTTTTTGTGATCCATTGCAGGTTGGATATTCTGGAGTGCCAGCATGTTTAAATCCGTATAGCACCAAAATACCCATGCCCACTTAGCAACTTTCGATGGATGGTACCATACGATAAGTCCATCGGCCTTTTTCCAACCTATCCCAGCGCCTTTGCCATTCTGCCACTGTTGCAATGCGTTCTGATGCTGTACTTCCTAGTTGTTCTCGGTGTATGGTACCATTTCTTCCCTTCCTTTCCAAGTAGTTCGATGGGGATCATCCCTGCAATAACAAGTGTCGCATCATCGGATATTGCGCGAAAGCCACACATCATTCTAAAAGCACCTAAGGCGGTAACCGATTGCAACTTGCATCTATACGATTTAACATCCATCGCATCGCTGCATACAGGTGATCCATATAGGATGATGGATGTTACCACATTTGCCATCAGAATCCTTCGACTCTGTCTTGGCCCTCCAATATTGGGCCTAATGCGGGAGAGGGCTGCAGTTACGTTGGCAGCTTTTCTACTCACTATCTTTAGGTGCTCTTTAAAGATTATGCGTACATCAATTTCCACACCGAGATATAGTAATGAAGGCTGCGAGGAAATTAAAATTCCACCAACATCGAAATTTACAGTTTCTACCACCTCCCTACTGGTAATTAAGACTAGTTCGGTTTTATGGTCCGCCAGCTGGAGTCCAAATGATATCAGCCACTTTTTAACAATTATAATGGTCAGCTTACATACCCTCATTATTTCCACTATGGTATTCACTACCACAACAACGGCAACATCATCCGCGAAGCCCACGATTTCAACCATCGTACATAATGTTCCAAAGCAAAGGCGCCAATACTGATCCTTGAGGAACTCCACCCGTGACTTTTTATTCCATGATACCATCGTCTGTATTATACATTAATATTCTTTTTCGAAAATAATCTGATATGATCCTCGTTATGTACACTGGTTTTTGGAGCCTCTCCTCCATATTCTACCATCTGTCGCTTCCTTTCTGAATCCGTATTATCGCTCAGCAATTTTTCCGGCCCTATCAATAACAGCTTTCTTCAATCGGTTATATATTATGCGCTCTAATACTTCACCAGCAGTATCTAACATGCACAATGATGGATACGCGGATTGATCTTCTGGAAGACTATTTGTCTTCCAGAAGATCCTGGCAACAACACCACGCGCTGCCTCTTCCATTGTTCCGGAAATACCAATCTCTCAGACACGAGTTGTAAACTTCTCTAAAGTCGTCAGATCTAGCTCGGATGACGGCCTTTAAAGCAATATTTGGAATATTGTCAGGTCCAGGTGGTTTTGAATTCCCAGATCGTTGATATGCACTCATAAGTTCCTCTGTAGATACCAAGGGTATTTCCTCTGAGTCAGATATTATATAAATGGCAGGGATCAAATCAGTATGTTGGTTGACGATGGTTATCTAATTGCCTTTCTACCATAGTTTTACAGCAAGCGTCAGTGATCACGTTCGTCATCTCCGTCGCTTTTGGCCGTCCCCGCGAGGTTGACCTTAACAAGGACGAGCTTGAATAAGTCTTCCTCGAATGTACTTGCTCTCCAACCAACCTGTTTTCTTATAGGTTTTATACCTCCCTCTTCCTGTACCAGTTTTATTTCAAACAGTATAGCTTGGTGGTCACTATGCGTGTAGTGTTCACTGACTTTCCATGCGGTCACCAAACGTGTCAAGCACCTGCTACCAAATGTCAAATCAATAATGTAGGAGGCACCACCCTTACTAAAAGTCGGTTTATCACCAGTATTGAGTAACACAACATCTATTGAGGAGAATGTCTCGAGTACTGCTAATCCTCTTCTATTTGTATTTTTACTTCCCCATTCTGTTGCCCAGGCGCGTTAAAGTCACCAGCAATAAAAACGTGGTTTCGTAATCGGGCATCAGCAATCTATTGGTCCAAGTAGTGTTTAAACTCTTCTATTGTGGCACTAGGTGGTGCATAGCAGCTATAGATATGCAAACCGTCCACTTTCGCTCGAACAAATCCTATATTGGGAATATTACCTTTTTCCTGCATGATCCGTCTGCCACAGGCCTATATTGCAGTTTAACCTGTTGCGTCGGTTACCAAGCAACATCCTTCCATATTTTTGTATTGTTCGCACAGAATAGCGACATCAACTCTACTTCATGCACGGACTGGACTAATACGTCCTGTGCTACCTCACAATGGTTTAGGTTTAGCTGGATGAACTTCATAGGCCCGGTGCTTTTTTCAATGCCTTCATGAATGCCATGCACCGGCCACTCCCAGCTATATGATTACGGTTCGTCCTGTTCTGACAAAGCATGCAATTTACTAGTTGCTTACAATCTTTAACTCCATGACATGACCATCTGCTTTACATTTGTAGCAGAGACGAGAGCGATCCACGCCACACCTACCCGATTTGGCTATACGCCCATACTGCCAGCACTTGAAACACTTTAAGGGCAACTTCTGCTCTCAAATTTGGCAGATAATCCGTCCAATACGTACTTTGCCTTCAACATTCATCGCTTTAGCTATGGAAATTGGTACAGCTAACACTGCCGTTTGAGTGCCTCTATAGGCAGCTCTCAGTGACTTGATGCAGTCCATCCGTAGGTCTTTTTCATCCACAAACTTGTCCACAATCGCCTTATGCATCTTTATCTCATCAATGTCTTTAATTTCGACTAAAACCTCATCACTATGGGCTAATGTTTGTATTGTTGCATCGGCACCAAGAGATGTGTCTATCGCATTTTGCAATCCTAATTTCTTTGCCTGTCCAGCTTCATCAGATTTATTTTTCCCTTTCTTCTGGGCATGCCCTACAGTAGGATTTTGTTCATTGGATCTTCTCCTTGTTTGTCCTCCTTGTTTCTCGGGTTTGAGATGGTTGGCGTTGTTTGAGTCTCGCAGCATACTGTTATCTGCTTAGCCAATTTAGCAATTCTCTGTGTTGTCTGATACTCATCACTCAGTTGTTCACCTTTTTGCGAGTGTTCGACCCTGTAAGATCAGAGAGTGACAAAGACATGTTTCTTTGTATATTGGGAGGCGACCTCCGAAACAAACTGTTTCCTTTGAAAGGGTCTATGGGTCCTGGGCTCATGTTCCCACAACCTGCCACATTGCCAATATAAACTGACTTGGGGCCTCAGTTGGAAAAGAAGTAAATCGCTATTTGCATTTGATTACATGTACATCTCTGATACTATACTATAATCGAACTGATCCCGGGCTATATATGCTTAGCCCAAACGTGAAATTATCTATCACCCTTGATACGTATGTTACTACTGTACTTTATTGTTATACGTACGTTACTGTCGTTACTGTAAACTCAGTTAACTGGATCACTTGGTACAGACAGGTGCAATAGGGGAGATCAGAATCAGAATAAATCACAAAAGAGGAGGAGAAGTAAAACTGTTGAACACTTCCTGTGTTTCATTTGATGAAGATAAAACTTTGACTTGGGAAGAGATGCCACGGTGGAGAAAACGAATCTGAGCGGCGGTTTTATCATGTTATGCTTTCTCTTACATGTGTACACTGATAAAATGAGAACTACCATAAACTGCAACAATTAGGTAGCAATACATATTTTATCAAACTTTACGATCTAATATACGAATTATGCAAATTACGAGCATTAAAATTTTAATGCTTTCATGACAAATTACAACATAAATTTGAATCTACTTTCGAATAGCTTTGCTTCATCGTCATACGCTTCAATTCATTAACATTGCCCTCTCTGTCCCACCCTCTCAGTCTCTAGTAATATAATAATTTGAGTGATATAAAAAATATTAATTATTTCTTATTTACTTAAATAGCAACAAATATTAATTTTTTATATACGTGCATTTATTATTGCACAATTATGAGAGATAAAATGATTATTGCAGCAAAATGTTGCGCAATATTTGTTTCGTTGCGTATATGCTATATATTTAATACATCAAAAACGGAAGTTTTAAATAATTAAATAAATAATCATTTTATTTGAAACAGTCAATTAACCGATCATATTTAATTATAGCTCACTGTGCATCTATAAAAACTGGGGATTGTACAAATCTCTTGAATTCATTTGTACGATCAACACGTCACGTGCAACAGTCTAAATCGTAACTCGCCAGTTGAAATATTATAGAATGCGGTCCTGGATTTGTTGATTCATGGACCACCGGACCTCTTGATTTCATAGACTACCCGATGATATATACAAAAAAAATTTTCGAATGATCACTTCACAAAGTGTTTCTGTAGAATGCCCTTTTAAACCCCGAAAGGTCTATAGTTATAGTGGTAAATTTCATTTGTTCAAGATACGTGCTGTAATAGTACTTTTCCTCCAGTCTCTCAGGCTCGATTGGCTCATTGTGACATAGCTTCCCAAACGTACACTCTCAGTCTCAAAATCTGTTTGTCTTCTAATAAACTCCAAAATATCTGGTATCGTCAGTTGATCTTCAAATATAGGAATTGTGATCCAAAGCAGTGCAGTCTACGGGAAGAGTATGAAGACCAGGAACACTGGAAGTGCTCAACAGTTTTATTACTCCTTTTCTCACACTGTTCGCAGATTGCGTTGTTCCAAATTTTCATTCGAAACATATGATTATTCAAGGATCAATGCCCTTCACCAGCAAAACTTGCAAAAGTTTAATAAGGACAGGGATCTTTGCTGATTTATTGATCCAAAGAGGAATTTTTGACAGTCGATATTAAACTAAGAGATGATGCTTTTGGTGCAGATCGCCAAAATGACAGTCAGTTTCTCGTTTAAGAGATAAGGACGTCACTCTGTAAGCGGACTCAGGTCCCACAAGAGTAACAGCCGCACCCAAACGGGCCAATTTATAAGCCAATATATTTCCTAAGATATGTGAAGTCTAACTTTATTCAGATTGCCTATTCGATTTAGGCTACCCAATCGAGCAATTTAAAACCTCAGGATTTTGTGTATAATCCTGCAACAGCTAGATAACATACTGAGCCGTCAATAAAGATCATCATATATACCGGAGGGGTAGGTTGGACTATTACAGTCTCACGTGTGAGCATGTAAGCAGTTGTGTACCGACTCACTTTTCTCCATTTTTCACAGTGCCCAGAAAGGCTAGGAAGAATTACAGCCATCTCAAGAGCTGCAGTAGGAGTGGTGTGCAAAGCTCCTACAATACTCAGACAAAATCTTTGAAGGCGATTTGAGGTCTCCCTCCAACCCCACTCATGGTTCTAGGCCACCAAATAAGTGTGGCAACAGAGATACTATGGGTTTGATCATCGAAATGTATAGCCAATACTTGCAATTCCCTTCTATCCCGATACTTAACTTTCGAAGAGAGCAGCATCGTATGAGCCCCACTTTTTGGAAGACTTAAGTTCCCGAAAGTCCTGCGTCTCGTGAAAAGAACTATCTTAGTTTTCTAAGGGATAACTGATAGATCCTGGTCACTACACTAGGCTACAACTATGTTAATCGCCATTCTAGTGATCACATATTACATCCGGATATTTACAAACCAATATTATGGCGATATCATCAGCATAGCCCCGGTAGAAATATCAGTTGTCATTTAGTTGGACTAGAAGTGAGTTGAACACAAAAAACAACAAAAGCGGAGACAGAACCCTACTCTGAGGACATCCATTTCGGGTGGTCACCGTTGTCGTATACCTAAGTCTTCAGTAATTCTCTTTTACCCTAAGAATAGCACTAAAACACCGAACAAGTTTGGTTTCTATGCCATGTCTTTCAGCTGCAAAGATTATCTCACTGAAGGAAGCGTTGTCAAACCCGACTTCGATGTCCAAAAACGCTCGCAAGGCAAATTCTTTGTTGCCCAGCGATTTTTCAATTGATCCAACGAATTCATGGAATGGTGTTTCATCTGCCTTTCTGATATGCGTGTTGTTTGGAATGTATGGAACTTGCTAATAGTGCATTATCCCTGTGTTGGTATAATCGGTGCAAAATTTCGTCCAGGTTTGAAGTTTGTTTCTTAATTTTAAGATTATTGCCTTGAAATTATATCCAAGATTGAATCAATTTTTAAATTCTCTCAGGACAATTCTTTCTTGCAAATTGTTATAGTCATGCCTTCGTTGCCCTTTTTCACAGTTTTCTACTGAAGTTCCGTATGTCTGTTATTACTGATGCTAGAGCTCTTGGAGTTGTGAGACTTTATTATTTTTTATTTATAGACTGCCCACATGGTTTGGGTTGCAGGAGCCTCTACCCCTACCTAGAGAATGTTTAATGATGTCTCTTAGCAATAAGAGTGGTCGAGGTTGCTCTATATTGACGGTTAGGTCATTGATTTAGATGCTTAGTTGGAACACTTCACTGAATATATTTGTTGTGCTGTCATCTGACTGTGTAGAAACTTCTTGTTAACTATGACACTGGTGATCTAGATGGTCTTAAAACAGAGCACAATGTCAGATCTATGATGGGACGATTTTATGCTAAACCGAACAGTTCATGAATATATTAAGAATCATTGAACGCTGCCGACATGAACATGGTCGCCGAGAATATTAGGCCAAGTATATCTTGCATTAACGAGTGTTGATTTATTTCTAGGCAGTGAGGAGGTTTCTTTCCATTGGGTCACTTTCTTTATATGATGTTACCATCCAGTTACTTGCTTGACTCGCTTTTTCAAAGTCTGTATATTATCTCTTCCACAGACGTCTGTCATGTTTTGTTTTACCATGAGTAACCTTAACTTGTCATGTTGTGATAATGTTGAAGTTGAACCCTTCTAACCAAAATCGTCAGACAATTTTCTGCTCGACTTTATCATTGACGTGGGTAATATTACTTTAAGAGATGGACTATCAAGAGATGGACAGTACCCTAGTCAAAAAATGTTTTTGAAATGGTTTTTAGGGCAATTCCAGCACTTACAACGTCGCTGAGCAGGTCCAAAATTCAGACAGTAGGCCTGATGAACACATGTGAAGTTCTGATTAAAGCTTCTATTTCATCTTCTTCAGATTATCACCTCACTATATACCAACACTTCGGGTTTTCTGTCACTATCACAGTCACATTTCACTTCATTAACACATTTTAAGGAATCATCTCCCCACTCAGTAGATCATCTACATATAGAAATCCTTAAGCACGATCCTTGTTGCTACATTATTTTGCCATAATGTTTCGTTTGGTCACTAGGCTGTTATATTTATGAATAGAGTTTCTGGGGCCAGGTCCTACTTGGTATTCCATCGTCCTTGCAAAATTGCATTATTTCCAATTATTTGAAGTTTTTGAACACCCTTTGGCATATGGTGTTTCTACAACTTCAGAATAACTTCCATTAAGCTTCTGATACATACATGCGTTCATAATTTAAGCGTCATGAATACTTTAATCTCTGGTCAACAGTACGTACTATCGATGTTCTATTAATATGCACTGTTATAGCTATCTTGCGATTTTAACCCATCATAGCTGATAAGAAATTGGTTTATCAGGCAAATATTATATGCTATATATTTGTACAGTAAAGTCATAAGATAACACAGCAGATAGCGACTACATATGACATATTTCATACTGCCTTGAAGCAAGTGGGATGATATGTGGAAATAAGACCTCCGGTGTTACATACATTCAGGTCGGCCTTCTAAAGGTTTGATATAACGTCTTCTTCTCAACACTCGATCGAACAAAATTTGAAAAAATCTGAGCTTCAACTGTCATCAACTCATTGAGATACTGCAATCAGTACAGGCACACGCGTCGTTATCATTTTGTATAAAATTGCACGTAACTTAAAAAATTTTAGTCTTACGAAATTTGTTGATTAAGTAACCAGTGTTAAGTGCTCAGTCGAATACATAATGGGAGAAAAGAAACCCAATTTGGACTGGATAAATGTAGAACTTTTCCAAACAATTTTGGAAAAGGATTTAAATCTGAACAAATCAGAATTTCGTTTAGAAATAAAATCAATCAAACCGGCTGTCGGAACTGGAGAAAATTATGTAGCCGTAGTGACACGGGTCCAAATTGAGCTGACCAAAACGAACGATAAAAGTAAGTGCGATGTGCTTGAAAATACTGTGTCGTAACACCTTTATCACTTTATTACAGGATCGGAACCGAAACTCTATAGTTTTATCGTAAAATCAGCTGGTTACAATCCAGATGTTGTCGATTGGATTGAGAAAGAAGTTATTTTCTATTTCGACATCGGTCCGAAGTTAGTCGAAATCGAACCTGACATTCTCTATATACCAAAAAACTATCCAACATCGAAGGAGTTAAAAGATAAATACAAATCGGTTATAGTCGAGGATTTAAAACCGTACGGATACAAAATGCTGAACCGCCTTGAGGGGCTTGATTTAGAGCACTCAAAACTATTCTACAAGAAGTTGGGCGGATATCATGCACTTTCTGTAACATGTTGCGAGCGAAACGGCTCATTTGGACCACCATTCAATAAGTCAAACTATTATGGAAAAGCGTCAGAGCTCCACTCGAATTTCATGAAGATTATGTTCCCATCTTTTATCGAAATCTTTACGAAGTACGACAATCTTAAACCATATTACGACCAAGTTGTATGTATTTGATTTGATTGGTGGTTGTGTTTGATTTATATATAAGATTTGAAAATATTTTAGAAAAAATGGGAGCTCGATTTGCTGCCACGCGTTCAGGCGATAACGGAACCCAAATTAGATGCATTCAACGTTCTATGCCACGGCGATTCGTGGACGAACAACATATTGTATTTGCACGATGAGGACGGCCAGCCGAAAGATATGATTTTTGTCGACCACCAGCTGACAATGTTTTGTACACCGATTTTCGATATTTTTTTTTATTTTGTCACATCGCCGACGAATGAAGTACGCGACACCAATTTCGATGAGCTTATTCGTATTTATCACGATAGTTTGGTCGCTAATTTGGAGAAGTACAAGTATTCGAAAAAAATTCCAACGCTGCGTGAATTGCATTTGGAAATTTTAAATTCGGGACCGATTGCATGTTTTCTGTCCGTGGGAATGTTGGCGCTGATATTAGTCGGACCTGAAGAGGCTGGACCGATTCCGGTGGCATTGAGCGACACTGAGGAGGGGAAAAAACTTCGTTATAATTTGTATAATAGTCAGCGGTATGTAAGGGCTATGGAATCGCTATTGAAATTTTTACACAACCGGGGGTTGTTTATTGAATAAAAGACAAAGTTCATAAATGTTGTTTTAATATACGAGCTGTCCAAATAGATTTTCAAATGTGTTGTTTTAATTTTGACAGCATAGACCAATAACGAGTGCTGTCAGTTTTCGTCCGTTTAAAGGTCCATCAGAACTCACCCAATCTCAACAATACGCATGATCAACATTGCATCCAACCCAACAAATAATTGACACAACGTCAATCCCACAGGCTAGCTCAAAACTACGCCCATTTGTAATGTTCCGCATAGACTAATTCAAACCCATACATTGTAACATAGATTGGTACAGCACCTACCTGGTTTGTGAGTAACAAATTGAATTTCGATGACTATATATGCGGATTATAATAATTGACTGGTCTTGGCAAAATAATCGAAACAACCAACCATAAAATTGTCGCTTATTTTGGCTTGTGACAATAATTAAAAAATAAACGATTATTATTGATTATCAAACGATTTGGATTTGATTGTACTTGTTTCCAATTATAGATGGGAATTTCTGCTGTATGTTACCAATATGATTTGTATATATTTGCCGAGAACGAGTTTGCCTTATCTATTTGATAAGAGGTGCAATATTGTGATTTTTGATATATTCAATCAATCAGCAACGATGATATATAGAATTGAAACCCATGTTTCGCATTCTAAACGTCTCGAGCACAATGATTGGTACAAAACCAGTTTGATGCACTGAAGATTCGGTATGTAACGAAGCCGAGACCAGAATTCATTTCAACTTTGCTGATTATAAAAATGATTCATAAATTCCAAAGCTCATTTCGAGTGTTACACAGCCCATATCGCGCTTAAGGCACGATAGCAGCTATCAATACTGAGCAACTTACGATTGGCCAACAAAGGGAATATACTTATTTGATACTAAATTTTGAGTGGTTTTTGTTACAATCGAGTGAAAAACTAGGCCATGAGTTTTGTATTTGTAAGAAAAGTTTTAATCTCATCTGAGTGTGACGTCACAATTTTAATAGTCCACAATGAGTACTAACACATAAATCGCATACTAAATGTTGAGTGGGTTTTGTTACAATCGAGTGAAAAAACTGGGCCATGAATTTTGTATTTCTAAGATTAGTTTGATCTCATCTGAGTGTGACGTCACAATATAAGTAGTCCACAATGAGTACAAACACATAAATCGCAGTTACAAATATTCGAATGAAAACTGCACTCTCAGTCCCGAAATCGATTTGTTCTTCGAATGAAGCTTAACTTATCCTCAAGGTCATCAGTTGATCCTCAAATATGAATCGTGATCACATGATACGCTCAACAGTTTCTTATTCTCTTCCCCAACACTGTTTGTAGTTTGGGTTATTCATTCAGGGAATGTGATTAGTCAGAGAACATTTTTATATGAGAATAACCGCCTAGGTGGCGCAGTTGTTAAAGCTGCTCAAATGGAGCGGATGGTACCGAGTTCGAATCCCGATAGGGGCAGGATGAAAAAGGAAATATACAAAACCTGAACCCCTATTGAGTTTAGAATCCATGGACCGTCCCATCTTCCATGGAGCTATATGCAATGCGCAGAAGGTTTCTACGTTAAATCGAACCTATAGCTGAACATCAAATGGAAAATGGGCTTGTTACAATGGGCGAATTGAGCCTGAGTGACAGATAACACAAAAAAAATGAATTTTTTTTTTTTTTTTTTTTTTAATCATTATCATCATTTATTTAGTTAGAAAAGAAATGGTTTACAAACAAACTACAATATAAATAAGATGATAAGAGAAGTGTATCTTTTGGTTTTCTAGCAAAACCAGTGTCAGATACACTGATTCAATACAATTTTTTTACAATATGTATTTATAAATCAATTTAAATATTATTAACACATCAAGTTGTTATATATGCAAATAGAAAAAAAATAAATAAATAAAATAAAAATATACATATATAGACAAATTTAGAATAGTATTGCTGTATTTATGTATTAAACAGAAAAGGAGAAGAGCTGTTGAATGGTACTGTTTTGTTTTAGCCAGATAAGAAGTTTTTTGGAGAAAGCCGAGAAACTAATGCTGGAGCGGATATCAAGAGGAAGGTTATTAAATAAGGACGGGGAGATGACACTAAAAAAATATTTGCGAAGATCCAGTTTAAATTTTGGAACCAACTTTATAAATAACCCGTTAGACCGCAAGTTATAATCTAAATGATTTATAAAGTCATTTCCACTCATATTATAAAAAACTCTCACAACCTTGAAAACAAACATATGTTGCAGAGGTAAAATATTTAAAGCTTGGAAAATAGGCCAAGAATGCGAAAGCCTATCTTTGAAACATATAATTCTGATAATATGTTTTTGTCGTACATATAATGCATATAAAGTAGTGTTGCACGCACAACCCCAACAAGCAAGACCATATTGGAGAAGAGAGTCAACTAATGCAAAATACACTGTTCGCAGGAGATAGATAGGAGTATACATACGTAAAACATACATTTTGCGTGCCACCAAAAGCAATTTGGATTTTAGGCTGTCAATATGCTCCTTCCAGCTCAGGTTTTCGTCAATATTAACACCCAAGTATCTAAAAACATGAACATTTTCGATCGGAAAACAACCATTAGAAAAACATAGTAGGTTTCTATTGCATTCAGACACGTGATAGTTCACTCCGGCTATTTTAAACTGGTGCTTCCTAAAGTGCAGCAGTTTAGTTTTTTCACTAAGACGCATGTTATGAGCTGACAACCAGTGGGATAATAGATCTAAGTCGTGATTGATTGAAATAACATTTTGCTGAAAGTTTAAATTTGCGTAACTTAACGAGAGGTCGTCAGCGAATGCAATAATAGAACCGAAGAAACGTTGTCTAAAGATTCCATTTATGTACACTAGGAATAATAAAGGTCCAAGGACAGAGCCCTGGGGAACCCCAACCTTGATCGGTAAAATTTTGCTCAGATGGCTGTTTACTCTCACACACTGGCTGCGCCCATGTAAATACGATTGAAATCATTTACAAATAACACCCCGAATGCTATATGACGATAGTTTCCTTAACAGCAGACTATGGTCAACCCTATCAAACGCCATAGTCATGTCCACGAACAGGGCCGAGACCTTTAGCCCCAGGTCGATAGAATTTGTGACAACCTCCAACAATGCCAAGAGAGCCATTTCAGTACTTTTTTCTCTAAAAGCAAATTGTAAATCAGAGAGAATTAAGTTTGCATTCAAGAAGTCCATAACTCTTCTTTTCATGGTTTTTTCTAATATTTTAGAGAAAACTGACAAAAGAGAAATTCGGCGATAATTATTCAAGCACGTTTTATCATTTTTTTTGTAGATTGATATAACTACTGCATGTTTTAATGAAGCAGGGAAGACACCTGATTTCACACTTAAAATGAAAATATGCGCCAGAACATCTACCAGATAGCAAGCTATTTTCTTGATGACGATATTAGTTACACCATCTAAACCGGGTGACGAAGAGTTTTTCAGCGTATTAATTATACCATACAACTCTCCAGGGGTAACTGGTGAGAAGAAAAAACTATTAATTGGATTGTTATCTTCAAATACGATACTTTCAAAATCAGCAGAAGGCGAAAAAGTAGTAGGACCACCATTATCACCAACGCTAGTAAAAAATTCGTTGAATTTGTTTGAGATATCATACGCGTCAGTAATATTTGTTTCTGTTTCGTCTATGATTACATTAATACACGCTTTATCTGTTTGCCCACAAATGATTTCATTGTCTAATCTCCAATTTTTACGAGCATCTTTGGCATTTTCTTGAAAGCGTATGGTGTAATATTGTTTCTTGGTAGTTGTGATTTTTTGATTAACTAACTCGCAAAGTTTCAAACTATAACTATTCAGTCTCAAATTAGACGGATGTTATTTCGAAAGCCGGCAAAACTTGTTTCTTTTACGTAACAAACCAAGCAAATAATCATTCATCCAAGGTTTTAGTTTAACAGAACAATTCGAATTTTGTGGAATAGTTGAATTATTGAGATGGTCCCCAAAGATTTTCATAAATTTATCAAAAGCATAAGATGCATCTGAAGAAGCAAAAACCAACTCCCATTCTTCGGCAAGCAATAAATTTCTCAATTTGCCATAATCGGTACGATTATGCGATAATTTGGAATTCACAGTTGATTCTCTAGTTATTGTCTTTGAAACGACTTCAAATGAAATCAAACAATGATCAGTGATTTTTAAATTTTGAACTGCGCTTAAACCTTCACGAAATGATCGATGGTCAATTCTAAATAGGACATTGCCAATACAAGTCGCAGACGTATCAGTAATGCGAGTTGGTTCAGATACCAAATTGACAAGGCCATTATTCGATAACAGCATCAAGAATTGGTCAACCAAAGCATTTTTCAGCAACAGATCAAAATTGAAGTCGCCTACAATAAACAAATTGGCATGCGTCAAATCGGTAAGGAGTACAGAAAATTCTTCAAAGAAGTCTGATATATTTGTAAACCCAAAACGATAGATACAAACAAATGTCATTTTTTTCGAATACAAATCAAATTGAATAACTACAGCATCAAATGTACGGAAATTGAAAGCGTCTTGAGTGCAATTCAATTTATTGCTGGCGTATATAGCAACTTCACCCGACCGTATATTACTGTTACCATTAAGGAAAAGGTTATAACCATTTACCTCATAGTCCTGATATTCTTCATTATAAATCCACACCTCCGACAGCCCAATAATCATTGGCCTCTCACGCAAAGAATCCACATAAGCGAATAATTTATCCGAGTTTCTCCTCAAACTTCTTATATTCTGGTAGATAAAATTAATTTTCTTTGATCGAATAACCGTAATAAACTTTAAATGAAAATATAGACAAGTGACCCATTATGTCCTTCACATTAAAATAACAATCCATTTCAGCTATAATACAACACAGCAATACTATAAACATTGTAAAATACCGAATTTTTTCGGATATAATGCCAAATTTAAGTAAAAGTAATAATAAATGATAAATATTTAAAATTAAAAATGAAAATAAATCAATAATTATAAAAATTAACAAAAATAATGGATGAAAATCCAATAAATAAAATTTAAAATAGCAATCACTAATTATAAAATAATAAGAATAGCCCATATGTAACCTTAAACTATAATTTTGTAACATGATTTCAATTGGAACTGCCAACTTTACAAACGCTACATTACCATAAAGTACGGTTAACATATTGTAATGCATAACAAAATAATTAATAATCATTTGGGAAATCAAAACATAATAACCAGCAAGATTCTCAAAAGTGTTTATATCATAATTCAAGAAGAACTAGGATCTTTTCTGATTTATCGTTCCAAAGAAGATTTTGGATAGACGACAAAAAGCTCTTGGTGAGGATTTAAAACTTAGCAGTTAGAGTTGATTACTCACTAATCAAACTTAGTCAGTTTACAAACAAACTCTGACTTCTTCACTATATATCAGGAAACAATTAAACTAAATTATGTCCGATCTACCTTTGGAAATTACCTACCTCTGATTTTTAACTGGTTACGGTTCAAAATACATCTTATCATTGAAAAAACCTCGTAACGGTTAGGCTAGAAGTCGTCCGGTATTTTACCACAGAATATAACCTCAAATTACTCGCCTATAGGCACTTCTTAAATCGAATTCAGGAGGTGGGGTGGCAGAGGCAGTAAAGAGGATACAACATTTACTAAGACGTCAAGCAACCATTGCTTACAATATAGAAATTCTCGGCCTCAGCGAAGTAAGATGGAAGGTCAATGGAAACATAACAACCAGCGTAGGAAATTATATGATGTTCTCTGGTAGAGCTGGCACACACGAACAAGGCGAAGATATATTAACAACAGCTAAAGGAAAGAAATCACTACTCTCATCACCGATTCAACTCAAAAATCAGAAATGCATCCACAGAAGAAGCAGATGACACGATCAAAGATGAAATCTACGAGCAGCTACAAGCAGGACCATATGAAGTGCACACCGAAATGACATCAAAATTATCCATGGAATTGACAACACCGGAGAGGTGACAATCATGGGTAAACACGCACTAGACCCTGCAAGAAACAACAACAGACAAAGACTCTTCGACTATTTGGTCACAAATCAGCTATTTATAGGCAGCGGCAAATTCCCACACAAGAATAATCCCATAAAGGCACCTGGACATCGCCAGATGGCAGAACGAGAAATCAAATTGAGATGTTTCTATCCTCCCTACAAGATGTCAGTGGTACAAACTACAATACCCGAGGAGCAAGACAAGGATGTGTACTATCTCCACTAATGTTCCTCATAGTACTGGATAATGTCAAGCGCAAGCAGTGGGATCCACTTAGAAGACTCAGATGATATATGCCTGCTAGCACACAAATAAACAGACATGCAGCAAAAGCTACTATCAGATAACTAAAAAGTTATCAGAAATAGCACCAGATGTCGGGCTCAAGATAAACATAAGAAAGACAAAGGCCGTGAGATTGAACACAAGCATATAAGTACACCACTTTGCATCAATCAAGACACAATAGTCTTCTATTCGTCGCAAAAATTCGTATACCTTGGCTGCACTTTATTTAGAACAGGCAGAACGGAAGGAGACATTAACCAATGCATCAATTCTGTCAAGAAACAGCAAGATATGAATGTTCAATGTCTGTGTAAAATCAGTACTGCTGTATAGCTGTGAAACATGGAAGCACGCAGAAAATCACAAGTAGACTCCAAGCGTTTGTGAATAAATGCCTTAGGCGATTGATCAAATGCTTTTGGCCAGCAGTTACTTGGAAAAGAATGGTGCTAATTGAACCAAAACATTTTGGAAAAACATGGGGAGAACTAAAGAGAATAGCCCCAACTAGGGTTTGATGGTCCAGTCTAGTAGACGGAGGGTTTGATGGTCCAGTCTAGTAGAGAAAGGAAACAAAATGGCCTGTAGCTTTTGGCCTCATTATTTTCTTGATCTCCAAGGTGGCTAAGATTTCATCAAGAATTTGTGTCAATATAGCTATGTTTATGAATAGTCATCGGTATAAATGAAAACTGAACTCTCAGACCCCAGATCTGTTTGTTCTTCGGATGAAGCTTAACTTATCTCCAAGGTCATCAGTTAATTTTCAAATACTAATCGTGATCCAAAAGGAACACGATAAGTGCTCAACAGTTTCTTCTTCTCTTCGCCAACACTGTTCCACAGATCCACAAAGTGTTTGTAAGATCCACAAAGTGTGTGTAGCTGTTAGAGACCATTACTCACTTACCAAATTAAGCGTTTTGTCTCCTCATTCTAGAATTTCTCGATCTCCAAGGTGACTAAGACTTTTTTATCCCAGTCATCAAGATCTTGCGTTAATTTGGGGGGTTTAGGAATAGCATTCGGAAGCGAAGTCCCATAATAGGTCTAACGCTATCCCAGTTGGTCTTGACATAATCCATGACTGGCATGACTCCCATACATAGTACCGATATCGTTAATGCGTTGGTCAACGCTCTGCACTTCAAAAAGGTGGTAATACAATGAAACTGGGTTTTAAATCTGCAACGTTTGTTTGTTGATCTACACTTGACTGGCATTTCTAATGCATCTACAAAAATTTTAATCTATTTGTGTATTTTAAGCTGAGTACCATCAATAAAACGAGTACAAGACACACATCTATTTATTGCACTGTGTATTGTAATCTTAACTTTTATACAAAAACATTAAGATTACTTGATCTCACCTGATTCTCGTCTTTAGTAGATATAAATGTCTTAAACACGCGAACACAATATAAAACTCGCGACACACAATAATTCGGTTTAAATATATAATCGAGTGGTTATGACGTCATATACTGAAAATTCAGGACCCGAGTGGTTAACTGAAAAATTGTTCGTACCCATATTGGAAAAAGAATTGAGTTTGAATAAAACCGAATTTTCACTAGAGCTCGTTTCGGCCACACCAGCTGTCGGTAAAGGTGAAAATTATATTGCTCAAGTGACTCGAGCACAAGTGGATGTTACACTAAAAAATGGAACTAGTAAGTATTTGTTATGTGAATCAGTAAATTGTGTTCATAGCTGCCATAAGTAGTCTCGTGTTTCCCAAATCTCCTTCGCACTAACACACGATTAGATGACATCTGGAACAGGCAATTGTTGATTTGACTTGGAACAATTTCCTGTTGTTTTTGATTTGATTAAACTTATTGATCAAAACTTTTCAGATTTGAAACCGAAGCACTATAGTTTCATAATAAAATCAGACGTAACCGAAACCACCAATTTCTTGGAAGAGTGGAACGTCAACGAAAACGAAGTCGTGTTCTATGCCGAAATTGTACCAAAATTTTTAGAATTGGATCCAACTATGAAGCTAATACCACGCTGCTTCCTCACCTCGGTTGAATTACACAACTCGATTTTTCTAGAAGATTTAATACCTTTGGGATACAAAATGCCTAATCGTTACGACGGTCTCGATTTTGTGCACTGCAAATTATTTTTTGAAAAACTAGCTGAATACCATGCTCTCACCGCAGCATGCTACGAGAAACATGGTCGATTCGTTGAACAGTTCCATGAATCGATATACACCGAAAAAACTCGAAGAATCCAGTGCTCATTTATCGATATGATGTATCCCGTATTTCTGGATATATTTCGAAAATATCCGAATCTTAAGCCGTTCTATGAAAAAATCGTAAGTAGACCTTGAACTAGACAGATATACTAGCTAAATTTCTACACCGTAATAGAAAAAATGGGAGGGAAAGCTTTTTGATACGATGGCTAATTTAACGACCACCAACTATGACCAGTTTAATGTTCTCAATCATGGTGATCCGTGGATTAACAATTTGCTATACCAATATGATGAACATAATAATCCGATTGATTTGAGACTGGTAAGCTGTAACACTTTATAAACAACACACATATATCAATTCATAAAGTTTTCTTTTAGATAGACTACCAACTGTCAGCATATGGGTCACCAGTACAAGATATCATATATTTTTTTATATCATCGCCCAATGTTGAGGTGCGTGAGACAAAATTTGATGAGCTGCTCCACATATATCATGAACACTTGGTTGCTAATTTAAGACGGTACAATTATGCCAAGCCAATTCCAACGTTGCGTGAATTACACATGGCAGTGTTGAGAAAAGGACAAATTGGTTGTCTGATGGTGATGGGGATTTTGGCTGTTGTCTTGGTGGACGCAAATGAAACTGCTCCGTTTGATGAGGTTATTGCCGATGATGAACAGGGGAAACACATTCGTTATTGTTTTTATAATAATCCACGTTATTTGAAAGCCGCTGAGGCAAGCTTAAAGTTTTTGGATGATCGTGGTCTATTCATCGAATGAGAATTATTTTATGTATAATCACTTAATCTTTAATTAAAATATTTTTGTTGTTAGAAAATCGAGTTATACGAGTATACACGCGTATATGGCGTGTGTGGGTTGCACACACTGTGAGATGATGTCAGAACCGAGCGGTATATCTGAAAGATGGTCGCGTCATTTCAAACATCATATCAGCCATATCGAAAACAGTAAATTGGATTATCCCTTAAGATGCTAGCCTCTAGTCTCTAAGATGACGCGAAAGCTATAGTTAAATATTTATTTTCAAATTTATGTACATATTTGGTTTAAGCCACATACGTTCAATGACACTGATAAAATAGATAAAAGCTTATATGACGATCAAGTCAGTGATTATTGTACTTTATGATGGCGAATTTTGAGACTGTGAAAGTGTCAACTGAGATAAGATAATAATATAGCAAATATTATTCTAAGATTCATAAAGGTAATTGAAGGTGTTTTGTAAACTTTCATTCGTCTTCCCAATTTAGATGGCCTACACCAAACAATTATTTTTATACAAGATAATTGAATCTCATCACTCCTTCAAACGTCTGAACGTGTGAGCTCAATAGTTATTAGTTATTACTATTGAAATCAATCGCGTCTTGGTCTCGAAAACCAGAGATCAGATATTTGGTTTTGGACTCATTGATTTTGAGACCAACGGAAGCTGAACACTGTTTCAATGGATCAAGTATCTCTTTCACACCGTTGCCATCAATATGCGATTAAAAAGTATCGTGGACAGCGTATCTACTTGTCGAACACCAGAAGTAATTGCAAAATCTCTCGATTGATCGTATCATAGGGTTGCTTGAAATCTAGGAATACCTGGTGTACATCGCGAGATGTTTCGTTGTATTTGGAAAGAATCATCCGTAGTGAATAAACTTGATCAGTAACTGACCGATTTGCACGGAATCCTCCTTGGTAGTCACCGACTACCGATTTCCTTCGCCAGAGGAGTTATTCACTTTCCATTCTTCAGGCATAACTTCATTTCGCCATTCAAATACAACAAGATTGCGAAAAGGCAGTTCCACAAAGTTAGCCCTCCGAATATCAAGATCTCTGAACTAATGCAATCAACTCCTGGTGCGAACGATTTTTTCCTGTATGGGCCTCATAGAATTTCCTCATAGGATGGATCCTCACTGATCATCTCTGCGGTTTGTTTTTGAGGGTATCCACATGTAGTGAAACAATAAGTAAGGCAGAAAAATGTTCACGCCATGTGTCGAGTTTATACAACACCTCATCGTTTTATCGTTTCTCTTATTGTTGCTATTCTGCTTTGGACCGAAGCTCACCCAACAATTTCATGAGGTTTACTTTTAAAATATCTATTGAAGATTGGTCGACCCAAAAGTACTGCATTCCAATAGGTTTCGAACCCGAATATTTTTTATTCTAATTGACATAGTTTTAACCACTACCCTGTTTAGTCATCAGATAGAAACGGATTTTGTTGGTGTCTAGATATTCAATCTAGCTGATTAACTATATCTAGAGGAAAGCTTTTGATAAACTTATATCTAACAATCCTTATATAGTTATAACTTGGCTCACCTGTATATAAAAATCCTTTCACAGCTGTATCACCAACGTTTACGCATCTCTACAGAGGTGATTTGTCCTTCTCCTCCGATACTTGAAAAATACTATAATGGAAAGCAGCACTTGCCAAAGTCAGTATTCAGAATTCTGAACTCCCAATATGCAGAAGAAATAATTGAGAAAATCCAAGAAATAATAATTGTGTGTTGTGACCTGAGGAAAAAAATGCTAAACCAAAACCAGTCCTGAGAACAAATTAAAAAGTTGTATTAACTCACTCTTAGTAACTGCAAGCAACTAAATCGATTGGAAGTTCTCATCGAAAAACTCTCCATTGTGTTCTGAGGCAACGTCGAAAATCGACTCTTCTACTGAAAACCGCTCGTCATGTACAGGAAGCATATGTGGCTGAGAACGTATCATCTGGGCTTGAAATAACTTTATACCAAATAAATCAGTCCAGACCGGATCATACCAGTGGAATTAAGGCACACTTCATGTTCCTAAAAACTGAAAGAAAAGCCATGTTTATTCGTTATTAAGGAGAGGAAGTAAGCACAGTACTACCAGAAAGTAGTTTAGATTAATTGAAAAATACATCTAGAGCTATAAGAAATAGTAGGAAGTGCGAATTGAGATGGTGAACCCATCTTAAATAGAGATTTCTCTCTATACGATAATCTGAAAAGTAATTATTTGCCTGCTATTGACTAATAACATGCTGATTTTAAGTGAAGTTGGGTACTTAATTGCCCACATGCTCTCGGACATTATGGTGTCTAAGCACGTTTTCGGAAAATTATTTCGTGTAATGGAAAGACACAAATTTGACTACAACAACCCATCCTACCTTCTCGGTGACGATATATGATGATCATTACTGATGAGTTAGTATGTTGTACTCTGGCTGGGTTATACATGCTAAATCCTGCGGTGAAATTATCTATAACAATTGGTAAGTACGCTACAGTGTTTTAGGTGTAAATTGTAAGATGCAGCCCAATGTCTTGGGCTGTCTTCAAAGGAGAACCCGATTTCGGAACTGAGGAAACTTCATAGCTGATACATGTCCTATAAACTAAAAGCAAGTCAATGTATCTATAGTATACATGAGCAGAGAGGGAGAGTAAGCACATAATTATCAGAAAGTACTTCTAGATTTGTAACTTGATCCGAGAAGAGTGTTGTTACTGAGAATGTGTGCTCTCTCTCTCCTCTCTTGAACATACTTATCAAACGTTTACTGTATACACATAATGGGTAGGGTGATGCAAAACGCTCTCCAATTGTAACATATCGTAAGAAGTGCAGATTGAATGGTCAAGCCATCTTAAATAGAGATGGTTCTCTATACGATACTTTGAAAAGTGTTAATATGGCCGCTATTAACAAAGAACTTAGCTCTTCTGGACATTGCCAAAATGGAGGGAGGTGGGCCGGCACAAAACTGCCCAAATGACCTCGGAGACTATGATGTCGCAGTCTCAAATGGGACTACAACAACTGATGCTACCTCTCCGGTAACGATATGATGATTTTTACATTAGTATGCTGTTATCTGGTTGGTATCGGGCAATACTAGCTCAATCATAAGGTGAAATTACCAGGCGAGATACTCGCAGAGACGACGTTATTGTCGCTTAAGAAGAGATATCGACTATCACTTTGGTGCTCTGCACCAGAAAGAAGGAACTACATTATCTCTGTCGCCTATCCAAAATCTTCTTCGGAAGTCCTCCTTAAAATATGATAGACACCGCTTTGAGAATCTTGGGTGACAGGACATCTTGTGCTGCTGTCCTTCTAAACTCATATACTGCACTGATATGGAGGATCAAGATTCCTGTTTGAGGATTAACTGATGACTTTGCGGATACCGAATATCAGATTTCGGGACTGAGAGTGTACAAAATGGGATGTCAAAATGGGTCAATCGATCCTGAGTGATGGAGGAAAAATAGCCTTTAAGAATAGATAGGACTACCGCATGCTTGCCAGTTCTTGATATTGTGATCTTATTCGGCCAGAAGCTTTTGATCAATCCCCTAAGGAATTTATTCACAAATACTTGCAGTCTTCTTGTGATTTTCTGCGTATGTTTTCACGTTTCACAGCCATACAGCAGTACTGATTTTACACAAGCATTCAACATTCGTATCTTGGTGTTCCTTGACAAGACGGATGCATTCCAGACCTTATGGAGGATGTTGAAAGTGTTTCTCGCTGTGTTGATGCAAAGTGGTGTACTAATGCTTGTGTTCAGTCTCAGGGCCTTTGTTTTTCTTATGTTTATCTTGAGCCCGACATCTTATGCTTTTTCTGATAGCTTTTGTAGCTCGTGCTCATGCACATGCAGTGTATTTGTGTGCTAGCAGGCTCATCTGCGGATCATCTGCGTAGTCGAGGTCATTGAGTTTTCTAATTGGATTCGACTGAATTCCGTTTGGTGATGTGATCTAGCTTGTGCATGACATAATCCAGTACTATGCGGAACAGTAGTAGAGATAGTACTCATCCTTGTAGTATGTGCCACTCTGTTTTCCTTTGTGTTGAACATTATTTTCAACATCCCCGTCCATTTCTCGGATGAGTTCGGTTTTCTTGAGAAGATATAGTGGTGTTTTCATTTTTTGGAGTTTTCGATGATAATTCGGACTATGTTGATGTAGTCTGTACAGCTTCTCCTGGTTTGATTCAGCTTGTTCGTTTTTTATGTTTTGGTTCACAGTTGGTGAGATTCGTTCCAGGATGACCTGTGGCGACAATGACAGCATTATCGAAAGTATCATAATGCAGTGAACTTATGGTACCCGCCATGTCGCCGAAGGAGCACACGAATAATGAAGGAGAAAATACGGAAAAACGATCCAGAAATATAGTTCAGGCAACAAGAAGCACAGAGCGAACTAGGTCGAGTGACTGCCGATAAAACGAGGTATGGACATTTTGTAACTAGTCACGATGTAGAAAAGATTAAATGTGTAAGCGAATAAGTTTTGGACCCTCTAAAAGCTGATCGATACGCTTCCCTTAAAACAGCATTATCGACCGATTATGTGATTCAGCCATCGCCTGCTTTCCGGTCTAAAATAGGTCAATTTTCTGAACCAGTGCTACGATATTTATGGTTACAGAGACTATCCATCGTAATTGCGACAGCAACAAGACAAGAACTAATCGAAACATACGGGAAACCTTAACCTTGAATTAAGGACTTCGTCGGCCATTTATATGGAGATTCACAATCGCTAATGTGGACAGATGTATAATAGAAGCAGGCTTCCTACTTCATTATGGTCTTTTAGTCGACATGAAAAAAAAACTATCAAACCCGGCCACTTCACTGTCAGTTTTGGGAATATCAGTAACTCTTCCATCATATCAATTGACGACCATCAAATTGGACGTGGATCCGTAACTTGCTACATGATTTCAATTTAATTTGCCACCAGATGCCGACTTTAAACACTATTCAGCACAACATCACGCATAAAATTGAAACTGAAGGACAACCATGTTCGGCAAAAGTCCGGAGGCTCAATACAGAAAAAATGAGATCGAACTATGGTTAAATCAAGGAATATGTCGGCCTTCAAAAAGCAATTGGGCTAGACATCACATGACAAAGAAAAAGGACAGCGGATGTAAGCTCTGTGATGATTAACGTAGTTAAGACCAAAAAACGAAAGCCGATCGTTACCTGATACCATTCGTCATCAATTGGAAGGATGCACTTTCCTTTCAAAAATTGACATCGTTCGAGCATATCATCAGATACTATCGAATTTTTCTATCCCAAGATCAACCGAACTTATATGAATTGCTACAAAATCGAGAAAAGAACGATAACAGCAAACTAACGTGGAACAATCAAGCAAATCAAGTATTCGAGCGTTGCAAAGAGCTTTTAGTAAAGGACATGCCTTAGCTCAACCATCAACTCACTTAATATTGGCAATCATGGTCGACGCCTCAAATCAATCAATCGGTGGCAACCCCTAAGTTTTTTTTACAAAACGCGACGTTGATGGCACATACCGAGTTTGTTTCAAACACGAGATCAGGAATTTAATGCAAATTCCTGATATCGTGCATGATATCAAAAGACAGCGAGTACGCTGGCTCGGTCACGTTCTACGTGCGGATCCGAACCGAATGATACAGCGATCTTTGAAGGGAGAACCGCCTTACAGTAGGCGAAGAGGTCACTGTCGGCAACGATGGCTTCACGGCTTAGAAAGCAATCTGGCATATTCTCGTTGCTTGCAACAATATGAAGAGCTGGCTTGTTGACACAGTGCTGGCCTATAATGACCAGTAAAAACCGTTAATCATCTGCGAAGTCGAGATCATTGAGTTTTCGAATTGGATCCCTCTGCTTGTGCATGACATAATCCAGCACTATGAGAAACAGTAATGGAGATAGTAAACATCCTTGTCTAACTCCTCGTGTATTGTATTATATGCCACTCTGCTTTCCTTTGTGTTGAATGTTATTTCCAGCATCTCGGTACATTTCTCGGACGAGTTCGGTTATTTTCCTCGGAATGTCTATTTCACAGAGTGCTTTCCAGATCTCGCTTCTATTGATGGAATCGAATACGCGTTCGAAGTCCACGAAGACATACAGTGATGTGTTCCATTCGTTGGATTGCTCGACGATAATTCGGACTGTGTTCGTTTCTTATGTATTGGTTCACAGTTGGTGAGATTCATTCCAGGATGACCATTGCTAATACTTTCATTGTACTGTTGAGCAAGGAGATAGATGCTCTTGTGGATGTTTTGGACGCATAAAAGAATAATGCGGCTATCAAGTTGTTGGACCTAATTTTATGATGCGGCTTAAGTTTACCACTACAGTAGCAGCCCAAACACATCAAAGATTTTAATTTTAAATATTTTATTTTATCAATAATTTCACATAAAATGTACATTAAACTCTTGTTACTATCATAAGTTTATAGAATATAATTAATAAGTTTAATTTATCTGCTCATGCCCGTTACACGGTTTAAGATAATAAAACCATTGAATTTTCCAAAATGAAAAACAAAATTGACATTATATAATTTTCTAATAAATTTTCTTAAATGGATGACATAATTATAAGTTTAAAATTTGATTTACTTGTTTATATATTTACAGAATGACTAACCGAATTCTCGAAGAATTCCGAATTTATTGAAACGTCGCGTTATCTAGGTCTAATTGGATGGATCGTTCGTTATCTTAAGTTTGTGTGTTGTGTTTTTATTGATATGTGACTAATTCAAAATCATACATGTATAGAATGACTGAGTGCTGGGGCTACATTTTTGAGTTCTAGGAAGGTATTTACATTTTGGTAACTTAGTATTGTGATGCTTTCGAGAAACTGATGCACCCAACTAATCACATAACTGTGGCACTGTATAAAGTTTAACTACATAACTAAATGCAAAAGATTACAAATTAAATTAATAAATTAATTAGTAGAGGCATAACATATTCGTGTATATGTGTGTGTGTTTGTGTATTTGGCTTATCGTCTCTCTAGGACCAGACTCTAATTTGAATTACTTTCTAATTGTTTCACAATATGTTTTAACACAATATCCGTTGCTTCAGCGGCATTTGGTATCAGGAATCGATCCATGTCTGTGATCAATAATGTTTCTCCGTTCACTCCATACTTGAAGGTGATCAGATCGCGATGCCTTTTTTTCGCCGTAATTTTAACAATACTCGCGAGCGGACGTCGCACAATCACCTGGGCTGTATCTTTTTTGTTAAGGTCGCGCAACACAATCAAATGTGTTTTCGTCACAATCAAATGGCTATCGTACATGAATCCGTTCATATGCACTTCCTGACACCGGAAAAAATTCACAATGTCCGGTGATTTTAGGTAGTTTGATAGGGACACAATTTCCTTGGTGTTCGGCTCATCGATTGTGTTGTCGTTCTCATTGTTTACGACACTATCTTCATTGTCATCGTCGATACTAAAAACGGGCGCTACGTTTCGATATCGCTTACCATTCTTCTCGTTACTTGACACATGTCTCTCCTGTACAATTTGATTGTTGCCACCGGGCTGGGCATTCGATGCACTCTGCGTATTCGAATTGGGATTCACAATATAGTCGAACAATTTGTCTTTCACTTCGTTCGTTTTTGTTTTCATCGCAGCGGATAGTTTACTGAATAAATCGATCGATTGTCGTTGGGACGATGTTGTCGATGAATTCGACTTGACACTGGACGAAGTCGGCTTATTCCGACCCAGTGGCATATTATTATTATTTACATTGTTGTTAAAGTAATTCCCCTCGCTGCATATGAGACATTTCAACGGATCGTGATCCTCTAAACAATCGGCCATATGTTCGCCAAAATAGTCGTGTATCAGATTGTAGCCACCCGTTAGCAACGAAACAAATTGTGTGCTCTTCTGCAGAAACGATGCAACAACCATATGAGTGTACTGATCCTCGTCCAAACGACCCGATCCCATAAAACATAAATGTTCTCCACCCGCATTCGAATTCGCTTCGATCGCTTTTTTCTGTGCCCGCAACAAACCTTGGACGGCGGTCGCAAACGCGACCGGTTCTTGCAGCATTAGGTTACTATCTAAATGGAATGCAGTTGATAAATGTCCAGCATTGTACTGTTCGGCGGGGCGACAATCGACTAGAAAAAATCGTACCGCATCCGGATGTGGATTCTCCATCGAAGCATTCTCAACTAGTTCGTACACCGAAACGGGAAGGCATAACGCCTGTGATATAACCGTGTCCGAATTAATATCGGATTGAGCACCAAATAAAGCTTTGAGCAGTTCCGTTTTGAACGAGGATGGCGTCTTCATTGAATAATACTGGGCTAGCGAACAAAAGTCGACAACATCGTCGAGTTCCAAAGCGGATGGCATATTGCGCACCAACTCGATAATTGAGTCCTTGCTCTCATTTTTCATGGCTAATATTGAATCACGTCCATTAATCAGCATGATGAGACTCAGGAAGAATACCAAAAATGGATCGATCTGTTGGAAGTACAAATCCCACATTGATAGTACCACGGGAAGGGTACACGTTGTGGCAAATAAGCTCTGAAACCATGTCAAGGAATATAAATCGGGTGTCACTCGTTTTGTATCCAGCATCGAACACAATTCCGGATCATGATACTGGATCAGCAAGCGAAATACATGAAAAACATTTCCTTTTTTCACGCAACCCTTTGGAATGTACGTGTCCCGAATACTTTCGAATAGATTATAGGTTTGTGATCGTTTCAGCTTTAGCGACAGCAGTGGCAGTAGCAGCTCAATCCAACCATTGTTCGCTTCGTAATTTAACTTTCGATTTTTGCAGTAAAACGTTAGAATCGATTCGAGATCTGATATCACCGATAATTTTTCATCCTCGTCGTTGCCCAGCTTCTCGACAAATTGGTTGCAATCCTCGCGCAAATTTTTTTGAAACGGCAAATCAAATATTTCGTTGAATTGTACGAGTTGGTCGGGTTTGTGGCGTACATCTAGGCACACTTGCCACACATCCGGACGTAGCGATGCGGGTATTGCCTTACCGCGACATATTGAATAGATTTCGTTGACGGTACAATCGTCGAGTAGGGCAGATTCCAGTTCGATTAACCTGAAATAGAAAAAAAGTTTGTTATTTCGGCGCTTGATAAGCAGGAGAAAGTGATGTCGAGCAGGAGGGAGACAATCTGGTTGCTTATAACGAATGACCTACATCCAATAGGTTACGAAATCAATCGAATGTTAGCTAGGCAACCTCTAACGAACTATATCGCGTGTGTGGCGTAACAATACAAAATTCCCCATCACTCTCACTTTCATCCAGTAGCAATGTGAAATGCCATTCGGACATATCTACAACGGAACTGAAACCACGTCATATAAAGTATGTAACTAGTCCATTGATTGTAAAGCAAAACAAATATGTGTTGCAATCAAGATAAGAAATAAACTAAATCGTAATTTATCATCGAAATCCGATTCGACATTCTCCCGTACACACACCACCACCAACACTTACCATAAATTATCGTCCATTATTTCGACTAGTTGGTATTAATACACGGTTTTGATTCGTTCTCTTATTGTTAAACAATTATTATTTGCATTTAAATACACATTTTGTAGGATTTGTTAATTATAATTTTAATTAAAAGAATTTTCCCTTCGTACTGCCAAAAAACAATGAATTCCGTCACTTTGCGATGTGTCAATATAATAAGTCAACACTAGATTATAGTGCCATCGTTTATTTGGTGGCCAATCCGGGAACTACAAAACTTTATCTAAAAAATCCACGTGACAGAATTTTGACATTTATTTGGCGAATTGTTTTTGTTATTGTTGGACCGAGAAGATTTTTCCAACCCGGTAAAATATGTCGAGGGACTGTAAAACACAATTAAAAGAAGCAAGAAATGCTATTAAAGATAAGGAGTTCAATTTGGCTGTGAAAATATGTAAAGTAAGTTGGTATTTGTTGGATAAATTGATGATTCAAATCTACTTTTGACGTTTCTCTTGTCGTAGGAGATCCTGAAAGTGGATGACAAAAATTATATGGCCCTGGTGCTGATGGGGGCCGCATATCAAGACTCCGATAAGGAGGAGGTAAGTGTTCGATCAATAAATTCTATTGAACCATTGTTTAAACGTTTATTCTCCCAAGGCGGCTCGATGTTTAAAGAAAGCGTGCGACTGCTCAAAAGACGCCACAGTGGCACTACAGGGCCTTCTAAACTGTGCCAAACCGGCCGATCTACCGGATGTAATTCAAAAGTTATTGACACTTACGCCCGATCGTTACGAGGACTTGCACAAGAAACTGTATTCGATCGCCCAAAATTCCGAACAACTCGAGCTCTGCATCGAATTATTCAGCTGCGAGGTTGGTGCAGACGGTAGTATCGAGGCGAGAAAGAACTCAGCTTACGATTATCTGGCCCAAATATATATGCGGTCGTCGAACGAGGTTAATGACAAATGGAATGAAATAATCGAGAAGTCGCTGGAGTACAAATTAGACCAATCCGAGGTTTCGGCTGAATGCTCGAAACTCTACCTAAAACTGTTATACAAACTCAAAAAGTATGAGAAATTAGTTCAGAAGTCGTTTAAAATAATCGAAACCGCACCCACCGATCAAAACACATTGGAATGGATTTGCAAAGTGTATTCGGAAAAGTATACAGAACCACTATTCGTCGAGCTTGATATGAGTGCGCCAATCGAAAGCCTGCTCACAATCCAACCCTCATCGCTACTCGGTCTAATCGCCAAGGGTATATGGCTGTACAGACGGAATGAGTTCGCAAAATCGAAAGAATGTCTAGACAACGTAAACACTCTACAACCAAACTGGAGTATCTGCCTTAAACTACTCATCGATTTGAATTTTAAAGTGGGCGCCTTCATTCAGACCGAACTATATATTCGAGAGTTCAAAAATGTGTCGCTTCAGGATCAGATTCTACTGTGCAAATCGTTGGTCGAACAAAACGATCGATCCAAATTGGCAGAAGCGATTCAACTTTGTCGCGATCTTATACCACAGACAAACGGAGATCAGCAGTCCGAAATGATTTTTTACTTAAGCAAAGCTCTAATTTATAACGATCAATTGGGTCCGGCTGAAAAAACGCTCGAGAAGTTAAAGGCAATGGGGAAACTGAATTATTACACATTGGGCATCGCTCTTAAATCCCGCATCGGTGGTGCCTATAACGAGAGTCTTAAAATATTAGAAGCGAATCAAATCGAATCGACCGAATACTATCTCGAACTAGGTAAAAACTATTTCTATATCGAAAATTATAATCAAACGTTGGTCGCGTTGCTCAAAGCGACCAAATTGGAACCATACAATTCGGACTGCTTTTTCTGGTTGGGCCAACTCTACGATCGTATAAACGATGTACAGCGGGCGCAGAAGTGCTATGAAAAATCGTTAACCCTAAATCTAAACAACAAAAATTGTGTCATCAATCTGAGCTCGATTTATCGCAAAAATAATGAATTCAAAGCGAATCACGTGCTGCTCGAAAATCTAACCAGCATTGCAGTGGGTCGAGAAAAGGTCTGGTCACTTCGACAGCTTGGTTTAAACTATTTATCGCTTATGAATTATAACGAAGCGATAAATGTATTCCGTCTCGCGTTGCGCTACGATCCAGCCGATATACCGAGTTGGGAGGGCCTGGCCGATTCATACTTAGCTCGCGGTTCGTACAACTCAGCGATGAAGGTGTACCAAAAGGTTATTGAACTTGCACCGTCGAGTTTGTATGCACAACTTCAAGTTGCGAATATAAATTCGACGCTGATGATGTTCACGGAAGCGATTGAACAGTATGAAAATATATTGGAAGCGGATCCGAATTATTTTCCCGCTCTTAAAGGAATAGCCGAAACCTATTTGGGGTATGCAAAAAAATTGTTTGTTCAACAAATATTTGGACGAAGTCGTGACCAAGCCCAAAAGAGTGTGGACTATATATTGCGGTAAGTTATGTCGTCGGGGATTGTTTTCTTGATGATGAAGTCTTATTGTTTCAGGGCTATTCAACTCAAATCGTATATCGGTTGTGTGTGGCGCCAACTAGCATTTACATTGGATTTTATAGCTGTTAATCCGATAGATTATGCCTTTATCCAAGTTCCAGGCTCGTTAGCTGGGGTAAACGAAACCGAAACTATTCTACGCGGTGATAAACTGTTCGACTTATCGTCGAAGTGTTATTGTCGTGCTATTAAAATCGATCCGACTGATTCGTTGCTTTGGTACGATCTATCGGTTAGTTACTACAACCGTGCACTTCGTTCGTTGGCTGACGACAAGCTAAAGTATTTGAAATTAGGTTTGGAAACTATAAAATACTCGATTAAAATGAACTCGACCCGCTGGATGTTTTGGAATCTGATGGGCTGCATACTGTCCACCAAAGAACTTAATAACTTACCGCTAGCCCAGCATTGTTTTATAAAAGCTGTCACGATCGATAAAAAGAGTTACACATCGTGGACCAATTTGGGTGTCATGTATTTACTTCAGAACGAGATAAAGCTGTCGAACAAAGCTTTCAGCATGGCCCAACAATCGGAGCCGAACTATGTAAATGCTTGGGCCGGCCAAGCCACTGTAGCCGAATTAATATCGGAACAAGAAGAGGCGCTCGACCTATTTCGACACTGTACACAACTTGGATTTCATCCTGAATCGGCGATCAGTTATGCGCACTGGGTGTGTTCGACAATGAGTGATAAAGTGAAAATGAAGAGACCTCACTACCAGTACGCTATCGAGAGTATGTATGCTGTACCCGTAGCACTCGACTCAATCGATTGGTACTGTAAATACGATGGTGTCAATGCGAACGTGGAATCGCTCTGCTTTTTAGGCTATTTGAATTACCAGAAGAAATTATGGCACCCGGCCATTAAAGCGTTTACTCTGGCAATCGAAAAATCGGAAGGCGCCATCAAGGATAACTTGCTGTGTAATCTAGGTTATAGTTTGCTTAAGATGAATAATCCTAAAGAAGCAATCAAAGCGTTTAATGCTGTAACCGAAGCTTCATACAAGTCAACGATTGGGTTAGCGCTCTCATATTTCAAAGCTAGACAGTATGAAGAGTCGTATACGTTATATGATAGTGCTCTGCAATGGTTGGCGACCAATGATGTCGAAAAATCGATGATCCTGATCGCAATGTCTTCGATGGTGTACGATTTTCAAGGCCCAAAAGATGCCAAAACCGTATTATTCCAATGTATTAGCTTGGCTTCGCCACCAATCGAGGGTTTATACTCGGCCTGCGCTTTAGGTATATTGCATCAAGACACTCAGCTCTCTGAACTCGTATTACAGGAATTAAAAAAGTATGAACACAATCAGAATTATTGCCATCATATAGCGTTTCTTAAGTCGCAAATAATTCTGATAAATGAAAATAAGAAAGCCGCCCTTTTGTATCTGCTATCCCAGATCCATTTAATGCCAAATAATGCACAGCTGAGAAAAGTATTTGTTAAATTTTTACTCAAGAACTATGCGGATGATGAGAAGTATGCCAAATCGGCAAGTCGAATTGCCCAAAGTTCGATTATCCTGGACCTTAATAATATGAAGTATGTCGCGACTCGAGTACCTTGACAAATTTTGTATCATTTATAAATGTTTATTTACAGAAAAAATACATCAATGGATGCTGCAAAATCGTTGAGCATGGCTAGTGATGCAATGAAGTCGGTCGATCAAAGGGAACGCAAAATTTTGGCCCAAAAGGCGATTCACACCAATCCAACGTGTAAAGAAGCATGGGGTGCACTTATTAGATGTCGTTAATTATTTTTTTATTATTTATTTTATGTCAAATAAAGACGGGCTCTTAATGAAAAGTTTGTTTGTAATTTACTACTTGCTTAGTCGATTTAGTACAATAACTATTTTTAGTACATATCAAGCTTTAAATTAGTACTTATGGTGTACTAAAATCGCACCAAGGATGGGTACTCAATTGTCCTAAATATTGTTAAGGACAATTTAGTACCCATCCTTGGTGCGATTTTAGTACACCATAAGTACTAATTTAAAGCTTGATGTGTACTAAAAATAGTTATTGTACTAGATCGACTTAGCAAGTATTGAGTCGAGTTATGAGCTCCTAAGCTTAAATTAGGTGGCTGACGCCAATGATGTAGAGGACAGGGTAGAGGCTACAACATATACCGTGCAACTGCAAGATGGACTCGTGGCCTATATATTCAATTATATTACCGTAACTGGTGTAGTGCATGAAGGAAGAAAGGAAGAAAGATAAAAATATTCAACATGGCAGCTTACAAACAGATACTCAAGAATAGATTCGAATTGTAAATGAACACAACTATGACCTCCTGTTGGAGTGCAGAATTCATGGGTCAACCCATTTTCCATGTCAGTACAATAGGCTGTCATGGAGCTATGCAATGTGCAGATGGTTCTGCATAAATTGGACCTATAGCCGTACGTCCTCGATTTGGTTGTAATGGCATAAGGTAATGACGTAAATAAGCGAACCAAGAAAGAGTTACAAGTGCCTCGAGCCCCGAAACAGATTGTAGAGATAAAAACAAACAAATCAGTTGAGAATGCGGGAGTTTAATTTTCTGAAAGATCTCTCGAAAATTTGTAGGATCGTTGGGATTAAATGTTTTAAGAGGTACTAAGTGCCAAGAACAAATAGTTAAACTGTCACTGAGATTATGTTCTAAATTATTCTCACTGCAAACATAAAATATTTTGAAAGGTCATTTCGTTTATTACCTGATACAGTCCAGTAAAATTGAATCTTGTGATATTCATCTAACTGGTGATTGGTTTTATGAAGAGCTATAGTAACTTTAGATAACACGTCAAACATCTCTAAAACACCTATTAGAAACCCGTTAACTCATAAATCTTGTATACTGCCAATGGCCGAATAGTTATAGTACGAGGTATATGTTATATTAGCCAAAAGAGAGGCTGAATCCAAGAATCCATTTAAGCGGTAATTACCGTATCAAACAAGTAATGTTTGCGAAGTTCGCGAAGTTTGAACTAGTGAAATGTTAAAGTGTTTAAAGTGCTGTGCAGGCTAGTGATGGCTAGAGCTGCTAATCTTTGGAAGTCCAACATAGCTTTTTTACCTGTGACCCAAATGAGAAATCAAACTTCAAGTTTGCCGAGTTTATCTCTACTGCTTAGCAAATTAGAACGTCGGACACATAGGATGACGCACACGAAGTGTTTCCAACTTCAGACTGTCATTACTGTCAAACCAGTGTTGACAGAACCCTCAAATTTACATTTACGACAGATTCATTGTTTACAAGCGTACAACAGCATTTTAGCGGGAAATATTCAGAAAAAAAGTTATCCGCAATGGAATTCAAGCGTAATAGTGTGATTGCTCTACATTTAGCTGGACAACCACAACCGCAGATTGTTAACCAGTTAAAACATCTGCATGTGAATGAAATGTTTGTGTATTGCACAGAATTGGCGAAATTGAAAGGCAAATTGGCTCGAATCCGCACCGTAGCAGTAGAAAAATGGCTTTGAGGCTAACATTTCGCTTAAAAGGATGCAGCACATGTTAAAAGATCAATCTCGGACTAAAGGCCTTGAAATTCCATAAAACGCATGGTCTCAACGAAGCTAAAAAAAAATTAGACTGGAAAGAGTAAAGGAGTTGTTACGTTTCCACGAAAGTGGCGCCGCAGAAGTTGATGGTTTGGGCCGCCGTAACGGCAGAAAGTCGTTCACGGCTCGTTTCTTTGGACCGTGGCATCAGGATAAATGCTCAAATTTATCGGGATCATGTGTTGGAGGAATCGTTGAAGCTTTGGGCTCAAAATCAAGATTGGCTGAGAAACAACGTTCCGCGAGATTCATTTCCACTGCCCATAGTCCATGGCTATCAAATTCACCGGATCCGCCAAATTTCTCGGTTTGGGTCATTGTTTAATAATAAGGTTGGGACAAAAATATACCAAAGTGTCGATCATATCAAGCAAGCACTTCGCCGGGGGCCAAAATACCGCTGAGCCTCATTCATGCTGCATGCATACAATAGCATTGTCGGCCGTTTGAAAGCCATAATCGCGACTAAGGTTGGCCAAATCGAACACTGCTAATGAAATATTTGTGAACATTTTTTATTTTGATTCTATAAAATTCATCAAAAATAAAAATGCTGTGGCGGTTTGTTTTGGTAATACTTCGTGTCCCTGTAGTGCTTCTTCGGTTCGCTGCTCATAGTTTCATCATTACTGCTATAATTTTTTCAGATTAGATTTCGTTCATAGTGAAAAGTGATATGGACTCGCGCTGATATCGCATTCCTAGGTAACTTCACCATTATGCTCAGATACAAACAAATAAATCAAAACACGGTCACAATGAAATATAAACAGGCCAAACCATGAATGTGCACAAAAATATACACAAACCATTTCTGCAACAAGAGAGTGGTCGATGAAAGGCATGCTTCAAAGAACCTAAAGTGTGTCAGAAGCTGCTGTTGTGAACGAAATTGGCACTAATTAGGAAACTCAATTCCAAACAGTGTGTCCGGCTACCAGACGAACTCCGGTTCATTTCGACAATGTTCTCGCCACTACATACTGTAAAAATCTTTGAATCGAATAGGTAAGGCGGGCTTAAAAAGTAAGAAGTGCTATCAATGGTGAACACCCTTATTAAACAAACCAAGAAGCTTTCATGCCATTACAGGCCAATTCTGAAGACATAAAACTACTAATCCTCTAAGCAGAAATAGATTGGCAAAGATGATGTCCGATCCAGGTAACCAGAAAAAAAAGATAGTACCTTTGGAGTAAAGTCAAAGCTCAACCAGAATGAGATTACCGACATGATTTCAAAACTGAGTTTTAACCCAGTTGTAGCGAGTGTCAGTTAAACACAGAGATAAGGATCTCGATTGATTATATATGAAAACGATAACACTTTTAAAACTTCACAAGTTTTAGGGATTTGAGCGACGACGGTCAGAGTGGTGGCAAAAGATAGAATTAATCAATTTGCTTCTATGAGATACATTCCAAAATAAGGGAAGTTGGTCAAAGTAAAATTCTTCCTAAATGATGATTAGTCCAAAAGTACCGTGTCAACAATCTGACTCCAACGGTTTCGATCACGAGCCAACTATTCATACAGTTCCAAGCAATTAGAAGGTGCCTGATTGCTCTCTACGCCGTGGAGCCATCGTCAGTGATCTCTTCGCCTACCGAAAAGTGGCTCTCCCTTCAAAGAATGATGTATCATTCGGTTCGAATCAACCTAGTTTTTACTATCCAAAAAGTGCTTGGCAGCATCGAAAACCGAGGTTTTCAATACTTCCCAGACACTATTCACTTCATCAGATTGGTAATTGGATCGCAAAATGCTATTGCTGACAAAATCTTGATTTTTTTATTGACTTTCTTCATTTATCAGACATTCCTGACTTGTACGAAAATTTCCATCGGAGCTTTGTAGGGACCAGATAATGGTCACTGCAATTTTGTTGACGATCGATAAGATCTCACGTCTTAGACAACCCGAACCCGCTCTTTAGAAATCAACACGTGGTTTATTTGGCTCTGGAATGTTTTACGTGGATGTTTCAATATTTCCAAATGGATGTTTTTATGAAGAAAGAATGTACTTGCCACCTTGAGATCATGAGTGATCGCAAAGTACATCATTCTTTCCCCAATTTCGGTCACAGTTTCGTGAGAGTAGGGACCTATATTATTACATAAGTCGGTCGTTTTCTGCTAGCTCTAGCATTAAAGTCACAAATGACCAATCTTACATCGTGCTCAGGTATATAGCCCATCAGATTATCCACTGTGTAGTAGCGTGTAGCCTAGAACACATGGCCTCCACTTTTAGGCCATCGGTGTTTTTGGAGCGGTACGAGTTCCAGCCGATACTCTTTCATATATGTGTTAAGGCAGTCCAATGCGCCAGGTTTTCTAAGTGACTGCACGTTTCACCTTAAGGTGCCGATCCTTAATCTCGTTTTCGAGTACGAGTTGTTTTTATTTGTAGACTTTTTAAACAATATTGTGGTTTTTTACAGATGCGGGTCGTCAGCCCGGCAATCCAACCAGATTTGGTCGCCTCATACGACAAGCTCTGGATATTGTGGTGGTATTCTATGGGTCTCAGTTTTCGTTCGTAATATTTACGTCACATTAATGCCCCCACCAACAGGACTGATCACACAACTACACTCCAGAAATATTTGAACCATCATTGGTACGCAGTTCAGACTTACCACACTTGGTGGTCGGACATTCCATCAATTTTAGAGAAATAGAAAGTTGTCCATACAATCATAACACAATATAGGTTTAAGTATGTCGCTCAAGTGTAACGTTTTAATGGACATATAATTCTAGGTGACAGATTTAAGTAATAAACGTAAATCGTTCAGCCAAGCATTAAATTCAACAAGAAAACCCAAAATATTTGTCTAACTTTCTTATGTGTAGTATAACAAGTGAATTATGATTACTTAGACGCATTTACCTTGTGGACATATGCTATGTCAATTATGTATGTACAGCGACTTGACCAATTTACATGATTAATAATATGTTACTCGAACAAATTATTTTATGTCGTGAAAATGGTTGAACGCGAAACCACACACTCGTATAGATAAGACTCGCAAAGTGAATGAAAGTTTTTATGGATTCCCATTTGTAATATGATACAGCTTTTGAGAAACTTTATGATTTATAATGTCATACAAATCATTGTCATCTCATTGTGTGTGTATAGTGTCAAGACAAACAAATAGACTTGCGTCGAGTGTTGTTAAAGTGAAATTGTTATTATTTACTTTTATCACCACACTAATTACATAAAATTGAAAATTCACATGAAAATCTGACGGTACACACGATACACATAACCGCAATCCGACCACATTTTACTATAATAAATTTTGTATCTGAAGTACTTGGGTAATTGCTCAATTAGAAAACAAAAAATAATTAAGCTCACTCGAAGAATTATGCTGGAGTGTACTTATAGGGCTGTTTTGATTTCAAAATTGCAATTCGATATGTATACGCTGTTGGTGGGAACCATATTTTATGGTACGACTGGTTATACTCGTACACGTCTGAGATATTCAGACGCAGGCATAATTATATTGTCTTTGTATACATTTTCGATGAAGATTACATCTATATGGAAATTGTTCTGTAGCGAGTATACTTGGTGGCCTTCGAATTGTGATATCATCGTTATACTGTTGTTCCTAATATCATTAATCATCTCACAAATGGTCATTCCATCATCCATAAATAGAATGTCTGACTCAAAATTGTGTACAACTATTGTATATTGGCGCTTGAATGGGTATACGTTGGAATGATCAACGAAAGTAATAATATTTTGCAATTATGTAATTGGTTATAATTGCTAAAGATCATGATCCCGATTAAATGGGAATTTAATTTTATCAGAATCTCGACGGTTAGATAAACACTCTAATACTTATACTGAATGTCAGTGAAATAAAAATGTGGCATAAACCGATTAGAGTGGCATCAAAAAGAAACAGGCTTTATATTTTATTATTATAAACCAGAACCTCATCTGCATACAGGAAGATTAAGTGTTCAAGACAAACCATTAGTTAGAACTCGATACAGTGACAGTGAAATTGGACTTAAGATTCTCATTAGTGTGTTCCCAACGAGACAGTGCATGTGAGAAAACTCTTTCCACACCAAATTATTTTAAGCGATGGCTGTTGGTTTGGACGAACGTTAAAGTTAAGTTAAGTTAAGTTGATGTGGCTGCTATCGCACACTTAGACCAAATTTGATCCGTTGTGATACCACTCTATACGGCTATAGGTCCGAGTCTTTCCGTAGAGCCATCTGCGCATTGCATAGCTCCATGTCAGTCCTATAGTACTGACATGGAAGATGGGTCGGCCCAAGGATTCTAAACACGACAAAGGATCCAGATTATGTTTATTTTTCACCACCGATCGCACCAAACGATCGAAGGTGAAAAACCCATTTTGCATCCTGCCTCGAATCGGATTCGAACCCGGTACCTCCCGCTCCAACTGCCGCAGCTTTAACCACCGCGCCACCTGGGCGGTTTGGACGAACGTTAGATTTAACAACCATCGATACGATCAATATCACATGAGCATTTTAGACGTAACTCGTTTGGGGCACTGTGAAATCTCTTACCCCACGAAAGCTTCCCAGGTCTAAAATCTGTTTGTTATCCTAATGCAAGCCAATTCGATTCCGGAATATTGAAGAAATCGTTAGTTGATACTGAAATGCTCGAACTTTTTTAATCAGAACAAATGACTACTCAAAGCATATTGTGTCAACTGGTAATGCACACGAAGATTCTAAAAGTATTTCAAATAGTTCAAAATTAATCTATGGCTAGGATTTAAAGTAAGGACAGTAAACGGCCATTACCGCGTCTCAACTGAGACCTTTTTTTGTGTTATCCGTCACTCAGGCTCAATTAATCCATTGTTCTATCCCACTGTTTACTTGACTTTCCGGTTGTAGTTCCGATTTACGTAGAAACCATCTGTACATTGCATAGCTCTATGCCAGCCTATAGTACTGACATGGAAGATGGGACAACACACGGATTCTAACTTGAGCTGGGTCTCAGATGAGTTCATTTGCAAAACTGATCGTACCGTCGAAACGATCGATGGTGAAAAACCCTTTTGCATTCTGCCCCTATCGGGATTCGAACCCGGTACTTCCCGACCCACACTGCAGCGTTTTAACAACTGTGCAACCTGGGCGGTAACTGAGACCTTACGAACCATTTCAACGTATTGGTGCACATTCTAGGTGGTCAGCCCATCGAATGTTTTTTCACACAATCGCTTTTTATGTCATCCATGTTAGTTTTTCCGGTCAACGGCGAGAATCGAAACTGGAATTGCGGTGTGACTCTCTTAACCATTAAGAACTTAACGGCTCCATATGTTTTGTTACTGATAAGTAACAGATGTGGATATCGTAATAGATAACGACGTCATGCTTAGTTACCCGGAGGTCTCACAAAACATAAAGTAGCATCCGTTCGGTCAGTCCCACGTTTCTTTAGAGACCCATGTAGTTGGGTATCTAAAGTGATAGTTAAACATGTGACAGCAACGGTGGAGTCGGCAAAGTTTCACCTGAAACAAGAGTTACCTTATCTAAGATCGTTCAGCTATTAGTAGCAGCACCAAATAATCCCAGAGAGCGTGTGTGTTCAGTAATGGTCGATTTAATTCGAGTCGGTGGCAGCATCCATGAATCCATTGTTACAGGGTTAAACACCCAATCATCCTGCCTCGAAGTTCACCAGTATTCAAAATAATTGTGTTCCACCAGTATTCATTTCCATTGTCATGCTGGTATTAGTCTATGCCATTCATTCATAAGACGTACGTATTGGATTATTTATTGTAAGCAAATCGTTCGTCAAATCGTAAGACATGTATTCAGTATGCATCAGAGCTCAACCACGATTGGAAAAACAATTGATGGACATTCTGTCTAGATCTCGAGTTCAGTATCCACAAACGTTTTCTAAAGTTGGTGTAGATTACTGTGGTGTTTGCAGGACAATCAATAGTGACAATGGGACAAACTTCACCAGCTGTTCAAACTATTTATCAGAGTTATATACGTTCTTCGGAAATTCTAATGCTGATTTTCACTCATAACTACTTCAAGCAGGCATATACAATGGCGGTTTATTCCAACAGCTGTGCCGCACATAGGGGGCCTTTGGAAGGCCAACAACGGCCAAACTTTCAAAATAAATTTCAAACAAATAAGTGGTAATCAACGCTTAACATTGAAAGAATTTACTACAGTCATATGGTTAAATGCGAAGCAGCTATCAATTCACATCCTCTTTGCGTGGAACATTTCGATGATCTCAATTAACTTCAGCGCATCTTGTGAAAGGCCGAGCTCTTATTAATGTACCAGAATCCACATGTCGGCCAATTGCACGAATAGTCAAGATTCATCCTGACAGTGACAATCTAGTGAGGGTTGCTAGATGGAAGGTGGCGTAGAGCAATAAGGTCTGGCAGCGTCCAGTACATTGCTTCTCTAGAGTTCCAATAGTGACGTTCATATTTCCACAAAAAAATTTCTTAAGTCTAGTGGTTATCGTGAGACGGGCTGTCTTCTTCCCATAAGAATCTCCATTTCGATAATTTTTTCACTATACGAATACTTTTTCTGTACTCTTTTTGGGACCATCTGTACAGGTACCAATTATCTGTTTCATCTGTTGCTTCAATTTGTTTAACTCTCTAGTCCACCATGGCGTTGCAGTTCTATTGGGTTATTTGCTTAAGCGACAGCGTTTCTTTTAGCAACTAATGTTAGTGTTTTTTCGGACAAGTCAGCTACCCTGTCTAGTTTTTCGCTGTCTATGAAGTCCACAGATAGTTCTCAATTTGAATTGTTGGGTCTCTTAAATTCTATGATTGCAAAGTTGTCGCAACTTAGAGGAAATAAAACATAGCGATGGTTAGAAAGAGTTATCTAGTCTAAGATCTTCCAGTTTGAGATTTTTACACTTAGACTCCGTGATTCGTGAGGCAAGAAAAATGTAATTTTTTTTCCTGTCTTCAGGAAGATGTAGAAAGTATTCCAGGAGGAAGATGCTCAAACATTCTTGATGTTTAGTAACTTTAGTAGAGAAAGGCAAACGAACCTTTCTTCCAACATTCTGTTTATTTACTTGAACACCGATGCTGTATGCGTAAGGTTATTGCAACAGATTTCATTCAGGAGTCGTTACTTCGTATTATGCCTAACATACTGGATGGAGCCTAAGGCTTACCAGAATAATATAGTACGTGTTGCCATTAAGTTCCAATCACAGATAAGTTTTGGGTTGTTTGTCGATTATAAACTCGTGCTGTTTGCTAGAGAGCTCCTTTATTGACACATCGGGAAGCCAAAACAGAGCTAAATTAGTTCTATTAGAACCAGTTCAAGCTTGTAACAAATCTATAGAGTATCGGGCGAACGGGTCATCCCACTCTTATTTTGTCAACTAAAGAAATTACAACAACATTTTGTAAACAATTGCTGCGGGAGAGGGCCATCCAAGTAATTTAAATATTTGTTTAGCCGATTTGAGCATAATTTCAGTACCCGAGAGGTGAATCTTCGAATAGTAAAGAATACTTTCCTTGTTTTCCTCTTGGTATGATTTATAGTATTCCTATAGTTATAACCATCGAATAGTCAGACATGCTGAAGAGATTTAAGGTTTTAAGTTTTGGATGTATACGCTTATCTGAAGGTTCATTTACTCAACGACAAAACCTCGTCAAAATTAAAAAATAGAGTTTTTTCAATAGCGGGTCCAGTTCGAACACAACACGAAGCTCTTGCGACTCAGTACTTGGTTTTATTATCGGTTGATTTGGTCTAGAAAATTTTCAGTTATTGAAAGCTATAGGATCCGCCAGACAATATTCATCAATTTTGGCTTTCTCGTTGTCGTCCAACCGAATTGCTTGTAATGGTACATGGGTGGTTAATTACTCATCAACCACTACAAAGCTGTCCTGCAGCTAATGATGCTTAACCATTCACTGCAATACATACATGTTTAGGCATGTTGCAATACATGCATGGTTGCGGCATCCATGTTTCGTAAATATTTCGAACAAAACATAAAACCCATAAAATACCACCACAATATCCAGAGCTTGTTGTAGGGGGCGAGCTGGTTGAATCGCTGGGCTGACGACTCGCATCTATTAAACCAACAAATGTTAAAACTGTCAACCAACAAAAAAAAATCGGATACCGCTTAAACAACAATGCCTCTTTCCCTCCCACCCCGCCGCTTAAGTACCAGGAAATGAGATTAAGGAACGGGCACGGCGGACTTGCAGTGACTAAGAAAACCTGGCGTGTTTTACGGCCTCATCACATGTATGAAAGAGTATCGGTGGAACTCGTAGCACTCCAAGAAACTCGATGGCCTAAAAGTGGAGACCATGTGTCCAAGGCTGTACGTTGCGACACAGTGGAGGTTACCTCGGCAATCTTGGAGTTAGATTCCTCATTGGGCGACAGATAAAAACTGGCTGTACTGGACTTTCAGGCAGACGATAAACGAACTGCCTTTTCGACCTTGTTCGATTGGTATGGCGAAATGAAGTTATGCCTGAAAAATGGAAAGTGGCTTGAAATGCGAGAATTCTACGAAACATGTCGCGATGTACACCAGGTATTCATACACCTGGTGAACAGGCTATCGAGAACTTTTGGAATTACTTCTGGTGTTCGACAACGAGATGCGCTGTCCTCAATATTTTTTAATCTCATGCTAGAATACATCCTTCGTAAAAGTGAAACACCCCAAAACAATAACTTCATCAAGCGTGTGATATATGGCCCAAATCGCTATGACGATGGCACTTACCGAGTTCTTTTCAATCACGAGATCAGGAATTTAATGCAAATTCCTGATATTGTGCATCAAATCAAAGGACAGCGAGTACGATGGCTCCGAATGATACAGCGATCTTTGAAGGGAGAGCCGCCTTTTGGTAGACGAAGAGGTCGCTGTCGGCAACGATTGCTCTACGGCTTCTGGTTGCATGCAACAGTATGAAGAGCTAGCTCGTGATCGAAACCGGTGAAGTCAGATTGTTGACACGGTACGGGCCAAGAATGGCTTGTAAAAACCGGCAAAAAATGATTAATCGAAAGGCTGTTCACATTTTAGAGGTGGTTTAGTATGACCTCCTGTAGAATACCATATATAGTCAAAGTATTTTAATAAACCGATGGTCCATCTAGTTTTATCTTTTGTCGCCACCTTGGCCACCAGGTTCCAATCTCTGAAACTTGACATTTGGGTTGTTCTCTTTTGCATTTGAATATTCAGTTTCTAGAAAATCAGTTTAAAAAGAATCTCTAGAACTCCCTGGATTGCACTCGTCAACTGACTTCTCTAGAGTTCCGATATGACTTTCATATTTCCACAAAAAACTTTCGATCTAGTTTTGCCGTGAGACAACCTATCCAAGAATCTCCATGTCGATAATTTTCACTATGCGAATACTTTTTAAGTACTCTTACTCAGACCATCTGTACGTTTCATCGATACTCATGGCTGTTTTGAGAAGTATTCTTGTCTGTATAGTTCACCATGGTATTTCAGTTCTCTTGTTTTTGCTCAAGCGCCAGCGTTTCGTTTAGCAGTTAACTATAGTGCTTTTTTGAACAAGTCAGCTAGCCTATCCACTCTTTAGGATACTGTGTTCTGGTTGAAATGGAGTCCATACATCGTTTTCATTTTGTATTTCTGAAGCACCTATTCTATAATTTCAAAATTGTTACAATTTGGAGGAAATGAAACATAGGTATATGTTAAGAAAGAGTTACCTCTTTAAAGATCTTCCAGTTTGAGACTTACATACTTACGCGGAACATAAGACAATAATGTCAACTTTTCGTGTCTTCAGAAAGTCAGAAAAGTTGGTATATTGATCACATTTATGATGAAGATACGAATTCCAGGAGCAAGACACCCCAGCATTTGTGATGTTTACTAATTCTGGACTAGAAGATTAAATCTCGGAAATAAATGGGAGGTAGGAGAAGGACAATACTTAAACACCGAGTGCTATATTTACCAGTCATTGCAATAGATTTCATTCAGGAGCCTGTATTTCATATTATGGCTTATATACCTCCTGGACGGAGCCTAAGGTTTACCAGAATACTACGTGCTGCCAATCTGCCATCAAGTTTTGGATTGTTTGTCGATAATAATACTCCTACTGTTTGCTACAAAGCAGTCCTACTTTCTCGATACATCGATAAGCCAAAACAGAGCTATATTTTATGTAGCTCTATTGGAGTCAATCCATGCTTGTAATAAATCAATAATCCACTCTAATATTGTCAACCAAAGAGATTACAATAAAATTTTGAAAACAATTGTGGCTGGAGAGAGCCATCCAAGTAGGTCAAAATATTTGGTAAGCTGATTTGAGCATAATTTCGGTATACTGGAGGTAAATGCATCTTCATAGGTCAGTCAACAGATATACCTAACTAAGATTCAAGATCTTCGAGTAATACATGACTATACCTTGTATTTATATTGGTATACTTTATCGTATTCCTAGTTGTTATAACTCCACTGACGTAATGCGAAAATTCGATTTCATTGTTTTTGATAATTTGGGACATATTTCAGTGCTGGGAGGTTTTAGATTTTGAGGTTTGGGATGTACGTTTATTTGCGGGATACATTTATTCAACATTAGACCCAGTGTTTGTGTTTACGAAATTTTGTCCAAATCGAGATTAGAGCTTTTTGAAAAGTGGGACCAGTTCTTTATATACGCTGCATAGAAAACATTCGATTTTTGAAAGCTAGCGTTATCATTGTCGTCTAACCAAATTGCTTTTAATGGTAGTTACATGGGTAGTTAAATGACGCGTGCTGCATAAAGAAACAAATATTATATTTTAAAGTCGATAAAGCAGGATTTTTTTAACCCTGTGCGGACGGAGTTTAAGCCTGGTTGGATTAAGGTGGTAGTTTTCCAATATTAAGTTGAAGTTCCTTGGTAAAATCAATTTAATTTTGTAAGTTTTAGGCCATCCAAGAAGACATTGCATTTACAATTATATATATGTACTTGTTCTCTAATGCCATGTCGATGCTGGAATTCTTATTAATGTTTTGGCATAATCTTTACGTTTTTGTTCTGATATATAGTACGAAGTTATTCGTTGCATCATGTAGTGAGTTAACACTTTTTTAAGATAGGTTACGAAAGCATTATATATTTCTTCATCGCTTCTTGTCCAAACCTCACTTGATAGTCTAAATAGCAGGCCGGGTCTGTAGAAGATTTTAAAGCACCAGTGCATGCTCGTACAGCTCGTACTGCAAAAATATTGCTGCTGTTCGCGATAGATTGGCTTAAGAACCGTCCACCTTAACTCGTCGTCGTGCCCAAAAATTGCACCTCTCACGCTCGTCGTTGATGAACATTATGCATAAAGACTTGCATTTACACGTTTATAAGGAGCAATTGACTTAAGAACTAAAACCTCTTGACCAATGGCGTTCGCTATCGTGAGTTGATAACAAACTTTTTATGGCCCTTATTAACACAAAATAATTTGTGTTTTATTCAAAATCAACATCGGCCCTTAAAATTTCACCACCCTTTATATATATGTATATAAGAAAGCTCTCATATATCTTTCAATAATTTCTCAACTAAGACGTAACACAAAAACACTGAGCCCCACAATTTCTTACAATGTTTCTTTCTCAATCATACCCAAAGTTATACTCTACACTACACGAACAGTATGAACCGACTAGAGGTTCGTGTCTTACTCATTTTTGCTGTCTTCTGATATATTTTGTTTATATTTTTCTGTCTTTAAGTTTACTTTCTGTTGAGTTTCGTTCGTGTTTGTATCTCTCGTCGATAAAAACGTAAAACTTTTAAAATAATAATTTTACAAAACGTAAATAAATTAGAAAATTTAAGTAATTAAATTTGTTTCGTTATTGCTTATTATTTTCTGGTGTTTTGTGTGCGCGATTTAAGAAGTTTAAGTGAAATTTCTTAGAAAATTGTGAAGTTTCGAAAATTATTATTGTTACAAGTATAAGTGGTAAAGTTAAGTTGGTGTGATAAATCAAGGTGTGATTAATTTATATAAGTTTTGGTGAATCTTCAAGAATTTGGATATTATAATACGCCGAACACTATATATACAATATATGTAAGATCTTCTTCTCAACGTTTAGTTATTCTATCCTATAGACATCTTATAAACGGATTTCAAGGTAAGATATTTGTTTCTATAAATGTACGAGTGTATACGCAGATTTTCAAGAAATATTTGTTGTGTGTTGGCAAATCAATTTGCATTCGACAAATTAAATTAAAAATAAATATTTTTATAAAATGAAAACAGAGACAAATACAATCTTTTTATAATGTCTGCGAGCTTAAGGAATATATTGCGCAATATAAAAATCGGTTTAAGATTGTGTACAACAAAAATTCTTGCTTTATTTATAAACTTAATAACATGACGTTATGGTTTGCTTATTTACACTTAGAATTTGTGATTCATAATTATGTGAATTGGATATTCGTTTTGTAATTTGATTATTGCATTTATGCATTTGGGGAGTCGGCTATATATAGCCCGAGTGGGCAATTCGGGTGCAACATGCATCAGACCTTTTATGCATTCGCACCTGGTACGAAAACAAGATCTGTTTTCTCAAGCGATACACCAACCCACATTATGTGCAAAACGTCGCTCGGTAGACCCGGCCTCTGCTATCACTCGGCTCGGTCACCCAATTCGAGTCGCTATTTCTGTAGCGTACTGTCAAGTTTGGCCGTCTAGTGAACCGTCTTGAAATGAGGTTGGCTACATTCAAGCGTCGTTTTACTTTATATTGAGTAACAGGTACATCTCGAACTTGTCTTCGCTCCTGCTTAGCTGACGAGCGAATTTCTGTTGTATCCATATATGTGAGTAGTATCCATGATTTAGAGAAAACATCAAATGAAACTGCGACAAATTGGTTCAGATCAACGTTTGATAATTTTGTCTAATGGCAAATATCGGGCAAAGTTATATTATACAGGAGTACTATATAGATTTTAATGATAAAACTGTTCTTAAAAAGATAAAGCACTACTAAGCTTGTCTAGATAAAGTACTAAGCTATCCAATGACTAAGCCATTGTCGGTTAAAATAAACCATTTTGTCGCGCAGTGACAATATTTTTCCTAATCCAATGTATCTTGCAGGCCAGTTAACATGAGAAATCAATATTCACTCGCGTACTATGGCGCCTTGTTGAAAATAACCATCACCCATTTCGATTCCATCAAGCTGGGCCAAAAACACGTTCGCCATCATTGATGGTACTCGCGTTTCCGTTTCCATTTTAAACATTCCAAATAGGCACTTTCGAGTCACTTTTCATTGACACCATAAACAGTCACTTTTTGAGGATGCAATCCCTGCTCTTCTTATTTCATGGGTTTTCATACTGTTCCATGTTTTTGGTGAAAATTGGTTTCAATTGGTGAATACACGACGCAAATGATGGTCAATAACCGAAATTTGGTAAGATATGAATCCTTGCGCCTCTAGCGAATCATCGCCGAAATATTATTGAAACGAAGACTGCTTAATATCATGGCTGGGAATTCTGTTGGAGCTAATCTTACTAACAAGATCGTTTTGGGTGCAGAATTGTATGTTCTTCAAATGTATGTACCTAAAACTTAATCTAGATTCAGCCATCATTGCTAATGCACCGAATCTTCGAAACCCATATCAAGGCTATAAATACTATAGACAAACTGTTTTGTAACCGTCAAGATCTTGTCCTTTCTAATAGTGAGTTTCAATGTAACTTAGTATAGTGCTATGGTAGAAATCCTCTGGCCCTATCCCATATACCTAGATAGAAACTCCACCTTTATTCCGACTTAATATTTTTTTCCAGTCACTCAAGCTCGATTGTCCCATTGTGACATTCTTTCCCAGATGTAAGTTTGTGGCTTAATTTTTAAATGCTAAAGCACTCGACAATAAGGTGGGTCTAACCTGAATCTAAGCTATACATCTGAGGTTGCGCGATTCTAACTCAAAAAATGGTTTAATTCATTGACACTTAAAGACTGTGGTGACGATATGTAATGATATAGAATAAGTTACGGGCCCTACAAACACTTTTAACGTATATTCTTTAGTTAAGAAATAATTAAAGGATTTTCTCTTGAAGGGTTCGTTGTAATCCATAACCTTACCATTGTTTTGATAATATAAAAAGCTTCGACAAAGTTCAGAAAGCTTGCGGCATAAAAATTAAGACTACTTGCAGTCTCACACTATTATTTTCTCCAAATATCGGCAACACTCGGGCCTCAATTTTGTAGCCGACTTTGAATTATCTATACATTAACAAATGGGGTGGCTTGAAAATCTGTGACGTTCAGACTAACTCAAATAATTCGCAAATATAATTATCATCACACCGCACAATCAATCAATTAAAAAATTCGATATTTTGGGTTAAGTTCTTGTAATTCGCTAGCATTGTCGTGTTACGATTGAACGTACATAGAAAAATCGCACAGTACGAATGCCAAGTCCGGTAGCATATGCCTGATGAGATTGATTTGATCTTTTGGATCACATAGTCATTCAATGACGTCATCATCACATCGAAACCTATCTATCGAAGTACAACATATAAGCAACAACTCTCTCGAAGTACAACTCACTTCAAAAATATATAAAGCAACACTGGTGGTGACCCCAACGGCCTTGTTTAGTTAGAGGACATTACACGTCAATATATTATGACACAACCTTCAAAAATTTCATTCTACCTCCTGCCTAACCTAACACCGCAATGGTGGTGGTTTAGTTCGTTTCGCGATTTCAAGGCTCAGATATTTCAAGGGAAGTTCGTTTCATGCTGCAGCAAAGCAAAACCACAATGGGCGAATGCGGGACAACCCACAAATACAGCATGTAGTGTTCGTTCCATGTCGCAACGTCTGTGTGCTCTTATTATATCGAGTTAGTAGTGGAGTTGCAACAGTTCTAGCGAATTACAGATATTTGATTCGAAAATGTTTCCGATTTATTAATTTCTTTTGTGGTGGACAAATTGATCTCTTTGATCAAAACCGACTTGTCATCTCTAAATTGTAAATTGTGGATGCCCCTAATGAGAAACTCAGGTCACAAGTAAATACATGATGGGTTGGGCCATTTAAAACTTTTAATTAAAAAAAAACAAGATGGAATATTATTTCATTCATGTGGCTGCCGTGGCTGGCGTATGGGGTCGTATCTCGGCGCTGGCAGCACGAATGTCGGCCTTCAAATGCTCATTTCTCTCTGATTTGTCGGCATAACACTTTTTTTAACGGCATCCCACCGAAAATAGTCCAATGGTGTTAAATGGCAGCTTCTTGCGAAAAGATCAGTTTTCATCGATATCATCGGGCAGTTTCTCGTTGGTCCATCTAGCGAAGTGAAAACGAAGCGGATGGTTATGCTGCTTCCACTCTTGAACCAATTGAACTTTGTAAGGCGTTATACCGAGATATTTTCGTAAAATTCGACGTACACTGGTGGGTGAACCACCTTAAACAATAAACTTGCGTATACCGGGCACTGTTGATCCTTCTCTGCAACCAAATGTTGTCTTTGTTTCGTTCAATAAATCCCAACATTACTCAAGCATAAATCGGTTCATTTCGTTCAGTGGAGTTAATATACTGGATTTTGTGACAGAATAGAATGACATAAGTGTTCCAGATTCGAGATTCGAATAAACCGGTGGTTCAAATTAAAACCGATAGATGGCCCACCCGTTACATTAGCTTAACCTTAACGATTAAGATCCCGTCATTATTTTAGTATATTGTTCACAATAGCATGACAAACACACTCGCACACGGGGTACACAACAACAATAGATAGTATAAAAGATAAGACAATATTGATTAATTATCAACTAATCAACATCTTGGAACAGGTGGGACATAAAAACCAATTTAATTTTAAAGAAAAAAGTTTTTAATTGAAAAACAAACACTAAAATTGCCTCGCTATATACGAGCATTGTGCCACACAATATATACCCATTATAGGTATGACTCATGAATTTTTTTGTTGTTGTATTGTAGAAAGATAATTTATATTCAATCACCACAACGATTACTTCCTATATTCAAGTTTAATTACTTGTGCTGTTATAACTCAACAATTCCTGTGGTTTGGTTCTAAGGTTTCGATCGCACAGTCGACCTATCGTCTATATACAAGAGTGTTGTGGACAAATTTCGACTTTATAGGCCATTCTCTGTTGGTATAACGCGGGTCATATCCAAAATGATTGATTGTTCGATATATCTTGAAAGTGATCGAAGGTCGTTCATATACAGTAAACAAATTCTTATGACAGTGTTTGATTAGCATTCGATCATAATAAATTTGCTTTTCCAATACATCGAACACGATCGTTTGGCTTGACTATTTTTGTCTTGACTCTCTCAAGTCGAAATTCTTATAATATTTGTGAAAGTTGAGTTCATAATTATTTAAATTGTGTATAAATAACAATCACATGATTTAATAAATGCTAATTTATAATAAATACTTAAGTACATTTGCTTTACCTGTGTACTGTGCACTGTGTAATGAGTGAGCTTGCTTATGTTGTTGTTGCGTCTTTTAAATCGACGATCAGCATGTTTAGAATAATTAATGACCGTTTTTTGTGTCGTTTGTATAAAGATGTACCTGTTGAACGGATACCTCGATACTTTATTATACGAGTATAAGATTCGTTAAGTCATTGCTTGAGAATAGGTGACACAAGTACATAATTCTCAAATCGATATCTCTATTACCTTGTGTTTGTATATTACTCAATTTAGTACTCGTGTATGTATACAACATACCAATAAGATTTATTTGATCTTATAATTCAGTACAAGGTTGGATTTGAATTAGAAAAACAAATTATTTATATTTTACTGTAATAATCTAATTAATGTGATAAACAAGTATTTAACTATACGACTATTTCGCAAATAGCATCGAATCTGTTTGCGAAGGCTTCACATGCTGCACTAATGTGGTGTGATGGTATTTTGAACCATTCTCCACGAACAGCATTCTTTAGAGTATCGACCGTCTCATAATTTTAGCTACTACTTTGACCTGCAGAGTGGACCATATGGCAAAATCCATTGGGTTTAAGTACGGGTATGGCTATTGTTGTGGAAAAATGAAGCTGGGATCTTTTTCTTATGAGATGGTGTCGAGTCTTGTCGATACGTCCAATAGTTTCTATCGAATTGTTTACGTGCCATCGTTTAAAATATATTCAGTTACCATGAGTCAAACCCTGACTGATGTAAGCCCTTGCAAAGCAATTCGCACGTCAAAGTTGTCTTTTGATTTGAACTCTAACCAAACCTATGGTTTTCTTTGCCTACATACTCCTAAACCAACGTACAAGTATTTTAACACCTTTGCTCTTGCTATGCGAACTGCCTTTTGTGCAAGGAACATTATGAATGCTGTAGAACTTTAACCGTACTTCATTTTTTTTTATGTGCCCATGCTACGAGCAGACATATTGAGATTTTTGGCCAATTGAACTGTGCTGTTAGACAACATCGTAAATGTAAATAACCTAACTGACTACTTGTATCGGTGTATGGTGTATTTTGACGTGACAGTCTTATAAAAATACTTCATGTTCAAATTTATGAATAAGTGTCGTCGTACAGCTAAAATTAATTCTGTCTGTCTGTCTGTCTGCATTTCTATCTTTGCAATCTGTTTTAAGGCTCTTCCAACTTCCAAGGACGTACGGTTATAGGTCCGATTAACATGGAACCCTCTGCACATTGCACATGGAAGATGGGTTGGTTTATGAATTCTGCACTGCAAAAGGGAGTTATAGATGTGTTCATTCACACCACCGATTGTAATCAAATGGTGACAAATCCCTTTTGCATCCTGCCCATGAATGAGAGAAATGTCTAGTACATATAAGACTAGAGATGTCTTGCCATTTGCGTAGTTGCTCCGGGATACACAGATCTCAATTTGATTTATTTTCAGAATTGCAAATTCTGAAAATAAATCAAATTGGTCATTCATCAAAGGAGAGAAGTTACTTCGAAACCGTAAGTGCTCGATCACGAGCCAATTATTCATACTGCATCAGAAGACATCCGGTTACCTTCAACACCGTAGAGCCAATATTACATACGACAGCGACCTCTTCGCTTTTCGAAAAGTGGCTCTCCTTCTTAAGATTGCTGTACCATTAGTTGCGTATATCATTCGCTCTCAAATGTATTTCTGTTCTCAAATGTGTTAATCCATATCTCCTACACATCCGCAAGGGCCAAACTATACATCCCTATATACATAACAACGAGTGTAATCAACGTACTCTGTACAATTATAGCTTATCCGCATTTGCAAGATATTTCGAAGGGACGTAGAGTTTTGGACCTAGTTGCCACTATACCAGGAGTTTGATGGACGGCATAGACAGCCGAGGTTTTTAATACTTCTCAGTGGTTACTTCATCAGATTGGTAATTCAATTGCAAAATGGTGTTTCTTCATAGGAGAATTTTGGTCTTGTACGGAAACTTCCATCGAAGCTTTGCAATGTTCATAGGTGGTAATGGTCACTGTCTATACGAATTTGGTTGAAGATGTTTCGTTTTGCCACTTTTAGATTATGAGTCATCGCAAACAACGAGTGTAATCATGATATATAAGTGATGCTGAACTCCATGAGCTCCTTGAACTCCACAGAGTGGCATTGATTGACAGCTAGGGCGCTGGATCAATCAGCCGATGAAGACGTTTGTCTTATATGAAATATATGGCATCTTGTATGTGATCTGTAATATTCGTTCGCTAGGCCGGTTTCGATCTGATGACGTCATTGATTCGTTGTGTGATCGAAAAGACCAAATCCATCTCATCAGGCATATGCGACCGGACTTCATGTACGTTGCATTTTCGTTTGTATATATTTTGTGTGGATGCAACAGTTCTAGCGAATTACAGAATTTTGAATCGAAATATTTTTTCGATTATTTTGTTACTACTTCACATTTGTGGCGTGACTATTCGTCGTATTTGTGAACGCTACAATATATATTCTTACATCAGTAACTTTATCAGTGGACGAAACTAAACGATTACGTAAACGCGATATTCAGCCAGTAAAAGAATTCATGACCACAAAAATATCTATACTCAAAGTAGATATATATGTCAAAAAAACCACTAATATTTCTCGACACAAGGAGTCCCATGACTAAACTTATTGGAAAAAAACTGTTACTAGGACTATCATGGAACTGATCCTAAATGCTTTCGAGCTTGCACATAAGCTAGTTGGAATAGCTTATTTTTCTGCTATTAATGTCGGCTCAATCAGACCTAATGCTTCATGGTAGTCATCAGATCTATCAGCATATTCTCGACCTCGCTGTACATGTAACTGGATCGTTTTCTGATGGTTGTTTGCGATAATAAGGCTCACAATTCTTAGTTTGTGATGTTCAATCACCTTTTCAGTGTTACCTATAGTCACATTTGGGTTACGATAAATATAGACTTCCAAACAGTGTTTGTAGAATCCATTTGATTGGTTTGGGTTTTAATTGGTGTATTTGATTCTTCAGTTATTGGCTCAGACAAAATTTCGGGTCTTTTCACTGGTAACGACAAAACATTATTCTGTCAAAGGCCAATCTGATATCAGTAATTATAGATAAAAATCAAACTGTTACGAAATTCTGGTAATGGTTCCGACATTACTCAGATGTCCCGCAGGCTTCCGATAGCAAAAACTTATGCTATAGTTTTGTGCCTTGTGTTTAATTTGTAAAAAATCTTATATGCATTATCTCCCATGATGGAATCTTGTGTTCGCGCTTATCAGCTTCCCTTCTAGAGCAGCTAGCATAGCAATTATGGTAACTTTAACTATGGTAGACCCTTATTTCCAACACTCCAACTTCATTAATAGACGCTGACTTATTTAGTTAATCAATTGGGCAGTTGTGTGGGCATCTAAGCTTGCTTAGATAGTAACTATGTAGATAACCGGTGTTGGTGGATGAAATGATGGCATAGTTTATAAATGGCTTAAAATTTATTTTCGGCAAACAAGCAATTCATGCTTTGTTCGTTTGTTGTTGACCAATAAACTGTCCTAATATTGAACCTTACCATTTACGAGAGCTAAATTTTGCTTACCGATCAAAAGAGAGATTTCCAAAAGATATTTTTTTATCATCTGATAAGAATTGGTGTTGTGGATGAACAGATCTTTGAACCTCTTTCGTGGCCTATAAAACTCATGGACCGACGATCTTATCAGTACATGTAACATATCAATACTTGTATCAGTACAACTCCATGCTAAACTTTCGTAAGGTGGAGACTGTCTAGTCAAAATAAACCTAGAGTCGTACGGAATCTTTTGCTTAGTAAGACCCCAATTTGGCTTCAAATTTTGAAGTGTTATATATGATGTCAAATCTTAATACAGAACATTTAATACTCCTTTGGAGGAAATTCTGAGTATACCTGGTCACAGAAAAGGTTCTTTCTTCATCAGGTTCGTTTTCGATAAATCATTCTGCAATCTCAATCATAAAGAAAATGCTTTTAATATTTTGAAATGTCAAAATTTGTTCAAAATCTTAAAGCAAATTAATACTTTTTTAAAAAAAATATTCTGGACGGTGTATAAACACCTATCGGACGGTATAAGCACTAAGTTGGATACGATTATGAATTCTTTATTCGGTCAAATTTTGGCTATTTCAGCATCAGTACCTGCTGCTTCTCCTTTGTAGATTAATAATGTTTCCGAGTCATCATTCTTAATCGTGTTCGGTAGTTAAAATACTTTATCTGGCTCATTAAAGAGAGCTGGTGCCAGACTATGCATGCTAAATTAATCCTTTCCATTTACTGGTAAGCTATACTGTCTGAAAAGTGGTGCCATTTTGTGATTAGCACTTGGAGATAAACTGATCGTCGTGGTTACATCTTTTCTGATAGCTAAACTGCTTTAAAGACAATTGAGTCCAATAGTGTTTGGCAACTATCACTTTTATGATCTTCATCAGGAGCGATAGGACTTATGATAGGATATATAGGAATGGTTCGATCATAATTTGCTGAAACTTGATTTTGGAAAACATCTTTAAACTCCTTTGTGCTTGAAGGTCTGGAAAACTTATGGTCACTTATATGCTACCATGGATAAAGTGAAGGTGACTATAGTCTAGGATTTTGACGCAAGTGTTATCTAAGCGCTCTTAAATCTAATTGGGTATCAATACAGGATATTTATCATTTCCGTAAATTCTTCTGGTATCTTAATCATAAAGAGAACGTTCTTGCTATTTTGAGATGTTAATGTTTGCTCCAAACCCTAAAGTTTATTAATCGGTTTTTTTAAATATTCTGTAAGACGTATGAACACCTCCCGGACGGTATAAGCACTAATTGGGATAATATTTCAGCATCAGCACCTTGTGCTTCACATTTGTGCAGTGATGTAACATATGTGGTGATTGGCATTATGGGAAGGTATGAAATAGTAAGGTTGCTGTGTGTCGTTAGACTATATGAATCTCGAGCGAGTGTTGTTTTAGCGGGAAGCTTTTGATGACTTAATCATGTTTCCTCTTAGTCGACATTTCTTATCGTGTTTTAGTAAAAATTCTTATCTAGGTCATTATATGGGGGTTAGTGCCAGACTATTGATGCTGAATTCAAAGGTAAAATCAATTTTCATTGATAGGTAAGCTACTTTCTGAAAGGTGGTGCTATTTTGAGGGTAGCACGCTACAGGAGTTGGAGATAAACGGATCGTCGTGGTTGCATCATTTCTGATATTCTAAACTGCTTTAAGGACAATTGACTCCAATGCATCAGGAGCATAGTTGGGACTTTACATGTAGAAAAAACATTGTTTACATTTTTTATGTAGAGAAACAGCTTATATTACATAAAACGTAAATTTCATGTTAAAAACGTAACAGACAATTTGCAGTGCCATCTGTTTTTAAAATGTCATAAATCTTAAAATCGCTCGGTTTAATCATTAACCCACATAAATACGTAAGTATTTGCAAAATCAATTAGTTTTCAGGTTCACTTTATGAGTTTGAAATTGTTCACGTTTCAGGTTCACGATAGTTTTTACCTCCACCCAGATTTTTTCCCTCCACTGGCGAACTAGTTCAGGTGATGTTTAACGAAATCAATCTGTTAATTATTCTTACTTAAAACAAATTATTGTGACATTGTGGTGAAGCTGCCGAAACCTCGAACTGAAGATGCAAAGCGCGAATTTATTTATCGAACATCTAAGAAGTGGAATTCGTTGGCTGGTTTTCAGTTTCCATTGAAGTATAAAATGCACAAGTTTAAGGCAGCTATCAACCTTTACTTGAAGGATCGCGCGTTAGGTGCAGGAGCTTTGACAATTACAAGGAGCTAGGTCAGTCTTAAAGTCCGCCCTTAGTTTTTAAATTCTATTCGTGAAATAGTATGTAGATTTTATAACAGATGGTGCTTTGTTTACAATTAAATTTGATAAGAGATTTTTTTTTTGTTTAAGAAATCTATATTTCTGTATAATATTACAACTAATCTCAGTGATTATCTAGTAAATGTTTTGTATTTTTAAGCAGTGTAGCATTTTATGGGATGAGAAAAATTGGTTCATCCCATTTCGTCCAGTCCTTTGATTTCAGTAGTTCAGGGAACCACTAATTCTAAAGGCTTTGTTCTTTTTAGGCGCTTTGGTCCATTGGTGTGATCCAGTAGGTTCCGCAGCTCCTCGTTGTCATGTTGCTGCAATCGCAGTACATGACTCCTTGCAAGCTTTATTATTTCATCACTGACGTATTCCATGTTAAGGTCTCGATGGAGGTTGTCATTTCTAATATAACATGGAGCATTGACAATGCTACGTAGTACTTTATTTTGAAATGTTTGTATGATCTTAACTGTAGTTTTCTTTGCACAGCCCCAAAGTTGAATGCCGTATGTCCAGATAGGTTTAAGGATTTGTTTATATAATAGTAGTTTGTTTTGCGTTGTCAGCTCAGAGTTTCTTCCAATAAGCCACTGCATTTTTCTGAATTTAAAATTCAATTCTTGTCTTTTCTTTTAAACATGTGCTTTCCACCTAAGCTTTTGTCTAGTGTCATGCCAAGGTATTTCGCATTGTTTGAGTAAGAAATTTGTTGAAAATTCAGTCTAATCCGGATGTATTCTACTTCCTTGTTGGTGAAGTTGATGTGTGTTGATTTTGATTCGTTTAGCATTATTCTCCAAGTTTTTGTCCAAGTGTTTACTGTATTAACAGCATTTTGTAGTTTCCGTGTTGACTCGAAAATACTGATATCAGTGGTCATAATTGCAGTGTCATCAGCAAAAGTCCCTATTCTGGCTTCTGCTATATTTGGTAAATCATTTGTATACATGAAGGTATAACACATGGCCAAGCACACTACCTTGTGGGACTCCTGCCAATATTTTCTTTAGTTTTGAGTACTCTTCTTGTCTCACTCGAAAATAACGGTAATTTATGTATGACTTAAGCAATTCAAAATGTTGTTTTGGTAGATCTCGTTGAAGCTTAAATTTCAGACCATGGTGCCAAACCTTATCAAATGCTTGGGCTACGTCTAGGAATACTGCTGAACATACCTTCTTCTCTTCCAACGCCTCTTCAATCGTATCAGTGATTCTATGTACCTGTTCTATTGTTGAGTGGCCTTCTCGAAACCTAAACTGATGCGGTGGTATAAGTTTCTTAGTCTCTATAATTGGTTTGTAGCTTCCGTAGTGCTTTTTCTGGTAGTGCTTTGATTATTTTTGCTGTTATCAGGTCGTAACCAGGAGCCTTTTTATCTTTTAGATTTTTTACTTCTAGTTTGATTTCTTTCACAGTGACTGGTAGGAGAAGTACCTCGTCTATTTTGTTGACCGGTGTTAAATATTCATTCTCTACCTGCCCAGTTGGTGGTTTGAAGTTAATTGCTATAGGTGTTCGGCAAACAGATCAGCTTTTTGTTTATCGCTGCGAGCCCAGGTTCCATCAGCTTTTTTTATGGGTGGCACTTGCAGTTTAGGCCTTTTTAGACTTTTAGTGGCCTTCCACAACGAATAGTCCGTGTCAGATTTACCTGTCAGGTTACTTAGAAAGCAAGCTACTGACTCATTCTTGATCTCTTTTATAAGCAGTTTAAGTTTGTTGCACAGATTATTTAGGATTGTTTTATCTTCAGGAGCTCTAGTTCTCTGCCAAGTCTTGCGAGCTCGTCTTTTTTGGTTAAACAAGTCTCTCACTTCAACTGGGTAGCTTATACTTTTCTGTATTATACCATGCTGGATGGGGGTACTTTCCCATGCCGCTTTCTGTATACTTTCAATGAGATTTTCCAGCTCTTCTTCTATCATATAATCGTTCGAGTTCGGCACCTGTAGATTGACACTTTCTTCGACTAGCTGGCGAAAGTATTTCCAGTTTGTTTTGTTATTTGTTACTCTTGGAGGGCTTGCTATCCTTATTGCCGTGGAACTTATTGTCATTAAGACTGGAGAGTGATCCGATGATAGTCCTTTTCATTTTCAACTACTAGGTAATTTTCGGAGATACCTCTGGATTATTTCTTGCAGGACATGATTTTCTGACTGGGTGCTTTCTTGACATTTTCCGTTTGGCCAGCCATTTGGGCATATGTCGTGCCTTCTCTAACTTTCGCGCTATTAAGAGGGATTTGGTTTGGATAGGATGGCATCCTAGGTTGAGAACTAAGAGTTCTGATATTCTCTGTTGGATGTTTTTTTACTATTTCTCATTCTTTGCAGCTGTTTGGCAACTTCATAGCCTCTGTAATTTGCTGGGTGGTGATTCCCACAGCGTATACATTTCGCTGGTTCGCTTCTACTTTTGTTGCATTCTTTTGATGCACTAATTGCATTTGCTAACATTCTGTAGGTTTCTGGATCAACTGCATTCACTTTTCAAACATTATTGTTTGGAAAGTGAATGCAGTTGATCCAGAAACCTCTTTAAAGAGTTGACCATTGAGTTGCATTAAGTTTTCTAGTGATTTTTTTAAACCAGCGTTTTCTCTAGCGACATCGTAGAGGTTTTCTTGGCTCACGCTTTCCATGCTATTCACACTAGGTTGAGATATCATATTTGGTCTGATTTATTTATTTATTTATTTCTGATGGCTTACGAAGTTCTTCGTTTTCTTTATCTTTGTTATGTATTCTTTATATTATTTGTCAAATGTTTTTGATTTTTCTAATTATTTGATCATATTTCACCAAATCTTATTCATTTATCACTAATTCACTAACTTAACACATGTTCACTACAATTTTTACCTATTATAATGTTTGTCTACCATTTTATTTCATTAATTTAATTCCGAGCAAATATTAACTAGTTCCATTTTGGAACAGGGCTTGTCAACGATAAGAGATTGAGTCAGTTTTTTACATAAAACTGTTTTTTACATTTTTTACATATAGAATGTAAAAAATAACCTTATGTAAATTACACGTTTTGTAAAATACACAGTTTTTTACAAATAACGTCGTGTAATTAACGCGTCCAACTCAGATCAGGAGGGATAGGACAACCTTATCTCAAGCTTCAACATAACGACTTTCACAATGCTGGACACTTTTGCCTTGATTGTAAGAGTACAAATAGCTTTCAGGACTGCGACCAGGTTTCGTTTGGGGAAGGGAGGTCACAACGTTCTTAACAAATTGAAAAATACAAACCGCTTCCCCTTTATATGTCACTCTCATCACATCGTATACAATGCCAACAAAAATAGAAAATTCAATCTTTGAATTTCAATTAATTTATTTCAAAAATCGAAAAACTTAATTTTAATTAAAAGTTTTGTAATTAAAAACGATATTGATTCAAATCTCGATATGTGTGAGTTGATTATGTAATTGTGAAACACATTTGTCATATTATGTCCGCGATCGAATACACACATTGATTGACTAGGTTACAATTCAGAGTGCGGAACTGATATTTTTGTCGTTTGTAGCCTTTAGGACCATTAATTAGGTTTTATTTAACATTAACACTATCTTAACATGTATGTATATGCTCACACACACATAGATATGTTAAAATGTAATTTACTGCAAATTCCGATTGAAGACGTTTGGAAATAAAATTTAATTGCAAATATTATTCGTACGTACCGTACGTATACGTTTATAGTTTTTGAGGTCAATGTTTATAGCTTTTTCTATATACTCATATGTAATGCAATACCTGTACGTACAGGTACACTACACATAAGAAATATGATTTCGAGCATTGATATTTAAATGAACTGGAACAATTATTTGTATATGCGACAGTGTCATCGCAAACAATTTGTGTTACAGTACGTAAACGTCTTATGAGATTACTCGTGTGTTAAGTCATTCCTTTAAAAAACGTATTACCGTGACATAATTACTTAAGTTTATTCATCATTTATTTGCATCATCTTCAAGATATGTATGTAGATGTATTTATGATAATTGTCTATATGTACGATGATAGGTTGATTACATATTCAATTATGTTAGCGGAATAATTAATTAATTTAATGACATGGAAGTGTGGTAATTTTTATGCTAACTTGGTTATTGTTGAATTTAGGTTAGGTTAGACTTGTTGAAGTCTTAAAGGCAGAGAATTGTATAGCTATACTACAGATGATGTGTTCTCATCACTGTCTTATTGGAAATAATCTGGCCTTCTAATAAGTTATCATCCTAGGTTACCATATATAATCGCATTGGCCAAATCAGCTTTACGTAAACTCGGGTTTCTCAATAGATGTAAACGGTTTTATAGATCGCATCAGGTTCTCCAGATATATAAAACCTTTATTAGACCGTGTATAGAATATTGCTGTTAAGTTTGGAGAGGAGTATATGGCATTGTTCTCCAGTTGCTGGATAGAGTTCAGCGGCGTGCCATCCGAATAATACGAAACTCCAGATTTACGATATATAGACAGCCTACAGCACCGTAGAGATGTTGCAGAACTCAGATTAATAAATGGTAAATGTTCTGCAGAATTACAGGAGAAAATACCACCATTTGCTACGCCAGGACGGATAACACGAGGAACGGTTAATGCGCATCGGTTTACGGTGAAGCTGTCGAAACCTCGGACTGAAGGTGCAAAGCGTGAGTTTATTTATCGAACATCTAGGAAGTTGAATTCGTTTTCCGGTTTTCAGTTTCCGTTTGAGTATAACATTTGCGTTGGTTGGAGGTGCTCTGACAGTTACAAAGAGCTACGACAGTCTAAAAGCCCGCCCTGCATCCAATTAAAGGTAAAAATAAAATAAAATAAAAAATCCTAGAATTTGTGCAACAGAATACCAAATAAATATCTTAACACTTATTGTACTCCATAATTATATTCAAGCCCTGTCTCAACATTGAAGGTTATAAGGAGAATCAATATTAGCCACAGCTATAGATTGATAATCCGTAGCAATGCTATATTTTAACCATATTAGGGATTTCAGATTACTGAATCTGAGTTCGCATAATAGATATGAAAGTTAGACTTGAAACATTCGAATCTAGATACCAAATGCTCGAGCTTGATATCTACTGTGCGAAGGCCCAAAGTATGAACCACTCATACGAACGAAATCGATCGCTACAGGTCATGGTGAAATGAAGGGCAGTCTAGAGGTAAACACCACCCTCGGACAATTCATAGATCAACAGAGGACGTTCTACGAAAGTGTTTATACTTCTCGACACGTGCGACAAAAATTCAAATCAAACAGTTTTCTGAAGATTTTCAGCAATATCCTTTCAACACCTATACAAGACTACTGACTCTTGATGATAATCAAGACATATATTGGTGAGTTAACCAAAAAGATCATCAGAAAGCCGACTGCAAAAATATGTATAAATAATTCTAAGAGTAACTCCTACCACAGTGTTTAGCTTCAACCCAGAGCCAATATTAAACAGAGTAGAAACCATTTCAAACATCAAGTCTACACACTTCTCTTAACGGACCTTCAAGGAGTAAGGCACTACGTCATCATCCTGGCAGAGGAAGTAACGTAATCTCTCTGTCATTCGAGGGTCTCTCAGGTTCGATTCAAAAGTGGGTTGAACCGTGAGCCCTAGTAACATTGAGCTCTGGAATTTCCGCCTTCTTTAATTTTTTTTTAATATGATACCATATACTTGTAGCGTGAAAGTTAGAGAACTAGATAACACACGTATGGAACAAGCTAACTCATCGCCTTTAACGATATTATCAACTGCGATTGAATATGTCCAAGCACGCACTGGAAAATGACATCCAATTCTAGTACTATTTCTATTAAGGTTCTCAAACGTGCTTTGTGGCCTCAAGTAAAGATCAAGTTCCATTTCAAGCACGATCATTAGCTGTCACGACTTAGTAAACACTATCAATTAGATGTAAAGAACCAAATGAACCAATACACATATCATTATCAATGAACGAATACCAATCAAAGGGATCAAGAATTGGCATTCATGGCCATGACAGATTTGACTGGCCGATCCATCATAAGACTGACATTCAAAGATTCTTATTCCAAGCAGCTTACCAACGATTGTTAACGATGCCACGATAGTTCATAAAGTGTCCAGAATAATTAACGATGCAGCACAATATTGTACCATAATAATGAGATTGTAGTCCTAGAAGACAAAGAAGTCCGTGGGTTCATTAGCAGTCTTAGTGAAAAAGGAAACTGAAGCGTGGGTATAGTTGCGAGTTGAAGTTCATTCGGAGTCACGACATGCAACTGATTATGGGTGTTCAATGGGATGTAATTCAGGTTATGCTCCAGCAAACTTCGAGAGACTAATTGAGTGCGTGTTGCATCGATTAACATGGAAATCCTTGTTTTTCTTGATGACAGCATTATACTGGGTCGTAATTTCCAGTAACATCTGAACAAGTTGGAGGAAGGACTGCAAAGAATCAAGTATGCTAATGGAGAAAATTTTGCAAATATCGTCAATAACCTTCTTATACTGACGAGGAGAAGCAAATTTCATCTGGATCACTGAGTGCAAGGATGCATTTATCCAGCTATGTAGGAGCTGGGGCATTTGTCACAAATGTTTGGATAAAATGAGAGAGTGATATCGTACTTCGGTAAAGTGGGAGGAACTCAATTTACTGTGTTGTGTTACCAGAAAAGAACTTTTGGCGATCATCATCGTCAACAATTCGGATACGACCCGAAGAGAGTCGTATAACAATATAATTAACATTCCGTCAGATATGCCATATAAATCAAATGTTGAATGTTCAATTCTATGTTTATATATTATTATTGTTAGTAACAATAATAGAGAAAGTTAATTATTTTGCTGGTTTTGTTTAAATATATGGTATACTCGTATTTGAGTTACGCTTCTTCAGATCCATTAAGAATAATGAAGCGTAGCATAAATATACAATTATTTTCTTAATGTTTTGGTCTGCAAATTTTTCAAATGTTGATGGATTGTTTGTATACTATGAAAATGCGTGCTACGAACGGTTTTATAACTATATATGGATTGGATAATAGCACAGTTGTACACTGTTTCCGAAAAGGTTTTGAAAATATACGATACTATTCGTATGGGTAAACCTTTGAGCGCTCATGCCATATTGACCTCAAGTCAATAATCTCATATATTAATTCCAATCTTGGCATCTGTAACCGATATTTCACCTCCTGACAAGAACTTCCAAGAATACATAACTAAATAATGGGTCCAGTGTTCGATTTACGATACAAGATTTTGATCATTATTCGATTTGGCTATATAGGCTTCAAATCGTTACACCGGTATAGGTAAACTGATTTAATCAGCTTCATGAACTACACATATACCTTCTGACGGAGAATGTTTAAATGTCATCCACCGTTGATTTTGTAATTTTGTTGCATTAAGGTGCCAAATGTAAGGCGTACTGTATTGTCACTCAAATCAGAAAAGCTCATGTTATTTTTTATAATGGGGACTTGGGATTTTGTCACTAAATCATGAAAACCATTTGAACAAACCAACGGTTATTAAGATTTCGAAGTTTTATTGAATCGATTCGAGTTTAAACGACTTTATTTTTTCAAAGAAAATTTTTGACTAACTTTACAGAGATCTTTTATACTACGCTCGCCATTGGGAGAGCACATCCGTCTTTTTTACAATTTTACAGGCCATTGTTGGCCCGTAACGTGATCGATATTGCACGAGAACAGAAACTTGGTATGTGCCATCAACGACGTCCTGTGGCATAGCGGCGTCCATGTTTCAAAAATATTTTGCACAACACATAGACCAAAGTATGACCAAGATAGAACCAGAACTTGTGGTAGTAGTCGATTAAATCTAGTTGGGTCGCTGTGTTACAATTTCAAGCAGTCGACAATTGAAAGTGTAAGCTACACTTGCACATAAGATTAGCCAACCTGTCAATTATCTATGTACACGAAATTGCAACGGAAAATGGAGAAAGAATGATGCACGTAACAAATTCTGAAGCCAAATTGACCATATGTCTTGATGTCAATATGGTGGGCTTGGGTTGTCCAAGACGTGAGATCGTATCGATCTTGAACCAAATTCATAGGAAGTGACCATTATCTGGTAATTACAAATCTACGATGGAAGGTTTCGTACAAGTCAGGGTGCTCTCTGGGAATATATACTACGAGATTCCCCTGTGAAGGTTTGATAAATTAAGACACGAAACGAAAATATCAAGATCTTATCAGAAATAGCATTTTGCGATCTAATTACCAATCTGATGAAGTGAACACCATCAGATGAATACCACGCCAATGCCATCCAGCAAACTTTCAGTATAGTGAAAACTAAGCTCAAAAATGATTAGTTTGGTGCGGACTGTCGTCTTAATGTAGGGCAATGAAATAGACTCCATAATGAATTGTTTCTTGCTAAGAGCTTAACGAATAATATATAGACAGTAAAAGGGTGAATGATTTAAAGCAAAGGTCTTAAAAGTAAAACTTGAACAATGAGCACAATTCGGTTGGTTTCTTTACAGGAATGACCGGATTGTACCATATTTTAAGATTTTGGTCAACTACCATTCGGGAACAAGATGGAAACCTCTGTGTTAAATTGATGCTGAACTCGGTATATATTGCCTGAACATTTTTCTGACCTATACTGTTTGTTCCATATCCATCCCATCCAGAACCTGTAACTAAATACAAACTGCAGAGATGATCATTAACCATCTATCCTTTGGTGAATTCACTAAGGCCATATGCAGATATTCAAGTAAAATGTTTCACCTGTAGTTGTTTACGTTCGAGATTGTCCTATAAGCACTGCATACACAGAGTGCTCGAGTTAACTGTACGCAAGTTGGTTGATCATGTGCTTGCAGTTTCCATAATGCTCAAATCGTTACGGCTCCCTCTTACTTGCGCTCGGTCTGCCAGTGCTGACCATTAATCGAATAAGGCCAACTGTTGTTCTCTTTGCCTTTACTACTGTTTATCTAATATGCTCTTGAAAGCTTCGTTAATGGTTCAAACACACCCCCGAGTATTTAAGTTAATCCTCCTATGTTAAATTCCATTGGCGAAAGCATTTTCAATTGCAACCGATCAGTGCAGAGTCATTTGAAGATTACTCGTGGCCTCCGCTCGCTCTACAAGTTGTTGTTCATATCTCACTTATACAATAAGTGTCAGGACATCTGCATATCCCATACTAGCTTGGCGTCATCGGGCAACGGAATTCTGATAATACCTTCGAATATTCCAGAGCAATGGTGTTATCACTATTAAGCTTCCGACCACCTCTGATTCCACAATGATTCACTCCCGTTCATTCTGATAGCTCTAAATAACTCCTAATAACTTAGACTCACTTAGACTCACCGCCTAGGTGGCGCAGTGGTTAAAGCTGCGGCAGTTGGAGCGGGAGGTACCGGGTTCGAATCCGATTCGAGGCAGGATGCAAAATGGGTTTTTCACCTTCGATCGTTTGGGCGGTGCGATCGGTGGTGAAAAATAAACATAATCTGGATCCTCTGTCGTGTTTAGAATCCTTGGACCGACCCATCTTCCATGTCAGTACTATAGGACTGACATGGAGCTATGCAATGCGCAGATGGCTCTACGGAAAGACTCGGACCTATAGCCGTATAGAGTGGTATCACAACGGATCAAATATGGTCTAAGTGTGCGATAGCAGCCACATCAACTTAACTTAACTTTTAGACTCACTTAAAGATCCTTAAGGCTTTGCTAAGTTTACTTTATGACTTCTATACTATATAGCATCTACAGTAGAACACCCCGCTCGAAAACCTAGGTTCTCTGCAAGTCCACCTGCTCTATCGACTTCGTCTATTGATCTGGAGCACAGTAGGTGTTCATATATTTTCCCGAAGGTGTCCACCAAGCATAGTGGTTTATATGACGCAGGCACACTATCCAGTTCTTCCCTCCTTTTTAAGTAAAACAATGTCTAACTATTTTCCTGTTGCGTGGAAATTCTCCATTTTTAAATGCTTGATGTAACAGATCATTTAAGTCCGTAGGATAAGTAAGAAAAAACCAAAATCTTGACAAAGCTCGATTTTATTATGCAAAATAGTTGTCTTCGAGGGCGATACAAATACAACGAGTATAGTGATTTTCCAGGAAAAAGTCGCTGGTCGCTAAATATGGAGAATATGTTGGGTGAGTAAGCAATTCGAAGCCCAACTCATTCAATTTTGACATCTTTTTCATTGATCTGTGACACGGTACATTGTCTTAGTGAAACAACACTTTTTTATTTTGCCAATGTGGCCGTTTCTTTGTGATTTCAGCCATTAATCGATCCAAAAGTGCACAGTAATAGTCGCTGTTCATGGTGGTTCCTTTTTGGAGCTAGTCGATGAATATTATTCCGTTTGCACCCCAAAATACAGACGTCATCACATACCGGCCGACTGTTTCGTCTTTACTCGCTTTCGATTCGGTTCGTAGACTGCTGTCCACTCAGCTGACTGTCTATACGATTAGGGAGGGGAATTGTAAAGCCATGTCTAATCCATTGTCACATATCGACGGTAGAATTTCATTTTATTGCGGTTTAATAGCGCCAAACACTCCTCTGGCACTAACTTGGTATAGAGATTTCACATACCCAAATGTTCGTGTAAAATGGTAAAAACACTATCATCTGATATATTTACAATGTCAGCTAACTCGTGTACCTTAAATTTGCGATCTTTCTTAATTAATTTGTGGATTTTTTTAATGTTTTCTGGAATAACAGCCTCATTTGGGCAATTTACTTCTCTACTATTTAATTCTCGATGGAACAGAGTTCGGATAATGTTTAGCAAGCCATTGTTTGGTTTTCACTGTATTTTTTTCATCAAGCATTGCTTCTGTATCAAAACTCGAAATTCACTTGTTTCCATTTTTTTTTTTTCAAAAACAAAAGTTGCTTATCACACAAAATGCTATAACTCACGGATCAATAGTCCGATTGCTGTCAAATTTTTACACTCATCTTTTGAAGCTTAGTACAATAATAAAAATCATATGGCAACAAATCTAGCAACGTCATCTATGTGTCATCCTGCGGACTTGTTGAATGACCCTGTATAACATCCAAGATAATTTTTGGGCGGACATCTGACGTCTTAATTCATCTTTAACTTCCGATGTCAAGGTTTGCTGTGCTCCTAGCAATCGTGCTCTATATCTTACAAATATGATTACAATAGTCAATCAAATGGTTCAGATAAATGAAACCAATACTGTTTATTACAATTTTTTGTGCTTCAATGGATAACGAATTTTCGCATAAAAATACGCGCCCATATCAAATCGATTTGAAATGTTTTGTAAAAACCCGCGCACTCACTTATCGCACTTTCTCAACGATACGAACGATTTGGCAAAATATTATTAGAAATTTTTAAGTCCATCAACATATATATCATCAATTTCCGATAAAAACTATCAACACAAATTAATTAAAAACAAAATTATAATAATTTGGGTTTTAATCAAAACGAGAAACAAGAATAAAACTTTCTACACGAAACAACTTCAAAATTTCTTAAGTGTCATGTAACGGAAAAAGTTTCTTTGTATTTATCGTTTTTTTTTATTTTTTAACCATTTAAATATAATATTGTTGTTTTATTCCGAATTGTTATTTATTTAATAATTTTTAATTTTAACATTTTTATGAGTATATACTGTCGATGCGCGTAAACTACAAGAAAGAATGCTTTACACGCGCGGCACGTCATTTAATGGTTGGTTAAGCGGTCTTAATGTGTTTCTATAACCAACAAGTGTATTCAATTGTGATTGACCGGTTTGTATACTGACACATTATAGGTTTAGAGAGTGTAATCTTATAAATCTACACACCTTTCGAAGACGAATGGCCACCACAGTAAAACTATTCATATGCCTACGTACCTACACAGCGCATTCCTAAGAAATTAGCAATCAATGTCGCAATGTCTTACAACACCAACGTGATTTTTTTGTTTTAAATAATTAAATCTTATATATCCATAACTAAAATAATCTGTCTTTTATAATATTTATAATTTGTCTTGGTCAACCATAAAACGAAACACACAGATTTAAGAAACAGCTTCAGGTGGAAATATTTCACACTCTTGACTCCACCACCTTGTAACCTTCAATTACTCTAAAAGTTTCAACTTGCGCTTTGTTAATTAACATTGTTATACGATATTAATTAAGTTATGATTTTAATTTAATTTATTTATAAAGAAAACAAATTATTATCGTTTGTGCAATATATTCAACAGGCACTTGGGTATATAACAAAAAGAGCTTCAACTCGCGGTTGCGTCACGCGAGCACAATACAGAACTGAGATTTAATTTAAGACGAATGATACGAAGATTTATGTAATAACAAACTATTTATGTCAGCTTGGGATGGTTTGAGATTATATAAATGTACGCTCGAATGAGTCAGCAAAATGTCTTAAAAGTTACCAAGATGTTCGTACAGTAGTCAGCAGAATTGCATTACAATTGGTTTAATAGACAATTCAAATCTGGAATGAAAGCTTTTGTTACTGTATAAATATATATATATATATATATATATATATATATATATATATATATATATATATATATATATATATATATATATATATATATATATATATTATAGAGCTTTCAGTATGAGAGGTTTCAATTATATCAGACTACAGTTTAAACCCAGATCATGACGAGAAGTTGCCTGCCCTTCAAGTTGGAGCAAATCACAACTCATAAGTGGATTTCCGTTTATTTGAAGACATGGTGCATCGTCTTGATTGAAACCAGTAACCGTCAAGACCTTTTTACGTGTTTGTGGCTAGACATAATCAGCCCTCATTGACCGATATCGATTTCCATAAACTGTTTTCTCTAAAAAACCATAGCTCAATGGCGCAGTCAGTTCTTTTTTACGAATATTACCGATTAACACCGAAAGAGAGTGTGGAAAGGGTCTCATTGGTAATCATAAATTACTTCACAAAATAAGGTTCAGTAAGTGGTTCCACTGACGTCAAAATGCTTATCACGGTGACGATACGAATTTTATGGATTTTGGCTAACGCTCTCTCTGATCGTTCCAAAGTTCAATGGAATGTCTTGAAGGTGGATGAACGGTATGACGATCTCTAACAGAAAGAACTTTTGCGTTTCCGTTCGTGCAGGAAACACCATCTTGAACTGGAGCTTATATAGAGTTGTATGAATGGGGAATAATTTACCAAACACTTAAGGCTTTGTTTAAAAGAGAGAGAGAGAGAGAGAGAGAGAGAGAGAGAGAGAGAGAGAGAGAGAGAGAAAGAGAGAGAGAGAAAGAGAGAGCGAGAGAGTGACTCTGGCTGTATTCTCAAATCATTTCAGGAGATCTACATGAATATACATTTTCGTCCAACTCATGAACCTTATTTACCTTATTGTGATGTTTCCAGATCCTATGGTTGGCAAGGTTCGTTTATAAAAGCCAACGTTAAAACCAGTGATTTTATTTATATCTCATAACATTAGTGTAACTCTCATTCATGAATGCAGCTCAGCTGATGATGCGACTATATACTCTTAACTATTGACCTAATAATTCAGGCTACGGTTCCAATGCACTTTATGGAGCAGCTCTAATATCAATAACAGGGGTTTGTCTTTATTTAATTTTCTAAGTACCTCTGAACTCAATAAATTCTCAATATATGTTGTGAGCCAGCTTTCATTGGAAAATTCAGATGCAATTCAGATTGATTGGAAAGTCTAAGATGTACTCGAATGTGTTCTTGATTAACTTCTGTGAAGAAATTAATAGTTTTTCGGACACTAATAGATGAAATAAGGCTTTGGCTAAAGATTCCAACTGCAGACTAGATGTACTGCATTATGCCAATATCAAATTGATCAATTGATTGAAAAGTCTAAGATCACAAGGAGATTAGTGATCTGGTGCTCTCAATTCCAGATTGTGACACTATCAATATTGAGTGTGGTACTTAACTGGATTTTATTTCTATCGTCAACTCCCCCAACTGTACTTAACCTTCAGGATAGTCACGTTCGACTATTAAGTACGTAGTCCTAATGATATTTTGGCGCTGAAACACAGAGAGAGTTGCACAATTCTGGACAATATTCCAGAATCAAGCAAGTCAGATTGTACTGGCTTTTGTCCTATTAGTTTTTTTCAACCTTTCTTAAGACCTTGGAAAGAATTGCATGCGGATTTATTAGAGATTGTTATACTTATCTGCCTTCCCACTCAGTAATTGGCAACATACCGAGTTGGCATATCCTATATAAAACCACTCTTCATGAACATCTTACAGGGATTGAAAATTCCTTAATAATACAAAGTTCATTAAAATTTATGGATATTAATCGTTCACTATCGTCACTGAGGTGTGCTTTGGTCCCGTATTGTTGCGTTCGAACTGGATAGTTTAGTTTTTGGACTATAGATTTCTTACAGTAGCCCAGTTGGCCTTCCTTTGTCTATGTTTAAGCTTTTGAAGTTAGTCGAAGCAGCACAATGCATTTCCAATTTAAGACACCATTAAGCCTAGCCCTTACCAATGAATCTGCGAAGCTATACATGATGCTTCATATGGACATAAAATCATCGACATATAGAAATTATGATATCTTGCAACAGGGAGATTGGTGACCGAACTTTCTAGGTTGAGTTAACTAACCTGTCCTGATTGAGTTTTTCTTGCTGAAATACAACGACAGTTTACTCTCAATGGGCACCACTTACTAGAACTACTCCAAGCATTGTTAGGGACACTATTTCACAATACTGGAATAAGAGTGCTGGCAAAACCTGTGAAAACGCTCTTCATGAATTTGTTACTTTATACGATTGAAAGATTACTTCATTGTGGGGCAAAGACATCATTGCTGGTGCTTTAAGCTGCACTTGGTTCTCTACCATCACTGAGGTGTGCTTGATTCTCGTGATTCTACGGTTTCTACTGGTAGGTTTGTCTTCAGCTGTCCAGTATTTTATGACACTAGATTTCAGTTGTTGAACTATATATCTCCTCCAGTAGCCCAGTTGGCCTCCCTGTCGAGGTTAAGGCTGTTAAAGTTTGCCAGAGCAGCACAGTATATTTGCAATTTAAGATATAAATCTATATTGACAGTAACTGTCAAAGCACTCTTAAGCATAACCAGTGAATCTGCGATGCAATACATTATATGCTTCATTATCTTTTCATCTGGACAAAAAATAATAAACACAAAGAAATTATGTTTAGGAAGACCATCCAGGTGGCGTAGTGGTTAAAGCTGCGTCAAATGGTGCTGGAGGTACAGGTTTCAAATCCCGATAGAGGCAGGATGCGAAAAGGGATTTTTACCATCGATCGTTTGTCACATAGGGCTCAACTGAGCTTAAGTGACAGATGACACAAACAAATGGCTAGGAAATCATCGATTCCACTTTGATCCACTGGTTCGTAATCATTCATCTAGATGTAACATAAGCTGCAAGAATATGAATACTCCCAGTTGAACAGTATTCGCTTTATTAGTAAAGTTTTACTTGAAACTTTTAATCCTCTATCCAAGTTGAAGTGCGAAAAAAGTATGTTGTACGATTATCTAAGTTGCTAATACCACCGGGTCTCAGCGAAAAGCAAAATGGAGCGATTCATAAGAACACGTTTAATCTACCTGGTTGGATTAAGATCAGTTTTAAATAAAGGTACATGGTCGCTACAGTTATTTTACTCTCATAGTAAGTAGCTCCCTCGGCTGACTATATAATTTCTAGATAGTGAGTACTCTATTCTAGTTCGTATACATCAAGAGAAGTATACATCAAGGGAAGAATGGAAGCCAGGATTAAAGGTTGATATATTTTTTAAGTTGATCGTGGATGGCTAGCGTTACCTAATTTAGTTCCTTTTGAACACAATTGAGAATATCGATCTTTAAGCCTCTTTTCTGACTACCAACCAAAAACAAAGCCAATCATACTCATAATTATATATAGTGCATACGCACACCTCTAGCAACTACACATTAGATTAAACCTAAATACCGAAAATAACGTAAATATCATGCCCAATTAACAATATAGCCCATATATGTAAGTCTTCCAAAATTATACAACCGAATAGCTTACAAACACTTGTTTGTATAATATCAAACCAACCGATCGTAAAAAATCCATAAATAACTGAAGACATGCTAATTTTATTTTGATCATAATTTGGGTCTTTAAATTTATATAAATTACACACACATACACATACACACGCCTTTAAGAAAGTCAAAAGAAATGTATCTTATATAATATGAGTCACGATACACCTAATTGTATTTATAGTTAGGTATGTACATAAGCAAGGCAACAAATATTTCGTCTTGCTATATTATAACACTGTTGTTCTTGTCTTATTATTTGTAAGACGTTAACGCGAAACCAAGTTTGTATATAATTACAAGAAAGTATGTCTTGTAATTAATTTCAGTACAGTAGATCTTTATATAAATTGCGATATTGTTCTGGATTTCGAAAAAGGTTCTTAATGATGAAAATAACTGGATTGTTATGTAGATGTACTAGAAAGTTACTGTACAGATTGTTTTGATTAAGACGTTACCATTGGTAGAGTTGTCAATCATTGACACAATGTGAGTATATCAAGCAAGTAATCGCAAATCTTGGCCAAAACCATATGTTAAACAAAACGATTTGGGTGAAAGTTGATAAAAAACCTTTTTCGATGCACCTATACGTAAGAGTGTATGTGATGGGTATAAACGTTGCAGTTGATTGAATATAAGACAAGCGTACCATAAAACATCTAATAAATCAAATTAGATATATAAAGAAAATAATTTTGTATTATCATTTCCTGCATGCACATCTAAGATCGCGTTGCGACTCTCAAAGACCACCCGACATACAGTTTGTATATACGATGTACATAAAGAAATCACATTGAGATCGCTATCTACGACACAGTGTTACAATTGTTATTCTTAAGAAATCAAAGAAAGAATATATTTCGCATATTTATGCTTGTAGCACGGTTGAGAAATGATATCTGCTCAAAACTGAGATTTATAGCACTTAAGATTGTGTAAATCTTAAACTTAACCTTATATACGGGGATTAGTAGTCATTTACAACTTTGATATATTAAAAACTTGTTTGACATTCAAATCGGTATGCAAATAATGCAACTTGTTTGTCACACCTATTTGTGTTCATTCATAAAATTCCAATATATATCGATCGGTTATATACAAGCTGCAGTCAATGTATTAAGATTAGATAAGATTAGCTTCTCAAACGTATATCAAAGTACATTTTAAGAAGTACAACTTTTGTTTTGATTCTTTAACGGAGTTCTAGTGGTGTTAGAATGAGTATGGTGAAGCAGGAACAACATCATTCCATATGCATCAGTTTCTTTCGGACAGGTGTGTCGGCATTGAGTACCGACATCCCGTCTCAGAATGGTCTTCTTGATGAACTAGAGTATAGGTTCACGAAGGTGCAAATCGTCTCCTATCGATGATGGTTTTCATTTTTACAAAACAATTTATTGTCTGGAGAATGGAACTGGATCCCTGTGCAGTACGGGGACTCCAACCAGTTTTGGCAAGATTTTTTTTTGTGTTTCTTGTCCCATTTAAGATTGTGTTTTAACTTTTGCTATATACTCGGGAAACGGGAAATAATGCAGGGTGACTGCACCTTAAAACATTGTAGTGGACACTCAATCTACCGAACATGAAAGCGACATGTAGATGAAGACTAGGCATTTCAAAACTTCCCCACCACCTTTTTCAAAAACTACTTATCAACAGTATGCTAGCAGTACCTATACTACAGCACAGGTTACATGGGAGGTACTGGGTTCCCAACAGATCTCCCACGTATCAGTACTATAAGATGGCATGGAGCTAAGCAATGTGCAGATAATTTTTACGTAAATTCGAACATATAACCCGACAGTCAAGTAAAATGAACTAAATGTAACAATGGGCTAATTGAACCTGACTGACGGATAACACAAACCAAGGTACCTATACTGATTCTTATATTTTCTTTCCAAAAATAAACCCAATTGATGGGCAAATTAACGAACAGCTTCGATATGCACTCAATTCTTTTGTCGAAGCACTTCCAAATCTTTCGCAGCGTCCTTTTAAAGTCCTACTTAAAACTGAAGCCAAATCGTGGGCGGTTGGCTTTGGACCAGATTCGCGTTACCCCTATGTACTGGATGTGTTAAGCAATATTACAAAACGTAATCGGATGATGCAAAATTACTTCTATCACTAGCCCCAGACATGGCATACGGCATTGGCTTAGCTATCAAATTCATACGTGATATATCCATTTCAGCATTGAATCGAATTGTAATTCGAGATATTTATCAGATTCACCTTTGCGACATTGTACCTCATTGAAGGTTGACGTAATTTTTTCAGCTGGCTTGTCTCATTGTTTCATGATTTGTGTGAAGTCTTGAAATATTCATACACGTATTCGAGATGAAAGCGAGTTGTATGTAAATATGTTTGCATATAACTCACTTCCCAGATCAAGGACTCTTTTCTCATTGAAATTCTTTCGAAGAATGTCTGTAGAAAATCTAAAGACTACTGTAGAGTGCGTAATGATGTCTGAAGACCTAAAACTAGGTTTACACGACGAGTGATATTCATACCATCTTCGACATGAATCGTCTTACAAGGCAGTAAGATACTTTCATTTTGCGGCCTGTTAGAAATTTCATCAAACTAAACAGGTGTCCCTAGAAATGTCACAGTGTTTGTATAAATCCTCTTGTAGAGCTGATATTGTAAACATTTCTCATTATAATAACACATTTGTCTGTCTGTTTCTATCTTTGCAATCTTGACTTCCGACTTTCTTTCGCGGTTCGCTTATTTATGTCCTACTTTACGGCATTTCATAGCCAAATCAAGGAATTCTTTTTTTGTATGATTACGTCATGATTTATGTATGATTACGTCATCTTCATATTGCATAGCTTTATGCATAGTCGGGCCCATGTATTTTGCACTCCAATAGGGAGGGTAGATGATCAGATGGTAAAAAGATTCTTTTGAAATTTGTCTCTATCAGGATTCGATTTTTACAAGTTGAAAGGATTTGCTGAATCTGTGTATTGCCGTTTGGCAAATATGACGAACTCTGCGTTGTTGGAAGACTTTGCTAAATTGTTGTTCGAAAGTTCTGCATGCTATGTTGTAATTCGCTAGACTGGGTTCTATCTGAGATCTGATGATGAAGTCATTGAATGACTGTGTGATCGACTATATCAAATCCATCTCATCAGGCTACCGGACTTGTTGTTTGTACTGTGCGATTCGTATATGTAGTGTTTAATCGTGTCGCAACAGTGCTAGCGAATTACAAGAACTTCGAAATTTTTTGATTTACTTGATTGTGGCGTTAATTGTTTTGGTCCTAACTATTATCTCTCGTCCCATACTTGTTTATGGGTGTTATTTTCCATTGGCTCAAATTTTCACCAATTTGAAGGGATTGATTAAAGATCAAGCCTATATAGGTGCGACTACTTCAGGTCTCAACATTTTTAAGACAGCTGATGATATTTTATCTGGAAAATAACCTCCCACAAATGAATTATGAGATTGTATATAGAATCTGTAAATCTCGATAAGTATATAGTTAATCCATTAGTCGATGTTGAGATGAGTATTTGACACATGATTGATTTAAAGTCTTGTCCAGATATTAAGATAGATCATCCTTCCAATTTATATTACTCCCTGCCAGCTTTCTTAAAATTAAGACGAATTTCAACGCCAAAGTTATAACTGCATGTGAGATATCTCGTGTTTTTGGTTTTTGTCATTAGTTACAAATGGTACCAGTGGTTCAGTAATTTTTAAACTGCTACTGATATCGTAGTAGCTTTACCCACAGACATTATGTTGCTGGTGTAGCTGTAGTCACACCAGTTTCTATACTTCCTTACGGTTGCTGACCAAACTATTTTAGAATCTTTGAGACATTTTTGACAAAAAGTACTTACCATTTTGATAATAGTGTTCAGCCCTAAAAACACTTAGGAAGTATTCATGGTGTCGATGAATATAATTTGCGTACATCACAACAATAAGCCTGATACCAATATTCACCCTTTGCTTTAACAAACAAACGTCCAACATAACTGACAATATAGGAAAGATAATATTGGACGGACATTCACCCAAAAATTGATTTTATAAAATTTATTGCATTATATGTGTACATATACCTCCTTGCGTGTCAGTACTGCACTAAAATATTAATACATGTACAACATATATTTTATAATTATGTTTGTTAACACATTGGCCACCACTGTACATATTGGTTGCCATCATGTTAATAAATAGTTTAATTTTCCATTAATAATATTCTGCATTTCAATTTGATTTGAAAGGTGATCGAAGGTGGTTCCTTTCTCGACTTATTCTAGAAAGTGTATAGCATCACAGATAATTGTCTTTTATACGATACTAATTAATTGTGACATCACACAGTTTTGTTGTTGTCTTAACACGTTTAAATTAAGTAATATACCTTTATAAATATAAGTGAAATTGGTTTTATAGTTTGTTGGCTTGTGCGATTATAGTGTAATAAAAATTGTCAATCGTATATATATATAGTTTGGACGAGTTTGCAAATTTCAAAAGGTATAATACGAGTGCATAAAGTGAAATTGTTGTGTACAGTGTCTAATAGTTATGAAAGAAAGTTATTTTTGTGTGTTTGTGCTAATAAATCTCGTTTTTGAGTTGAATTTGTCAATATGTAGTTTGTGTCGATCGGGTTTTGTAATGACGAAATGAAAGTTTTCCGCGATGATGGTCAAATTCTCGATGGATACAATGTATAAACGAAGTTTGAATGTACGGTAATCTCACGACAAAGTTGAGGACCTATGCCCTTTTCCGATGATGATCTATCGTGGCTTTCTTTCATTTTCTTAATTTTTTTTTCACTTGCTCTTTTTGTTTTCGTATATTATTCGAATTTAATTGTGTGTGAACTTATGAACTTAATCGTGGCAAGCAAGCGCTCAATCTGTATACATATATACATATATAACACCTTATTGTTGTTGAAAAATATTTTGAAAAATCGACAACAAAATATTCATTTTCCATGAGAATTAAGATGATTATGATTTTCTTATAATTGTTGTTGTATTGTTTAGTTTTGTTAAACCTGAAATTATATTTCTTATTTTATTTTCATTAGAAATATTTCAACATCTCAACGACGGGTTTATTAAAATATGTATAGATATGTACGCCGTGTGAGTTTCATCTCACTTTCGATGAAATTGATACAATGTGGAAGTTCAATGAACCAAAACACAGATTGACAATTCATTGTAATGTGATCAATGTTGCAATGTAATGTTGGTTAAGTGTAGGTGTGCTCGATTACGATGAAATGATGGGGCTCATCTCATTGGGAGTGCCAAAGACTGCAGTGATATATCCTGAGTCATCATACACAAACGTATTCACAAACGAATCAAGCATATTATATACATATTTCATAATGCATAAATTTATTTTTTAATAAACTATTTCGAAACTATTCACATACATTTTTGGTATATGCTAATTGATTGGCATATTTGAGTTGGAATTTATTTATTGTATTTAAACACTTTTTTGTAGTTTAATGTTAAATAATAATAATAAAAATATTTTAAAAATACACATATTTGGTATTTCGCAAGATTCGTCGAAATGTATACGAAAATAAATTGGGGCGATCAAAATGATGGTTTCTTTTCGTGTAAGGTCACATCGATTTAGGCCATATACGCGATTTTTGTTATAATTAGTTTGAAATTTGAAACCAAACTTCCGTCTTACATTGTGTATAACGATTTTGTATATACATGCATATTGCATATAGCAAGGTTATTCTCAAGCTGTTTAATAATTGACTGCTCTTCCTATATTCGATATAACAACATATTGAACATATAGGGGGAGTAAACGGTGCTAATAGTGTATTGTATATCACTATGAACTTGGTTCACCTTCCTGATTCTCAGTTTAATTTCTAGTAGGCAACTTTTTTCCTCTATAAATCCGTTTAGCCTTTAACTAACAACGACCATTGAGGATTAGCCAAACAATTATACGCTATAGTGTTAACCAATTGAAAAATAAGATTAGGCCCGACTTAACTAAATCATCTTCAAACTACATATAAGTTCAAAAGTACTCCATGGGTTGAATTGAAATTCGAACATGATACCTTAATCTCTAACTCATGTAGTTTAACTCCTCAATTTTGTTCATATAAATTTAGCTTTTTTGAGAGACGATATTTATGGAACGCTAATATATAAATCAGTCGGATTTAGTGTCATTTCGACTGGAAGATACTGCATTGGAGATTGTTTTCAAGAACAGTTTTGAAGGTATTTACAATCCAATGCATTTCCTCTATGGTCCAACAAAAACCAGTGCTCCAACATCAAGAAAAGTACTGATATTTATAGGATACACCGGGTGATTCTTCTTTACTGGTTTCAAGCAATCAGAACACTATAAGCTGCTCCGAAGGCTCCAACTACTCTTACTATTTTTTGGTTTCCTAAGTCAGGTATTTCAGTTATTTTCTGATTCTTGTTGAGCTTTTCAAGATATAAGTTTCAAACATCACTTGCAGCGGCCATTCTTTTCACTAATTCTTAATTTTTTGAAAAGAAATTATCCTAATTTTCATTCCAGAAGAAAATGTATTGCTATGCTCTATCACATCGATAGTTCGGGATTTGTTGTTAAAACTCGTTGTTCGCGATATCTGTAAAGGCTATCCAAACTCTATTAAGCAACCAAAACGAAGGTTCGTGAAGAAATCAAAGCCAGAGTTAAATCTATTTACGAGCTTCATCACTCATCAATTTGCGTTAAGATACCACCTTAAGAAACTGGGATTATGTATGTGTCTAACAGTTACATGACTACGTCACTTAGGCTATATTCCAATAAACCCAAATGGGTTGATATACACTCAAATAAAACGATGATAGAATGGTGGAAGATAAAATGAGAGTCTCGTTTACTTCATCAAGTGTTTGTATACATGGGTCGTTGCACTTTGATAGAATCTTGCCTTCTTATAGCCCTATAACAAAAAATCTCGGACTGTTACATGGCAAAATGTAGGACAATTAATCTCTCTGAACAATTAAAGCTCATCTATCTAACGGCCTTGTTCTGTTAATTTTACATACATAGAATTTATTGTCTTGTATTTTGAATGGATTCTTGATTCGGTAACCAGTCGTTTGCTTATACATATGACTATACATACCAAAGGACCAATAATGACCCACATTTGAGAATGCCTCTCAGTGATGATTACCGATCGATCCAACCGATCGATTGGAAACTTGATCGACCAATTTTACTTGTCACGGTTCCAAAATACCGAAGATTAGCTTTCTAAAGTTCTATCTAAGTCGCTCAAATCCCATGTCATTACTGTCCTTCTGTCATCCTGAAAAGCTACCAGATAAAAGATGTGCCTAAAATAGTTTCCTTTCATAACGCCCTCCAACACAAAAACTCTCCTTTTAGCTCGTAGTAGTTCGAAGTACTGATGTGTCTATCTTCTTTGTATATCTGGACAAACCCAAAAGTGAACTCCTAGAACTCAGCCATGATTACAAATTCCATTAGTAGTGAACCATCGATCCTGATTGCAGAACCTATATCTTCTTTCCCGCTGTTGCAAACCTACATAGATCCAAAAGTAGAGCAGTTTATGACAACGATTCGAAAGCTTTATACTCAGTTCGCAGACGCATTTAAAGCTGTTATTTCATTCTTTCTGAGGATGTGGCTTAAAAGCAGTACTCTCTTAAATCTTAATTTTCATATCTATTATTAACAGCTATTCTGTACATCCTTTGTAAGCACAGTGGTTGATCTTATTTTGACATTATTCGATGAGCTAAAATGATAGATTCTGTTGGTATGAGTAATTCGCTCAATAGAGGTACCCGTCTGGTATCAGGTTGTATTGGGATCTAATGGTGTGCTTGTTTCTGAATCTGATATTCATCAGATATATGCAGTTAACAGCAAATGAAATATAATCCTGTGCTTATAGGAGGTGTGGTCTGGAACATTGTTTTTTTCATCTTTCTGATTTGATGAACAAACCGGGCCTGTAGATATTCATTATGAGTCTCCGTATACTCTTTAACTTTATCTGATGCAAAACGTCGAGACTTAACTAGCCGGATATCCCTATGTAACGTCATGTTTAACTAGTCTTAGAGTAATGTGTCTTCAAGTTTTGATGGAAATTTGTTGTTCGATGCTATTATAGATGGCGCATCGATTTCATCCAGTAGGGTATTCCCAATAAACATGTATTTAAAAGCTCAAGTATATTGTTCGATGGACACACATAATTGCACGATGAGCAGGCTGGATATCATAAACCGGTATCAGTATTATTCCACCACGTTTGTTAATACTTGCTTGGGGTACACAAGCTGCTGCAATTGTCTGTCAAACAATTAATTGGGCTGATCACCTACAATGTGCACTAATACGTGTCAGTTAGAGGCGCGATTGATTATTGTTTGTTTATAGTTGCCGATTTCATAATGATATATGACGGAGAGTTTGCTCGTTTCCAGTTAAGACGTTAGAGGGGATTTAGATCACGTCTCTTGTTTTCGTTTGTTCAGAAGTACTAGACGATTTTGACAGATGTTGCAATTCTGCTGTTAAAATTGTTGTTTTTGAAGAAACTTCATAAGCAGTCCACCCGGCCAGCTTGTACTAACTCGTGTTTCAGACTATTAGATGACAGTAGGTGTTGTCTTGAACAGTAACGTATCGAGCTATCCGTCAGGCACCGATTGATGTACTGAAGTGACAAAAAGGCCATCAACTTAAGGTTGAACTTTTCGTATGTTGTAATCATTAAGCCATAATCATACTCGTAGATATAAAATATCTGTGGAACATCATAATCGACTGTTATCGGCGAGACCGGAACTGATGGTTGTTTAGATCTTTTTTTAGTGCACTCCCCTGAACAGTGGCAGTGGACCTCCGATTTTATAGCTGCTTTAGGCTCTCTTTATAGCTGCTTTAGTTTCCATTGTATCTGGGTGGTAAGTTTGCGACGTTCTACGATTTTCTACGATATTTATCAGTTTCTTAGTGTTGTCCTGATAGCTGGGCACACTGATAGCAAGTGTGACGTGGGTGTTTTGTATTTGTTCCCATTTTTTTATCGATGGTAGTTGTTTCGGTGATGGGAGAACATTTTGTAGGGAACCGTTTAGTGAAGACCAACTGATTTATGTATATCTTTGGGTGGAAACGTAGTCCTATGAATAGATGAAATGTAACACAAAAGTCAAAGAGTGTTTCTATGTTCATTCATTTCGTGTCATGCCCGTATTGTCTGTTCTATTTTTAACATTGAAATCACCACGGCCTATGTCAGCTGGTTCATTGTGTGTCCTGTATATATGTTAAATCTCGACTAATTTTCCATATTGCTCCACTGGGGTCCAATATCTCGTTGTTGCAGCATTTCATTTTCTTCTCATGTTTTGCTAGCCAGGTTATTTCTGTTAGATTTCTAATATTATAGTTTCCAATCGGTGTCCGGGTGATTCGTCTAGTGTTCGCTTCTGTAATCAGTTTTGGTTGCAGATTAATGAATGTTTGGTCAAAGATGTTTTTGAAGAAGCTTCACTATGCAGTCCACCCGATCATAGATTTCTAGGGCCAGCTTTTACTAATTCTTATTTCAGGCCATAAGATGACGTTGAGCGTTGTCATGTACAGTAACTTATCGAACTACCATCAGGCACCGATTGATGTACTGAAGTGACAAAACGGCCATCAACTTAAGATTTAATTAACTTTAGAGATTTACGTCATACTCCCAAAAGGTATCAAATACCTGCGGAACACCATAATCGACTGTTAGGCGAAGCTGGAACTGATGGTTGTTTAGATCTGTTTTTTACTGCACTCCCCTAAACAGTGGCTCTGGGCCTCCGTATAGCGTTTATGGCCCTCTTCAGCCTTTTTAAATTATATTTCTTCCAATTTTTGATTAGACCACATATTTAAGGAGTCATTTGGTGCGATCAAGTGTATTTATGTAACTTTCTGAGTCTGTTTATCTATATTATCATTTCATGTCATGCCCCTATTGCCTGTCGCAATTTTAGCATTTAAATCGCCCTGGTCTGTTTTATATCATTTCGGTCTGTGATTGATATTATGGCTTGCAGCGCTAGTAGAGTTATGTCGGCTGGTTCATTGTGTGTATCAGGTTGGAGCAGAAAAAATTAGGTAGATGCCTGTATATAACACGTAACCAACTGCTTTCAGCTTGTCTATTTCACTTCACTTAGCAATTAGTTGACTCTATTTTATCCATTTTCATATTTTGAATTTTCAAATCCACAAGTTTCTTCAATCTCTGAACTTTCACTTTGACTTCGGCTACTCTTGTCTCGAAGCACATCTAATTGTTTCTCTATTCCCCAAACTATTTTTTCCTGTTGTTGTAACAGCTCCCCATGTTATTCCTGCTGATATTTGGCCTAACAAGGATGTCAGTCAGCTGCTTCTGTTCTTCATGCTGCTCTTGTTGTCAAGTAAAGATGTCAGCTTATTGTTGCTCGAGCTGTTTTGCTATAAATTAACACCCAATTGTTGTTGTTGAGTAAGTATAGTACCTAAAATATAGTTTGCATCTGATTCGTGGTGGAGTTAGAGTAACCGGTCCAACCTTAGCACCAATTTTGCTTTAGAGACTCTGGTACCGGCATTCCATCGTCGAATATCTTCCATCATTTGGGAATGACGAAACTTAATGATTTTGACCATTTCAACTGTCAATAACTTCACATCTGAATTGGTTCGTGTTTGGATTATTGACGTCCTAGGCGCTGATCAAATTTAATACGACCAAGGCATAGTCAAACTTATTACTTAATTTATTTCACTCAGTATTTTGTGAAAGATGAGTAGTTTACTTATTCACTTCAATTTTTACTTGTACACTTCACTGTTTGAAATAAAATCAGATGAGCTTCGGTGTAGTATATTTTGAAATGTTTCCATGCGTCACTGTATAGTACAGTGTCTACAACTGGCTTCGATTCAGTTTCGATTTCGTTTCAGGAGTTTGATTTTAGGTAGTATAACCTTCCTTTTGAATGTCAGCACATCCTAATGCTGCAACCTACCTAATTTTAATTCCAATACCACCAAACTTGTGTACGAATGACAGTGAGCTTGTGGTTATTTTAAGCCAATGAACCAAAGTAATCCTTCTTTGGGAAAAATGGCGAATATGGGACAGATTAACCATGGCAATATACACATTTTAGATACAAATTGAGTCTTAACCAAAATTCGGACGTTAAATAGCACATACAGATGTCAGATGTGCTCGATGCCATTTGTCTTAAATAATAATAAATTTCTAACTTTATTCTCTATATAATACAAGTGAAACCTAACGAACTATTTAACGTATTGGTGCACATTGTATAGGTGGTCAGCATATTAAGCATGTTAATTTTTGGTCAACAGCAACTGCGGCGTGATGAGAACCTCTCTTTTAGATGCTGCATAAGATAACAGAAAATTTTCAGCAGAAAAAATGATTTTTATACTCACCACCAGGGGCACTACTATCGCTGAAGAGAATTTCATCTGCCTGTCATTTTTGTATAGCAATTATTAATTTTCTTCAATATTTTAACTACAAAATTATTCCAGGTTTCAAATAAAATATGTATATTATTTCCATAAGATTATAATATACCGTATAAAACATATTAACTTCATCTACAGTTTAACTGCTTACTGTAAGCTATAAATGAAGCCCCTGTAATAAATTTAGTTTGAGTTTCCAGAAGCTTAGTCATCTTATCTCCACACAAACTACTATGAAGTTTGAGGATAATCGACCGGGTTTGAGCGCCTCCAGAATTTTTCAAAGTTTTGGCCCATACATAAAAATCAGTTTTTTCACTGTGAACTATGAATAGACCCCCCTGGCTCACAGTGAAAAAACTGATTTTTATGTATGGGCCAAAACTTTGAAAAATTCTGGAGGCGCTCAAACCCGATCGATTATCCTCAAACTTCATAGTTGTATGAAATAAGATAAGATGATTAAGCTATTTGAAAGTCAAACTGAATTTATTACATGGGCTTCATTCATAGCTAACAATAAGCAGTTAAACTGTAGATGAAGTTAATATGTTTTATACGGTATATTATAATCTTATGGAAATAATATCTGGAATTGAAATCTGGAATAATTTTGTAGTTAAAATATTGAAGAAAATTAAAAAAAATTACAGAAAAATTCTGTTGGCTATACAAAAATGACAGCACAAGAATTTCTCTTTAGCGACAGTAGTGCCCCTGGTGGCTAGTATAAAATCATTTTTTCTGCTGAAAGTTTTCTGCTATCTTATACAGCATCTCTTATAGCCATTAAAGAGTTAAATTAGAATCAGGATAAGAACTCTGTACCGCTTATACATTCCACTCAACTCAAGAGGCGATGTTTATGGTAGATATTGCGATATTCTTCGAATACTTAGAGACTGCAATCTTCTAAAGTTATTCAAGAATGATAAAAAGTGGCTGGAATCGAATAAACTTGGTGAGTAAGTACTTTATGCTTACCTAGTCGGTGTTCACAATTATTATTGTGTATATTATAGCTTTCTAGTATATTTGAACATCTAAAGACCTGGTTTACAAAGAAGTGGGATTTTGTTTAGCCTCAAAATAAATTCAAAGTCAGTTAGATAGTCATCTATACTTGTTAAATCTCAATTAATTTTTCTTCTTGCTCCACTGAGAACCAATATCTCGATGTTTTTAGAGTTCTAATATTCCTGTTTCCAATTCGTGTCCAGGTGTTTCTTCTTGTGCTCATTTCTGTAGTCAGTTTTGGTTCCAGATTAATGAATAATTGGTCCATTGCGCCCAATCCAGTTTAAGGCATTCAAATTTATTTCAAATTGAACTGAGATCAGGCGACACAAGGCCATCTCAAATTTCATAACATCGGTCTTATATATACATATCGTAATTATTACAATTAAATAACTAAAAATAATTTTCTATTTATTTTCAGATTTGCAACAATATCACAACAAACGAAATCATCAATTAAAAAAATTATTGAAATACCACAAGAAGATATTCATCTCAAAAGAAAGTTTATATATTTCGTTACACGCTTTATTTAAACAATCGCGTCGTATATGACGTAAAGTTCACATAATCATTGGTATTATATTGTTATAACAATATAACTAAATAATAATCGCTTATTTATAAATAAACAAAAGTGAAAATATAGTTACGAAAAAATCTAACGAACTTCGCGGGTGGTAAACTTTGGTATTGTCGCGGCGCGTTCATTACCCAAAACTATATTTTGTTTGTAAAAATGCTAAATCGTAATTTTTAATTTTAAAAATATATTTAATTAATATAATTAAATAAGGAACATAAATAATTAGATATATATAGTTATAGTGTGAAGAGCAGCTTTCCAAAATGGGATTTATTAAATTATTTATAATAAATATTTTATTTTTATATTTGATACAATATATAAACTGTCATGTGGCCTTGACATATCCACCGGCACGAAAATACGATTTGGATTTTTTGGATAATTCGCGAACTAAAGGACCGTGCGGAATGCCAAGAGGTAAGAATTAGCTATATAACATATATAATGTATGTACACATACAGACCGACATGTACACATATAATTGTAAATTGTTTAATGAAGAGAAATGTTATGTTGCTAGTTGTGTTATACCCAGTAGGTGGTTTTCAATTTATATTTATGAATTAATCAATTTGATTGAACATTTGTTATAAATCTTTATAAATTGTGTTATTGATTTGTGTTTTAGAAAATAATAACACGCGGATTTGTTGAAAGTTTGGTATTTTCGAAAAAAAAAATGAAAAATTATGTCTTAAAGTTTATCGATCTGACACCATGATAAAATATGTGCAGTTTCTTATTAGATCTTGAATCGTCGATCACTTAACCTCGTAGTTTTCATAACAATTTGGATTAGTTCATGATCTGACTATAGGGTAGTTGATGCATTTGAAACACTATTCGGTGATTGTTCAGCTATAGGTCAGGAGTCGTTGGTTCTAACCAGCTCATTGATTTGATATTCTATCTAGACTAAGTGGTACTTGTGATATTTGAAATGTTAATCTAAATGGATGAGTCGCTACAAAATGTCTGGAATCGTATTAATTACTAACGAAACTGGATTGGGAAGTGGGAACTGGTGACTTTCTCACTGGAACAGTATTTAAAATTGAGGCTTGTTAATCCTTATTCTTTATCAATAAATACTCATCGCTAAGATGCATCTTAAGTGGTTTATTGCGTCCCTGATGGTTTTTCAGTTCTTCCGTTCGCAAAGCTTTGAGTACATAATCGTCCATCTAAGCAAATAAATATGTTGAAGGTATATTCCCCTCTTTATTGAAGACTTTACGGAAAGGCTTATATGACCGATTTGTGACCGAACAAATTCTCCCCAAAAACATACCAAAAATCTCGTTTTTGACTTTTATAATAATTTTATGACTATCATGTTTCAGTTAATGAAAACCTCTTTAGCCATGATTACTTATAAATTATCCATTCTCTAATTAACTGGCATAATACCTCAAACGAAAATTTTACTCTTCTTGGCTGGTCGTCATTTTCCACGATTTAAGCTTTGAATAATGTGGGCAGATAAAAACTATGTACAAATAAATTGGAATTGCTGGCATTTTACGATGAAATGAATCTTCTACATCGTCGAGTGCACATATTTGATTGCCCGTGTTAGCCTCTTTCACTTTATTACATCAGTCTGAAAATATTTCTTTACATACTTTTTATCAGGTCTTCCCATATTCATAATTGTACACAACTAAGTATTGTATTGCATACCAAGATAATATAAAATCGAAAGCTTTTATCATTATATGGCATCATCCTTTTCCCATCATTGGAAAATTTTATATTTTCGAAAAAAAAATGAAAAATTATGTCTTAACGTTTATCGGTCTGACACCATGAGAAAATATGTTTGCAATGGGTAGTGCAGTTATCAGGATCAATCGTAAACTCAGGCCATGTGTGCTCCCAACTAGTGCAGTTTCTTTATAGGTCTTAAATCGTCTCAAATCGTCGATCACTAAACCTCATGATTTTTATAACATTAACTCCTTAGTTAGTTTATGATCTGACTATGGTACTGTCAACAGCCTATATCTGTTGGTAAAGTAAAACTATAAGGATCCCGGTAGATCTCACATCAAATAATAATCCATTACAAGATAATCTCTGAACCTCCGATACATGTTTGGTACAAGTGGACGCGTTTGAATCACTATTCGTTGTTTAGGCTAGCTAGGTCGTTGGTCCTACCTATCCAGCTGGTTGTGATATTTAAAATGTTATTGCTAAATTGATGAGTTGAAGTTGTTGCTACAAAATGTTTGGAATCGTAAGTTACTAACGAAACTAGTTGGATTTATGAATACTGTTCAGGAATCGATTAATCTCAATATATTTTTGTAGGTGGGAACTGATGACTTCTTCCATTCGACTTTAGGACTTTGATAAATACGAATACTTGCTGGGATAGTTTTTAAATTTGAGGCTTGTTTATAATCATTCTTTATCAATGTATACACATCGCTAAGAAGCATCTTAAGTATTGCAGCAGTGATTGTTTCACATTTCTTCAGTTCGCAAAGCTTATCGTGCTTTATGTTTAGTTGAGGACATAACGTTCATCTATACAAATAAATAGTTTGAAGGAACATTTGTAACCGTATACAAAATCTCTACAAAAGCTCATTCAAAATCTTGTTTTAGACTTTTATAAACCGCTTTAGCCATGCCTACTAATTCATTCTTTAATTAACTGATATAATACCTCAAACAAAGATTTAATTCTTCTTGGCTGGTTGCCATTTTTTCGTCTCAGTACGGTAAATTGATTATAAACGTTAATAGATTTTTCTCTAGAAAGGTCTTTCATTTTCTATAGAGTATAGACCAATAAATCGAAAAATAAATATTACATGTCTGAAAATATTTTTTGGCATACTTCTTGGTAGGTCTTCCCTCAATCATAATTTTACACAACTAACTCAGTATTGTAATGCCGAGATAATATAATATCGAAAACTTTTATCATTATATGGCATCATCTCTCATCATTTGAAAATTGAAATTGTTGAAAAAACTGAAAAATTATGTCTTAAGTTCATCGGTCTGACATCATGACAAAATATCTTGGGAGTATCGTAAATGTCTCATATTATAAGTGATTAGAATCAATCCTTAAGTCAGGTCATGTGTGCCCCCAACTTGTACAACTTCTTTTAGGTCTCCAATCGTCTCTAATCGTCGATCACATAACCTCTTGTTTTTCATCACAACTTTGATGATCTGTCAGTACTGTCAAATTGGGACCAGTATATTGATTGAAATACTATTCGATGTGGTTGATTAGAAGCTGTCACTGGAAAATGTGGATACAGTTCAAAACTTGGTTGAGTTGGATATATTGAAGTACGAGGAAGCTGATGACTTCTCTTCTGTTCTAGGACTGCAGTATTCACTCAATTCTGATACTTACTGAAATAGTTTTTGAGTTTCTGTCATCATGTTTAACATTAGGGAGGCTTGTATATTCTCATTCTGATCTCTTTATCAATATCTTTGGCGGCACCCAACAAATCATAAAGTATTATATTATTCCTCAAAAATAATTGAAGACTCGCAAGTACTTGTTTACAGGATTGGTGAGAATTTTTGGCATCACCTATAGAGCTTCTCCATTTTGAGCAGACTTAAGCTGATGTTAGAATTCTAGATTTGCTGGTTTCAGATGTACTTATCTACTGTGGCGTAAGCCAATTCATGCAGCATTGATTGTTTTGCATTTCTTTAGTTCGCAACGCTTACCTCCGTTTAAGATATATTCGTCCATACAATAGTTTAATTAGTCAACTTACGTAACGCGAACCTAATGGGTTGAACGTATATCTATCCAATTTATTAAAGGTTTTACTGAAAGATTTATGATCGTACAAAATATACACAAAAGCTCACTTAAAATCTCGTTTTTGACTTTAATAATTTTCAAGTTTCAGTTACTGCAACTTTTTTTGAAGCGCATTGTCCATTCTCCAATCAATGTGTTATAACTGATATAATGTGTTAACCGACAAGGGTTTGGATTAATCGGCAAGATGTTTGAATGATTGTTGAGTGCTCGTCTTTGTCTCGTGTAACGCTTTTATCTGTTTGTGGAGACAAAGTTATCATGGTTAAGCTCCAATCGTCCGAAATTGATGATCACTTGATAATGATGATAATGACATCATCCAGTAGATGAGTTTGAAATACTATCCGATGTTTATTCGTCTATAGGATAGGAGCAATAGCTGCTTGAAGGATACTACTCTATGGGTTAGGAATTATGGAAGTCATCGTTGGATTAATGGTATTGATACATATAGTATTCTATGTATGTATTCTATTGAAACTAGGTGGCGCTTTTGATATTGAGAATGCTATTCCAGATGATGATTTTAAGCGGTCGCTACAATTGGTTGAGGTGGCTATCTTTCTGTAAGTTAAAACTGATGACTTCTTCCAATCGATTTTAGGACTAAAATCGTTACATGTTGACACTTGCTGGGATAGTTTTTGAATTTGAGATTTGCTTATCCTCATTCTTTATCGATGAATACTCATCGATCATTAGAAGCGCCCAACGAATCATTTTGTGTTTCATTATTTATTAATAATTGTAGGCTCGCAAGTAGTTCTTCACTGGATTGGAGAGTCTTTTATGCATCACCATTGCAGTAATATGCATTCATTAAGCTTCTGTATTTTATGTGGACTTAAAAGGATTACAAATTTGCTAGTTGAGTAGAATGTCTTGTTCCAGATCGATTTTTCACGATAGTGCAATCAATTTTGGAGGGTCTATTCTTACAGCTATCATTAGAACCTATATCCTTATAACCAACGAATCGGTAACGCAACTAAGCTATATTGTAATTTCAAAATAAAAAAGAGTTTGACAGATTCTATCACAATATGGCATCATTTCAGGGTAGCGATGTATCTTAACCATGAGTTGAAACGTCTTTTAATTTAAGAAAACAAATTACTACTCAGGTTGTTGAACACAATATCTCAGTATGTTACTCAAAACCTGTGATATAGCATATTTTTCTAAGGGAATGTAATGGCCTAAGTCTTTCTCGCAATTAATGACAGTTGGTTGTCAGTTACATCGCAGAAGCACGTAAACTGGGCTATACATTGCAGTGAACGAATTGGAAATGAGATCTTTTAGCTACACTGCATCTAGTCAGCGGAAGACAAATACATTTCCTTCTAAACATCTGCAAGTATGGAACGGTACTTCATGATTTACTTTTAGCTAACTGTCAATTAAACGTCTAAATGGTGACTGCGTTATTACATTTGTATTGCCAGAGTAAAAAGAATACTTGGATGCAATAAATTTGTTTGAATTGCAGTATGTCACGCAGGGCACGTGTCAATCGACTAATGAACCTGGAATATGTGAATTGGTTTCCAGGTTAGTGTTTTACAGTTTTAGATAATTTTTTGTGAGTCTGTGAACTTGGTTGCCTCCACCCATAAACCATGATTGATAACGTTGAAGCCAATTATACTCGAGATGGCTATTTTTGAAATTTGGAAATATTGAAACGAGTATGCAAATATTCACTGTCATCAGACCTATGTCAACCTAATAATACATTAATGATATGGATTTTGGAAACCTGATGTTAATCGTTGAAGTGTGCATTAACATGTGAGTACATATAATTCGGATTGTATAAAGAAGAAATTTAGTCTTAATGTTAGATGAGCCGATAAGTAGACCCATGCGATGGGGTTTAGTATTAAGAATTAACTATAATACCTACTTCCAATCGAAAATGTTCATAATATCAGAAAAAATTGTCATCAGAAGCTTCATTGATTGAACCACTGAAATATATGCCAGATCGCTCTTACCCCAGTGAAGCAAACATAACCGACTAACTCGTCATCCACCAAAAAGTGGTTCTACTATAAAAGATCACTACACTATTCAGTCTAGATCAGCGGTAGAATACAGCTTCGGATATGAGCCCCGTATTGACAGACAATTCGTTTTTCGCACTCATCCGTCGAGGTCAAACACTCGCATCTACACTCCAGATCTCTTCAACTTCATGCAAAAATTATCCGCATATGCAAGATAATTACGTTTTCAGAAGTGAACGTAGCGATATATAACCGGGTTATAACACTATATTATCTTCAAAATGGTGGCTAACTGTAATTTTGGACTGTTTGTCACTTAAACGAATCACTCAGGTATATTACGTTCTTATAAAAGTACTTGATTGGATCGTCGAAATAAAATGATGTCTTATGTGATGTTTTACTTTTACATGAGATTAAATCCAGTCATTAAATATCGCAGGCAGCGCATTTCCTTGCCCACCACCAGAATTATGTTTTAAAATTCTCGAATTTTGGAAATGTATGTTAGTGTGGTGTTCTCATGGTTTCTCAGTAGCTACTTGACTTGAACCGAAAACTGTGTAAACTAGTCGATTTTAAACCAACATTTGGCCACCTTGATCGAAAATCTACTTCGTATGATAAACTAAGAGTAGCACGTAATTATTAAATCGTTAATTTTGTCAGATGAATCGAGAAAATCGTCCTTATTCTCAAGCATTATTGGATAGAAAGTTGTACAGACTTCTAATACGGTTTGAGTTTTGTCTGGATTTCAGTCCTGATTAGAAGTTAGACTACATCAGCGTGTTAACCAATTACTATTACACCACTGGCAAAGATTTCAAGAGAAATAATATGTTGGTACCACTGACTACTTTTGGCTACAAAATATTGTTCGATAGTACGAGATGGGACCTATGGGTTTCACCTTGCCTGTGAGCTTCTTGACATATACGATTCAATAAATTAATTGCTGGGTGGTTTCGGTGGAAAAGCTTGAAAGCTCTTTTAACTGCTTGACGAATGCACAAAACACACACACACATACAAATAAATAGATAGTATAATCTCGTATAATATTTAGCTTTATAATCGCTTTCTCAACTGAACAATAAGACGATATAAAATTAAAGTATGACAAAATGGTTTTTAAATGAACATTTCATTCGTAAACAACTTCCTGATTACTTTCGCACAATTCAGTGCAGTCGAATGTAATTTAAATAGTTTGAATAGCATTGTGTGTGTGCACATAAATCTGTCGATTTAAAGCACACATATGTATTTATTAGATCGATTGTGTCTATTAATTAATTGAAAAATAACTATGAGACACTTGACCATATCGAAACGAAAATGTATTTATCTTGTCTAAGCTCACAGATAAAATATAGAAACAAAACTTTCACAGACTCTTTTCAAATCAAATCAATATTCGTTAGAAATACAATTATACAAGTGTCAGTTAAAACCAAATATTACTAAAAGAGTAAATAAACGTAAAAGTAAATGTAAGTGTATGAGCGCGCGAATAGTGAGCATAGTTCCAATCGTATACAAACTACAAACATACACACGAGTATACACTTTCGCTATGTAAAATTATGGAATGTTGTTAGACTAGAATTCAAGTTTTATGTATATAATTTTAAAGACTAAATATGGCAACACATAATTATGAAAACTTGAAGCATTTAAAATTTAGACTTATGTAAATATACAGTCAAGTGGACTCGAGATTTACAAAACTAACGAAAACCGATGTAACGATAACTATTTCGAGCGCGCACCTAATATAATTATCTTCACTGTACTTAAGAAAAGTCACGGATCAAGTTCAAAATTTTCCTCTATATAGTGGCCGTCCAAACATGTTAACAAATATATAATATAAAATTTCTCCAATTAACATTTTCGACTAATGTCGAAAACGAACATACAGTCCCAAGGCTATATAAATCCGCAATCCGATTTCCTTAATGTCGGATTTCGATTTGACGTTAAATCGTGACAGAAATATGTAAATTATTTATTATAAACAATACGATTTATGTGTATTGTTTTAAACAATGTGACGTATGCCAAAATATTTATTATTTTTCCGTCCAACTGATCGCACACTGTCGAGGTTTCGAGCTTATAAATCGGCTATATATAGAAATCAGTAGGGTGCATTTTAATATTTTATTCGAAACGCCTCGAGCTACTCATATAAATCAGTATGATCACCGTCGATCGTCCGCTTATAGTTGCGTAATTTATACAATATAAAATCTCCGATTATTGTGACACAAATGAAATAACGAGAGACACTAAACCTGCCGGTTTAAATATATTTTTAATTAGATAAATCTTAAAAAATTGGTATTTGAGATTGCAGAATGTACACCCACTCGCACGTACGACATTATATATGAATCTATATAAAATGTGGTATTCAAGATCAAAAATCGCGATAGCAGTTTGAAATAAATTAGTACAAACCAATCGTCGCCGGTTGTGGCTTAATGGTCAAAATATGTGCCGCGGTCCCATCGATTATCGCAGTTGACCAAAAGCATGCTCCGGATGTCATAAAAAGTGATGGTGTGTAAAAAAGATAAGTTGGGCTGACCAGCTACAATGTGCATCAATATGTATAAATGGTTCTCAGTTAGTGGCTTTTTCGGTCTTTAAACCTTAGATTTTTTTTTCTTTGTCTTTCACTCAGGCTCTAATGGCCCATTGAGACTTCCCACTATATTACTGTACGTTCCGGCTATAGGTCCGATTTACGTTGAAACCATCTGCACATTTCATAGCTCCATGCCAGCCTATAGTACTGACATGGAGATGGGACGGCACACGGATTCGAACCTCAACTGGGCCTCAGATGAGTTCATTCTCACCGCCCCAGACGATCGATGGTGAAAATCCCTTTTCGCATCTTGTCTCTATCGGGATTCGAACCCGGTACCTCCCGCTCCATGCCGCAGTGTTCTAATCATTGTGCTACATGGGCGGTTAAAAAACCATAGATTAGTACAAACCAATCGTACTTTATGATAAGACGCAAATTACACCGACCGCAGTAGGTTACGTTAGGTTAGGTTAGGTTGAGTGGCTGCTACAGCACACTTAGACCGGTGACGGTCCGTTGTGATACCACAGGATTTTACTTCCCTATTTCCCTTATGAGAATCAGTTACGTACGTAGCGTGATAAGTCTCGCACTTTACAGTTTTCTAGATCAAAGGGGCAGTCTATTAAGGATTTACCCAAATATTCATGTCTTTTGTGTGCCAAAGCTGGGCATGATCATTGGAGGTGGGCTACCTTCTTTTCCTCTTCCTCGTTCAACAGCTTCTGCAAAAGTCATAAGCTTCTAGACCTAGCCTCATCGCAAGTTCTCCAAGAAGGCAGTGTCTTCTGAATGGATACCACGGTCGTTTTTAGTTCACATCTTCGTAGGGAGATTAATTTCTTTGAGCGTTTACGTCCAGCTTTGCCCAGACTAACGTTGCTATACTACAAGAGAGGCTATTCGTCCACCTATCGTTTGCTGAGGCTACTGCGTCCTTTTTAAGCACAGTCTTGAGTGCTCTAATGGTCTTCCCAACTTTGCCGTTTCCTTTAGCAGTTGGAGAGTCTGAGTGACCGGGAACCCACACAATCTGAATGTCGAAATACTCACTCATCTCATTTAGAGACGAGCGGCAGTCCAACGCCACTCTAGACGTCAGAGAAACAGAGTCCAGCGACTTGATTGCCGCCTGCATGTACACATAAATTGTGATCCCAGTCGAGGATACTACATCAGTTATCAAGGCAACGAACTGCTATATCTACTACACCGACCGCATTTTTTCAAGAATAGTTTTTGATGGGTCCGAAAAAATCTCCAACGAAGATTCCTTGAACGAGTTACTCATGATCACACGGTCGTATAGATTCTAGTCATAATGGAGGTCTACTTATAAACATACATAGTGCGTCTCAATTTACAAAAAATTTGACGTTGACAAAATATACATATTCTGGCCAATGATTTAACTGACCAAAGCGATTTATATTCTACACTCCTAGGGCACTCCAATGTTTACTAATCGAAATGTAGTTAGCTAGAATGATGACTAACCCAAATATGTTAAGCCGACTGCAGTTAAGTGGCAGTAATATAAAATGAAGGTCCATTGAAGGACTATTGTTGTTGAACCAAGTTCATTGTTATATCGGAATAATAATGAGATCTAGGGATGAGTTAAGAACTAATGAGAACCGGAGGTCGTGGCATCTCAGCGTTAACCAAACCAAGCCTGCAAAATTGTCCGCATTGCTTCTGTATGCAATATTATCTCAATTTATTCACTTGACGTCAAGTTATCACCTCCTTGGGCCCATCGGCGGACGGAGAATGTCATGGAGCATTTGGTTGTTTTGTAGAAGTTAACTTCAGCTGCTCTTTAATAATTTTCTCGTTTAACGTCTGTAATCTTAAGGGACTCTCCTTTTTCTCAGATTCTAGTCTTTTTCCCTTAACCTCCAATTCATCAGATTAAAGGCAGTCCCTATACTTAGAAAGGGTAAAATAATCCTTTTCTCAAATAAGGTTTACCTGTAAAACAACTCGGTTACTAATTGATTATTCAAATGATCTCTTAAAAGAATCGCAAAGTATGAGTTCGATAGATTGATGCCCTCACTATTTGACTTTGAGACCGATGTTGATCGATCACCTATACAATGAATTCTTGCGTTTTGGAGATTTATATCGAGTTTTCCAGTCAGCAATAATTCAAATATTGGTTTGTGCCTTTTGATGTGCCTTTTCAGAATATTTTTTTTTCAGAATATACTTACTCTTTAATCATTCCAATTGACTTCCAATTGATTTGCCACATTACATAATTACCATATGCACCTAGTAAAGCTGCACACAAACCTTTATCATTGTTCAGTTCTTCACATTAAGGGAGTCATATACTCATTATTCATTCATCATCTTTGATCGAAATCAGATCAAATTTCATTTATCATCCCGTCCCTTATAGAACTTGAACCCGGTACTATAGCCGATTCATCGGTTGGTTGCATTTAATGTCAGTGCAGTGCATTAAATGTTCAGTACCTTGAATTTTACTACACGAATGCTTCCTGTCCTTCTAACGATGGATCTTATCCGGTTTGTTCGCAACGTAGCAATTATTCTACAATCACGTTGAGTTCACTAAGGTCTTCTTCATCACAAGTCAGCATAATTACATAGTAAAATTTTTTCCACAAATAGTTTAACATAGATTATCGTGATTTGATCTCACCCGATTATTTTTCAAATTATTCAGGATGCAAAAGGGATTTTTTACCATACGATTACGAAAGAGTTGGGAGAGCCTCGAGCCCCGAAACGGATTTTAAAAAAAAATAGCAATTTTTATAAATTCATTCTGCTGTTTTCACCACAGATTCGCCTTAAGCATCCGAAGTTCAATTCTTTCATCACTAAATTTATACTTATTCATTTCATCATGCACCCACGTTCTGCAAGCAGATCACCTCTTTCATTACCTTTCTTATGTTAATGTGAAGGAATCAATTGATCGTAGTAATCGTACAGAAGTTCTACTTTCATTCTACATTTCTATGACTACCGTCCCTCTTACGTCATTCATAACCAATTTGATATCCATAAAAACATATATCATAAAATCGGATGGGCTCCCCATTTAGGTCTAACTGACCCATTTAGAATTAGTCACTCTTGCTAATATTGGATAATTTCTTCATGTGTATTTTTATATTTAATCTGAACTTAATCGCCTGCAAATTGCTAAATAACCTTGTCTTCGAAATACAATCGTTCAATCACCTTCGTATATGCACATTGAACAGTATTAGTGAAATGTTCCTACCTTGCAGCAGTCCAAAATCCACTCCCTCTGATGTGTTTCAAAATCATGCACCCATTTACAAATTTAGAAGTTGATATATAGTTTCCCTGGTATTATATAGTCATACCCCTAGCATGTCTAATAATACTGCCACAATACACTAATTGTCCTTCTGTTTTACTATCAACAAGTGGTTACAACCTAAACCAAGAATGGTTTCTTTCAATAAACTATTTCCATTTATACTATTTTTAATCCTGATGAGAAATGCTGGTCAACATTTGTCATTTACAATTTTTCAAATCATTCAACATAGATATTCCCCAATATTTTGCCATATCCCAGGGACGATCTCTTCTTATAGTATATGAAACACTATGCTTTACTTCTAGTTAATTCGTATTTGGTCGTTAATTTTGATGTTTTCAAAATTCTCATAAACTCAGCCGCACATTTCCTTTAAATCTTAATTATTTTTGACATTTGCCACGATTTGTAAAAATGCATTCCCGATTTCGGGCTCAACCAGAACATTACTCTTTTCACAATATGGTAACTTTCTCTGTTACTTTGTTAAATTCCAGACTAACATAGGGCATTCAACTTTTTGCTCACGTGTTGTTGAGACTCAAATACCGGCAGTATCTGTCAAAGTCACAAAAATTTACCAACTGGGTGATGTTCTGTAACCTCTGCTTTTGCTCTGGCTTGATTGTCTATCATTTTATTGATCATTTTTACCAAACGTAGACGTACAGATTTTTTAGTAACCTGTTAGTTTTGGCATAGCAATTATGAGTTCAGAGAGCATCGAACATCTTGGTGTAGTCTTTGATAGCAAATTTATCTGCAAAACTGCAAAAATTTACTCATATATTTGTTCAAAGTATAGAAGAGCTTTTAGAAACAGCTGGGATTTACGGTCGTAACTTTTTTATTTTATGTGTGGTGGCCAGTGCTTCAGAATGTTATGTACATCGATTACTAAGGCTACGAATGGTACATCGATTACTAAGGCTACGGCTACAACTCTACTGCTTGTCATGAAAGTTCATTGTATATTAACCTCAATTGCCTACGTTTATTTGAGATTCAGCATGCTCTCGTTTGTAATATATTTTAGCGTGGAATACTTTTACAAACTATCCAGTGACTTATCTTTCACGAGATTTATGGATCTGGCCAAATTTTTCCAAGGTATTGTCTGAATCTTTTGTACAGTGTGTCAAGCTGAATTAATGCCTATGAAATATGCGTTAAGAAGCCTTAAATCTCCCTGTCATAGACAAACATATTGATCTTTACAGTGATCATATTGATCTGTTCTAATATGCAATTACTGTTAGTGGGTTTCAAACTCATTACTAATTTTGTAGCTGACTCTGGTTTACAACACACCTGGATTGGGTTTGAATCAGCCTTGTGTATTAATTATGGTAAAAAAGTAATAAAGAAGTTCGGTCTAACCTACCTTAAGTCAAAACTTTTTGTTAGGGGCTTGATGGCGATCCTCCTTGGTCATGACCGGTTAAACAATCAGCTACATGACATTGATCTGTATCTGGATGCTTTACCCTTATGGATTGTGTCTCACTTGGCTTAAACTTGTTCATGATTACGGTTGGCACCAGACGTCTCTTTGACGTATTGGATGCGAAATCTTCTTGGGATCTAACAAACTAACAAATATTATAACGGTTCAACTGTATTCTATTCTCTAGTATATAATTAAGAACTGAGGTGGATATAAATTAATATCTCGAATACCGCCATTCTTCAGGTTTATATCTTAATGTTTAACCTTATTAACTATCATCTTACATAATAAAATTTTTACTGCGCGCTCACCAATTAAACTCCATTAATATAATCTTTCTAAATCTCGACCAAATCAAAATATTTATGTACAATTTCATTACTGCAATTACCATCAAAAAACGCAACAACAAACCGATCACGAAATCGAATAATCGCGATAAATTTACAAACCAATTGTTTTATGTAATTATTTGGAATTAAGTGTGCGCTGGTTGGCTGTCGAGTGCACGCATTATGGCGGAATATTGTAAGAGATGATTTATACTTTTACACCTGTTTTGATTCAAAGAAATTTTGTTTGACGTGTACACCGCCAATGGCAAGAGATGGACTACTAAAATTTTAATTTTGTTGTTGTACGATATGTATACGGACTGCGGTAAGATTACAAATGTAAGATAAGGAAATTTTTGTACGATACAACACAATGTTGGCCACGACACTATAGGGTATTATTACAATGTTGAAATACCGACACACACAACGGGTTAAAATAAAAGTGAAACTTTTTTTTATTTTTGGTTTTTATTATAATAACAAATTTTTAAGGTGAAATTAAGAGTTTTTTCTTCAAAACGAACAGGTATTACTTTACGTTTTAATGGATATATTATGTTGTATAATCGATAGCATATTTTATACACTCGTGTTATTATTACAACAATTAGACATTCGTGCATTTTATTAACCCTTTCATGAGTACATATACATATATAAGTACATAAATCAGCCAGCCTTCTAATCATGTACATAATAACCTCTTAGACGTTTCGAGAGGTCAAGCAAATTGTTTAGTCATGTCTCGTTTCATGTTTTACATTCGTTTTTGCTTACTGCTCACAATTAATATCATATTTGTGAAGCAAACGATGTCCCAACAACAAAAATGGGCAGTAATCAACATTGCTCATATAATAAAATACGTGTACGTGTACGAGTAGGTGACCCTAATTAAACGTTAATAAAATTTTAATACTTTTCAATTAAAAATCAATTAAATATGACAAAATCAATTTTAACGATAAACGTAAATGGCTATATTAATCGTCTTGGTACGTCGAGGGTTGTAGTTTTATATAGGCAGTACAAACCATTTTTATTAAATAAGTCGATCTAAATTTTGCAAACTCTAGCACTCAGTCTGACAATCTGAATTTAATGTATAGAGCAGGTGAACTGAGTCTTTATCTTATGGTTGACTTACAGTGGTGCACCCATATTCAAATGAGAGGGCTCTAATTATGTTTGCGGTAGTGAACTTTGTTTGGAAACTATTGAAAATAATTCTTGATAATGAAACGTAAAATCTATCCTCGATAGGATAACAAATCACAGCAATTAGCCCCATTTCAGTAATGGTAAGCACACGTTTGAAGGAGTGACGAGAATCAAGAATCATCGTACCACTGGCATTCGAGTTTTACATCTTCTTCATACATAGCTAAAATCAAAATATAATACAAACGCAGATGAGCTGAAAATATGTTGTGTGATATTTAGCCCAAAACATGACATTGATAGTACTTATCAATCAGCATATCATATAAATTGAGAATTCATGATATCGTACATGAAATCAAAGGACATCGAGTACTGAAGTGGTTCGATCGCATTTTGCGTGCTGATCCGGAGCGAGTGGTGCTGCGATCTATTTTAAGGGTGAATTCGCAGTTTATCTCCACGGCATAGAGAGCGATCTAGCATTTTCTGGCTATTTACTATAGTATTAGGTGTTGACAAGGCCATTTTCCATAAAAATTTCCATTCAGACTATTTTGATTGTGCCACATTCAGTTTAAACCCACCAAACAGTGAACTTGTGTTGATGAATCGACCGTGCAGTTTTTAAATGACTGGATCGTCCAAGTTTTCGTAACTGAATTACTGTCACATTTTCTCCCACAACGAATATTTTACAGATCTAGCTATCTGCGAAAATATCCAGTTTACAAACCTGGACAAATAGCTCAAAGACAAGAAATTGGACTCCATAATAATCAGATCATCACTGCAACAAACCCGGAAAAATTCGTAGACATCTGAATAATCTGAAACAAGTTGTATCGAGCTTAAAGTGAGATCAAGCTGGAAACTTAAATGAATCTGACTCTAAATAAAGTTTTGTTCTAGTCGAGGCACACTTATATAGCCTCTATAGTATTTTATAGTATCGTGAAGGATATATCAAACCCAGCGTATGGCCAACTTCTTCTTAGTAGCATATGGCCAATGAGGTTGAGTTATAAGAAGAGTTATGATTGGTACTTATAGAAGTTGGACGACCTGATTTTCTTGTGTTTCCGGCATTCTCGATAGAACTAAATAGTTCCCAATGCATTTGGCTTTGTAACTGGTATTTTGATTATGTTTCTGCTTACAAATAGTCTTTCTAGAAGCGTAAAAGCGAAACTAAGTGATACTGTCTCCGAGCCAAAACCGGCTTAAATTTATTAATGGTAACATTCTCTAGCACTTTGGTATAGAACGCAATACGTACACTTTATTGCCCCATATATTTGGATTTCCGTTCATGTACTTTTCAATTGTTAGTCGAACTGAAAAGTCGTTTGATAGATTTTCTTCACTCTTTCAGACAGTCGATTTGGTCAAAATTGACAGAAGCTGTTATCAGGCTTAATAATACTAAAAACTTCTAAAATAAATATATTGGCGTCCCTTAACATATAATATATTTGGTTCAAACTCAAACCACTATCATATTTTTGGAGTATATATTGAATGTTTTCAACCAAATGGCCCAAAATTCTTAGTTGACATAAAACATAGGCCGGAACAATTACTATTAGCTGAAGCTAGATGCGTAAGAAGGCTTCTCGTGCTAAAAGCACAGAGTACATCTAAAAGTTCGTCTCTATTTTGATAAGTATTCTTCATAATCTATATTCTTCAAAATGCCAAATTTATATGACAAACACTGGCCACGGAACGTGAAAAAACTAAGTGTATAGATTTTGTAATTTGAAGCAGAATTAGATCTCGTCATTATGTTACATATATGAACAGATGCCGAATTTAGGACGATTTTCTGAACACACTATATGATATGAGCCATAGAATGAAAATATTCTATCAATCTGCTTTATTCTATCAATTTGAAAAGAAGCTGTATTTCGAGAAATCAGAAAGAATCAAATTGATGCTCTGCAATGTTACACGATTCGATCAGTCTATTAATATGGCTATCTATTAATCAGTCTATAGTGTCCAAACACCGATGAGCATGTTTTCAGTGATATTCGGTGAATCAATATGCCTATATACGTACAATATTTGCTATATGGCCAACATCTTTAAAAGATCCGTCTTTTTAAAAGTATGGAGCTTTGATATTTTAGTGTATACAGAAAGAGATAAAGAGATACGGATAACACTCTCCAAGGTCATTTATATTTTCTTGTTATAGGTCAGTGTTGGTATGAATAGAATTATTTTATTCTGTAACTCTGTCGTTGAAATCAATAAATACCAATGGCATAGTGGTGTGATCTGAGATAACTCTAATAGCTTTGAATCTCTTATGTCCGATTACCACATATTGAGTACGCGCTCATTGATTTAACAAATTTTAAAGAAAATGCTTTGAGAGTATATATAGAATCAAATGCCTTTTTGGAGTCTATTTGGTTGATGATATTATTTGGCCAACGAATCAATATTTGAATGCAATACAAACAGTTAAGGATATTCAACGAATGAATATCCTTAACTGTTTGTATTGCATAAAGAGTTGATTCGATTATTCCACTTTATACCATTCAAGCATAAGTTTTAGGCCCGTTGCACATTTCAGCTAAGCTCAGCGAGAAAAATAGTTCTCGTTAGCTTAGTTTAGCTCGCCTAGCTCACACCGCTGCATACCAGCTAAAACATCACTCACACATACATTCATGTGCAAATAAAATGCTACGAGTTATCTGTCAAAATATTATATATAAAAATATTTTGTATACCGGGTGTTTCTTTCAAACTGAGACGATCAAATATCTCGAAAAATAGCCATTCTACGGAAAAAATGTCTATAATCAAAATTTAATCATACCGCGGGGGAAATACATTAGTGCAAAAAAAATAGTCCCCCCACCCTCGCTTTGTAGGAGGGGCGGGGGTAACTTTTAAACTAAGATAGGAAGCCATATTTTTTTATTGCAGATATGATTTGAATCAAATATTTTGTTCGGTTCATGATAGATGGCGTTGTAATCGACGAAATTAAATTTTTTCAATTTCTTCTTCTTAAACGCGTTTGTGTGTAAAAACATTCGTTGGGCTAACCTACAATGTGCACCATTCATTAAAACTGGTTCGTAAGGTCTCAGTTGAGACGCGGTTACGGCCTCTAAGCCACAGATTTTTTATTTTAAGCTAAAATATTTTTATTTACCTGCCATTTAACTTAATAAATTGTTTTGATGAGGAATTTCGAGTATTTCCAACCTCCCAGGTGGCGCAGTGGTTAAAGCTACGGCACGTGGAGCGGGAGGTACCGGGTTCGAATCCCGATAAGGGAAGGATGGTAAAGGGATTCTCACCATACGATTACAATCGGTGGTGTGAATGAATACATCTATGACCCCCTGTTAGAGTGCAGAATTCATGGGCTCTTCCATGTCAGTACTATAGGCTGTCATGGAGCAATACAATGTGAAGATGGTTCTACGTAAATTGGACCTATAGCCGTACGTCCTCGATTTGGCTGTAGTGATTTGGAAGTACCTCAAGCTCCGAAATAGATTGTAGCGATATAATACAAACAAACAAAAATATTTCCAATTAAAACGTGATGTTTTTTATTTCAAATGTAATGCAGAATCGAATGCGTGTGTTCTAATAAGAAGAAATTGAAAAAATTGAATTTAGTCGATTACAAAATGTACAAAATATTTCATTCAAATCATACGTACTTTTAGTCGTAGAATCCATATCTGCAATAAAAAATATGGCTTCCTATCTTAGTTTAAAAGTTACCCCCGCCAATCCTACTAAGCGAGGGGGACTATTTTCTTGCACTAATGTATTTTTACCCCGCGGTATGATTAAATTTTGATTATAGACATTTTTTCCGTAGAATGGCTATTTTTCGAGATATTTGATCGTCTCAGTTTAAAAGAAACACCCGGTATAAAAAAAACAACATAAATGTATATATGAGCGATATAGCTGATATTTACAATGCAAAGACAACTCGAGCTAAGTTATCTTGCATCGTTCAAAATAGAAAAACATAGCTCGCATAGTTTAGCTCAAGTGTGCAATGTTCCATTTAAAACTCTTTATTTTCAATTAAGAGCTAAGAACATAGCTCAAATCGCTTGGCTTAGCTTAGCTTAGCTGAAATATATAACGGGCCTTAAACTTGTGATTTTTAAAATTTATGAATCGATCGACAAACGAATGGCAAATATGAAGGGTGCATAATCGATTATGATTTTCAAAACCTCGTGATATCTCATCCTATATAACTGGTTCCAAGTGCATTGGTGCACACCTATATATAAAGATTTATTAATACTGTAAGTGGTTTGTTGACGGTGATCAGTTCGTTTTGGTAAATTAAATATAATTTCTTATATATATATATATATATATATATATATATATATATATATATATATATATATATATATATATATATATATACATATATATATATATATATATATATATATATATATATATATATATATATATATATAATATATATATATATATATATATATATATATATATATATATATATATATATATATATATATATATATATATATATATATATCCAAGACCTAGTTATCTATTATGCATTTTGTTGTTGGAAGCTATACATACTGTGTTTTCGTAATTAAGATTCATATAAAACGATCCTGTCTATAGATTAAATGTAAGGCCCCTGGCGATTATAATTATTAAAATATCGATGGGAACTATCACAGTAGATTTGATTGTACTATTCTATATAATTACTAATTACTGATAGCTACAGTTATTAAAAACCTCAAGATCGTTTAAATATGTAATTATACACATACGCGAATAAACCTTGTTAACTTTAACCTGTTCCAATCATAATTTCGAAATTTCCCACAGTGTATCTATAGATACGGCATACGAGTATCATTTTGCTCCAAATAACTTTCAAAATTCCACCATAACAAAACTGTTTGACTTCTAAATTCAAGTTTAACAAAATGGAAATTAATTGATGCGAATTTTAGCGTTTCTCAACGTGTTCGGTCGACATGTTACGAAAACATCGAATATGCTGCTTTCATTCGCCCTGAAAGTGTTTGGTTAGATTACAATGTGCTGCGTGATTCAAATTTCAAATCATATGATTCTGTATACAAGAACTCTTTTTAGCATATTCATGTACATACATATATATGTATAAGAAACCTTGGAATAGACATTCTAATCTTAATAGTAACAATAATAAGATTGCGAGTGTGTTGCAAGGTAAAGTCAATATGTTGCGAGTATATTCTAACCGCAAAATTATTGGCATGCAAAATTTGACATTTTGAGACGCGTATACAGTAGTTTGGACCAGCATGATTTAGTAAGGAAGTTGTTAATTTTAAAGACTTAATAATTGGATGTCGATATGGTTTTGATTTGGTGTCGTGAAGCAATCATTCATAAAAATATAAGTTGTGTAATAAATGAGAATTTTAATTGGGTTAAAATGTAATTAACCTTCACGTTTGTTTATAATATTTTTTTTTTTATTTCTGTTTAATTTATGTTTTGTTTTAATGATCAAAAAGTGTCATGTTTTAATGAAATGGTATAATCCCTTTCGGATTTATTTACTCTGCGGTACATGTATATGTTATATGCACCTACAGTTTTTTGTTATGTTTAATGGACCGTGTAGGAATGCGATTACATTTTCGGTTTGTATAAAAGAAGGTTGCGTTACCAGCATGCTTACAAAAGATGATATATATGTATGGTTCTGGGGAAAACTGGACCTAGTCTCACTGGCAATTCTTTCGAGAGCGGCTTTCTTTGGCGTTTTTCCACTATGACGGTTCCATTGGCTCTATACAAATATTCTAATACTCAATTTATTACACTCGAACTGCTACATGTTATCTTAATTGATGTTTTTTTGATTAGGAGTGAGAGTTGAACAACTTACAAGGTTAAATTTTTGATTTAACTTGTGTCACTCAATTTCACTCTTAGTCATTGTAATCAATATTAAGAGTGTTGAAATTACCTGAAGTGTGGGAAGAACAAACAATAAAAAAATCGAGCTTCAAAAGCTTTCAAAACTACTCAAAGTAGGTTCAGAAGCGTTATGAAAGGAGACTATCTACATTATCAAAGCAAACGTAGTTGTAGCATTTTAATCAAAAATCTCAAAACTCAGACAACAGCATTGAGCTATGAAATGCTTAATCTGTTTATGCTATTATAAATAGAAATGATATTTGACAGAAACCGAAATAAATGTGCTTGGGGTCATTGAACCGAACTAAATTCATTCAGAATCGCAAGAACGATAAAACTATCAACCCCGTTTCCGAGGAATGCAAAAAGGTCTTTGAATGTAAAATCCTATTGAAAGTTGAAATGTAGTCATCATATGGTTATTGTCAGTCATTTCATAAATATGTTAAGAATTACTGCTTAATCGTCACATAATCACATTTGGAGATTGATGATTCACTAGAATGAACACTTTCGCCACACTTAGATTATCTTGTTATAGCAACTTTGTCGTAGATGAGGCACTTTAGGAGGATTAATCTACTTCAAGGTATATGGTTGTTGAGGTGCTGACCACACAATTAATTTTTGGACGATCATCTAAATTAGAAACAAACAAAATGTTCACTCACTTTAGTGACTGTGGAAGAAAGGGTGATACATTCTCGGCGTGTTACAATTTTGTCAACTTGTTTGAAGTAACAAAGAACGTTGGAAATAAATATTTTCAAAATAAAATTGAATATTTAAATTGAAGGTGTAAAAATTGATTTAAACATACCTTCCACGAATAATAACCAAAAAAAAGTTACCAAAGATCCATTTCTTAAGCTTTAGAAAACAAAAGTGAACTTATTGTCTTGCCCGCCATATTTACTAGACCTATATAACTTGGGAAGTACTATGTGATGGCTTCTGAAAGCTTCGGTTGCAAATATCTTACCCATTATCAGTGGACTCTGATCAACTTACATCTGTCTTTTAGTCTACACTGCTTTATGATTTTTGGGGGTTTAAAGTTTATAATCTTGACCCAAGATAAATTCTTATAGATTCCTGTTTATCCTGGTAAGTACTTACTCTCTTTTCGAATGACTGGGGATAATAATATTGCTTCATTATTTGCTGTGTACATCTAACTGTTTAAATTACAAAATTCTCCCTTTGGTACAACAGTCTTTTATATTCTTTGGTATTCCATCGGAATTGCATTTCCTGTTGATGGTGTTGTTGGTAAATCTTTCCAGTTGAAAGATTTACCAACAACACCATCAACAGGGAACTTATTTAGTGTACTTAATGGATGAGTTAATATTTTTATGCTGCAAGTATTATATTTCTTCAAATAAATATCTAATTGATTATATAGTTCCAAATAGTACTAAAATAATAACATTTTGTGCCGATTTTGATTTAAAGATTTGTCCTGCATAATTTGATTTATCAGTCTTAATCATAATTTGATTTATCAGTGTTATCTATCTTTAGGTTTTAGTACAGTTTAGAACTATATAATTAATCTTATCTGCAATTTATATTAAGATTTTCAACAAAAATCGTAATAAGCATTTTTAGTGCATAAATTAAATCTAGACAAAGGCCCATTGGACCGTGTCTGCAACCAATAACAAATACTTTTTAGTACATAATTTTGGATTTTATTTCAACCAATGGTCAAAATATTTTAGCCAATCTAATGAATCGAGTTCTCCTTAATTGTTATTGATGCAGAAAATTTTTCATCATCTACAGCTAAATATTTCTGCTGAGGTTGTTGAAGTCTGTGGTTTTAGTACTACAATATCTGAAATCGTTAATTTTTAAATATAAAATATAGTACAAGATGAAATTTATTCATGTAGATAATGTTTAATTAATGAGACCAGGGACACACCCCAAGTACATATACGTTTTGTGCGCTTGTACTGAGCAGAGGTTAACAATGTGGTAAATATTCTCTTGTTATTCCACGTTGTTACAGCTTCTGCAGACATAATTCAGACCCATCTTTATCATGTTCTTCACCAAGAGTCTTGTATTAGCACTCCTATCGCTGTTCACAAGACTAGTAAAATTAACATTCTAGGCCTCCTCATCTCTTTTAGAATCTCTTTAATAATCTATAATAATCTGTATAAAGCTAGTTCATCCACCATGCAGTATACAAAAGCACCCAAGGGATCGTAGAACCACTCTCCTAGTTTGCTGTCCACCTTGATCATGATATCGGCTGTGGATACCTTAGCATGCTAGTTCAGTTAGTTAAAAACTTAGCTTTTTCGATTGTTAAATGTATGTCAAAATTTTGTACTAAAATTTGTTTCGAACAGTCCCTTATGTAATGGAATATGTAGTAAGATTTTAATCAAATTGCAAAGTAAGGTTATGTACTAAAAAAGTTTGTACTAAAATTAGTACTAAATTGTACTAAAATTGTAAAGTTACGTTTTTGATCAGAATTAAGAATTGCCCACTAACTAAGCTATATTTGGTGTGAAATTTTCTAACTAATCCGATTCACGATTCTTAATTACATGCAACAATGATGCATGCAAGCTTTCCAATTTAATATAAGACATAACATGACAGTTACAATTTATATTTTATAATTAGCTAATTATCTTTAATATCTTTTCATTACAGGTAAGCCAAGAAGAAGATGATTGAAAGTAATATTCATAAGTTATCTAATCGTTAAGGTAATGTAAGCCGGTGTGTGTGTTCGTCTTAAACGACGCATCAATCAAAGAAAACAGTTTTTTATACAAAAAGTATTCTTAACCTATAATTTGAAAGGAAGTTATCATGTAGATGAGTTTTTTTTTATAGGCGATGTGTCCGGTGATAGGTTAAAAGAGAATATAAATTCTATTGTATAATTCATGGACGGTTTACAAGATTTGTGATCAACTGGATATGGAAATCATAAAAAACTGCGGTAGTGTAGATAGGTAGACGAAGTAACGTATTCAAATGATGATATGTTGATTACGTATATATCTTAAAGATGTTGATGGATTCATCCAAAAAAGATTGATGGGACTATTAAAAATGAAACGGAAATTAAATTTTTATTTACATAATTTTTATTTAAGTTTTACGATAACGTGGTTCTTCGGAATAGTTAATTAAATTTAAAATTTTATAATTGTTGATTATGTCTTGTTATGGTTGTATCACGGCTCGCGCTATTAAAAATGCAATTGAGGATGAGGTTGATGGTAATGATATTGATTATTTTTGTTTACGACCTTCGTTCAAATTTTATGTTATTTATGCGGGGCTTATGATTTTTGAGGGCTTGCAGTTTTTAATATTTTTTATTCAAATTGGTTATTAAATGATTTATACTGGTTGATTGGCATCCGGATGTAGTTTTAGTACACTTAATTATAGTATATAATTACGCTAGGAAACTGTGCCTATCTATTGAAAACATCTAAAAGTTTTAATTTAATGTTCATGTTTTGTAACTCCCGGGCTCTTCTAGGTGGCAGTTGATACAAATGGTTGCAACAGATAAAAGGCAATTTACCAGACTTGCAATAAACATTAGTCAGGTTAATAGCATTAACAAAATAACGAACATAAAAGTTGGAACTGCTTGTTGTAGAATAATGCATCAACGATAATTTCAGTTTGGAGCCTTTCAAACGGTTTTTGATGAGTATTTTGAAATGTCATTTAATGATACAGATTATTAAGGCGTTGCTGTATTTTGTTTTTGGATAAAAAATATTTCCTAGGGACTATCGAATTTGACCTAATTATTGGTATCTATGGCTTCCAATAAAAAATATCAAATTAATCATTGCTGGATGAATCACATCAAGCAATAACTATAACCCCAGCATATTTAATTTGGATGGAAAAGTCTTCTAAAGTTTTAGAAATGGAAGACCTTCAGTTTTATTATTGAAGCCTTTCAGACGAACTCCAAAAAACCAACCAGTTAAAGATAGAAGGCCCACCCTTTATATACGGATTGTGACGTATCACACATAATACCTTAAACTTGAACGGAACTAACCTTCTGGAAACGAGTATATCATTGATGAAATAATCATGGGACAGGGAATAACTTCCGAGAGTAAGTGATTTCCTAGCATTAACTCTAAGGAAGCTTCAAATATCGATGATCTGAAGATAATTTTATATTAACGGTCTAATGTAGAGTCCTATACCCAGCACAAGAATCGTGGTGTAAAACCAAGAGTCTAGAATTTAAATTAAATAACTTACGGCAACCGATGGCAATTGTATCAACCTCTATTCCGTTTTACGAAGTATTTACAATTCTTTTGAAAGGTTAGGAAGCATTGGTTTGGAAGGAAAGCAAAACGCGTCATTTATAGTATTTTGAAATAACTTAGAAATCCAAGAAACTTTCTTATATAGACCGGAACTCTTATAGTAAATCCTTCCACAATGCAAGAAAAACTCAAGTGGATACTGACTTTTGAAAAGACAATGACTTTAGAAGAGCCAAACTGCTGATATCTTTAATAAATCGTCAGGACCAGTGAAAATCATAAGTTATAGTTTTTTATCTTCCCACACCAGTATTCCAGACCATAAGAAGTAAGGTAGAAGGTTAGTTAACCGCCCAGGTGGCGCAGTGGTTAAAGCTGCGGCAGTTGGAACGGGAGGTACTGGGTTCGAATCCTGATCCGAGGCAAGATGCAAAAAGAGATTTTTCACCATCGATCGTTTGGGCGGTGTGAATGAACTCATCTGGATTGAGATTAGAATCCATGGGCCATCTCATAGTCAATGTCAGTACTATAGGCTGACATGGAGCTATGCAATGCGCAGATGGTTCTACATAAATCGGACCTATAGCCGTATATAGTGGTATCACAACAGACCATCACCGTTCTAAGTGTGCACCACCCAACAAAAAAAAGGTAGATAGTTTCATTTAACGGAGGTCTGGGGTTCTCAGCCGCATTTCGAATTGATTTTGACAAAATCATAAATTTCTCAATCCTTTTTCACCTGTGCTGGTTGTAGCTTAGTGGTTAAGAGAGAGTTTGTCATCGTGCCTAGGTTTCAGGCTAGATTGTTCTCATTGACCAAAACATTAATATGCTCCGGATAACCTAAAAAGCGATTATGTGTAGAAACATTCGTTTTGTGCATCATACGTATTAATGATTCACAAGGTCTCAGTTGAGACGCAGATAAGGCCATTTACGGCTAAAATTACTATTTTGAGATGGCTACACCATAATGATCTTGATATTATATGAATCCAATTAGCCATTACTTTGAGGTGGCCTTTTCTTGCCACCGTGGTTGGATTCACTGCACGAAAGTATAATAATTACTTGATAATGTGGATTTCCATCTGGTCAATCCATCAATGGAGAAAAAGACGTTTTGTTTTTCAAAACGTCTCTCCGTGTTGAGAAATATATTTTAGACCACTACCTGTTAGAGATTCACAGCTAAAATCGAATTAGAACGTATTCAATATTTATTTTGAAATATTTATACAGACGATATAGTTTTAACGGTGGCCCTAACAACCGAAGCTAATGAGCTCTCGAATAACATAATTATATATAGGCTTTCAAACATCTCAAAAAACCGAAAAATTATAACAGTTGGCGCTATTTTCTGCCCAAAACTGCTATCATTAAGCCAATGCCGCCAAACGTATAATTTTCCGTTCGTAATTGCCCCAATATAAATCAATTAACTGTAATTGAGTATATATATAGTGCTAAATTAATTATAGGCCATTAGATTTGATTAGACTCGCACCAAAAATCCTATCACAAATTCCGAACACTTAACTATAGGGTTAGAGTTGCTAATTCTAATGTTGCTAACTAATTTGTTTTTGTTTCTAACATAATTTACCAGTTTCGTGTTCGACGTATTAAAACATCGGGTATTTATAATTTTATCATGAATATGTAATTAAATTTTACGGTTTCAAACTTTCGACATGTTGTGTGTAATCAACGAACAATTCGCAAATCTCTTAAATTATATTGCATATTGTGACCCTCAAACCACTTGCAGTCTTATAATTCCAACCTTCTTGTGTGTAGATGAGTTATAACATCCACATTGCTTTATCGTAGCATAACATCTTGTTGGATGAATCATCGCGATTGGTAATTATTTAAATTTTTGTTGTACCACATAAACCTACCTATATATTGTTAGGATAAAAAATTGCATTAAGAATTCGTCAAGGATTTTTCATTTAAAGATGACAGAAATGCGTAGAACAATAGATTTCATACATCATAACGTAATAGAATAATATAATGTATTCGAAGTGGTCGTATTGTATTGTAATTTGGACCAAATTTTGAATGGTAGGATGACAAATTAATTGTAAATTATAATTAGATACATACACACCCTCGACAGTAGTTATATACCAAAACTGATTTGTATACACTGTGTAATGAGCCCGTTTAGCATTGAATTAATCTTAATTAATATTTAATCGTATGTTGAGATTGCAAATTGCAAAAGGAAGCATCTAAATTGCGACACGATGTGTTGACTTTATAGTATCCGGCTTTATGTTGATGGTCATCTTGTCGATATGGGTGGTTTCGATTCGAAGTGGCTAATGAGCTTGAAAATTAATCTCAAATTAAGTAATTAGAATGATGTTGGGTGTGACGACGATGTTCAATGGCATTTTGTAAGATTGATGGTTGAAGTTTCCATAGGAGATAATATACGTCCCAGTTCATTGGTTATGGTATGGATGAATGTAGGATGGTTCAGAAAATCGAACTTGATTTCACTATTTATTAATATTGAATATATTAAAAGGTTAAATTTAAGACGTTAAAATCGTATTTCAAGCAGAAATAAGTGTGATAGAAGATCTTTCAAAAAGTTCGTTTAACCGAAGGCCTAAATAGTGAAAGGATATATGTCCTAAAGCCATTCAAGTGAATATCTGCGAATCAAAGTTAATTTTAAGACTGTTTAAATCCAAGAAGGGTGTCGGAGCACACTGAAATCGAGAAAAATTAAGGCGTGACTCGCGTTGGTGCGGCACATTGAACCGGTATTCAATAAATTCTGCGAAACAGGACATGTGCCATTATGCAGGCGAGACAGTAAGACAAAATGAATTATGGTATGTTTATCTATGACCGTTGGGCCTTGGAAGTGGAATGTTGTTAATGTTAACGCTATTTGGTTTTGAGAATCTGCTAGAATTTGGTTCCTAGGATATGGTTCTGGTATAATATGATATCGATTCTATCTGATTTGAATCGAATGAAATGGTAATGATTGGAGATATAATGTTAAAAATTGGGTTCTGCCTTATAGAAAATACCATGGCAATCTTTAACACATCTTTTTTTGAAAGTTATGATCTTTTCCATGTAACTTCGGGCGGATAGAGCTTTATAGCATACCATATCTCTTTGACCCTGTGTCGGTGTAAACAACTTTTTTGTTACTCGACTTCTTTTTTGACTTTCACTAATTGCAAGTTTTAACATATATTCATCTATGTAACACATTCGGACTATACATTTACTCCCAGGTATTTAACGATAGCTTTTTGTCTACCAGAGCTCGGCTATATATCGTTTTCCGTAGGGTTAGTTTCGATTCCCACATAAGTAAAAAGTCTATGGTAAAATTCACAATATCACAGCATCCTCTGCATAAGCTATTAAGTATGGTTATCGGACCATTCCTGCAACATAATGGTTTGCAATAAAATTGAATATTTGATGTTTGTTGCCCTAGATCTGGAACTTCATTTTATGTAATTTATATACTGTTTCAATTCCGTTAATAATTTTGACCATGACATAGCTTAGGTACATCGATTCTGATTCCTTATCTCTAGTTTAGGCTGGTTCCTCATTTTTTTCGATCGACTTGTTTTTTGAGATTGCTAAACGTTTTAGGTTCCGGTTTTATAGAAAGACCAAATCCTTCTCAATAGGCATATGATACTGGTGGCTTCGCATATATATGGTGTGAATTGCGACGCCAAAATTTTAGGCGAATTGCAGTTGTTGAATCGAATTATACCTGATTTTTAACGACTGTGGGATAGTGATGAAGACCGATACTCATCACTCCCCGGTGTCCAAATTTTTTCACATGTCTCTGTAAATAAAAAAAATGTTCATTACATATTTGTATTTTTATCTTAACGCCCTATCACTGTTTAGATAGGTTGACACCTAGATAGAATTGTCCAAATAAGCAATCCTGTAAGATATCTCATCTTCGAGTAGTCTACTATTTAAAACCTTCAGAATTAAAAACTTTAAATATCCGATATTTGAGTAAGACTAACTGGGAACTGACTTTCTTCATTTTGTAAGAGTTTTTCAATGATAATGTTTCAGGAAAGCTTTGCTAAATCAGTTTTAAATATATAAATTTATGTTCATAACAACTTGCCTAAGACATGTAAAACGAACCAATCAACACCATCAAACTTGAAGCCAAGAACATTCATTCTGTTCAATTAAGTGGTTTAATCTGATCATGCGATGGTTAACATAAATCCACTAAGTTCCGTTTCTTCATCCTTGCATCTGATCCTGCCATCGAAAATCATGCCAAGGTTTGGCTGAGTTTGCGCGTGGCGTTTTGATTTCCCAACACTTTGTCCAGATTTTATTACTGAAGAAATTGGTCATTTTCTGAAAATGCCCCAATTGTATCGGTGATATTATCTGCAACCACTTAAAAGTAGTTGGTATATGCTCTGCACCTAAGTAGAAGATAACAATTTACTTCGGAGTAACAAAAATATAAGCGAAATAGTATCTCGAAACAATCAATATTCAGGAGTAAGTCGATGAGCTTAAGCTGATATACATTACGATTCAAACGAATTTTTGAATATTTTATGAACAAGTCCCAATAGTATAAATATTTTGAAAAATCATGCCAACCGCACAATTGGAGTGAATATTTTAATACCGTTGATACTGCCAACGTTAGAACGAAAGAGTATGATCACCTTGAACTGAAATGCTATTATTTCACATCTCTGATCGATTTTAAAGCACGATTTTTCGAAATATTGATTAGGGTACATTTGAGTTACAGAAGGCATTTAGATAACGATAAACCTACCTCATAAAAACTTTTTGGACAGTTTGAAAAAAGAATACATTGAAAATGATTCCGGCCCGCTAACTAAACGACAGTTGTGATTGAATTATCAATTCAACTACAATGTTTTATGTCAAAACACAACACTGATGGCATAAACAAGGTTCTGTTCATGAGGACAATAATCTCGGTCGGTTACATTTTGTATGTGAAAAGATTTCACATTGACTTCAGATGTATGCGAGGATTCTGACTATCGATAAACCGATAACTAATTTAAAGTTAGGTATATTTGTCAAATTTTAAAGCCTTTACAACTTAACATCATCTTAGTATTTGGATACTAGGATGACGTACAGGCAATCCTAGAGATAATTGCGTATATCTCTCTACGATCCTCAGGGAGTAAAGCGATTTTAGGTTTTATACATCGCTCTGCATCATATAACTTTATGCAAAGATTTTAATCATTTCTGCTTGAGGATCGCGTGGTCTTTCGGAATACATACAGCATCAAAAATCATAACCCTTAAATTCATTAATATATTATAGCACACATTGAGCAGTACTTGGACTGAATCATGCATAGCGAAACAATTTGACTATTGACTGTTCCCTGACGCTTGGTAATAATCACTATGTATAGCATATATAACAGACAGTATGTCTCACCATCATGTGCTTACTGGCTGAAGTTGTATATCTGAATATGTTCAACACGAGTGTCTAGGTGGAATCGACAGTGTTGTTACTAAATTGTTACGTAGACAGTTATTGATCATACAAGGCTTGTCTTACACTATTCTCGGACATTCTGGTTTATATGAGAACGCGTAGAAATTTTTGAGCTATATCCTGGTCGTTCTGGGATTTGATTTGATAAACCTTCATGGCTTTAAAATCGTTTAATAATACTTTGACAAGATGATTGGACAAACAAACTTTCAAAAGCTCTGAAAGCCATTGGCATACTAAATTATATAAAATAATAAAGTTTTCTTTCCTCTGGGGACGACCCTTCCTTCATGACCTCAAAGTCGGGCAAACTTGAGGGTAAATATTTTTATTGCGATTAAACACATGGCAACTGTTTCTGGTTTATTGCTCTCCAGATAATCAATGGGCGATGATGTTCCTGACAAATGTGCCACCTAAAGTGATCATGACTTGAGTATTTGTGATACTATTTAATATTGAAAAAACCGTTGATGGCTGAATTTAATTTGGGATTATTGATGATCAGTTTTAGAGTTTCCACTTTTACGAAAGTGAGACGTCCTATGGCGTGAAACATATGAACATATTCTATATTTGTATATCTCAGTTACCCCCTGCTTACTGACTGAACTTTCTGTGCAGTAAATACGTGTCTAGGTGGAAGTGGCAGTCTTGTTTAAATTGTTAAAATTGTAACTTAAGTCACTGATCATTCAGGGCTTGCTTTATGATATTCTCTGAACTAATTTATATATGAGGACGCGTAGAGATTATAAAACACATATAGAAAGGATCTTTAATGAGCTGACCAATTTTATGCTTCGTTATAGGCTATGTTGCGTGGCTGAACAGCATACCGACATCCCTATAATTTTTAAGGGTTAGTTTCCACCATATCGAGATCAAAATTTGATATTTTGATTCCATTTCTCCTCCAAAACGTCGAGTCCTCCCTATAACTTGTACCAAAACAATAATCAGATAGAACAGTTGACACTACATATTTACTTAGTTGGTTGTGTATAGATACGGTCTACGTTATTGATAACATTGGTTTTCAAGTGGATAGTTTGGTGAGAAAAAATTTACATTCCATATTCATATCATAAACGATCGTACATAATTCTATCTTCTTGACAGGTTGGATCATCTCTTACGTAAATCAAGATAGCACATTCGATTATCGACTGTTATGGGTTCAATACAGCCTTTGTATATCTGTGCCTAAATAAGAATTCTGACATATCATTACTTTTTGGAAGTACAACGAGATCGACGATCGACCCAAACATACATAAGATAAAGCCGCATCCAGATACTAAAATTAGTGTATGGAGTTTGGTTGGCTGTATCCAATGCTATTTATATTGTTGGCACTACTAAAAGAGCTTGCTTACGGATTTTGTAGTCGCCTCTTACGAAAAGCTTTGATTTGAGCTTTTGATCAATCTATGTCCAAATTTATGACACAATAATTTTAAAATACTCAAGTATTCACTGTGTATCTTACAATAAAACTACGCCTTCAAGGTCATGGTTATTGGTCATTCCAATAATGTATATTATCATAAATGTATGATCATAAAACCGCTAAATTAACATCCAAATTTGTAAATCAAAACCGCAATCCAATTTTCCAAATAGTCATTTCTATATACACAATTAGATTGGCGTCAATAGGTGATATACACACTAGTTCGTATCAAGGTAAAACTATCCATAAACTCTATACAAATCCAAAATATTTCTCTGTTTTGTGTCCAACTATATACACGAGTATATGAAGCACACTTGACATTGAATATAATGTCGCTTACATAAAAAACTAACTCGCGTTACATTTTAGTTTTGTCAACAACGGCGGCCAAAAACTATATCTACGAGTCTTTACAATTAAGGTCAAACCAAATTTAATTTTAATTTAATTTTAATTTAATATTTGGAGCTGTGTTGTATCTTGGAAGAAAAAAATCTTTTTTAAGTGGTCGAACAAGTGTTACCTGTACGTACCTATAAATTATATATCATTTCGGTATGAATGGAGATTTTGGGTTAAGATATAAATTTGAATTGAGTAATGTTAGAAATTAATTAGGGTTTTAATTTAATTTGACAGCCACGAATATTTTCGATTTGTTTGGAATTTATTGTGATTTTTTTTGTGTAAATATAACCAACACTTTGAAGACGGAAATTGATTTCATTTTTAATTAATTAGAGATTGGTGTATTAGTGTGCCTATTCGCTGCTACTTGATTTGATAAATTCACACAACCCAATTTATCATATAAAGGGGTTTACAATAAGAGATTTCAATGGAAAAGAGGAAGGTATGCCATTGACATTTGAAAACGATATCAGCTAAATATCCCTTATCCCTTTCATGAAATTGGCAAAGAACAATTCGCACATCCACACACCACCTGCCCAAAAACGGCACCAAACAGTTACACGTTGAGGATGTAGTGACTTTACAACGATTTTCTGAGCCCCAAATGCGTCAATTGTCTTCATTAACAAAGGCTCTGAAGTAAAAATCGCATCATTATAATGCATTCGAAGGGCCCAACCAGTGAAGATACGACGGTTATGGTGATCGACCGGCTTGAGTTCTCGTGTTAACTGGACTTAAGGCCTAAGTTTTTGCAAAATACGGTGTAAAGTCATTTGTGGAATGTCTAATTCGAAAGATCGACGAGGAATCGACACACCTTGGTTTCTTTTTCAACACTACAGGCTACAGTAGCAATATTCTCAGTTGTTATTCTGTGATAATTCGAAAGTAAATATATCAGTTCGTCTCCCTGATCACTGCAGCGTGTATCAGGCGGAGGTGATAGTGATTGAAGAGGTCCTGAACTGGTTGAGACATAATGTGGTATCCTCGACTGATATTGACATTTATGTGGACATTCAGGCGACACTCAAGTCGCTGGACTTTGTTTCTCAAGTTGCCACTTGTCTCCGAATAAGATGAGTGAGCATTGCAACATTCGGGTCCCCAACCACTCGGATGTCATGGAGAATTGCAGGGTGAATGAACTAGCGAAGCATGGTACAACTCTCTTCAACTGCTACCGGAAAGGGCAAAGGCCGATTAAGGCACTCAAGAACTGAGCTTAAAAAGAGGATCTCTCATGCAGGGTATATTAAGGCAAGTTTGGCCAAAACTGGACTTGAAACGCCCAAAGACACTGATCTCCCAACGAAGACGTGAACTAAAAACGATCGTGGGTATAGTCACTGGATACTGCCTACTTGGAGAACATGCGGCGAAGCTAGGTCTAGAAGCAAACGACTTTTGCAGTATCTATATGGACGAGGAGGATGAAGAGGCGGTAATTCACCTCATTTGGCACACAAAGACATGAATATTTGAATAAGATCTTAATCGCCCGGCTTTGGCACACAAAGACATGAATATTTGAATAAGATCTTAATGGACTGCCTCTCTGATCTCGAAAACTGTAAGGTGCTAGGCTTATCACGCTACATAAGTAACTCAAACTGGTTCTCATAAAGGGTATAGGGAAATAAGACCCTGTGGTATCACAACGAAGCGTCACCGGTCTAAGTGTGCTGTAGCGGTCTCTCTACCTTACCTAAACCTATTGAGCGTCACACATGATTTCGAGTCCTCACATCACTACACTAAGTTGTCTCCCAACAGCTAAAATTTTTCCACCAGTATATCACTTTTTTGGCCGAAAAGGTGCTTTCCGACTGCCAAAAAGTGCTTTAGTTTTGCGGACTGTGTCTATTCAAAATGAAACCTCTTATCGAAAAACCCTTTATAATTAAATTAAAAACTGGTCCACGGATTTTTTCCGGTTACGATCGATCGAGATTAATATTTTTATACATGTATACAGTCTATATATAAAAGTCGACTCATCATTATACCACACCTAAAAAAATGTTTAAGTGTTTTCGACAAACCGTGCAATATATGCGCGATATCGCATAAAAAGCGCGGCGTAAGCCCAAATTATGCTAATTAAATACAAATTTGCATGATTTAACGATTTCTAAGGTCAAGACTATTTGCTTTTGGCGATATTTATAACGGTGCTTTATATACATCATGTGTCTTAAGCTTGAACATATATATTTATGGTGTTCATCAAAAATGATATGTAAGATCGCGCAGTATACGGCAGTAATATAAACCAAGGTGGGGTTTTGCGATCGGTATACACCAAAATCAAATATTTATTCATATGTACATCTCATTTGCGTATTCGAGTGTATTCGTAATTGATTAAGTCATCAACCTTTTGTACAGTATATACACATATATACATTTCTTACATACCTATTCAAGCGCTTTCAACAATTTCCTTATTTAACCAACAAATCGAGTATTGAATTCTAATTGAATGCGAACGAATTAAATTCCAAAATTTTATTCAACTCAAAAAATTAGAAATTAAAAATCTGTTAAGACGTTCGATTCGATTCGAAGACATAATATATAAATGACCTAATCTAATTGATTTATCACTTGACGTTATAATTTTTCTAATCGATGTAAGTATAAATAATTACTGTCGGAAGTTTATATTTGTTGTGTCTACGTCGATATGACTTTCGTGCAATTTATAAGATTACGTGATTTCGAGTTTGCGTATTAAAATCGATTATGTCTTTAAGTATCGCTTTTGGTAGAATTAAGATATGCGATGAATCGAAAAATTTCGAATTTTGAACCTTCTTGTAACGAATTGCCACGATGTTTGTATATTGATGTCACCAAACCTGACCTCTGAAGTATGAGGCACGTTTTTCTTCTCTATACACCAAGATTTGCATTTGGGGTTCATAACGACTTGGTTTGAAAGATGTCTTAATTTGTACCTCGATGGAAGAGACGAAAAACTTGAATTGAGGCTTTTGGAGTAGTCTACCTGATAAAGTGTACACTTTATCATCTGTACACTTTGATAATGTTAATGACTTGGAAGAAGAATGTCTTACACGGCTTACCACACGGCCTACCAGTTATTTAATAGTGAAAATTCCGTGTCCACATATCAGACTGTTGACCGACTAATTCAATCATTTGTTTTTTTATTGAGATACGGCCTTCCAGTTCTATACAGCGAAATATTTTTGGCTCCATTCCTCTTCTGTCCTACCAGATTTCAGCCATTAGAGCATCTTAGAGCCTTTAAATTTCTTGATTCAGAAATCGTTCCGTCTAATTCGACCATAATTAAACCCTTTCCAAACATTACCTATATCAGGTTAACATCTGCCTTCAACAGACAAACATTATAGGTAAACTCTCCTTTTGTCTTCATGCATTTTACTTCGGCAACCCTTGTATACCTCCCACGTCGATGGAGTGCCCTCGCTTTTCTCCACTCTTCAACCAATGTGGTGTTTGCACTTTGAGTTCTTTGTTTGGTTGAATCTCAAACCTTATTATACGCCTACTTTCTCGATATCGACAAGTTGCCTCCATCTTGACCCAGTTTATTGAGTTTTCGTTTTTGTCCTTCTGCTTTGGTAGTCTTTTAGATCATCGGTGATGTTTTTTCCCACCTGGTTATCCCTTATTTCTCAGGATGCCTTCGAGATAAGGGCTATTTTGTGAGGAAACCCAACATGATCCTTCTACTTGCCTCGTTTGCAAATTTTCTCTTGCTTTTCTTTTTTCTTCCACTTTACCATAACTACTTGAGATTATTGTTCTTTGTTACTCTATACAAGCAGACAATACAAAATACATTGCCATATACTTACTCATCATGTGAAGTGCACTGTAATCTCCTGCATTTATTGGTGTGTCTCCCCTAATTTTTGGACCTTTTCAGACCGTTCAGCTCTTTGAGATATAGTTTCCGTCTCTGTTCTAGTGCGAACATATGGTAAAGTGCTGCTACTTTCCTTTCTCAAACTGTTGTTTACGTTCCAAGTTTATGGCTCGAGTATGTTGATCCAATATGGATGTCTACGTACATATGGCGTTCAGAGCAACTTAAATAAATCACGAATTATCGCACGCCGCAATCAAGTCCGTATAGAAAAATCAAGTCCGTTAGCATATACCTGATGAGATGGATTTGATCTTTTCGATCACACAGTCATTCAGTGACGCCATCATCATCAGATCGAAACAGGCCTAGTGAATTACAAGATACAAGCAACAACTCGGATTACAACTCACACTCAAATACTATTCCAATTACATAAGCTACACGCTTTATTGGTGACCCCAACGGCCCTGTTTAGGGAACATAACATCACACGTCAATATCTTCTGACACAACCTCTCAAAAATTGCATCCTACCCTCCTACCTAACCTAACCCTAACACAGCAAAAATTATTTTCTCACAATGGAATTGTTGTCTGCTTTCTCTCTAAAACGTATTGCGTGGTAGGTCCGTTTTGCACTCTCTCAAGGCACAAATATTTCCAGAAAGTTCGTTTCATGCTGCAATTAGGTGGGCGAATGTGGGGCAATCACCACCAATACAGCATGCCGTCGGTTATGTTCGTGTCACGTTGCAACAGGCCTAAAGTGTGAATTCACTTTCTTCGGGGGGAGTAATATGGCGTTCAGAGCTACTCAAATAAATCACAAATTATCTCTCGCCAACACAATCAATTAATAAAAATCGATATTTCGAGTTTAAGGTTCTTGTCCGGTCGCGTCACGAATGAAGTGTATTTATATACGAATCACACAGTATGAACATCTATAGTACGGTAGCATATGCCCTGGTGAGATGGATTTGATCTTTTCGATCACACAATCGTAATATCAGATCGAAACCGGTCTAGTGACAAGATATACAAGCGACACTCGGATTACAACTCACACTAAATACAATTCAAATTATCCATAAGCAACACGCTTTATTGGTGACCCCACCGCTTCATATATTTTTACGTTTTGCTACGAAAGCCAAATTAAACGTGTAATGTCACATATCAACGGTAGCAATTAAGTTTATATATATATATATATATATATATATATATATATATATATATATATATATATATATATATATATATATATATTTATATATATATATATATATATATATATATATATATATATATATATATATATATATATATATATATATATATTTATATATATATATATATATATATATATATATATATATATATTTATATATATATATATATATATATATATATATATAGCTCAACATAATCATTAGGCCATCGCAGAAAATACTCCACTTCCGAAACTCTTTTAACCCATATCATGACATGTTGTTCTGATGTTCCATACAATGGACTAGCATCTCTACAAATAGTTTTGAATATTTATTCAATTCTAACCTTTTCAACCTTTGTCAATTTATCATCTCCTCTAAATCCCATAGTCGTCACTCCAAATAGCTTTTACTACTTTTATGTACAAAATTTTGTCGTAACATAATATCAGCACTCACACCATAGCTTCCAACTGGCCCAGTTCACCTCATCTCATTTAATCCGACCTCTTTTGATGTTAGGCTTGAGCTATAGCATATCATGCATCTTACACTTGTAATAGTTCATTTTGTCTTATTTCTTGTTTTTCTTGGTAGACAACACTTTCTTGCTATCGGTGTGCAGTAAAATTCCGTCAATATACATAAACTATTAACCAAATTACTAAAGACAATTGGAGACTTCGTATACTGAGGGATCTAGATAAATATACGTGATTGTGTTTCCATGATGTACTATGAGTCGTCTGCTGTCTTCAGGTGGACTGGGATAAATTTGAAAAAAACGTCAACCATTTAAATGATATAATCTTCTGCACGCTATTATCTTGGTGAGTTCGAGTGTTCCTACAGCTCAACTAACCAACTTTTATGCTCTTAGTGAGTCAAATCAAGCAAACCATCCTAAATATACAAGCAACAATGCTGACCCTTTACATTTATCGAGCTTATTTATGGGGTATAGATTTTCATACACTTCGTTAGAACTAATGTAAAATTGAAGATTTTTGGCTCAATTTTAATGAATGCAAAATACTGAAAACAAAAATTATTTTGATATCAAAATTTAAATCAAACATTTTCATGTAACAGGGAAATCAAATGAAAATACGAATTATTTTGATAGTTATGATAAAAATAAAAACGGTTTGATTTATTTTTATACATGTATATGTTATAATTGGTTCTTAAAAATATATAAAACGAGATCAATGACGTATGAACTACGAAAAAGAAACATGTACTTCAAATGTTGGATAAGAGATGGCACTTAATAACTTTAATAATATATTACGTATTTATTGATATTTTAAAGCATATTGAAAAATTATTTTATTTTATTTCATTCAATTGTTATATTCGATGTGTTACATTCAAGATGGCATCATAAAAGTCGTTACGTTTTTAACAGTGTGAATTTTTAAAACAATTTTAAGTTTTTGAATTTTTTTTATTAAAATACATTTATTTAGATACAAACAGCATTGAACAATATAACGGAATTGGAATCGTTGAACATAGTGATCTAAATCAATGTAGATAATGAAGACGATCATGATCATCAAAAGTAGTGATGTTTCCACAGTTCTAAAACCAATAGATACAGTTGCACAAATCACATTCACAGACTATTTAATATATTTATCCACAGACCAAAAGTATTATTAATATAATATTAACGTTTTATTATTGTCTTATAAAAATTTTGTAAACAATTTTTGACAGCAAAGAAAAAACAAAATTAAAAAATATTTTTTTATTTTTCATTGTTGTACACTGTCCGAAATTTTTTAGTAACAATTTTGAACTGTAGCGCGATTTTATCATTTTTTTTAATGACGTCACAACTTATTGATGTGTTAGTAAATATGGGGTATACACTTTTTAAGTTCAACTTCGATGATTGCGGCTTCTATATTTAGGAGCTTTGAATCAAGTGACCAGCCTCATTGTAACTTGTCCTATACAACACCTTGCAAATCGAAAACAAACCAAGCGTGACGCTATATGATTTAGGTAGGTCACTTGAATGGAAACATCAAATATATCTCATCAAGCAAATTGCAACCGTACTTGATATCTGTACTGTGTGCAATTCCCTATATTTTGTAGAGGAATTATTGTCGTTAGTTGAATTCCATTGCTAAAAATGTTGAGTTATCATATTGGTAGGAGAGGCGTTTACTGAATCGCAGTATACTATGAAAACTTGAGAGATTGTATCGGAAGGATTTTGTACGTCAATAGTATCTTTGTTCCTGTGCTTATATTATTATTTAAATATAAATTGCCGAAAACATCGCCTTCCAGAGTGGTGAGTCTTCAATCCAAGCTGTAAGAAATTTACCAACACGTGACCGTGCATTCACAGCACGTGCAACCGAGAACAATGCAACTTTTCATCAGAATTTATCTGAGCATACATTAACATCAGCTCGCCATCATATAGGAAAAAATGAGCATTTTCATCTCAGGCTAGGCCAATTTGTCGCATTTGGAACTCAGAACATCTACTTCACATGTTACCATGAAGGGATACAATCGAAAATGTCCCGAACAATTTGGTTTACAGACTGAATAGGTTACTGTAAAGGCAACCGTGGAAGTCATTGGAATGAAATTGTGTTCCACACTCTAGATATTGAATAATACCACGATTCAAGTTATACCACGATTCAAGTAACTTTAACCCAATGGAAATCAAACCGAAAAAAAACTTAATTAAAATTTTTGTTTTCAAAACCAATTTGAATATTTATAAGTCATAATTCAAAAACGATTATTAAATTTATAATTAGTCCGCAGCTCTGCCGTTAAAATCTCACAGTACAACAACCTCTCGATTACCACACCGTGTAGCATCATCTTATATAATTCTGTTACATTTTCACACATAAAATTATAAAATTTGTGTCATATTGCAATCTCGACGTCTTATATATAGTTGTGCCTCTAACGTGATGAAGACATCAGTCAAAAAAAATTCCCAAAAAATTTTTTTATTAAAATCGCAGATCGTAAACCATGTTCTATTGAAATTTATGTATTGTCATCATAATCGTGGCTTCTTTGAAGAAACCACACACATACCCAAGACAAAACTGTTTATATAGATAGTCAAGGTTAGGATGGACGCGTTTTGTTAGCTAAATACTACAAAAAAAATTCTTGATGAGTCTCAACTATATATATGAATACGTTAAAAGTCACGATTTGATTCATAAGGCGAGTCCAGAGGTACAGTCGGCCCTCGAACTATTCAAACAGCATACTAAAATTTACAATCAAATACGATGATGATCAGAAAAGCTAAATGTTGTTGTTGGTTGATCATCATCATCGTCGTCATGATTATTCCAATCGCGTTAATCTCCCACCATTTTGTCGATTAAAACAAAACCGGATATTTTTTTGTTGTTTGTATGTATTCAACAATATATATAAGAAACTACAATCGTCTTTAACAAATATTTTTAAGATTTTTGATCTTAAAATTGTCTTATGGCTTAGTTTTGTTTTGTGTATATTGATCGCGATTAATAATAAAAATGTATTTTAATCGCGCGCTTAGTTTAAAAATAAAAACTCCATGTGTATGTATATGAGTGAAACCACGATGATCTAAGATGGTATGAGTGATAAGAAAAAATGGATTTCATGTTCCAAACCCACCGAAGATCGAAGATCTTGTCAGCTTGTCATATTTATATGAGTTTTACGACGAAATGAATCAATCGAATATGATTACATATCGGTTTGGGGCCGGTCAACAATCGATAAATTGATTGATTAATGACTTTATAGACACACGGCAACGGCATTCGATAGTTATAGAATGCATTCGATTTAAGATGTTGATATGATTGGAATGCTGTTATGATATAATCATTTACATAGATGAAAGTATACAATGTGATTTGTATGCATTAACTGAAAATGAATTTTATCTGTAATCTGTTATGTATACACATGTATACAGATGATTGACATTTGAAGGGGAATGTGTTAGAATGGTTCTGGATGCATCGACTGCATTAACGCCGGAGAAAGTTTATTCAACTTGTCAAAATATTTGATTTAAATGTGCTTCGATTAGAAATGTAAATAATTTTACATTTACATTTCATAATTTACCGAGACCGACTGCTTAGCTATATATAACCACTTCGATTTCTTTGAAGAGTCAAGTTAGAGAAATGTTGTGATTTCGTATTTACAGTCTAGGAATTTCTTCGTGAATCCAGTCAAGATTTTTTTTACCAATCACTCAGGGTTAATGGGCAAATTGTGATAACCCTTCCCAGACCTACACCCTCAGTCCCAAAATCTGTTTGTTTCTTCAAGGTCATCAGTTGATCCTCAAATAAGAATTGTGATCTCAAACAGTGCAGACTATGGAAATTTAAGATAATTAAGATTTAAGATAATACGTCACTCCTAAGGCGAGCTCAGGTCGCACAAAAATTCAAACCGGCTAATTTATCAGCCAAAACATTTGGCTCTCATGTGACTGGGTATCCAGTGAAGTCTAACTTCATTTAGACTACCTATAGTCGATTTAAGATAATTATCGTCCCCAGAACGAGTTTCAATGAAACAGTATTGGAAACAATAGTATTTAGTGCAGCCTGGCTGACAGGATGCAGATACGATGATCTCTTCAATTCATCTCCTTGCAAAGAGTGCTGAAATAATTTCCTGAAGATGTGCTTCGGGGAAAGTGTCCGAAGGCATGTGGGCAGTACTGGCTCACCTCCTTCCATATTGTAAAGTGCCAAGAGAAGAGCTGCTGTTCGCGCTGCACACCTTTTGATCCAAAATATCAAGTGTCACCAGTTCCACAGCCATCTCAAGAGCTGCAATAGGTGTGGTGTGCATACACCGCAATATTCAGACTTACAAGTTTTTGAAGGCAATTGTTGATAGTCTTCGGCTGTTAAGCACCTTTTAAATAAGATCATGAACACTTCGAGACAAGTCGTAAATAACTGGCTGTAAATTTTCTAGTTCCACATCCAAACAAGAGGAGACATTTAATCTTAATATCCTTCATAATTCTTATGAAAGAAAAAATCGGTTGTATCATAAAAGACCGACACTGTGATCGAAGTGACTTGAAGCATATAGTTTGGTTACTGTCTCATCGATCAAGCATTATATCTGAAAGAGCCTCTATCTTTCGGCTTTATTTGGTTTGTGTGAATGATAGCGGATTGGGTGTGTTGGCAGGCTGGAACTTGTCAAATTCTTAATAATGAACGGTTATGTTATTATTCGATGATGAGCAACAAAGCGTCTGTGACCTAGGTAATTGATCTTGTACATGCATGGTTGACATGCATTAAATTTTGCCACATCGAGGACTAAATGTGCAAATGTGTGGTAGTGCCACAGTTTTTAGCTGCACGACCGACCTAGTTGTCTAGATTGCACGTGTTAACTGAAACTGAGTTCCAGACGCAGACTATGACGTTGTAATCGATTCGATGGTTAAACATGCAAGCCCAATCGATTTGATATCACTCTTTTGCACCCGTTTGAGATGCTGATAAAATGGGCCCTTTGTCAGAATTAACTAACAGCTCATCAGTTTGAATGGCTTCGCAACCGATGTTGCCCATCTCTTAAAGTTGTGATCACTTTGATTTTTAGGATATATTATCGATAAAGACTTTTAAATGTCAACCATTTCCGGACACAACTATAAACAAACTACTACAACATAAAGAGGTAGGTCGTTCGACCGTCCTTAAATCTCTTCTTCGTATTAAAATGATTATTTAAGATAGTCTTAAGTTAAGTTTCAGCCTAATCGGTTTTGCCTACCTTTCGATTCGAAATGTACCCTATTTCTCCCGAAGACACGTGAGGCATCCACACAGTTTTCTAGCTCGTCCATGTGACTACGAATTTAGATTATTTGGATGATAAACTGCTCATCGATTTCTCCCCTTGAATGTCGCTGTCGATTCGGTATTATACTTCAAACAGATCCAAACTGTCTCAAGTGCTATCGTTCCAACTGTTTTGGAAATGAACATTTCCAAAGCTTCTGTGTCTAATCCTAACTCTTAACCATAATTTCCGATAGTGGCTCACTATTCAAAAGCTCTTATTGAACCGTTAGTGTTGTCAATATTCTTCCTTTTGCGAAACAATAGTTGAGTCTCCTGTTCAGGCAGAATAGTCATTTCTTTCCAAACAAACCATTTCAACGCCTAAATCTGTTTATTATCCCAATGAAGAACAACGATATAAGAACTACTCAGCAGTTTCTGTTTCTCCTCCAGACTGGTTGTCAGGTCTGGCCTCGGTTCCAAACAAGTGGATGCAAATAATGATCATTATAAAATATTGCCAAGAGTTTCCTCGACAAATTGTATATATTTCCAACTCAACTGGCAATTAAAGTTCAACAGATGGTTACCTATTGGTATGAGCTCTTAATTTGGTCGTGTCTGTCTCTATTCTCGATTAATAATAGTGATATTGCCTCTCTACCACAATGATGACAAGTAGTGATGTCTATCATGTTAATATCACCAATTATGGATATCCGCATCACTTGTACTTTCGAAATGTTAGTCTATTCGTATACCTAAATTATTAATCATTAACAGATATTAAACGCATGTACAACCCAACCTACACACCAACCATAACTTATGAATCTTAAGCATATAATTTTGTTTCGTTTTATAGGTACTGTATGGTGGGTGTATTCCTCGTTTGTGACTTGTCACATGCGATTCGATCGATGGTAGCCAAATCGAATATATATCAACGCCGTACATATGCATGCAAAGCTTTCTAATATCGACACATCACCAACAATCGCATCAAACTCAAAATCAATATTTTTGTTTGAAATATTGAATGGAATTTAACCTAGAAAATGTCATTTTCTACTAACAATTTTCACTTTTTTCGAATGAAATTTTACCTCATAATTATATTTGTATGTCAATATCTTGAAGAAATTTCAAATTTCTTATTTCAATTTCGCTATCGATATCACATTTTATTGTTATGATGTTATTATGATAATATGATTGGATTGATTTGGACCCGCGAGTGTGATGAACATAATTTCCCAGGTGTTTGCACTACTCTGTATAGATTATTGAGCTTTTGATCCCACCTAGACGTCGAAATAAAAGTGAAACACTGAAAAGGCATTACTTTAAGTCGTTTAAGCAATAGAGGCTGACATACTTAAGTCTATCTGTGTACATACAAAATTTTTAAGACAAACAATGATTTACTTCCTCCAATTTGTATCTCGCGTATATTTTTCATCTTAATTTATGCTAATTAGTCTATACGATCGAATATATACATATATTTTGCTGCTATTGTATTCAAATTCGTGTGCTCTCGAAATGAAACATATCTCTTCTATATATGTATGTATACGTGATTGGGAAATCTTTCGCTGTAGATATACAACCATATTGTATGTGTGTATTGATTAGATCGGAAATCGGAATGCAAATTAATTTTTTTCCCAACATTCTAAATACATGCTAAGATTTCAAATTAGTTAGGAAAGATTTGCATTGATTGACGTTTGATTGATTATATGGTTTTGTTCCTACATCGAAAATGGTAGTTATGTATTAATAAGAAGCTATATGATGAATCAAATCGAGAGCCGTCAAAAAGTTGTCAGCGAAGATATCGGTCCATGCGTTTCCGGACTAAAGATATGTCGTCACACTCTTCTGGATAATAGGCCCTGAAGAGTCAACATTTACCTATTCAATGTATATAGATAGCCCCTAATATAACCATGTCTTGGCATCGTTTGACGCAAAAGGAAGACAACCGAATCTACTTCACCATCCATCATCCCGTTATCATTCCTCAATGGTTCTGGGTGAAGGTTCATTCCAGCAGTTTTTTTCCTTCCAGCTGGTCAATTTTGGAATATTACTCGACGTTCCAGTGCCAATAGTTCGATTGGAACTACTCCGGCAATAACTTCGAACACTATGGGCTTACCACATCGTTGAGTTGGCAACACCGATTCAATTACTCACAAAAGCAGTATTCGGAGTGTAAACAGAACGTCTGTTGTCTAGCACTCCAAAATATTTTTTATGAGAACTACCTCAGTATCAACCGTCAGTAATGATTTCTCGTATCCTTTTCTCTGTGAGCATGATAATCTTGGTTGATAATTGGACTTATTACTCGTAACTTTCGTTGTGATAGATAGAAATGTAGAGAAGCACGAAATGTATCTGGAAAATCAGCTATACCGGTGTCCCGTGTCTGGGACGTTATACGATTATAATGCTTTATGAAACGGGACTCATGATTTCACGTATAGTCTTTATCCTGTAAAACATTAAAGAAAGATCGCAAATTGTATCCCTCTTAATTGAATATCGACTCGAATTGATCGAGTTGGTGATAATTCTGTTTCTTCCCCATCTTGTTATTATATCATTCCGAAAATTGTTTAGTTGTTGTTCAAACTATCCACTCAGTTCTTCAACGCTTGCTACTTGCGGCTGTTTCTCTTTCCTAATATTAAGAATTAGCTTGGTAGTTGATCAATATCGTTTCACATCGATCGAGAAAAAATTGTACATAGGTAATCACTAAAGCTGAGTATCTGAAGTAGGGGTTGGACCCCCGAATACATCGAATATCAAACCAAAGCGAATAGACATGGAGACCATAACATCAGTTTTTAACATAGAAGTGGTGAGGTTATATCTATGAAACAAAAAATAAACGAGTATAAATAGGTGCCACTTCAACCATAACACTTCAAGACACTCTCTCCCCATAATACAATATGAATTTTTATACGCTATACGAGCACAAAAATGATTTAAAAATAAATTTCTTCCCTTTATCTACCCATCGTCGAGTCTGCTCACTTTTACAAGTACTGTAGAATCTGACTTTAGTCCACCAAATCTTATTAATGAGTGTGCTGTACATTAAGCTGTAGCATATCTGTTCTGACGGATAGCACGAGCCAACATTCATTCAAAAGAAGAAGTATCAGAAATGATAAGTAAATGAATCGTTCTGCCAGATTCACAATAAACTAGCACTGTGCGTTCTTGATAATTACTGATACTCTGATTGTTTGTATAAAATGCAAATCTACTTGGATATTTCGGACTAGAAATGGAGTATCATGAACAGTTCAGTCTTAAAAAAGATGTCTGTTCTTAGGCATGTAGGGATCTTTCCAATAGCCTCAGTCTATACAAGAACGCTCTATGAACACTCTATAGCTCGTTAGACTTGCTCTTGCTTTAAATCTTCCAGCCCAGATAAATCATTCGACCATTAACCAAACTTATGACAGCGCAGCTCACAACCTTCTTCAACTACCAATTTCTATTAGCCGTCAACTGTTCAAGGAGGTGTTCATCTCTCTTTCTCGAAGTCATGCTACCAACACCAACCTATGTCTCTCTACATAGTATTTTAACTTAATACAGAGAAAGCAAAACCGACCTGTAGCCGTTCAGAAAAAAAACAAATGATTTTTATAAAAAAACAAATGATTTTTATGTACAATATTTGTACAAAACAAGAGCATTTATACCAACGCCAACAATCCTTTAAACCTAGACTAGATTAGCCAATTTAGCAAACAACCCAAAATCTTGAAAAAAGTTTGCAATATCAATCACCAGTCGAGTAAGTGCAGGAGGAAAACCGGGTTCTCATAGCTCTGCTTCGGCCAACTAGAACCCAAAATACTCCCTCCGCACCACTATGAAAGATAGAACCACTACAGCCAACATCGTTAAAATCTCGATTTTAACCCCGAATCTCCGTCACACGTTACAGGTAGAAACCAACGCAACTCATACCAATCTTTACAAATTCAAAAATAAGTATTACCCTAAAAACAATGCATGTTAACCTCCCGGCATCCTGCAAACGAACATAAAAGTTCGAATCAGCTCAACATGAACCACACCTATACAGTTATCCAATCAAATTTGTAACTTGCGTCCAAAGTCCCGAATCGACCGCTTAAGAAAAACCCCACACCACCCTTAATAGCACAACCACTTAATTTAAAATTTTTGTCACAACCCGAACCCATTTACCTAATTACCGTTCACCCTCTAAAATAAGATCCTTCAACTTAAAAAAAATATTAATACTTAAATAATTTATAGTCCACTTCGAATGCGGGACACCTGCATCGAAATTCGGGACGCGAGACAAACTGATTCAAATCGGAACAGTTCCGAGCAAATCAGGACGTCTGGCATTCCTGTTTGAAAGGTTTACTGATGGAGTGCAGAACTCATCATCCATGTCATTACTATATATGTAGGCATGGAGCTATACAATGGGTTTCGACGTAAGGTAGAAGGGTAAGAATTGGCATGCCTCGGAGTCTAAATAATTGTATGCGATCGACAAGCCAATCTCTTATATTTTGATGGAAGCTAATCCGCCACCTTTTAATTACTCACTCAAAATTATGCTATTGGCTCTACAGCTTTTCATCTAAAATGACAACTTCGATATAATTGATATTTTTGAGTTGACTACATTATACTCGTATATTAGTTTGCCATAAACTTCACATCCATCATCAAGCGTTATATATATATATATATATATATATATATATATATATATATATATATATATATATATATATATATATATATATATATAATGCTTGATGATGGATGAATATACACATATTTATATAAATATATATATATATATATATATATATATATATATATATATATATATATATATATATATATATATATATATATATATATATAGTTTAGGCAGGTCTCGAATACGATTGTAAAGAGATTCATATCATAAGTGTATAGCCCAAAGGTCAGAAATAGAATGGATCATATCTGGGCTCGATTATACAGCCACGTCACGTTAGCAGATATAGACAAGCAATTAAAATAGATTTGGGAATCCGAAGGGCTCCATCTGGAACGAAGCTTAACGGCTGAAAAGATCGAATGTGAAGAGCACTAAAAACAACACACAGGCGCTTAGAAAATGGGCAATATGAGGTTCGGATGCTATTTAACAACAATAAATTCAAAGAAGTGGGGATAGGAGAGTCTAAAAAAAATGCAGTACCTAGATTGCTTCAGATGGAAATGATGAGAACTTTAAAAATCAGTACCGCAAATTCATGAACGAACCATATGAAACTTATTAAGGATGATCGTAAAACATAAGCTTCCGAAATTTACTACACACTGTTATAAAAGAGGACGATAGCTATTGATGAGGCCTCAAAATATCCAATTGCGTCAAAGATCGTTCAAAATGACTTTTATGTCGATGAGTTGCGGAGAAGGAACTACTAAACCTTCTTTCCGGTAGAGGCTTTAACCTCAGAAAGTGGATCAGCAACGGAAAGGCGACACTAGAAAAGCTTCCTGAACACCTTAGAGAACCTAGACTTCATTCACTAGAATTTAATTATACGATAAAAACATTTGGATTATTCTGAAACTCTCCAACAATTACTTTTTAATTGAAGATGTCCTTGCCAGATTCAAAACCAACTGAAACTAAACGAACAATCTTATCAGAGGTATCCCGATTAGGTGAACTGAAAGATGAACAAAAACCACTCACGCATTGACCACTAGCAAATCTCGTTGAAATCTGCACCCAAGACAATATGTTCGGAACAGAGTAGTCACACCTAAATACAAAAATAGCACATTTAAAAGGATTATTACCAAAATATGCCGCCTACCTTTAGCCAACATCAACATAAAATGCTAGAAGGATAATTGTCTCTTCAGTGGTCGCTAACGATTAAAACACGGGTCAGCAGCTATCACAAAGTTCCGTATATAACAACCACACAGAGAGAAAAGCAGCAGTCTATATGGGTTCCAAGCTACTCTCGACCGGAGAAGATCATCTGGCATTAGCGACACTTTCAATTTGCTGTATACTTGGGCACACATAAGCTCAGGACAAGATTACCTCATTTGACTACTCAGCAGAGATTTATATTAGAGCATTTTCGCTCTTACAGCAGAAAAAGTTAACCGCTGGCAAATATTTCAAAGATAAAGTAAAATGAACGATGATTCTTTGTATTCCTAGTATACCCGTATAGAAGAGATCTGCACGAACATTTCGTGCAGTCGTACCCGATCCGACTCGTACAACTGAAATGGGGAGATTCATTCAATAGAAAATTGTTTCTGTGACTTCTCATCAAGTGAGATCGTGAAGTGACGAAATAGTGACTTCAGTCACACCATCGTTGCCCTCTGTAATTTACATTTGGTTTCGTTAGATGAGGAGTCTGATCCAAATGAGTCCCAAATGATTTTAGCTTAGAAACTTCTCCTGATCTGGCCAACATTTTCTCAGCATACGAGGATATTGACCAATCCCAACGAACTACAATTATACAACATTTATTATTCTAGTTTCTGTGAACGTTTTACCCGACTTTATATGAACCATATAAACGAATATTAGACCGAAGACTACAAAAGCACTTGTTTCGAGAAAGCGTTCTTATATACCAATTCACACGCTTCACAGTATGCTACCAAAATAACTACTCGGCCTCATTACCTCTGTGAAATTGTCATTAAAGTACAAAGCCCAAAGAAAATTTCCAAATATTCATAAAAATCACACCTAACATGGTCATATTTTTTTTTATAGAAAAGATAAGAAAATTAAATGTCTTAAGAAGCCACTTATTGCTTTACGCGAGATGAAATGATTTAAAACGAATGTTTACCCATATAAACGACTACACACACATACATAATGATATGATTATAATTTAAGAAGCATTTAGTGCCCCTCAAGCTAAATAATAAATGAATGAACGAGCCGCGACTTTCTTTTTACCATATATCGTCTTATGTATATAGAAAGCTCTACACGATTGTCTCCGCATTGTTTACACTCGACTATACGATATTATGACAGCATACATAATGTGTGAAAAAATCTATAAAATTAATTTACTTTTTGTGTGATTTACGAGGCGAAATTCAGAGGCATGTCTAATGCACCATCGATCTCGAGATCATTAATCAATTATATATACGAAATCTTATCGATTAATCTTATATCACCTTACGCAAAGTACTTACTTTCGTATGGGACAGCATATTCGATATTGGTTAACTGTTCACCTTTCAAGGACTATCACATGATTTCAAGATCTTTAAGTTCGATGTAGGTGTGTGCTCTAGAAATCTAGAAAACTCTACATATATGTCTACATACTACTTAAAGTCTTAAGTGTTGTATGAATGAATGTATATACACACAAGAAAATGTGTAATCTCATTGAAAGCATACATTAACGGAGTAAGGCTATCCCGTTAGTATAAAATAATTTTAATTAAAATCTAATTACAAGATGTTATTGTAAGATTTGGTTTTTAATTAAAAGATCGATATGAGAAATTTGACCCAACTCGTATTGTACGAGTATATAGAAATCGCGGGTAATTGGAATATAAACCGAACACGCATATGGTACATACTTATGGTTTCACCTGCGACATTGAAATAACGCGGTTTAGTATTCGAACAGCATATAGGTATGTTGCTTAAAATGCACTTATTTTTATTGCGCGCGAATTCAAATTGAGTTCGTCGAATGAATTCTAATCAAGGTTATATGTGTATACATACATGCATTCCAATTGATTACATCACTCTATATGTACGAGTATGTACATACATAAAATATAAGAATTTTAATTTCGCGATAGTTATGCACTAGTTTCTTTTGAAGTATTATTAAGAAGCTGGTCATTATGGTTTATCGCGAAATTACATCTAGCTTTCTCTGTGTGTACGAGAATATATATATACACTCGTTGGAATTAATTAGCATTTGATTGGGTTTGAAATAGAATTTTTCAAGAATTGTGTATGATTGATCGCAGTGTATATCGACTTTCTCTCAAAGCGATGTTATGAAGATACAATCGGCCTCAAATTTGGTGTTACAAGAGATCAGATGGTCACGATTGTTGATATAAGTATCACTACATGTTATCTGGCTAAATTTTAAGAAAAGCTTTAGCCCCGGGACAATTTAAGAATTCTGCTTATTATTTCGTTGCCCTATCCCAGCCTGGTATCGTATACATTTTTGAACTACTCGATCCGACTACTATATATTGAAGATAAAGAGGAATAGAGGGTGTCCAGGTCAATGCTTAAAAATGAAAAAAAACAGGGATGGCAACAAAGGTCTTGAAATCAACCTAAAATATCATAAACCAGCTGGCTTAAGAATAGAATGCTTTCCAAAATACGAGTGAGACGATTTCGAATAGTCTCTGTTTGACAATTATAGTAAAAAATACAAATGGTCCGAAGCAAAACCCCAACAATTTTAAATGTTAGTCAAATTTTACGGTCGAAGAAAGATTAGGAAGTTTTTCCACATCGTTTTAACTATCGACTCGAAAATGTTGCTGATCTAACTACATATATTGCTTTGTACGTCACACAGACTAACCTCGTTTGCTTTAACTTTGCAATCTTTTCAGGGCTCAAGCCAATCCCAACTCTTTCATGGTTCGCTTAGTTAAGTCCTACTTTAGGTCAGAATTCAAGGGTAAAATGGAATTTTACCCTTGAATTCTGCATTCCAACAGAAAAATTCATTTTGCATCTTGCTCGAGATTCGAACCCGACTCCAGCTGTCGCAGTTGTAGCCACTTCGGACTAATCACTTAAAACCATATATTTTACCATAGAATGTGTTGATTAACTCAACCTAGAGATATTTTAAACTTTAGCACCTTAGACAAGAAGATATTGATCAGTTAGAAACGTCGCTTTCAGTCGACAAACACTTATCATATGAATTAGAGCGGCCTGTTAAAATCAGCCTATTATTAAGTGATGCATCTGTGGGCACACGAAAGACTTTTCCTATTTATTTACTTGTAGCAATAGTACGGACATAGGAAGAAATAGTTCTGGTACGTTTTCTTTTAAATTACCTGTAAATTTGGAACACCAAGATGTATGGTGCTAGTGAAAGATTAGGTTGAGCTCGAATATACTATGTTCCATAAAAAAATGTAATAATTTCTGGATAAAACCTATGCAAGATCTGATTGAAAATACTAGTAGCCAGTAAACTATAGCAGTCAGCAAATCCAAAGACTCATTTGCAATTTTAACAATAAGGTTGGACCCATATCGTTTATCCTTCGGTAACAGTGGTGTAAATTCTAGATATCATTTCTAGATTGTCGTCCGATATTTTGCAGTCACAACTTTAAACTTTGCTATCTCTCCAACTTTTAGAGTTGGATCTTGGACTATTTTGATATAGATATATTATGGTTTCTGCCAGGATGTAACTTCTCATTTTTGCCTTCTATTGAAATTATCAATGAAGGAAGAACTGAGTATTGAAGTTGACTATACAAGAATTTGACAGTTCTTGAAATATTGTAACAATGTATATTATATGGTTGAATCATGAAAGGTTAACAATACGAGCAAGCATCGGGCTAACCAACTGAAAATAGTCTTAAAATTATATAATTACTGATCCGATCCCTTTAATTTATAACGATTTTATTGGTTTTGGCGATTTCATAATAGTCGCATAATTAGAAACTGGTGACATAAAGCGCGTTTTTGGACAGAAATTTTCACTTAACCCCTTGAAATGCAATATCTACTTGATCAGTAAAAAAATTTCTTTTCTTTTCTTGATCAGTAAGAACATTTCATATAAAATGGTTGACTAGTTTCCAAATTTCCTTGAAGTGAGGTTCAAATGATCGCGAGGGCCACTGATGGGTCAAATTCTATCATAATATGGGTTCAGTCTGATTGCTTAAGACGTTGACTGAAACTTTGTTCTCTTTACACAACAAAAATCATTACTGTTTGCCAAAAAAGAAAAAAACTATGGCTTAGAAGCCGTAAACGGCCCTTACCGCGTCTCAAATGAGACCTTACGAACCAGTTTAGGTACTTAATGGTCGTTGGGTGACTATGATTTGAACGACCTTCACTCTGGAAAATGTCCTTAGGAGCTTCATTCTTTACGCTTACCAGTATTTCTGCATTCAGGTTGTTGCGAGAAAAGATGGTTCACTATATTATACAACATCATCGAGTCAGATCTTGACTTCTTCCATATTTCTTCATCACATATTTGTATGGACAATTCTCGACAACAGTTTCGATTATCTAGTTTGGTGCCACGCGCTCTAGCGTCACTATTGGTTTGTCGAGTTTTCCAGAGTAGCATTTCCCTAATGACAGACTCGTTTGTAATTTCTTCAGACTTTGAGACATTTGGTTTTATCATTTGCAGTTCTGTCAATACAACGGTATCCGTTAAAATATAAAAGATATTCTCGTCAAGCGCTTTAGACTTCAAATCCAATGTATCTCTGTTATATATACCTAGGTTGTTCCACAGGTAAACATTCCAGCTTCTAACCAAACGTTACCTGTTCAAAATATCAGCAGCTAAGATGCAACCACGAATATATAATATATATATATATATATATATATATATATATATATATATATATATATATATATATATATATATATATATATATATCACCTTTTATTATATCTACCGTGATTGTTACGTGGCCGTCTTTCTAGCAGGTCGTACATAATAACTTGGTGGTCACTGTTTGTATATAGTTCACTCACTCTCGTTATTTAGTTGTTGTCTTCAAGCATTACCTCGAAGGTAGGAGTATTTCCGGTATTCACCACACCAGTAAAAATGGCACGGCTTCTAACAAAGCAGGATCTCTTCAAACCAGTGACTGCGTATGACTACGAATATAAATGTCTGATGAAATGGATGTTGGACCTTACGGTCATTCAATGACGTCACTTATCAAATGTAAAGTAGCCCAACGAACAAACAACAGTATAGGTCAGATTGTAACAGATCTCCTAAAACACACTATTCAATACTAAGACTGCGTGTTCGTGTGGAGTTCACACAATAGCTCCCTACCACTCACAATGTCACTCGAGTAGTTGAGTACACTAATACAAACGTTGGAAAATTATATATCGGCTAAATGGTGACCGCGATTCACTATGCAACTTTCGCCTCTTTTTAAGGCATTTTTATTACACCCTGCAAAATTTCATTAATTTCGTGACGAATATTGTCTTTTAGATGTTGAATCGTTTGGGGCTTATCCACATAAACTTTTTATATTAAAAAACCCCGTAAGAAAAAGTCTGGTGCTGTTAAATCCGAAGATCTGGTTGGCCATGCTTAATCGCTATTTCGCGAAATTAGTCTTCGTGTAAAAAAACTTCATTCACTAATTGAATTGTTGAACACGGGCTGTGTGTTCTGTGGCCCATCATGCTGGAACCACAGGTCTTCTAGTCCTTGCTCTTCTATTTCAGGTACAAAAAAATTTCGAATCATGTCTGTTCTGTTTATTGACGTGGCCACTGGTGTATGAACCAACTGGTGCATGACCACTCCGAATTGATGTTTCTGGAGACCCTGTAACACTATCGCGCACCAGAGCCACATTTACAGCGTTACGAGACGTCCGTTGTCTTCCAGAACGAGATAAATTCGTACTAACGAAAATTCGCATGTAAACGATAAATTGTGGTTTTGTGAAGCAAAATGGACGATTAGGATATTTTTGACGCAATTTCTGCTGCGTGGTCACATAATCAATGTCACATAATCAAGATGGCGCATAATTAACCTTCTGGGACATTTTCAGTTGTAGTGTGAAATTATTTCAAAATTGGTTAGTATATTATATTAACCAATTGCGTTACAGTAAAATCCAAAATAACCAAATGATTTAGAATTTCCAAAATTATTGAACGGTTTCGCAAGCGATCTTAATTATTTATTTCATTTCCGCGAAACAGAATGCAACAACCTTTCACATTATTTTCCCTTATACAAAATTGACCAACCGAACTGCTATTTGATGACCCCATTGAAATGAAAATGACTAACCTCATTAGAATGTGTTTTTATTCATTTTCCATTCCACGATCAAATTTATATAAGTTGCATACATACTCGTACATACAATAAAGCATTAATCAAGCAAAATAGCCGACAGTTAAATTACCTACATATTATGTATGTACAAATTGCAAATAATCTGAATAATTTAGTTACGGTTACAAATTTATGATTTCACTTGTGCCAGAAGTGCCTTCGCCTCGTCTCCCTTTAATTTACCATCCAATTAGCATTTATATGCTCGCGTATATACCAAAAACGCGATAACGTTTAAATCGCGCGCGGCACTTAAATACAGATTCCACACATACCAAGCACAATATATACCGAGAGACTCATAAATTACAGTACAACCTAATAAATAAAATACAAAGAATTAAATAATTTATGAATAAATAAAAAATGAAAGTATAAAATATATAAGATTATAAAAAAACCTACAAACCATCATCCATTACACATATACAAATTCCTAAATACTTGGAGTCTTACATAATCGCGCATACATTAAGAAATGAAACACAAAAAATGTTACGATCTTTTTCTATATGTGTATTGTATGATCATCTTCAATTCAACCATCACCTTTTGACCATTCAGCTTGGATCTAGCATATATAGAGATCTTACATCGTAAACTCAACAATGAAGAACTATTTGCAAACAATTATCGATTCGATTAGATCGGTGCGATGGAATAATAAAAAAATTTTCTCACATATTTGAGACAAGTGTTGCACAACGATATATGTATAATGTACACGAATTCGTGAACCACACACAAAGTACACTTATATGTATGTAAGACGTGTCAAAGTTTCGATTCTTAAGTCTGTATGTGTACCTATATGGTCGATTATAAATGCTATGTCCAAATAGAACAAAGTCGATACTCGATTCACAATTTTCTCACACATCGAGACGTGCGTGCCTCCGGAACACCTGACTTGCCATTTTTATAATCATGTCGTATATTGTATAGCTGCACATAAAAATAAAATCAGCAACATATAAACATAATGTTTAATGATTTAAAGTGAAAGTTGTGTCATAAATATTTATGCTCGTTTTCCAGTTTGGTCTCGAGACTCGCGTTTATATATAGACAATAAATTGAATTCGATTTGATTGATTTTTAAAAGAAAATTATAACGTGAAGCTGTAGCAATCTGACTTTGTTGGTTTCGATGACGAGCCTGTTCTTCATATTGTTTTAAACCGTTAGAAGGTGCCAGATCACACTCGTTTTTGGCCATTTATCACACGCATACATCGTATATTAGAAGCCATGTCTGGTACTCAGCCGTCAAGGTCCAACTCGCACATCAATACATGACAACAGGTCTGATCGATCTTGCAGAAATGGACGTAGAGGATACAAGGCCCGATTGCCTTGATATTCTAACCCACATTATTATCGTGAGTACCACTTATTATCGTGAGTACAAACTTTTACGAAGAACGTATTCCTACGTGAGATTATACAAATAATCGGGTTCTTGTCAAACATCAGAATTAGTTGCGAAATTCTGCTCGTAACTTTGACACAGTATTATAACTGCGTTACTATCATTTTAGACAGACGTACGTTGTGAACGTCTCTATCGAGTGAACCATCGTAGCTCTGGAATGAGTATTGGTACCGACACTTTTTAAGATCACGAGTGATCGCAAAGTACATCATTCTGTCTCCATTGTCGGTCGCAGAAAGATCTGATTTCTACCAGCTTCTACCAAGCTTTTCCTGAAACGGGTCGCCAAGCCAGCGATTCAATCAGATACCATAATACAAAGATCAATACCGTGACCATAAAATACTAAGAAACTGGAGGCACTTTTACAGGTAATGCAAAATGTCGATTTTATTTGGACAGATCACAAACGAGCTTTCACAATTGGTTCATTGTGACAATAAATTACCGATTGTGTTCATTGCTGACGTATCGCAAGACATTGGTACGATCATATCTCAAATTTTTTCCGGTTATCAAACAACACCCAATCGCTTCGCTTCCAAGACTCTTTATCAAATAAATCAGATTTCATACAACCAAATGGTAAAAGCATAGTGCTCACTATTCACCAATACCTCTCACGTTCTCGTTACACCGCTTGCAGAGATGGAACATAGGATGGTGGGCATATTTGATGACTAGGAACAAGAATCAGGAGTCAAAGATAGGAGTGGTACACGACATCGTTATTCTATAATACCTAATATAGATAAAGTCGAATGATTCTAGAATATATGACCATAGATCGAGTGGTCCAACTTATGGCTCGCATTCACTGCTTGTCGCCATCTATCGAAAAATATTTTAAGTCACTTTCACTATATATTCTTAACCTGTTGTTCAAACGCGGACGCACCTAAAAAATATACTTCTTGACCTATATGTCAGAACACGGTTGGGAGAGTGTTAATTATGATTTACCACCTACAATGTGCACCAATCGTTAAAATGGTTCGTAAGGTTTCAGTTGGGACGCGGTAAGGGTCGTTCACGGCCTCTAAGCCATAGATTAATCTCAACACCATGTGATGATCGTAAATTTCTATATGTTGTGCTGTTAGGCCGCACAAAATTCTGTTAGGTGGCAGGAAAACGCATGCTTCTTGTTGAAACAGACCATGTTTGCTTGAGAAGAGATCAACATCAAATTATACTCAACAAGAGGTCCCAGTTCATAAGGTTGTAATTCACTTTATTGCACGCCCTTAATCTGCAACACTTTACGAACTCATATAGCTATCTTGTGGCTTTCTTATCAATAAGTGAAATGTGATAGTAAAATAATTTAGAATGCTTACTGACTAATTTTTTTGTTTTCTATTTCCAGGTGATGTTAGAACGTCGTTTCTAAGCGGATCGTCGTTCAATGTTTCGTGGCATTTGGCGTATCCTCATAGGGTAAGTGAATTTTTTTGTATATCCTTAATTTAATACCATAGGCACTTGGGGTGTGGCCGTGCATGTTTCGAAAATATTTTGTACGAAACATTGAGCCCAACACAGAAGTCATAGCTAGTTATATGAGGTAACAAAACCTGGAATGTTTAAAATTACAAAACAAATGAAATAGAATACCGTCAGCATAACCCCGAACCCAACTCTATCCTTAAGTATCGAGACACGAGATTAAGGATCGATTACAAAAGTCGAATGTGTAAGCTCGACCTGAGCATGAGATTAGCAAATCTGTCAATTGTCTTTACAAATTAACGATGTCAGATTAATGTTTGGAAGCTTTAAGGGTAGAACTGGCCAAACTCATAATGACTTATGTATAGTGAACCCAAATTGAACATGTGTTATGGGATCGTATTAGCCTTCAACCAAATTTGTAGTCAGTTACCATTACGTGACCATTGTCAGCTACGATGGAAGCTTTCGTACATGTGAGGGAGGACGGACAAATTTCACAATGCGATTCTTGGCAGCAATATCATTTTGCGATCTAATAATCATAGCCTTGTTTTTCGGAGTAGTTACTGTGTCAAACTGTCATTCGAACCTAATTCGATCATTATGACAAAATGAAGTTCTATCTGAAGAAGGAAGATGCCCACATATGGCCAATCTGATAGAACGATGATCTCTTAAGAATGATTCCTTTTCATATCATTCAAGTAACTATCATACTATTTTTTGAGAAGTATTGCTCTTCTGATGGAAAGAACTATCGGTACCTACTAAAGAAGATTCTGCTTAAATTAGTAAGCAATTGATGAAGCTTTTTTCACTATAGGAATAATTCGATTTAGTGTAATATCAAACTTTTCGTGATCAAAACCAGCGGATGAACCCAAGAAATCCATTAGCGCAAGACCAGCAATCTTAAGACTGTGTAGACCATGAAGGGCCTAGTGAATTCAACTCGGCTTTGCTGATTTCACTCAAAGGAAAGATCAAGGCTGCCTGTCTGTCTGATAGAATAGAAATCTTTTCACTATTTATTCCCTTTGATTAAACCCGCCTTTACATTAGAGCTACATGGCATGAATTTTTATGCGGGAAGATGGGTATGGATATTCATATTCAAATACTCCTATCCCTATGACCAACTGTCCATTTTTAATCCACATATCAAAAAACCCTCTTTCAATGATGGTCCTTCTCTGCTCCGCTCATTCCAAACAGAGGCTCAAACTCATCCCAAATCAAAAGGCTTGAAGAAATTAATTTTGATTTGCAGGTTAGGCAGGAAAGTGAGGATAATTGGCCTTAGTGTTCGACCAGGATTTTCAGTTTCCTATTTTCAATGTCCTCTCTGATGTTATCTTAAATTCCGTCATTAGCAGCTCTATCAGAGCCTCCTAAGTTGTACTTTGTCACTACACCAAAGAGGCAGCAGTGACCATGAGTCTGATAAAGCTTTTGACAAGCCCAAAAACGTATTTGGCTTTGTTATAGTCTTTTTTATATGTTGATTTCAATACAGTTAGTTATCTACGGTGTCTACCTAGATATTTACCATTTTTAAAATTTTTTATCGTTGTGCCGTTCTAATCAGCGGCTTTGTTCTCCTCGTGATTCAGGTTTTATGAGGGTTCACGTTAAGTCCCAACTGTATGTGCCTTCTTCATCAAAGTTTGATCAAATTCTATCCAAATTCTCAATGATTATAATCAGATCATCCATCCAAGCTCATTAACAGAGACGACCTCTTGCGGGAATTCTTTTAAGACCTATATGACCTACTACTGATGGTACATCACCCAATCGATTGATGGTACAAATCCTCTTTCCGCATCCTGCTTCCATCGAAATTTGAACGCGGTACCTCCCGCTCCTAGCCGCAGCTTTAACCACTGCGCAACTCTAGGTGATGGCCATGGAAGAAAGTCTGTAGAAAGCAGGAACTCACTCCTCATATAGTTACTTCATTTTTTATGTAAACCTCACTGCTGATATATATATATATATATATATATATATATATATATATATATATATATATATATATATATATGTATATATATATATATATATATATATATATATATATATATATATATATATATTTATATATATATATATATATATATATATATATATATATATATATATATATATAATATATATATATATATATATATATATATATATATATATATATACATATATATATAAATATATTATATATATATATATATATATATATATATATATATAAATATATAAATGTAGATATTTATAAATATATATATATATATATATATATATATATATATATATATATATATATATATATATATATATATATATATATATATATATATATAAAGGGTCATCCAAAAAACGCGCCTACATGTTTCTTTTAAATAAAACACAAACTATTTGCAATTTTTTCAAGCTGTTTTTTTTTATTAAAAGTATGATCCATTACAATTATACGTGGAATAGAATATCATTCAAGTGTCCACCACGACTGCGTCTGCAGGCATCAATCCGAATATCGAAATTTTCAATGACTTTCCGACATGTTGCTGGTGTTATTTCACGAATTGCAACTTGAATGTTGTTCTTTAGATCATTAATTGTTTGTGGCTTGTTAGCATACACTCGACTTTTCAAAAAACCCCACAAAAAAAAATCTAATGGTGTTAGATCACATGACCTTGGAGGCCAATTGAAATCTGAATTTCGTGAAATTACACGTTGAGGAAATTTTGATTGCAAAAACGTAATGTTTTGTCGAGTTGTGTGACATGTAGCACCGTCTTGCTGGAAATAGACGTCAGACACATTAATATGACTCAACTGTGTCCATAAAAAGTCTCTCAACATTGATTGGTATCGCTCAGCATTCACAGTAACAGCATTTCCAGCATCATTTTCGAAGAAGAATGGCCCAATGATTCCATTTGCCCAAAATGCACACCAAACAGTAACTTTTGGTGGGTGTAGAGATTTTTCATGAATAACACGAGGATTTTCATCACCCCAGATACGACAATTTTGCTTATTGACGAATCCATCCATTGTGAAATGAGCTTCATCACTAAACAAAATTTTGCTTGAAAACAATGGATCTGTCGTTCGTTGTTCAATAATCCAACTAGCGAAATTACGACGTTGTAAATGGTCTCTTTCTTTCAATTTCTGGGTTAATTGAATTTTGTAAGCGTGTAAATGCAAATCTTTATGCAAAATCCTCCATAAGGAGCCATAAGATATGCCCAATTCTTGCGAACGACGCGAAATTGATGTTGTCGGTTCATTTTCTACATTTTCACTAACAGCAGCAATATTTTCATTTGTGCGTACAGTTTTTGGTCTTCCACTTTTTGGTTTATCAGTAACAACCAGTTTCATCGAATTTTTTCACTAATCTTTGAATTGAAGATTGATTTGGCCGATTATTTACACCAAAAAAATCACGAATTTTGCGATGGGTATTTTTCAAAGAACGCCCATTTTCATAATAAGTTTTAATGATGTAAACGCGTTGTTGCAATGTGTACCTGTCCATGGTTAAAACTGTACTACCTTCTAATAAAACAAAATGGCTTATGTCATTTGAAAAGATGTCACGTGTAAAAATTATATACTGCTGACATCTAGGCGTCACATTTGGATGACCCTTTATATATATTCAAATGAACATGAGGTCTTTGAGCTTTGTGAATTTTATAAGATGCAGGATATAAAAAGTTTAAATTCGAGGTAGAATTTTGTTTTGGGTAGGATCACGACCAAATTTTTAACCTACCTGTTATGAAGCTACCTGAACGATTGTTGTAATGCAGCTTGCTGCTTATTAGATTAATTAAGAATTTTGGTCATATGGAGACAATGGATCGATGTATGAATTTTGCACTCTAACCATTAGATGATATCCCATTGATATCCTTCCTCTATATTGGGATTCACACTTACCACCGACGATAACGTGTAAGACAGTATCAATGGTACTATCAATAGTCTTATTAACACTCGAGTTACATAATTACACAATACATAAACCGTTTGTTGACTAAGCACTTGAAGCATGTAACATCTTCTAGCAGTATCGTATCAACATACAGTATTACGATATTTTATTGCTAATTGTCACGTCTTAAGGAATGGAAAATTTAATTTTCTTATTTTTTGCTATTTCATTGTGTTGTTGCAAATTATTTTTTTGCACTTCTCTTCTTAATGATATAGTTTCACACATTTTACCTAGCCGCAGAGTTCCAATTCCATGTTACGCGAATATTTTATGTTACAGTCGAAAGCAAAGTGCATATGCATCGTTAACATGCGGTTGACAATGTATGAGCGCGAGATAAAGTCATTGGTGCTGGACTGTAACTAAGATTTCTATCAATTATTGACAAAACAAGCGGTAGAAAAACGTAATGATATGGTTTTTGGTTGCAGATCATAAAACAATGTTATATATGTAGCATAGAGTTATAATAGCATAGAATGCGTTATCTTTAATTAAGACGGTTGATATGTAATTATTTTCGAACATCTTCATATACATGTAAGACAATTTATAGTTGTGCTATTATACGACTGATATGTTGATGTTCACCGTGGGATTGTTAGTCTTGCAATTACAGTAACATAAATATTTTACTCTCGTTACAGGGTGGTTTTAGACTGCAGCTTTTGGATTTTCTAGATCGACCACTGCTCGATTTGACACCAACTATCGCTGGGACCGATTTCTTACGAAATGATGTCACGTAAGTACTTTCACGACATTGTTTTTGTATTTGGGAGAGCATGAGAGAACAATCTTATAATTTCCACTTTGCTTTTCTATTCCACTAGAGCACAATCATTTCATGTGAGACTACCACCAGATTTCACCTGCGATAACTGTACGTTACGATTATTGCGACAGGCTGACGAGTGGTCAAGTAGCTATCGGTTTTGGTCATGTGCCGATGTCGACATAAAACCGAGAAAAGGGTTCAAGGAAACTTGTGCTGGCCGAGGTAAGTTCTTTGGTTCGCGTTGTAAATGCGAAAAAAATTACTACGGCGATCGTTGCCAATATTGGGAGGAATGTTCCGGCGATAATGAGTGTGGCCCACAAGGAAAATGTGTTAACTTGTACGGCACTGCTTTGCCACGACGACAGTGTTATTGTAAATTAGGATTTTATGGCCCTGGTTGCAATAAAAAATCATCGCTTAAAACGACTGATATTGACTACACGTTGTACACATCGAAGCAGTTATCGCCTGACTATTCGGTATACTGGCGTATTTTGAAAGAACAACAAGAAATCGAAGTTATTTTAAAAGTAAACGGAACTTCTTGGGTTGGATTCGGGTGGAGACCAAGAAATTTAACAGCGAAATGTAAAAATTTCCCGGTCATTAAAGAATTATGGCAAACGGAACCTTCGGCTGAACCGGAGCCAGAACCAAATGCTGAACCTGAGCCAAGTTCGGAACCAGAACCTGAACCAAAATCAGAACCAGAACCTGAACCAAAATCGGAACCTGAACCCGAACCTAAATCGGAACCAGAACCTGAACCAAAATCTGAACCAGAACCAGAGCCGAAATCCGAACCAGAACCTGAACCGAAATCAGAACCCGAACCGAATAGTAAGCCAGAGCCAGAGCCAGAAACGAAAAAACACAAGCGTGTAGCATCACATGAGGATACGACATCCAAGAACGAGATCACAGTTGCCACAAGTGTTTCGTCCAGTGTAAGTGCAATTTCTGGCCGAAAACGACGAGCAACTACAGCAGGTATGTTTAAATTGTTTGTACTTTTATAAATTAACGACACAGTAGATGCACCGTTCAATTGGTTTCTAATCAAAATTTCTCTTAACAAAATCACCGAATTATTTTATTTTCATTATGCACAAAACAACTATTTCTTATTATGTCAAATGTATAGGTACACCTGTACCCGAACCAGCTTCAGAACCGACCAGCGAACCTGAACCAACTACAGAACCTACAGCTGAACCTAAATCTGAACCCGAGCCCGAACCAAAATCTGAACCAGAACCCGAACCAAAATCCGAACCAGAACCCGAACCAAAGTCCGAACCAGAACCTGAACCAAAGTCGGAACCAGAACCGGAACCAAAGTCAGAACCAGAACCCGAACCTAAACCTACTACAGAACCCACACCTGAACCTAAATCCGAACCTGAACCCGAACCAAAATCTGAACCCGAGCCCGAACCAAAATCCGAACCGGAACCTGAACCAAAATCCGAACCGGAACCAGAACCAAATGGAGGTGGGGCGTCTGCCGAACCAGAACCAGCAACAAAAGTAACTAGTCCAACTTCTGGCAATGCACCTAAATCTAAAGGTAGTTTTTATTTAGTTACCATCTTTATACTAAAATTACTGATATCTTAACTATTTTTACTGAACGACTTAAAGTGGTGCACATGACAATATTAGTTTAGAAATAATATAAACTCTATTTTAAGTGGTGTAGTACTAGCTGGTCTGCTTTAGACAAAACCCTGAATTAACACAAATTAATTTCTTTATATACACAGTAAACGATGGTATGTTCCCGTATACACCGCGTCACGATTTCAATGGCATGGACTGTACTGATATCATTATTGGATCGGCGAAAAATAAGACTGCCCGTGTGTTGGACTATTATACACGTGATCGGTAAATTAGACCCTCGTAATTATTTTTATCTTGTACTAATGTGCTATCAACTATTTGGTTAGATCTACGCCACGAGTTGATTCATTTTATGGTGGTAAGTACGATTTGATCGACGCTGGCGGTTTCGAAGAAAACGGACAAACTGTTATCATGTTCCGACGTAAACTCGAAACGTCCGATCCAACCGATCATGCAATTATCAACGATTTAATGCATGTGATTTGGGCCCGTGGCCAAGAACCTGAAAATTATGTTCACGTACCACCATCTGGATTGGAGAAAGAGGCAGCATCAGTTAAGGAATTCTATCAAGCGGACGAATTAAAATATCACGGCAATAAAGAACAACGAGGTGTTACACAAATTAATTTCTTTGACGAAGTGAAACCGATCGAAGGTGCCACGGCTGCACACGAATTAGATAACGATTGTCAAGGACATTGGCAATTCCCGCGTACATGTAGCCCCGAAAAATTCGATTGTGAATATTATATTGAGTGGGAGACGATTGGACGTGGCGACGAGATGAGATTTAAAATACAAACAACAAATGTTAAATCGTGGACCGGTGTCGGATTCAGTAATAATCGAAAAATGTCACAAACCGATGCCATCATAGCGGTGATCGACAATAATGGACGTCCATTCTTTATGGACACTTGGATTTTGGGATATAGGCAACCGTCAAATGACGCCAATCAAAATATACTCAATTCAACCGGTAGTGTTGTAAACGGATCATTTATTGTTGAATTCACACGCAAACGAGACACAAGCGACGAACAAGATTTAGCGTTCACAAACGATCAATGCCTGTACATGATGTTCCCAGTTAAGGGCGGTGTTGTTGAACCAAGAAATAAATTTTTGGGTAAACACGCCAATGTTCCAATTGTTACGGACGCGCGAGTTTGTATTAAATCGTGCGGCCGCGAATTAGATTCGTTTGTCGAAAAATCAACAACACCGGCACCGAGTCGTCTTGTTTATGCAGTTGGTGTCAAATTAAAGAGTTTGGCGGAAAATTTCGATGCACCAAAAATGGGCACACCCGAATTCAATCAATTGGCCGGCACAATATCGGATTCGTTTAATGGGGTGCTTCACGATCTGCCCGGTTATTACAAAACCGAAGTGATTGGATTTGAAAAGTGAGTATACACTACTATACATTTTCGAGACGATTGTTAATTAATTAATTAATTAATTACAGAGACGCGGACACTATAAAAGCCAAAATGAATGTCCTGTTCGATAAAGAGGAGTACGAGAAGGGTAATATTGTTGATATAAATGCTGGCAGTACGAATAATTTAAATGGCGATGAAAATACGATGGAAGCCGATATGAAAGAGGGCGTAATTGTGAAACGTGCGTTAATGGACAGTATTGCTACAGGCCGAGTTGGTTCGTTACAAGTCGATCCACAATTTCTGGATTTTGAAGCACTCGAGCGTAAGAATCCAAAAGAGTATTGGTAAAAATATTTTCTAAACATATTTTTCGATTCTAGTCACTCAAGCTATACCCAATGAGGACGATAGCCTGTTGACAGCATCAACATCATTTTTCCAGCTATCCGAAACGCGACTATACATCGTCTTGGGTTGTATTCTAGCTCTAATTATAATCGCACTAATACAAGCTGTGTGTACGGTTTACAAAACGACGAGGACGGGCAGTCGGAACAAGGTAAGCTATACCAATTTTTTAAATTATACTCATCTATATTCAACCCTGGATTTCATTCCCGACCCATTCCTAAAATTTATAAAATATTTACTCTAGCATATCTATACAATACCACTGGACTTTGAAGTGTACCATCAAAGAAGAACGAGCCTATAATAAGATTGCACCCTATCTAGATAAATTCTAAGTTCTAGTCAAAAATTTAATTTGTAAATAAAAACGTATTTTTTGGAACTGGTGGCTTCGAGTGCTTTTTAATTTTTATTTTTTAATTAATTAATTAATTTTAATTTAATTTTATGTAAAATGGATAATGATTTGTTTAATTGTGTTTCTAACATTCAAATTAGTGTAGTTTTATGATATACTTATGCACTCTGACCTTAATTTTAACTATGTACTTAACGATTTTGTAGACTCCACACTTTTATCGAGTGCACTTTAGAACCTACTCTTGTTTCCTGTATTTATGATTGTTCATGGGACTAATATTTGTATGGTGTTTGAATGCGCATCGTGCGATTGTAATTAGTGATAAATTTTATGTATTAACGTTTTATTCACCATCTAACAATAAGTGAAGTAAAGTCACTTTATTCAAAAATTCGACTGGTGACTTTCAACTTCAAATCTAATGATAGACAAAATTTCGACAGCTTCGTTGATTTGTTATTTACTGACTTCTACAGTCACAATCGATAAAGTAGTGACAGTCGGTAACATAACCCTAAGCCGGCTGCTTACAGCATGTTTCTGGTAAACAGCTGCTAAAGTACTCATTTTGGGATAGTTTTATAAAACCTTTAACTTACAAACTGACAATAAACCTGCGAGGATCGACTCAGGTTTCTCTATCACGTTAAGACAACAAATATTAATGAATGTGGACCTCTACCGCTCATCACAACGTAAATGGTCACAAAATAGTCCATTGATAGTTGGATGAAAATTCTTCCCTATAAAAGCAACTGTAAGAGGCAACTAGAATAGATTTATAGAATCAGATGAAGTGTGTCAATTGACTTTGTGGCTGTTTGATCCCATTCAACTGAAAAGTTGTGTTTGAAATTTCCATTTCAGTTCCAGATAGCCATCATAGTGCTTGGTATCTAAGCAAATCACTTGCTTATAAGGACACTTCGTTAGGTGTTTAGAAACAGGGCGAGTAGCCCGATCTATCGATCCAATGATGAACTTTATTACTCGGAGCTGTCTTTTGTTCTCATCCATTGGTACCTTTGTTCAAGACCTTTTGAATCAGTACTTGCGTTGTTTATTGTTACTACACTAGTCAAGCTATCTCATCCAAGGTACAGTTCAATGATCAATAGCAGACTCCAATTTACTCACCTTAGTTGTAGATTAGTAATGTAATCAACTAACCGCCAATACAATGTAATCGTTCAGCACGAACCTCTGTTTTCCCCGTAACCCCATAATTTTAGATGGAATATTAGTAAGTTAACGGCTCATTTCTAGTCTACCGAAGTGATAAACAGATGATATACAAATATGGCAACACCAATGTCGATTAAAGTTCGAGCTGAATTTCGCCTTTCCAACTCGCGTAGCCTGAAGCAAACTTTGTTTCATTTTCATAAGCAAACTTTGTTTGCCCTGTTTTGACGCACATTCGATACTGTAGATTTTTAATCAGAGATAAGATCGTTATAGATCAGAAACAACTATAAAGGCCAGCCTATTTAATGCCGCTTGTTAAGTGATAAATTTCTATGCTAACAATCGGACACCAAATACCTGATGTTCCAAAGATATGTTTTAGTTTTTTAACCTCGTATCACACGTCAGTACCGATCAAATCAAGGGAGAAGCATAATGAGTGCGATTTATAGAGACCTTGCATTGTAAAACTTGTCGCTAGTTTAGAAAATGTACTGATGATAGATCAATAGATCAAATGATTTCTTGAAAATACAACTGAAATTTCTAAGCGTCTTGATTTGTAAGCTATTCTGAAATTCAAAAAGTGTATTGCTCTCGCTGGCATTTCAGGCAAACATGTGCTTTATTTGAATTAAATCAGATTGATGAGGAGTATCGTTTTGCTGTTCATCGAGACTCATAATCCTCACGACCACTCAAGGGACAGCTTTTTGGTGGGCCAAATATTCGAGCAAACGTAAATATAGATATATCCCTAAAATGATATCTTCGGCCCAACATAGAATTACATCCCGTTTAAAGTCTGTCTGTTTCTATCTTCACAAACCACTTCGCCATTGGGTCAATCAATTAAAGTCTTGGAGAAATGATTAAGTTCTGTCCAAGAGAAGGATTTTAGCAGACTAACGTTAACTAACCTAGAATTGACCACGATGAAACTGAGATCTTTATCTGATCCGTTCGTAACTAATAAATTGGGTCCCCTAAGAAACTTGTTAAACGATTCCGCTAGGCTTATACCTGAACAGCATAAAATGTTACTAATCAAAAGCCAATGAACGTAAACATTGTGAAGAGCGTGATGAGTGGGAAGCTTTGATTTTGAGAGTTCAAAAACTTACCATTTTATCACAACCCCACGTATGGTTTCTGTAGACTATAGTTACCGGATTGCTGTATTAAGGTATGATTATATAAAGATCTCAGGCCACTGCCACTGCATTTTGCAATCTCATGGCATTTTTGAACCAATAATCCAATCACTACAGATGATATATTTGTGCGTACTTGATCTATTGTAATAATTTTCTTCTTATGTTGACCTCAAAATCTGCATGATTCCAAACAAAATAATAGGTGCTGTAGATAGGTTCAACCTTTATACCAGCAACAAAGCTCGAAATCGATCATTTCTTCCCGAAATTCATTGGCTTACCGAATAAATAAAATTAAAATTTCACTAGTTTAAATATTTAGACCATAATAAAATATAGCTTTCGAAACACTGATAATATGTAATATATACGATGTATCTCCGCTAAACAAAATTGCTGAATATAAATTGTGTCTTGGGTTAAATAAAAACAATTTGCATTAGCTCAATAAATTATCGTTTTTTGAACTCGAATATTAATAAAATAATTAATTTTATGATAAATTTAATGTTTATGAATATAAGATTAAATAAATATTTCGTTTTAATTAATAAATTCTAAAATAAATCGCTGAATAAATCAGCAAGTTGTATACTGCCATCTATTGATCGCTAGCCTAAGTAACTTAAATAAATTTAAAAAGCATTCAGTCACCAAACTATTCAACGATAATTACATTAGAAAGCAGACCAAATCAAATTAAATTTTTGACTCAAACGATGGCAATCGAATTACGAGACCAAGCAATCAATCATTATCCATTATGTTGTTTTTTTTTATCTTTTTGTATTGTGTGTTATAATTTTGCTCGTAACGTGTAAACCAAAAACCAATCTCTTTGTCACCAGGACCAATTAATACCGAATTCAGCATGGAAAGACTACTCGGCAAATACAAACTATGCATTCGATGCATTTGGCGAGACTGAAGAAAAAACAAATAAATCACGCAGCAGCCGACAATCGGGACAATCAACACAAACACTCCAAATGTCGCATTCACCAAGTAAACCATCGAACCAACAATATTATGAACATCAACGAAATGGTGGCGGTCACGGCAATCGACAAAATGGTGATCACAGGTAATATATTTTTTGTGATTTATAATATAAAAAAATTATTAACACATCGTTATATTTTCTTTAGTCGACATTACAACGATAATGGTCGAAATGGTGGTGGAGGTAGTGGCTATCAACAAAATGGTGAATATATACCACGATCGTACGCGGATCGTACATACTCGCTACCGCGAACAAATGTCCAACAATCGAATCAAATGCCGGGCTATTATACACAGGATCGTCGGGGCCGTAATCGAGATCATCCACAATCGAATGGTAACTCGGGTGGCGCTGATACACCCGATTTTTATTTTATGCCGTCACAGCGCAAATACTCAGGTGAAGTGGTCAGAGTTTATGTTGACTACAATAAGGAGCCGAAAAACTAAATCATATGTTGATTTTGTCGAAACGTATAATTATAAATACATAAATAATTAATTAATAATTGTTGCCATAATTTAAATAAAATATATAAAATAATTAAATTAAAATTATTGAGAAGAACCGGCAATAAAAAGATGTAAATAAATTAGAAAATTATTTTGTAATACCTCTTAATTATTTTTTTGTTTATTTTTTTTTTTTAGTTAGTAATTAAATTAATGTTACCGTAAAAAATGTTTAATATAAATTATAAGTTTTGTAGCGTTAGTCTTAGACACAAATATAATTTGGTCAGTTAATTTTTATTTTGTTGGTGCTTAAAGCCACGTTCTATCAATTAATTTAATTTAATCATAAACGTCAGTCGTACACTGACATATGTAATTGTTTTTGGTTTAATTTCGATAAAAAATGGATTTTTTAAATTTTTTTTTCTCTTATAATAAAACAATAGTTCGAATAATAATTAAAAATAGAATTAAATAATAATATTTATGCATAATATATACCAAAGTTAAAGTTCTGAACAAAAATATATTGAAAAAAGCTCCATTTAATTGTTGTTTTACCATATGTACTCTAGGATGTAAGTGCATGGACAGATATTTTATTTTTAATGCAGCGAATATTTTAGAGCAGTTGACAAAATAATTTAAAATAAACAAAACCAAAAAATTTTATATAAAATATATTTAATACTTGCAATAGTCATTTTTAATTAAAAATAAAATTATCTGATGTAAATTAATTAAAATACACAAAAAAATATCTTAAATTTAATTTTATAAAATAAATAAATATTTTGTAAATAAATATTATATGTATTAATGTAAATTATCGAATTTTAATCGGGTCTCTGGAACCGTCTCTAAGCTCATAGAAACCGCGAACCTAAGTAATGAAACCGAGGGGAGAATATACCTGACAGGATCAGTAGAAGTCACCAGCATGTTTCGCCTCCAGTCGCAATACCTAGAAACAGTCTTATATGTAGTATATACAGAATGCGCCATCTTGTAGCTAAATATATAACTACCTTGACATTTGCCAACCGATTAACTCGATTAGATTCAGTACAATATTAACCATGAATTTGTCGCTTTCAGTCGTACAGACACTGTATGGCAACACTATTCGTCGTTTGGTGTCGAATTTTGCTGAGCACAGGGCAGTGATTATATTGTTGAAGTATTGTAAGAGATTGTAGACCAAGAACCCCAGAGTCGTATCATCGCTACGCTTAGTATTTTTATTTCACACTCTTTGGCGGCATTAATAAGCAAAAATGTCGCGAACGTTGGGTCATATTTTTTTAGAGAAAACGAAAACGTCGATGGAAACTCATATCGGTGCAGGTTGGATTCTTGACGGTTACTAGTTTCAACAAGAGTCTAAGTCAGCAAGCCTTAGACCATTAACGTTCTAGGAAAAGATTCGTGGTAATGAAAAATACAGTGAAATGGAACACTTTGCTTTGGTCAATAAAGGCAGCCACTTACTTGTTGTATTCAATAACTAGTCCAAATACATGTAAAAGATCAAATTGAATAAAAATACCTCATGGGATAATTTTCACTCATAATAGCAGGAATTTCCGCGTGTCGAGGATTAAATGGCTAATATGTGACCGCCCATATCCATCTATATTAGGACGTACCCAGCACTGGTAGAATATAGCTCTATCCTGCATAAGAGGCTATATTCTTGCCAGCTAATCTGCCTTTCTAACCAAATTATCAAATACTTGACTGCTGATGAGAGTCATGATCTACAATTTTTGAAATACAGAAATTTGCCAGAATAAAAATACAGAAGTCTGCTTCTGTTTATGGAGTCAGGTTGCCACTCATTTTATTGAAATATGCAATGTGACGTCATATAGACATAACCTTCAATTTTAATGCAGTTTATTCAAAGAATTTAACTAAAAGGAGCAGACGAATTTTCCAGCAGGTTATGCTTTTCACCTTTCATTCGGAACATGCGACTACTGAGACATCAATATCCTGTAAACCATTATATTAGGCTTTAATGGCCAAAACCATTATTATATAGGCTATATTCTTCAGACAAAATGAATCAGTCAATGGAAATCAATATCAGTGGATGTTGGATCATTATGTTTGCTCGCAAATTTGTGTATTAGAGATCTTGACGACAACTGGTTTCGGAAAGACGACAAGCTATGTCACACTGCAAATCAAACAATTCAGTTTATGCAACGAAAATTTCTTGGACGTCTGAGGTCAAAAAAATCCATATCTTCCAGCCTGAAGTCAAACATACTAATCGCTATACTGCTCGAGGCGTTCGAAAACGTAAAAAACGAAACAAAAATGGCGTATTTTGCTTTGGTTTATTTTTCAACATGAGATAAGGTCCTGACGATCTCTGACATTTATTTAAAATCTTTAAAATGCTACTCTCAAAATAGCTAAAATTTGTCAGAGAAAATAATGGCAGTTATTCATCAATATTAGCCCTCACCCAGCAATGGTAGAACAATTGTCTCTACCCTGCAAAAAAGGTATTCTTGCCAGCTAATCTGCCGTTCACATTATCAGGCACTTGACTGCTGAAGAGAGCCAGATACCGTTACCCATAATTTTTAGAAAACTAAAATTTGCCAGAAGCCTGCTTCTGATCACGGCATCAAGTTGCCACTCATTTGATTGCCGTATACCAGATGCCGTCATAGGCCTAACAACCTTCAATTGTATTGCAGTCCATGGAGAGAATATAACTACCAGGAGCATAGAAGACTTTTCGAACACGATAATATAACTAACACGAGTAGAAGATTAGGTTGTCACGACCTCTGAAATTTATCTCCTATTGAGTGTTGCTCTCATAATCAGGAGATAGTTGCGTTTCTACCAAGAAGAAGAAATAGTTCAACCTTAGGATGTATCATGTAGTTTCAGAAGTGTTCCGATTTGTTTGTGACTGAGGACATGAGGATCTGTTATGTGAATGCCAGCTAAAACCGCATAATACACAATAAAGAAATATTATCCGTGTGACAACATCATGAAGTGCTGGAAATACCTTTTTACCAATCGTCTTTACGATTAAAGTTGAAAGATATACCGTTTATATAAAGATTGAACACTTTTGGTCTAATCATATCTTTGCCTTTCTTCCTTCAGGACCGATCTATACTGACCCTCCTTTACGATTCAAACGCCTCTTAAGTTATGTGAAATCTGGTTTAGGATAATTTCCTTCACCTCCATCGAACTCTATCTTTAACCGCCATTTACGAGAACATTTGAATCCCCTCTTTTGGGTGAATGAGTTTTGATTAGTACCCCTAAGACTTCCCGGTTTGATCTATCTGTACAAATTCCAGTCGTCCTTTTAACCGGTTTGATAAGAACTTCATCTATTTTCCAAGTCTATCCAGCTCCCCAGACCACCATGGTGTTCCAGTTTTGGTTTTCAATAAGCTCTTCTCATAGGAGCTAGTTAGTGCGTTTACAATCATCTCAACTTTCCTTTTCATTTCTCTACTCAATTTGAAACTTTACCACTTCTACTCTGTGAGGCAAGAGTAATTGGCAATTTTTCCTGCCTTGACGACGAAAGTTTTATATATTATTCACATTTAAGATGGCCAACTTAGATTCAGATAAATAATGTGACTAAGTATCACCAAACCATTCCGTAGTCTGTAATTCTTATTATTGTGGCCATGACATAAACGCAAACTATTTTCTAGGTTTTAATGCATCGATTATTTGGCTCAACTCTCTTTTTAGTCCTCAATTAAAGGTTTGTCCAGACCAAGATGTAGGCGTATATATTTCGGTTCCCCTATTGGCCTTGGATGATCCATCTAGTAGCTTTTAAACCTTGAACCAAAGTAATGTAGTCAATTGGGAGAAAATACCTGACAGGAACACTTGACTTAATCATCGTGTCGCATTTTATATAGAAAGGGATAGTGAGATATAAATGCAGGGTTCAGAGAGATTGTTGGCGAGTTCCCAAGTGTCGTATCGTCACTGCAAAATTGTCGCATCTAAGGAATGAAAAATCCACATGAACGACACTGCATGACCAAAAAGTGACTGTTTGGTCCAGCATTTGCACCAAAACGATTTTTTGACCATATTTTTCAGAGAAAACGAAACGTAAATCTTTATGTCTACTCTCAAACGTCTTGTAGGTTACTGGTTTCAACAAGACCACACGCCATGCCACACCGCAAATCAAACAATGCAGTTTCTCCAACAGAAATTACCTGAACATCAGATGTACTGTCGATATTGACTGACCAGCCAGATCTTCTGGTTTAACCCGTCCGCGCTTCTTTTTGTAGGTTTATTTCAAAAGTAAAGTGTACGCCAGCAAGTCTCAAACCATTAACGAGCTCCAAGGAAAAATGGCAGTTATGTGACAGCCCACCTCCATCCATATTACGATTTACCCAGTAGTAATAGAATAATTGTCTCTACCCTGCATGAGAGTTATTGTTGCCAGTCATCTAACTAAATTATCAGATGCTTGACTGCTGATCTACAATTTTTGGAATACTGAAATTTTCCAGAAACCTGCTTCTGATCACAACATCACGTTGCCACTTTTACATAACCTTACTTGTAATGCAGCCTATGGGGAGCTTATACCTACCACGAGCAAAAGACTTTTCCAGCAGAATATGCTGCTCCTCCTTTCATTTGAAGCATTTGACTACTCAGGCATCAATATCCAGTCAAATCAACTAGTTCCATTTTGAAAAACGACATGAGATTAGGTTGTCACGGCCTCTAAATTTTATCTTTGATCGTATATGAAACGTGAGTCTCATATGGCCGAAAAGCCAAATAAAGTTCCAGAATACATCCTCATATTTTACTCTCCCTAAAAACTCTCTACAGTCTTGCGATGGCGATAAAGACTTCCGCTTTATTCCTATAAAATCTCCATTTGACAGTATCTGTACAGGTTCTAGACGTTCATTTTACCGGTTTTATAGGCTTTGTTAAGATTTTTCTATCTATTTTCTAAGGCTCTCTTGGCCACCGCACTGTTTGCTTTTCTATGGGCTCTTATCATAGGAGCTAATTAATGCGTTTACAATCTCTGAATTCAATCAGGTAATACTTACCTGAAAAGTGATTTAAATTCTTGGTATGATGATGGATCGGTACCTTGGCCCAACCCTGTTTTTGGGGCTCATTAATTGTAATCTTATACTCAGATCTAGATGGGCTTAAAACGAAGTGTTACATTTTGGGCATGTAAGGTTCGTCCAGACAAAGATGTAGATGTATATTTTTCGGTTCCTCTGTTGACCTTGGATGATCCATATAATGGCTCGTAGTCGTGGTTTTTGGTTCTCTAGCTGTTTCAAAATATACGAAGGATTTTGAATCGAATCCTGCTAAAGGTATACCAGGTTTATGTGTTTTAGATCTCTTTTCAATATAAAGAGCCAGAATTGCACCGAGAACTGATTTTAGAGTTCCATATCGTTGTCCTACAACATACTACTCACTGTATGTCGTTATGTAACCCACGGTTCAGGATCTTTATCACAAGTTGTGTTTATTTCTCTTCGTGTAATTGACTGAAAATTTGATGAGCGTTTGTGCGATTGAGATCTTCAGAAAAGCACTCAACCTTCATGATATACAATCTATATTTCCCTACATCCTACTGCTCTTTACCTGTGATTGTTTAGGACCCGCTTTGGTTTAGCTTTAGGTTGATGCTAAGAAATGACGCAAATTTTTAATAACGCCATCTACAACATATATCTCTGTGAAAGATTGACATATATTGAGTATCAGCTATATTTTGAAGAGTGGCTGCTTCTAGTGGCTGGTTACTTTGATTTGTACTAAATTCATCTTTAGGAACGAGAGTTGTTCAAAAAGTGATTTAACCACTGTGCTCAAAGTGGTGGAGTCACACAAATGTAAACCAATTTTGCGATGTTTTCAGTTGTCTTGTGATGCACAAGCAGACAAGTAAAAGATGACTTCACGATGATCAACGGAATAAAAAAGACAAATCCATATTATAAAATGTCTAACCACAAATATATCTGCCATCGGCAAAGCCCGTTTATACGACAAAGGTTTTGTGGGCAAGCATAATTGCTGTATACGGCACAAAAATTCACATGTGACAATTGGGAAGGAAAGACACCCAAAACAAATGATTGTTTGATGTGCAATTAGGTCAAATACATGCACTAAAGGGCTTTTTTTATGTCCTAAGATTGGAGAAGAAGGTTTTGGCCGGTATTTGGTTTAAATAGGATGGTATCACTGCCCACACAGCCAACGATAAAATCTACTTCACCACTTGGAAAATTACATTATCAACTGATAATGTTAACTGGCCGATTCGTGGCTGTAATTCAGTGAACTATTGTGTGTGGGGACCTATCAAGAACAAATGCAATGCTAATCATCCAAATATTATTGAGTTTTTAAATGACCCAACGAAGAAGACAATTGGTGAAATTTGTGGAGACCAAGAATATTACCACAGTCATTAGAGCTTGTCGTGGGAGACAACTGAGTCTGGTTGGATTATCCTTATCCGTAAAAATTTAAAATGTTAAAAATGTCAACAACACCAAAAAATCGGATACCGCTAAAATAACAACGAACCCACGCTTAAATACAGCAAAGTTGTGTTCATATTATTCAGCAAAGCTCATTTTCACAACAAAGAGCAAGCAAAATTAAGGTATTGGGGGTCGTGCCAACTGAGAACAAAAGACACCTAATAAATGAAAGACATGCACTAAAAATTTGTTTTTATGCCCTACGATTAAACAGCAAGATTTGGGTTTAATAAGATGGTAAAACTTTCTTTTGCACCTTATCTTGGAAAACCGCGTTATCGTACTTTCTGATCTTAAGTGGTTTCAAAGTGGCAAGTGCATCCTTTTTTCCTTATAAAACCATACATTTAAAAATATAGTCCTAAACCCAAATCGATCAGGTCTGCATTTCCAAAGAGTGGAATCCAGTTGTCCGAAACTTGAGATCGTATCGGTTCTTAAAAATTTTTTTAGAAATTAGTCACGATCAGGTCATTCCAATTATAGAAGTTTTCGTACAAGTCGAGGTGGATAGGAGAATATACAAATCAATTGCAACGAAAATATCAAGATCTCTTCAGCATACGAATTTTTCGATATAATTAGCAGTCTGATCTGAATAGTGTCTGGGAAGTCTTGAAAACCTTGGTTGTCGATCTCACCCCGCACACTCTAGGAATAGTGAAAACTAAGACCAAAACTGATTGGTTTGATGCGGATGTTGTGTTGCTGTTGTGCAACGAAATAACAATCGCAAGGAGAAGGAATGTGGTTCTTGGTAGGTGGACAGCTAAATAAATTTGTGGAGAAAATAAGCGTGAGTGTAGCAAGACTTAGGTCTTAAGAGTTCTTTTAACGGATCCCACCGCGCGTTAAGATCTCGGTGAATTGCAGGGATCAACATGGAAACCTCAACGGTAACATCAATGCAGTACTCGACACAAGGCTTGGACATACTTAATGTTCCACATTAGGTAGAGATTTTCAGTGCAATGCGGGGATTAAAGAAAAATCGTATAGAGAGTTGATTGCATTGATTAATAGTTCTTGATATTCGACCTTATTCGAATGATATGGCCTAATCAATCTAAATGTAAAGAATGGAAAGTGAGCACGTAACACCCAATCTTCAAAAAAGGTGATTGCTTGAAGTGCGAGAATTATCACGGTATAGCGATAATTTGCACAGTGTTCAAGTTACTTTAATACATTGTCTTGGGAAGCATTGTTCCGTTTTGCGCCAGATGGGAAATTGTTATATCCGAGCTTTCCTTCTTCTAGAAGAAGGCCTTTCGTAATTAAAATCGTTTTCCGCCTCTAACATATCCGAAAGCTTCTTTTGTTTAAAAGATGTATTTATCCCTTGAACCCATGGAAGGTAGTGCATTGGTGGCGATACCAATAACTGGTTTAAGCTGGGTTGCATTATTTGATACATACAGTCATACAGTTTTTTTACTAATATGATATAAAATTACGAAACATGGTGGGGAAGAGAGTTGTCAAAGAGTGACGTTTCTATATTTAACTGCTGTACGTTAACCCCTAAAGAGAAATGTGATTGTGTAATTTAACAAACCAGTTAATGGCATCGAACTACTCTATCTCTACATCACTAAGTAAGCTAATTCATCAAAACCCCTTCGGCGGTACACTAAAATTATGTCATTGTCACGTTACTTCACCAAAACGATAATAAAACGTAATTTAGCATACTTAAAACCTAATTACCTTATGTACCTATCTAATTCAGCATCACATAAAACATAAGTATGTACCAATAAACAGACATACACATATGTATGTTCGATGTACCAAACATAGTCTAAATTTTATGAATCAGCATGTCGCACGTTATAAATCGACCGGATTGTTGAAAGTTTAGCATTGAAATGCCGATAAATTCTTATACCGCACAATCTCTATAACACATACATGATACACATATTAATGTTAGTCACACAACAGCATTTTATGTAAATATAACATAATTGAATCCACAACAACTTAATCACAAATCCAAATAACAATAACAACTATCTGTGTTGTACATGATGAATTGAAATGCAAATTATTTTCGAATTGAACACACTCGTATATGTACGATTATGTAATGTGTTCAAATTAATTAGAATTACCAATTGCTGTATCGCATATACAAATATTTAGTTAGTTTAATTGAGTACAACCGCCTCCGCCCTAAATTGATTTGTGCGGCTGTCTGCTCCTATTTAAAATATTCATAAGCATTGAGAAGTCAATAACGTACCGTACTATAGAGCTTTATTCGATTGACGTTGATGAATAAAAATTATAGTTTAACATTTGGTATATAGATGTCACTATATAGATGTTTCATGTGTTGGGACTGCTTCATTTTACTCCACTTCTGTTCTGATATATGCATTTTTGTCTTTTAACGGAGAGCATTATCAGTCTATGGAGTTCGAACGATGGAAGATGAGCCCTGCCATCGAAAGTGTTTTATTTTTTTTCTCCAGTCATTCAGGCTCAGTTGGCCCATTGTGACATTCTTTCCTAGACGCAACCTCTCAGTCCCGGAATCTTCTAATGAAGTCCAAGATACATGGTATCTTCAAGGTCTCCAATTGGTCCTCAAATAGGAATTGTTAGCCGAAACAGTGCAGTCTATGGGAAGAGTATGAAGAACAGCAGCACAAAAAGTGCTCAACAACTTCTTCCACCCCATCTCCACACTGTTCGCAGTATAAGCTGTTTCGCATTTTCATTCGAAACATATGACTATTCAGAGAGCAGTGCCTCGTAAGAATTCCCAGCAAGATTCTTAAAGTGCGTCTATCATAATTTAAGAAAGACTGGGATCTTTTCTGGTTTACTGATCCAAAGGTGATTTTGGATAGACGACAAGAGATGAGATTATCCCATCGCTTTTCGTGCCGATCTCCAAAGTGATAGTCAATTTCCTGTTTAAGATATAGTGACGTCACTCCCAGTCTCAGGTCCCACAAAGGTGAAGGTCGTACCCAATCGGGTCAATTTATCGGCTAATAAAGGGTGTTTTTTTAGGAAGGGTGTTTTTTTTGGAAGGGTTTGTTTCTCCGATAGATGTCGTTTTATTTTATGACAGTTGTTTTGACAGCTCAAAGTGGCATTTCTACTCAGTATTGTTTGGCAAATCATTATGAATAGGTTAACTCCAGAACAACGTTTTCAAATCGTGGAAATTTATTTTCAAAATCAGTGTTCAATTAAAAATGTTTATAGAGCACTTCGTGAATTTTATGGTGCACATAATCGTCCGTCAGAGACCACCATAAAGAACGTAATTACCAAATTTCGGTCTACATTCACTCTTTTGGATGCCAAGCCACCGACAAGAATGAGAAGAGTTCGTACAGAAGAAAATATTGCTGTCGTTGAGGCCAGTGTCGAAGAAAACGACAATTTATCGATTCGTCGTCGTGCTCAGCAAATTGGACTTTGTCCATCGACTTTATGGAAAATTTTACGTAAAGATTTGGGTTTGGTGCCATACAAAATTCAATTGGTACAAGAATTAAAGCCACACGACCATCGTTTGCGCCGTGAATTCAGTGATTGGTCGTTAAATCAATTGAACGAAGATCCATTTTTTTACCGTAAAATTCTCTTCAGTGATGAGGCGCATTTTTGGTTAAATGGATACGTCAACAAACAAAATTGTCGCATTTGGAGCAAAGATATTCCCTTGGGAAACCCATGTGACTGGGTTTCCAGTGAAGTCTAACTTTATTCAGCCTGCCTAGTCGATTTAAGATACTTATCGTTTCCAAAACAAGTTTCAATGACTGGCTGTCAGAAAGAATGCAGATACGACGATCTCTACAATTTATCTCTTTTACAAAGAGTGCTGCTTTTAAAAATGCAGCAATTTCTTCGTCACCATAGTGTCTGAGGGCATGTGTGCAGTTGTGTGCCGGCCCACGTACCTCCATATTTGACAGTGCCCAGAAGGGCCAAATAGATTGTCTTTGAAGACATGTTCCAGGTGGTCTAGGATTATTTCCAGTCCTTACCGGGAATATGTGGTCTCGTCTGGACCTGGTGTTTTAAATTTTCAGAAAGAATCGATGCTCCATCGGACCTTCATGTTCCCACAGAGAACTTTCTTGAGTTTAGCGGTTGCCGTAAAGCTATCCCCTCTCCCGCTTCCACTGTGATTTGATGCCAGAAGATACCTTCTTTCTGTTAGTCTGGTTCCTTGGAGTGGGCGTGGTCACATCCAACCTGTTTATTCTTCCACGGGAAGAGAGAGTTTTGCCGTCAGATTCGACAAGTGAACGTTTCAGTTCTTGTATTTTCCGTCGCTGGCATCCCGATATTTCCTTCTTAGTTGAAGAGCTTTTGACCACGTGCACCCGACGGTTGTGCGTTAGTATCTAAGGAAGAAGCTGGGGCATCATTGTTCTCTGTTAAAGGTTCCATTTCTCCAAGTTATTAGACTGGTTGTATTGTTTGGTTCCTTTAAATTAAGATTTGTATAATCCATAAATAGTCCCACGAGTGGTGGAGAAAAATGTGTCCGTATATGCAGAGATCCGATGCGCAGATAAGGCTACGTGATCGGGTGGCGCTGGGTATCCGGATACACCGTTCAAGACTGAGCTAGTTTAAGACTGGGCCTGTATTTTTGCCTAGCTCCCCTCTTTCCACAAGTGCTTGTTTTACGAGGAGGTAAAACAAGCACTTGTGAAAGCTGCAAGATACGGAACTGACAACTAGTGCCACAATGATTCCCCCAAACAGCTTCATACCTGACCATCATCAAGTATTTCATTCATATCACCAATCATAATGCAATTTGACCATATTCTATCGGAAATTGAATAAAATACTTGAAACTCACTATCACGGCATTTAATCTTAAATCATTTGTTCAACTAAGACACTTAATTATGAAGTTCTACGTTGAAGCTTGTTCTGTTTTGAACCCTTCAAATATGCCGGTCCTGACGGTATATTTCCTGCTGTATTACAGCATATATATTCACTCATTAAGGAACATTTACTATGCATCTGTTTCAGGTATATAACGCTTTTAGTTCTGTGTCACTATTGGAGCCGAAGTAACGATCCCAAAAATTATTATAAGTCGGACTACACCATCCCCAAATCGTTTCGACCTATATGTCTGTCATCAATTTTTTAGAAATTTTTAGAAAAGATTGTCAACAGATTTATTAAAGGCCAACATGCTTACAGAGTTGATAGATCCTGTGATATCCTGCGTTACATGAACTCTTAACTATTGAGAGATCTATGCACAACAAAGAGTTTCTTGTGGGCTCTTTTCTTGATATTGCATGAGCCCTCGATAATACTACATTCGTCTCAATTACGAATGAATGTACTAAATTTGGTATCGAACCCTTTCAATTTGGTATCGAACGTTATCAATTGAATAACGCATTGCTATATACGAGCTCCAGAGGATGTCCGCAGAGAGATGTGCTTTCACCTCTTTTGTGGTTTCTAGTCATTGACGAACTTCTGACAGCTTCAAGCAAATACCTGAATGTTTTATCTGATTTAACTCAACACGCTCTTCTCATTATAGAACAGTGGTATCTGGATAAGGATTTACATGTGAATCCGTCTAAATCCGTCTAAAGGCTCACAGGAATGTTGCAGTTTTTTCAGTTTCATAACATTTCGGTAGCTCAATATATACGTCAATCTGGATTTTAAACTACAAAAAGCCACTGCTATTTTTTGACGATGCCGTAGAGCTTTTGGGTATTCTTAAGAATTATCTCCCAAAATGCTATATTTTACAAATCACTGGTTCTCCCAATGCTAACTTATGCTTCTGTTGTTTGGTGGCCAGTGGTTAAAGTAAAAATTAAAGTAGCCATGGCTTCAACTCCGCTCCTAGATCCGCTCTCATACATCAGCTTGTTCGGCTGTATTTCGCTTGAGGAGTGCTGGGGCGTGGAATGCTTTCGGCGCTATTTCAGACATGGTTATTAATAGGCTTTTGCCTGTTTTTATTGTCCTCATATCATAGAAGGTGTTTATCCATCTATATTCGATATGTGGTTCTCACCAGATTTGCTCAAACAGATTTCCGAAACGCCTGTATTCTTTTCAGATGGCTTTGTCTTTGAACAAGGTGCTGGCTATGGTTACTACTGTCCATCGCGTTTTCATGTCTGAGAATCTCAAGCCGTCTGGGATTCTACGGTACTATTCATCAAGCCTAATTAATTACGATTACTTACTGCGTGATTTCAGCTTTTAATTTCGTTGCTAACGACAAAGAGATTATAACTCCTTGAACAACTCACTAATCAGCTCCAAACTGGTAGGGGGTTCTAAGAAATTTCTGAACTTGCTTGGTTGTAACAAGAAGGTAACGATCACGTGGATTCCTGCTCATTGTCACATTGACGACGACGAAGATTTAGACAGTTTGGCCGAAACTGGTTCTCGCCTATATTTTATAGGCCCTGAACCAGCTGCGTATCTACCTATTCATATAGTGAAAAAAACAATTAAACCTCTACTTGTCGTAAGTCGAAGTACTTTGTCAGAGGGACTAACCAAAACCTGACCAATTACGTTCTCTTATTGAAAAAGAACAACTTGAGGATATTAGTTTCTGTACTTACTACCAAGCCCGTTTCAAAAGTCACTTTCATCACATGGGACTTGCTATAGTGATATTCCTGTAAATCTACTGTCTTCTCTACCCTGGTTCAAACTCCAGTTTGCTAAGGTTGCAGAGTGCGTCTTTGCGCTTTGATGAATTTCAGGTTTGCACCGTGGGCCCTTTGTGAAATTATTTCCGGAACTTTAAAGGATTCCAACCAACTTTAATAATAAAGCCACCTACTACGTTATATCAACACGTTACCATCTTCATTATAATAAAGAATCGAGCATAATTGCTGGATCCAGGATATGTTATATACGCCATGTTAACTGACATTTAACCCTACAAGTTAAGAGGAATACTTGGAATTTGGTATCCGCCCCAAACGTACATAAACTATGCTAATATCGTTAAAATATGTCGTATCAATGTCCAACTTGGACCAAGATCTTACATGTGTACCATAAATATGTGGTGTAAGATGCAGATCACAAGAAAGTAAAGTTAAAATTTTAGTATTTCGATTTCAGTGATTAAATGAGATCGCTTGAAAAAACTGACTTGACCAGGAAATGCATACTCAAGAATAGGTCGAACAAACGACACATACAAGATTTTCAATCTAAGTGAATCTCAAAAATCAAAATGAACCCCAACATAACTTGTGATAGTTAGGTCCTAAGAAACGGTTACACTTAGCTCGGACACGAATTCAAAACGTTTAACTGCATTGCTGTACAAAAAGTACTATGGAAGATCGAACAGTTTTTTCCTAAATTCATTTTGAAACGTCAGACATTCGGATATGTTTGAGATAGTGAAAATATGTTCATGTCGAATATAGGAGACACGTTACAGACTCCGAAACAGAGAGTAACGCCGCTTATGAATAAAAATGATAACTACGTAGACCGATATTACTGCCCGGGGGTACTCAAGATGATGCCTTAAATCAATGAGAAGTTGTTTAAGAATAAATGAGAAGAAAATGTTTATCATTTGCCACTATTAGAAAGACAACAACCACCTGCGCTAAAAATTGGGTGAATCACCGAGATGTTCTATAGATCAGGAAAACTTTAATCCGAAAATTTTATATTATTGAAATCGATGTTGCTTGGTGGATCGAGGATTATACTATTGGTCACTGGTTCGAAGGCTAAAGCAAAAAAACCTCGTTAAGAGATTTCAATGGCAAGGTTCAAAGGTGATTTAGCGATGGAACGCTGATAAGTCATGGCTCTCGACATCCAGATTAATTTTTCAATGGAAAAAATCTTTCATTTCGAGTCGTGAGCAGCGCATTAAATGATGAGTCTTATGTGGTAAATATAACCTTAAACTTTTCTTTTGCCAAATCATCCTATTGTGCCGAGATTGAAGATAGGTCGACGCGCATGTAAACTGAATTCCACCAGAAAGTCATCTCAGGTTTATCAACCGCCCCATTTCTTCGGTGGCTGTTTGTCTTACATTCTTCAAACATTAGGATAAATCATAGATTAAATATTAGATAATTCATAATAAAATATAATCTCTAATGAAATTTCCAAATTACCTAATCGTCACAATATGTACTTGTCTATGCGACACAAAAACAATGACAATAAAATCATAATCATTTTGACATTTCAATCACATTCAATTCAAATCGAAAGAATTAGCATTTTGTATATGATGTCGATGACGAAAATGACAACAGCGATTATGATCATTCAGGTAACTCGTTGGTATGCTAGCTGATGAAAAAGGTAAACAAGTCGCAAGTTTATTACAAAAAAAATTTAAATTAAAAGCGAAATGAGAATAACGGTATTAAGACGTAAGTGAAATTGTATAAAAAGTATTTAATACAACTTTCTTATGTAATTTAAGAAATTTGTGTAAGTGAATTTAATTTCATTTTATTAAATTACTTTCAGTATGCTAGCGTATTGTGTACACACTCTCGAGCAACTAAATCGATTCAAATCTCCACGCGTACATAAAAGCATATTTTTACCGATTTTCGTAATACTATGACACCTACAATCAGCTGTACAATACTATACATTGACCGATATTTGACATCAGTCACTAAGCAGACGGTGACCTGAACAAATCATTACCGTTCGTTGTTTCCTAAAAATCATGGATACAACTCCAGAAATAGCCACCCAAGTTGTTGTTATATTGCCAGAAGGACGCAATCAACAAAAAGTCACTCGTCAGCTAAACATGAGCTAATCTAAAGTTACTCTATCCAGAATATAACCTTTAATCGGAGACCATCGACCAATCGGTATCTAAATTCCCGATATCTCATGAGAAGACACTTGAATTTAAGTCTCACTCAAAAACTGCACACTAAAATTGTTCAGAACGTCATCGCATAATATATTAGTGATAGGCGATGATGGACCTACTTGTTGAGTCGATTTTAAAAATTTCACCATTTAGTCGGTTTGAGTCGATTTACTTGCTCGAGACGGTATATAAATTTCAAGCCGAGGTTAGATTATCGAAATGTATCACCTCGATGTTATTAAATACACGTAGGTACGAATACCGCGACAGGTGTGATAATCACTCTCTATATAATTACCAAATCTAATTGATTTCAATTCACACGTCATCGGTTTACTATACACACACACACACACTCGACTGTTAGGACAATGGAGGTAATCACATTGTTTGTTTTGTCTCTAATCACAGATTATAATGGATAAGGTTGTTAAATATATGTATAAAACTATTCTAATGGGAGACAGTGAGAACTGCTAACTGAAAATCGTGTCACGCATATTTTCGAGGAAGTCGACTTTTGGTGCAGAACAATAAAATTAACTCTCCAATTAAAGTTTATTTCCTGAGTCGGTCGTCGCATTGTTTTGTTGTTGGTTTTGCAACATAAACAATTCATCGTCATCATCTTTCCTGATAAACATGAATATTTATATGTAAGATGGTTTTTTCTAGCTTTATACGAGTATATACATTGTTAAGATTCCCATGATTTATGGTTAAGTTTTGTAAATGCGCTGTTAAATATCAAGGTAGTATCGGTGTATAACTATTAAGTACTTTCTAAGAATTTTACTGTGCTCATTTTTGCTTCTATTTGTTTGATGTAATTCGAAAACAACAGATGGAGAGAACACAAACAGCATCCAAATTGTATTATATTGTAATCATACAATATGGATGCTGTGACTCTCGGCATCGGACTGGTGTTTGTGCGACAACGTGATGTAAAGTTTTCTGAAACTATCTGTAACTCTCACTGTTCGAGTAAAGATGGCGTTGATCAAACGATCCACCAGTGCCTGTCCGTTGGTAAATAGCTGCTCACATATACTAACGAGCTCGAAGAGTTTAGTTCTTTTAAGTCTCTTAACCAGTAGCCGAGAGGCTACCGTAATGACATGTTCCATTAGCATTGATTCAAGCTTCGTTGCAAATCTTTTTATTTCGTGTTTTATTTACGGAATCTTCAAATCACGATGCAAATCACTATTACGAATGTACCAGGGTGCATTGACTATACTCCAAAGAACCTTATTCTAGAAGTTTTGTGTAAGTTTGATGTTAGTGTTTTTAGTACAACCTCAAAGCTGAATACCATATAGCCATATCGACTTTAGAACCTGATTGTAAATCAGTATTTTGTTGCATATGCTTAATTTTGACCTTCGTCCAATTAGCCAGTACAAATGTCTATATTTAAGATTAAACTCTTTTCTTCTTCACATGCTCTTTCTCTTTTTGGTGGATTACCGCTTGGTTCACTAACGAATTTCATCACTTGCACATTGTAGTTTATTCGCCGCCTCTTCCATAGTTTGCCCTGTAGCTAGTATAGCCTTGTCGTAAACAAACGTTGCTATGCTTACGTGGTCTGACTGTGGTATATCACTTGTATATATTAGGTATAGGACTGGGCCCAGAACGCTGCCTTTAAGGACTCCTACCCTTACCTCTCTCAGTCAAAAATACTTATTGTCTTACTATAAAAAGCCCTTCAGATAAATATGATCTCAAAAGATCAACATATGGTCCCGGAAGCATAACACTTAGTGTAAGTATAACCCTCGTGCCATACCTAATCGAAAGCTGCTGCCACATCGAGAAATAAGGTCGAACCAATTTGTTTATATTCTTACGACTTTTCTATAATATATGTAATTCTGTGAACCTGATGAATTGTTTGCATCTGAATCCAAATTTGTGATCCGGTATAAGGTCTCTTCTTTCTATTATTGGCTTCATTCTTCTCAAGAGTAGTCTCTCCATTAGCTTCAAAATGATAGTGAGCAGGGATATAGGACGATACGATTTAGCTTCATTGGGTGGGATACCTGGTTTCAGTAACTTAATAACTTCCACAACTTTCCAGACAGAAGGAACATGTCGTTATGTTATAACAGCATTAAACAAGTGAGTTAGTTTAGCGATAGCTCTCTTTGGTAGTTGCTTTAAAATTTCTCCCGTCATAAAGTAATACCCAGAGGCCTTTCTTAACTTCAGATTGCATTTTATGTCCCTATAGTAACTTCTTTCTGGGTTATTACTGGAAATCCACCCCCATAATTGTTGCTTCCATTTTCGATTATAATATTCAATTCGGTCTCATTCGGTTTGAAAAATAAAATATCAGCCAGATGATTAGCAAATTCTTTAGCTTTTGATTTTTTTATCTCTATCCCACGAGCCATCACTTCACTTAATAGGAGAGGTATCCGTAATTGGGGTTTTTATACTTTTTGTTACTTTCCATAGTGAGTAGTTCGTATCTTCATCAGCTGTCAATTTTCCATGATACAAAGAAAACGACTTTTCATTTAGCTTCTGAATTTCTCATATAAGTGTTGTGATTTGTTATTCAAAATCGTCTTGTCATATGGACACCACGTTTATTGCCATTTTCTCCTAGCTTTCCTGTTTTCTAAGACGAGATTCTGAATTTCTCTTAGGTAACTTTTACCAATGGTTTTGGATATTGTTCCCTTAAAATTATTCTAACCGGCTATCTGAATGATATCAGTGAAGTTTTCTGTCTCTTCTTCTAGTTCCTGATACGTTTTTAGTCGTGTTTCTAGGTCAATTTTGTTTTCTAATTCAGATCTGAAGCTCTCCCGATCAGTTGTTTTATTGGCAAGTGTTGGTCTCATTTCCTTCAATAAAATTTGATGAAACTTGTTTTGACATAAGGAAATCCAGAAGATCAGAAGTTTTACCTGCATTCGTGAGCCGAAATTTTATCTTGCCGATGGAATATACGTTTCATCCCATTTCTACTATTGCGTTTTTATGTTCATTACCGTTGGTTGTTGTACGTTTAAAGCTAAAGTTAACCTGCTTTGCATTAAAATTTATAAGTGAGATTAACCAATCAAACTGGAGGTACTCTTTAATCGTACCCTTAAATATTCTACTAACACAAATGGCTACGAGCGCACACATTAAGCATCAGGCAATCAATCTCTCTGTTGTGTTCCCGATACTACTATCATTAGAATTCAAATTCGTGAGAGACATTCTGATTCAGGGAATTAGTTATGAATCCGGCATTTTGGAATTTCTTCACCGTAAATAATTTCTTTGGAATTGCCCAGGCCATCGGCAGTTTCTTAAATACGTCTTGCTTATCAAAATTATTTTTTAGTAGGAGTCCCGAAACTTAATAAATGACAAATAGGTTAATACCAACTAAAGGAAGATCAACTAAATCTTTCTCGGCATCGCTTAAGTTCTCGATTGTTCTGTATATTTTAAGGTCGTCAGTAACATTGTAATTTTCGATGAAAATAGTAAAAGTCAATAGGCCAAGATGAGAAGCTTATGGAAAACCCGATGTAGGTTGAATTGACTGCGAGATTTACTGTTTCCAATATTGATGTATTGGATGTTGTCGCTTAAATGAGGTTTGAACCATGAAACAAAGTTATTTGAGAACCTAAATGAGTTTTACGATTTTGTATTTTACAATGTCCAATGGAGTTAAACGCATTGGGCAGGTCGGTGTACACCAAGGCAACTTGCTTGTGACTTTCTATATAACTTTCTATATAACTGGTGAAAACAACAAGATTTCAAACTGGTGTAAAAGGCACCACGCCAGCTCCCTTGTGAGAGTTGTGAAGAAACATTGAGTCAAAGGCAAGTGGGTAGACTAAAGTTTATTTCAAACGATTGCTGTGGTATAGTGGCAAGGATGAGAAGAAAGAAGAAACCAAATTACATTAACAAGTTGCATCTGCCCCCGTCTTATGAAAAGCAGACCGAAATTTTTTGGAACTCCTCCAAATAATGATCTTTTTCATCAAAAGGATTCTTAATGCGGTAGATCTATGATCCAGGAGGTGACGATACCAGCCCTCGGCACAACCATCCTAACCTATAATCTATAGGTTACATTCAAATACTAGCCTTAATTCTAACAGCCTTGATTTGCGCTTTTCATAACATCAGTTGTGAAAACGAGACCCAAAAGGTCGTCACGGATATTAATACTACCAAACTATGCTCGCAACTTCCATCAAGATTTCAGGTTGACCATGGTGTTTACAGCTGGACACCGAATAGATATCCTATACTGAACAAGATAAGACCGTGATGTGAATGTATACATACCATATGTCGATGAAAACCCATGAACAGAAACTACTCCGTTTTCCATGGATTCACATGCAAACCTGAATGCTGCATGCGATACATTAGGGTACAAGGATATTTTATGAAGCTTACTATAGCAACATGATCAGCATAAGCAAATCATGAATTGGCCCTCTATGTTCAGTAAGAGGTCATGACGACCAAGTTCCAAAGAAGAGGCACAATAACTCATTTTTATGCATCAATCTTCTGGCAGACAACCCACCCAGGGATATTTCTAAAGATCTCACCTTATAATATCCGTGTTTAGATTTCGATACCACATACAGTTTGAGCAAGAGTCTAAAGAGAGCTCCAATTAGATTTTCCAAGTATTTCCAAAGAAAGGGTGTGCTTTTGAGTTTTAGGTAAGTTGGAATTCAATAGTTGGTTGGATACCCTCATGAATAATGACATAAGAGCCGGTGGCTTAAACTGATTATTACCTGTAGAATTTCACTTCTATTTATTATATGACTATCGAGCCATGTAGCAATAAAGGCAAGGAAAGAATGACTCGGCAAATAAGTCACTGGAAAGTGTTCCAGAACTCAATGCCAGTAAGAGCCCCCGGTTCAACCGCGCACATACACATTAAAATCACCCAATCGGTAATTTTGGTCACCACCGAAAAATTGAACCCGAGGCCTCCAAATGATAGAGCAGACATGCTATTGTCTCTGCCAACGAGAACAGATTACTCACTAGTTGAAGTTTGATTCATCCAGTCGTTGTGTATTAATATGTTCTAATAACTTTCTTGTAGCAATCCCAGTTGGTAGCGTATCGACCACCAATACCAACCAATAGATGTGCAAAATAACAGCTTTTGAAGTTCAGAGTTATTACTGTATATATTCTGGCAGATCTGTGCAACGTATACATTTGATAAACATACCGGCTTAAGGACATTAAGACAGTTTGGTTGGGACATTTTGCGACCTATTTCCTTGGTGCCGGTTCATAAACGACCAAAATCAAATTTAACCTAAATTTTCAAGTTCAAACCTATAAACCCACACCAACCGAGTTGAACATAAGTTGATATGCTTATTGTTCTATCTCAACTTATGTAATGTATATAATATATTTGGACACCAATTCAAAACCGTAACAATTCCCACAGTTGTATCCATTGCTCCCAATTTATCCGCATTGTTACCAATTATACTGTCTATAGACACGTCATGGCAATGAAAAATTGTGGTCGATCAATATGGTTAAGTGACAGACTATAATTCCGGCCATTGAAATCAAAAAATGGTATTTTTTTATATAATTGACACCTCGACTTAAGCTTAACCCGTGAATACGCAATTTTATAATATAAAGTATGTTGCATAACATTTCGAGCGCATTAAATCAGACAACACATCGAATAACAACAAAATCGCCGCCAACATAAAAATTTCTTCAACTTTTCATTTTTAAAAGACAAAATTTCTAGAAAATTTATGTGTCTTATGCACACACGTACGTAAGTATTTTGTATATAGCGAAAGTGGATCTCGTTACAAATTCTGTTTCGTTCATAAGAATCTGGTTCAAATGTATACACATATCTGAAACCAGTTCACATGTCCATACGTACAATGTTACACAATTTAGCATATATATTGTTTAATCGATGAGGAGTGAGGATGGTGGTGCATATACATAATTTATTAGTCTCAACACGAAAAGGTTAATCGAAACGACGATACACAAACCCAAAAATTCAACCGACCATATACATATATACATAAAGAGTCATCATATGGAGAACGATCGCAGACAGTATATAACCTTTCACAATCGCATTACCGATGATTAATGATGATGAGACCGCAATTTGTCATATTTATACCGAATTAACTCGTTGGATTAATTGTATCGTGAAGTTTGTGTTAAATGAGGCCTAAAGTATTTTGAAGGTACAAGAACCAAAACCGTTCTTTTGACGGGCATGGAAATACCCCGGAACACATACACTATATATGCTAATTTTAATTTAAATTAATTAACATTAACAATGCTCGTATAATAATTATACCTTGGTACAACTTTCATTTAATGTTTGTGATATTTCTGGATCGATCTTTGCTTTGCGATAACACAAGAAAGTTTCTTTGTACGAATTGCGCGCACTTCACTATTTATGTTACGTTAGCTTAATCACATTAATTATGCGGTTAATCATAGAGATGGTATGTTTTCATGATCATTGTGAAGTAGTTTATTATTTAAATTAGAAATCAAGATGTTTGATTAGCACCTGTAAAATGTGGCATCTCATGTACACACATTGCATCGAAGTTTATTGCGCTGATATAGTGGGATTTGAACATTACAACAATTCTTGTTACAAAATGATTGGTTGGACTTTTGACTGAACAAATAGTTTAGTTACCGACTGAACAAAATAGTTTAGTTTATTGTTTAGGACGCCATCAAGCAACTCTTCAGCCCAGGTAAGAATGTACCGGGTTCGAATCCCGCGATAGAGGCAGGATGCAAAAGAAATTTTTCACCACTTGATTACGATCGGTGGTGTGAATGAACACAACTATGACCCCCTGTTGGAGTGCAGAATCCATGGGTCGACCCATCTTCCATGTCAGTACTATAGGCTGACATGGAGCTTTGCAATGTGCATAAATGGTTAAGTAAATCGGCCCTATAGCCGTACGTCCTCGATTTGGCTGCAAAGCGTAAAAGACGTAAATTAACGAACCGCGAAAAAGTAGGGAGTGCCTTGAGCCCCAATAAAATGTAAAAAAAAACGACATTCAGTTAATATATTTAAGCATCGCGGTCCATCAAGCATCAGCCCATTCAAATTAAAGAATATTATAATCTATAAATCATTTAGTAGTTATCGAAGTAGGAAATAGGAGACTAAGATCATTATTTAACACATCTCCACGAGATTCCAATTTTTCCAGGTGGAAATTCCCTGGTAGTAGTCTGTCATTACATATCAGTTTTTGTTATAATGTGTTTTGTTATGATATGCCCTCAACCAGTAACTAAGTGTTTTGACCTCTGTCCTAGTCCAATGATTGCTCTAACATTGGTTAGGCACTCCCAACTGTTTCGCGGTTCGCTTATTTAAGTAATACTTAACTCCATTACACCCAAATCGAGGAAGTACGGCTTAAGGTCCAATTAACGTAAACCCATTTCCATAATGCATAACTTCAGCCTGACATATAGTACTGAATTCTGCACTCCGCAACAGGCGTTCATAAATACTTTCATTCACACCACGGATCGTAATCGAATGAAGAAAAAACTTTTTTGCACCCTACCCCGCTTCGAACCCGATAACTTCCACTTGGACTGCCATAACTTTAACCACCGCGCCATTAGGTGAGTATATTATTGAAGTTATCAAGTGCAACATTCATTCAACATTCATTTTATTGCAAAGTCGGCTGAGTCAAAAATGCAATAGTATAGGCCTCTAATAATTAAAAAGAGTGCCGGATTCGAATCCCAATCGATACGATCAATGAAGTGAATCAGGACATGGGGCGACATGAACTCATGGACTGACAATAAGCAATCCATGAATCACCTTAAGTACTTATACTGCAGTCAATTATAGAGAGAGAGAATTCAGACAGTCTAAAGATAAGCCAAGCTTTAATCTTAAACCAATAAATATTGTTATTGTAAAAAACTCGTTCAACCTTAAAAATAGATATCTTGTTGAATGATACTATTGATATTTAATTTAGAAGCTACACGTCAAGAAAACAATGTCAGATGGCCCGACTGACTATTTGAACTTTAGCGGGAAGTTCCGGAATCGAATCCTGATAGAGACGTGATGCAAAAACGAGTTTTCTTCATTAGATTATTATCGATTATGTCAATGAACACATCTACAACCCTCTCTCGAACTGCAGAAGTCATCTTCCATGTCACTATACTATAGCCTTGCATGGAGCAATATTAGCTTTTTTATCTACTGTTAATCACACACACACATTTATATATATATATATATATATATATATATATATATATATATATATATATATATATATATATATATATATATGTATATATATATATATATATATATATATATATATATATATAAATATATATATATATATGTATATATATATATATATATATATATATATATATATATATATATATATATATATATATATATATATATATATATTTATATATAAATATATATATTTATATATATATATATATATATATATAAATATATATATATAAATATATATATATATATATATATATATATATATATATATATATATATATATATATATATATATTTATATATATATATATATACATATATATATACATATATATATATATATATATATATATATATATATATATATATATATATATATATATATATATATATATATATATATGAGAATCTTTTGGAATGAGAATCTAACCAAACATTGAATATAAGGCAGGTCTTGATTGTTAGCCGACATCCTGATGCTACATAATTTACTTCTACACTCAGGCTATTGAGACTTCAATCGATAAAGATTGGTTTACAGCTTGTTTTGGGAATATAAAGATATGTGACCTCTTTGTTGGTATCCTCATACGAATGGAAGCGCACCCAAATAGGTCATGATTCCTCAGTCGAATAAAGGATAGATAGAAAATGCAGTGGTTGTGATAAATAAGAAATCTTATTAACGTGTCTCTCGTTGGTTTAGCTCGGGTAACCTAGTCTGTTTGGCTAAATGTTTGTACTAATTTTATCAATTTTGCCTCTTCTCAGCTCATAATACACTTCACCCAGATGATCCCCCCAATTATATATCATAAGCTTGACAGCAAGAACATATACAGGCCATCGATAGATTCTTGTTGCCAAGACATTGCATAGTGTGCTTTTGAAGCTATAATTCATGCCTTGCAGGTTCTGCTTGCGTTAGACTTATGCATTGATTATATAACTGACAAATCAATCAGACGGTCACAACGTTTAAGCACATAGAAAATTAGTACTAAGTTTAAACCAATTCTAGTCTCTATATTGAACAACTCATGTACCAAGTCAAAAAAGGTACATATACTCTCTTTTAACACACGCTCAAGATTAACTTTGGACTCTTCCTCTAAGAGCTTTCAGAGAACGAACGGAAAATTCATAACTATTCGAACTATTTATTTATGTTTACGAGACGAGAAAAAGCTCAACAGAGGTGATCGTTTTAGTCAATGATTGAGTTTATTTAGCTCAATTATCATACGTTTATACAAAAATTTACGAACTGCTCAAATTTGTGTCTACTTATCAGTCGTTGAGTTCATTGGCGAGGATAACAAACTACAAAATACAGATACATATCCCTTATCATGTGCTTTGAAGGTAATCAGGACACTAATTGTCATGTCACAACTATTCTATATAGAGCCTCTAGAACCAGGATCACCACCTACCTCTCAAATATTGATATAGTCCTAACCACTTTTGCGCCTTCCATCAAAAAAAATATAAATAACCGATGTTTGTGAAATAGCTCATACCCTGGCCAAACATTCAAACAAGATACAAGAAACAAGCATTTGTTTCAATGCTTACTCGGCGAATTTGATTGGGTGCGGATTTGAACGGAACTTAGTGTTCATAGTTACAGTTAAAGAAAGCTAATTGAACATACTATGCAATACTTTAATAGCTCATATCTAAGAATCTGTTATGATAAAGAACGAGACTTCATCAATGTCAGACAATCACAGATTAACTCCCCAGCCCTTTTAAAATTGAGGTTGGAATGATCAAATGCTTAACTGTGCGATCATAAATACTAATCTTTGTGAGCCATTTTCAAATATGGAAGCTTTCTATTTTTAAGGGCGTGGCTTGTTTATACGAACGGTGTCTTTTGTAAATTCGGTAATTTTGTAAAGTGAAACCGAAATTTTGTTTTCTAGAAAGTAACAATGGTAAATCTTTTAGGGCAATAGACAAGATTATAATCTAGCAAAAAACTATTGAAAAAAATTAGAGAGTACACATTTTATACATTATCCTTACACTTCTGTTATGTGGCCTATTTTAATAGACAAACAGATAAGTGCGAATATAGTTAAGGGCTCGAAATAATAACTATGTGGATCAGTATAATTAGAGACACTTATCCGTTCTAAGAGACAATAAATCTCTCGTGAACTTTATTGTCTCTAGAACGGATCGCTGTTGCGTATTTCAAGTTGAACTGGAAAATTATAAAGTTGCAATGGAGACTTACATAGGTATACTTGAGCATTTCAATGCTTCCAGGACAGAGTATTTAATGTCAATCAGGGTTAATGCAGATATATATCACTACTTAATCAATTATTCAGGAGAACACTAATGAAAGTTCAAGGAACTTATTTTAGGGATGTGTTCAAATTTGCACCTTAGTCAAAACAAAAAAAGTAAATTACCGTGCCTAGCTTAGTATTACAGTATCCGGGTATACTGAAATTTCCAGCCGTGTCAAAATGGCCAATCATACCAAAATGTTTAAAAATATGCGAACGATTAGGAGAAATGACCAGACAAGTGATTTACTCTTACAACTATTTATGTTACCTTACCATCTTAAACCCGTGTGACAATGAGTTGTATTGCCCAGCAAACTGGAAGTATAATTCGACCGATGTACGATACTTGATTTGGTGTCGATACTCGATGTATATCAAAAATGGTGCATTACATCTATTTTACAGTGTTGATTGCAATCAGCATCTCTACAACAGGTCCAGTTTGTCTTCTGGTAATCACTTTATATAAAATTATATATATATATATATATATATATATATATATATATATATATATATATATATATATATATATATATATATATATATATATATATATATATATATATATATATATATATATATATATACATATATATATATATATGAATTTTGGAATAGGGGTTATGAAATTTTGTGCTCTCTGAAGTATATCTTAACTTAATCGTTAAAAGTGTTTCTGATCCTCGTCTTTCACCATAAATTATCATTCTCCGGATGACATAAAAAGCCATTGTGTATAAAAGCATTCGTTGGGCTTTAATCACCAACAATGTGCACCAAACCGTATATCGCAAGGTCCCGGTTGAAATGTGATTCGGACCGTTTTCGCTCTTCAAGTCTTAGATTATTATATTATCATCATCATAGTTTGCATCAAACTACAGTTCAAATACAATATGATCTTTTGAAAAAATTGAAGATTCGTTTGTCTTATTCTTGAGGCCACTTGAATTGGTTGTAAAATCTTTTTGACTGTACAGCTTAATCCGGTTGCGAAGTAATGCTGACATAAAGTAAGCTTCCGATTTTCAGGTACTGATGGTTCTCTTCCCGGTCTTTATTCTAATCGACGCTCAATGGTATGTCTGAACATCGTTGCTCTGCTCAACATACCCGTTCAGCACTTTATTTATTTATATTGACGTCTTGGCTTATTCTACAGATCCGATAAAATCTCCATCGATACTCAAATTATGATCAAATAATTAGGATAATCCACTCTTTTCTATAATATAAAAGCTCGAAAATAGAGTGCTTTAAAAGCTCGAAATAGAGTGTGCAGTTCTTAAAATTGTTCTAAATAAATAAATTAAATTACTCAATTTGACTTACCTTCCATGACTAAGAATACAAAAAGCGAACAATAAAGACAACTATTTGGTGTTCACGAATGGTAATTCTTAAGCAGCACAATTTATCCACACGACTTATTTGTGTTAAGTGTTATTATTCAATTTACTGTTTGACTTGTTCGATGTTTAACACAGCATAGAATTCATACTCCAATTATTACAGCACACCGGCGTGTCGCATATAACATTGTATACCAACAAATCTGTAGCTCGTTGTTTTATATATCAATTCGATTGATCTGTCGATCTTGATCAAACGTACATATGATTGCCTAAATTTTATAAACGAGACTTGCATGTCAATATATACAGCATCCGCCAAATGCTTGCCCCCAAAATATTTGAAAGCATTATATTTATTGCTAGCATATGATTGATTGCCATCGCGTACATATAAAGACAAGAGCTCACGGTTTTTTTATTAATCCGGCAATCTTACAAAAATACAAAAAAAAAAGCAAAACGAGACCAATAATTAAAAAACGATAAGAGATTTGATATTAAATTTGAAAACCAAAAAGAAATCGTCATCGAGAAGATCAGCACTTATAAAACCGTTACAGTCTACATATATAGTTTTTATACACATAAGTGTTATGAATGGAGTCGTCTAATTTCTAATTTACCCAAAATAAAAACCAAATTAAAATTAATTGAAATGTTAGATCCGAAATTTGAATATGAATGTGTTGCGGATACAGATGCGGTGTTTACTCCATTTTTAACCAAAATACTTTAATTTACAGGTTAAATGCAATTTATTGTACGTAATTCAACATTACCGCGCGATGCACATTACCTTCAATACAGTGAAAGTTTTTTTCCAATAAATCACGTTTTCGTCGATATAACCTATAGGAAGGAAATGTATACACTTCAAATGCAAACTATTCATCAAACTAATTACTTTTAATGTTATACCATCAAATAATATTTTGTGCTGCATAGCATCGAGATCGGTACGGTTTAATTGCCCGAAATCGATCGGTTTATGTCTTAATCTTTATACCTTTCAATAACTCTTGATACATCAATTCGATAAAATTGCACCGCATGTTACACTTTTTATATAGTACAAGGGTTGTGTAAAAAGTTCGAGACAGCGCTCACCAAATATAATTTCATTCGCGTTCTCAGGTTCACAAACTGGAGATATAGATACCCTAGTATGGCTGTTGATGTGAATTATACAGTATAGGAAATTCTTCCAATTCAAAGTACCCATTATTGCATTTAGTTGTGCTTAAAAAACGTACAGTTTAACACTTTAAATAGGTTTGAGATGCCATTTTTAAAAAGTGTACTCGAAAAACTGATCTTTACATTGACCTAAATCAAAATCCATAAAAAAGTGTAAAAGTGTCAAGATCATAAAAAAGTGTGCACTTTCCGCACTTTTTTTCTTTTTTAAAAAAAACTTTTATTTTTACTTCGATTTTCCATAACACTTTTCTTAAAGAGTTTCAAAGATTATTTAAATTTGCAGGAAACTATCCATTATTCAATTAATATTACTATATGCTGTTTGAAAAGTTTTAATCGTTCACCAACAACTTCTGAGGCCACGATAAAAGTGTTGCAACTCTATGTAAAACGATAATGAACGGGCATAATGACACGACTCTATGGCTTTGTTCCTCAGTAAAAGTTTTCTTCTCTAAATTCGTAAACTTCTACACTGCAGAAGTAATTCAATGAACCGTCCATTATATATAAGAGGCCACATGTTGTGGCTTGACGAGCAAAATCTTCTACTTTGTAATTTCTCGCTACAATGAAATACCTAGTCACCCAAGACAAAGAATGTTGGCTTTAAATCAGGGACCATACTTAGAAAACGATGAAGTAGACATGTAGATGGCTTACCTTCAATGCCTAATATAAAACCCACAACCACTCTTTCTACCATTCTGAACCGTACAAACGAAGAACCAACTCTCAGGGATCCTTACTGCAGCATTTAGTCAGCCCTCTCTGAAGAGTATGGCTGTAACAAAGGATGGTGAAATATTTGTAAGGTTATTTTTATTGCGAGTGATATGACTGGTTTTTAATAATACATGTTCACAGGGAAAGAGACTTTGAGGCTTAAGCAACCTTCTACATTGCCAAAAATAGAGCATGCTTTTATAAGTTTCCATTCTAAATGCTCCTTATAGGACACTTTGCTATCTAAAATTTCTCCAAGATGTTTATACTTTCTTAAATAAGTGTGCCTAGACGACTGTAAACAGGACTATGTCAATTTTGAAAGGGGTATCATATTAATGTTAGACTTTTAGAATAAGTTCGGAAGAAAATATTCAAGTCCTTTCCAGAAGTGGTTAGAAATGTAGATTGACTTGAAGTTACAGTAAAGTCGAGCATCCGACTGCTCTTGGCAACATTAACAATGAAACGACAAAGTAATTATAAAGTCGTCTCTGAAGTAATTTTACGGTGACTGTTCATACGCATCGGTGTTATGTGCGTGCATAACCTACTATAATTCCATCTCTCTCAACTTATCATACAACCCTCGTACCCGTTAAGTATAAGAAAGCACTTAATATCAAATTAAAAAATTATAAATCTTTATAATTTAATTGAAATCAAACTGCTTCACTTTTTCTTTCTATATTATATGTACCAATGCTCATTGCTTGTAAACATTTTCAATTTCTATGAAATTTTCTTCATGATACACTTCATTGATTTGGTTCAAATTAACAGAAATGTAAAATTACAACAACAACAATTGATAATTTATTAAATAAAAAATTGAAATAAATAAACAAGTAAATATGTATATTTAAACAGAGTTAAATTGAAATTCAAGAAATAAGAAAGTAAATCGCTCTAAAGATTTAGTTTTCTTCAAAAACGTGCGGTCAAACCGTCCGGCACAGCTCTACGAAAATTATTTTATTTGTATCTAAACATTTCATATAAAATTTGGGATAAGTGTAATCTTAATTATAAGGTTTATTGGTATAAAACAGTGTCATTCGCTGTTGAACATACATTTTAACAGATTAAATCGGTATTACACATAAAATTTAAAAAATGAATTTGAAAAACTGATATTTACACTGACCAAAAATTAAATCCATAAAAAAGTGTCAAAAGTGCACGATAATAATAAAGTGTACACTTTCTGCACTTTTTTATGTTTTTGAAAAACACTTTTGTTTTTAATTCGATTTACGATAACACTTTCTGGAAAGAGTAACAACTATCGTTCAAATCGGCAGAAAACTATCGATTACCAATTAATGTTACTATATGCTTGTTTGATAAATTCTAACCGTGGACCATCGACTTCTGAGATGACGATTCAATTGTAGCAACCAACATGAATTTGTTCTACAGTAAAAGTGTTCTGCTCTAAATTCGTATTGTTGGTCTGAAATGATTCTTTCTCCCGTATAATTGACTTGCGTTAGTCGATGTAAGTTTATTGAACGATATGTCAACTATGAAAGACATATAACATTTTTCCATTTAAGAGGTCCTTTGTAAATCTTTGGCTAGGTTTTAAAGGATTCCACAACATTCAGTGGTAATTTTTTGTGGGCTGTGCCTATCCACCTACTTTTTACCGCTGGTTCAATGTCATGCTTTCTCTTCAAACTCGAACACTCTCTGGTTACTGTAGAACGGAATAGACTAGAGATATAAGTTTACTTTGGTATACATTTCCATTGTAGTTCTCTTTTTAACTATCAATGAATTGAGTATCCTTCCATGGATATCTCAGGTCATTGTAGCCACCATCTGCTATGAACTTATCTCAAAGAGTTTTGAAATAAATTCTCAGTGGAAGTCCATTTCTCTAACCAAATGGATATTGCTTGGATTTGTGTCAATATCGTTTTGAAATTCATATAGCATGATAAAGAAAGATATATCAGTTCCAAAATGTGATAGTTGTTTGGGATATCTTTGTGATCAATTATTATCCATAATATCTCGCTGTTTATAATGAGTTCTGCCTGTTTCTATCTTTGGAATCTGTTTTGAGTCTCAAGGCTTTTATGTCATTACATACACCTATAGTTCCAAGTTACCATCTGCACATTTCTTAGCTCGATGGCAGCCTATAGTACTGACATGGAAGATGAGATGGCTCATGAATTCTGCACTCCAACAGGAAGTCACAGATATATTCACATCACCAATCCCTTTTTAATCCTGCTTCTATCAGGATTCGAACCCGATACCTTCCGCTCTAAATACTTTAGATAACATATCACTATTCCATCATAAATTGGTCCATTGATTCATTTTGTCGATGGAGGCAGATTTGTGCATAATCACTCATAAAGCTGGAAAAGGGTTCGTTTCTTCCGTTTACTAGCATTAGCTATGCAACAGTCGGTCGTTTTCTATCATAACCGATCAAATGAAGTACCAAGGAAAGACGTACCATATGTGTTAAAGTAGAACAGATTTAATTGTTACTGGTCGTAAAATTCATGATTATTAGTCGCGTTTCGGCTTCCCTTGCATTATATTTACTTTCATCTTTTATGTTTCAAAATTAAAATTAAATTTTAATTTTCTTATCGTAAAATTATCGATTTTCCTCTAACCTTGAACTCTGACAGATAAAAGTCGAATACTTTCGCTTATAATAGCTTAACATGCACATTCCACTTGGTAAACTTGTACCAAGTAAAAGTTCGTCAGGTGCAAAACAACAATCCCATACCAAATCTACTTTCTTTCGTCGTGTGCTCGCGTAGTTGGGTTGGTCTCGCCTATAGGCAAGCTTGATTGCATATATAGTTTTTTGTCTCCGACTCTCAAAAAAAAAATAATAATAATAATAATGTGATACACATATTATTCATAGGCTAGCGCTAGGTAAAAGTCATTGATCTCTCTGCCAGTTAAAAATCAAAAGAAAGTAGAATGATTTTTATTTTATGTATGTACGAGAGTATATATCTGTATACAAAGCGATTCGAATTGAATAGAAATTAATAAGAAAACATAAATAATTCATGACAGATTTGCTTCATGCACATACATATCTCGATACATATGCGATATGTCTCATAACATTATGAACGCCAAAGCGCTAAATCTGTAATTGTTTCCAGTACAAGTTATGACAAAGCACACTGTTACATAACAACGAAAGTATTTATATATAGCAACCGCAAAGTGATACAGAATCACATATGTAACATTAGAGATTAGGAATGGTATTAAATTCTCGCAAAACCGACATCCGATTTGGTCGATGAACGCAAACATATTCCGGATGCGCGGATCATATTTAAATTCGACGACCATCTAACATTACAATAATATTTTGTTTTGTTATTAATAAATCTAAGACATAAAATTGTTTAAAATTATCTCTGCTACTAATTTTTTATGTTAATCAATTTTTCTATTGATTAAATTCAAATTAAATTTATAAACTTGACCTTGATTCCGCCACCAATATTATATCGTATGAAGACGAAAATTTAATCGATTTTCAATTTCAATTGAACAAATTTAGAAATTTGTACGTAAGTGTGTACTCAGTATATATGTTTATAAAATTCACTCACCGTTGATTAATAATTTTCACTCCAATTATTTAGCATTTTTTTTTTAATTTGCTTAATGATTTTCAAACTATGATTTATATCTCCCGCAATCAATCATCTTTCGGGCACAACATCGCACATTTACTCTCGTCTTCAATTGTAGCGCAGTTGAATAAAATTGAAAGTTGTTTCCATTTGGTTGAGCGAAGTTATTGTTTAATTTGCAAACTTATTAAATTGTGAGGGGTCACTGCGCTTAGTCACTGGATAGTGATTCGCCTTCTATAAGTCCAACAAAGGCTGTTATTTAGGGTTTTAAACTCGACATTTCAGGACTAATAAATATACCAAGCCATTTTGACACAGAGGTGCTACAACAACTATATGTAGTTGTACATATCAAGAATTTTTATGAGAGAATACATTCCTGATTTCTTGATTTGTTTAGTATCTGTAAGTACACTTGCTCAGCCACGTTCCCACTGATCTACTTTCGATAAAGGTGAAGAGTAACTATCGGTTGCGATACATAAACTGCAAGAGACGACTTATTATGGGCAACAAAGACCTGTAATACCGTCAGTTTCAGCATAATAAATTATCTTTGGCTTAGAGGCCGTAAACGGCCCTTACCGCGTCTTAACTGAGATCTGACGAACCATTTTAGCGTATTGGTACACATTAGGTGGTCACAGTCCAACGAATGTTTTTACACACAAACACGTTATTATGTCATCTGGTGCTTTTTAATTTTTGGTCAACGGCGGGAAATAAAATCATTTTGACTATACCGACTATTAGATGTAACCGTGCCAGATTTGTGTTTGGATTCTAAAGAATAAAGAAACATTCCCTGAGTATTAAAGCTCGGTTATATTAATACGTGGTACAGAGTTCGACTTATTTTGCCACTTACCTACAGAGGACCTTATAATCGAGTTGAAAATGAACTTGAAAAAACATGTATAACCGTATCCTTAACATATGCCAACAATTGGAGTATGCGTATACTATATGGTTCCAGTACACAACACTGACTATAGATCGGAAGCGTGATCTTTTATTACACCCTAGAATATTGTCAGCAATATTGTTTGGCCCGACCACCAAAAAATTTGGATTAAAATAAAAATGACCAGTAAAATATTAATTCGACAGTCACGCATACAATTATTGTCACGTCAAAATATCTGTAATTCAGTAAAACTATTGCAAAACTACTGACAACATATATTACAAAATTATTAAGTCCTATCGTAACGTTTGAAAATAACAAATAGTTATGAATAGAATATAACAAATAGTTATAATAGTGGAACAACATAGAGGCCACATTACAATCTATTCGAAATTCTACGTCTTCAACGGCTGGTTGAGTTCTCGCAACTCTCATTACTGTCACGTACAACTCAGCAATTCATAGTCTTCATTGGTGACCACTGGAAGCAACCCTCTTTAGGGCATAAAACGTACAAAATAAACCTTTTGACCAGCCAAAAAAAGAATGACGTATAGACATCAATGCTGTTTCATATAAAATGAGTTAATAATATTTATAGGGAGAAATCGTGAGGTTGCAGTTCTCCATCTACCACATTTTACAAAAAATGAAAGATGCTTCTTGTAGGATACTTTGAGGTCTAAGATTACCATTTAAATTAGTGCGCCTAGTTAAGTCGACTAATTCAGTCTTAGAAAGGGCTTAGGTGTAAACTCTTGTGAACGAACCAGATATCAACAAAGCACTCTTAGCAAGTTGGGAAAAACTTTTTTTCCCAATACAAAAGTGTTCCATAGAAACTGTTACAGCCAGAAGTTTTTTGCAGATTGTGAAGTACAGTTATCAAGAAGATTCATCTAGTTCAAGATACCGAGTTTGAAATTTGAGCACATTCGTTCCATATAGTATCCTTTTAGGGCAGAATTCTGAATTCAACCCAACAATGTGAGATTTTAACTCTATAGGAAGCTCTTGAACTTGACTATTTCTTCAGTATGGCTCAGAACTTCTCTGCCTGTCAACTCTCATTAAACTAGACTAACTCCACATAATGTTATCGGGTCTAACATCTCCAACTATGGTAACTATATAGCTATCTCCTCTCCTCCAAATATCCACCATACGTGAATATGGTGTGGTATATGTCATTCCTCTCTTTTATTATTTTAGCCATCAATCACCCGTGTCTTGTTTCTCCCATTTATTCTTCCAAACCCCAAGTATTTCGGTTTGAGCTCTGTGTTCGTATGCCACACATTACAAAAACGGCATTCGCCTCTTGTACTTATCGAAGTACACGGTGTCCCCCTATTTTACTGCTTCATATAGCATTAGCAATTGTATTATCTCCATCTATTTGAACAGTATAGACACTTTCGCTCTATAGCTGTCTTTCCAACTGTGTTTAGAATGTGTCTGAAATAAGTCATTCGGGTAACAATTTTTACACATATCTAACAGCTCACCAGCAGAGCTCAATCGAAACTCCATTGGGATTACTGTTGATACTCTTCGAATTTTGTCAGCATCACGATCTCGGTCTTTGACACTCTATATGTTCCTTTATTTATGTATTGATTATCTTCAATGCTTGGTTTATTTTGTACTGAGCTTATATCGGAGTTTAAGAGGTGGACACGATTACGTTATCTCCATATCCTATATACTAATTTCTTTTCGTCGAGGTCAATTGTGCCAATATATGTAAAAAGACGAGTGTTTTACTAGTTCACAAACTCTTTCTGGTTGATTAACCGTATTTACTATTTATGTTGCAATGACTTTACAGCGGTCGTCATTGAAGTAATGGAACAGGGTAATAGACGTGAGGTTCTAGTAATCTCTACATACTTCCCGATATAACTCGATGTTTTCTCCTCCTACAGAGTTTACTCACACTCACACTCTGATATAAATCCTTTAGAGGAATATTTTCCTCCAGGAATAATTACCTGCGTCTGACCAAGTCATTTTAACTGTGGGTAATACACCTATTTTTCTGACATCCTGAAGTCAAGAAGAAATTGATAATATTCCTGCCTCACGGAGTCTAAGTAGAAAAGTTTCATATTGGATGGTCCTACATGACGTTAATCTCTCCGACCATCACTACATCTCCTTCTCTCTTATCTGCAATAAACTTGAAATTGGAAATGGAGCACCGATTCCTTTTCAAAATTTAAAACACCAGGTCAGATGGGATATTTCCAGGTTTCTTTTCAGATAGAAACTGGAAATCATCCTAGACCAACTTGAACACATCTTCAGAGACAGTTGGATCCTGAGCGACGTTTCAAGATCCTGAAGGAATTCAGAGTAGTACTAATCAAAAAGGATGCAAAAGCCTTGATAAAAACAGGTAAAAGTGTTCGACCATGTCCTCTTTTCTATTTAAATGTTTAGGGCGATTGGTTGAAATGTACTTTAGAGATAATTTACTACTAGAATATCTCATCCATTCCAAACAACACGCATACCAGAAAAGAAAATCTGTTGAAACAGCACGGATTGAAATCATCCCGCTATCTTCAAAAATTAAGTAACCGGGGATCTGGTTAAATTAAAAAATTATCTGGCAAAAATTCATAGTGAAGAAATGCAATAAAGCCTATAACATCTACTGGAAATGCAAACGGTCATTTGGTTTCTCATGGGACTTTAAACCCCAACACGTGTACTGTTGGGATTTGAGTGATTTTGGGAGTTAAGAAAACCACGCCCACTATTAGACAAACTATTAAGGCTTTATGGGCACTGCCAAATATGGAGGGATGTAGTCCGGAATATAACTGCCTACATACTCTCGGACAGTATAGTGTCGAAACACAAATGGGACTATAATATCTCTCCGAGATAAGATTGACTATATATTAGTTCCATCAGTATCTGGCTGGTGGCATAGGTTAAACATACTAGATCCTGAAGAGAAATAATCTCCCTTGGGAGGTAGGCTACTTTCTTTCAGGTAAATATTTTTGCAATTTTTAAAGCAGCACTCTAATTGATGAATTGAGATGTTAATTATTTTGGTGACTTAAATTACATTGAATCTACTAGTCATTCTAAACGAAGTTAGACTTCAATAAATTGGCTGATTAACGGGCCAATTTGGGTGCAACTTATTTGGAACAATAAGACAGTAAAAATGGTTTGGGATTTTTCTTTAATTGAAATAGACGCACTTTGAGGAGAAGAAACGTTTTCTATTTGAGGATCAACTGACGATCTTGAGGAATTATAGGATATCTTCGGCTTCATCAGAAAGACAAACAGATTTCGTGACTGAGAGTGTACGTTTGGAAGGTAATGTCCTTTGCTTCCAGTATCGTGTTAATCACGAAGAGAGGTCTGTACGTAGAAGTCTGATTAGGGTCACCATTTATGATCTTCCTAACTATCACCAGTCTTGTAGATTGTGGTGAAAAAAAGTGTGACAACTAATTAACTAAACTTACATGTCTCATATATGATGTCTTAAACATTGTTTTACAATTTACACAGTAACAAAACGAAAGCTTTCATCTGACAGTTTATATACATAGCGTTAGCTGCTTCAAATTAAAATGTCAAATGTTTCGTTGAATGAAAATTTTTTATGATCACGCACATACGAGTAAGATGAAGAAGCATAATCTTTTCAGCCATAAACATATTTTTACAACCGGTCAGGTTTGACGGCGTCTAATTTCCAATTAATAATATAATAACAACAGTTACCAGCTATTTATGTATATTTTTGCAATTGATATTCAAATCGTAAAACAAATCACCATGATCATATATATGTTATGCATCCACCGCACCGATATATACAGACAAAAGCGCTTTTCTATCACCTGAATTTCATATATTTCGTATATACAAGAAACCAAAAGAAAACGATATTTTCTTCTCCGCTCGTTCTTTAATTTCAGTTTCTTAAAAATTATAAAACAAAACAAAAAAACTTTTATTTGTTATAAACAAAATAAAAATAAAAAAAATTCGGGGGACTCCTATATAAACAATAACAACTTAATAGAAAGTTATTCATTATAAGCTTAAGACTGTAACAGTTAAGTTGTTTCGACAAAGTATATATAAAGTTGTTCAGTGCGAGTTAGTGCGCAACAAGTGATCAAAAACATTAAAGTGAATTAAATTTAATTAATTTAATAAATTAATAATTATAAAAAAAAATACAAAATGGGGTAAATAAATAATTAATTATATTATGGGACAATGCAATAAAAGTGAAAAGTGATGATGCGACAAAAGTTTCGCTGTGCTTTTTGTTTGTTCGATCGAGATGCCGCGGCCAATTTTATTCATCACCCAAACAAATTCTATATAATTATTAACAATTTCACATTTTGTGTATAAGTCAAACGTCGACCGCTCAAAATCGTGAGAAGATTTTCATGAAGTAATAGTTTGTTAATAATCGGTTTTTAATGCGGATAATTAGTGTCGAAAAGCAAAAAAAAAAAATATTAAGTTTGTGACTCACGAGTCACGATCTGCATGTGGAGGATCGTTTGATCCACCAAATTCTCATGACACGACAGTCGGATAATTTATATTCAAGCCGCGCTCTTTGAGACATAATTATAAGAAAGTGCGCGATTTATGTACTTTCACTTATGTCGAGGCTCGATCATACATATAAAGATCGTTTATACAAATTGCACACCTTTGGAACATCTACCCAATCTAACGTCCTAGTGTTTTGTGCATATATACAAGATTATTTACCTACGTACATGTAGATGATGAAATGTGTATTCAAGGTGCATGAGTAACATAATTTATGCTGCAGTCAAGATTCGATGAGAATAGATCAAGGCTATATAAACCGGATCCTTATGTGCGCATGCGCTATACAATAAGAGATTGTTGACCTAAGTACTAATAACCGCTCTACATAATTACTTAACCTGCACAAATGTGCTATACACGCAATCAAACATTAATCAAGTCATTACCACCATAACCAATTAACCTACTATCTATAAACGTCTTACCCAACACTGTCTTATACACATTTTACATCCAACAGACAATTTATCTATTTTCGATATGCGAAATCGATCGAAAGGAAAATTGTATGCAATAAGAATCGCAATGCACATGCATGTGATGTAATCGCTGCACGTAACGATCAGCAACCTTTTATAGTGTATACTGTAACCTGATTCATGTACACAGTGAAATGTCGATCTTAGATATAGGCTTCCGGGTTAGAACAGGTGTATCCATACACAGACCTCAAAACATCGTTATCAAAGTAATGAAGACGAATTAATCTCTTGATCAAGTTCAAGGCCAATGGCATAGTTTCGATTTCTTTTCAATCGAAAGAAAATAAAAACTTTCTTTCAAACCACATCGGATGTGTGTGTGTGACGATAAATTATATAAATGTTTATGACCGCGATGCACGTACAACTGAAAGTGAATTGATAAGTGAAAAGAATCTAATCGTGTTCACCGATCTTTCACTCATTTGAATAACAAATACTTTGTATAGTGGCTATAAACCTTTCTAATCAGTCAATCGCAAAATGGTGCACTTTCAAAAATTGTTGTCTAACACACAAACTCTTTTCTATTTATATTTACAGTTTACGAACGAGTCTTGTATTTCTAGCGCTATTTATAACGATAATAGCGGCCCAGTATACACCCCAAAATCAACAACAGTCCGTCCAATCAGCCGACAATTCACCCGCCTCCGCCAATCTCCAATATAGAGCCCGGCCGTACAACAGCCAGTACAACAACAATCAAGACGATGATGACGATGAAGAGGAAGACGATGCACCACCACCAGCCTACCAACAACAACAAAGACGACCACTCCCAAATCAATTTCGTAAACCGATTAGTATAAAACAACAAGAGGAGGAGGAGGAATTAGAAGAAGAGGAACCAGATCGTTTGTCACTTTTGTTAGAAAAATCATCGTTTTCGTGTAATGGTCGCACCACCGGCTACTACGCAGACGAAGGTTTAGGCTGTGAAGTGTTCCACTACTGTCAAGAGAATCAAAAACATTCGTGGATCTGCCCCGAAGGTTTTACATTCCACCAAGTGCACTTAATTTGTATGCCTCCCTCGTCCGAAAACATATGCGACCAATCATCAAAATATCACTTTGTCAACGAATACTTGTACAAACCGATCAACATGGAGGAGCATCAAGCTCGCCCCAACGTAACATTACGCTATTCCGAACGTTACTATCCCGAAAGTTTCTACTTAGATCAACGCCAACAAGACAACGAACCATACCAATCGGCACCACAACAACAATCGCAACCGCAATACCATCAAGAACAGCGACAACGTCAACCGATACAAGTTGGCCTACGTAAACCGACACCAGCACCCCAACAAATCCAATATCGTATACCATCGTCGACACCGGCACCATATCGTGCCCCCCTCGTTACATCGACCCAACAACCATATCGTGCCCCAGTTCAAACATCGTCGACACCATCGCAACAGCTACATCAACAGCAAGCGCAACAGAATGCATATCGTTCGCCCGAAGATATTAATATTTCGCTACAACAGCGGCGCCCCATATTATTCACCTCCCCCACAACGCACAGCTACTCCAGCAACGAGGATCAAGAGTACAACTATGAAAAATAGTTCGTTATAGATTACGAGTAAGACTTAATTTTAGTGTTCAGTATTAAGTACCTAATCAATCCTTGTCCCGTATATATAGGGGTTTTGTTTCGGGTGCGCGTTTATCCAGACCGGCCCCATCATAATCCTTTCACATTTTACATGTTAATTTTTTCGTATCAAATCAATTTTTTTTAATTTATTTTTTATAAATTATAAACTGTTCTTTATAATTAAATTAATTATATATATATAAATGTAAGTTTAATTAAATAAATTATTTATGTGTGTCACAATGTATTGTAGATGAAATTTAATTTTGATTTTGAATTAATAAAAAAATTTAGAAATGAAATTGTCAAGTTACTTTGAGATGGTGAAATTAATTTATGATCTGTCGATCGGCCGATATCGCTGTTGGAAATATAAGAAGCCCAATTGGATCAAATTATAAGATCCAAGTGATCAGTAACAAGGGCTAGTTATGTCTTAAATAAGATCCGTAAACGGCCCTAACCGCCTCCCAACTGAACCAGTTAAACGTATTGATATATAGATGGTCAGGTCAGCCCAAACGAATGCTTGTTTCACACATAATCGCTTTTTATGTAATCCGAAGCAAGTTATGTTTCGGTCAACGGTAAGAATCGAACTCGAGACAGCGGTGTGATGAGAAAGTATCTTAACATGTAAGCGACAACCGCCATCTAGTCATTGACTCTATCGGTGTTCTAAAGGTAGCGATTTATTAAGAGATCACCAACCTGTGTAAAATGATGACCTATTGTAGTCACCTAGATTTAAATCTGGAGAATAACCATGGGGAGGAACCAACTGGAATTTGGTGAAGTTAAACTATTGCGATGTGCATGCATGCCCCCTTCTTCGGTAGAATAGAACCGCAATTATTTTAGACTACCATTTGGTTTTCGAAACATGTGAAACTAGCCCATTTTTTATCTCAGGAAAAACAAAAATTTTGATCGGACTATACTATTCTATTCTATAAAAAACTTCGAGGGATGGAAAATTTGATTAATGTTTTAAATAGTAGACAGTCAGATAAAGAACTTAGAAATAAATTGTCCAACCCCCGAAGTTCTTTGCCTAGGTTATGTAAGGTTAGGTTGATGACCCACCTCATAATGATTAGGAGGGCATTTTGGATTACCTCCTTCACCGTGCTTAAATATTCCCCACAAACAGCTATCGCTACGTCATCTGCATAAGCAATCACTCCGATTCTCTCTCTCTCTCTCTCCAGCTCTAACCGCAACCAATTTTTGTTATGTTCCAGAGAAGAGGTGACAGGCACCTCCCTGCAGGGTTCCCTTAGCCACCTCTTCCTGATGGTGGATTCCCCCAGGTCTGAGTTAACCATCCTGGATCCAAGCCTGTGATTGATCAACCCACTAATAGGGTAATCCACACATATGAACGACAATCCCTCAAGAATCGCCTCCTTCTTTACATTGTTAAAGGCGCCCTCAATATCAAGGAAACCCCCATACAAAACTCTTGTTCAAATATTTCTTAATTGTACTTACCAGGGCGTGCCAGACTAGGCCCAGACCCTAGGCTATATTTTTGAACGTATAGCCTTTCAAAGGTTTTCAGCAAAGGTTTTCAGTAGAAAGGATTATAGAGTTATGGATCGTAAGTTCTTTGAGTAGCCATATGACGTTTAACCCGCTTTTGGAATAAAGAACACCTCCGCGGAATACAGACCAGTTGAAAACTACTTCCAGCCAGTGGAGATTAATCAACGAGTTGTTCTAAATCTTCACTGGAATAATTCGGTCAGGACCAGCCGATTTAAAGGGTTTGAAACCTTCCTGTGTAGGATTCGCGTTTGGTTACGATATCTTCTATGCGCAGTGAGTTCGCTTCTCGATGAGTAGTAGTATCTATCGAGTCGTCGAAGTTTCCTGGAAAGTGGAGATGACAAATTTCGATGAGAAGTTTCAATGATTACTCTCTAGAAGCAGTTCATGATCCGAAAGACGAGAGGTCTCGGAAACTTCTTCTATTTTATCACAAAAGAGTCTCCTTGATAGGTTTTCAGTTCTTGGACCACCATGCTGGTTTTTGGTTACCGCTTGGCTTAACTATTGGACAAGCAGCGCTGAAGAACTGATTGCAGGCGCTTATAGTGATTGTGTCCACTATGAAATTCAGTTCTTCCACTGTTGCTGGTGGCTCAGGAGCCCCGGCGTTAATAGTTACTTAAACATTTCCCTATACTTGCTCCAGTTGGGCCATCTAGGGTTCCTAAATGCTTTCCGAGTAATAAGCAACAACATCATGTTGAATCTTTAGGCCTAACCCACTTTAAATTATTTCAAATAATATTACTATTGGTCCATTTGCAATTTTGGCCAACTTTAGAAAACATATCCATGGATGCTTAGAACCATGACAACATTTCAGACCTACGAAGTTTTTTAAGAAAAGTACAGAAAAATTAAAATAAAACTGGGATGGAATAGAAAAGTACAGTCCGAAATGGGCTAACTTCACATGCTTCGTTTTCGGAGTATAATTATAGGTACACAGGTGCATTACTTTTGAATCCATTTTGCAGACATTTTTGTCAAATTGACTTCCTTCTCTAATGTCGCCTTGAAGTAATTTCGCAAATCACCATTTTATCGGTCCACTACTTTGTAAACTTTTTGAACGACTCCTGGAATGGTTGAGCTACTTTGTTAAAATCAGCCACCCATCGTTTAATAGATAGTGGCTATAGATACTATAAGGCAAGATTAGTCAATTAGCAGTTCGAATCTATAATCGAAATAATTTTCTATTATCAGGAACAATTATACGTCGACGACGTGAAGAAGAAGAACGTATAGCATAACAGGATGACCGACCTTCTAAGTAGGACATCGATGTCTTTACTTGAATAATAAAGAACAAATTTTTCGTTTGACGGTATTGAACCGGATATCCAGATATAATTCTGAACCGGCATCAATCGAACTTGATTAATAACAATGTGCCGAAACTATCCGCGAAACCTTTTGGAATATTGCGCATTCTGTTCAATATACCAAACGGCGCGTTGTTTCCATCATATACGAATTACACAAACCCGCTTGGTCCTACCTTACGAAATGAGGGCGAATCGATGGAGATTGGGCGAATATCGGGCATACCTATACGAAGGGGATGAAATATTGGTCGTAAATGGAATTGAAATGCGCGGTAAATTAGTGAACCATATACTAGGTGCTATGTCGGACTTTAACATTTTTAATAGTTTCAGCGATCACACAGCCTGGAGGTGGACATGACTCCAGTCTTTCATGTTTGTGCCCAATAATATCGTTACCTCTACAGTACTCTATAGTTGGTTTAATGTCCGAAAAGATCTTAATCGATACATATATAACCCTCTTACCTGAATATATGATAGATTCTTATGGTTATTCAGTCGCCTAGCCAAGCCAACATCTTTCCTGTTCATCCAAACAGATGGTAACTGATTCTTTGTTTCCGAGTATCGTTTCTAGAAGTTTATAATTGTTACTGCCTTCATATCTGCAAACTTCGTGTTTAACTAAATCACATCATACTTAAATATACCTATTATATAGGTGGAGAAGCCTTTAGTTTAGGTTCGACGGCGGTTGATTTTTGGGGTAAAGTTTCAGCAGATTCTAAAATTACTTCTCCACTGATACTTGGCTAAACAGAAACCTCATGTTGGTTAGCTTTCTCAAGCTCCTCATTTTCACATTTCAATTTGGAAATCTCAATATGTTTAACTGAGATGCCGCTCTTCCTATTCCAACCTTTTTTCAGAGTTCACCATTTTCTGATTAATGGTAGTTTCAGACGAACCTGAACTGCCATCGAAAATTCAAAAGATTTGGATATCGACAGCCTATTGGAAACTGTCGTGCCTTATACAAAGTATTCATTAACTATACACATTCTACCTCATCATTGAACAAACCTTTTACCACCGCAAGCGGTTAGTTCAAGTTTGAAAAGAGAAAAAAAAAACAGTGGGCTGAATCTATAGCGCCCTTTTTTTTATCTCTAATCTGTTTTGGGGCTCAAGGCACTCCCTACTTGTTCGCGGTTCGATTATTTACGTCCTTACTTTTACGCCATTACAGCCAATTCGAGGACGTACGGCTGGCTATAGGTCCGGTTTTCCTAGAACCATCTTCACATTGCATAGCTCCATACCAGCCTATAGTGCTGGCATGGAATATGGTTGGCACATGAGTTATGTACTCCAACAGGGGGTCATAGTTGTGTTCATTCACACTACAGATCATAATCTCATGGTGAAAATTCCTTTTGCATCCTGTCACTATCGGGATTCGATCCCGGTATCTCCCGCTCCAACTGCCGCAGCTTTCGCGATAACATAAGTGCCGATCGACGATCGTTGCATTGTCTTGATAAAATGACACTTTATTTGCTTCATTTGACCGTTTCAGTCTAGTGGAAGTTGTGTTGTAACAACACGGTTATCAAGAATTTTGCATCTGATAACAATATTCAAATGGATTCAATCGGATCAGTTTCTTTCACGTAAACTAAAAATGCACGGCCCTAAATTAAAATACTATTCAGGTTTATTTACAAAACACTTAATCTAATCTCACAGTACAATAATTAAATTAAAAAAAATTAACATTTATTATCTTAATCCTAGAACTAGAGCTACAAAGAGTAATACAGGCATTATCACCGCATAAGACATTCTGGACCCACTGTTCTTGCTTGTATCTGAAACGAAAGCCAATTATTAAAATAAATTTCGAAATCACCTAAACATTGAATAGCTTACCGTTGCTGCCGACCGATGGATAATAGTCATGGCACGTTGGAAAATTAGCTGGTGCCGAAACCATTTCGCTCGTCTCACCAACCTTAAAAACTAGCGCCATTCCGATTTCGGCATGAAATTCGATATGGCAATGGAACAACCAGTATCCTGGATTATCCGCAATAAATCGAATTATTGTGTATCCACCGTCCGGTATTGTGATCGTATCCTTGATTGGTGCCCCAATCAGATTACGTTTCAATTTACCATCTTGATCAAGTCTTTCGACCTCTTCTACGGTAATACTGCCGTTTAAACGATCCATGCCGACCACTCGAAATGAATTCCCATGCAAATGAAATGGATGGTTGGCATCGTATGCAAATCCTTCGTCGATTAGAATCAGTTCGACAACTGAATTGAGACGAACTTGTAGTACGTGGCTGCACTCACAAAATTCTTCACGACAGTCAACTCCTTTGGCGGCTAGAGTCGAGGCATTACAAAATGTGCGATCATCGATGATATCTTTATTCGGCATAAGTGGTAGCGATGGATTTTTCATCGTTATGTGGTTCAACTGGGGCGTAAGTACGCGGCCATGTTTAGGATCTACCTGATGGAACCCGTATAAATTGGGAACATGAAAATGGGGATTGTCTTTCCGATAAAAATCGTAATAGACGTAAAATTTATAATCAGCGTTCGTTTTAAGTAGTCGCACATCATCGACATATCCCGATTTTAGTTCGGCGATTGTAAGCGAGTCATTAAAGCCACTTCCTTTATTCAACGCGTTCAACTGTAGTCCATCGCGAACAAAATCGTAGTTTGGCGAATCGTTTGGTTCGGCAACAGGTGCCGTATTGTAATGTAAAATAGCGACCTGGAACGCACGAGTAAATTTGGGCCCGCAATCCATTAGTCCCTTCAATCGAATCCAGTAATTATCGATCTCTTGATTAGCGTTTACGATGAAATCGAAACGTTCGCCCGCATAACTTACAAAACTCGATACTTCGACTGGTTCGATATCGTAACCGTCAGACGCAATTACAGTGATCGTGTGATTATCTATAGACAGCTCCATCGGACAGTTTAAAAATTCCGCATTTATTAATCGGAATCGATAGCGATTGCCCTTCGCTACATTTACGGTATGGTAAGGAATCATTTTCGATTCTTCCGAAAATTGGACGAATCGCTTATTTCGACGTTTTTGCCGATTCGAGTCTAAAAATGTGACGGATGGTTGAATATTTGTATCATTTTGATGGATTTCATCATCTTTTGGAATTTCTCTAGCTTTCATTGTTGGATCGGTCGAATCGTGTACAAACCCTACTTCTTCGGTATTTGTGGTCATCCACGGATTAAGCGTTGTCCCGTCAAATATATTCGTTGCCTCATCGATTAGTTGTTCGCCACTGGTAGCATTTTCTTCTGTTCCGACAGTTGTCATTTCCTCAGTCGAAGGAGCAGTAGATGAAGTGGTAGTTGAAGTGGTTGTAAACGATTCCTTTACAAAGTACCTGCCTTTGCCGTTTATCAAAATATTTGGCGGTTTATTATCTCCGATTGAATGATGATGTGATGAGAACATCGAAACACCTGGCATATGAGCCCAATCCTGAAGAATAAGAACATGCTCTCCCGATAAATCATAGTCGTATAGTTTAGCGTGCTGTTCCGTTGCTTCGGCCGACTTAATGATTAGGGCACCAAATGCTCCATCACCTCGTTGCATTCCAATGTGTGAGTGCCAAAAATGTGTGCCCGCAATATCGGCCGTAAACTCATAACGGAATGTATTACCAGGTGATATTGGACATTGTGATATATGAGGAACACCATCCATGTACGGATTTTCACGTTGATGCAGGCCATGCCAATGAATTGTCGTGCCCTCACCCATTAGATCGTTTTTAACATCAACGAGAATTTTATCGCCAAAACATACCTCAATTTGTGGCCCAGGCATCATACGATTTATAATCAAAACGCTACGTCGAACACCATCGCCTGGTATACAATGAGGCCGACTACAATCCGTTGTATTGAAGGGACAGTCATAGCATGCTTTACTCAATGTCTCATACCATTCCATCTTGAATGTGTATTTGCACGTCATTGGTGCACCACCCTCTTGACACTCTCGCACACACGGATGGTTTCGATATGTCTCCAAATTCATATAATCATAATTCTCATCCAAACCGGTTGGTTCGTAGTCCCGCGGATGATTATCACTTTTACAATACTGACAACAATCTTTCACGTAAACATTTTCCGGTCGACAATTCTCCGACAACTTTGTACACGATCGTTTAAAGCTCGCTATCGTTGGTACATTTTCGCGCATCTCACACACAAACATATCACATTTATCAACACTTTGCCATGTTTCGCCGACTTTGTATATCGTTCCCGTTTCGTTCGATTTACATCTGGATTTAACACATGTCCCGCAACAGACATCGTCGAGCTTGATTAGATCGTAGTCTGACTCGCAATTTTTGTGTGCACAATATTCGTTCAGTTCCTTGATGTAAAATGAACCGTCGGATCCCGTGTCACAGAATAATTTTACACACGGATTTGTTGTGTTCCATATATCACCGAGTCGATGAAATACTCGATTTCCGTTTACTATCGACGTACACACTGATGAAACTGATGTTGGTGAATCTGAAAGAAAAAAAAACAAATGTGTTTAGTTTTACATGATAAAACCTTTTCGTTGTATGCGTCTCTGCTAAATTTTAGTGAATATAAAAAGGTTTAAGTAATTGATAAAAATTCACGGTTTACATTACTACATGAAATAGCCTGCATTTAGCAAAGATCATAACCGTATGAAATTTAATCTATACAATGAGTACAGTTGATTCATAAAAATTGTAAATTTGTTTAAGAATTACGTAAGAAAAAAATTAATTAATTAAATAAATGACTTGTCTTAATTCAAAATATAGTAAAATTACTCTTTGGAAATTATTATTTTAAATAATAAGGTGGCATAAAAAATTATGCCGAAACCCGGGATTGAACCGGGGACCTTTAGATCTTCAGTCTAACGCTCTCCCAACTGAGCTATTTCGGCTATGTGTTCTTATGCTCGTATAAAGATTAAAAAGTGGAACCTAAAATAGCTAATCGGATTACTTCCTATAAAAAGTTTGGATTAGCGATTCAGCCAATTCTAAGATTAAGTCAGATCCGTAGACTGCTACTAATTATTCTATAATATGGATGCTGTTCGTAATATAGAGGTTTGGCATAACGAGCAGAGAAACAACAGCTAATTGATGGTGGATGGCAACTAATTGTTTTATTATGCTTTACATTCTTATATCTCTCTGAGATGCAAGGTAGTTTTGTCCAACAGCTGACATTGTTGAGAAGTGCTATAACAAGTGTAACTCAATTTAAAAAAAACATTTGCTTGTAAGTATTCAATATGGTACCTGTAAGAAACCACCTGTAATGACCACCAACGAGAAATATATGATGACACATGGGCATGCGTCATAGAGAACTCGTTAGATGTAAATCTTTAAATATTAATAAACATAGAGCACATATAAATGGAGATCTACATCCGTCATCATCTTTTTATACAGGATACTCGTTTCTATATGTGGCATAAGAAACTTAAAAATCAATATCGAATTCATATCACATCCAAGAAGCTCGACTGCAGAGGGCATCCCAATACCCAAACGCTTTATCCGAAACGTTTTGAAAACTATGGAAAAAGTTATTGCATCAACACATTATAAGGAATCTTCAAAAAATCATTTATTATTATGAAGGAGCTTCCAATAGTACCGCTTACGACTCCATTAGAAAATTCAGCAGTAGTGGAGTGTCACGTTATATAACAAATAGGATCAGTTCACAGATCAGAAATATCACAGCTTAATCGAAAGATTAGTCGGTCATTATGTGGCAATGGTGCATACGCAGAAGACACTTAACGTCAACCCTAATATAAGAGTGGTAGTTCCATTCACTGGAGGAGGACAAAGCTGCTGCTTGGGGGTTCTGTTTTAAATGGCTCAACTGTCCAATTTCTTAAGGAAGTCAAATATCTAGGAGTTATCTTAGGTTAGAAACTAACCTCAAAAAAACATATCCAAGGTCTATTAAAAATCCAAAAGTTCTTTTTAGGTCCAGTCATATAGCTTAATGGTAGTACTTAATGATTAAACCCGTATTTCAAGCAGAAATTCATGCAATAGTGATTTATGTAAAGACTCTGACCAAAAGCCTAAGTAGTGCAGACTTTACACTCTTCCGGACAACAGACAGGTTTAAAAAACTCAGAAATGAAATTAATACGTGAGTTCCGGCATTGAGAGAATCAAGGCCACTCAAGGTCTGGATCGTGTTGTGCGGCAACTTGAATTATTGGACCTGAATCGTTTTGTAAGGTCACAAGAAAACATTGCAGATAGGTGGTGTAGCACTTCGTTTTAAAATCCACCACATATTTACGTAATAAGTGTGCCCGCCTACTCCATCTTGGAGGCAGAAAGGCAGATAAGTCCTAGTGGATTAATGTCGTAAACACTGCCAAAGAATATTGTCGGCTTTTCAAAAGCTTGAACTATGATTGGACAGCTAGCCTAAAGGGGAGAAATGAACTTAATAAAGCTTCAGGTATAATATGCGCATGCAAGCAAAAAAATCGAGCACTTCACTGTACTTGAACTCCAAAATTATTACGCTAAACTATCATCACACACTCAAGGTTGATACAAGTATAATAATTCACACATATTTATACGCAATACATCTTTCAACATTCTTATCACACAAGTGTTTTAATTGTGATGCGGCTGCATATCAAATGATAAGAATAAAACTTGTTTGCTTGTAGATTCATATATCGTAACCAACTATAGTTAATGATCGCAAATTATCTCATTAACGATTTTATCACACCTAAATTACTTGTCTAATTATTGTGTTAATTAATCACCGACCACAGGGCGATATTTGTTTATCATGTATGCACACTCGACCAGAAGCACTGATTACTTTTCCTGTATACAAAATACTTCAGTTGTGAATAGCTTTTTATGTCACACTTATTGTGTTGTCAGATAATTTAATTTCGTCTAATAATTAATTAATTAATTATATGTACATAGTTTGTTGCTGCCGAGCACGTGCATACGTTTGGTAAGCAAACAGAATTTTATCACATAAGCACATGTTGCGGTACACACCTACGTGTCTCTCCATTAATATTTTGAGATATAAAATAGTAAGTTATGCGCTCTTCATCTTTGTGTAGATGGTGTGCGGTTAATTAAACGGAGTTTGATCTCGGCAGCTATCTAAAAGTTGTAAAGAGGACTCTAGCTATATGCATCCTCACCATGTGACTGTATGGTTCATGTAACATTGAAGATTTGGGCTTTAGTGAGCTCTGATTATAATATAGGTGGAAGGTATTGTACAAGCCATGTCATAATCGATTAGCTTACTAAGTATGTATAACATGGGTTATAGTCTCTCATCATCATTTGGCTTGTATACGAGATTCGATTAAAGGCTTACATATAGCTTATTGCCCGATTTTTGGTCGGTTCTGATAAAATATAATTCAGCCAACTCGTCACATGCATATGGGTGTTAAAACCTCAACAATTATCAGAATTTCTATCCTGCCTACAAGCACATCAGGTACCATCCAGAATGCTCAAAAGTACAACGAGATCAGTTAAGCGCAATCACAACACTATATATGTTTGCACATCGTTGACTCATAACAACCTCCACAATAATTGTTAATCAGTTCTCAAAGTCAAAGTATCCGGTAGTTGAACCACTTTTAATTTCTTCAAAAATTCTATTCCAATGTTAAGATTAAATACTTAATCGTTTTTGTGTAGAATACTTCAGGGTATTTCCAATTTACCCAAAAAATAATTATGAAGAGTCATTGTTCACTGATTCACATTGGATATAGTTCGTGCGGACCACAGACGACCCAAACACAACAACAACAAAATTTAAATTCTCGCGGCTAATTGGATGATCCGGGTGTATCATCTTATTCGAGATTTATTAAAGTTTTAAATCAACTGATGAAGGTTAACGAATGCCATTTCAAACCAACCGTCACCGCACTATATGAATACGTGCGTCATAAAAATGGCTATCACGGACCTCATTATTACGTTTAGAAACACCATCGTTGATGGTGTAATTCCAATGCAAATGCTAACATTGTAAATCATAAATCTTCATTCCGCTTATACCAAAGACAGAAACTATAAAAAAATAAATTATTTATATCGCATGAACCGTGTAGTAATCGTTCCAATGATTAATCACGTGTTCGATCATATATAATCGATTTACATATGTTAGCACAACTATATACATATTTGTATTTGATCCGGGATTATAAAAATGATATTAATGCAGATCAGTTATTTGATGTGATCTGATGTAATCCGGATCGTTTTGCCTTGATTTATAATGAAAGTGAACGTGCGGTATGCGACCGCCGTACGGAAGTTAGGTAATAAAATAACGAGGTTTGTGAATTATATGTATGTTGAGTGTGCTCGGTCGATAATTAAATTATTATTTAATCAACTTCGAAATAGTTTACAGGTTATTTTGGTGAATCTGAAGGTTGACTGGTTGATTCGTTTTGTTCTTCTCAATACTTTTGGTCAATATTTGAGTAACATTTCAGATTAAAAATGAACTCGGTTTTTTGTTTATTCAATACAATGCTATCGATGATGAATTTCTCAACATTTAAATATGAGGATGAGCAACCTTGTAAGGTTCAAATTCTTTGGATGGATAAGTAAAATATCCTACAGCTGGTTATAATCGGCCTTCTGTATGACAGTTGTCAGAGAGCAGTGTATGTGTATATCTCTACAATCTGTTATTTGAAGTCCATAAGGACGTTTCGAAGTTCTAAGCTGCAGCATTCTTAGTAACCCATTAAAAGGTCGGAAATGTTTCTAAAGCATTTTAAGCAGGATGCTTATAGGCAACCGAATTCGACGAAGGCTTCCAGAACTCAATATATAATGAAGCTATACCAAAAATGTCTACTGAAAACCTATTTGTATGTCTTAACAAAGTTTAGATCTTACAAAAATATAACGACTGTTTAACATCGGAGTCATGTTAACTCTCAGTATTAAATTGGTATTAACTATGGACTGGTCATAGATTCCCGATGCTCATGTTAATGAAAACATTTGGATCCTTAAACAATCAAAAAAGATTAGATAGGAGTTTTCTCTAGGTCATGATAGACAAATTGTGGATCTATAAAAATTTAGAATAACGCCATCAATGCGTGAGGTAACAACATTAAGAGTCTTGAAATCCTTATAAATTACCGTCATGAACGTGTACATAACAGCTGAAAAATTAGTAAGATGAGTGTCTTAATTGTTAACAAATGTTCAAATAACTAATCGAATGGGTATTGCTAACTGACTTCTAACGAAAGCTGTTGCTTCAGCTGATTAATTAACAGCCACTATTTTTTGGAATGCATAAGCCATGGTATTAATAGACAACTGTGAGTAGGGTAAAACTATCATATAGGTGTATGGTATGCAACATCATTAAGCCGCTTTTCCATCATGACAATGCACAATCACATTTATTATGGCTAAGGAAGCATTACTTGGATGAATTGGGCTTCGTATTGCTTCCCCATATTCATCTGATCTGGTCCATTGAGATTTTTCTATTCCACAAACCAGAAGAAATGGCTTGGTGACATGAAATATGGATCAAACGATGAAATAAACGCTGAAACGAATGGTAACTTTAATTCAGGTTTAATGAAATTAGATTACGATAAGGGTATATCGGGTTAATAGAAGATCATGACTCACAAAGCTACCACTAACGCGGTAAATGACTCATAAAGCTAACACGAACGCGAAGTTAAGTGAAAGAATGACATAACCTTATGGTACAAGCGTTAAGAGAAGAGAAAGTGTTTCAGGACGATGAACTTGAAAACAATTTGATTGTATTTGATGGATATGATAGACATTTTGAGTCTTAAACATAAAAAGACTGATTAAGAATACTTTTCCTTAGCCTATCCGGAACATCGTTGCCAATTCCAAGAATTGAACAAAGCTTTAAATGTAAGATATAGTTGAAGTAAGATATGGTTTAATCGTTGCAAATAACAGATAGAGCTGAAAGTACTACGAGTTAACCGTTAAGAGGTCGAAGAAACTCCAATCCTTTTGCAATTTCGTATATAAACCTTCAGCCTATACACACGCTTTATATACTCTGAAGCTATAATACTAATCTTGATAAGAATAATCGTATGATGAACAACCCTATTACATCCAACGCCAATCTGGTTTCAAAACCTATAATTCTGTTTGAATTGACGATGGCTCCAGAACAAAATATACAGATATAAACTGTTGTATCATAAACGGATTGGATAATTTTAATATCGACACTATGGTGACTGAAAACTTTCAGAACCAAATGTCAGTAGTCTGGTCTGTTTTGAGTTTGATCTCTTACGATCCGTTATCATAAATTGAGCGAATCTATATAGCAGATAACCATAAATCTTAACCATAACATACGTTACAGCTAGATAGCATTGATAACAATCCATCAACCTCCTCTTCACACCATTGCATAGTCAGAAGGAATTATTGGCCTAATGGGGTTATGAACTGTATATGCTTTGGATTTCGACTCCAACTTCAATCACAAATCATTTTACAATGGAACTTCAAAGTTAAAATCGGATTCCAGAATAAATCATATCCAAAAATAGTATATAGGGCTGGCCTGCACAGTCATCATATGAGGATATCTAAAGATCCAAGTTTATACCATACAATCGAGAAACATTTACGAATATGGAATCGTAATGGTAAATGAGTGAGCAGACTCTACGGCTATAAAAACCATGGTTTGTAAGAACTTGAACCATACTGGAATGTAAAAAAATATCTTAGTTGGAATTGAACGATCTATATAAGACTTTAATACGTGAGATCGATAATACTTTAAAATTAACTCTAAAGGAGAGTGCAAATGTGTCAATTGATCAAAATGTAATTCGAAACCAAAAATAACAAAAGCATTTTCTCAGAACTCTGCAATGCGAAAGCTTTTAACTGTTTTTGGTTATACCAATCTTATACATTTCTAACCAGAAATAATTACTAAGATGTACTCATGTACCAAAATTATGCATAATTTATCACGTACGCCAAGTTTCTAACTTTCATCCACATTATACTCGTACATACATTCTTGTCTTATTTATTACGAAGAAAATTTCGCTAATTGATATTCACTCCAATGCAATTAGTTGAAAAGAGCATCTCAATATAATATATTATGCAAATTTGTCCGAAACGCATCTTCTAAATTTAATTATCATTCAATTACTGTTATTTTATATAAGCATGAGATGAGAATCATAAAAGTAATTAATTCGTAGAAGGTCGAATAAGGATGGGCGAATATTGAGAAAAAGGTTAACACATGCGTCAATACCGGCATTCACCGAATATATATACAAAAGATATTTTGCCTGACTCACCTGTAGTAGCAGCCAGTCCAAGTGTTAATATACTTGCTCCAAATATACATCTTAAAAGCGCCATGTTGAGTGTTATTATAGCTAGTTGGTCTCTACTTAACGAAATCTTATTGTTAAGACTCGTCCATATGATAATCTGAAATAGAAAATTAGATCGAGATTTATAATTTATACAGCAAATTTCCCGTTTCTCTATATACGATTTTGGTATTTTCCCCCCAATGTGTTCGATTTGGACTTTACGTGCACAAAACTATCGTTTTGATTAAAATGTTTATTTTATAAATTATTTTGGTTTATTCCCGCCAAACTTGTTTCTGATTCGTTTTGGATAAAGTACAATTTTCTTCGTCGAAAACCAAAACGCTATAATATACTTACCATGAAAAAGTTGTACTTCTGACGTCATATATAAACTATAAACAACATACTGATATATGTTGTTGGTTTGGTTTCGATTATGTTGATGATGAAATCGTTTATGAACAACGTATTTACTGTTACAGCAAAACTGAAAACGAATAATACAATATGATCGCGATCGTAAGATTACTTAACTATTTGCGGCATTGCTCATGTTTTCTTATAACCACACACAAGCATACATACATACACACGATGTATAACAAATGCATTGAAAAAAAATATATAGCGTTACGATCGCGAGATGAATATGTAATTGAATCGGAACTATAATTACAATGTTCACGTGCACGCAGGTGAACAATTCGGTTCAACATATATAGGAATCTCAATGTGTGAATACTTTTGCTGTATGTGTGTATACCAAATCACCTTGCCTAAAACATTCTCTAATATTAAAGCGTCGCGATCGAGCGCACGCCTGTAATAATAAAAAAGGTAATCATATTTAATCAAGGTGATGCGCTACCTAATTGATGGTTTAAATATGTACGCGTATGACTTTTTCGCGTTATCAATTCCATATGATCGAACTGACCTCGTGGGAAAATAATTGGATGCCGAATAAAGGTGAATGCGTGTATTTTTGCCTCCAGGGTAAACTATGCGGGTTAAGCAACAATGTCAATGGGAAATAGTAATTTTACCCTAAGCCCCTTAAGATGTCTCTATAAACCATCACCATTTTAATGCAAATTCATAAAATCGTGCATGAAATCAAAGTACCGCGAGTATGCTGGCTCGGCCATGTTCTGCGTCATCCGAACCGAATGATACAGCGAACATTGAAAGGAAATACGCCTGTGAAGAGGTCGTTTCTCGGCAACGGTGGCTGCACGACGTAGAGAGCGATCTGGCATCTCCTAACTGCTTGCAACAGTATGAAGAGCTGGCTCGTGATCGAAACCGATGGTGTCAGATTATAAATATCACCAGCAATGAAGGCGAGCCACAGCAATAGGTCTTAGAAAAGCCTTCTGCACGGCAACACCACGTAATTTGACAGTATACACCGAAAATAAATGAGTGGATGAGTGGGCACCCTCGCATGTACAAAACTCAGTTTATTATAACTTAGACGATACCATACACGATAGATATACGACATGGGTAAGAGATGTTGGCATATTTCTATTCTCCTGCTCGATACTAGTACGCAAAAGCCACATATACTTGGGAAGTTACATGATGGACTATATTTCAAATCTCCAACAGATTGATTTACTTAATGGTAGAGAGGAACAAGATGTGATAAACTTCAACTATGATGGTACAACTATGGCACAGATTCAAATATCGTACTTTCATTGTGATTATGAGCACGATAAAAAAGACAAATTAACAGCCACACATATAAAGATGCCAGGCAGCTCCTAATCAGTGATATACTCGTGGGTCAATAAAAATCCCCTTCAAAATGGTGTTGAACTTGCGTCCGTCTATCTATAGTTGAAGAGTCTGTTGATAGTCCAAAGCTTTAGGGAACATTCTTATCTGAACCGACATGGCAAAATATGGCAAAGGAGAAAATTATGATATATCTATGTATCTCGAGTATATCTTCTTCACCCACTAAAATTGTTTTTATGTGTTTTTACGCCAACTTTTTAGAATGCCTACTTCTTAGAATACCTACAGTTAACCAATTTAGGTTTGTGAGTACTTCCAATCGTTTTATAATTTGTTTAATGTGTCATGGGTTACATACTGTGCGCTATGATGAGCATAGCATCCACTTATAGGATCAGTATTGCTGCCGACGACAATATTAAACTATAACCTGGCATAGTTTGTGCCTATGTCGGGTTGTACGAAAAGTAAGGTAAAGTAACCTCACACCAACGTATCAGGTGGGTCAACACAACATTGGTGAAAATATTATTTTATATATATTATATATATGTAAACGGCTGTTGAGATTCGAATCTACGCCCATGACAATACGCACTTTTAGCAAATTCAAGATGAGTCGGCCAATGTTGGCCAATGAACAGAAAAATCGTGGTTATTTCATCCACATATGTAAATATAGCGTAATATTACTTCACTTTATAGCTCAATTGTTATTACCACTAGCATATAGTCATAATCGCTCTTTACATTGGTCGTTACGTCAGTAACAAACGTGAAGAGGTTGCGAATGAACTGTGATGTAATTTGGGCATTTAACATTAATACATGTCAAGTGCGAGTTATTACAAAATATATTGTGATCTTTGAATTACGAAACCAAATCTAATTTTTAAGCACAACATCTAACCCGCGGCATTATATGATCTTAAAGATCATATATGTACACATACATGTGTATATATACTTTATATACATATACAGGTTAGAATTCCCTCGTCACACGCAAAACAATATATATTCTTATCACAATATGAGATCACATACAAATATATACAAAAGTATCTGAGATCCGCGATCACGCGAATAATCATTTCATATATAAACAATTTAGCGCGCACTGTGTCAAGGATTAAAACTTTTATGAATGTCCATAAAAACGATCATTTTGTCATTAATGATAGCTTCAATATCCGCTTCATGTCAATGTTAATGAACTCGCATCTCCAATTGTTGGATATTAATGACACAACCTTGTTTCTAAAACAAACGGAAACTGCATTTTGAAGTAACATTGGCCGAAATTTCGCTTGAACGCGCACTGAGTACGAAACAAGTTTAAGGTAAAATTCATGTATACGTGCACCACATAAACCAAGTTTCACCATATTAACACTATTGCATAAAACTAAACTATGTATCATGCACACACTAGTTATTACAAAACATAATTTTTTTTTTCAACATATAAGATCGATGATGATCATACAAATTCAATCGATTGTGGTAAATGCGGAGAGCTCGTATATAGTATAATAATGTAAGGAATAATTACCTAACACAGTTCACAACAAAATAACTTCAAAATTTTTTAATTTTTAATTAAATATTTAATTTAATTGAATCACTCAATATTTTTTTAAAAATAATTAAATCGCGACCGAGGACCGAATTCGATCATAATAATTTGGCGTCTTAATCAGAACTGATATTAATTCTGGTTTGTAATTCTTCGGTTTGTTTTATGTTGTCTTTTGAATTTATTTTTTATTTGTTTATTTATTTACCTTTGCTGAGAGAAGAGTATGTCTAAGTTTATAAGTAGTGTGCTTAAGTGTATAACTATACAAAATAAAATAATTGAAGCAATTATACTCAAATTCGCCTATATGAGTAAAGTGTATAAGCTCGCTATTATATTTGGGAAAATCTAAGGTAAAATCCCCCATGCGGCCGTTCGTCCGGAATCACGGTTGTAAATCTGTGCTTTTTATCATACAAAACTGCGGTCGTTAATAAATTTTATGGCGTTATTTAGTTTATTTAATTACTTGTGTATATATCTTCTTTAATTAGTCCAGGTTATATAGCTTAAGAAAAATTTGTTTTCGAACAATAAATATCACAGTTCGTTAATTGAACGATTTAAATATTGAAGTATGCGAGCTCGAGGTCGTTCTACACTTTACTGTCATAAATTATTATTTGTAGTATAACCAGTTAAACGGCGCCACAAAAATATGAAATTTTAGTTGAATATAAGTCTTATACTATACCGTATACCGTCTTAAATGGCGGTATCGTATAAGATCGGATTTGAATCCCGATAGAATTGTTCCATTGATCATAATTATTGACTAGCATATGAACATCCTCGAACAACGGAAAATGGATAAATGTGCGTGTTTGTTTGTTGTTTTATACTAACATAATGAAGTAAGAACACTATCGCTTCGAAGGAGCAGACTCTATAATGCAAATCTGGTCTTTGCTCATATAGCCATTTAAACATATTCGACAACGATATCAATCGCTATTTTCAATATATCGTTCAGGCAGTACCAGTCGAAGTAACGAGAAGCATTCCAAACACCCAAATGCAAGCTGAGGAATAGCCATATAGGTTTATTGTTTGGTAGGTCCTTAATAAATTGAAAATATTTATTTCTACTCAATTTCTAATTCTGGAGCCTGGATTCTAAACAAATTCCAAAATAAAGCTTACATTTGACCAAACGACTTTAGTTGTTAGGAGAACGAGTGACGTTAAAAGAACAGAATCAAAAAATATGAAGTGTGTCATGGATTGCGTTAAGAACTCCTACCTCGTGAACAGTTGGACTGGGATGTCCAGTTTATTGTGAGTCTCTCAAAGTTATCACTTTTAGCATGAGTTAGCATGAACCTCTTTAACAAATTAATAAGAGGTGATTTTTCAACCGCTTTCGAGAAGAATTAATATTCAATTATGACTTAAATGGCGATTACTACAAAAAATCGCTTCATATGTCATTAGTGCCTACTACTTCAACAATCCACTGGCTTTTAATGGCGACCACTATAGCAACTATACCTTGTAAAAAGTAGGATAAAGTGTAAGTAAAATGCTATAAAGTTCTTTTCCTTGGGCAATAAACCCAAAAAAACTTAAATCCGAAAACTCACCACGACCAGCAAAATATAGACAAAGTTTAATATTTTCAAATATCTTGTTTGCCTAAACTAAATTGCCCGCGGAAACATTTCGAGCAAAGTGCCTCAACCATAACGATAAAATCATTTCTTGTTTTCAAATTATCAGGACTTACAGGAAACATCGACTCAGTATAGTTTGTGGCAGTGGCTGGATATGTATAGCTTCTTGACAACCAAAATACGAATTCTTCATTCTATCTATCACAAATACAATGATAATTTGAAAAATATGTAAGACTCCTGGTGAAGATAATATCTGTAACGAAATAGTGAATCGGAAAGCTCTTATAATCATTGAGTCTTTTTGAGGCCTAAAACAGTAATCAGCATCCAGAGGAATACGTTGTGGATGTTTGATCATACTTATAAGAGTTTCATCAAAACTAATTCCAAAGTGAATAAGCGGACTTCTGGAAGCTTTGGGTATAACATATATGGAGTGTGCAGAGCGACCCAACCACGAATCTTAGTATAAATGAAACGCTAATAAGACCAGACTCTGCTATTGACTTGGATTATATTGTATACGTTTGAAAAATCGTCCCACAAATAGTTTAAGAAATAGACGACGTTGTATAAAAGGCCTAAACACACATGTTCAGTGCACTTTCTGTTTATGGACAAATTATTGAGGCGGATAAATCTTTTTATTGGACACCACTGGAAGGGAAAGAACAAAAATGTTTAACCAAACAGGTCAACTAAGATTTATCCCCTTGTCAGTTTTTTAACTCATTTCAAGTTATAGCTTTTAACCTAATACCCTTCTAAATAAATTATTTTAGTTAGTATAGTTTTATAATTATTTCATAACACCTCGTAAACAACCAATTTTCCCATATTTAAAATCAATTTTGCACAGAAGTGTATAAACTCAATAAAAATGTAAATCGCCGAATAAAGCTCTTATCTGAAATACTTGCATAGATATGTACGAGTATGTAAATAAAAATTCCAATTGCAACTTTCTGTACTCTATGTACACAAAACACTTTTCATAACATAATTTCATAACACATCGCAATGTAATCGTTTTTCATATAAATGAATGCAAAACGACTCGTATATACAGTCACAATAAAACCGGTAAGTACCAGCCAGATAATTTGAATCTTGATACAACATATTTGCATAAACGGTCATTGACGATATAATATCTCAAGTGATTTTTATTTATAGTTCGCTGTCGCCGAGCAATTAGGTTGGTTTTTACAATTTTCCAAAATAACATGGGAATGGTATGAATGATTCACGCTTTACTATGTGATAATTAAAATGTGATGTTGAGCAATAATTGTGATAATCAAATTAAATTTACATATTTGTTAGTAAGCGTACGTATTAATATTTATAATAGACAGCATTTATTTGGTTAATTAATTAAAACCGATTCAAATCTTAGAAAAGTTTCGCTTACACATTTCAATTCACAATGACTGGTAGGAATAATATAAAAATAAAAATGAAATAGATCGAAGTTATATCAGATGGTAAAGAAAATCCAGATAGATATAGGCCAACTTACTGAGAGCTTTCTGTAACTCTTTAGACCTTTGTAAACATAGACCGGAGACATGATTAGCCAATTTAACAATATTTGAGATGTCATATAAGTTGTGCTCGATTTGAAAGATGTAACTGTAAGAATTCTACCCAAGAATTCTACCCTTCTTAAAAACAATCTTTTGAAGCAACATATATATTAGCAATGTACGCTATGGGTGGCTTAACCAATCCCTAAAAGGTTATGCAGCTCTAAGTTTTACATATTCTGTAATGGCAATCAAAGCGATATTGTACAAAAAACAAATGTGTACTGCCCGTTTTTAAAAGACTGCCGATGGAAGAAAGACCATTAAAGAAAGGCTAATTATTATGTCGGGCTTAAATGGAATAAGGAAGCACAAATCGATGTTTTAAAGATGTCTTAAATAACGTTGTATTAAAATCCATAGGTCCTGTCGGTGAGGGCATCCATATTTCAGAATATCACCACAGTATCCAGAGCTTGCCGTAGAAGGTGACTTAATCTGGTTGGATCGCTGGGATGATGACCCGCATCCGTAAAAAAACAACAAATGTTAAAAATTTCAACAAGCAAAAAAAAAGGGGATACCGCCAAAACAACAATGACCTTTCGCTTAAGTACCCGGATTCGACATTGAAGATCAGCACGTGGAACGTGCAGTCACTTAAAAAAACCTTGCGCGTTTGACGGCCTTATCATATGTATGAGAGTTGGAACTCGTAGCGGCCCAAGAAACTCGATATCCTAAAAGCGGGGATGACCTCGGAAATATTGGGGTTGAATTTCTCATTGGGCCAAAGGTTAAAAAACTGTGTTCGACTTCCATGCAGTCGATAATCGAATGTGTAAGCTTCGCTTGCACATGAGATTAGCCAACCTGTCAATTGTTTGTATAATGATTCATTTTACAATAGTTTAAATAATCTGATGGGTTCTATACCGGAGCACGATGTTAGTTTGTTGGTGACTTCAATGGAACAGCTGGCAGAAATCAGACCGACTTATGTAATAATAAAGGTCCGTACTCCCGACATGAAATTGCGACCGAAAATAGGGAAAAAATGATTCACTTTGCGATCAATCATGATCTCAAAGTGACAATTTCATTCTTTCCTTATTAAAACATCCATTTGGAAACATTGACACATCCACGTCAAACATCCCGATTCAAACATCAAAAGGGCAGGCTCGGGTTGTCCAAGACGTGAGATCTTATAAGTTGTCAACAAAATTCATAGGCAGTGACCATTACTGTATTTGGTAATCTGAAGAACAGAGGAATGCCATATAAGGTCTGTGAAAGGTCTGATAAATGAAGAAACTCAACGAAAATATCAAGATCTGGTCAGCAACAGCATTTTGCGATTTAATTACCAAATCTGAACAGTGTTTGGGAAGTGTTGAAAACCTAGGTTGTTGATGTTGCCCAGCACAAACTTGGTATTGTGAAAACTACACTCAAAAATGATTGGTTTGATGACAAGTGTCGTACTGTTTAGCATCGAAATAAAGCCCACAATGAAGAGTAGACTCGGTTTACAATTGCAAGAAGAAACAAAGCAGTTCTCGCTAGGAGGACAGATAAACACATTTGTAGACAGAAGAAGCGCGAATTGTGGAAGGGTAAGGTCCTAAGAGTACAACAACTCAGGTTCCTTTAAAGGATACACCGGATTGTACCATACGTTAAAATTTCAGTCAACTGCCATTCGGAACCAGGATGGAAACCTCTGTGTTAACCCTCACAACGTCGTCAAAAGTTCATTTAAATTAATTAAACTGTTAACGAATTTATTATTGACGGGACAAATTGTCGTAACGTGGACTTCTCCTATTTTCGCGGAAACAATTAGTTTATATTTCAGAACAATACACTTAAATGTATGAATGCGGTTTACTGAATTCAAGAAGGCCAGCCTATTTCTGTTAAGCTGTCGAAACAACTGATGTTTCAATTAAAACTCAATTTGTTATAATTCGTCGTACTTCAACCATAAATTCTTTAGAATATCAGCCATCGTGTAATATTATCAGTAAGAAGATTTTTAGTATGTTGCTAACTTAGTGCTTTCTTGAATTGGCAGTAGTTAGGACTGCCGAATCCACTAAGGACTACATAATTGACTTGAGTATACAATTTGGACTGTTTCTTTAATTGAATCTGCTTGACGTGTTATGTTTTTTTTCATGCAAAATTGTAAGCCTCTTTAGCTCAGTGGCAGAGCACTGGTCTTGTAAACCAGGGGTCGTGAGTTCAATCCTCACAGGAGGCAAAATGAAATTGTTTTTAATAACTAAAATTGTTCATTTATTTTATTAACGTCTTCATACAACACGTACAAAAACTTTTATTAGTTAAATGAAAAACAGCAATTACCTTACAAGTAACAACAGACGCCTAAATGTTTAGAAAGTAAATTAAAACAATCAACTAGTAACTTATAGAATTACTTTTTTTATTACAATGAAAGATACAATACATAAATCGTAAATTGTAAAGAATTACATCGACTCATTCAGTTGGAAGATAGTGATCAGGATCAACACTGGTAAATACATGTCCTTCTTGAAACAAACACTCCAAAATGTTTCTACAAAAATTCGGTAGGTTAGAATATATAAGAAAAGAAAATAATGTTTAATTCTTACTGTAGTTCTTGAGGCGAGATGTGAGGAAATTTTTGTCGTAGAGCTTGGCGCGAAATACCGTCTGGCTGATCAAACGCTTTTATCGCTTGGTAAATAATTAAGTTTTTGCCACTCAAACCATAATTTGAAAGCTGGGCAGGATTTTTTGAAGTGTTGAGACCAAAATTAGGCACAGCCTCGGTGGCTTCTTCTGATTTCTGTGAATAATAACAAAAACATCACACATAATATTGCAAAATACCCAACTGGACAATTAACAAACCTTGTAAATAGATTCTGTTTTATATCGACAGTACAATACTTCCAATAAATGGGTTACTAACTCTTTAGGTGATTCAATCGGAAGTATTTTATATATCATCATTACACGGATGTCACCTTGTTGACGAACCGAACCGTAGATTCTAGCATAATTATTTAGCGCAACTTTTGGGGCATTGACAGACTCGCCGTCATCGATCCATAAATGCGCATCAATGCGGCCGGTGTGATCTTCACATAGATATGTAATTTTCGTTGATAAAAATTCAATATTCCGTATAATACCAACTATAGAAACGAAACCATACATTTTGCCCCACATTTTGACGCCATCGTCTTCAGATTTATGTATTTGTTTGATAAACAATGAAATGACACCTTCCGATTTTTTTTCCGCTTTAGCGCCCGGTGTTTGGGTTGAATCGAAGTGACCACCACCAACTGGAATAAAACATATTATTAGTGTTAATCGTAAATATAGTATTAATTTAGTACAACATACAACTATCATTCATCTTAATTATATTTTTTATGTATTTAATGAATTATAACCAATTTTTCTTCAGCAGTTGAACATGAACAATCGTGTTGAATAAGTTTGACAAATACGAAAAGCGGGAACAATTTGTGGTATTGCCCGATGCAATAACTTAAATATCTGTTATATATTAAACTGTTATACATTAAAAAATTGTTCTAATCATTTAAAAAACTTTATTTCTTTCAAAATATTTATACATAAAGTTTAAGTAAAAAATAATATAATAATTTACAAACTAATAAACAAATCCATAATAAGCAGTTTGATCTGCATTTTGTAACGCATTAAATTCTAATCTAGAAAGTTGACTCCCTTTCGTTTGGTGGTTGAGTTTTAAAATGTAAGTACAGGAATATTTTAGAAAAACATGTATGTATATTATATATTGGTTAATAAGTGGACAGATTGATTAGTAATAGAGTTAGAGAGAAATTTCACGACTTTATTTGTATGAAAAAATCGCTGTATATATATAAATTTTATCTTCTTGACGAGCTGCGATAATGGCTGCCGCTTGTAACTGACGTCGATGTTGATGGTGTTGGAGATGTCGCTCGTTGTGCTTGTTGCTGCTGTTTCGAAGGTGTTGTTTGCTGAACAATCTGTTGTGGTATTTTATTTTTAACAAATGTTCGATTGAATATACTATTTGATAGGGCAACAGTTGGTGAGAATAGTTTAAGTGGCATTTCACCACATCCCATGACTGGCGTTGCCTCGTTCCCGCTCAAAATGAATAGCGGAAATAGAATTGAAAATACACAACCACTAATAATGTATGAATTTGGAATTTGGGTTATAACCGCCAATGGTAAACCAAACCCAAGGAAATAAGGCCAATTATTTTCAATATGCGTTAGCCTTCGATGAAGCTCCCATCCCATATTAAACCATTTGTATTCGAACGAATACAATGAGTATAGCAGACACATGTGCACAAAACACAATATTCCACCTAAGTATTGTATTGGAAGCAAATTAACGACCATACTCTATAAATAAAAAACAGTTTAAGTGTACTTGTTATCTAGGTTATGTGATTTTACAACTCACCTGAACTAAAAATAGAGCCTGTACTAATAAATTAAATAATATATCGGCTATTAATTTGCTTATACTAGGGATTAACTGTGGCCGACCTTGTCGAAACTTGTACGCCGAATCAGCAATATCCTATACCATAAAGATATAAATAGAAAACAGTTATAACCTAGGTATAGTTTAAGGCACTAAGCTCACCTGAAACCATAGACTATTAACAACTTTGCTCAGCACAAATAGTGGTAGAACCCAAATCATACCAAATAACAGTGATAGTGCTGGCTGTACCCAACTCCAAACGGTCATGCTAAATCCATCATTTTGGCCAAAAAGTGCTGTCAACAATAATCTTAATCCAGGCAATAGGCCATACTCAAAAATCATTATACTAAACCAAAATACACCACCATTTAGGGCACAGCATTGTAGAACCCGTTTTAGAACTTTGGACTCCCTAAAATAATAACAATAATACATATACATACTCCTACACATGCCAATAATAGCACAAATACACATACTCCTCTTGACGTTTCGATGTCGTCTTGTCTTTGTTCTGAGTTATTTTGTTTGTATTGCTTCCAGATGGACTTGTAGATTTTGAATCTTTTGTCGTCAATTTTTTATTTATTTCCTTATCCAAGTAAAACACAACCGTTGTTCCTTTAATGCTATCAAATAATCCGTGTAACATAGACGAAAATATACTCTAAAAATAGCCTCAATGAAAACATCTTGAAATTTCAAAACAAAAACAAACTTTATTGTGCTTACGCTTATATTTTCCATATTTGTATATATTCTATTGCTTTATTTGTTTTGTTGAAAAACATTAATAATATTAATTTGTTTAAAATGAAATAAATTATTATTTTGCAAATGACGTGTTTTTAAAATTTTTAGCACAGCTGATTTTTATTTTGCTTTTATCTTATTATCGTTCTGTCAAAAAATGTATATTTTGCTTGCAGCCAAAATTGTACGTTTAAAATCAATCACAAAGGGATGAAAGGTACTAACAATAAAATAATCGTGTACGCAACTAAAAATTTTGCTGTCACTAGTCAAAGATCTGTCAAAATATAAACATTTCTCGTAACTTTTGTGCAAAACCATTTATAAATTAAAATAAGTATGGTTATTTACGGTGTTTACATAGTTAGTAAATCGGGAGGTCTAATATTCAATCTTGATCATAATGTTCCAAAAATAGAGAATGAAAAATCGTTTAATTATCCAATTGACATAACCCTGGATTATGACCCTAAGAAAGTATCTGTAGCTTTTGGACAAAAGGATGGAATAGCTGGTAGATTGGCAATGTTTTTCGATCCAATTAAAATCATTAATTCTGTTATGTATTTATAGTTAATCATGTGCTGACAGCGTTAAATGGTATCCAAGTAAATGGGGCGTTTCTCGAGGATGGTCGCGAAGTGAAACAAATACTAGAAAATTCAGAAAATTTTCCTGTTCAACTACGATTTACACGTCCAAAAATGACCACAAACGAGAAAATCTTTTTAGCCAGTATGTTTTATCCGCTATTTGCGATCGCCAGTCAATTGAGTCCAGAACCGCGTAGTTCAGGAATTGAAGTACTCGAAGCCGACACGTTTAAATTGCATTGTTTTCAGACTCTGACAGGCGTCAAATTTATGGTCGTCTCGGAAACAACCCAAACCGGGATGGATGTACTGCTAAAGAAAATATACGAATTGTATGCAGATTATGTGCTTAAAAATCCGTTCTACTCGCTTGAAATGCCCATACGGTGTGAATTGTTCGACGTTAATTTACAATTATTATTAGATCAAATCGAAAAAACTGGTATCGCAAATATATAAATCATAATATTATTTATTAAAAATTTGTTTATTTTATATCCGTTGTAAAAGTTTTATAGGGGTGTACTGTATAAATCTGTACGCAGCCAAATTCATAACAAATCGAAAGAACAAAAAATTGTACTAAATTTCTTTACTTCTCGAAATAGAAAAAAAACAACAAATTAGTAGCGAAGTTGAAAGATGATGGAACGATACAGTGGACAAAATATTTTGTCGTAAAGGAAAAAAAAAGAAAATAAATAATAAAAATGTCAAAACATTAGAAAATTATTTAGTGGATTACATATCAAATGTTGTTTAATTATTATTATAAATCAAATATATTATTGTTGTGTGTGAAAGAATTTTATAAAATGTTTTTCGTTTAATATAACATTGGTTGTGCATCACATAGAGAAAAAAAAATTGTTTAACAAAAATATTATTATTTATTGTACTTATTAAATTCAATTAAAATTATTATTTAATTAATCATTAAGTGATCTATAATGATAAAGTTAAAAAAATATATATTTATTTATAAAGTGTTGTGTAATTAGTTAAATAAAATGATGTGTTTGTGTTTCCTATGCTATGGTCGTTGTCATGTGTAAAAAATTTTACCAGTGAAAAATCGACGAAATTCTGTATATTTTTAATGTTTCTATTCAAATATTTTGTACGATTATAATGTGGAATAATTCATGTCGCACAAAACATGAAAATAATTGTGTGTTTGTCAATAATTTATACAAATTAATTGTAATACTCGTATCAGTGAAATTAGTGAATGGTATATTGACAACAACAACATCGAACAACAACAATGGACCACAGCAGCCGTGTGATAAAACGCGTAGGGTATTTACCGATTCGTATGGCGAGATTAGTGATGGACCGGCCGGATCAAATTATACACAGGTTGATTATATTACCAGCAACATTATAGATATATATTTATACAAAATTTTTTATTTATAATTCAAAATAAACAAAAATTTCTATGAATAGATTTTGGTAATAAATCTAATGTATGTAGACAGACACTAAATGTAGGAGGTATTATCATCATATTTTCAACCATTAATGAAAATTTGATTTATTTTTACATCTCTCACACAAAACTCTTAAATATCTCGACTGATAATTATTCTGTTTGTTTTGTGAGTTCACTAATTTTGACTGTAGTCACATTTGTCGTTTTTATTAGCAAGTTTTCTAAACAACATTTAGAGAAGAAATATATTGTATGTATTTACATTGTACTAGGTCGTCTTATTGTTTGGTGTTTATTTAAGTCGAATATATTGAAAAACTAAACTACGCTAATGTTGTCAAGAGTGTTGATAGTTTGCTAAGGTCAGTGTAATCAGTTAGAGCGATTATAGATACAAATTAGCGAAGGCGGTTTACTGAATAGAGCTATGAGAGTTTCAATCCCACTTAAACGTCGGCTCCTTATTTTTTAATGATCCTGCATAAGCTAAAATTTCACTTATGCAACATTGGGCAAATTGTTCTACTTTCGTTTTTAATATATAGGTTTGGTTAATGTTCTTCTAATCTAAAGATAAAGTGTTTACATAGATAATTCGTTTTTCATTCATTAATCTAACAGGCCATTCAATAAGTCCGTAGTCGACAAAACTCGATTTTATTATTCAACATAATTACCTTCGAGGGCGATACAACGAGTATAGCGATTTTCCAACTTTTCGATACCACTTTTATAGTACGATTTCTCTTTCTCGTCAAAATAGGCCTCAGTTTCAGCGATTACTTCATCATTGGAGTTGTCAACAAGCATTCTCTTGAGACCTGAAAACAGAAAAAAGTCTGAAAACAGAAAATTCATTGAATTTTGCTATCGTTTTCATCGATCTGTAACACGGTTCATTGTCTTGGTGAAACAACACATTTCTTTTGCAAATGTGGGTGTTTCTTTGCGATTTCAGCCTTCAAACGATCCAAAAGTGCACTGTAATAGACGCTGTTGATGGTGGTTCCTTTTTGAAGATAGTCGATGAATATTATTCCGTTCGCATCAAAAACTACAGACGTCATCACCTTACCGGCCGACTGTTGCGTCTTTGATCGCTTTGGATGACCGTCTTTTGGATTCTGGTGTGTAATTGTGAAGTCATATCTCATCCATTATGTGACAATCGACGACAGAATTCCATTTTATTGCGGTTTAACAGTGCCGAACACTCCTCTGAAGCATTAATTCGTTGATGATTTTGGTCGACTGTGGGCTCACGCGGCTCCCATTTCACACAGAGCTTTCGCATACTCAAATGTTCGTGTAAACTGGTAAAAACACTACCATCTGATCATACTGTGAGCTAGCTCGTGCACTTTCAATTTGCGACCGTTAATTTTTTTTATGTTTTCTGGAATAACGCCTCATTTGGGCGTCCACTGCGCTCTGTATCTTTTGTGCTGGTACGACCTCATTTAAATTCAGCAATTCATTTCTCTATCATTTGTCGGAGTGAAGAAGATACTTGATCCACTGGAACAGTGTTCAGCTTCCGTTGGCCTCAAAATCTACGAGTCCAAAACCAAATATCTGATCTCTGGTTTTCGAGACCAAGACGCAATTGATTTCAGTAGTGGTAACCACACGTTTGAAGAAGTGATAAGATTTAAGTATCATGGATCTCTCATTACTCACGATAATATAGTGTGAGAGAGGATATCAAGGTTCGCGTTGCCGCTGGCAATCGGGCCTTATATTCTCTACCTCCACTTCTGAAATCAAAATATCTTGCAAATGTGGATAAGCCGAAATTGCACGGAGTGTTGATCAAATCCGTTGTCATGTATGTATGTGAGAGTTGGACCTTGACGAATTGGTACGAAAGATGGCTTCTACCATTCGAGAGAAGAATCATGCGTGTAGTATATGGCCCAAAATGCGAGGTTAATATTCGCACAAACCGAGTTCCGTTCAATTATGAGATCAGGAATTTAATGCGAATTTTTGTTATTGTGGTTCAACTCAACGGACGGAAACCGAGTACACTGGCTCGGCTACGTTCTGTATGCTGATCCGAACCGAATGATACAGCGATCCTTAAAGGAAGAGCCGTCTTTAGGTAGGCGAAGAGGTCGAGGTCGATCGGTAGTTTCATGAGTTCTGCACTCCAACAGAAAATTACTTTTGCATCCAATCCCTTCAAACAACTACCGCAGTTTTATCCACTGAGATATTTGGTCGATTACTAAACATTTCTGAAGATTAAAATAAAAACATCAAATTATAAAAAATCCCGTGGACCAATAAAATCTTATGTAAATTTATTTCCCGTAAGCAAATAGCTAATCAGTAGTTATTTGTTGGTTAAGTATTCTCACATTAAAATTGAATGTAAGTAGGTAATAACATTTATTAAAGTTTTATTGGTTCATAAAACTTTAATATAGCAAAAACTTTAATATAGTAAAAAAGCAAATTCATTATAAGAATATAGTTTAAAGAATTAATTTTTTCTATCAATTAAGTAAACTAATTTATGAATTGCATAAATAATTAAATAAATGATCAGTAATGATCAGTTTTACTACTTTATGCAAAATTTATCTCAATGCCACCAGAACTATATAACAGATACGATACTTAATTCATCTTGTAATAATTCGATACATCTTTATATAATTTGACTTTTTGCTATTACGAGTATAGTTATCGAAAAAGCCGGGTTTTTTTTCAATTCAATAACTATCAACCAGCTTCTGTCCTAATCGGTCAATCAGTGATAAAGTTTTTTCACGTCAGACGATGATTTCCAAGTACTGTGAAACATCGCAATGTACACCAGGTAATCCTAAATTTCAAACAAGCCTATGACTCGATTAACCTAGAGAGGCTATGGTATGCGCTAGAAACAAATACGTATATTTTTGTAAAATGACAGTAACGCAGTCACAATGCTGTGTTAAAGTTGAGAACAGGCTATCGAGAAATTTTGTAATTAATTCTGGTGTTTGGCAAAGAGGTGCGTTGCCCTCAATGGTTTTAATCTCATATTGGCTTAAATGAACATCTTATTTCGACAATCCAATCAACTTTTTGCATATGTAGATGATTTTTTTTTTTTTTTTTTTTTTTACGGTTTTTACAGGCCATTATTGGCCCGTACCGTGTCAACAATCTGACTCCATCGGTTTCGATCACGAGCCAGCTCTTCAAACCGTTGTAGGCAGTTTGAAGATGCCAGATCGCTCTCTACGTCGTGGAGCCATCGTCGCCGACAGCGACCTCTTCGCCTACCGAAAGGCGGTTCTCCCTTAAACCCCCCCAACGGCTGTCACCTAGCCAGGAAACGTGCTGCGGTAGTAGTCCCTGTCGAGGAAATTTTTCTTGCTACGTCCCTGCTAACCCAATTTGACTCGTCGTTTCTTGCGGCAACCTGTTTCGACAACCAAAGTGGTCAACGATACCTTTACATTCGGTAAGTGGATAGCACTGACGTAACAGAATGGCGCCCAAGCAAATCGGAAATAGTAAATTTTATTGATTTACCATATAACTAATTGAATATTAGGTGTACTGATCTGAATCGATAAACCGTTTTTTTTTTCCTCTAGCATTATTATCTATTTTCAAGCAATCCGCGTGTTGCTTTCTGCAGTTGCGTTTTGAGTTGCAACGCCTGATATGGATGCATTGAAAATAAAGTCACTATTTTTATATTTTTTTTAGTGGTTTACTCGGTCAATTTCCACTTTCTTATGAAGGTGTTTGGCATTATAGCTTTAGATTTTTGATCGATATAGTAAACTGTCAGTAGTTTTTGGTTTGTTTTTTTTGCAGTTGTTTGATGGGTTTCGTAGATTACTTGTGATACCATCGATTAGATAACTGTCGTTTCTTTATTACTATTAGCGTAACTAATTTCAAGTTGTTCAAATTTATTCGTACCTGCAATCAAAGATCAATATTATACGTTTTTGTGTGTCGTGGTATTTATTTATATTTATTTACATCCTCGAATCTAAACCACTGCTTTATATTGATAAACCTTCAAATATTTCTATTTTTTTTTTTTTTTGTATTTTTTTTTGATTATACTAATCATATCGTATTTATTGATATTAGTGTTAGTGTCGCCTCTTTTGGGTTTTGATTTTGTAGCTTTATATTTCTATTTATTTTTTGTATTTTTTTTTTTGTTAAACATTTAAATTACCTATATATTAGTTCCTGATAAAAATATGGTCGTTTCCGTAGATTTTTTAGAGTTTGAAGAGTTGGCGATCGAGTGCCAAATTCGTGATATCCGAGGAACTCTTCCGCAAAAAGTAGCCCGTCTACAACAATGTTTAGAGTTAGAACTAGCGAATGAGCTAAATGCTCCCAAAGAGGCCCATGCATTGGCTCTCAGAAATGCTAAAAGGGAAGCTAAGAGTTGTGCCGTGAAATTCAAAAAAATTGAAAATGCAATTCAAACTATTACAAAAAAACCTGAAGAAATTACTATTGATTTTGTTTCTTCGCTAGAAACGATATTATGGCATGTAAGAGGCAGATTCGAGCGAATTTCGCATTTAAAATCAGTTACCTCAGCCGTAGGAAATTATTTGCAAACGGTTGGTCGTATCAGTGTTTGTGTCGATGAATTAAAGGATAAATTGGAATTAACTCCTAGGGTTGAAACATCCTTCAGAGAAGCTTTTCAAAATTGTTCCTTTGACAATATTGATAACACTGACGGCGACGAAATCGATACCGCAGACGCGAATGCACCCATGGAAACAAATAACAAACGACTTACTTCAAAGGAGTCCGTAGAGACTGTGACTTTCGTGGGCGATGATAATCGATCGCATGTTACACAAATTACCCCCTTAGTTGATTCAGAAGAAGCCTTAAACCTTATTTGTGGAAAAATAATAGAGAAATTGAAAGTACCATTGACGGAAAGTATTTATTTATCACTAATAAATAAAAGACCTATTAGTGCTAATGTGGATCCCTCTTTTAAATCTGGTAATTTTTGGATCTCTCAGAATCACATTTCTAACAAGGAAAGATTGTCATCCACTTTAGGGCATCAATCCTTGAATGAAGATGTACATAATTTTAACACAAACGCTACAGCAGCTAATTCGCATGTTAGCGTTGCCCCTATTTCTAATGGTACAACTGCTCCGAGTCAAAGAAATAATCGGGATATGTTACGCATGTTTGAGTGGAACATGCAATTTCATGGAGATGACAAAGATAAAGTACCGATTGAAAATTTTTTGTATAGAGTTGAGAACATGGCATTAGCTAATGATATATCTTATGACAGACTAGCCAAAAACTTTTCCGTATTATTGAAAGACCAAGCTCATAACTGGTATTGGAATTATCGTCAATCTGACCCTTCACTGTCCTGGCAGAACTTAAAAACCAATATGACGCGCCGTTTTCGAATACGCCGTTCAGATGCTGATATCAAGTATGAATTAGAAAAAACACGACAGAAATTCAAAGAATCTTTCTTTGATTTTCACGACGGAATTCAAAACAAAGCGCTGAAATTACAGAAACCATTATCTGAGCAAGAAACAATTCACCTTTTGATGAGAAATATGCGACCTGGTCTGCAGGATAAATTTGCTGGTCAGAGGTTTTGTGATTTGTCTGCATTTGTAGATATGTGTGTATTAGTTGAAGACGATTGGTCACGTATGGGGTACGTGCCTGAAATGTATATGGCGAAACGTCATGTTAATGAGATTGAAGTAGAAAATGTTTTCACTGAAGTTGACCCTGTGGACCAATATACAACCGAAGTTTCTAAATTTGCTCTTAATGCATTTCACCAGAACAGCAAACCTGTCAATTTTTCTCCATCTCCTCCTAAAAATTCGAATACCACTAATAAAATGGTCTGTTGGAACTGTAGGCAAACAGGACATCCATTTCCGGAGTGCCAATCGCAAGAACGGAATCTATTTTGTTATGGATGTGGTGCCCCTGGGATTTTAAAACCTGATTGCCCGTATTGTACTAGGTCGGGAAACCAGCCTCGGGAATCCAGACGAACTGGGACCCTGCATTCCCAAACTACGATTCAAAGACCCAGGCTAGAAACAGTGGAGGCTGCTGCAAATACCGATCCGGAATTGTACAAACTCTTGAAGAGGCCAGTTCAGACCCAAGGGTCACCACTAACGAAAATCGATTGACGCCTAGTATTGATGTAGCACCAATTAGTTTTTCGTCATCCACGGTTAGCCTTAATAAGAACAAACGATCTATTAAATATTTTAAGTTAAGAAAATCAATAAAGAAATCCATTTCAGAAACTTTAGTGCAATTAGAATCGGACCCCCGTCCTTTTGCTAACATTTTGCTCAACGGAATTCCTTATCGCGGACTTTTAGATAGCGGTGCTAACATCTCGGTGTTAGGTAAAGGAGCTGAAGAATTTTTAAAGCAAAACGATATCAAATATTTTTCTTTGCCATCATCTCTTTCAACTGCCGGTGGGGACCACGTCAAAATTATAGGACACTTTTTAGCAAAAATATCTTACTGTGGGAAAACTAAAATGCTTCGTGTACATATTGCTCCTAGCTTAAGTCAAGCACTTTACCTTGGTGTTGATTTTTGGAGTACTTTTGGGCTTGTACCACTTATGATTGATGAATTGTCGACAGCATCCTTACCGAATACTAATGCTATTATTGACAAAGCTAAACACGACTTAAATCCTCGCCAAAGTTGCATGTTAAAACAAATAATTAATCTGTTTCCGTCGAGTGAGAAGCGTGGATTAGGCCGCACCAATCTTCTCTCGCATTCGATTAAAATTGTTGATGGTGCTCTTCCGGTAAAACAGAGGCACTATCCTGTCTCTCCGGCAGTGCAAGCTGAGCTTTACAAAGAGTTGGACCGTATGCTGGAATCAGGAGTAATCGAGGAAAGTTGTAGCTCCTGGTCATCTCCCGTAACCTTAGTCAAAAAAGCGAATGGAAAGGTCCGACTATGTCTTGATGCTAGGAAGGTGAACTCGGTCACGGTGCCTGACGCTTACCCTCTTCCCTTAATCGACGGTCTGCTCAGTCGGCTCGACCAAACTAAATACATAAGTACTATTGATCTGAAAGATGCCTTCTGGCAGATACCGCTAGATTGTGGATCGAGGGATAAGACGGCATTCACCGTGCCGGGTCGTCCACTTTACCATTTTGTCGTCATGCCGTTTGGGTTGTGTAACGCACCCCAGACGATGTGTCGACTAATGGATAAGGTAATTCCCCATCAACTGCACGACCGGGTATTCGTGTATTTAGATGATCTCCTGGTTGTCTCGGCAACATTTGAGGAGCATCTCCAACTGTTATCTGAAGTAGCTGGTTTGCTCTCCACAGCAAATCTGACTATTAATGTAGATAAAAGCAAATTTATGCTTAGAGAAACACGATATCTAGGTTATGTAGTTGGGGAGGGATGCCTTAAAGTGGACCCCGAAAAAATTCAGGGCATAGTCGAATACCCATTACCAAAAACCACGCGTCAAGTTCGTCGCTTTTTGGGGATGACGGGGTGGTATAGACGTTTTATCCGAAATTACTCTATGATTTCAGCTCCTATCTCTGATCTCTTACAGAAAAATACTAAAATCATTTGGAATGACAGATCAAAACAAGCTTTTGAAACATTGAAAACGGCACTCACAACTGCACCCGTACTGGTTAACCCAGACTTTTCGAAGGAATTTTATATACAGTGTGATGCATGTAAGTCGGGTATAGGCAGCGTTCTTTTTCAAATTCATGACGGTCAAGAACATCCTATTTCGTATATGAGCCGAAAAACAACGAAGTCTCAGCGAAACTATTCTACCACTCAACTCGAATGTCTGGCTGCTGTGGAAAGCGTAAAAAAATTCCGTCCATATGTTGAGGGTTATATCTTCACCATTATCACGGACCACAGTAGTTTAAAGTGGCTCATGAGCCAAAAGGATTTGGAGGGACAACTGGCTCGATGGGCTTTGAAACTCCAACGATACACTTTTAAAATAGTTTATCGGAAAGGGAGTGATAATGTCATACCTGACGCGCTCTCCAGAGTTAATGTCGATGCAATCAACATTGATTGCAGTGAGTCAGTTCATCTCAATTTAAATTCTTCTGAGTTTGAGAGTGAAGATTATCAAGAGAAAATCAATGCATTACTCCAAAATCCAGATGTTAAAACTAACTACCGAGTCCAAGATAACAAGATCTATGTTTTTCTTCCCGACGCATATGAAACTAAGAGCGATGTATCACCTTGGAAATTGGTGGTTCCAAATAAATTAACGCAATCTCTTATAGAGCAAGCTCACCAACCGCCATCAGCTTCACATCAGGGCATTGTTAGAACCATTTCATTACTAAAGCGATATTTTTATTGGAGTACCATGGCCGCAGATATAACTACTTACATTAACAACTGCGTTATATATAAGCAAAGCAAGCCCGTTAATTATTGTACTCGACCTGAAATGGGTACGCATATATCTCCAACAAGACCATTTCAGCGTATCTACTTAGATTTTCTAGGTCCGTACCCGAGGACGAAGAATGGGTATACTTGTATTTTTATACTCCTGGATCAGTTTTCACGGTTTCCTATACTAGAACCGATGAGGTCAGCAACGGCTGCAAAACTCGTAGAATTCCTGGAGAAAAAAATATTTCATTTGTACGGTGTACCAGAGGCAATATTCACAGACAATGGGGTTCAATTTGAGTCTCTAATTTTGGCTGACCTACTAAAAAAATATGGTATAAAACATGAGCGTACGGCAAAGTACTCGCCACAAGCGAATGCGTCTGAGCGTGTTAATCGCTCAGTATTAGCTGCCATACGGTCATACATCACTGACGATCATCAAAAGTGGGATTTACACTTGGATGAGATAGCAGGCGCCTTGCGAAATGTAATCCATTCTTCCACGAAATTTTCACCCCACTATTTAATGTTTGGTAGACATAAGATTACTCACGGATCTCATTATGAACTTTTAAGAAAGATCCATGCCATTGATGATTATAATGTGAACATGTTTGTTCCTACTGATAGCTTATCCCTTGCCCAACAATTAGTGTTGCGTAATTTAGAAGCTGCTCATAGATCCACTGCTACTAGGTACAATTTGAGAGCTAAGCCACGCATCTTTTTACCAGGTCAGAGTGTTTTTGTTCGCAATTTCACTCAAAGCTCCGCGGTTAAACAATTTTCAGCTAAACTCGCAAAGAAATTCATTCCTGCAATAATTGTACGACGAATTGGTAACGTATTGTACGAAGTTAAAGACGGTGCTGGAAAGAAACTTGGATTATATCATGGCAAGGATATACGGTAAACTTCCATATTTTACACCACTGTTTACTAACTATTATTTAATATCATGCCCGGCTTTAAGACTATCTCAAGGGTGTGAGTCTGCCCCACGAATGTTACACTTTTGACTTCCAAAATTGTTCCTCGAAGGAAGTTTGCTGAGCCCTAAATGGATGTACCACTTAACAAATAATTTCATTATAGAACAGGGGACGCTTTATTTCATTTACACTGTGCCCGAGTGTACCCTATTTATATATTTCTTTTGCATTGGCTTATGAATGAAAATGTATGTTGACCAGCAATTTTATTACTTTGTTTTGATGTTCCGATTAACAATCATATGGTTTTGGTAATTGCTACTGTTATTAACCTGCTTTTAATACATAGACGTGGCAATTTCTAATTCCTTCTTTGCGTTATCTGTGTATATTTAAACGGGAATCAAACCAAATTTGAAAAAAATTATGCAATTACCATTATATATACTTTAGTAGTGATCTCAACTTTGTCAAGTCAATAGCGAGTCTGTTATTATTAGCCTTTATTAGGTATTTGTTTGGTGTGTGTGAACTTAATCGAAATATAAGAGGTATTCCAGGTGATAATTCAATTAAATTGTGCGTCTCAGTATCTTTATATGAAATTGTTTATAGATATATCCCAGATATCGAGCACGTCCCATACACAAAAGAAAGACACGAAGTGGTGTCAAGGTGAGAGCCTGGTTTACCTTACCTAATTACTTGTGAAACAAAAGGGATATCCGGATTTCCACGTTTCAAGGACCCATATCGTTGGAAAACTCAATTTAAGAGTACGGGAAAGCAAATTGATCGGTTTATGGGTAAACGTGGTCTTGCACGTGCACCCGCTCGGATACAAAAAAAATTATTGGATCATCGTAATGTATGAGGAGATTTCCGAAACCATGTGGTTTGCTCATACGGTGGTTATTGGCGTCTTCACAGTTGATGATTAACGGACTGTAAAGTCTTACAGCTAAGTGCCACTATAGATACATATATCTTACTTTTACTATAATTATTATTTTGTTTTTTTTATTATTCCTATATTTATTTATACAAAAAAATGATTATTGCCAATATGCAGTAAAACAAAAAAAAATTATAATAATTTGCAATAATTTAAAACTATACAATTAGTTTTGAAACAAAAAAAAAATTTGTTACTAAATTAAGTGTTATCATACATGTTTAACTAAATTTTGTTTTGTGTTACGTATTATAGACAATAGGGGATCGATCCATTACTATGTAGTAGCTTTGCTTAATTTATTTAAGTACGTTAGTATATAATATCGATAATTTTCTTTTGTTTAACCTTTTATTATTAATAGTATAATTTTTCTAATATGCTTCATAAGTATGAATAGTAGTGTATTAACATTAAATCTTATGTTCATTTATTGGCAATAAACATTTCGTCTATATTATTGAATCATACGTTCTATAATTTAAAGATAAATTTATATTTAGTTGGGTCACTATGGTTATCATCGTTTATTTATTTTGTTAATATATAATTTTTTTGTTAAAGTGATTATGTTCTGTTAATCCGGAGACTAACGGTGGTTTAGAGTTCGAGAGATGAAGGGAAGGAAGTGCTTACTATAAAACGCTTCAAATGGGTGGCGATAGCACTAGGGCCAACACACCTATGGCTCTATCTTATATACCATGACTTTATAACATGCGATTCTGATTGACATTATTTTTGGTGTCATTTATTTATTTCCGTAGTTACGAATAGGTTAGAATTCACACTCTACAATAATGTAAAATCCATATTTCCAAGTTTATCGTCTTCTATAAATCAGATACCCATTGCAGCATCTACAAGTCCTTGTTTATACTACTACATTGATTTTTTTTGTAACCCCCCCAACGGCTGTCACCTAGCCAGGAAACGTGCTGCGGTAGTAGTCCCTGTCGAGGAAATTTTTCTTGCTACGTCCCTGCTAACCCAATTTGACTCGTCGTTTCTTGCGGCAACCTGTTTCGACAACCAAAGTGGTCAACGATACCTTTACATTCGGTAAGTGGATAGCACTGACGTAACAGAACGTTGTATCATTCGGTTCGGATCAGCACGCAGAACGTGTCCGAGCCAGCGTACTCGCTGTCCTTTAATTTCATGCACGATATCAGGAATTTGCATTAAATTCCTGATCTCGTGATTGAAAAGAACTCGGTAAGTGCCATCGACGTCGCGTTTTGGACCATATATCACACGCATGATTCTTCTCTCGAATGTTAGAAGCCATCTTTCGTACTCATCCGTCAAGGTCCAACTCTCACATCCATACATGACAACGGGTCTGATCAACACTCTGTACAGTTTCAGCTTATCCGTATTTGCAAGATATTTTGATTTCAGCAGTGGACGTAGAGGATACAAAGCCCGATTGCCAGCGGCAAGGCGGACCTTGATATCCTCTCCCACACTATTATCGTGAGTGATGAGAGATCCAAGATACTTGAATCTCATCACTCCTTCAAACGTGTGGTTACCACTACTGAAATCAATTGCGTCTTGGTCTCTAAAACCCGAGATTAGATATTTGGTTTTTGACTCGTTGATTTTGAGACCAACAGAAGCTGAACACTGTTCCAGTGGATCAAGTATCTCTTTCACTCCGTTGCCATTTAATCCAATCACACAGATATCATCTGCATAAGCAAGAAGTTGATTGGATTGTCGGAATAAGATGTTGTCCTGAGGTGTTTCACTTTTACGAAGGATGTATTCCAACATGAGATTAAAAAGTATCGGGGACAGCGCATCTCCTTGTCGAACACCGGAATTGATTGCAAAAGTTCTCGATAGCCTGTTCTCAACTTTGACACAGCATTGTGACTGCGTTACTGTCATTTTACACAGATGTACATATTTTTTCGGTATTCCTAAATATTCAAGCGCATACCATAATCTCTCTCGATTGATCGAGTCATAGGCTTGCTTGAAATCTAGGAATACCTGGTGTACATCGCGAGATGTTTCGTAGTACTTGGAAAGAATCATCCGCAGCGAAAAAACTTGATCAGTGACTGACCGATTTGGACGGAATCCTCCTTGGTAGTCACCGACAATTTCCTCCGCTAGAGGAGTAATTCTTCCCAAGATAATGTATGACAGTAACTTATATGCTGTGCAAAGGAGAGCTATACCGCGATAATTCTCACATTTCAAGCGATCACCCTTCTTGAAAATTGGGCATAACGCGGCCACTTCCCATTCTTCGGGCATAACTTCATTTCGCCATACCAATCGAACAAGGTCGAAAAGACAGTTCCACAAAGTTAGCCCTCCGAATATCAAGAGCTCTGAATTAATGCAATCAACTCCTGGTGAACGATTTTTCTTTAATTTCTGCATGGCCATTGTGAATTCCTCATAGGATGGATCCTCAATGAACATCTCCGCGGTCTGTATTTGAGGGTATTCAAACACAGCTTGTGATACATGTGGAACATTAAGTAAATCAGAGAAATGTTCACGCCATGTATCGAGTACCGCATCGACGTTAACACAGAGGTTTCCATCCTGGTCCCGAATGGCAGTTGACCGAGATCTTAAGGTATGGTGCAATTCGGTGATTCCTTTAAAGAAACCACGCGAATTGTGCTCATTGCTGAGTTGTTGTACTCTTAAGACCTTAGCCTTCCACCATTCTCGCTTCTTCAGTCTACAAATGCGTTTAGCTGTCCTCCTAGCGAGAACTGCTTTGTTTTTCCTTGCGATTGTAAACCGAGTCTGCGCTTCATTATAGGCTATATTTCGTTGCTCAACAGCAAGACGACACTCCTCATCAAACCAATCATTTTTGGGCTTAGTTTTCACTATACCGAGAGTGTGCTGGGCAGCATCGACAACCGAGGTTTTCAATACTTCCCAGACACTGTTCACATCATCAGATTGGTAATTGGATTGTATAATGCTATTGCTGACAAGATCTTGATATTTTCGTTGCGTTTCTTCATTTATCAGACCTTCACAGGAGAATCGCGTTGTATATTTTCCTGTCCTCCCTGACTTGTAGGAAAATTTCCATCGTAGCTTTGCAGCAACCATAAAATGGTCACTGCCTACGAATTTTGTTGACGACCGATACGATCTCACATCTTGGACAACCCGAGCCCGCCCTTTTGAAATCAACACATGGTCAATTTGGCTTCGGGATGTTTTACGTGGGTGTGTCCATGTTTCTAAGTGGATGTTTTTATGAGGAAAGAATGTACTTGCTACTTTGAGATCATGAGCGATCGCAAAGTACATCATTCTTTCCCCATTCTCGGTCGCAGTTTCGTGTCGGGAGTACGGACCTATGTTGTTACATAAGTCGGTCTGATTTCTGCCAGCTCTAGCATTAAAGTCACCAATCACCAATTTGACATCGTGCTCCGGTATAGAACCCATCAGATTATCTAGATTATTGTAAAATGAGTCTTTATCCTGGGATTGGCTTACATCAGTGGGCGCATGTATACAGACAATTGACAGGTTGGCTAATCTCATGTGCAAGCGAAGCTTACACATTCGATTATCGACTGCTTGAAAGTCCAAGACAGCCTTTTTTACCTGTGGCCCAATGAGAAATCCAACCCCAAGATTTCCGAGGTCATCTCCACTGTGTAGCAACGTATAGCCTTGGGACACATGGTCTCCACTTTTAGGCCATCGAGTTTCTTGGAGAGCTACGAGTTCCAGCCGATACTCTTTCATGCATGTGATAAGGCCGTCCAACGCGCCAGGTTTTCTTAATGACTGCACGTTCCACGTGCCGATCTTCAATCTCGTGTCCGGGTACTTAAGCGGGGGTTCGTTTTTTTTGTTGTTTTGGCGGTATCCGATTTTTTTAGTTTTGTTGACATTTTTAACATTTTCACGGTTTTACGGATGCGGGTCGTCAGCCCAGCGATCCAACCAGATTTAGTCGCCTCCTACGACAAGCTCTGGATACTGTGGTGGTATTCTATGGGTCTCATGTTTCGTTCGTAATATTTACGAAACACGAATGCCCCCAACCACAGGGCTTACCATATTTCACACAGATATCATATGTAGATGATATCTGTGTGAAATATGATCCAAAAACGCGACGTTGACGGCACATATCGAGTTCTGTTCAAAATCAAAGAAAAGTGAGTAAGCTGACTCGTTCCCGTTCTGCTTGTTGATCCGGAGAGAATTGTAGAGGTTGCGATCGGCGACTGACCTCATGGCATAAAGATCGATCTGGAAGTATTCAATAACTCAGTAGGCAGCTTTTAATAAATAGACTTAAAATAGCTTTCAAAAGCTTTGGACGGGAACTTAAATTACCAATACTTCTAAACTGAGTCTTTTCCAAGAGTAGACAGGTCTATACGACCACTTACAAATATACAGAGTCCACTATACTCTGTAATGAAAAAATCGCTCGATCTTTATAATTGGGTAACGTTCTTTTCTAGCCAAGTTCTAAAAGACAAATATTTCCAGAAAATCTCATTAGTATGAGTCAAAACAAACTAATGAAGAACGATCGTCAAAACCATTGGAATGAAGATGTATTATAGCAGTATAAATGGCGAATAGTTAACAGCTGCACAGTGGATGTTCGTCAATTTATAATATCATATAAGCAACCCACAAAAATGAAACAAGATATCTCTTAATTAACAAAAGGAGTTCTTCTTACCATTAGAAGGTGGAAAAATATATATTTTCCAAAAACTAGGATAAAAACCCGTTATGCATTGGTGTCAAGCCAATACATTTAGTACATAAAGGAAAGCAATGTGTGTTAAAGATATTGTATTCCTTAAGAAGTTGTTTTATTGTTGCTATTATAAATTACTTTATTTATAAGTTAATGTGTTTATAAACAAAAGAATCGTGCTATGTTTTTACTATCAGTCCAAATAATCTTGTTAAAATCGACGACTTGAATCAACAATTCATCAAATTAGTTCATACCTACTCATTTATTATATGTTACTTCGTGTGGGAATATATCAGAAGGCTAACTGAATTCAAATATTTGACATAAATGAATAAATTATTTTCTATTGAATAATGATTAACAATTTCTTAATTTATTTTGACTATGCAATTATAAAATTATTAAAGATGATTGGAAAACTTTCATATCATCTTAGAATGATTTTATTGCTTACTCATAAAATTTGATTGATAATTTTTGGTTACTGAAGATGGTTTTGTTCTAAACCGAACATTCAATTCCATTTTGATTAAGTTTTTATTCAAAATTAAATTGTTTACTTAATTTAAACTTGAGGTTACAAAATAACTTATTATCAGTTATATTTCGATTAAACTCTTCACACTAACGTGAAGTCGGATTAAGAAATGATATTTGCATAAAAATGTAAAAGACAAAATATTTTTGTGGTTTAAGGAATTTTTTGTGTGAATATTGAAAATATTAATCAGTGTTGCAGATAAACCACAGCAATGATAATAAAGATAAAAACCGTAATTAGATTATTTCCCTGGATTTTCTTGAATTCTGTATATGGTGTTTTATTGTATAAATTATTAAATTTGAATTCGTGCGGGAAACCAATTCTCAAATTACTTATGGCTGGGTTATCACATAATAACAAAATTCACCGGTGAGATTTTAAACGATGGTTAAAAACGTCGATTAGTTAGTGTAGCATGTTACTAAAACCTAAACTGATGTTGAACCCGACAATATGTAAAATAAGTAGAGTTTAGTAATGATAAGATGATTAAAGTTGCTATAGAGGCATTCAATTGATTACGATCAGTAATGTAGATGTACCCATCTACGACCTCCTGTTGGAGTGTAGAATTCATTGGGCATCTTCAATTTCAGTACTATACGCTGTCATGGAGTAATGCAACGTTTGGATAGTCTACGCCAATCGGGCTTATAGACGTACCGATTTGGGTCCCTCGATTTGGAATTGACTTAATGTAGAACGTTAAAAGAGAAGTTAAAAAAGGTGGGAGGGTTCCTGTTCCAAAACAGACCTTTGTGAAGATAGTCCAAAATTTCAGCCCCTAAAATAAAAAAGGTACATATGGCAATACTATTTAACTCTGTTTTTACTATAACGACATTTTATTATACATAGGTTTCTCCTTATATATTACACTATTTATATGTCATAAGCTTAATAATTAAGAATAATTTTAAAAAAATCTGATATTATGATAAAAATGTTCATATGTAGTTCTATAAAGAAAAGTAGACACGTCATTCAAAACACGCTGTGCAACTAAATAAATTACAATAAACAAAAAATTTTACTAACATCGGATATAGTTTCAGAACATAATACGAATATTTATACCAAAAATCGAGGATTATTTATTCATAATTTAATGATAATTTATAATAATTATTCATCATAAGAACACGTACGATTTTTTGTAGAATTTTTCTGTGTAAGAATTTAGATATAGTCGTTACCTATCAAACAATATGCATCGATAGTTGGGCCAACGAATAGTTCCTGACTTGTATGGACTCTATCTTAAATTGTAGACATAGAAACCAATAGTAACTGTTCGAATTCTTATAAACAAATCGTACGTGTTCCTAATGCAGTTACTAACATTGCATGCATAAAACTATCTTAATTGTCTATTGAAGTTTTCGTTGCCATAAAGCCATTAAATAAAGTGGATTTTAGTGACAGTCTTTTTTTGAGTTTAGTATATAAATCTATCTATCGTGAGAGTTAACTCTTCTGGGCTGAGTGTATAAAAACTGTCATGATAGTTAATTTTTTTGGGATGAGAGTAAAAAGTATCATGATAGTTGAGATTAGTATTGCCACCGTTTTTTTGGGATCTATTTTGGGCTAACTTCACATACATCCAAAAACGATTATAAAACTAACAAAAACATATATTGTTCTCAATTCGTGAAAATAAGAGTACCTTTTAAAGCACTTTTGATAAAAACAAAAAGTTTACAAATTGAAAGATTCACAAAAAATAGCGTAACTCATCGGACCATTTCTATTCTGTTAAAAGTGGATATTTTTGTCCACCATAGTGTAAGTAGTAAAACCGAACGTTGTATCAATTTGCTCAGAGAAAGTACATTCATATAGTGAAAAAACATCGAAATGGAAGTAGAAAAGCTCATAAAGCAATCAATAGAGCTAAGAGAGTCTTATGAGGAAATGTGCGATGGTCACTATCGGAATTCTAGAAAATCCTGATGCACCTTTCTATGGGAAAGCCTGGGAATTTTAATAATTGGGCTGTTGAGTAGAGATGCTGGCAATGATAGATTAGATGGTCAAGCGTATTGGAAGCATTATATTTTCTTCAAGTGGTGATAAATGTTGGCAATATACTCACTTTCCGTAGCGGTGATGTTCCGTGATTATACCTCATATGGATTAGTCAGTTTTAAATACTGAGTACTAAGTTGAAAATCAGTGACCCATACCTGCATAGTGACCCAGGCTACCATTTGTAAAATAAATGGCGGAAGGTCAGAATAAATTGGTTTAGAATTAACAAAATGTGTATGAAAGGAAGGATACGATGTTTACCTATATGCTGGAAAATATTACTGCAACTATATTGTGTTAAAGCGTCATCATTCGCCTCTAATAAACACTATGTAATTTTTCTACAGGGTAAACAACAAATTTTCTATGCTCTTACCATGTCAACATTTTCGCCAGCATGACATGGTTAATGCATAAAAAATGTGTCGTCTACATTTCCGAAAATGTAAACAACAAGAGCAAGTAACTATTTTGAGACCAGTGAAAAAGAGGCCAGTAAAGCTTGGAATCATTAAACTGGATGCGTTATTGGTCCTTTGGGTGTGAATCAATAAGTGATTGAAAGAAAATTGTGCAGAAACAAGGAAATAGGGTTTCATATGAACTTAAGCCAAAAAATGTCGATCGCCATCTTTTCATGTAACAGCAACCAAAATCGGTTTTTTTTGCATCCAAACGTGTTGAGGCACGCAAAGTGGTTCAACCACTACAACTCAACGCGCAGAAAATCGTGAAGTAAGCCCAATCATGCATCAACTACAACGGCCAATCCTTATATTCATGGCAAGAAACTAATATTCCAGCTTACGAAACCATCACTGGAGAAAATTATCAACAACAGTTGATGCAATTAAACCGAGTATTGAAGTTTGAATTTCTACAATATGGCAAAAGACAAAGTTTTCTTTCAGCACGACAGCCAGAATGGTTTACCTACTATTTTAGTACTGTAACGACTTTACAACTCCGAGGTATGTTTGATTTGGCTGAACAAAACGATATTGTTTCTGGAAAGGTTGCCTCGAAATATTAATTATTGTGTCTTCTGCCAACAAATTAAGTCTGCAAATGTCATTTATATATATATGAGTAAAGTACAACGATCTTAATCAACTTGGCACTACTATTTCTATTTTTTTTAAATACTAAGTTACGCTCCACACGTCGTCTAAAACCCCAATTTGCTGTTTGTTACCATGTAACTTGAGTTTCGGACTATCATCAAGGCTTTAGCTGTTACTCAAGAAATTCTCTAAACCTCAATTATTGGTCACTTAGCTAACATTTTGTTCGTTTTTGATATCTTCTAGTCTAGTGTTTCCTGGTAACTTATGAAATTGGAACTTTAATTAATTAGAGTTAGCATCCTAAACGAGTATAATCGAATAGTCACTCCAATCAATCCAATCAATGGGACTTGTATGTTAATAGATCTAAGAGTTTTCCACAGTTCGTTTGAGATGTATTGGATTTCAATGAACGACCTCGGCGTCCTGTAATAATTTCTTAGTTGTTTATTGCATGATTTGATACAACAACTGTTTCGTGTAGTATGTTAATTCATTTGTCCCAACGACGTATTTAATGGATTTGATCAGATGGATGCCTGATAAATTTTACGGCTGCTCATCCTCTTGATAATTGAGTTTACGTGTGTCCACTAGTTAACTTCAAATGTTGGTTACATATTAATGTCTACCGATAAACTCGTAAATAATAGTCAATAAGTAATAGTTTGCCAAACAATTAATGTTTATCTTTTTGTATTTATTTTCATGATCATCTTGTCATTGTTTTGTTTCACGATGATTGATTGGTAATAGATCGTCTGTCCTAATAAATACTCAATGTTGTTTACACTCTCGTCTTCTAATCTTTTCAGATATCATTGTCCCTTTGTTTATCCATTTAGAATTCGATGAGATACAGAATAAACAGTCTTTTTTATAGGTGACACACTGGAGTAGTTGTTCTGTCTGTCTTTATCTTTGTAATCTGATTTGGGGTTCAAAGCCCTCCCAACTCTTTTCGCCGTTCGCTTATTTACGACCTAATTTACGCCATTACAGCCAAATTGAGGACGTATAGTACTGACATAAAAAATGGGTTGGGCCATGATTTCTGCACATCAACAGGGGGTCATTGATGTGTTCATTCACACGTTCCTCTATATCGGGATTCGAACCCGGTACCTCCCGCTCCAACTGCCGCGGCTTTAACCACTGAGCAATTTGCTCGGTGGCGTAGTTATCCTTTCCTTTAGCTGGTGGCTTTTTCTAGTTCCTTATTGTCTGCAATCTCGTTAGGGATTATTCTTGGTTACACGACGAGTGGTTATAATTCGCTAGAGTAGATTCAGATCTAAATCACTAAAAACCAAGCACGATTTATGAGACAAATTTTCGAAGTAATTTAAAACACTTTAATCGAAGTTCACCTGTAGTGGAACTCCCGCAAAATTAATTTGTCACGGCTTTATGATTTATTTTGTTTTTTAAATAGTTTAACAAATGGTGTACCGTGCATATACACATAACGTTGATTCATACATAAGTATACCTACCAGCTCATACAGTCACTCGATGGTAACAAACTTATTTTTAGCATACGAGTAAAGATTCAATTTTAAATTAAACGCTACTTGCACATTTATCGATAATTTCGTGTTTAATCGGTTTCTAACGTTTTTGAGTCATAAATAAGTAAATATAGGTTATAAATAAAAACTTAAGTTTTAATGGTTCAATTTATCATTATATCAATGTTTATTCGAAAGTATAAGTGTATAATTTATAGGAGTATGTATAGTTTAATAAATAATTTGAACTTTGCGCACATTTCTGCGAATTCAAGACAATGAATCAATTATCATCTATAACGTACATGCATTGTAAATCTTGATGTAAATTTTGAAATCGTGCTCTGTTCTATATCTTTTCTATATATAGCTAATCGATAAAGTAATGCTAATTTATTCAAATCTAATCTAAGTATATATTATACGATAAGTAACTATATATAAAATAATCGCTTATATGCTATACATCAAGCTAATTGAATACATCTGTAATAATTTTGCTTCCACACTAGTATTTATTATTGAGAATTTTTGGACAATTTTGCATTGTATTTCAATTGTAGATTGTACACCGATTTAAAATGAATTACTCATGTGTTATTGGGTGTATTTACTCGCTTGTATGAATCACAATCTGGTTAAAAAATATATTTATACTTCCTTACATTCAATTTAATTTTAACAAGGTTTTAAAGTTGAGGTTCAACTGTATCGTACTCAAAGACAATATAATAATTTTTTGACACCTGCTCACTCAATCTAATAATTTATCATTGAAGTTATCGCAGCTTGAATATACGTTGAATGAACTTCTTAAACTCATCTGTCGAGGCTAATTTGTTGTACGCTCATGTATCGGTAGTGACTGTATAACTAGTATCGGTAGTAATTGTATATCTGCATATGCATCCAGGCATGTTAAACTTTTTAATGTGGCCAACCAATCAAGGTCACTTTATGAAATTTTTATGTTTGACGAAAACAAACCATGTCAATGCCTAAATTAGGTTGGAGTTACATCATTCAATGTTCTACAAAAATGTTGTAAAGGGTTTCTCAATAAGAGGTTTCATTTTGATATTTAAAAAAAAACAATATTTTTAAGAGAAATCAATGAATTAACATTTGAAAACAATATCATCAAATGGTTACGCTTGCAGCGCCATATACTTTTCATGAAATTTTCCATTATATATTCGCCCATTTGCGGCTGTATGTCCTCGATAACTTCACGAATTCAATTTTTAAGGTCTTGAATCGACTGTGGAGCATAGTCACAGATTTAACCTTTGACGTGGTCCCAAAGAAAAAAGTCTAAAGGTCTCAGTGGTCACCTCTTCTAAAAATAATACGGTCAGAAAACTTTACTTTCCAAATTACGATTGTTTCGTTGATTGTGTGGTACATAGCGCCATATTCCAATTCCGGCCATAAAAATTCATTAATCACAGCGCAATCCATTTACCGTTACATGTTGCACCAGCCTTATTTGCGAAGAAGTACCAATCACACCGCTAGCCCAAAAACCAAACCAAACAGTGACACGTTGAGGATGGAGAGGCTTTTCAACAATCATTCTTGGATTTTCTGAGCCCCAAATGCGACAATTCTGCTTATATACGTAGCCTCCGGGATTAAAATGGATCTCATCACTGAAGATGAGGCTCATTTTCATCCCGGAGGCTACGTTATCATTTTGACGCATTTGAAGAACCCAATAGTGATCATCATAAATCAACCGGCTCGATTTTTTATATTAATTGAACTTTAAAAGCCTTAAAACCTATGAATTTATGCAAAATACGATACGAATATCTATGTAATTCCAAACATCGTTCAACACTACGGACTACAGCAGCAACATTCTCAGCTGTTCTCCAGCGACACACACGGTTAAAAAGTGCTTTAGTTTGGCGAACTGTGACTGCAAAATTGCAATGCGTAGTTGAAGTGTGTATCGAACTATTTTTAGTAATGGCTTAGTTTTTGCTTGTAAAATGTCAAAAGATGACATCTTCAAAATTGACAGATTCCCAAATGCTATTCAAAATGAAATCATCGGAAAACCCTTTATATATATATATCGATAAATATGTTACGAATTGAATTATTTGTGTGTTATTTTTTAAATATGGTTTGGGTCGAGATTCGTTTTTAAAGTACAGTGAAATTCGCTTATAACGACATTGAAAATGTCAGTAGAATCCGTCGTTATAACCGCAGTAAACGACCCGTCGCAATAAACGAAAGATCCGTCGCAATAAACGAAATTCGATTAAAACCCTTTAAGAAAATCTTGTCTTAACTTAGAAGTACATACCATATGTACCTAAGATTTTGTTAAGATATTAAAACTATTAAAATAAGAATATTGTTGACTTTGTTGTATTTTTGTAAAATATTCAGACATGGCACTCAAGCTTCATACAATTGTTCCGTTTATATTTCTGCTCCAATTTCCTGACGGTAAAAAGCACACTTTATGTGAGCTTGCGATAAGTACTGCTCATAACGTTTGATAGTGAATAGTGCTTCGCATGTTTCAGTAACGGAATAAAAGGGAGGAATAAACACAGTACTATAATCACGGTCATCATCATTTTCCTTGTTAGTGTCATTGATGGATATTCTAATCACCTCGCCTACAATATCTTCTAATGTTACTTCTTCATCGGTTAATATAATTTATCAATGGTCACAAAATGATCCCAATTGTTTTATCTTGGACATATGCTCCTATGAGAGCAGACCATTGGGTTAGTTCATTAAGTGGAATTTCATCATCTTCGTCGTATAAATGAGTGTCGGTGTAAGGATTACTTTTTAAACATGATCCGGCATGTCTAAAGCAGTTAGCTACTGTTTAGCTACTAATCCGATTACACACTGTAGCAGCAATTTCAACCGCATCTATCAATATTACGACCGTATTGTTACGACAAGTTTTGACCGCTATCTAAATTTCTGACCAATTTTAATAAGAGACTACGTCTGTAATGGCCTTTAAAGCTTTTTATAACGCCTTGATCCTTTGACTGTAAAAGGATGATGTGTTTGGTGGCAAAAATGCTTATTTAAAGTGTGAAAGACAATTGTCGATTAGTAATAAAATATTGTTTTAATTTTTAATCAGATCGGCGTTCCATTTCCGTAAATAGCGCTCGAAAATTTCGAACACTGTCCACGCCTTTTTATTACCTGTATATTTGACAGGTAAGGCTTTAATGTTTTTAAAGCACCTGGGTGATATAGTTTTTGCTATAACAAGTATTTTTTTGTCACTACCAGGACCAGCCATTTTACCTTCTACTAACAAAGTTATTCTCTCCTTAGACATTTTGCCGCCTACACACTATCACCTCTGAACTTAAATGTTTTTTCTGGTGTCATTTTATAAAATAAACCGATTCCGTCGATGTTTTAAATTTCACTTGCTGTGTATCCAACTCGAAGTTTTGGCGACACAGATGCTATCCACCTTGCTGAACATCTGCTGAGTCGCCGGAAATTTTGCCTAAAACAATTTTGTGGCGCTGTCGCTGTCGAGATCGAAAAGCTCAACTTTCTGTACATTTGAATTCCTTATTCATTATTCTTTCTAATTTTTTTGCCTTGGTTTTTAGGATTGGACTAATATACATTTTTAATTCTCTGTTATATAAACCATTTTAATAATGATTCTTCAATGTCGCAATTTTTCAGTCGTAATAAACAAAAATATTTACAATTGTAGTTCAAAATAGGTCGTTATATCCAAATTGTCGTAATACACGAAGTCGTTTTAAGCGAATGTTGTTAAATAGGAAAACTGAACAAATCATTCATTATTTTGAATTTCCGACGTTATAAACGATATGTCGTTATAACCGAAGTCGTTATAAGTGAAAACTACTGTAGTTTGATCTACACATATTATACACATATTGCAAAGCCTTATATTGGCATATAATCTGTTGCCTAATAAGTTCTGCACGTCCGTCCGGGATACTAATCCAATATCTTCTGTCTGTTTGTTTTATCTTTGCAATCTGTTTTGAGGTCAAGGCTCTCCCAAGTTTTTTTGCGGTTTATGAAATCCGATTTACGTAGAACAATCGGCACATTGCAAAGCTCCATGCCAGCCATATAGTACAGACATGGGAGATGGGTTGGCCTATGAGTTCTGCAATCCAACGGGGGATCATAGATGTTTTCATTCACACGTTCGATCGTAATCAGATGGTGAAGAATCTTTTTGTATCCTACCCCTATCGGGCGATTTGGTCGGTGAATCCATTATTTTTCGCTCTAAAATAAATTACTTACATAGCTTTAGTCACTGGGTCATTAGGTAGGTATTTTATGAATTGTTTATATCTTTATGACTTCAAAACGAATGAAATCTGTATAAATATTGGATATATCTCTTCTTTACATAAACTTATTTTTAAACCTAACGTAAAAGTGCGTATAGTGATGTAATAATCTTAATAATTTACGGTTTAAATACCCGTTTTCTGCGCCTTTCGCCGGTTGTAGCTGAGTGGTTAAGAGATTTTTTCTCATCACGCAGTGGTCTCGAATTCAATTCTCGCCGTTGACTAAAAATTACCATGATCTGGATGACGTATAAGCAGGAATTGTGTGTAAAAACACTTGTTGGGCTGTCTCACTTGAGCCGCGGTAAGGACCATATATTATTATTATTTGTTATTCCTCTGCGCCGACTTAGGCCAACTATCAATCTACAAAATATTTCAGCTGGTTATTTGTAACTAGTTCGAGCCATAGTATCTCGATACGAATTTCCATACATGGGGTTGTGTCCAAAATATCTATTTCAATCAACCTTATATCGAGTCCACGAGTAGCACAAAATCAAAAAAAAAACAAGCAAGTGAATGTTCTGTATACATACGTCACCAAAGCATTTGACTCCATCAGTCATCGTAAACCATTCGATTGTTTTCTTAAGTTTAAATTTTCTGTTTTGTGACTCGCTTTGGTTCATACTTGAGCATCCCTCTTTGAATTCCAATATTTTGAATTTAGATCCAAAAGGTTTAATTTAACCGTGGCTACTTCAGAAGTACCACAAGGGTCTCATACAACCCTGTTGTTCGCAGCAGTGTAAAATAAATGAACAGAGCGTTGTCATAGTTAACTCCATGTTTGGATTTATTAAACGGGGATACTTATATTTCTTCTGCTACATAACTTAGACGATTGGTCTTACAACCATGATAATCGATTGAAGAGCAGCAGCTAAGAAAGTTAATCATTTCGCCTCATAAGCTAACTTCAATTAATGCTTATGAGCAAAAAATTATTTTAAACATGTATTAAGTAATAAGAAGTCGAAAAACATTAAAGAATGTCATTGCCATAGAAACCCTATTTTAATAGCGAAGAAATGAGGGTTATTTTCTAAAACTAATTTTCAAGTAAGATTAAAAGCTATTCGAATCTTGACATTTATTCTAGAATATACTTAACTAAAAATTAAATCAAAGCAAAATTTAACAATTTATGACGTCTTATAAGACCTTGATAAGCTGCATGGAAGATTAAGTTCCTATGTCATGTCTTAATAATTAATTTACATAAATATCAGTATTTTAGACGGCTATGCTTACGTCAAAAACAAATCAACCACCTGAGCAACATTAGTGTTTCCATTAAGTATATTAACATAAACAATATAAAATAATCGCTTTTCCGTATTGGGAAATCATACCAACAACAACAACCAAAGATATATCTAACCCAGAATTGAATGTGATAACGCGCTGAGTTTGCGCTTTGATAATAAATATTTATTGTGCATGCAAAAAAAAAACAATGAACTTAAAATACTTAAAGCCTTGTAACGTCGCTCGCTAGTAATGAAAACCGTAAAAAAAATAATTATATCTAGTAAACTAAGTAGTTCGGCACATCATCCTAATCATCCAGACCCTAATCATTGGTCATTTAAAAATTTTTATGTCATTCAATATTTGATCGAAACGAAGGGATAGCACCAAGTTAATTCTAGCACTCTATTCATTGGCTTCCTTATGCTTATGCAACAGCTGTTATTTTTGGTATTTGCAAGTTGAAACTGCGGAACCGAACCCATTGCGAATAAGTCTTAATGGATTAATGTCTGCACTGGTGAGAAATATATATAGTATGGTTCAATAAAAAAACTGAATATAAGCTAAGTGATTCCTCATCGGTAGTCTCCGTCTTATATTCAAGTTGAAGTGATATACTTAGTTCTGATTTATTTCAATTATGGATAATGCATGCTTTTCTCTGACTGTCATAGAAATGTTCAATTCAGAAGTTTTGAATTTAAATAATTGATTACGTTCAACGTGTACTAGAGATCATAGTCGAGTACATTTGAACGAAAATTAAAGACACAAGACTCCGGATTTTGTTAGTTAATACAACTTTATGCGCAATATATGCAAGATACGGAGAACAAAGCAGTTGGACCGAGTCGATAAAATTTGTTCACAATTGTATCAATAGCAAAGTATGGCAAAAGATGGCTGCGGATTAATAGCTGAAACTTGCCTTTAATGAAAGTGAACCAAACATTTATCGCTGATCAAAGTTAACCAGACATTTATCGTCGTCAGAAGAAGTAGTTTTTCTCTGGATGTATGAGCATTATTAAAGTAATGATTGGACATAAACGTATTTACGTGTATGTATCTTGAGGCGTTCTTAAAATGAAGTGTGTACTATACCTTTTTAAGTACACACCTATATAAATACGTTGAGGTAAATAAGTCCTCTAAGTATATCAGTCCTAGTCACATTTTTTGAAATCAACTCAGTAAACGAAACCCTTAACAGTTAAATTTTAATCGTTCTCGGAAATAAATAGATACCACATTGGGGAATATAAAGGATTGCTTCATGGATCACTCTCTAACAACTAAATCAAATCAAACCTTCAGCGCTAGGAAAAGCAAAACAAAACAATTATATTGGTGAATACTTATAGTACTGGATCTACAACGGTTCGCATGTGGTTCTCCATTGATCTTATTAAGGTTTTGACCCCAACTTGCTTGTTACATGGTTACGAATGTCTAGCTCGGATTATCCTATTTAGTTCTTCCCATAAGTGATAAATTTGATTCGTGTCTGGACTGAAGACTGGCCACGTCATCGTCTCGAGTCCAACCTTATATGAACTTCATCTACATATAATGACATCTCCTATTATATATCCTGCGTAAGGCGCTACACGATCGAAGAGAATCTTCTCTTTTTATTGTCCAGCGGCCAGATCTTCACTACATCCTCTATCAGGCACGAAAACAAGATCTGTTTACTCTCAAACGATATTCCGGTCTCACTATATCATTACCATAGAGACATATTCGTGTAGCTCACTAGCAGGCTTTTTTGTCTGGGTAGCTTCCTTCCAACGTCTTCTTAATGTCCAACTGTTACAACTCGAACTTGTTTTAGCTCCTGCTGTACATCGATGATATCGTAATTCTGTTGTGGAGTTAGAACGATTTTTGTCGCTCTCGTGACAGACAAAGTAGTTTGCTCTGTCATTCGGGAGTCTCGGTTTCGATTCTGGCGTGGTGATCAAGCACCATTGGATGTTTTAAATCTGTATGTGAGTTGAACCGTAGGCTCTAGTGGCATTGAATATTCGAATAATTTCCGCCTTCTTTATTTAATTTTAATTTTGTAGAACGATAAATAGATCGTTCCTTTTAGACGTACATGATATGAGGGATGAGGTCTCCGATTGAAGGTACGAGTTTCCTGAAATATTCTATATTCTTGAGAGACTAGATTGGCTTTTGTTTAGCCGACGAGTGATATTCTCGTTGATTGGGTTCTTCTTGCAATAAAGGAACAACTTGTAATTTTGAGAAAATAACGAACGAAACTGGCAGAGATTTGTTCAGGCCAACTTGTGCTTAAAGACTGACGGAAAATATCGGTATTATACAGAAGATTTCAGGTCCCTTTATTAAGTAAGTTGGTTAAGCTTAATCGGAGATTTGAGCCGAATTACTTGCTCTGGAGTTTAGATATTCCTTTGGACTATTCTATTACTATAGAGATTCTAGCTTTCTTCTACAATATAAAGAGTTTTCGTTTAAAGCTCGGTACCGTCTGAGACCTGTTGGTGTTGTCCATACGTTTCGCTTCTGCCAACATCGAGGTTATTTGGAATTAATTGATTTGATGTAAGAATAATACTCGTATATAGGAAAAGCACACTTATCAGTTCACATGTTTTGAATTGTGTTAACATATCCATACAAATCCATAACCACCAAGATTATCGAATATTCATTATTAGATTAGTATGTTGCGTGTGATTTCTATAGCAAATAACATTTTACATTATTATACAAACATCATTAAATGTAATTAGTTATTCAAGTCAAGTAGTTGGTGGTTTTATTGCTGCATTTAATAACTTTATGTACTCGTTTATACATTAAAGGAACTTATATTACCGCAGTACTGTTTAAAAAAAAATCGTATTTTATATACATATACGATCTGTCTCATAGTTTCTATATAAGTATGACCACATTATTAATGGTTAATAATCATAATTTTTATGATCATATTTATGATACGTTTATTTCATTTTGTGTATATGAACGAGTATCATGACATGATGACATTATGATGAAATTTGCCATATACACTATTTTGTGTGTTCATGTGTGCTACATGTAAATATGTGATATATAGTATGTGATAGTTAGACACAATATAAAAATAGTGTTTATTGATAAAAAAAAATATTTATTAAAAATATGCCGAGTTAATGTAATTATTAACGGAAACTGTTGTTATATTTAATCGGTTTCTAATGATTTACTAAACACTAATCAATATACGAGTCTATATGTTCTCTGTATACAAATCAAAATGAGTTTTGCAAATTGTGAGTCCAAACGGATATAGGCATTTCTGATATGTTATGTGGACATAACGTTGCATGACTGTATAATTATATAATATTTGGTCTAATTAAATTAATAATTTGTTATATCGTTTAGGTTTGAACCCTCCATGACAATATTTGAATACACCCTAAAATTTATATTGAACTTCGCTGTCGTGTTGCCTCTTTTCACCTATGGTGCTTATACATTTTCAATCAATAAATTAATTTTGTTTATGAAAATCGATTATGGTATGTAGGTGGTAAGTTTTAGCCCTTCTTATTCATATATCTATTATTGTATGTACACAACATAGAAACGCATCATTAATTACACACTTATTAGCTTCATGTAAGAAGAGGTAATTCATTTTTACCAACGATGTCATTACTATATGCATTTGGTAATGGCTTGTGATATTGGACCACAAGGAGGTAAGATGCGCCAACTCTATTCAACCTACGAGGGCGGAGTGAGAAGACTGCGGTAAAAATGAAACAACGAACAATATTTAAGACCAAAACAAAATTTATCCATTAACGTAGTCGCCGGTTAGCTCGATACACTTAGTTCAACGTCTTTCCAATTTTTCGATCACTTCCGAATAATATAATTTTTCCAACCCTATAAAATAGGTGTTCACTTTCTTCTTTAGAGCCGAATCATTTTCCGCGCCGAGTCATTTCTAAGAAATAGTCGCAGGAGACTAAGTCTTGCGAATATGGCTGATTTGGAGGCAATTCGAAGCTTAATGCATGGATGTGGGCCATGGCAACTACACACGTGTGCACCCGTGTATTGTCTTGATAGAATAGAACTTTTTACTTTGTCAAATGCGGTCGTTTTTCTTTCAAAACGTCGTTGAAACTTTCCAACAAGTTGCAGTAATATTCGCCGTTGACTATTTTCTCTTTTTGAAACTGTGGCCATGACCTATAAAACCACCTTAGTCTTCTTGGGCGTGGATTCACCGGTAGAAATTTAGGCTGTTCTTTGATCTCCGATGTACCAGTGATGGATTCATGTTTAATCCACACTTATGAAACGACTAAAAACTTTTTTTGAACATAGCCCAATGTGCCTTTTAAGTTGTATATTGCGCACACGTTCATCTGAAATGTCTACTATTTCAGCTATCTCGACACTAACAGTCTGCCGTCTAGTAATACCGTATAAGGGGTTTTGTCAAAGCACCACAAAATGACCACCCTGAACGTTCGGCATCAGTTGTCCCCATAATATTTATCAACTTTGTTTTGGTTTGCATAATAGTTTTTCCGGTTTTTCCACGCAAAAAAAATGTTTAATTAACACACAAAATTCACTGTCTGTTTTCAATGGCTGTCAACTAAATGACAGATCTGTATGAATATTTTAATTTGGTCTAGTGACAGATAGTATTGACCCATGACATCTGGGATTTGCAATTTTGGCGCTCTCTGTTGCAATTTTACCAGAAATCTCACTCCGCCCTCGTATAGACGATTGAGATATCTCACATCAGTACTGAAGTATAAGAAAAAAAAGAAGCTTTATGCGATTGCTCAAAATGTGCTTACTTAAAGAGGAAATTTTAGTAAGTGTGCTTATACTTATGTTCTTTTGAGAATTTAGCATGTAAACACGTTCAGGTATACAGGTATTTGGATTGACTGGAGCATGAATTTCGGGAAGCAAATGAAAATTTAGCAGATAACTGCATGAATCGCATAAATCTAATTAAAAGGTTGAGTATACCTAAGTAGGGTTCTCCGCAAGTTTGATTGCTCATACCCTCAAAAATAGGATATGGTATTTATAGTGTGTATGGAAATGGGTCGTTAAGCCAATTGATGAAAGTTAAGAATACTTGTCCCAGAGTGGTATTGGATGCTATTAATTCATCCCTAATACATACACTATAGTCTGAAATGAGTAATTGGCATCTTGGTTGGAAGAAAGAGCACTACGTTAGGTTAGAGATTACAGATGCTAGTGTCAGTAATAAGCGGTTTTGGCATAATTTTTTGCCAAGAAGGAATGAAAAAATATTTTAAATTGATAAAAGTTTCTGTATAATGAATGCTGAACTAATTGAAATATTCAAACGTACCAAACTGACTGTGGATAGGAATAGATAAAAATAATATTTTATTATTCCTAGGGTGGAGTATGTTTACTAAAATGTGAGGTGGCGCAATGTGTATGGTGTATATGTTTCTTGAATATATTCGTATCTGTCAACATGACGTGGCCATACAACATGTACCATATAGACAGATCGAAGGGAATAAAATAGCAGGTGTGCTCTCTAAAAAGGGTACCTTGAATGAGTTTTGTTCAGAAGGTGACTCTGTGGAAAAAATGGAAGTATGAATATAAGGAAAAATGTTTAATAAAATTACAAAGAGTTACGCATTTATTCTTTGAGAGCCGTTTTTTATGCGGAACTTAAAACGTACGGATGCGATCGAGACAATGAGATGTAAAACCATGGAAATGGGAAAGAATGCTTGTGGAAACGTCAATTGAGTGCAGACAAGAGCTGTGTTGTTTGTGACAATGTGTATGATCTGGTATTCGTCTGCCTTAAATCCAATCATTTAAGATCATGGTTCAACATACTCCTCAACGCAATATATCTAACAAGAGTAGTGATTGAGGGAGGCTTGGGTTATAAAGAGGCGTATGAATTTGTAGTAATGAGTAATATGACAATTTAAAAGAAACAGCAAGATATAGATGGCTTGTATCCGGTTCTCTACTAGTTGCAAAAAAAATGTAAATTGTATCGAAATGCTATTAATATATTGTAAAACAAGTCCTGTGGCGACATGAATGTCTTTTTGAAACCAAGCAATAAATAAAAAAAGTGAGTGTTAGTGTAAGCTAAGTATTTAGCACTTCGAATATATTTAAAGATGTTGCCATTAAAATAACATCATTCAGATGACCACCTCAGCTCCGTTTAGTAGCATGGTAACTTTTGACTTTAATGTTGTTATTCTGCGGACCAATTAACTGGTCGTTTTTTAGAAATTCATAAACGTCACTTCAGGAAATTTATTATTCTCTATTATTCTAACAATTGGAGACCACTAAAAACTATTCCAACCGATAGCCAACCACTAAATCTACTAAGGACAGTTCTAGTGATGCTTTCTCATCTTAAAAATCGAGATCATTATAGATTGTTGGAATGTTGCAAAACAAATAATGATTTCAAAACATGGGAAACCGTCTCATTAAACATCCTCTTACAGAGCAGTTTTCAATTTCAATATTGGCAACTATGGCTAAACTCTTTCAGAATTAGTTACTCTCCATAAGATTTTTTTTAATTTACACAGTCTGACATGAAATACTTCTTCGTAAATTAAAACTCATCCTATACCGGTGCAATTTGCAATTATTCTGAAATCATATATGAAAGACAGATTCCTACTCTGAATTAAAAAAAATAATAAAGTGATAATGTCAAAGGAAAGTATGCTAGCACCGCTCATAATCATAAACCTGCTGCATATATTTACACAAATATTTCAGAATAAGTCACTCAGAAACTTCGTCAATGCACCCTGGTATGTCAAAACCCAAACTCCACAAGGAACATAAAGTAGACTACGTTTCAAATTAAATGCAAATTAATGAACGGATACTCCATTCTGCACGTGAACACTAAGGCAAATTTTAAACACCTCAAATTAATTAAACCAACTCAAAACAAGCAGTATATTCTGTTGATTCAAACCCCCCAATAGACACATTTTGGTTCGTAGTCATACCATGTATTTCTTGAATCTACTCGAACCATCCTGTGGTTTTGGTTAAGTCCTAAAGACTCCTGATTTCACTCCTACTGAGGTCCGTCAAGTTGCTTAGAAGGAATACTTCCAGATATTTTGTTCTGCTCCACGAGTGCGGTTTCTCCTGTCTCAATATCTTCACAGCTACGATAGTCATCATGTGAGAAGACTCGTCTCTCTCCATTTTTACCCATGGGAAAGTGTTACTCGTAATAATTTTCACGATCTTACTTATTTGATCACCGTAACAATACTACTTGTTCGGATCTAGTTAAACCGATTCAGTTTACGAGCTGCTATTGGTCACAAATCGACTCTTTGGAAAAAGCTAGTTCTCACTTGGCATTGAATGGTGTTAGAAAACTATTAAGAAATTTGTTCAGCATCACGCAACGAACGTGTTGTGGAATTCCTCTGTTTGCCGGAACGCGAAGTACTCTATTAGTGAAAGTAATCTGAAGTTACTAAATACGCTCTGGCCTTAAAGAGAGATCAGCGGTAAATTTTGATCGGTATTTTTACAGATCTTGGCGTTTTTCAACAAATCGAATTTTTTAAAGATTCTTTAACTGTCTCGAAGAAGTAGACGACTATTCATTTTGTCTACAGTTATCCGGCCTTCAATATTGTTCGAACTCTGTTTTTCAATCTCTTTCAGTTTGTCAGAACAGCACAGTGCATTTCCGAATTAGGATAAAGTCTTCAGTTTGCACCATGGTTGGCCTTGAGTGCAAACCATTTTTTCGATTTCAGCCAACTTTAATTCACTATAAAAGCTCCAGATTAGTACGGTACAACACCACAAGACCGATGATGAATCGATTTGCTACGACCAAAAATTTAGACGTGGGTAATGTGACCAAAAAAAATTATGCATAAATAAACACTTATTGTTGTTATGGTAATTATATTTATTTGAGCTAAGATGATAGATTGAATACATACCAAATACAGATCGAACCAGTTATTCTTGTAAAACAGGAAAGTTCAAGTACATATGTTGGCTAATTGGAGGTGATAATAAACAACTCAGTCATTGAGTTTAGTGAATAATCAAACGCAATTACTTATAACTATTCAGAATGACAGTAATCAACAGACAATATAATGATGCTGGTACAGTAGAAGGCTTAAAGAATCTCCTCGGCCAATACGGGCAGTGTCCCCTGTGATGTAAAATCTCATACGTATTTGTTATAGCAAACAGATCTTGCCCACTAACCGTACCAATCTTTTGTCCAAACCATTGGTTACATAAGCTTTATTGACGATTTAAAAAGTTTATACGCAAAAGCTTTAAATATTTAATTTATTTTTGAGATTTTTATGACCTACCACTTTGGGATTTGATGTGTTATAAATTAACTTAAATGTAAAGAAAACCCAACTTTTTAATTGGTCGAAATGTTATGTGCACGAATATGTTTTATTTGTTGGCCTTTGATTGCAAAAGCATATTATCATCATTAATTTGATTCATCTCGATCACATTTCGTATTCTAGTACGGTGCAGAGTGTGTACTGTATACTAATTAGAAATTAAATGTTTTGGTCCAATGTCTGAGATTAATGTTACTCTGAAATACGAGAGTGTTGTCCAGAGTCTGTATGTTCATGGCTAAAGTCGAAAAACATCAACAACGTCACATAATTCATATTTGGTAACGAGCTTAGACTGAAACATGATTCACATCATGTTTTGGTGTAAGTTTGGCATAAATTCTACCCAGATGGTCTGTTAGCTTAAAGTTTTTTAGGAAAATTTGTTTTTAGTGGTTTTCATGGGCGCGTACCGTGTCAACAATCTGACTCCATTTATTTCGATTGCGAATCAGTATTTCATACTGTTGCTAGCAATTAAAAGATAACATATCGCTCTCTACGACATGGAGCCATCGTCACCGACAGCGACCTCTTCACTTGCTGAAAGCTCTCCCTTCAGATCGCTGTATCATTCGGTTCGAATCAGGACTCAGAACGTGACTGAACCAGCGTACTTACTCGCTGATCTCGTGATTGAACAGAACTCGGTATGTGGCATCAACGTCGCGTTTTGAGCCATATATCACACCAATGATTTTTCTCTCGAATGTTAGAAGCCATTTTTCGTGCTCATCCGTCAAGGTATAACTCTCACAACTATACATGACAACGGGTCTGATTTTAGAAGTACAAATGGTTATAATTCTAAATTTGCATCAAATTCGTGATCCTGCGATTTGATAAAACTGGTACGACCCATCAACGACTCTTGGGATCCTTGGATTCATATGCATTCGTTTACGAATTGAATCATGACTAAGAATCCGATCAATCGTTGAAATAATCGCATAGATGTTATCTGCATGTAGAAGAACGTAATTGGATTGTCGATGTAACCTTGAGATATTTCATGTGTAGTGAAAAAAATGTGATCTGTGTCTGACCGATCTCGAGAGAGTCTCTTTTGCTCGTTGTGCATATTTACCCGACATTGGATTGACCAAAGCCTTACATTAACGCAATTAAGTTCAAGTTATCGATTCAACTTTAGTGAATTCGTGTGGCCGGCTCTTGATAAAGTAACGTACAAAAAAGGGATCGAGAAGGTGCAAAGAACGCCCTGCTTGCTTATAAGCAGGGCGCTGTACCTTCTCTCCGTGGATGTTTATGGTAAGCAGATGGTGGCGTTTATGGCCACCGACTATCAGCCATATCTCTGTGGAAATGTCTTCAGACAGGATACTCGACGATAGTTTGATCGCTGAGGAAGGAACTGGCGTATCTAGACTAAGTATGTTACACCGACTTCATTCTTTGAGAAAAGTTTCCAAACTACCAGTTCCTCAAGGGAATCTTGGAGGAGTGGTTGGGCTGTGGTAACGAAAGCATTGCAGTTCTTTATGAATGGCTCAAAGCTACAAGGTAAAATAGGAGCTGGAGTGTTCTATTATAAATTAGAAGTAGGTATAGTAGGCAGAGGTGATAGCGATTGAGTAGGTCCTGAACTGGTTGAGACATAATGTGGTATCCTCGACTGATATCGCAATTATAGTGGACAGTCAAGCGGCAATCAAATCGCTGGACTCTGTTTCTCTGACGTCTAGAGTTACGCTGGGTTTCCGCTCGTCTCTAAATGAGATGAGTGAGCATTTCGACATTCAGATAGTCTGGGTCCCCGGCCACTCGGACGTCATGGGAAACTGCAGGGCGGACGAACTAGCGAGTCATGGTTTCTAACTGCTACCGGAAAGGGCAAAGTTGGAGAGACCCATTAAGGCACTAAAGACTGTGCTTAAAAAGGAGGCAGTAGCCCCAGCGAACGAAAGGTGGACGAACACCGTTTCATGTAGAGTAGCAAGGCAAATGTGGCCCAAGCTGGACTTGAAACGCTCAAAGACATTAATCTCCCTACGAAGATGTGAACTAAAAAAATCGTGAGGATACTCACAGGATACTGCCTATTGGAAAACATGCGAGGAGGCTAGAAGTTAATGTTTTTTGTAGAAGCTGTATGGACGAGGAGGAGGAAGAGACGGTAGTCCACCTCCTATGCTGCCCGGCTTTGGCACACAAAAGACATGAATATTTGGGTAAGTTGTTAATGGACTGCCTCTCTGATCTCGAAAACTGTAAGGTGCGAGACTTATCTCGCTACCTAATGTTCTCATAAGGGTAATAGGGAAGTAAGCTCATGTGGTAACACAACGGACCGTCGCCAGTCTCAGTGTGCTGAAGCAGCCACTAAACACCTAACCTAACCTTAATGATTTCGTTATGTTGTTACAGGTCTCCGGCGACACTCACACGCATTTTGGGTAGACTACAGTTGGCTGGGGGATTCTGTGCCACCGTTATTTATTAGACCGAACAGATTTCTCACGTGTATATACGAAAATACATGTACACCAATTACCCCAAAAACTTCATCACCAATTAATAAGATTTAATTTCGTTTCATTATTTATTAAATTAAATGATTAAATAAAAAAAAACTTCACGATAAATCTTAAAATATATGTATAGAAATAGTATAATTTTAAACTAATTAACTATTTATTAATTTATAAGGAAAAAAACTTAATATTATAATGTATATAAAAAAAACTAATAAAACTCACCCAATCCAAAATGTTCCTTTGAGTACTCATAGGTGTTGTTTGGTAGAGTGCTAAAAAAAATATCTCTAATCCTATTTTTTTTTTTTTAACACGTTATTAACACAATTCCTTTATCTTACATATTTATATATATATATCTTATAATTAAAGAGTTTTAACTAAATAGCTATAAATATAACTATTGTGGATTCCAGTCCACGCGTTCCCACGCCTTACGATCTCCAAAAATAATTGAAACGAAATCAACGGGGTATGTATGTGCGTCTTTTATTATATTAGGCCAATAGGACAGCAACCACGAGGCCCCACTAAAAATTAAGGTGTTAAACACTTTCACTTTTACCACGTTTTTTCTATTAACCACTTACCACGGTTTGTCGGGATTAACCCGTTGTAGGATGATAGAATGATCAGTCCTAAACTAAGTGCAGCTAACTTTTGTCTTTATAATATACTTCCACTTATATGTATATATTTTCATAAGTTTGAAATTATTTGATTTATTATTTTTTTTTATAAGTACCAAACAGCGCGGCAGCCTCAGTTAAAAAGAAAGATAATCATCAAATAATTGATCGAGTTCAAATTTTGATAATTTATTACGGGAACTATATACTATATATACATAAAAATCACCCAGAGAAAGAGACACATATAGAAGAATAAGCTTGACATTAAATTTGCAATATAATGCTAATGTATTTTATATACCTAATACTGAAATAATTCACAACAACAAATATATTAAGTCTAGAAAATAAAACCAGTTCAATAACCTCATTTTTAATTAAAAAAAAATACAGACAATGAGAGATTCCCCAAAAAAAAATATAAAATATCCTCTGAGTCATCATCATGAACAAATCGTTAATCGTATTTTTTTCCTTATTGACAATTTAGCAGCTGTAACAGGACAGATTTAACTTTACCATTTTGTCAAAATGCAAAATTAAAGCTGAAAAAAAGCTGTTTAAATGCGCAAATCTTTAGCGTGATAAATACCCAAAACTTTATCAGTAGAGTCTTTAATCTTATAATTAACATTTCCAATTTTTTCTATCACTATTCCTTGAATATATTGGGGTGCAAATTTGGCCGAAAATTTATTTGCTGCATTACTTTGGAAATGTGTTTTCACGAAAACTGTTTGTCCAACCTGGAATTCTACATGACGCGTCCTAAGATTATATCTTTTAGCACTCTTCTCATATGCCCTTGCAATATCTGCTTTAACTTGATCGTGAATCAGTGCAAGACGGGTTGGTAATGATAACATTATTTCTCCTTCAGCGATATCTCCTAATTGTTTTAGTATTGAGTAATCGGTTCCATGATTAATTTTATGATAGCCAAACAATAAAAAGTGTGGCGAGTTTTTCACTGTTTCATGCACACCGTTTCGAAGAGCTGATGCGATTTCATCTAAGTATTTGTCCCAAGTTGTGTGTTTGTTTGTAATGTAAGATCTAATAGCAGCCAAAATAGACCGATTCACCCGTTCTGAAGCGTTCGATTGAGGCGAATAAATTGCGGTTTTTGAGTCTCGTATACCAAATTCATTTAAAAGCTCCTTATACTCTGTACTTTTGAACTGAGGTCCATTGTCAGAGTGTATGGTCTGTGGAACTCCGAAGACACAAAATACATTATCTTTTAGGAATTGTACTATTTGTATAGAGGTTCCCTTTGAAAGAGGTTTCAGCAATGTGAATTTCGTCAGGTGGTCCAAAACGATTAAAATCATCGTATTCCCCTTCGTAGATCTAGGGTATGGCCCAAGCAAATCGACATAAACTCGCTGCCATGGTCTTTCGACAGGATATGAGTTACCCATAGGTGGTCTAGTACACTTATTAGGAGCTTTTGTGGTTTTGCAAATAGTGCAATTAGATATATACTTGTGTACCTGTTTTCCCATAGATGGCCAATAGTAATACCTTCTTAACTGTTCTAAAGTTTTTGCGATACCTCCATGAGCTGCCATAGGAGAGTCGTGAGAATTGCTGATTAGCTTTTCTCTAAACTTGGATGGAATCCAAAATTTCCACACCGATATATCCGACAACAATGCATCATTTCTTGGCTCAAGACGAATAAAGATTACACGATCTAGAACTCTAAACGCCGGATACTTATTAGGTTGGTCGATTATATTTCTACGTAAAGTTTCATAGTCAGGATCATCTAGTTTTGAGACATCAAAAATAGAACCAAAACCAATCTTCGAAATACTGTCTGACAATTCTTCGATACAATCACAGTAGATGCGGGATAACATGTCAGGCACAACATTATCCTTCCCTTTTTGATGTAAAATTTGGAAGTTGAAGCCCTGCAATTTCAAACTCCATCTAGCTAATCTACCACTCAAGTCTCGCTGTTGCATTAACCATTTAAGACTGGCATGGTCTGTAATTATAGTAAATTCATGTCCTTCGACATACGCTCTAAATTTTTTTACAGCTAATATAGCAGCAAGGCACTCTAATTCGGTAACCGAATAGTTTCTTTGTGTAGCAGACAATTTTTGTGACATATACGCGATGGGCCGCTCATTATGATCTTCATCTTTTTGGTATAATACTGCACCTATACCTGCAGTACTCGCGTCACATCGGATAAAAAATGGTTCTGAATAACATGGAGTGATTAAAACCGGTGCTGATGTTAAAAGCTGCTTAAGCAAATTGAACGATTCCTCGGCTTTTTCTGACCACTCAAACTTTCCTTTCTTTAAACAGTCGGTTATCGGTGCGGTTATAGCTGAGAAATTTTCAATAAAGCGACGGTACCATCCAGCCATCCCAAGTAATCGTCTGGTCTGTTTTACGTTCGTAGGTGTCGGTAAGTTTACTATTACATCAATTTTCAGTGGATCCGGCCTAAGTCCTTTCTCGCCCACTAAGTATCCTAGGTACCGGATTTCCCTCATCACAAAACTGCTTTTGTCGATGTTTATTGTTAGTCCCGCTGTCCGTAATAAGTCTGAAACCAACTCCAACAGGTTAAAGTGTTCCATCAATGTGCCGCTTATAATTAATAGATCATCTAAGTAAACAAAAATATTGTCATGGTACTCGTGCGGTATAACTCGATGCATTAAGCGACACATTGACTGAGCTGCATTACACAACCCAAACGGCATCACTTTAAACTGGTAGAGTGGTCTCCCTGGTACTGTAAAGGCAGTCTTATCTTTGGTAGATTCCGTAAGTGGGATTTGCCAAAATGCGTCTTTTAAGTCAAGTGCTGATATGTAATTAGTCTCAGATAAACGTCCAAGAAGTCCGTCAATTATCGGTAAAGGGTAAGCGTCTTTCTTAGTCACGGAGTTAAGCTTACGAGCATCCAAGCAGAGTCGTGTTTTTCCATTCGCTTTCCTCACTATGGTTACGGGCGAACTCCATGCACTTTTACTCACTTCGATGACATCTAAGCTTAACATCCTGTCTATTTCTTCGTAGAGGTCCTTTTGTACAGCTGGTGAAACTGGATAGTACCTTTGCTTTATTGGTTTGCAACCTTCAACCAATTCGATATCATGTTCATGAAGATTAGTTTTGCCAAGACCAAGCTTATTGAATGAAGGAAAAGTGTTAATGATTTGATTGAGTTTTTGGTTATCATTTTCATTTAAAATATGATTTGCTGCTTGTTTCTCTTCTAAAGAAATGTTACATATTTCACTTAATGGTATGCTAGGAAAAATACCAAACTTTCGCCAAAAGTCAATACCGAGATACAACGAGGATTGAAGAGTTGGTACAATACAAAACTTAATGTTTTCTGTTTGATTTCCAAGCGTAACGGATAGCCAAACGTAACCTTCAATTCTATTATCTGTTCCGTCTGCTGTTTTAATGCTGGACACTAATTTGTGGTATTTGATGTTATGATCACTAAGAAATTTCAATGCATTTTTCCCGAGAACACTGACAGATGCACCACTATCGAGGAGTCCAGTAAGTTTGTGTGAAGCTATCGTAACTTCGATATGAGGACGAGGATCCTGAATAGATACACATTTGATTATAGAAGCAACACAATTCTTTAGAAGAAGTCGTTTTCCTCTAAAATATTTAATAGCACGTAAGACGCGTTGATTTTGGACAAGATGAGTGAGTTTAGCTCGAGTTTGATTGTGACGTATAGAATTAATTGTTTGATGGTTATGGTTTACGAAGTTGATGTTGAGGAGCCTGGATTGTTCTGTTGCCTTAACAAAACTTTTGGACTGGTCGTTACCCCGGAGCGTGATTCCCTCATTAAATTCATCCCCGGACGTGAGTTTTCCGAAAGTTTCTTTTGGCAATGAGCACAAGATGGTTTTCGTGTATTAGGAGCTCCACATCCAAAGCAAAATATATTTGTGAATGGTTTTGAACAGTCTTGATATCTATGCCCAATATCTTGGCAGTTCCAACAGATGATATGTACAGAAGAATCTATTGTATGTTTAGTATCTAAGTGTTTAAAAGAATTAATATGGCTCTGTTCTAGAGAATCTTGGTCTTGAACGTTACTAGTTTTAAATGAAACGAACTGTTCTGGATTTTTGCTAATTTGTAGATTATGGGTTATATTTTCTAATTCATTAATTTCTCTTCGTCTAACTTGAGTTTCAGTAAAACGCCTAGGATCGTACCCTGTTTCACTCCACATTTTTTCATATCGTTGGCAAAGCCTTCGAAGTTCCTCTACCGATTGCACTGTGGTTTGGTATGGCAAAGTGACATTTTTTAATGCAGGATGCATGTTTTGACACAGCCTATACAATATTTGAGTTTCAGAAAGTCTATCTTGCAAACGCGTATTCAATTTTAATACATTTAATGAAAAATCTGAAAAGGATTCTCTTGAGTTTTGGGTTCGTCTTAGGATTTGTTCCTTAATCTCTTCCTCGTAGTCAAAACTACTAAAATATGCACGCATCGTTGATTTCATATCGGTCCATGTTGAATTTGGATAATTCGACTTATACACCCAATACCAGTCTTCAGCCTTTTTACTAAGAAACAAGCGTACAATTTTAGATAGTTTTTCGATCGGAAAACCATCATCATTAGACATTTGTTCCAACCGATAAATGAAATCATGGACATTCGTACCATCATCACCAGTAAAAGACAAATTCCATCTTTGGCGAAGTTTATAACTGTTCTCAAGAGAGAAGTTTTGATTAAAGTTATGTGAATGCTCTGGGAATGAAGATTCGTGTTTAGGTAACTGATTGATATTTACTGTTGGTTGAGTCGGTGTGTTATTCGGATTACACGATACGTTATTATTTCTTGGATGATTTTGTTCTATGATTCGATGTGAATCGATTTTTGAGAAAAATTCAGCTACACTACCTCGTAAATTACTCATCTTAGGATCAATAAAACTAATATGTGATCTTGTTTCTCCTCCATCATTCTGTGGTGAAGATACTACTTTTTCTAGTGGGACGTGACTTTTATTTGAGTCTTGTACACGAGGAAAAGGACTAGAAGTAATATCTTTTTGTGTCTGGCCTATAATACGATCTATCATATCTGTTGCACTGTTGGCGTGATAGTCTTCCCACAATTTTAAATACCAATTGTGTTGACGTCTCCAACTTGACAGTAAATTAACAAGGGTAGGTGTTTCTCCTAACGTATTGATAAGTCTTTCTAATCTACTTCTATAGTGAATAATTTTAGCCAAAGCTAAAGTGACAAAACTGATATGAGGTGTTACTCCATGCTCTTGTGAAGCTTTAGACAACTCTTCGAAATTAATTTTACAAGCTAGTATCTCTTCATCTGGGTTACTCTTTGCATGTGTATTTATTGGTTTCAGAAATTTTTCATTTTGTTCAGTAGTTAAAATACTGAGCAAAATCTGTTTTGAGTCTATAGTTTTACTCGAAAGGCCTCTAACTAGAAATTCAACTTCGACTTCAGGAATAGAGAGATGCTGTAAGTATAATTGTGGATCCATCTTATCTGAATACAATACGACAATTTAATGATAATAAAAAAAATAATAATAATTATCTATAACTTATAAATAATAATTTCAAATAGTAAAGGTATAGAACAAAGTTGATAAATCGAAAAAACGTGACCAAAAAAAATGTTTAAACTTTTTAAGTCCAAAAAAAAAGTTTACGAGAAAAAAATATTTTAAATACTTAAAAAAAAATTATGTATATAGAAATTTTATATAATATGTAGTTTATAAAATTATTGGCGATGGTGTAATTGGTAAGGTAATTGGTGAACATTTCCCCTATGAGATGGTTTCTATCTTAAAATATAATGGATTAAATTACAATTAATATATCTTAATGAGATGTCATTCACAAAGCACAAACGGATTTACTAAATAGTATCACTATGTATTCAACGTTTGGGTCTTGCGAAGAAGTCAATCATCATAACCAATTGTAATGTACTAAAGAATAGAATAAAATTGAAGTATATAGGTATTTAAGAAATTAGTTGGAGAATATTATGTAGAAATCGAAAAAAAATGTGAAATATTAGAAATCATGAAAACCTCATGTGTCAACAAAATTACACTATATCATTTTCGAACTCAATACACAACAAAAACAAAAAAGATCGAAAATAACTATAGATTAATGTTAAATTGATATTTGGAAAAATATTGTTACAAGTTATTATAACCTCCCGCTAGCAAACTAAACAAAAATTTATTATAAAACTAAATCACTGCAAAACAATTTAGGGGATTGTAAACAAGATTTAATAAGCGGTACTATCGGTTACATAGTTGAGCAGAGAAGCTGCTTGGATATCTTTTTAAGATTACCAGACAAAATATTAAAAATAAAAAAAAATTGAAACTAAAAATACTTTAAAAGAACCATCTCACAAAAACGAACTTAAAAAAAAAATTCTAATTTATGAACAAGCATGTTTAAAAAAAACGTGCTTTATCATATTAGGACAGAAACGTATATTTCCCGTTTCAGGTCCCTGCTCGGGCGCCATTTTGTTACAGGTCTCCGGCGACACTCACACGCATTTTGGGTAGACTACAGTTGGCTGGGGGATTCTGTGCCACCGTTATTTATTAGACCGAACAGATTTCTCACGTGTATATACGAAAATACATGTACACCAATTACCCCAAAAACTTCATCACCAATTAATAAGATTTAATTTCGTTTCATTATTTATTAAATTAAATGATTAAATAAAAAAAAACTTCACGATAAATCTTAAAATATATGTATAGAAATAGTATAATTTTAAACTAATTAACTATTTATTAATTTATAAGGAAAAAAACTTAATATTATAATGTATATAAAAAAAACTAATAAAACTCACCCAATCCAAAATGTTCCTTTGAGTACTCATAGGTGTTGTTTGGTAGAGTGCTAAAAAAAATATCTCTAATCCTATTTTTTTTTTTTTAACACGTTATTAACACAATTCCTTTATCTTACATATTTATATATATATATCTTATAATTAAAGAGTTTTAACTAAATAGCTATAAATATAACTATTGTGGATTCCAGTCCACGCGTTCCCACGCCTTACGATCTCCAAAAATAATTGAAACGAAATCAACGGGGTATGTATGTGCGTCTTTTATTATATTAGGCCAATAGGACAGCAACCACGAGGCCCCACTAAAAATTAAGGTGTTAAACACTTTCACTTTTACCACGTTTTTTCTATTAACCACTTACCACGGTTTGTCGGGATTAACCCGTTGTAGGATGATAGAATGATCAGTCCTAAACTAAGTGCAGCTAACTTTTGTCTTTATAATATACTTCCACTTATATGTATATATTTTCATAAGTTTGAAATTATTTGATTTATTATTTTTTTTTATAAGTACCAAACAGCGCGGCAGCCTCAGTTAAAAAGAAAGATAATCATCAAATAATTGATCGAGTTCAAATTTTGATAATTTATTACGGGAACTATATACTATATATACATAAAAATCACCCAGAGAAAGAGACACATATAGAAGAATAAGCTTGACATTAAATTTGCAATATAATGCTAATGTATTTTATATACCTAATACTGAAATAATTCACAACAACAAATATATTAAGTCTAGAAAATAAAACCAGTTCAATAACCTCATTTTTAATTAAAAAAAAATACAGACAATGAGAGATTCCCCAAAAAAAAATATAAAATATCCTCTGAGTCATCATCATGAACAAATCGTTAATCGTATTTTTTTCCTTATTGACAATTTAGCAGCTGTAACAATGTATGGACGCTGTTTTTCGAGTATCTCGTCAATGTTACGACGAATTAGTTTTCAAATTTTGTAAGGAAGGAATATTCATGCTACTTTAATATTCTGAGGGATCGAAAGTAACTATTAGAAGTTTCTATGTTTGTCCGATTTCTTCTATGATCGAAAAAACGAACTCTGGCAATAATCTCTCATAGATACATGTGCTAGCATTGTGAAACACCTGATGATAATTCTTGTGCCCAGGTTCTTTAGTTCAGGTTCGGTGTTAGGTTGACTGTTAAACCAGCGATCCAATCAAGTAAGTCACCTCCTACGACAAACTTCAGTTATACTGTGTGAAGATGTATCATGGTTCGAGCAAACGATCTATGTTCCTAAATTTAAAATATGTTTTAATAAGAATTTAAGCTTCCAATATGATTCCAGAACTTAACTAATAAACTCATTTTTTTTTGTATTTCCAGGACTCACACTGTGAATGGTTAATAAAAGCGAAAAATAGTAGCCAATTTATAACCTTAACTTTTCGTAGTATGGGCACAGAGTGCTCATACGATTATATATTCGTATATGATGGAGATTCATTTCGTTCTCCGCTCTTAGGTAGCTTTAGTGGTAAAACTGAACCACAACAAGTAGTTGCGACATCAGGAAGTGTAAGTATTACAATTTATTGATCGATGGTCCAAATTTTATACATTTTTTTCTATCATTGTTCTGCAGATGCTGATACTTCTGTATAGTGATACAAATTACGTACTAGATGGCTTTAAAGCTGAATTTTCAGTAACAAACTGTCCTAATAATTGTACAAATCGTGGAAAATGTGTTGGACATCGATGTGTGTGTCAAGGCGATTGGATTGGAGACGATTGCAGTTTAGACGCATGTCCAGAAAATTGTGGCATGATCGAGAATCGTGGTCGTTGTCGTCGCGATCACTGTGATTGTAGTGAAAAATATTCGGGACGATCGTGTAGTTTAGCAGAGGATATGCCACCCGGAAATGAGTGGCATTGGTTGTCCAATTTAAAAGATGGATTATCACCGCGGGCGGCCCATACTGCAATTTATATAGAAGCACGTAATTCGCTTTATGTATTTGGTGGTTATGATCTGAATAATATTTTGGGTGCTTTGCAAATTTATCGATTCGATGAAAATGTGTGGCACGATGAATGGGGTGGCAAATTGAGAAGTCGATATTTTCCTAAAAAAATTGATAGTCTTCTGCTTCGAGCCATTTTCCATGAAAAAGATGACGAAGCCAAACAATGGGGATTGTCTAAGCAGCCGTCTTATTTCAACAATATACTAATTTCGTTGTCAGATGGAAGTACACCACCTTTTAGACGAGAACGATCGTTGAGTAGTTATGATAATATTACGGAAACAATCAACAGTATACTGCACAATAATTCCAAACCCATGGCTCGCTACGGTCATTCGGGAAGCGCATATCAACTGGGATTTGTGATATACGGAGGAAAATTAGAAAATGGTAATTTATCTAATGAATTGTGGTTTTATAATACAACCGAAAAGGGTGGCCAGTGGTCTCTAAGAGGATACAACTCGACAGTCAAGCCACCTCCGTTAACAAGACATACTCTAACCCTTGCTAATGATCATTTATATTTATTCGGAGGCAGTACGGAGAATGGTGAATTTTCTTCACGACTATTTAAAATAAAATTAGAAGAAAATCCGGCCGATGAACAATGGGAAGAAATTGTTCCACGCGGTGGTAAAGTATTAGATGTGCGTGTAGTAGCGCACACGACTGTATACCATCGATCTTCCAATTCATTAATCGTGTATGGCGGGGTAGTAGCCGGGGTTGCAAGATTCTCCAAATTATCGGACCGAATGTTTGCATATCAGATAGACAAAAAATATTGGACCGAAATATTTTATCCGCGAACGCCACTTCGTGATGCCTACATACCGCGAGAACGAGCATTTCACTCCACCACAATTGTAGGAAACTATTTAATCGTGTTCGGTGGATATTCTCATCGCCACAATAAAGAAGAAATTTGTTACGACAATCAAATGTACATTTATCATCTGGGATGTCATACATGGATAAGTCAAGATGTGTTGGGATCAAATCCTAAATCGAATTATCCCAAACAACAAGGAGTATTTGCGCATGCTGCAGCTTTGCGAAATAATCATACGCTATTAATTGTTGGTGGTTATCATGGGAACGTGAATGGTGACTTGTTAGCATATACACTACCAGCTATGTTTGTAGTACGCGACGAAGAAACATTTGATCCTGAAGCGACGTGTCCAAAACATACTTCAGTTTCGGAATGTCTGTCCGATCCAGAATGTGGATGGTGTTCTGCCGATGGGATATGTTATGGTCGCACTATTGGAGCCAATTGTACTACAAATTTACAAACAACTCGTTGTCCTGGTATTTGTCCCGCTTTGGGAGACTGTCACTCGTGTTTGATTCATGGCGCTGAAGTTAATAATTCCATCCCAAGTCATTCGGTCGCGACCAAATTAGGCCTAGGCCAATGTACATGGTGTGTCCAAAATGCGCGTTGTCATCATAAAGACGATAATTATGGAGTATGTGGGGAAGATACACCATCTCAAATACCTGGATGGTGGGGTGAAAAAGGCACAGAAATATCCAAAGCTGAACAATGTACGGAACATGATCGACGGCCAGGTTTGACTTTTATAAAATATTTACATCCGATCAATTGGACAATGCCCGATCATGTTACTATAGTAAATGCGACAATGGTGGATTTTAATATTCCGTCCAGTACAACCCAAACCGAGCATTCGTTTAATGGTGAAATGGTTGCACGACTTTTAGGATATATTCGACCTCCAACTACATGGATTGGATTAGACGAAAGATTACAAGTGTGCGCTAGCTACTCCCAAGCCGTGCTAAAACTCACAAAAGACAATAATCTTGAGGTTATGAAACTGGGTGCAAATCTAACGTCTGAACAAACACAATGTACTCGAGCAGATTGGCCAAGTTTGGAACCTGTCAAAATTATGGTTGATTTTCAAGCTAAGCGTACACTCGGCATTGGGTCAAATAGCCATCATCACTACAGTAAAATGGGGCTGCAACACAATAAAAGCCATGAAACGGCCAAGGCATTCACTTTTGAATATCTAGAACCATACTCAAATGGAACATGCTCGCTTTATAAAAATTGTATGCATTGTTTATCGGATTCGTTGTGCGGATGGTGTGAAGTTACTAATCAGTGTATATCACGACTTGATAATGAGATAACATTCTGTACGATTGACGAAAATTGGAAATACCTGATTCTCCAACCCAGTCAGTGCGCGAATTGTTCAAATTTTATATCATGCGAGCAATGTATAAATTCAGGATTGTGTGAATGGTGGGCAGAGGATGCTCGTTGCGCTCGTAAAGGTCGTGCAGAAGATGCTGTTCGAGAAGTGGCACAGTGTCCGGCACCATGTAACATTCGAGAAAACTGTTCTGCATGTCTAGACGAACGAGGCCGTTGTGTTTGGTGTGAAGCCACCCAACAGTGTTTTAGTTTCTCGGTTTATACATCGGAATATCAGTTTGGATTGTGCCGTGAGTGGATCGATCAAGTTGTACCGCTTGTTAGTCAAAATGATAATCCAAATGGCATATTAAGTGCCGACAGTCTACAGAAACAGCAATGCAAATCATGCTCGCGATACACAAATTGTTCATCATGTTTGCGGTCGCTGGGTTGTGGTTGGTGTTTTGATCGTGACTCGCCGATAGAAGGTTTATGCATGCAAGGCGATTTTAATCATTCGATATCTGATTGTGGTGCCGCATTAAATACATCTTCCGATGAAGCAGAATGGGCTTATGCCCAATGTCCAGATGTTGATGAATGTGGATTAGGTCTGCATGATTGCCATAAAGAAGCCAAATGCACGAACACACATGGATCGTACAGTTGTCATTGTAGGCGTGGATTTATTGGCGATGGACGGACATCATGCTTTCGAACGTGCTATGAAATTTGTATTAATGGTTTTTGTCAAGGCGAGCCGGATTACACATGTAAGTGTAATTTAGGATGGACGGGTCCCGACTGTTCCGTTAATTGTATGTGCAACAATCATTCGACGTGTAACGAAAAGGTGGCAAAATGTGATGCATGTCAAAATTGGACCGAAGGTGAGTTCTGTGAACGATGCCGTTCTGGCAGCTATGGCAATGCAACATCTGGCGAAGGATGCAAGCCATGTGAATGTAACGATCATGGTAATTTAGCGTTAGGAGTATGTGATAGCACTTCAGGCGAATGCTATTGTCAAGACAACACAGTTGGGCTAAAATGTGAACAATGCGATCGAGAATACTATGGAGATCCGAAAGGCGGTGGTCAGTGTTTCTTCCAATGCGCATCCCGTGGCATGCTAAAAAGTATCGGTAAACACGGCATTGGTTCTTATCAAAGTCACAAACCTCAATGGGGCGGGCCTGAAACAAGAGAGTGTCTTTGGATAATCAGTCCACATACACATTCGGGAGCACTTTTAACGGATTCACTAATTCAATTAACAATCGAGAAGAATGATTTAAATGTTACGTGTGGTGATAACGCGATTTATGTGTACGATGGTCTGCCCGATCTAACCGGTAGCACACAACAAAGTCAACTTCTCGCAGTATTTTGCTCGCAAGATGGCACACCACGAGTTGTAGAAGGACGAAGCGGCCACTTAACTGTTCATTATAAACAAGGAACGGTGCTTCAAGGATTTAATGCCATATATAACATATACAGTTGCAGCCAGGATACATGTTATCCACCGCGAAAATGTGACGAGAAAGGACGATGCATTTGTCCCGAAGGATTTTCAGGGCCAACTTGTGCGTTTCAAAAATGCCCGAATAGTTGCAATACAAATTTAAATCAAGGCACATGCGATATAAACTATGGAAGATGCTTGTGTAAGCCTGGTTTCGGTGGCGCAGATTGTTCCGCAAGAATTAACAACAACAATGCGATTTTTACAGACTTATTTAATTCGCAACTTCTAAACGAGAGTCTTGAACATCTCCGCAAGACATTGCCGCGTTTCGGCCACACTCTTATTTCGGATAAACGTGGTTCGCTGTGGATGTTTGGCGGTTATTCACTATCTCACGGTCCGCTAAACGATATTCGACAATTTGACACCAAGAATAATACTTGGATTCAAGTGACAATTGAATCGACTCCAGATGCTAAAATGCCTCTTGGACGCTACTTTCATGCATCCGAAATTTTACATTCAAAACAAATGATTTATGTGTATGGCGGGCTGGCAGGGAATGGTAAAAACCAGCCTAATATTGTTCTTGGAGATTTTTGGCAGTTTGGACTACAAAATCAACGATGGGACGAAATCGAAATAAAAGGATTAAAACCGCCACTAATAACCGGACACACATTGACTCTCGTTAAGGAAGCGGAGAAGGAATGTTTACTACTGTTAGGCGGATTCTCGATACAAAAGGGACTAAACGACGAAGTTTGGGAATATAATCTCGAATCAAAAGAATGGGACCGAATAGAAACGCATGGTGTTGGTCCGATTGGAATTTATGGCCATTCGACCGTATTCCATGGCTCGTCACAGAAATTATATGTCTTTGGTGGTTACGAATATTCTGACGGTTTAATGAAAATTTCGAAAAAACTGTACACACTTCACTATCCAACTCGTCGATGGTCTGAAATTCCAATATTTCAAAAATTGACCGAAAACAAAAACTTGCCGAGAGCACGATATCTACACTCGGCCATCACCACCGAAAACTATATGCTTATATATGGTGGCAAAACGGAACCTCTGAATTCATCCGACATTCTGATAGCGTACGTTTATAAATGCAACGATTGGATACGATTAACCGAAGATGTTCAAATAACTGGAAATTTGCCACCACCCTCTTATGCACAGGCCATGACATTCGATACGGAAAATAATGCCGTATATGTTGTCGGTGGATGGGATGGGAGTTCAAAAAGTCGAGTGACTCGAATTAACCTACCCAGCGATTTATGCGAACTATGGAGCAGTGGTAAATATTTATGCCGCCATTTCACCGGTTGCAGTTACTGTTACGTGCAAACGAATACGAACGAGAATATATCGCACTGTTATTCTTATGGACGGACGAATGTCTGCGAGGTAGACGGATCGAAATTTTTCAATAACGGTGTAGAATGCAATAGCGATTATATTTCGAAACGCAACTGTTCGTCATTTGATTCATGTTCCGAATGTTTATCGACATGGTCGGGGAATGACGAAAAGGAAATAATTTGTGAATGGTGTACGAATTGTGGCCCTAAAGGAACGGCGAAATGTGTTTTCTCCGAGACAGAGTGCGGAGATGAAAATTTAGAATGTAATAAGACGTTGCTCAATGATGCTGCACAATGTCCGGGTGTCATTTGTCAATCAACCGATTGTAAATCATGCGAAAAAATGGACAACTGTACTTGGGCAAATAATGGTACATCTTGGAAATGTTTGTCGCGGAGTACCGTAGACGATAAAAAACTAATATCTTCAGATACTTGTCCATTACGATGCAGCGCTTTTACCAATTGCAGTACATGTTTAACTGCAACAACATCAGAAGGAGGTTGGGAAGATTGCCGATGGTCTACACAGTTAAACGAATGCATATCTCCCAGCTACCAATCTCTATACTGTATCGGAGGTGTTTGCGGACTTGTATTAAATCCCGAGGAAATTCAATACTGCCCGGAACCGTGTAATGCATACACCCAATGTTCAACTTGCCTCAAGCATGCACATTGTGGTTGGTGTGCTCGAGTTGGCGGTGAAGGTGAAGGTATTTGTACCGAAGGTTCGTTAGAAAGCCTATCTGAATATCCTGCTACTTCGACTTGCGATATAATATACGCCAAAGGTAAAAATGTCACGCTCGATCCGAACGATAGTTTTGTATGGAAGTATGTCGAATGTCCACCGGAGAACGAGTGTACTAATAATCATCACAATTGTAATCCGAAATCGGAACGGTGTGTTGATTTATATCATGGATACAAATGTGAGTGTGGTGATGGTTATCGAGCCGAAAAAGGAGTATGTATTCCTGTTTGTACACAAGGATGTGTTCGAGGTATGTGTGTTGAGCCGAACCAGTGTAAATGTGATTTTGGATATGTTGGTAGTAATTGTAGTATACAATGCCAGTGTAATGGCCACTCGGATTGTCGTGGTCCCGATAAGCTTGACGAGTGTATCGAGTGCCACAACAACACAAAAGGTGTAAAATGTGATAAATGTAAACCGTTATTTGTTGGAGATCCGCGTAATGGTGGCGAATGTATACCGTGTAAAGAATTTTGCAATGGACATACCGATGTTTGTGTTCCACTTGATTCGGTATCAAATATGAAAAATATGTCACGTCCAAAACTGGAGTTGTATCTTCCTACTGGTCCTATATCAGACGCAATTTGTTTACGATGCGCTAACAATACGGATGGTGATCGTTGTGAAACGTGCTTATCGGGATATTTCCGCGGTACTGAAAACCATAGTGATATCTGTAGACCATGCGAATGTCACGGCCACGGTAATACATGTGATGCGGTTACTGGAGAAAAATGTAATTGTGGTAATAATACGGAAAGTGATGCGACTTGTTCGCCAAATTCGAAAAATCCCCAACACTGTTGGATGTTTCAATGCTCAAAGTGTAAAGATTCGTATGCCGGTAATCCAATAGATGGCCACCAGTGTTACAAACAAATAACGGTCGAGTCTAAAATGTGTTTCGACTCGAAAACGATAGACGAGTGTAAAATAATTCCGACCTCGTTAAAACCGGGACAGACGGTATTTTTTGTAATTCAGCCGCGTTTTATGAATGTTGATATACGGATTATAGTAGATGTGACACAAGGCGAGCTGGACTTATTTATGTCACCGCAGGAGGATTCATTTGTTGTGCTTAATAATGAAACGAACGGATATCATCAAATTTATTTAGACAGTCGCTATCGATGGTCGTCCGAAAAGGGGAGCGACATTATATTCCCGATTAATTTGAGCCCGTTAAATATTGACCGGTGGGATAATCATACGAACGAACGAAAATTTTGGGATCCCTATAGTCACGACTGTAAAACATCGAATGGGACCGGTTTTTATGTAAAAGATTTTCAAGCGAAAGAATTGAGTTCGTATATTACATTAAAGCATTGTAACACCCTACTTCGAGTGTTTGGGCTAAAAAATCGGCTTGTACTAACGCTGCCGCAGAATTCGCACAATTTAAGCACAACCCGATTTTTTATGGCACTCCGAGCCAGTGCCAGTAGCTATGGATTGGTCTTCTTCCGCCAGGATCAGCTACATATCGATTTGTTTGTATTCTTTTCGGTATTTTTTTCGTGCTTCTTTCTATTCCTCGCCCTATGTGTGGTCGCATGGAAAGCAAAACAAGCAGCCGATTTACGACGTGCCCGTCGACGACACGTTGTCGAAATGCATCACATGGCTAAACGACCATTTGCATGCGTAACACTACTGTTAAATAATTACGAGACACCGTATCCGGTGCGACGTCGTGGCACAAAATCACAATCGCTCAAAACGAATAGTTTGACGAATCAGAATCAAGATATCAAACCGGTTGCGATCGAACCGACTTCGGATGGTATCGCAGCGGTTAGTACAGTATTTATACGATTGCCGGGTAAATCAAAATCTCCTATAGCGTTGGCGCTTGCCTCGTCGCTAACCTCAATTACAAGACAATATCCATCGGGTGGACGGGCATTTCTGCGACGAAGGGGATCCCATCATGGAGCGGTGCCGCCCGATAATAATATATATGTGAATAATTTTTAAGGACTATAATTTTAATTGATACTTTGTTTAACATCTTGTATATTTTATTTTATATCGAACTTTTTTTTTTTAAATGTGTGATAACTCAATGTAATCAATTTAGTTCCTCTTTAGGGATCACAACATAACATTTTTTTCCAGATGTGTTAAATGTTTGTACGTGTTACTTATCAATTCCCAATCAGTCCATACATTCATTTGATCGTCTAGTGGAATTGAACTACCTATATAGATCTTGTTTGCATACTATGACTACTACTACTTATAGGCACTTTCAAATTGTTGCAATAGATTGCTTTAAATTATTCTGTCTTCCAAAAACAACTTAACCGCACAAGAATGGTAATACTCATTTACTTAATATATTTGTTTGTTTATGTACTTATGTAAATCCTGGATAACAAACAATTCAATTCCTAATTGTCTTTTAAATCATATTGATTTAAATATAAGTTGTTAAATGTAAATATTTTGAATTATTTTCTTTGGGGATATTAGCTGTTAACCGATGTTAAGCAAAGTGTCTTGTCTAAAATGTTAAAGTGTAGAAAAATTGTATCCGAATATAACTTTAAGAAATGTGATTTTATCATTTTGATTCAAATGGACATACGTTATAATTTTATCGGCTATATGAATGGACCACTGAAATCACTAGACTCGTTCGATAGTTATAGTTAGCTGCTTTGTATGATAAAACGAAATGTATAGAGAAAAAACGAGTGTTCAGCCGGATATTTTGTTCTTGATCTTTTTAATTTATGGTTTTGACTTTTGACTGATTTATAAAAGACAAATGAGATAAATTACAGCATTTATTACATCGACATTATTATGTTGTGCGACCAATAATTATAATACAATAAAATATATTTTAGTTCCTAATTATTCGAACAGATTACATCACATATAAAATTTGTACTTAGCTATCATAAAATTGGATTCAGTGTGAAATGTTCCCTCAAATTCGCACAATATAAATGATTGTGAGAACATAACTATTAATTATTTTGTTACATAGTTTAATTGTAATTATAAATTATGATTATATTTAGAATAAAAATGCTAAATAAATTTGTACAGTATTAAAATTATATATATAGGATGTAGTAGGATATAAGAAAAAAAATTAAGGAATTATATAGGATTTATAAACTATATAAATTAAATGTGTAATATTTTTATTTGACTATAGGATACAATAATACAATTATGGAGAATTATATATTAAAATTAAATTATGTATATGTTATTAAAAAAAATGAAATTGATATAAATGAATAAAAAATGGCAACAATATTTAAGTAGAAGTGAGTTTATTGAAATGTCTCGTGTTTAGAATCCATGGACCGACCCATCTTTCATGTCAGTACTATAGGCTGACATGGAGCTATGCAATGCGCAGATGGTACTACGAAAAAGCTCGGACCTATAGCCGCCGTACATAGAGTGGAATCACAACGGATTGATCGCCGGTCTAAGTGTGCGATAGCAGCCACAATAACCTAACCTACAGATCAAGATATCTACATAACTTCTCATCGCGCAAATTTAGAATATGCCTCCGCCTCGCGATAGAGGGTGATGGGAAGATAGGGCCAAATTTTTATTTACAGTATTCGATTAGATGATCCTGAATTATAAATTAATGAATGTACTCCAGTTTTCTAATTGTCGAGGAATACCTGGTAGTATACAAAATATGATGTTCTAGTATTATCAGAACCAACTCCAACTAGTATATACTTATTAATAACAAACTCAATAAATGTTCATTTGGGACTTGGCTAATTGACAAAGTTTAACTTTTACTATAAGAACACACCCTTAAGCAAATAACCAAACTCTTTGTGTCAGAACATTCAGTAAAAACAACATTTTCATCCTGGTGCAGTACACGAACGAACAACGTTTACAAATAATTTAAATTAACTACCAAAATTTCTAGTCGAACTTCGAAACTTCAAAAGTGTGAATTCCAAAATGTAAGTCTAAATATTCGCTGCGAGATGTTCCTGTTGATTGTGCTAGTAATATTGCGTCCGTCACAAACGAACTGATACAGTCGATTCCACATTCATTCTTGTAAGATTCAGTTAACACAAGAACTAAAGCAACTCGATCATAAGAAGCGACGTACGTTCTCGGATCCGACTCTGGAAATGTTGGAAAAAGATGAACAATTTCATCGCAATTCAGTAATGAAGCGCATTTTTGAACCGTTTTCTTCACCACATTAAAGTAAATTATATTACACAAGTGACAATAACTTTGAAAATGAATATATGTATGTACAGTGTGTAAAATTGCGTGTAATTACCGAGATGAGGTTGAAACTTACAGTGAAATTTGATCCAAAATCTATCTCGCCAACAGTTTATCCATAAGACAGTGTTACAGGCGATAGTATCGCATTTAGTGTCTTCGTTGGTGTTTTGATAACTGCTGCAACTTAAATATTATCGCTGTGACAGGGAGACTGGACTTATTGTTAAACCATTTTCTCAAATAATGGAACTGGCCAGTTCCAGAATACTAAAACTGAATAATGAGATCATCGAACTAAAAAAGAAACCATCGTTCTGTAACTGCAAATGTTCTGATAGTAAATCAAAAAGAATCCAAGAGATATTGCATTCCAAAACATCCACTACTATTAACACTGATTTAGTGAAAATTCTAAGCGAGCCAAAATCCAACGTGCTAACGAAAGAAAGAAAAGATATGGATGTAAGTAAATTGGAAGAAAGTAGTGTCATAGAAAGTAACAAGATTATTACCAAAGCAATGCCTGAAACCTCTAACTAATGAAATTAGTATTCGAGATGGCTTTTTATAAGTCGAATTCACAGCTTATCAAATATAGAATTCAAACAATTAGTGTATACAATTATACGTACTGATGTTATGAATATCCGAAATAGTTCCAAAGCAACCTAGTGACCTGAAATATAACTATATTTCATATAAGATCAATATCCCAGGAGAATCATTTGATGCAGCAGTGAACTCTACAGTTTGGCCTGATGGGCTGCTTGTAAAAGAATTTGAGTGGTCTCAAAAGAAGTCGTTTCTTCAAAAGCTTCACCTAAACGAACAAATTCGATAATATATCCAGTAGAAGGTGACTTCATATGTTACTATCCATGGAAACCAGCAGAATCATACATGAAGTCACGCATAAACCTGAAGACAAATCACTAAGTCCAAGTAATAGAGCCTTAAAAGCCAAAAACTGAGGAAAAGAAAACTTCGAAAGCTGCCATGCTTCATAATTTCGTTTTAAAATCACTATTCCCGGTATATATAATTTGTAAGACGTCATTGAACAAAGAGATTCTGAGTTCCGAATTTTTTCCCAGCCAGTATGTTGTCTACAGATGTGACTGTTCGCCAGAAACCAGTACTAAAAAATCAGGTGGTGGAGTACTAATAGTTCTTGACACTCCTGTACCCTGTCAGCTTGTTGAATTAAAAAGCATGCCTATTGAACAATTATGCGTAAACATATCGATTAACAAAACGACATTATATATCTACGTTTATGTATTTAACCTGACGCATCGATTTTATCATATACCACATGCTGCGACTCAACTGTAGAAATCAACAATATGGCTAATCAATCCGACATTATCTTAATCACCGGTGACTTCAATTTTCCTTCTACTAATTGGACCTTAGACGAGGAATTGGATGAAATTTTACCGATGAATATAACGTCGGATGAGGAACATTTGTTATATACTGATATTATTTACAACTCAAACCTGTGCCAAATTCAAAATGGCTTAGGTAGAAGTCTTGATTTAATTTTTACAAATGAAAGAAGTCCATTTAAGGTAAATCAATCAGCAACGCCTTCTGTTGCTAACAATGTTCACCCTAAGATGAGTATAAACAAAAAATCTAGTACAAGAGCTCGAAGCCTTTTTACAACTTCAGAAAGGCAGACACTATTTTAATCTCCATCAAGGTAATGAACGTGTCGACTGGATGACAGAACTAAACAGCAGCAATATAGAAGAAAATGTAGACAAATTTTATAAAATCATATATCAAGGTATAGAAGTATATATGTCCCTATAACTGCGGTAAAACTTGATAAGTATCCACCATGGTATGACGATAAACTGATCAATTTGAAGAACAAGAAGGACAAAGCCTATTGTAGTGAACACTGCTTTAATAATGCTATAAGACATTGTGCGCTTACCGCCTTTTAATGCGGTTCACGACAAATCTCTTCCATCAAAACACAGTTTGTTAGACATAGTAGAGTAAATGGAGAATATTTTGGTTGTTAAATTAAAATTAGCTTATAACACAATAAAATTGAAATTAATTAAATAATTATTAAAATTAATTGTTAAACTTAATTCACTCAAAAGTCGTGGACGCTAACCGCTCGGGTTTGCCAGTTTTGTAAAAAAAATAATAATAAGCAAGCGACAAATTCAGATCCAAATTTTAGAATAAAACCTACTATAAATATCGTTAATTCCAATAGATGTGACTATTGTATTCGAATTGGTCACAAAATTGATCAATGTTTTCTTAAGAAAAAAAAAACGAAATAGAAGGATTCATTGTTAGTTCAGACCAACAGGAAATGACTAACAATCCTTCGGGAAACGATACCAGATCATTGAGGACCAATCGAGGCACTCCCTCAATATTCGGCGACAGCTAGAGTGTCTATTTGAAACTAAATCCTACTGAACCAAGTTAAAATCACAATATACCCGAAGGAATAGAAAATAATATATTTACCATTTCCGATCATAATACACATATCAAAAAATATGTTAATATAAATATTTCGAAGTTTCCTATTGATACGAGAGCTGATGTGAGCTAAATAAAGAAAAGCATACTGAAACCAGACACCATAATTTACAAAGATATGATATGTAAACTTGGGTATTTCACCAGAGTTGGTAGAAACGTTTGCTGAATACGCTCTTATATCTTATCAAAAGAAACTCCTATTACCTTATAAGTCGTTGATGATTCATTCCCTATGCATAGTGCTGGTATTCAGGGACAAAACTTTTTAATGAACTTTTAAATCCACCGGGTAGTTTGAAGTTGCACGATAAAAATATAATAAAATAAATAAATAAATAAATAAATGAATTCAAATGTTCTATAGATTATTTAAACAGTGTAGTAAATATACCATTCCATAACGACACTATACATAACTTTAAACTTACAATCAATTATTGATGTCTACTGTATAGTCAATCACAAGAAATTCCTCCACTTTCAGAACAAACGGTATCTTTAAAGATGAGTTATCTAAAATTATCTAAAATTATCATTAGAACCTGTTCATAAATATGACATTCAGAAGCTATACAAAATTGGTTTGATAAAATTGATTATCGGATCAATACTTTAAAATCACAATTAAGTCTACACATCTGAACAACGCTGAATATTCAATAATTATTTCTATTCTAAATAAATATTCCGATTTTTTTCATTTGCCCGGCGATTTGCTAGAGACAAATAAAATAGTTACTCATAAAATTAGAACTTCCACTGATTCCTCACCCAAAACATGTGCGCCAGTATCGTCAACCTCATAAGATAAAGAAGGAAATCCAAAATCAGGTTAATGAGTAATGACATATAAGTAACAAAATAATATAAAATAGTAGTAGTCGTTGGAATTTTCCACTTTTGGCAATTCAAAAAAAAATCTAGCTCGCAGGTGAAAAAAGGTACTATATGCCAGTGGTGGATTTTCGTAAGCTAAATGATATTACCGTCGACGATATATTTCATCTACCTAATATATCAGGCATTTTGATTGATATGCAAAATATTTTTCAACGTTGTGTCTATCATCAGATTGATCTAGCAGAAGCCGATAGACCCAAAATCGTTGTTGTTCGACCATGATGGCTAGAGGTGCTGATTAAGGATTAAAATGTCCCAAAAGTTTAATTTTGTAGATTTTTGAACAATTCGCTAGCATGGTGCCGAATCATGTATGACACGATGTACTTTGTGTATGATTTGAGGTATAGTCATTCAGGTCAGTAGCAGCTCAAGAATGAAGCGTCGAAAAAAGTTGATTATTCCTAAAGATTGTTCAGTGCTTTGACAGTCCGTGGTTGTTCATGTGACGGTATAAGATGCCTTGTCCTAATAACTTGTTACCATATATGATCTAAACAGGGGATTTTGGGTTAAGCAATAACCAATAACATATTTATCGATGTATACTAAAACCATACTCTTCTAATTTAGAGAAGATCATTGGATCCTGATGTATTGGAGGTATTAATTTATAATTTTACGAGGCAATGACATCCTTCCAATATACGAAACAGAAGTCAATGCTATGTATGCATAAAACATTGGTATGGCTGTTTTCTGAGACCAAAAGTCATTAAAATTCAAATAGTCCGAAAGGTGTCGAAATTGCTGTTCTTTTAATGTTCCTATGGCAAGGTCTCACATTTTGCAATCTTTTAATCGCGGGTGGAATTGCTTCAAATGATAAACAATTAACTGAAAACCCACAAATTCGTTTTAAAAATTAAAGCATGAATGTACCGATCAAAACGTGTTGTGGTTAAAACTGCGGTAATTGGAGCGGAAGGTATCGGGTTCGAATCCGATAGGAGCAGGATGCAACAAAAGAGATTCGTCTTCACCATCTGATTACGATCGGTGGTGCAAATGAACACATCAATGATCCCCTACTGGAGGCAGAATTCGTGGGCCAACTCTTTCATTTTAGTAAATCTTTCATTTTAGTACTACAGGCTGACTTGGAGCCATGCAATGTGCAAATAGTTCTACGTAAATCAGACATATTATAGCCGAACGTCCTCGATTTGGCTATGCAATGGCGTAAAGTAGGACGGAAATAAGCGAACCGTGAAAGAGTTGAGACAACCTTGAGCCCCAAATCAGATTGAAAAGACAGACTGACAGAATTAAAGCATGAATTGTTTTGCATCAAGTAAGGCTCGAAAAGCCTCGAGTTTTTAAAAAATTTTCTTTCGTTCACAAACTTATACCATCAAAGTCTTTCTCATGCTTATATAGGTGATATAATTCCTAGTTTCTCTTGGGACACATCCTGACTCTATACTTGGTTCTGGTTCTATCCGATAAAACAATCTTTTAAAGAATTGGAAAAAAGCTTTTATTCGTTTTGGGACGAGAATATATAGATATTTGTCAAATATAGGACTAAACTTTTCAAAATACACTTCAACATTTTTCTTATCTGATGCAACGGATATTTAGCTAGCAGAATATTCTCTTTGAGGTTTTAAGGCGGTGGTGTGTAGCTTAGTGACCTATGGTCATAGATACAACAACTAACAGATTGGGCAGCGAAGAACATAGAAACTTTTGATAATCGTGCATATACCATGGATCATATAAGGATGAGTCATAAATATTGGGGGATTGATTGTACCCAGTCTTCTATTGAACCATTGAAGAGTTTACCTCATAACGCAATGTGAGGATATGTTACCTTTTAATCCACACCAGTATAGTAGAATATGCCTGTTGGAAGAATCGCAATAAAAACATGTGGGATGGTTTGGCGAAAAATTACTTTGAGACACCCGCGCGATTTTAAGCTAGCTAAAGGTTTCTGATGTTTTTTCTTATTTAGTCCAGCCACTTGTGTTAGGAATATTATTCAAAGGTTCAATTATATAATTTTCGACACAGTTTTCCATCTGTAACACATCTAACTCGTTGATGCCCTTTTTTAAGTTGGTAAATCCCTCAAACTAAATCTTTTAAAGGTATCTTCCAAAGCTATACACATCTTTGGATTAACTCGTTGAGATTACTGAAATAGCGGTCATCATATTTAAGAGCAGGCTTCATATTCATCATTTCATTAAGAGCAGGCTTCATATTCATCATAAGCATAAGCTCTTCGTCAGTATATGGTGTATGGAAAATCGAGGAAGTTCCCATTTGGTCTTGGGTTTCGCGCTTCACTGCCCTTCGAATCTCAAAGTTTGGTGTTCGACCTTTGAATATTGTTTCTTTTTATCAGTCATGAAGCAGCATGATTATGTTTAATGCTAATTTCAGTCAATTCAGGTCTTATCGGTTAAGCATATGGAAGCAGCTATATGGTTTCCAATTGAAAAAGCATATCGACTGTGGTAATTGATGTATCGACGCTTCTTCTTGTTTAATCCGCGGTATATTCACCACGATTCTCGTTTCTAGAACTCCCACGACCAATACTGAGCTTTACATAGATCACCCAGTCTATAAACCTCCACCGGAATATTTTGCTATAGTTAAACTGTTCGTTTCGCTAAGCGCATCCCAATGGAACTAAAAATATTGAATGGCATACTAGTTAAGATTTTTGACGAAAATTCTGAATAATGGCAATGGCTTAAGTATAGTGATAGATATGAGAGATATTGATTATGGAAAAATATGTCGTTTCCATTATAGAATCAACTATAGGCAGATATACATAAAGCTAGCCTTACAGTGACCACCTGCGATAAATTGTATTATAATTGTATATTAAGGCTGTTGAGTTCTGGCTTCCATCGTGTTATCTTATTACCTCGTCTTGGTCTTATTAATTTATTCGATGGAGTTACTCTAGTTGTAGTTGTCCATAAGCCTACTGTCTGCAAATTGTATGAAAACCTTCACGAGTATTGTGTCTTAATTGGATAACTAATTCCTTATAGGCACACTTTGTATCGTATAATAGGTTGTAGTCCAATTAATTTATTGAATGAAAGTAAAGATATTCTAAATTAGTTTGATCTTTCACCTGTATATACACAGAATTAATTGAATTACCTTTCTTGAAATACCTATGCGTCTTTACTGTCGGAAAATCTAATTAATTTTTTTTTATAATATATATCCGATAAAACTTTCGATTAGGATTCGTTTGGTATAAATATCGAAACATTTGTCTCAAATGTTATCAATCAGTTTTTGACCATCAATCAGTGTACAATATAATCAACTAACAGTTTTCTACATATAAACCATAAGACCATCATTATGATGAATATATCTTACTATTTATATTTCGTTGCCATCGTCGCAGTTGTTGTATACGCCGGCCCAAATGACAACAACAAGGCCAACGCAAAACGTAGCCTCGATTTTGGATTTGGTTCATTTGCACCACCTGGATATGTTTTTCCAAGTGCCGGTCCATGGTTAAGTAAACCGGCAGCACCATCCCAAGCTGAAATCACATCGATTATAGCGGCGGCGAAACAAGCATCGGCCAATGTATTGATTGCACAACAACAAGTCGAACGCGAAAAAGAAAATGTACTCGAACAGCAACGTCTCGCTATGGAAAAAGAAAAGTATGCTAATATTGCGAAACAAAAGAACGAAGTGTATTCGGCAATTCAACGATCGGAAGCATCAGCCGCTGCCCAATCTGTTATTTTGGCGCAACAACGTTTAGCCGCGGCCAAAACCAGCGTCTCGGAACAACAACGTATTGCTGCAATTAAGGAGGCTAGTGCTGCCGCAGCTATACAAAGTGCGGCCAATGCGGCTGCTGTTGAAATACAGCGAACGGAAAATCTTGCCCGTAAACTATCGAATGTACAACGGAACGATAATGCAGCTTTAATACATCATGTGTCGGCGACAAAGGATTCTATAGTTAGCCCACTTTCGTCCGGTGGTAATCGTTTCAATCATAAATCATTGCTTCTTGCTTCGGCTGGTCCATGGAACGGATTTGGCGCTGGATCTGCTCGATTATTCCCGACCAGCTACTTTGGTGCCCAACCAAAATTACCACTTGGTTGGGAATAATATTTCGTTATAACTATTTTGTGTATCCTATAATCATGTTTCAGTTTTTTTATTATATATTTGCATTGGTTTGAAATAAAGGTTTTGTTAAACTAAATCCAGGTTTGTCGCCTTCTAATTTCTTATGTGATTGTATTCTTTTGTATAGTTTGTGAATTCAATTAATCCACATACTATAATGTTTCATCGAACTTATTCATTCATGCTTTTTGTTGTGGTAATACGTTTTGAAGTAAATTAATTGTTCACATTGGTTTATAGCGGATATATTATGTAACCTAAGTACTGTATACATACGCGTATATATAGTTAGAATGTAATATACTCGCGTACGTATACATGTACCGTTAGTATATAGTTATTTAGTTTTTTCAATCAATTCATTAATGTTTTAATCGCGATGATCTTATTGTAAATTAGTTTCGATTTGAAGAACGTGTTAGTATACGAATTTGGTGGAGTCGTTCGTTTGTTTCTGAATGAAAACGATTTTCGGGAAAATTACTCGGTGTTTTATCAAAATTCGATTTAACGAGCAGTAACTTAGGTCGTTGACCCAGTTGAAATAGATCATTGGGAAATGTTTCGGCTCCGATAAGGTTTTACTCCAAAATGTGTTATAACTGTGTTCATTTCTCTAGCCCTGTTTAGCTATATGGGTGGGGGCATTCATGTTTCGAAAATAATACAAACGAAACATAAGACCCATAGAAGACCACCACATATCCAGAGCTTGTCGTAGGAGGCGACTACATCTGGTTGGATCGCTGGGCTGACGACCCGCATCCGTAAAAATCAAAATTAAAAATGTCAAAAAACCAAAAAACAATCGGATATCGCCAAAAAAATAATGACCCCCCGCTTAAGTACCCGCGGACACAAGAATGAGGATCGGCATGTATCACAAGCTGTATTTGAATGCCCTCAAATATAGACCACACAGATGTTCATTGAGGTTCCATCCTATATGAGGAATTCACAATGGCCATGCAGAGACTAAAGAAAAATCGTTCACCAGGAGTTGATTGCATTAATTCAGAGCTCTTGATATTCGGAGGGCTAACTTTGTGGAACTGTCTTTTCGACCTTGTTCGATTGATATGGCGAAATGAAGTTATGCCCGAAGAATGGAAAGTGGCCGCGTTATGCCCAATGTTCAAAAAGGGTGATCGCTTGAAGTGCGAGAATTATCGCGGTATATCTCTTCTTTGCACAGCATATAAGTTACTGTCATACATCATCTTGGGAAGAATTACTCCACTGGCGGAGCAAATTGTCGGTGACTCCCAAGGAGGATTTTGTCCAAATCGGTCAGTCACTGATCAAGTTTTTTCGCTACGGATGATTCTTTTCAAGTACTATGAAACATCTCGCGATGTACACCAGGTGTTCCTAGATTTCAAGCAAGTCTATGACTCGATTAATCGAGAGAGGTTATGGTATGCGCTAGAATATTTAAGAATACCAAACAAATAAGTACATCTGTGTAAAATGACAGTAACGCAGTCACAATGCTGTGTTAAAGTTGAGAGCAGGCTATCGAGAACTTTTGCAATCACTACTGGTGTTCGACAAGGAAATGCGCTGTCCCCAGTATTTTTTAATCTCATGTTGGAATACATCCTTCGTAAAAGTGCAACACCTCAGGACAATATTTTATTCCGACAATCCAATCAAATTTTTCCATATATGCAAATGATATCTGAGTGAATGGATTGAATGGCAACGGAGTGAAAGAAATACTTGACGAACTGAAACAGTGTTCAGTTTCCGTTGGTCTCAAAATCAACGAGTCCAAAAGTAAATATCTGATCTCTGGTTTTAGAGACCAAGACGCAACTGATTTCAGTAGTGGTAACCACACGTTTGAAGGAGTGATGAGATTCAAGTTTCTTGGATCTCCATTACTCACGATAATAGTGAGGGAAAGGATATCAAGGTTCACCTTGCCGCTGGATATCGAGCTTTATATCCTCTACGCCCACTTCTGAAATCAAAATATCTTGCAAATACGGATAAGCTGAAACTGTACAGAGTGTTGATCAGACCCGTTGTCATGTATGGATGTGAGAGTTGGACCTTGACGGATGAGTACGAAAAGTGGCTTCTAACATTCGAGAGAAGAATTATGCGTATGATATATGGCCCAAAACGCGACGTTGATACCACATACCGAGTTCTGTTCAATCACGAGATCAGGAATTTAATGCAAATTCCTGATATCGTGCATGAAATCACAGGACAGCGAGTACGCTGGCTCGGTCACGTTCTTCGGGCTGATCCAAACCGAATGATACAGCGATCTTTGAAGAGAAAGCCGCCTTTTGGTAGGCGAAGAGGTCGCTGTCGGCGACGATGGCTCCACGGCGTAGAGAGCGACCTGGCATCTTCTGGTTGCTTGCAACAGTATGAAGAGCTAGCTCGTGATCGAAACCGATGGAGTCAGGTTGTTGATACGGTATGGGCCAAGAATGGCCTGTAAAAACCGTAAAATAATAATAATAATAATAACGAGTAGAATTGACTGAATGATAGTTACTGATCTTATTTCGTTAACCAGATTTTAGAATAGGATGAACGATCGACATGTTCCACGGATCATATAGATACCAGCTTGTATTACCAGGACCATGGTTCGCCATTATAGTAGTTCTAATATTTCATTACTGATTGGAATTGTATATATGCCAATAAATGGAATATTTTGCCTATGAATTCTGTACATCACCAATCGTAATCGAAACCTGGTATATAGAACCTCTGCCCTTAATAAGTATAGAGTTTTATTTATGAAATACCAACACTCATTTTATTAAGGGTGTCTCAAAATTGTCAACGAAAAAACACGTATAATCGCATTAAGTGTGTGAATATTGTAAACCAATATGCTATAAATAATGCTGATTTTTGAGCAAAACAACAGTTAATGGTGGCAGCTAATTGGTGCGAATGACATGTAACTTCAACAAAGCAATGGCACATATCAGACAGCTCGTGGTTGTATAATATCTCATTTTGTTGACCAGAATTGGTAGTCCAGATTATCCGAATTAAGACCGTTGGATTTTTTAAAAGCTTAAAGTTTATGTTAGCAAGGTCACGATCACCCAAGCCATGAAAGAGTAAAGGATAGGCCATGCATCAACGAAATTTAGTCACATGTATACAAAACGTTAAAGATAACAATGCGTATATGTGCCAACAAAGTTGTGAGGGCCATTTGAGATTGTTGTGACTTATTTTAGTATATATACGTTGAACATAATGATGTCCATAAAATGATAATATATGACTTAAACCTCCTACTTAAACCGATCAATTAAGCACAACTTAAAACTATAAGTTTTACTTTAGTGTTAATAGAATCTCTTTAAATGAGCTTAAAGCTTAAAACAATTTTCACTTAGAACAATTACGAGAATTGTAGTCCCTATTTTGAGCTTATAAGCTCATTTATTACGAATAAGGTTGAAAGTATGTCTGGTTCATCGTTCGGAAAGCACAAAACACACATTCACTAGTTTTTTGTGTTGTTACAAAAACCTGAAATTATTTTTCCGTATCGAAATCGTATCTATCGTACCAATATTTTCCATCATTTCATCGCGATTTGAATCACTAATAAAGGGTCCAGCACACTTTTTACTGCTGGATGTTTTCAAGTTACATAGCCATGGTTGATTGGTGTCAGAAGTAGTTGTTTGACAGTTGATAATGGTCCAAATTAATTAGCTTAGTGAATTCCCGACTGATTTAAGATCTATATACGTTGATAGAATGAAGTGCATCGCCTGGTGGCTCAAAAGCGGGAATGGCACTTAGATTGCGAAACTTAATAAAACATCCCGATAAAACGTAAGAAGTTTAATTGCACGGTCTCCACCAACAACAAATACAAACGATGTTGCAGGGATTTCTAACTCATCAACGAGATCAACGTCATAAACAACCAAGGCTGCTTATTGATATCTTTTTTTTGCAACAAAGGCAACAAGAACAATGTAAAGAACTGTGACAACAACGAGAAAAACTGGACTGTATGAGAAGTTTGGCAGAGTTGAACAGAAGTTTGGTTCGCTGAGGAAACAATTTGGTTTGTCGCTAAGTAAAAACTAAATTCAAAAAATTGCGTGGTTAAATTGACAAGCATGCAAGCCCTGAAGCTGAGGAATGGTGATATCGTTATATGCAGACTCTACATCGCAAACAGCCCAAAACACGGAGTTACAGAGTCATTGAAAAAGATAGAACTCGATATCGCCCGACTACTACCTCTTTAAAAACAAACACATATATCCCACCATTGTACATCTATAGTTATAGAGTTGTGTCATCAGTAATTATTTGTGAGTGGTTATCAGATTTGAGGAGACCATTTTGCTAAAATTTAGTTGTGGAGTAATGGTTCATGTAATAAGTGATTTGTTGCCACAATCATATTGGTTTCAAAATCAGTTCCAAAACGTTTATGGCAAAAAATGTTATCGCCAAAGTAAATAGTTTATACGGGATTAGTTATTTAAAAGGGTTTTCGCAACTGGACAAAATCACCATTTGAGAAATTTGCCAGTCAATTTATTTTTGTTATGAACTTCAGAGTTGTAACTTAATGGTAAAGAGAGTTTTTCATCACGCTGTGGTCTTAAGTTCGTTTATCGCCGTTGACCAAAATTTAACATGCTCCGGATGAAGTTTTAAGCGATTGTGTGTAAAAACCATTTATTGTTAATGCTGATATCTGAAACTAAACTTACGATTTTTCATACAAAACAAAACGATTTATAATTATTGAACTTTGTTATCGAGTCTTGACTCTGATTAATGTTATGGGTAATATATTATATTATAACCATTGTGGAAAACAAACACTTGAGCAAGTTCACGGGCAAAATATTGCTCCTTCAAACTGGATTTATCTACACATTTGGTAACTTTGAGCATAAATTTTACAAGTTTTTTAAACAAGTTCTTTAATAATTAATGCAAACGTGAAAATCCAAACTCTCATCACGGCTAACGATATCATAATTTTGTGAAATTTGGTTTAGTTTATGAAAAAATTGTGATTTGTGAAATTGTGAAAGATGGCAGAAACGCGAGCCATAAAACGTTTAGTAAAAACATTAGAAATAATAAAAGCCGAGGTAGAATTGTACTCCGCGACTAATGCCATAAGTGAAATTAAAACAAGCATAGAGCTTTTAGCGGGTGAATGGAAAGAGTTCCAAATCCTTGAGAAATTTTTCAAAGGCAAATTCGATGATGCACACCTAGATGCGATAGAAAAGATCGAAGAAGAGCACTTTATTTTAAAACAAAAGCTTATTCCATGGGAGAAACAGTCTAAAGAAAACGACACTCCACGTTTTCAAGACAATGACACAATGGCGGAATTGCTATTTAACCAATTTCAAACATGAAATATCGTTCATTACTAAGAAGGAGAATTAATTACGTTTACCGATATTTACTGGAAAATATTCTTAATTACAACCATTCCGTGATTTGTATGATGCTTCTATACATAATAATGGCAATCATGATCCATGGCTTATTTATATGTTAATAAACAAATTGTTCTTTCTGTTCAGGTGCACATTATGTAGATATTAAATCCACTACATGTTATAATGCTATACATTAAATGAAAATCTCCACAGATTGAGCATTGGCAAGCACTTTTTGATTCGGGATCACAGTGCGTTCATTTATATCAGAAAGGTGTATGCAACGGCTACAAATACAACGGCAGATATAAAACATTAGAGTAACTAGTATAACAGCTGGTTCGTAGCTTTCAAGAGGAAAAACCAACATACTATAGGATCATTATATGACTCTTCATTCCATATAAGGGTGAATACATTAATAATCAGCCAACTACCATCAAAAATGCCACGTTACCATCTTAATGTGGCGGATAGAGTATCATTTGAGAATATGGAACTAGCTGATCCTGAATTAGACAAAATAGCACCTATAGATATACTTATTGGGGCAGATACAATTTTTGAGGTTCTCGACAGTGGCAAAAAACGATTGAATTCAGTAATCTTGCAAAAGACAGTGTTTGGTTGGGTAGTATCAGGTAACGCAAGATCAACAGAAAACGACGATTCATCCAGCTATATGTCACTAAATATTCAACTTGACATGAATATAGATGAAACCCTACGACGCTTTTGGGAAATTGATGAGCTGCCGAACCACACCTGAAGACAATGAATGTCAAAAATTTTATAATAAAACTCACAAGAGATTGGAAAATAGAAGATATATGGTGAAACTTCCGTTTAAAGACACATCGTTAGAACTAGGCAACTCATTGATTATCGCAACTAAAAGATTTCTGTCAGTTAAACGAAAGTTGTCTAGTGAGAGATTGTTGAGAGAGACAAATCAGGGATCAGTGTTGTCGAAAGTACTACTATAGGAGTAAATGTACTACTTTCAACACCGATGTACTACTATGCTCCGCAAATGAAATCTATACTCCCCTGAAAAATAAACGTGTATGCAATTGCATTTTCTTGTAGTTTTTGGGGTTTCTTTTGTTTTACTTAGGTGAGAGAAATATATTTCATTAATACATACTCTTCTTTTTTGCGAAACAATATAATAAAAGTTTAATGAAGTTCAATTAATGTAGTAGCAAAGAGAATAAATATAAAGAGGAATATCTTATATGAACCGCGATTGCATATAAACTAAAACTTTTAAAATATTTCTGAGTTATTTGGTGATGTCAAACGAAATAGGATTATATATTAGAACATATATTTTTTATTTCGTTTTCTCTTTCGAACAATAGCAAAAAAAAATATTTAGAATATAATAAAAAATATTATAAAAAAATATAAGTCGATTGTAAAATGGAATAGATATATTTGCATATAATAATCTATTTCATTTTACAATGGAATCATAATATGAAATAGTAAGCGAAGTTTTGAAATAGTTAAATATTTTTTATTGTTGTCGTTCGAAAGAGAAAACGAAATAAAAAATATATGTGTATCCTATTTCGTTTGCCAACCAAATAACACCAAATATTTTTAGTTCATAAGCAACCGCCGCGGTTCATATAAGATGTTCCTCTTTATATTTATTCTCTTTGGTAGTAGATAAAATAGTTGGAAATGGAAACCAAAATGTAAGTTTTGTCATCAAATCCTTGCTAATAGTATTGTACACATTGTTAGGCACAATAACAAAATAATCCATGAAATCATTAAGAAATCAAAACTATTCAAACTGAATTCAAAACTTTACAAGAATGTTTTAATATCGAAACACACAAAATACTTAAATTATCATTGCTCATTAGCAATATGGCTATCAATCGAAGCAGCAGTAATATCACAAATTATGCAATGGGCTGCGCTTAAACATGTTTTCGTATCATATTATCTAAAACAGAATGCCGAGATGGCTCAAGTTCCAATCAGTAACTCCTTGATTTCATGTTTTGCTTCCCACTACAAAAGTTTCATAATGTTATCAAATTTTGTTAAATCTGAGATGATTTTGGATCATGTGCTGGATCAAACTGATTTTTTCGATATTACTAATATTTTAGACATTGATAAAATTTTTATTGGCACAAAACCTGAAATAATTATTAAACGAGGAACAATTTCAGAAGATAGTGCCAACCGTGTAAAGAAATTGTGTTTTGCTTACTACATACAGTTGTGTCACCAAATCAACACTCGAATTTCGAAACGTCGAAGGTGTTTTTAGCTGTACAGTGCTTGGACCCCACACAAAATCAATTAGTATATCTCCACTGATTAGATTGTTTCCAAATATTTTCAAAAACACTTTGAAGTCGTTTGGACTTCTACATTCGATTTTAAAAATGCTACCAACGAAAAAAAGTATCCACAACATCGTAATTTTGTAGGATCTATTTTAAATTTTCCTCATAACAACGCAAACGCCGAGTGCATATTTTCCCAAGTCAACCTTATTAAGGATACGAAACGTAATTTATTGTTAACCGCAACACTAATTGCCTATCTTATGGCCCGAGAGTTATAGTATGGAACAAACGTTATTACTAAATCATATATTTTTATGTTATTGTTTATAATTTTTAATTTTTTTTGAATTAAATTAAATTAATTATATAATTAATTATACAATTTTTAGTTTTGTTTTTAATAAACCATACTATAATATATGTTCTTTTATTTTTTATACTCCTTTACTTTTTGAAATACTGCCATTGTTATACGAAATGTGCTACCTTAGTTTTTCTGTAAACGACAACCCTGTCAGGGATACATATACCAATAGGTTAAATTATGCGTTAGGTTTCAGCTAAGACTCGGTTAAGGAGAGGGCCATTTACGGTCTTTAAGCAATATATTATTTTATAGGTTATCCATAAAGAGCCCATCGCAAATCTTTACTGATGAAACGGTTACCGATAAAAAACTATTATTCAATATCATCGACCTTCGATTATTCAGTATCATCGATTACAATACTTTCAATACTGTATTTCTTTTCGAAAATCAATGAATATTTATTTCATTATAAAGAGGAAAGTATGCCATTAACATTTGAAAACGATATCAGCGAAAAGGCCACCACGGCCACGCTTGCAGCACCATATTCTTTTCATGAAATTGTCCATGACCAATTCGCACATTTGCGTCTGTATGTCCTCGATAACTTCACGAATTCCCTCTTTAAAGGCTTGACTCACTTGTGACGCACTGGCATAAACCTTATTTTTCACGTATACGTGGAACTATAGCTCCAAAATAAAAGCCTAAAGGTGTTAAATCACAAGATCTCGGAGGCCGATTGTCTCTTCGAGACCTCTTCGAGAAATAACACTGTTATTTCTAAATCATTAATCATACCTCGGTAGCACAATCCATTCACCGCAACAGTTGCACCAGACTTATTTTTGATAAAGTAAGGTCCACATCGCCAGCCAAAAAACCGCACCAAACAGACTCAGAAAATCAAAAAACAATTATTCTTGGATTTTCTGAGTCCCAGTCAGCGAAGATACGACGTTTATGGCGATTGACCGGCTTGAGTTAACTGAAATTTAAAAGCCTTAAAACCTAAATGTCTTAATGCAAAATACGATATAATGTCGTTTGTGGTATGTTTAATTCCAAAGATCAACGAGGAATCGACAAACCTGGGGGTTTCTTCAACACTACGGGCTACAGCAGCAATATTCTCTGTTGTTCTTGAGCGTTATACGCACGGTTTTGATTCTTCACATCACCAACTTGTCCCAAAAGGTCAAATTTTTCGATCAATTTCACTATTGTCGGCCGAGAAGGTGTTGCAAAATTTTCACCATTTTTTTACAAACTCAATGCGTTGTTGAATCGTGGTATCGTGTTTTGGTAATGGTGCAGGTTTTTGCTTGTCAAATTTCAACAGATGACAGCTTCAAAATTGACAGCTGCCCAAATATCACGATATTCAAAATGAAACCTCTTATTAGAAAAACCCTTTACATTATAATAAGGAAGTTGAAAGGCATACTTTTGGGAGTGAAAATATGGTTCACATCTTGTATTACGATACACATCTCTTCACGAACTTTTCAAATTGTTAAAATGTTTTGAATTATACTCACTGGAACTATATTATTAAGAGGTAAGTCATCGTGATTTGTATTTTGTGAAGACTCCTTTTTTGTTTGGTTTTATCTTTTCAATCTGTTTTGGGGCTCAAGGCAAATTATTTATAGTAAATGTCTCTTACACACAAATTAAATATAAAAACACCAATTAATTTCAGTTAATCATTTGTATTTAACACATAAGTCACGAAGACATAAGATTAAACTTGAAGTCATCATTAAAATCCGCTAAACGAAATGAAGATGAACAGGTATTGAATCAATGATGCCAAAACCTATAATTAATAAAAAATCAAAAGTTAAACAACACACAAATACAAAACCATTAAAACTACATCACCTCCTGAAATTGATCGTATCCCAACACCATGCATCCACAAATGTTTAACGTGAGCTTCATTTGAAGCACGCCCAACGATATTAAATTGATCATCTTTAAGATTTTTACATTATGCGTACTCTTCGTCTTGTGATTCAACTTGTACTCGAAAATAGAGTGCAGCTTCGTCTTGAACGAAACCATCTGATCGTTAAACGACTGTGCATAAACATATAGAACGATTAGTGTCATAGTCGGCGGTAAAGCTGTCAACGATGATGCTGAAACGATATAGAGTTAAAATTAGACCATGAAATGGTTTGTAATGATACCCTCGGGTGTCTACCAACAAATATTGAAACAATAATTGAACCAATTAAATATATATTTGACTTATATTGACTATATATATCGACTAATTATATATTGTGACAGTTTGTTATATATTTACCAGTAATCACGGTCAATTTTCTAAACCGTAACCGGACACAAACCCAATAAACTGCCACGACATCACAAAAAAATAAGCTCAAGATGAGTGACATAAGCGAGTACCCAAATCGATAGTTGATCGTAATCAAAAGTTTCCATAAATTTGTATAAACTTTTCGGACACGCCGGATTTGTTGCACACCCGATGAATTCAATAAATTAAATTCCAAATAATTTAATTTATATTTCACATAATTAACTAACAATATATATTGCAGTAACAACATTCGGCCGATTATGAATGTTAAAATGCGGATACATATGCTCAATCGCCATCGGTGCTCCTTTTCACCAACCGACAACACTGTATACATTTCGGTTCCGAATCCAACCAAATGCACCGACACACATAAAATTATAAATTTCCGGTCGAACTTAAGAAAATTTGAAAAATCATAATTTTCAATAATCGTTATCCGTTTAATTATTTTCCGGTCGTAATCACGTTTCCAAATTGTTTCGATTGTGATCACCAAATGGCTTAAAATTGGTGCCGCAATTTGAAGGTATTCACTTAAAAATTCGGCACTTTTTGTCGACGACGAAATTAATAGTTTAAATTTCAGCAAGGTGAATGCGATCAGCAATACAACAAACACAAGATACAAAGAGACTATTAATAGAGGTATAAAGTGTTTGCTATTTGGTGTGTATGCTGTGGTACCGAAATATCGACAAATCTTATAAAATCGAACAATAAATTTGAGATGAGTCGGAATATTTATTTCGGTGGCCATGCTCTAGCACAATGACCGATAAACTATAATACACTGTTTATTCTATAGTACATCGTTGAACACACATATTGTAGTAATTAAAATTTACTGTCACTTCATGTTTGTGATTGGGAATTGTAATTGTTGGATCAGATAAAATAAAAGTGGATAGAAAACAGCGGGTGGCAACAGAGATATACGAAAATCGATAATGAGGCCAATTTTTTTTTTTTGTTGCGGTTTTTACAGGCCATTATTGGCCCGTACCGTGTCAACAATCTGACTCCATCGGTTTCGATCACGAGCCAGCTCTTCAAACCGTTGTAGGCAGTTTGAAGATGCCAGATTGCTCTCTACGCCGTGAAGCCATCGTCGCCGACAGCGACCTCTTCGCCTACCGAAACGCGGTTCTCGCTTAAAGGTTCGCTGTATCATTCGGTTCGGATCAGAACGCAGAACGTGTCCGAGCCAGCGTACTCGCTGTCCTTTGATTTCATGCACGATATCAGGAATTTGCATTAAATTCCTGATCTTGTGATTGAAAAGAACTCGGTATGTGCCATCGTCGTCACGTTATGGGTGATATATCACACGCATGATTCTTCTCTCGAATGTAAGAAGCCATCTTAAGCACTCATCCATCAAGGTCCAACTCTCACATCCATACATGACAACGGGTCTGATCAACACTCTGTACAATTTCAGCTTATCCGTATTTGCAAGATATTTTGATTTCAGCAGTGGACGTAGAGGATACAAAGCCCGATTGCCAGCGGCAAGGCAGACCTTGATATCCTCGCCCACACTATTATCGTGAGTGATGAGAGATCCAAGATACTTGAATCTCATCACTCCTTCAAACGTGTGGTTACCACTACTGAAATCAATTGCGTCTTGGTCTCTAAAACCCGAGATTAGATATTTGGTTTTTGACTCGTTGATTTTGAGACCAACGGAAACTGAACACTGTTCCAGTGGATCAAGTATCTCTTTCACTCCGTTGCCATTTAATCCAATCACACATATATCATCTGCATAAGCAAGAAGTTGATTGGATTGTCGGAATAAGATGTTGTCCTGAGGTGTTTCACTTTTACGAAGGATGTATTCCAACATGCGATTAAAAAATATCGGGGACAGCGCATCTCCTTGTCGAACACCGGAATTGATTGCAAAAGTTCTCGATAGCCTGTTCTCAACTTTAACACAGCATTGTGACTGCGTTACTGTCATTTTACACAGATGTACATATTTTTTCGGTATTCCTAAATATTCAAGCGCATACCATAATCTCTCTCGATTGATCGAGTCATAGGCTTGCTTGAAATCTAGGAATACCTGGTGTACATCGCGAGATGTTTCGTAGTACTTGGAAAGAATCATCCGTAGCGAAAAAACTTGATCAGTGACTGACCGATTTGGACGGAATCCTCCTTGGTAGTCACCGACAATTTCCTCCGCTAGAGGAGTAATTCTTCCCAAGATAATGTACGACAGTAACTTATATGCTGTGCAAAGGAGAGCTATACCGCGATAATTCTCGCATTTCAAGCGATCACCCTTCTTGAAAATTGGGCATAACGCGGCCACTTTCCATTCTTCGGGCATAACTTCATTTCGCCATACCAATCGCACAAGGTCGAAAAGACAGTTCCACAAAGTTAGCCCTCCGAATATCAAGAGCTCTGAATTAATGCAATCAACTCCTGGTGAACGATTTTTCTTTAGTCTCTGCATGGCCATTGTGAATTCCTCATAGGATGGATCCTCAATGAACATCTCTGCGGTCTGTATTTGAGGGTATTCAAATACAGCTTGTGATACATGTGGAACATTAAGTAAATCAGAAAAATGTTCACGCCATGTATCGAGTACCGCATCGACGTTAACACAGAGGTTTCCATCCTGGTCCCGAATGGCAGTTGACCGAGATCTTAAGGTATGGTGCAATTCGGTGATTCCTTTAAAGAAACCACGCGAATTGTGCTCATTGCTGAGTTGTTGTACTCTTAAGACCTTAGCCTTCCACCATTCTCGCTTCTTCAGTCTACAAATTCTTTTAGCTGTCCTCCTAGCAAGAACTGCTTTGTTTTTCCTAGCGATTGTAAACCGGGTCTGCGCTTCATTAAAGGCTATATTGCGTTGCTCAACAGCAAGACGACACTCCTCATCAAACCAATCATTTTTGGGCTTAGTTTTCACTATACCGAGAGTGTGCTGGGCGGCATCGACAACCGAGGTTTTCAATACTTCCCAGACACTGTTCACATCATCAGATTGGTAATTGGATTGCATAATGCTATTGCTGACAAGATCTTGATATTTTCGTTACGTTTCTTCATTTATCAGACCTTCACAGGAGAATCGCGTTGTATATTCTCCTGTCCTCCGTGACTTGTACGAAAATTTCCATCGTAGCTTTGCAGCAACCATAAAATGGTCACTGCCTATACGAATTTTGTTGACGACCGATACGATCTCACGTCTTGGACAACCCGAGCCCGCCCTTTTGAAATCAACACATGGTCAATTTGGCTTCGGGATGTTTTACGTGGATTTGTCCATGTTTCTAATTGGATGTTTTTATGGGGAAAGAATGTACCTGCTACTTTGAGATCATGAGCGATCGCAAAGTACATCATTCTTTCCCCATCCTCGGTCGCAGTTTCGTGTCGGGAGTACGGACCTATATTGTTACATAAGTCGGTCTGATTTCTGCCAGCTCTAGCATTAAAGTCACCAATCACCAATTTGACATCGTGCTCCGGTATAGAACCCATCAGATTATCCAGATTATTATAAAATGAGTCTTTATCTTGGGATTGGCTTACATCAGTGGGCGCATGTAGACATACATTTGACAGGTTGGCTAATCTCATGTGCAAGCGAAGCTTACACATTCGATTATCGACTGCTTGAAAGTCCAAGATAGTCTTTTTTACCTGTAGCACAATGAGAAATCCAACCCCAAGATTTCCGAGGTCATCTCCACTGTGTAGCAACGTATAGCCTTGGGACATATGGTCTCCACTTTAAGGCCATCGAGTTTCTTGGTGAGCTACGAGTTCCAGCCGATACTCTTTCATGCATGTGATGAGGCCGTCCAACGCGCCAGGTTTTCTTAATGACTGCACGTTCCACGTGCCGATCCTCAATCTCGTGTCCGGGTACTTAAGCGAGGGTTCGTTTTTTTGTTGTTTTGGCGGTATCCGATTTTTTTATTTTTGTTGACATTTTTAACATTTTCACTTTTTTTACGGATGCGGGTCGTCAGCCCAGAGGCTAATGAGGCCAATAGTTCATAGTTATAGGTCTTAAGGGATTAGGGCTGCTCCAATGAATCAAAGTTGTTCTAAATTCTATATATACTTTATTCCAATTTAGAAGCATAGGGCGTTCACATAGACTGGACGATCTGACTCTATTGAGGGCTAGTGTTTTCAGCTCTCTCCATGTTCTACCGAGGTCCTTAGTTTCGGTTTAAATCGTTCTTTTCCAGGTAGTTACTGACCTTAATCTTTCCTTGTGTATTCCATTTTAATTATGTTCGTGGTATATCCTTCGGGGCTGTTTTTCAGTGTGCAACCAATCAATCTCTATGTTTGTATGTCGCAGAAGATCTTTATGACCAGAAGCATTTTATGATTTTTCTCACCCACACAGCAGTACTGATTTCACATATGAACGAGCAGGATTAATGCATGTTTATGTATTAGCAGGTTAATGTCATTTTCGTAGTCTACATTATTGGGTCGCGTTAGTGGTCCGCATGGAAGGAATTTGCGCATGACAATCAAGCGTTATTAGAAATATATTTATAGTTAAGCTGAGATAATAGACAGCCTTGTCTTACTGTATTGAACTTTGTTTCCAGCATCCCGGTATATCTCTTTGATTAATTTAATTATATTCCTCCCAATAACCATTTTGCAAGGTGCCTTCCAGATTACGTTTGAACTGATTGAGTCAAATGCATGTTCAAATTCAACCAAGAATTTAAGGTATACAGCGTTGAAATACATTTGTTGACTATTCTATGATGGACGTGTAGGGCTGATATGATCTGTATGATCATGGCCTATATGGTTGGAAAACCTAAGTGTTGTTGAGAAGTGAGACACTTCTCCAGTTCTTTTATTCTCTTAGGTTCATTCTTGCCATTTCTGTAGGATTCTTCCAGTATCTTCTAATAGTGTTGTAAGAATTCCTACATTTATATGTAGGAATTCTTACAACACTACCTCGTCTTTACATAATTCAGCTGAAAATTATCTGTACCTGGATGAGAGTTCAAACTTTTCACCCAGTAGGTAAATTGGTGTTGATATAGTTTCGTTATACTTGGCAGTTCGTAATCCGGGTTACTTGTGCAGTCCTCAAACTATTTTGTCCTCGTTTAGTTGTTGCTAACAATTGCAACACACATTTTTCCACTATTGATGTCATGCTGGAATTTTTTGTTCCAGTTTTAGCATTTTAATCACCCGTGATATTGTGCCTTGCAGATGCTCATAGAATTCATCCTTCGTTATGTTGTCTCCATCTTCTGTAGCACAGTATTATGGTGGTAGTTTGTTTGTTTGTTTGTTTTTATCTTTGCAATCTGTTTTGGGGCTCGAGGCACTCCCAACTCTTTCGCGGTTTACTTATTTACGTCCTATACGAGGACGTACGGCTATAGGTCCGATTTACGTAGAACCATCAGCAGATTGCATAGTTCCATGCCAGCCTGTAGCACTGATATGAAAGATGGGTTGGCCCATGAATTCTGCACTTTAACAGGGGGTCAAAGATGTGTAATCAGATCGTAATCAGATGATGAAAAATCCCTTTTACTCGCCCCTATCGGGGTTCGAACCCGATACCTCCCGCTCCAACTGTCGCAGGTTAAACCACTGCGCCATTTGGTCGGTTATGGTGGTGTTTCTTATTTTCAAAGTAGCACCCTTTGAGTACTATTATTCTGTTATTGATCGGCTTCAATTCGCCTTCCATTCAATGCCTTCATTAAAAGCCACCGGTATGACTAGAGAAAATTTGGTAGCTTCTTGTGCTTGTTGTTCGATTTCTCCTAATTTTTCGTCTTACTTCATTGAGATCTAAAGTTTAATCGTTTCATTTACTCCTCAATTGTGCTTGCCTGGTGATTTATGTTAGATTTCTAATATTCCAGTTTCCAATTCGTGTCCGGAAACGAAGAAGAATTTCCATATTTGATTTTGCCGGTTTGTGTTATTGCTGCTAGTGCACCCTGGAATCATTTTTGGTTTCAGATTAATGAATGATCCAATCTAGTTTTCAAATCTGCTGCAGAAGGTACTCTGTTTGATTGAATTTCTTGTTTTATTCTATGATGTTCCCAAGCGTATTAGACATTATCCAAGCAAATCTTGTTTGATGTGTAAATTGTACTGTTGTCGTCTTGTATTTCACTACCACTCGATTCCCAAATGATCTACATAAATGCCTTTAAATGATTAAGAAGTTATATAGGGTCATTCAATAAGTCCGAAGGATGACAAATGATTTTTAGTTAGTACTAACCTTCAAACAATATGTGTATAAATTTGACAGCAATCTTACTTTCGTGAATTGTCGCATTTTGTGGAAGCAACTTTTGTTTTTGAAAAAATGGAAAAAAGTGAATTTCGAGTATTAACAAAGCATTGCTTTTTGATGACAAAAAATACAGTGGAAACCAAACAATGGCTTGATAAACATTATCCGAACTTTGCTCCATCGAGATAAATGATATAGATAAGTGAATTGCTGAATTAAAATGTGGTCGTACCAGCACAAATGATACAGAGCGCAGTGGACGCCCAAATGAGACTGTTATTCCCGAAGACATAAAAAAATCCACAAATTGGGTTTGAACGATTGCAAATTGAAGATGCACGGGCGAGCTTACATTGTAAAGATATCATATTGTATTGTTTTTACCATTTTACACGAACATTTGGGTATGTGAAAAAGGGTGCTGCGTAAGAAAACAGTTGACCAAAAACAATATCGAATCGATGCTTCACAGAAGTTTTTGGCGCTGTTAAACCGTAATAAAATGGAATTCTAACGTCAATATGTGACAATGGATGAGACATGGCTTCACAATTACATACCAGAATTCAAAAGATAGGCAGCTGAGTGGACAGCAATCGATGAACCGAATCCAAAGCGAGTAAAGATGCAACAGTCGGTATTTTGGGATGGGAACGGAATAATATTAGTATGCACTTTTGGATCGATTGAATGTTGAAATCGCACAGAAACGGTGATATTTGCAAAGGAAAAAAGTGTTGTTTCACCAAGACAATGCACCGTGTCATAGATCGATGAATAAGATGGCAATATTGAATGAATTGGGCTTCGAATTGCTTACCTACCCACCATATTCTCCAGATATAGCCTCCAGCGACTTTATCCTGTTTTCAGATCTCAAGGGACAGCTTGCTAGTAATCGCTGAAACTGAGGCCTATTTTGACGAGAAAGAGAAATCGTACTACAAAAGTAGTATCGAAAAGTTGGAAAATTGCTATACTCGTTGTAGTGCCCTCAAGGCAACTATGTTGAATAATAAAATCGAGTTTTGTCAAAATTTTGTTATTTTCTTAACCTGTTGATAACATTCCCTGTTATCAACAGGTATAACCTGTTATTAACATTCCCCATAATTTAAGATTAATACATCATGTTATACGTGAATGATTCTGCAAGAAACTCTTTACGACTATCTCAGAAGTTTTTTGAAGTTCAACAAATCAGGCTCAATGAAGCCTCGAAGAAATCACTTGCACCACCAAACATTAGTCAGTTCGAGATTCGTGAACGTTATCCTGATATGGAACCAATACTTTGATCAAAATTAGAGTCATCTCAAATCTAAAGCTGTAATGATGAAGCTATGGAAGAAACAAGCATCGAGGTCTACCACGATGGGTTATCAAGTCCAATGAAAGTAAATAAATTAGATGATGTTCTTCGAAACAGGTATAGCTTCGCTGTTTGATATTCCATGTGGCCAGTAAGTTACAGATTCAATGTGGATTCAATCAATCATGTGTGGAAAATAAAAACCTCCTACAGAAATATATTTATTGAAATTCGGACAATCTGAAAGGTCGATGGCTATAGATTTCGCTCTATATTTTTTAGCCAAAAATATTCTAATGGTTGGGTTGTAACGTGAAAATGCCAAATATGTTATGGTTCAATTATCTGAAAAACAATTACTAGACCATCAATTGATGGTTTTAACAGCACTTGCATCTCATATCCATTTCTCGTTTGATCCATTTCTTGCAAAATATATTAAAGCCGTATAAACAGGTAGCGGGCGTACTCAAAATAAATTCTACTGATATTAACGAATTGATGGTACTTTCAGAGCAACAGAAATGGATGATAAAGTTATTCCCGCAGTATGAAATATTATATTTGGTTGTGGTAAAATTAAGCTCAAATTGCTCACATTATTCATTTCATTATCTGGTTATGCCGCTCACATTATTCATTTCATTATCTGTTAAAAAGGCTGAAAGGATTTGCAATTAGGTTAGGTTGTTGTGGCTGCTATCGCACACTTAGACCGGCGATCGGTCCATTGTGATACCACTTTGTACGGCTATAGGTCCGAGTTTTCGTAGAACCATCTGCGCATTGCATAGCTTCATGTCAGCCTAGCCTATAGTACTGACATGGAAGATGGGTCGGCCCATGGATTCTAAACACGACAGGGGATCCAGATATATGTTCATTTTTCACACCGATCGCACCGCCCAAACGATCGAAGGTGAAAAACCTATTTGAATTTTGCCCCGAATCGGGATTCGAACCCGGTACCTCCCGCTCCAACTGCCGCAGCTTTAACCACTGCGCCACCTGGGTGGTCAGCAGGATTTGCTATTAGAAAAACTAAATTTCTGAGATCGACGAACCTCGCTATTATAGGTATCGCATCTATAGTATATTTTCATAAATAAATGCTCCAGCAACCTTTTATTCCGTCTATTTCAAATTAATTTCATTTTGAGTCTTAAGACATAATTCCGTTGCCTAGATTCAAAAAACAAAAATTTTCAGAAGTATTTAACAAATAAATTTCAAGAACTTTATCAGATACTATTATATTATAATATATTATGCTGATGCACACATTTTTCTTAAGGAATATTATTCCATTTTTGAACTTGGATTCTCTGTTGTGGTATTTCAAATTGGAGTCCTAAACAAGTTCTATCGGGTTAAGATACGAGCTCTGCTCTTTAATCATTTCAGTGTTCGTACTAGCATAAAAACAAATTTTTCGTCATTATATTAAGGGACAACGTAAAGAGGTCTTCTGTTAGGAGTGCTATTTCGGAACGAGCAGTTACAGAAATACTTCTTCAAACTAGAACTGATCCACCTCCAAAAGTTGAAACTATATTTCTGATTGGCTTGATATTCGTATCATTCTCTCACATGTCGATACACCCAAAAACATTAATCTGAAACTAAGAACATCATTCCAATGTTCAATTATTCAGTTAATTGTGACTCGAACTCATGATCTTCTTGTCCATAAGAACAATTGAACAATAGGTGTTTGATTTGATTGACGAGAAAATTTATAACACTAATTGATATGCGATCCTTAATTGCATCAGTGATTTTTTGTGTATTTCAATGCCAAAACTGGAACACTCAATACCGATCAGACAACTTTCAGGGGTAAAAATGCGTTAGACTCTGAACAACAATGGAAGAAAGACTCGTATACTTTTGAACAAATCTTCATTGGGATCAACCTATTTTTAACAAACTCTTTTTGAAATAATAATTATCAGAACCCACTTAATGTGTGCTAATGGTAAAACGATACTAAAGCGAGCATTACGGAGTTTATTGGCATAGCGTTTCCGATTTACTAGAACCAAGCGTTTTCGTCCTTCGAAAAATTTACCTAAACTGAAAATTCCTCAATATATTTACCAATCATGTCGTTATATTTCCGAATACGTAGACGAACAAAAATCCAATAAATCGCCACCACATCACTAAAAATCGAACTCAAGACGAGTGATGCAAGCGAGTATCCAAAACGACAGTTGATCGTATACAAAAGCTTACATAATTTCCGATATAGTTTTCGCACCATTTTTAAATCCAAAATATTTAAATTAAATTCCAAACTATACAATTTATATTTGACATAATTAATTAACAATATATATTGTAGTAAAAACATTCGGCCGACTATAAATATTAAAATTCGTAAGGATATGTTTAACCGCCATTTGCGCTCGTTTTCATCGAGCAACAAAACCATATACAATTCACTTGCAAGGCCGACCGTATTGAACCACACAAATAAAATTACAAATTTTCTTTCAAAATTCCCAAAATTAGAAAAATTATAATTTTCGATTTTCATAATACGTTTACAAATTTTCCGATCACAATCACGTTTTATAATTGTTTCGATTGCTATCACCAAATGGCTTAGAATTGGTGAAACGATTTCGAGATATTCACTTATAATTTCGGTAGTTGTCCTCGAGGAAATTATTAATTGGTATCCGAACATGGTGAATACGATTAGCGATATAATAAAAATTAAATATAAACTAATTATAATTAATATTGTCGATTGTGACCCATGTTTGGTGGTGGTCAGTGTTGTCATACCGAGAAGACGAAAAATTTTGTAAAATCTCAAAATAAATTTCAAATTAGACATGGCATATTCGTACCGCTGGCCATACTATTATTAACTACCTGTATATTGGCTGGCAAGGGATAGTTGAAAAGTAATACAAATTAAGATTTCACTGTCATACTGTCACAAGATAATTACTGTTGTGTATAGTAATTACTGGATCAGATAATGAAACGATTTGCAGGGTGGCGAAGAAATATGATTGATTGAATGCAACGGGCCACTCAAATAAAGCATTATTCCAGTATGGTGTCAAGACCGATTATGAAGTTTTAATGTTATACGATTCAAAGAAGCAGAACACATCGAGCTTATAAATACCAACATTATGTCAAAGAACATTATTATAGAGATTTAATATTCAATTTCCACAAATAGTGGATTTGTGAATAAAATCACTCTTATAATCAAGCAACATCATACAAGATACCCAATGATGTTTGTGAGTACAAGGAGACTGAATTCAGATACTGCATTTATGCTGACATATATACCAATTATGGCCAATGAATATGGTTTAAGGAATAGAGAGTGGATTCAGGGCTAGAAGAAAAAGGATAAACCTAGTAGAATTGGTAAGCATCGGTAGACTTCTTAGTATTCTTATATGACATTATTCACTTTCAAACTATAAACGCTTAAGTAAGTATCGCTATAGTGGTTAAGCGACAGAGATACTTAAGACAACTTATCACCAACATCAATTTTGATGACTCCCTTGGTAACATCATACAAGAAAATAGATGAAGTTTAATGGTATGAAATTCACCTTTCTTCGGCATGCCAGTATGCATTACTCAACACCACTGGGAGCTAGCTAGGATTAATTATAATCAGGATTATAATCCGAAATTTAATAAGAGGAACAGCGGTACAAAATCAAATATCAACTATTGACAATCGTACACGAATCGGTAGCTCGAACATCGGAACTCAAGGCTAGCACAAGTAGAGAATTAAATGCAACGCTATCACATCGAGATTCTAGGTCTCAGTCAGGTCAGATGGAAAAACAGCGTCGAAACAAATTCAAGCAATGGGAGCTATGTGATATTCTGTGTTAGAGAGAATATACACGAACAAGTCATATGCGGGCATAATAGCAATAAATAAAACGAAGTAAGCATTAATGGAATTAAAAACCAGTTAACAGCAGAATATTAGTTGGCAAGATTCCAATCAAAAAAAAGAAAATAACCTTCATGCAAAGATATGCTTTAACCGAAGGTATGAAAGAACAAAAATTATATGAACAATTGCAAGACACAATAGCAGGAACGCACAGTTACCAATTCGTGTCCGTGTACGATAGCCAAGGTTCGATATTTGAGCTTGCCGGTTTGTGTTGTTGTGTGTGATGTTGTTATAATATACTTCAATCGTGTATCCCCAATTGGAGTCCATAAAATTAACAACTGATGTCAATTGTTACGATTCTACATGGTTCGTATCCGGATTATTGACACCTCAGTCGCTGATCAAAATTATGACGACCAGAGACCACTAATCTTGACTTCATTTTTACGAAAAATTTTGATGAGCTTTAAGCAATGGAAAGCTCCGCTCGGCCGTTGTCAGGATCTACAATATTTCGGCGGCTGGGACCTTACAATACCAATAACAGCCAATTTGTTCGTTGGACTCCTGCTAATGTGATTTTAACTGCGTCTTGAATTTTTCTTATGATGCAGTTTCGTGGAAGTTGTGTAGTTTCAATTTAGATGGTACATCTGGTGCTGTTTGTCAAACTACACCATCTGCTTTCAGCTTATCAATCTCACCGCGCAATTCGTTTGCTATTTTTGTATCGGCGAGTTTTCGTTGTTGCTCGAATTTTTGAACATTCGTGTCACCAAGTTATTATAAACTCTGAACTTTTACTTCAACTTCAGCTACTTTCATCTCGAATGACTCGTGAAGCCCACACCAAGTTGTTTCTCCAAACCGCCGCCGAGCTGCTTTTCTTGTTGTTGTATCAGGCTCTTCGTTGTGTAACCTTAATGTTATTATTGCTGCTGCTCTTGTTGATGTTCTGTTATTGAGCTAGCATGTGCCTGCAGCATTATTTGCATTAGATCCAATGACTGATTTTCTCTCAGTTGACTCTATCTCTGCTCCAAACTTGGCTATATTGGGAGTCTTCTGCGCATATTCCATTAAGTTGCGCAATCTTACCCGTCAGTTGGGAATAACTAATCTCGCTAGTTTTGACCATTATCAACTGTTAATAATCCCATGTTCGATACTTAACAAGTTTTTCCAAGCATACATCTGCAGAGCTAACACAGCCACAGGCTGCTTCTTTCCATTCCGATACAGCTAGTTCCTCATCTCGAATATCGTCGCTCTGCTCTATACGTCGATCCGTTAAAATCTTTGTCTGACTTTAGTAAGTGTCTTATTAACTCTCAGCTGATCTGCTGAACTTACATCGTTCACTTGTAAGTTAATATATAATAAGCTTGCATAGCGTTTAGGGTTTTAGACCATTTCAGCCATATATAATATAGTACTGATATGGAATGGCCAGCGATGAGATTTTTATTTCCATATAAAGATCTACTCCAACTGGCAATTATCACTTTGGTCATTAAGACTAAAAGTTTCACTAGACATGTTCCGCACTCAATGCCAGAAAGAGCCAATGGTGCAAACCTTGTATTCATAATCAACGCACTGCTTGATTAGGAATCTGGAGTAGTTTGAACCAGAGTGCTATAAATATCCTCTAGGCATTTATCACACACGTCATCCCTTGCGATGAGGATGACTTTTGGCCATGGCCAGTGAGTATTGAACGTACTTGGATAGCTGCTAGTTAAACTCCCTGATAAAATACTTTGGGCAGTTGGTCACGCCAGCTTTGAAATAAACAGATGGTTTCGGTAAATCGGTAATTTCACGAGTTAGGTGAGAACAACATAAGGTTAATGTATTTTGATTGTCATCTATATAGTTACATGGTGTCGTATTAAAACTAATATATTAATTAGGATAACACTTATAATCTAAGATAAAAATAAATAAAATATTTACGTGCTATAAAATCAAACCGTTTGTACCAGAACCTCTGACAAATCCAATAATAAGCGACCACATCGCAAAAAAACAAGCTCAATAGAAGCGCGACAATCGATAATCCATAACGATGATTTATATTTGCTCCACAAATTTATATAAACTCTCTTCACGTCTCGCAACATTTTCACAGTCATCGAACAATTCGCCGCCCGGATATGCATCTCCAAATGGATCAGCTTACATTTTATATAAATCGTCAGCATTATGTATTGCAACAATAAAAGACGGCCAACAATAAATCCCAAACTTCGAATACTGATACTGCACTGCCAGCGACGTTGTTTCTCTGCGTTGATCAGCGATATAATTACCATTTCGGTAACAATACCGATCGCATTAAAACAAACGAATAAAAGTTTAAAATTTTGTTCAAATTTCGAATCGGGCCGATTATAATCGCGAACCAAATATTCAATTTTATGTATTTGCTGGATGATTTTGTCATCGTATTGCCGTTTTACGATTGCCTCGATTACGATCGCCAAATTGCATAATATCGGTGATGTTATTTGAAGATATTCGCTTATTACGTCTGTCATCGCTTCGGTTGAGATTATGAATTTTTTGCCGATCAACGCGAAACAAATCAAACATATATTTATGCTGAGGTACACGGTTGTTATAAAAATGGTTATGGGTTTCGAACGTTTTGTTGAAAATTGTGTGGTCCCGAACAGATGAAATATTTCATACATGTTCAAAATAAATTGAAGATGCGACTGTTTATTAATCGAGTTGTTTGTTCTCAACGCCATTACAAAAACTATACTGGTTGGGTATATAGATAAGCCACGTACGTATTGACAACCTACTTATATACCTAATTATGACTAATGACTTTGAAGAGTGATCCGAAGAATTGATAAAAACGTAATTTGAATTCGAATATAAATCAACGCAAAACTATCGATAGTTATTAAGGACTAACTAGTGTTGTGACACATAAAGTAATTACCTATATCACAGATCTCAATCCGATTTGTTCAGTTTTGGTTACAGTCCATAGACCATTTAAAATGGACCAAAAGTAATTCCAACTTATTCACAATTGTGCATAATTTCAGGTCCGCTATATATACTAAAGACATTTGCATTTGTTCTCGTTATCAATCTGGAGAAGTATAAACCTACACAGAGAAGACAGTAGATGTAATGGAATATTCCTGTAATTTGATCCTAACGTATCTGATGCAGTCGGATAGCTCCTTATGAAATGTTCGCTAACATCAACATTCTCTAAGAAAGTTCCATGCGATAGAGATAGCTTTTGAAATGGCCATGGCCAGTGAGTATGGAAACCAGTATTTTTATGTGTTGTCTTTTTTATATAGAAGTGTCTTGGTTAGTGTTGAGTTGAACTCGCTGATATAAAGTACTTCGTATTACGGCAAGTAAGAGTAACTCACCACACCAGCTTTAAAACAAATAAGCAGCTAAGCAGAAAAGCAGCTGGTTCAAACCCAAAGAAAAACATTTGAGAACAGTTTTAGCCAAACTGTTTTCAATTTTGTTGCCACCTTTTTCTTGCAACTGAGAAATTCAAGAATTTCTTAAAAACCCGTATCAGGTAAGGGCTGGTTGAAGAATTTTACAAAGAGTTGAGAACTGATTAACTATATCAGTAATATAAGCTTTTTATTCGTATATATCTCGTATGAATCTAATAAGGTTTCAAGGCTTATCTTTTACAGTGGATTTCTTTGTGTCAGGGTGGGCCGGCCTTATTGGTATTCTTCATGCTAAGAGGGGTCTGTTTTCTTATGTGTACCCTTATGTGTACTACTGTTTACAGTTTTTGATGACTGCAACTACACCATCAACCTTTCCTACAATCGCCTCTGTAAGAGTCCTGCCTTAGTTTTTTCCATCCCAATCAACTCTTAATATCGACACCGGATTTCATATCATTCAAAGCAGATTGGCATACGATTGTCCTTCAGTCTTTACTATAACCATCTCGTATCTGTTCTACTTCTTCAATATAAAAGTTCTCTAGCTAATTCTCTAGTCTATCAGAATTGGGTTAGTCATTTTTTCTTTTTTTCCAGTCCATGGCCTTTATGGACTGCCACACTCCTCCTGCATAGCAGATTAAATTTGTTCCGTCGTCGATAAAACAGCACGTAATGTTTACCACAGTTTTGAGAAAGATCATCTTATGGAAATAACGCTCGTTCCCTTTACACCCAAGTTGTGTTCCTCATTTTCTTCGACACTTCAATGCACTGTTATTTTTATATAGTGCCGTCGCTTTGTTTACGTATCCAACATTACACGTTCTTATGTCGTTTTCTGTTCTTATGTGATTCTCCTTCCAGAATAATCGCATCGGCGCTTTGTATTAGTGATACTTCTCTCGCTTTAAAGCATTGGCCACACAGTAAACACTGAAATCTTGTAATTGTTCCTTTATAATAGCTATCACGATAGTATTTTTCAAGGCTGACATTAAAATCCTGGGATGATAGTTACTGGGTACTTTGGAGTTGCCATTGCATTTTCATGGGATAAAACCTGGGTTAACTTTATATGCACCAACAATAGTGGAAGCTGCAATCACATACAGTGTAAATAATACAGTATCTCACCAAACTGTCATATAGGTTCTCACTTACTATACAATGGATATTAGATAGCAAAACCAGCAGCAGAGCGAGAGTCATCTGAAAAGAATACTAGCAATTCCGATAACTGATTGAGAAATATGGACGAGAGTAATTTATCTCTGGGTGAATAAACCACTTCTAATGATTTGTGGAATGATTTCCAGCACTTCTTCTTCTATTCATTAAGAATTAATCTATGGTCCGAAATAGTGCTACGACGCAGAACACTTCAAGCGAAAGGTAGCCGAACAAGCTGGAATGAAATACTGTAACTGAGGCAGAGAAAAAATGACCTTCAGTTGATCGACAACTAAAGTTCCGAAAAAAGGTACAGAATTAACTGCTTTTGTTATATATCTTATAAATTTAGCCAATTCAGTATTAGACGGGCTCAAATCTAAGCTCTTAAATCTCATAAGACGTTCAGACCTTAAACCTCATATACATAGTCTCAAGTGGAAAGATCTCACACTCACAAGACTTGAACATTTAACACTGCCATATCGTTCCAAGCAGAAGGATCAAAATATTCAGTGGATTGTTGAGGGCATGTTGAGCTATTTTGCACCAAGATGTATAGTCACGTGTTTATCTGGCTTATATAACGATGTTCTTTCGCGACAATTGTTCTCAATTTCATTAGGTTTGCAGTATAGACTTTTGTTAATGTTGTAATGTGTAATAAAATCCCACCAGTTTGATCAAAACATGTTACAAAGACTTTTGACCGATGTGATTAAACATACTGTCTACTATATACACTTGTATTATCAACCACTGGCTTTTAACGTCTTCATATAGTTTGCGTAATAAATAATTTGTTTTGTTAGTTTGACACACCTCATCAAATCAATAATTTTTGGACTTAGTTTTCACTATACCGACAGTGTACTGGGTGGCATCGACTATAGGTTTTCAACATTTCCCAGACAGTGTTCCCTTCATCAGACTAGTAATTAGATCACAAAATGCTTGGATGTGATGCGAATGCGCTTCACACTATTTGGGGCAGCAATGATATTAACGAATCTGGGGCAACACTGATATCAACTTGGGCAAGAACCCACATTTATTACTAAAAACGAGAAGGAGATTTAGACGTAACCTTTGCCTCAGAAAAGATATATCTTATGGTCAGAGAAATGGAAGGTAGCGAAGGATCACTCCTTTTCTGACAATCGTTATATAACTTTTAGCCTTAATGTTTCCCCTGCCACCCGGAAAGCTTTAAGGAACCCACGAACGACAAACAGGAGCAAGTATGGGGAAACGCATAAAGAACTATTAACGCCGAGGGCCTCTGATCTGCAAGCGACAATGGAGGAACTGATGCATTGCATAGTGGACACAATTAACATAGTGCATGCAATCGGTCCTTTAACGCTGCTTGCCGCATGGTGTTCCCAAGAACTGGGGACCTACCGGAAGGTGTGTAAGATAGCCTTTAATATAACGAAAAGTACGAGAGAGGATTAAGACTAGAGGACCTCAAAGTACACTAAAAAGAATTAGGAAAGCACAAAGGAGGTCATGGAGACTCTGATACTGTCTATCAATCCTTCCACTCCCAGTTATTTAATAAAACAGGTTGGATCCTGGACTGCTTCTAGTGAGGAATCTTTGAAGCTTCTCAACGAAACCGACTTTCCAAGAACTTCAACGACTCGAGAGAGACTAGTACTCATCGAGAACCACACTCACTGCGCATAGAGGATATCGTAACCAGAAAACGGATCCTATGGGTACTTGAAGGTTTCAAACGTTATAAATCGGCTGGTCCTGATCGAATTATTCCAGTTAAGATTCAGAACAACTCGAAGATTATTCTGCCCTGGCTAGAAGTAATCTTCAAAGGGCGTTTAAAACTGGTATGTATTCCGCGGGGGTGGGCGGAGGTCAGAGTGATCTTTTTGTTCCGAAAGCGAGTAAATGCTCACATGGCCTTAAGACCCACTATATCATCCTTTTTACTGAAAACCTTGGAAAGACTGATGGATATCAAAACGTTCAAAAATAAAGCCTATAGTGACTGGGCCCAGTCTCAGCATGCTTACTGTAATGGGAAATCTGTGGACACAGTTTTGCACGCCCTGGTAAGTACAATTGAGTAATCAATATTCTCGCAAGATTTTTGTATGGTGGCGTTCCTTGATATTGAGGGCGCCTTTAACAGTGTAAAGATGGAGGCAATTCTGGAGGGATTGTCGTTCATAGGGATGGATTACCCTGTAAGTGAGTTAATCAATCACATGCTTGGATACATTTTAACTCGTAATTGGGGTAATCCACCATCAAAAGGCGGGTGGCTAAGGGAACCAGGCAGAGAGGGGTACTATCTCCTCTTCCCTGGAACATAGCAATCAATGGGTTGCTATTAGAGCTGGAGATAGAAAGGAGATCGGAGTGATTGCCATTGACGTAGCGATAGCTGTCTAATCCAAAAAGCCCTTCTTAACAGTACGAGTTGAGCCATCAGACGTGGACTGGCAATTAGCTAGTCCAAAACTGAACTGGTACTATTTACTAGGAAATATAAAATCTCGGTAGTAGTTCCACCTCTCTTAAATGGCAGGAGACTATAGCTTTTACAGACAAGGTAAGATTTCAAAGCGTAATCTTGGACAGTATGCTTAGTTGGAAGCCCAACATTTTGGAAAGAATAAACAATGCTAGTATAGTCATGTACTCATGTAGGAACGCTATCGGAAAGAGATGGGGCTCAAAGCCGGAGCTGATACACTGGTTATTCACTTCCGTAGTAAGACCTATACTTATGTATGGGGTGAGCGGTGGCCAGCTCTTGATAAAGTAACGTACAAAAAGGGGATCGAAAAGGTGCAAAGAACGACCTGCATGCTTATAAGTGGGCGCTGAGGACACCTTCACGTGCCTTGGAGGTCATGTTTCACCTTCTGCCCGTCGATATTTATGGTAAGCAGATGGCGGCGATTACGGCCACCCGACCATCAGTCATATATCTCAGTGGAAATGTCTTCAGGCAGGACACTCGACGGTATATAGATCGCTAAGGTAGGAACCTGCGAATCTAGACTACGTATAACAACATCGAATTTGTGCTTCGAGAAAAGGTTCCAAACTTCCTGGCTCTCAAGAGAATCTTGGAGGAGAGTACTTACACAGTAATATAGGTGCTGGATTCTTCTGTGATAAATTGAAAGTAAATGTATCACTTCATCTCCCTGATCACTGCAGCGTGTACCAGGCAGAGGTGATAGCGATTGAGGAGGCCCCGAATTGATTGAGACATAATGTGGTATCCTCAGGCGGCAATCAAATCGCTGGACTCTGTTTCTCTAACGTCTAGAGTGGGATTGGGCTAGAAGTTGTCTCTGAATGAGATGAGTAAGCGTTTCAACATTTAGATAGTCTGGGCCCCCAGCCACTCGGATATCATAGGTAACTGCAGGCCGGACGATTTAGCGAGGAATGGTACAACTCTCCAACTGCTACCGAAAAGGGCAAAGTTGGCGAGGCTCATTAAGGCACTCAATACAGTGCTAAACAAGGAGGCATTAGCCACAGCGAATGAAAGGTGGACCAACACCTTCTAATGCAGGGTAGCAATGCAAGTTTGGCCAAACCTGGACTTGAAACGCTCAAAGACACTAAACCATACGAACCATACGACGTGACTTAACACGATCGTGGGGATACTCAAAGGACACTGCCTACTTGGAGAAAATGCAACGAGGCTAGGACTAGAAGCGAATGAATTTTGCAGAAGCTGTATGGACGAGGAGGAGGAAGAAAGACGGTATTCCACTTTTTATGCTCATGAATATTTGGGTAAATTCTTAATAGACTGGTTCTCCGATGATTCTGTGGTATCACAACGGACCATCGCCCATCTAAGTGTGCTGTAGCAGCCACTCAACCTAACCTATAACCTTACCTCGCCTAAGAGATTACGTTAGCGTTTTCCACTGACTGTAAAGTAAGGGTCTAAGCTTAAATGAATGACCTAGCGCATATTCAGCATTTGCTTCATAAAAACGAGTTTCTGGAAAAACTTTTTTCATAACTTTTCACAAACTACTAGAGTGCTACATTGCCATTCTACCATTCAAATGGCTAAAGCTTCCCAAAAATATAAAGTATCTGATGGTTTAACAAGAGGTTTTTGTCAATAAAATCATCAAACGACTGTTAAGTCAATGTAGAGATACGATACTATAGAAAGCATGGACAAAGCTCTACCAATTATGAAGAACACAGGGAACCTCTACATTGACTTAAGTGACTCTTTCATTTTATGTAAAATGATACCTTGATCAAATTATATCAAAAGTTTAACAAAACATAGCAACTTCTTAGGGGTAACTCGGTTTATGACACTTCTCTCAAGGAACTCTTTACATTTTTCAGTTATAATTCTTAGACTCAGTTTCACTTAAACTAATTTCTACAGACTAATTAAATTAAATATAAAAATTAAGAGACATTATATTTACCCAATATGAATCTAAAATTTTTAAATCGTAACCGCAAGCATATCCAATATATTGACGATACATCCGTAAAGAACAAGTACAGTATTAGCGCCGTGATTGAGTAACCAAACCGATAGTTAACATTCTCGATCAATTTCCACAAAGCACAGTAGGTTTTTCGTACATTCCTCATTACATTGGCATCCTTCAAAAAATGACTTTTCGCCAGATCCATTTCCAAATACAACAATTTATATTTGATGTAGCTAATAAGCAATATAAACTGCAACAACATCAATCGACCAACAATATAGGCCAAACTGCGAATACTTATACTCAACAGCCATTTTGCAATGCCACTACTCATTTTCATCAGCAGCGATATAATTATTGTCATTTCGATTCCAAATGGCACCAACATAACGACGACAAACAGAATTATATAATTCCGTTCGAAATTTAGACGCCCGAATTCATAATAATTCACGACACGTTCGAGTCGAACAATTTGCTCGATAATTTTACTATCACATTTTCGTTTCACAATCGTTTCGACCGCTATGACTAGATGGCAAAATATTGGCAGAGCAGTTTGAAAAAAATCACTTAAAAGTTGGGTGTTGGTTTGTGTCACCAAAAATAGTAGGTCGTAACGAAATATGGTGAAGCCAATGAGGAATATATTTAGTGACAAATATGTCATAACGATTATGGTGGTCACTAGTTTTGAACAACTTCTTGAACACCATGTTGTTCCGAAAAAATGAAAAATTTTATTGAGACTTAAAATAAATTTAAGATGTGGCGTGTCCTTAGCCATTGTTTAAGCACTATACTTATGTATGTTGAAACACCTAATTTGATGACTTTACTCACATGTCACATTAACGCCATGTATAATTGATGGACTGTACAAAATTGATCTGTACACGATAAGAAGGGCTACGTAATCTTTATGAATAATCTATATACTCGGTAATGTGCCAGCCCATCAATTAGTGTCATTGGTATAGTATACATTATTATTTGTTATAATGATAGACCAGTTTATAGGAACACACCTTTTACAGCACCTCATAACCCTTTTTTTCCTTATACATACGTGATTTATTTCTTGGACAGTCATTATTCGTCGAATACGTCAAGATGATCGAAAACTGTCCAATTCTGTCGATAAATGTGAAAATATTTTTATTTTTTTCATTCATTCGAACCCATACATATCGTCGCTACATTGCGACCGTTCCATTTCTAATTCTAAACTTGAGCCAATGGCTTTTTATAATTACGTCGTTGACTGTGTCGCTAGACACGACAATATTTAGCGGCTATTTTACGATACTATTCTTCTGTGCACTGGTAAGTAATGATCCAATTTGTACTTAGCTATATTGATCCAGATAAATTATCACACAGATTCGAGCCGTCATAATAATTCGCAAGCAGGTCAAATTTGAACGAATTATGGAATGGATCGAGGAGCGCTATAAAATCTTGGAAGAGAGTAAAAATACCGAAATACTTAAAATACTGGAATACTATACAGCACAAGCCAACCGTTTCTCCAAAATGAATTTACTAGTGGCCGTGATTCTTGATTTCACAATGGTTGCCTTTCCATTGGTACAATTCAAACGGGTGCTCCCATTCAATATGTACCTACCCATGGACTGGGATCTAACCCAACCACCGTACTACGAAATCGTCTACGTTTACCAATTTTTAATGGTAACTTCGGGTGGTTTCTTCTACATCCCGTACTCGAACATATTCATCAGCTTTATATCGTTTGGATTGATACAAGTCAAAGTGTTGCACATCCATTTGAGTAGTCTGACGAACGATATGGATAAAAAGACGACCACTGATTTACAACGAGAGCTGAAAGAGTGTATCAAAACCCACATCGAAATTTTTGGATACATCGAAAAAATTAACGATCTGTTTAGTTTTATGTCGCTGGTCGAGTTTTTGTGTTTTGGAATTTTATTGTGCGCCCTCTTGTTTCTTCTAGCAATTGTGAACACTGTCGTGCTTATTATGCTGGTCATATCGTACATTGGCTTAATACTATTCCAACTATTTACGTTCTACTATGCAAGTGATAAATTAGCCGAGGAGGGTTATAAAGTAGGAATGGCCGCATATTCAACAGATTGGTACAAGTGTGATGTTAAATTTAAGAGGTATCTGTGTTTTATGATCATGAGGTCACAAAAGCCAATGCAGGTGGGTCCGAATATTACATATATAGACCAAAATGTTATTTTTTATATGTTTTCCAGATTCGTATTGGTGATATGTATCCGATGAATCTGGTTAAATTTCAAGCTATTTTGAATACGTCATACTCTTATTTTACATTGTTGAATAAGGTTAATAATTGAATATCTTTTGTATCTACGGTGTAAGAACACTTCTTTCAATTTAACACAATAAATTATAAAGCACAGTTCTGGTAATAAATTAACTTAATCGCTATTGTAGGTGAACTTCATGTGAAATGTTTTTTATTAGTTTGCCCACAATTGAATTATATTTTTGGATGTAATTTCTCAAGATCATAATCTAGTACTGTACAGCAACCAAAAGAATTTTTGTAACATATTATTTAGTTTTTAATCTGGTAATTTATAAATATAACACTTCCAGATTGGTCCTTGGTTGCATCTACCTTTTAACTAGGTTTTTCACATCAAGAGAAAAGCTTACACTGGGTTCGAATCCCGATAAGGGCAGGATATTTTTCACCATCGATCATTTGAAGAAACACAACTCAGACCTCCTGTTGAGTTTAGACTCCATGGGCCGTTCCATCTTCAATGACAGTACTATAGGCTGGCATAGAACTATGCAATGTGCAGATGGTAAAATTGGAGCTATTACGTAGCTATATATTGGAACTATTGCCGAAAGCGTCAAGTTAAAAGTGGGATGTCACCATAGGGCAACTGAGTCTGAGTGACGGATGGCATAAAAAAAAGCTTTCGTAAAATTTATGCAGGATGTCAAATAAAAAAAAAATTTTGAAAGACACTATATATATGATAATTGGATATAGAAATGATAAGAATGGACAATTTGTACATTTTCTCTTAAAGATTTCTATGATCTGAGCAGGTCGACTCTTTGTTTTGAGTACCAGGTTCATCTATGAGTATATTTACTGAGATATGTGATTGAACCACCGGTGTGAAGTTTCCAACAAAATTTGTTAATATCAAAAAATAAAAATATGTATTACTATCACTCAAACGATATTCTTATTAGAAAATATTGAGTTAATTCTAGAAGATAATACTATATTCATCTCTTTCATTCAGTTAATGTGTTTATATGGAAAATATAAATTCTATCTCAATTTTTTTTGGGCTGACAGTTTTTATATATCACGATAGATATAGTGTTTTGGGCTGACATCAATTATATGTCGTAATATAATTTTTTTTTTGAGCTGACACTAAATATGATAGAAATGTCATTTTTAGTGTTGCTATAGCATTTTTTTGGGGTGATTTTTGGGCCAACTTCACATACATTTAAGAAAAAACATTAGAACAAATAGTTAAAGATATAAAACTTATAGTTAAAGATGTACAGCAAGCAGTGTTGAAAAGTACCAATTCAACAAACAAAAAAATAACCGGAACCAACTGACATTAGATCACTAGCTATATAGAGAAGAAACGTATCCAAAGGAAATGGCAACATACACGAGACCCAGCCGTCAAAAATAGATTAAATAATTTAACACAACGAATAGGTAGAGGAATACGAGAACTTAAAAATAAATCAATAAATTCATCCCTCCAATCTCTCACCTGCAATAAAGATAGCGATGACTACAGTTAGACACATACCACCAATAAGAAGAAATAATGGTCACCTAATGGCTAAAACCAAAAAAAAAAGTAGAAAACCATACCGCATTGGAACTATGTTGAGACAGGAAATCCCATTAACTAATGCTGGAGGCCAATATCGCTTGCGTCAAAACTGTTAAAACGCATCAAACCTGAAATTGAAAAGTCAGGAGCGTTCCGTCCCATCAGTTTGGATAAAGAGAGAAACATTCCACAATCGATCAAGTCCATATAGAATAACAGATATAATAGAATCCTTAGAGGAAAAAAAAGGATTTGTTAAGCCATAATTCTGGGCAAAGTGTAGGCATTTGACAAAGTCTTTTTAGATGGTTTTATATTCAAATTAGAGAACACTCTGACAGTTGAGTATTGTTAAAGTCATACTTAAAGGGAGAGACTTTAGAGCTAAACAGGAAGGAGTTTACTCCAGCATAAAAAAAAGCTAAGGATTGTCCATTCCTTTTTGTATACTGTTGAGGCCACATTTGAACTACAAATAGCCATAAATAATATACAAGATTGGCTACCTATAAGTGGAGAATCAAGTGAATGAATCGAAGTCTACCCGCATTAATTTCACTTATAAATAAATAGAACCACTATCTGTGACTCGCAATAGTTTGCCTGAACCACATTCAAACCAATCAAAATACCTTGGTATAAATCTTGATGCAAAATTAAAGTGGAAAGAAAGTACATGTGACAAAGAACACAAAAGAGCTCCAATTAAAATATAAAACAATGTACTGGTTAGTTGGAAGAAACTCTCAGTTATCCATAAACTTATGCTTTATATAAATAAGTATTTAAGCCGGTTTGGTCATATCGTATTCAACTATGGGGATGCACCAAAATCAGCAATTAAAAGATATTCAACGATTTCAATATAAAGTTCTTATAGAGGGATAGTAAACGCCTCATGGTACACTCGTAATAGTAACCTTCATAGAGATCTTGGAATGGACACAGTCGCAGAAAAAATTAAGAAATGTGCTCAAAAACTTCACGAGTTTTTGAAAAACTTCAAAAACTTAATGGAGCCATTATTACCCTAACATTGAAGCTGTAAAACTACTTCATCAAGAGGGTATTACATAAGTAGACTTAAAAGACTAAATCCTTTTGAGACTAAATGATTAAAACCATTTTCCTTACTAGAATAGTCCGCTGAATGCAAAATAAGCAAACAACACTATGGAAGAATACATTTTGTAATGGCTTTTACAGGCCATTATTGGCCAGTGAAGCTCTATACACCATCATCACTGACAGCGACCTCTTTGCCTTTCAAAAGGCGCTCCAGAACTTTATACTAATTTTGCAGTAACTGCATATTTAATACATTACATTTAGTATGATTATATCACCATAGATATGTTTGGCTTAGTAAAATAGTTAAATTATTTATTAGTAGATCGTGACCAAATTTAGTTACCAATAAAAAACGGATAAATACATACACTCGCGGACAAAATTAACGTATTTTTTTTTGTAATAAAAAAAATCTCGCTGGTCAATTTTAATACTACTAGTGTCAAATGATAGCGTGCACATTCATATTTTTATCAGAAACCACTTTGAATAAAGTTTACTGCAAGCCAATCAATTAAATTTTTCAAAAATGCTTAATCAAAAGTGCATTGTGTTTGAAATCCAACGCAACGATCGGCTTTTGTTCCATTGCATATCAATTATTTTTAAATGCAGTACCACTAGTTCTTGTAAATGTGTTCTAAAGCAAACACTTAATATAAAATCCATTGTAATATGGCACCCGTTCAAGAGCTGGAGGCGGTTAAAGTGGTCACATTGTATCAGGAAGATTATACACAAGTACAAATCGCACGAAAATTAGGAATTAATCAGTCTTCGGTTTCACAAATACTTAAGCGGTATCGTGAGACCTTAGAGTATAAAAGAAAGCCCGGACAAGGACGTAAAAGGTGCACAACCGAGCATGACGATCGATTTTTAAAAATGAATTCGTTATGAGATCGAAAACGAACTTCTAACTCAAGTCAAAAATGAGTTACTTAGTGCGCGTCAAGTAAATATTAGTGTCAGAACAGTTAGACGAAGATTAAAAGAAGTGAACCTTACTGAGCCTGTGAAGTATTCCACAATTCTTCCACACGTATATATATACGAATCCAATTGGAATAGTTACTAATTCTGATTGCTTTCATTTGTAGTGGTAATATATCTATATACTCGGTAATGTGCCAGCCCATCAATTAGTGTCATTGGTATAGTATACATTATTATTTGTTATAATGATAGACCAGTTTATAGGAACACACCTTTTACAGCACCTCATAACCCTTTTTTTCCTTATACATACGTGATTTATTTCTTGGACAGCCATTATTCGTCGAATACGTCAAGATGATCGAAAACTGTCCAATTCTGTCGATAAATGTGAAAATATTTTTATTTTTTTCATTCATTCGAACCCATACATATCGTCGCTACATTGCGACCGTTCCATTTCTAATTCTAAACTTGAGCCAATGGCTTTTTATAATTCATATTTTTATCAGAAATCACTTTGAATAAAGTTTACTGCAAGCCAATCAATTAAATTTTTCAAAAATGCTTAATCAAAAGTGCATTGTGTTTGAAATCCAACGCAACGATCGGCTTTTGTTCCATTGCATATCAATTATTTTTAAATTCAGTATTACTAGTTCTTGTAAATGAGTTCTAAAGCAAACACCTAATATAAAATTCATTGTAATATGGCACCCGTTCAAGAGCTGGAGGCGGTTAAAGTAGTCACATTGTATCAGGAAGATTATACACAAGTACAAATCGCACGAAAATTAGGAATTAATCAGTCTTCGGTTTCATAAATACTTAAACGGTATCGTGAGACCTTAGAGTATAAAAGTAAGCCCGGACAAGGACGTAAAAGGTGCACAACCGAGCATGACGATCGATTTTTAAAAATAAATTCGTTACGAGTTCGAAAGCGAACTTCTATTCAACTCAAAAATGAGTTACATAGAGCGCGTCAAGTGAATATTAGTGTCAAAACAGTTAGACGAAGATTAAAAGAAGTGAACCTTACTCCAAAACGGCCCGTAAAAGTTCTCCGGCTTCTTCTCCGCCACAAATCCAGCCGTTTAGAATTTGCTCATACTCGTGCAAATTGGGGAACTGATCAATGGGTCACTGTTCTCTTTTCAAATGAGACCAGAATCCAATTATGGAAACCAGATGAACGTAATATTGTATACAGAAGAGTTGGAGAACGCTACGCACCGTGTAACATGGTGCAAACTGTAAATTTGATGGAGGTTCAATAATGTTTTGGGGTGGAATCAGTTGGGAGGGCCGTACGGAGCTGGTGGAGATTGGTTTGAGGATGAAAGCAGACTGGTATGCTCGGAACATTCTTATGGCGATCACGTTTTGCCATATGTGGGCTTCATAGGTTATGACAGTTTTGTGTTAATGCATGATAACGCTCCAGTCCACGTTGCTGCAACGGTACGACAATATCTCCAAGATATTGGCATTCGTACACTTAAGTGGCCACCAATGAGTCCTGATCTTAATCCGATTGAACACGTGTGGGACATTCTAAAACGGTATTTAATACAGACAAAGTTTTGTTAAATGGTTTTATATTTAAATAAGAGAACACTCTGCCAGTCGAGTATTGTTAAAGTCATACTTTAAAGGAGACAGTTAGCTATGTAGCTAACAGGAAGAAACTTAATCCAGCATAAAAATACTAAAGCAAGAGTCCTGAAGTGAATTGTCCATTCCTTTTTGTAAATTGTCCATTCCTGTTTACAGGCGACTTACCGCAGACAAATTATACAAATATCGTTTGCAGATGACACTGGAATTCTATACCTTTTGGTGACACAATCGGTGAGGCCACATTTAAACTACAAATAGAAATTGTATCAATAATATACATGATTGGCAACCTAAGTGGAGAATTAGGCCCGTTGCACATTTCAGATATGCTAAGCTATGAACATCGTTGAGCATATCTTAGTTTAGTTCGGTTATTTCATTGCGCTGCACATATCAAATGTACATCGCTCACACACATACATTAATGTTTTTGACGCACCAATATGATTTATTTGTTACTTTTCCAATTTTTTTTTTGACAAATCGGAAAAACTCAATGTATATGTGAGCGATATATTTTATGTTAGTAAGGTCAACACAACTCGAACTAAGTTAGTTTGCATCGCTCAAAACAAAAAACATAGCTCGCATATGTTAGTTTAAATGTGCAACGACCTATTTAAACTTGTATATTACAAAAACATAGCTTACATCACATAGCTTATAGCTTATCTGAAATGTGCAACGAGCCTTAAAGTGAATTAATCGAAGTTTACATACATTAATTTCACTTATAGATCAATTGAACCCCTTCCTGTGACTCCCAATAGTATTCCTGTACCACATTCAAACCAAGCAAAATAGATTGATATGAATCTTGATTCATACCAAGGTATTTTGCCTGTAGGTGGGGACATTCATGTTTCGTAAATAATACAAGCGAAACATGAGACCTATAGAATACCACCACAGTACCCAGAGCTTGTCGTATATAAGAGGCGACTAAATTTGGTTGGATCGCTGGGCTGACAACCCGCATCCGTAAAAAACCAAAAATGTTTAAAATGTCAACAAACCAAAAAAAATCGGATACCGCCAAAAAAATAATGACACCCTGCTTAAGTACTTACCTGGAAACGAGATAGAGGATCGGCACGTGGAACGTGCAGTCATTTCGAAAACCTGGCGCGTTTGACTGCCTTATCACATGTATGAAAGAGTATCGGATGGAACTCGTACAGCTTTAAGAACCTCGAAGGCCTAAAAGTGGAGACTATGTATCCCAATGCTATACATTGCTACATCGAGATTAGCCAACCTGACAACCGCCTGTATACATGTGCCCACTGATCAATCGCATCAAAATATTAACCTACCTTCTATGCTGCATATATAACATCGAAAAATGAGACAATGTTTCGTTACCTTACTTTATCAGTAATTCACAAGGTAAATAAAATCTTTTCAGCAAATAGTTCATAACAATACATTTTAACGCAGTTAATTATTTCACAGTTTAATATTTAATATTTTATATGAGTTTAATATTTCCAAAAAAGATTTTTTAACAGATGGCGCTTTAGTTACAATCAGATTTGATAAGAGATGGCGCGTCGGTTACAAAAATAAAACGATTTTACATAAAATCATTTTTAAAACCCGTGTAAATTCCACTATGTAATTTTATCACTGCTTTGCACAAAGACAATTTACCTACTCACTCAAACATTATTTGGTCCATAGCATGATTTTCGTGGCGATAGAGAAACGTTTATTAAGATATTAAAGGTATTTTCAATGTCTACAGTTGTCGGTCATAGATTTTAACCAATGTTATATGCAAATGTAAGTTACACATCCGATTATCAATTTAAACTTACGGTTGATGACAGCGTTTAAGAGTACCTAACCGATCAAAGGGACTAGCACAGCGTAATATGGAGAATTTAGTAATCGCGCAATTACAAGTCTCATTCTATTCATCAAAGTGTGGGATAAAAATACAATAACATAAATCTTAAGAAAAATGTTATTCGATATTATGTATATTCCAATTTTCAATCGATTAATCAGCATCAAACTGTATAATTGATTGATGACGACTTTAATTTGGAAAATGTGGCAGCTCGTGTATATAAAAATATCTTCCATGTATCTACCTCAAAGAAAAGTTCATTAGATGTTGAGAAGCCATATATCAATCAAATGAGTTTGTATAGTTACGAAATATACCAAAACTTAGCCATTTTGTTATATACACGTACATATCTACATTACGTAAGTATATAGAGTCTTAATCTAAATCAACCCAAACATTTACAATTAAATATTTATTTCTTAATGACGGCGAACGGTGCTTTTTTATATATTATACTTATAATAATGAAATAAGAATTCATATATACACAAACCAATTCTCAAGTCGTGCACGTTGAATACACAAAATACATAGCTACAAACAAACCCAACAAAAGGTGTATAGTGTAATTCAACAACAACACGAAAAAAAAACAAAAACTATAAACTTTTTACTTTGAGTATGTAGTCAGTATTTAGAAATCAGTGAGTCTAGTAAGACCTAGGTAGCGCGAAATTGGATATACTCGTACAACAAAAAAAAACTCTCAATCCGCGGTTTTTTATTATTTTATACACAAGAGAGGGCGTGTGCTGTGTCATCACAAAAAAAATATTTAAACGTGGATAGTTTAAAAAAAAATAAAATTAAAAAGTTTTCTGTTTAAGTTTAAGATTACAAAATTTGTCTTAATTGAATAAATAGAAGAGAAAGTTTTGTTATTGTTGTTGGGTGTAAGTTGTTTAACATTACCAATATGAGTGATCAAGATGAAGTTGACCGTTCAATAAAAAATAATATTAGTAATAATAGTAATGGTGATACTAGAGTAAATAATAGTAATAGTGTTAGTAACGATAGTAGTGATAGTAATAGTGTGGCAAAGAAAAAACACTGGGTGAAATTTGAGGACGACGAGGATACCAGCAATAGTGATGGGAATACCGAAATTCAGGTGAAAACTATAAACTCATATATAATTTCTATTGTAAATCATTCGTCCGCGACTATATACACACACACTATTATTTGTGTAGATTTTGAGATATTTAACGGTGATGTGTGAGAAATAATATATATTGTATATGGAATTAACATATAATATCATAGTTGAATCCGCAGTGGCGTACCTATATAGTAAACCACGTTTTTCCACGCGAAATAGATAAAAGTACGTAATGAAGGTCATGCAATTCATAGTGCATGAAATTGGAACAATATTTAATGGTACGGTTCATAACCGGCAGACGTGCGACAATTCAATGGTTTGTCGTTCGAAATGCAATTTATACATCATTGTGTATGGGTAGGGCGTTGTTTGTCTAAATGTTCTTTCTCAAATTAGTACTTACATAAATAAATAATGAAGGATCGCGCGAGATAATTATATAAAATATATTGTTTTTGTTGTTCTTCCGTCTTATATACATAAGATATTTGATTTATGAGGTCTAAAGTTATAGAAACTATATATAGTATACAGGTGAACCTCACTTAACGAACGGTAAGTCAGTAAACCACAAGTTCAAATATTTTTGAAATGTTGATCATATGACTAACAATGACAATGTCAAAATTCCTAATTTTACTTGAGTGAGAGTTGATTGTTTACATTAAAGAAACAACGGTAGAAAATATATTTCGGACTAATCATATAACCATCTCAAAGAATTTTGTATAATTTAAGTGGATTTTACATCAGACAGGGTGGAGTTAAAAGTCTGGTAAAACTGCAATAGAGAGCACCACCATCGCCATCTGTCATTCGACCAAATTAAAATTTTCAGACAGATCTGTCATTTAGTTCAGTTTTGGCAGCCATTGAAAACTGACAACCGATTGTTTTTTTGTTGATGCCGAACGTTCAGGATGTCACCACACCACATAGGTTTGACAAAATCTATGATACGGTTTTCTGAGACCACGCAGTGTAAAAAGGGAGCGAGATAGCTGAGATCGTTGGCATCTCAGATGAATTTGTGTGAAATTTATTACACGAACATTTATATGAAACATGGATCCATCACTATACACCGGAGACAAAAGAACAGTCAAAACTGTGGAGTTCTACTGACGAATCTACGCCGAAGAAGGTCAATGCGGCTGTGATGCACGCGGTATATTCCACATCGATTACCATCAAAAGGGAAGTAGAGTCAAAGGCGAATATTACTGCAACGACGTTTGACGAAGCAAAAATTTCTCTTCCATCAAGACCAAGAACTTGAAAATCCGTGAATTATGCTTCTAATTGCTTCCACATCCGCCATATTGTCCAGACTAAGACCACTGCGACTGTTTCATGTTTCCGAACTTGAAGAAATTGCTCGGTGAAAAGAGATTCGGCTCTAATGATGAAATCATCGATGCAACAAACGCCTTTATTGAAGGGTTGGAGAAATCGTATTATTCAGAAGGAATCGAGAAATTAGAGAAACGTTGGACTAATTGTATAGAGCTGAAACATAGTGGCCATATTGAATAATATTTTCTTTTGGCTGAAAATATTATTCCTTGTTTCATTTTTACCAGACTACGCACTCCGCCATTAAAAGTGAATCACACAACCGACATCCGTTCTAATTACCTAAATGTATCTTTGGAGTATGTTACATTATTATAGACTGTTTAGGTAAAAACAGAAAACTGATTTAAAGGTCTAGTATTTGACTAGCATAAACAGCAGAATGGCTTTGATGTCTGTAATGCTAATACTCCGGAACGAATTGTTCGTATTTGGGTCATCGTTATTCGAACCGTAAATATTTTGTACGTAAATATTCTCCAGTTGGAACAAGTTCGTATGTTAAGCGTTCAATGATAGCATTAAATCTGGATCATTGTGTTTATCAATTCAAGAAGGTTTAGATGAAGTGCTGGATATTCGTTACACATTTATTACTGTTCAACAAATTGTTTATATACTTTGGTTGGCTGACACATCAATTTTGCTCTTTTGATACGTTTGTACCATCGGCTAAGTCCCTCCCTACGTTTTTACTTGTGCTGGGTGCATTTTTCATATCCGACACAACGGCAGACGTCCGACTCTGTCCGTTTTATGGATTTGCAATCGATATTTTGAGGGTTTTGCTAATGGTTTAATGCAAAAATGCGCTGGGCAGTAAGTTGGGGCTGATCTGTCATCAAAAGCCGGTTTCAAATAGCTGACTTAAAAGACGCGTTATCAAAATTTTGTTTTGGTCCATAATACGAAAATACGAAAGATTGTGTGTGCTTATTGTTTATCAAGTAGATTACGCGTTAGAGAGTGTGATAGTGAATATTAAAGTAACTATAAGTGATTCAGAAAGATGTGTTAACTTAAGTGTTTTAAACCAATCGCATGAACATGACGGTGATGCTAAAATTTGTATACATGAAGAGTTACGTGAAAACGACGAGTTTTATACATTGCCAAATGAGTTAGTTAATTTTAGTGACACTCATAATTTAAATAACTGAATATATATATGTAGTTTGTTATTTATCCGAATAAAGTCAAAAGTCTCGCGCACTCGGCGAGATAGTATAAATATATATATATAGTTTTTTCAAAATTGGTTGTCCATGGGATTGGAAAGTACATTGCCCTTTTAAGTCTAAGTTTAGATGGCTATATTTCAACTACAAACTGTCTTCCTCTATATACTTAAAGTCAAATATTGTAGTGGTATTGCCCTAGTTTTCCTATATCCCCTTGACTGAATTACTTAAATCGATTAGTGATATTGTTGGTCGACTATTGGTTTTATAAATTTCCGAATCTATAGGCGAATAATCAACTTGTGGTTTGCGAGGTATCAAATTATATGGTTTTATGTCGATCGCACTCCTGTAACAACGACTTGCGTTACCTTTACCACAATATCGCTGGTTATTTTTCTGCAAATTTTTTTGCAATATTTTTCTTATTTCTGCACTTAAATAAGTGATAATTCTTCATTTTCATCGCTCTTGTGGATCGATTGAGCATATCCAGATGAATTATCTATAAAAATAAGTGCTTTATTATCTAACTTCATCTTCTTCTGACTGTATTCTTTAATCTATTTGTTAAGGTAATTCTTTAGGTAACCATCACAAAGTGGACTAGTCATTCAAACCTTTGTGGGTGATTGGTGAATACCGTTAATGAAATTTTTGAGTGCCTTACTCTGGAGTTTTCGGACGACTAATAACAAACGGCTTAACTTAAAACTCCGATAGTCTTGATATATTTTGATGCAGTTTCATTGTTGGAACATGCTGTTTTTTTAATGGAGTGTAAGTTGCATCGTATTTTACACTTCGCAAGCCACCAATCGCTGGCAATAAATGTCTCCACGACAGTTTCACTTGTTGTTGATGGTTCCTGTTGTTTCAGACGAAAGAGATTATCCCAAATTTTTAGCGATTATATATATATATATATATATATATATATATATATGTATATATATATATATATATATATATATATATATATATATATATATATATATATATATATATATATATATATATATATATTTATGTATATGGGTTATGCTGTTGTCTGTATATACATACATAATTTATTTCGAATCAATGCTGAGTACAAACATTTTTTGCATGATTGAGCACACACCTTACACAAGTATATCTCTGTGACAATTATACATATATATTATAAATCAGCAGCATCACAATACATAATACGAGTATTAGCATGATCAACATTAATATAATCTTTAAGCGATTTATAAAATTTCAGCACGCTACCTTTATGTGCAATGACCTTTAAGTGACAAAACTATATTATTATACTATCAATTAGTTACGAACTGCTGTAATGGAATTTTGGGGTGCTGTTATATTTTTAGGTCAACGGAAATACGTTATAAGCCATTACACTCAACCCATATTTTGTATAAAATTTACGTAGACGGTAATTGTAATTTCAACTTCGAATTAATAAGATGTTAAATATATTTTCGAAGTTAATTACAAGCACTTTTTCTTCGATCCGTTACTCAGGCTCGGAAAGCCTATTGTAATATCCCATTCCAAAACAATCACAGTCCCAAATCGGTTTGTTCTTCAAAGCAAGAAGATTTTGGGTAGCGACAAAAGATGAGGTTGTCCCATTCACCAAATACGCAGTTACCGTTTATCTATAAATACAAGATGGTCTTGTTGTCCACGGTCTATCGGAGAGCTTTCAAACCATATTTGAAAACTCTCCGATGAACGTATTTCTTATTATGTTATTTACTCATATATGAATATATGGACGAACTAGCGAGGCATGGTACAACTCTCCAACTGCTACCGGAAAGGGCAAAGTTGGGGAGACCCATTAAGGCACTAAAGACTGTGCTTAAAAAGGAGGCAGTAGCATCAGCGAACGATAGGTGGATAAACAGCGTATCATGTATAATAGCAAGGCAAGTGTGGACAAAGCTGGACTTGAAACGCTCAAAGACATTAATCTCCCTTCGAAGACGTGAACTGAAAACGATCGTGAGGATACTTACAGGACATTACCTACTTGGAGGACATGCGAGGAGGCTAGGTCTAGAAGTTAATGACTTTTGCAGAAGCTGTATGAACGAGAAGGAGGAAGAGACGGTATAGTCCACCTCCTACGCTCATGCCCAGCTTTGGCGCACAAAAGACATGAATATTTGTGTAAGTTCTTAATGGACTGCCTCTCTGATCTCGAAAACTGTAAAGTGCGAGACTTATCACGCTACATAAGTAGCTCAAACTGGTTCTCTAAGAGTAATAGGGGAGTAAGATCCTGTGATATCACAACGGAGCATCGCCAGTCTAAGTGTGTTGTAGCAGCCGCACTCAACCTAACTTAACGTTACCTACTCATATATTATGTATATGTGTACCAAAAGGGTCTCTTATCTAGTATAGTAGTCTGTTATCAATTTTGTCATTTTTCAATCATTTTTATGATTCATTCCTATACCTCATTTTCTAAGTTGATTATTTTCTAAGATGATAAGATTAAAGTCATACTATATGTATAGCCATATGGCTTAAATGATTCATTATAATTATAGATTATTTGCTTCTCGGTTTGAAATACTACTGTAAGATAAGCCAAAATACAAGATCCCAAATAATTTATTACTGTATACGGTTTTCTATGACCAACATATCTTTGTATTCAAGATTGTATAGTTTTTTAAGAGGTATTTTTTTTAAAGTTCGTTCAAATATTTGTCCCTATTCGCTTTAGTTGTAATGACCAAATTAAATTATTTATAATTGACGGAGTCACTGGTTGTGAAATTACAGTCTTGACTGAATAGAATGTGCAATTGACACGTACATACATATGAACCACTGATAATTATTTAGGTACGTGTCATTTTCTTGTGCATTACAGAACGATATATATAACTGAACTTGTTGCTATTTTATGTATGAATGTATCCGATCTCTCAGAATACACTGACACACATACATTTCATTCCGATTTTGACATACAATCGTGTAACTTCTACGATCATATATTGCCTTACACATGTGTTATGGCTTTACATATTACATAAACTTTCTTCAAAGCCTTTTAATATATTTAACTATCATAGTAAGTTTCAAAATGTATCATTTAATTAAATTAGGCTAAAAGGTAGAGCCATTATGACTGACCGTTGATCTGTTTCAAATTAAGAGAAGAAGCGAATTGATACGGATTTATAAAAGGATTCCAGATTGATTGTGAGTGTTTTGAATGATAAGGTTCCAATAAGCTACTATTTTTTCAGTTTAGGTTAGCATGAAACATTGTAAAAAGTACGCTAATAACCATATGTATACATTTATGATTCAAAGTATTGTCCATTGTTGGAAGGAAACCGCTTTCATTCAAGCAGAATTCGAATTAAAAAAACTGTTTATATTTTGAAGTGAACTCGATAAAATTTTTCGACAATTTTTATTCATAAGATCGCTGGTCAGTCAGGCCGTGTACCATCGATCGAAACGAGACTTCACATTAATTATTTTATTTTGCCTATCACTGTATTGCATCCATTTGTGCTTTAATGGTCAGATAAAAAACATTAATTGCGTTCGATAACAATCACTTTTTATTGTTTCAGACGGGTTTAACCACAGTTGAGATTTTACATGTAAACAACATATTTTACATTTTGATGTAAATTATGTAAACAACAGCGTAAATTACACCTAATGTAAATAATAATTGAACACCACAATATTCTCAGTGCCAACCCAAGATCAAAATTTAAAGTGTAAATCTCGTTACACAAAAGTCCGAGTCTAAAAACTTTGTTAAACAAATTCAGGTTATTATTGTCCATGTTTATTATGAGAATATGTCTCAAGGAATATGTAAACCAAGTATGAGCTCGAAGTCTATATATTTCCTTGAACTTAGTATGAAAAAAAACGGAGAAAAGTCCCCATGAGAGCATGATCGAGTATTAATGACGTAACCATTCCAGTTCGATATTCAGTATCACATCTCTAGAATTTTACATGTCCACTTTCTGGTAACTGTATATTTACTACATTGCATTTAGTACCAGGATATGATCATGTCCTACAGGTTCCATTAGCTATTCCAAAAAATCGCAACACTTCTTAGGTTGTTTCAGTTGTTTGAATGACATTTGGACTCAGGAATGCAGAAAAATATTTTCAGTATATAATCGAGAAAAAAACCGCCCAGGTGGCGCAGTGCTTAAAACTGCGGCAATTGAAGTAGGAGGCACTGGGTTCGATTCCCGATAGGGGCAAGATGCAAAAATGAATTTTTCACCATCGATGGGCGATACGATCGGTGGTGTGAATGAACACATCTGGATCCCCTGTTGACTTTAGAATCCATGGGCCGTCCTATCGTCCATGTCAGTACTATATATAGGCTGACATGGAGTGATGCAATGCGCAGATGGTTCTACGTAAATCGAACCTACAGCCGTACATATAGTGGTATCACAACGGACCATCGCCGGTCTAAGTGTGCGGTAGCAGCCACCAACAAACAAAATTGTACACAGTTAATTATTTCACAAATTCTATTCGTAAAATAGTAAGCACATTTTTTAACAGGTGTTGCTTTAGTTATAATAAGATTTGATAAGAGATGGGACGTTTATTACATGTTTAATTTACACGGCCAACTGTGGTTTTAACAACTCGTAATACTGGTACTCAGATCACTTGTAGTTGTGAACATTAGGTTTGGTCGTCGACGTGGAATGTTAACCGCGATATCCTTATGATTTTGGACGCTTGTGGTTATTATGTAAAATAGATTCGTTTTTCGTGCCTAGTCACAATGCGGTGGTGAAATCTCCTCCAATTTTGACCAATCAACACAATTGTTCGCTGGTTCACTGTTAAACATCTCTTGGTTTCAACTCTTATATTCTTACTTCTGAGTCATTCCAAAGTATTTGAGGCGTGTTGAAATTACTTGTTGAGTTACTTTTAATGATCGTGCCAAATTTTCTTGACTTTGACCCAAATATTCATTAAGTAATATGTTTAAAAACGTTCTTTCACTCATGAAAGAATTTGATAAGCTTGGCTCAAAAACTGATATTTTTATTCGCAAATAGCTTTATGATATGTTATCACAAATCGACTACTGGTATACTATGAAGCTATGTGTAAAAGATGACAAAAGGTATTCTATGCCGTCTGATGTATTTATTTCGAAAACTCCTTATACTGCTGTATAAACTCCTTATACTGCTATATATTGTATTGATTTGGATAATTCTGTTCATTACTTATTCAGTTGTAAAGTGTACGCTATACCTAATCAGTTAATATCTTTGTCATTTTGATTCAGAACCAAATATAATGTGTAGTGATTATTGATTATTATGAGAAGTCTGGTAAAATGCAACAGAAGGCGCTATAATTACAAATCCCAGATGTCATGTCACTATTTTTTGAAAAACCATAACAAATCTTGATAAATACCCATAATGGGTACTCTTCACCATCGATTAAAATGATTCACAAGTATAGTGGTTTACTGCTTTCGTTGTGGTCGTGTACAAGCACAACTGATGTCGATCGTTCAGGATGCCCCAAATGAAGTCACCACACCAAAAATGGTTGACAAAATCAATGATACGGTATTGTAGAGTGTGTAGAATTTGATAATGATGTTAGGGAGCTGTAATCGTGATAGCTAATGAGAGTTAAACCAATTAATTGACAGCTAGGGCGCTGAATCAACCAGCCTTATATGTTGATCTGTAATATGCGTTTTGCTACGCCGGTTTCGGATATGATGACGTCATGGATTCGTTGTGTGATCGAAAAGATTTAATTCATCTCATCAGGCATATGCGACCGGTCTTGATGTTTGTTGCATTTTTGTTTGTATATGCATATGTTGTGAGGCTTTGTTGAAACAGTTCTAGCGAATTACAGAGTTTTTGAATCGAAATCTTTTTTCGATTATTTTGTTATACTTTACTATTGTGGCGTGTCTATTCGTCGTATTTGTGAACGCCACAACTGAGCAAGTGAGCAATATATTACACGAACATTGAATATGGAAAAGTTACCCACGCGTTATGTCCGCACTGTTTTATGATGTTCCAGGGAAATTAAAATGTTTTGCGTCGTTTCATAACTGTGTATGAAACATGAATCCATCACTATACACCGGAGATCAAAGAACAGTCTATAAACAATGAATTGTTACTGGCTTAGGTTGTTTTTATCGGCCAATAAGGTCATGGCCACAATTTTTTTGGAATTGTGGCCATGACCTTACTGACCGATTTCGTTGGAAGATATCCACGAATTACGCTTCGAATTACTTTCACATCCGCCATATTTTGCAGACAGCCCCCTGCGACTATTTCTTGTTTCCGAACTTTAGTGGCTTCTTGTTTCAGCTTTACCAAACTTCTCACTCCACCCTCGTTGTAAATTAGTAATGTATTCTATAAAATCCACCCTATAATACAATCGTATATACCTGTTTCAACGTAGATTCCTACTTAATTGCATAATTACTAAGTTCACGTAAAAACTATAACACAAAAAGTCTCTTGGCAATCAAATGTTATTGGTTACATTGTACTTGTACACAAATTTAGTTTAACAAAACATTACACTACACTATATACAGAAACTAGGGCATATATTTGTTGATGCTATTAAATTGATTTTTGTGTTGGTTGCCTAGTTTTCACGTGGCAATAATTACTATAAACAATACACCTTTCCAGCTAGAGGTAAATATACCGAAATAAATGGACAGAAGAATCGGATGGACTTACAAGCTTTTTCCATTACAAGTGTTATCTATTCCATATATGTGATATACACTATAATCCAGTGACTTATAATTATTAAAGAATTAGAAGTAGAAATACTTTCAAAATTGTCTTCTCAATATAATCTTAAGTCGGTTATTAATGTCTGTTTATAAATACGAGTATATACGTATATACATTCTTAGTTATGTTTGTAACAACACAAAAGGTAAATATTTGTCATTCAACGTAAACATATTTTTATTATGAATAAGAAATTTGATAAAAAGAATTATATTACCTACTCGTATATACAATATGTGTTATCGTACGTAGATGGGTTATTTACGGTAAAATCGCGGTCGACTCATATTTATATACATTCATTAGCTACCTGCCGTTTCATAAACGCATACAACATATTATAACTATGTATAGCACATATTATGCAACATATATTTGTTTTTGGGGTAAAGTTTAATGACCCTACTGTATACATACAATGATATATTCGACACACTATGTTATATATTACTTTTGTGTCGATTAACGCAAAATGCCATAACTTGGTGAAATGTAGAGTAAAAATTTTCGTCTTGAAAATTGAAAGTTGTTTTGAATACATATTTACCTGGCTGTAAGTTTATATTATAAAATAACAGCAATATGAAGGTCGGACTGTATACGTTTCTTTCAAAGTGGATGAGTTGGAAAATAAAAAAATTGTAGAACCGTACATCCCGTGAAATAATCGATTTTCTATATCTTATATAGTTATTATGAGTATCATAATTAATTGTGAGATTGTTGTAAATCTTATGATTATATGATTCTGGCACACTACCTTTTAAAATTTCATAATACCTGCTGCTTCACCTAATACAACGTCTCGCGATGGAATTGTCTGCTTTCTTTCAATGGTGGCAGTCCGGTTCGAGCTTCTCAAGGCACAGATATTTCATCTGATAAAGATATCTGTTAAATAAGTTCGACTGATGTTCCACTAAGGTGAGCGAATCCGCAATAAGCCTAATCACTAAGCGGGTGAAAGCGTCACCCCAACACAATTACGGCATACATAAATCATAATCAATTAAACAGAGGGGATATTAACTTTCGGTAGGACTAATGTGTGACGACGTTCAGTAAGTATCACCAAACAATAGTTAGCACACACAATTAAACTCGATTTAACTGAAGTCTGGTAAGCATTTGTCTGATTAGATGTATCTTAGCGATCAAGCGGTCATTCAATAACGTCATCATCCGATCGAAACCGACCTAGCGGATTACAGCAAACAAACAACAACTCAAATACAAATTATAAATGAAAAATCTCTTGTTACGACCTATACCTCGGTTCGCATCCGGATGATTGACACCCCAGCCTTTGATCAAAATTCAAACGACCAATGTTTAGTCAAACTTAAAACTTTATTTCACACAATAAATTGAATAAATTGTGAAAGATAAGCCAGCTTCCACTGGTGGAGGATGTGATGCAAATCTTCACTTTGCTTTTATCGCTTTAAAACTGGTTTAAAAAAATTGTCCGGTACGGTGACTTAGCACTGCTTATATCGGATGGATTCTGCTTACAACCTGTCAATATAGTGGTTATAGCTTAATGGTTAGTAGAGAGTTTCTCATCACACCGGGGTCTCGAGTTCGATTCCCTCCGTTGACCAAAAATTAAACATGCAACCGGATTACATAAAAAAGCGTTTCTGTGTAAAAACATTCGTTGGGCTGACCACCTATACAATGTGCACCAATCGTTAATACATGGTTCGTAATGTCTTATTTGAGACGCGGTGAGGGCTGTTTACGGCCTTTAAGCCATAGATTTATAGTGCTGGCTAAATTTAAATTTACATAGTACATTTCGAGAAATTTGCGTCAGTGTAGCAGTGTCTCCAACTAGTTTTGATTCACTCGCTGCACTCTCATGATGTTGGTTAGCTTGTTGTATAATAGTATCTCATCTCACTGAAGAGATAACATCTTTCATTCATTTAAACTGAAATCCAATGTAAAATATTACATGTCTCTCATTTAACCACTTCACATTACCGCGTACTGTTGTTACAACTATGGACTATACGTATGTAAAAAGGCCGGCGGAGCTTAAGGGCGATCCTAGACAAAAGGCCAATTTGTATGTGTATATTGAAATGACATGAAAATTAGTTCTAGTGGAATATTCGTTGAGTCTTAGTTACATTGTAATGTAAAACAGGCTCTTACTCTCTCCTCTCCGTTTTTAATCTTCTTCATGGGTAAAAACAGGATTTTCACCATCTGATTACAATCAATGGTGTATAGGCTGTGTATAATGTGCTGATGGTTCTACGTAAATCAGACTTATAACCGTACGTCCTCGCAATTGGTTGTAATGGTGCAAAGTAGCACATCCACAATAATAATCTATGGCTTAGAGGCCGTAAACGGCCCTTACCGCGTCTCAATTGAGACCTTTTGAACCATTTTAACGATTGGTGCACATTGTAGGTGGTCAGCCCAACGAATGTTTTTACACACAAACGCGTTTTTATGTCATCCGGTTGCATGTTAATTTTTGGTCAACGGCGGGAATCGAACTCGAGACCGCGGCGTGATGAGAAACTCTCTTAACCATTAAGCTATATCCGACGACATCCACAAACGGCCCTCGAAATAGTTGGCAGTGCCTTAAGCCTCAAAGAAGATTGCAATATAAGGATGAAAAAGATAGACTCTATAAAAACTATGTTGGAAACCGAAGAGTAGCTTAGAAGTTATGGATTCTAAAAGCAATTTATTTACAACTTAACGAAATTTCAAAACGATTTTTGATGGCATTTCTGGCACAGCCAAAATTAATCAATTCTTAAGGGAAAATACTAAACCTAGATATAGAAATTGGATTCTTGTCTGCTATACTCCAATTTCTATATAGCTTTAGCATATTCCTTTAAGAATTGATCAGTGATCTTAATTCCGTTAAAAACTGATAATTCAAGAAATTTTGTTTATATAGCAGTTTTGTGCCCATGTCAACCGTTTGTTCATGCAAGCTTCATCTGTTGGACGCTTATCTGGCTAGAAATTTGTTGTCATAGGTTATCGTCTCATCTATTGTTTATCGTTGGTTTAGTTCTGTCGGCGTTGTGGATATCTTTAGTAAGATTCACCTTAATATTTTACTGCATAGTTTTCTATGTGAACCTTCAAACAAAATTAAATCTTGTAATTTTTCCAAGCAAGAGTATTCGTTAATCAAAGCCAATCAAAAACTCTGTCTTCTACTCCCATGACAATAATCTTGCGTGATCACAAATGAATCACTTATTGAGTACACAAACATTTATACGATTAGAACATATCTAGTCAAAATTATTTTAGACCATTTAGACAGCCCTATTGCATAGCTACTTCTAGTTATTTTTTAAGTAGATCACTATTTGAGCATGATGATTTTATCTATAGTAACAAGATGTCTAGTGAACCATGATTATTTCATGTAGATCTAGCATACTGTCCATAGTACATCAAAAATCAGGATTACTTAAATTGATTTATCACACCTTAAGCCAACGATTTATTGACTCGATACAATAAATAATATATAAACATGGAGATGGACCAACGTAAAGATACCCATTCTATATCTGTAACACTTCACAACATTAATATTTGAGCAAAGACACTTATGTCTTATTTTAATCCTGTTTAATAGAATCTACTTGCTCCGCAGCATCCATTTTGCATCTTCTCTACATATAGTATTTACTAAAAATTAGCTTCACTGAAAAATGTCGTTCACATGATGACGTTGAGAAAAGATGTTACATCCCACACGTTAAGATTAATATTCTTAAAAATTAAATCGTGCTACTATGTGTTTTAGTGCTTCAAGAAAATAGAAGAATGATGGTTGGTTGATCACATCAAACAGTGGCAACATCGGAATTATTTTGTTGTTAATAGCAACGAATTCTAAGCTCGCATTTATGCTGTATGTATTATTAAATGAGAAATTCCACAGTTGATGAAATTGAGAGCTTTCTTATTTGTGGTCAAGCATTTTCTGACTGATTCGTATAGGGTCCGTTACTGGAAAATTTGGAAAGAGCCTTAAATATTTCCAAAGCATATAAAGGGTGTTTTTTATAGAGTTACAATCTGGAATACCAATTTTCACCAACTCTTCGCAACATTTGCGGCTGTATTTCGCCAATAACTCTTCGAATATTGATTTCCAGGTGTTAAATTGTCTCTGATTTGTCGACGTAGACAAATTATTTAACATAACCACAAAAAAAATAATCTAATAGGGTTTAATCACACAATCTTGGGGGCCAATCAATTGGACTATTACGCGAAATTATTCTTTCATCATAAGTTTGATAAAATCAATTGTATAGCGAGCGCTGTGTGACATGTGGCTGCGTTCTGTTGAAACCATATGTCAGCAAGTTTGTCAGCTAATCGAGGTACGAAAAAATGTTTAGTCATGTCTCTATACCGCTCACTATTGACAGTAACATTGTAAGCTAACCATCATTGTTTTGAAGACATAGACCAATCGCTCCGCCAGCCCATAAAACCTACCAAACAGTAATTTTCTGTAGTTGTTATGGTGTTTCGACATTAACTTGTGGATTTTCCTCACTCCAAAAATGGACTCATCGCAGAAGAAAATTTTGTATGAAAATTTAACATCGAAATCAACTTGACGTGCTTCAGCCCATCATTCGCCGAATTGGTGGCGCGTACCATAGTCGCTTGATCGTTTCATGCACAAGCTGAATCTTAAAAGCATTTAAGCTAAGATCCTTTCGTAAAATCTTCCATAAAGTGGAAAGACACAACCCCAGTTGCTGAGAAGAGTGACGAATTGATTGATTTGGATCTTCTGCAATGCTTTCCTGTACAGCGGAAAGGTTTCTTGCGCCTCATGGGATGCACATTATCATTAAGAGTAAACGTAGTCGGAAAACGATCTAATATTATACGAATTAGCCGCTCTGAAGAACGATTATGTACGCCATAAAAAGGACGAAGTACACGATAAGTTTGACGAACACAACTATTATTTTGATAAAAAATTTCATCAATTGGCAAGCGTTGCTCTGATGTAAGTCCATAATAAAATGTCAAACCAAATTAAACAAAAATCAACTGTATCAGCTGTTAAATGGTTTGTCAACTACAGCAGGTTTGCCAACTCAAAGTTGTAAACCTCTAGAAAACAATCTTCATATATGCATTGTCGCCATTACAATGAAACCCCGTGAAACATATATATTCGAACACACATTCGACAAAAATCTCGAAAATTGAGAACAGGCTATTGACAAGATTTTCAATTAATTCTGGTGTTCGATAAGGAGTTGCGCTGCCCTCTATTCCTACAATCCAATCAATTCTTGGCGTATGCACATGATATCTGTGTGATTGGATAAGATGGCAATATAGAGTGAAAAATACTTGATCCATTTGAACCGAATTCAGCTTCCATTGGCCTTAAAATTAACTAATCGAAAACCAAAGATCTGATCTCTGGTCTTACAGATCAAGACCACGTTTTAAGAAGTGATGAGATTTAATTATCTTGGATCTGTTATTACTCACGATAAAAGTGTGGGAGAGGATATAAAGATCCACCTTGCCGCAGATAGTCAAAATTGTACTGAGTATTGAATTATTCATCAGACTCGTTGACATGTATGGATGTGAGAGCTAGACCTCGACGGAAGAGTACGAGAGATTGCTTTCGAGAGAGAAATAATTTGACAACATCGCGAAATAGCAAGTATTCAATAAAATTAGTGTGCCATCTTAAAAAGTAAAAGTTGACCAAATCAACATTTTGGTAAGCGGCATACTAATTTGGCATACAGATATTTGTTTTTACAATAAGAAATTCAATGGAAGTCTAGAAGTATACCATATACGCAATATAGACATGTATATCTTCTTCTTATTTTACAATACAATATGTATGTGTGTGCGTAATTACAAATTGCATGACTCATGATCATTATTACAATGAATAATCAAAAATCACATGACAAAAAAGAATTAAATAAAGTTGCATATACAGTTAAGATTTATAATCTTACCGAGAAGAAATATTTCACATACCAAACACACATATTCAACATGAATAGTACAAACAAATAATTCGACTAACAAGTTTGCTAGACACAAAGATCTATAAAATGACGGCCGTTTAGTTACAAATTTGTACATGTATCCAAATTTAAACAATAAGATTATTTTAATATTTGATAAGACATTGTGATTTAATTGTTATTCATAATAGCGTCTTCCGATTTAACTTCCCCTCTCAATAAAGCACGTACTCGTACAAGTTGAATTCCTTATATGATTGTTACGAAATACAAACTATAAATTACTATTTGAACCGTGTTAAGTTAAATGTAAGTTTTACTCATCTGCTCAATAATCTTGGATTGACCATATGTAGTGTATACACCGACATAGTAACATTATGTAATACAAAACTAAACTATAATTGCACGATCCATTTACAAAACGAATAAAAAATATTTAGAGTTCAAGTCAGCAATAAAAAAAACTAATGCACATACTCGAACTCTTATGTGGGTTTCCCCATTTTGCAACTCAACGATTTGTAGTTAACAATATAATTGTTTAGGTTCTGAGTTTTGATGCCAAAGCAAATTAAATGTTGATCCATATGTTTTTGTTGTTAAAGTAAGTACTTGGTTAACCGCCCAAATGGCGCAGTGGTTAAAGCTACGACAGTTGGAGCGGGAGGTACCGAGTTCAAATCTCGACAGGAGTAGGATGCAAAATGAGATTTTTCAGCATCTTACTGCGATCGGTGTTGAAAATGAACACATCTGTGACTCTATTGAGTTAGAAATCCATGGGTCGACCCATCTTCCATGTCACTAATACACTATCAGCTGGTATATTGCTATGCAATGTGCATATGGATCCACGTTAATCGGACATAATAGCCACATGTCGAAGGAATGTCACAGTGGGCCAAAAAAAGGAGTTTGTTCATACATGTGATAAGCCTGTCAAACACTCTAGGTTTTTTTGTGACTGCTTGTTCCACGTTCTGTTTCTTGATTTTGTGACCGGGTACTTAAGCGGTTGTTCGTTGGCGGTATAACCGATTTTGTTTAGTTTGATATTGGTCGTCAGTGTTGTCTTACTAGTGAACCATGAAATATAGCCCATAATGAAGCGTAAACAATGGAAAACAGCTAAACGAATTTGTATGCAGAAGGAGCGTGAATAGTGTAAATCTAAGAACTTGAGAGTAAAACGTTGTCGTGTTATACGTAATCTTAAAAAGGTTTGATCGCTTGAAATGCGAGTATTATCGCAACATAGCTCTTCTTTGCACAGCAAAGTTACTTCACAAATCATTTTAGAAAAAATTACAAATAGTTGTAAATTCGAGTTGTTGCTTGAATGTTGTGTAATTCGCTAGGCGGGTTTCGATCTGATGAATGAATGTGTGATCGAAAAAATCAAATCCATCCATCTCATCATGCTAGCGAATTACAAGAACTTAGATCGAAATATCTTACAAATCCGCATAATCTGAAATGGATGTGAGAGTCACGAATTAGTATACGAGAGATGCCGTTTAACATTCAAAAGTAGAATCATGTGTGAGATATATCACCCAAAACAAACGTTGATGCCACAAAGTGACATCTTTGCAATCAAGAGATCTGAAATTTAGAGCGAATGAGGCATTCGCACATGAATTCAAAGGACAGTGAGTATACTGATTCGGTCATGTTTTGTGTACTGATCCGGACCGAATGATTCAGCGATCTTTGATGGGAGAACTGCTTTTCAGTAAAAGTAGTTGTCGACAGCGATCGTCGTCGCATATATATAGAGTACGATCTGGTATCTCTACTTATTTGTGTGTTATAACATTATGAAAAGTTGGCTCGTGATCAAAACCGATGGTGTTAGATTGTTGACACGATACAGGCCAACAACGGCATGTTAAAACCGTCAAAATGTGTCCCCACTATCAACCGTGAGTTTCAAAGCATAATCAGAAAATGGAAGATATTAATTCGAACCTGGCATTATACCCTTCTGACATTTGAACAAAATCATTTAACTTTGTAATACTCAGTAAAAACTGGACTTTCAGAGAATTTCACGTTACAGATTAACCAAGCCATTCACCAAGCGTTTTGATGTTACTAAGGTTCTCCTGTAATCAGTTTTAAACATTTAAATTTTCCTATTTGTGTTTGCTTCATATACATATATAGGTTCTACAGCCCAGATATTGTCTTAAAATTCCGTACATTGAATCTAGTGTTCGGAATAGATCTGAACACAATTTCAATATACCGATTGAATGGCGTAATTGTTAAAGCTATGCGATATTTGGAGAGGGAGGTATCAGGTTCGAATCAAACCTACTGATCCAAAAAGGATGTCAGTCACCTAGATATAAAAGCTCCTATTTATTTTTCTTTTAAATATTAGCTAAGCTGAGCAAAATTAATTGTTTTATGAACTCTAGACCAACTTATCTTCTAGTCAGCTCGAATGGCTGGAAATAACTTATATACTTGTTCACCGCAAAGACGTAAACAAAAAGTCGTGACGTCAACCATTGTTTAAGAGGCGCATTACTGCTTGTAAGAGCTTATTAGACCAAATTATAAATGCAATACTATTCCGATCGGGTTTTGTGTTGTAGCTTAAAGATAATCATTATTATGACTTTCTCAAATATTTTGCCATTTCATCTGAACAAATTCTTTAAGTTAGTCATATAAAAACAAAAATATTTATTTTTAATTAGCATATCCCAACAAATATAAAAGGCATATACATACTTTGAATAAGAATTTGAACGAGTTTTACCTCATTTGCATTCATTGTATATATGGTTGATTTGAAGATATACGCGCAAAACAGAGGTATATCTCGGAAAACAAAATCCACAATCCGTCCCTGTGCATATATAGAGAAACGTCTTAGAATACCAAAACGTTAATAGAGTTGCGTTATATAAAACTATTAGGCTACATACATTTGTTTACTGTAGTATTATGATTAAACTAACAATAATAACTATTAATTAATATTTGTTATTATTATAACAATATAAAAAACGAAATAAGAAAAATATAAGAATTAAACAAAGACACGTTTTATAAAAGTAAAATATATGTTCGAGAATTATAAATATTATTTATAAAATCTGTAATGCAATCGACTAATTTCTTGTTGGTGACGCAATATAAAGTCACCTCAACTCAATTGAAAGTTTCATTTGACCATTAAATTTTGGTTGATTTTTGTCGTTTTGCCCGCTCATGATAAAATAAGGTAAACCAAAAACTAGTTATATGTATATATAGTTTCTTAAGATAGTAATCAAATTGTATACGTGTTGATAAATATAACCACGTACATACTGTATATATATATATATATATATATATATATATATATATATATATATATATATATATATATATATATATATATATATATATATATATATATATATATATATATATATATATATATATATATATATGACGAGGCTTGGTATCATAACAATATTTAAACCTACTTAAAATTTCATCCAGATGAGTTCAAATTCAAAGTCATCCGCGTTCACGGTCACCACATAACATTAATAATATGCGCGACTGTGTTACATAAATAATTAAACCACCCTAAATTAAGACAAAATGATTAAAACGTTGCTCAATGATAAAAAAAAAATTTATCACGGTCAATAATAATTTTCATGTAATACATGGAAAACCTTCATTCAAAGTTGTCAGTATATGAATGTCATAATTATATTGTCTGTTTACTTACAGAAACTTCGTGTAATTTTGAATTTGAAATGATTTATTATGATACATGAAGGGCTTTCAAAATATATCTTATATATCTTATTTAGCAACCTTAAGATACGTAAGTTGCAGTGGAAGGTGCTTGGCAATAGAGACCGCCTTAAGTCTGGCTTATATACTCAATAGCTGGCAATTTTTTATAAAGGTTTCTGTACCGCGTCCACATTCTAACTTTTTGCCTTCCGAAAGTCGGCTCTCCCTTCAAAGATCGCTGTATCATTCGGTTTGGATAAGCACGCATAAGACGACCGAGCCAGCGCGATCGCTGTTCTTTGATTTCATGCACAATATCATTAAATTGCATTAAATTCCTGTACCATAGACGTCGCGTTTTGCAGCATATATCACAAGCATAGTTCTTCTTTATTATTTTTCGTACTCATCCGTCAAGGTCAATCTCACATCCATACATGACAACGGGTCTGATCAACACTCTGTACAATTTCGGCTTATCCGCATTTGCAAGATATTTCAGAAGTATTTCAGAATTTTGATTTCAGAGGTGGACGGAGAGAATATAAACTGAACATTGTTCCAGTGGATCAAGTATCTCGTTTACTTCGTTGCCATTTAATCCAATCACTCCAGATGTCATCTGCATAAAGTTGATTGGATTGTTGGACTAAAATGTTGTTTGAGGTGTTTCACTTTTACGAAGGCTGTATTCCAACATGAGATTAAAAAGTATCGGAGACAGCGCATCTCATTGACGAACACCAGAAGTAATTGTAAAAGTTCTCAATAGGCTGTTCTCAACTTTAACCCAGCATTGTGACTGCGCGTTACTGTCATTTTACACAGATGTACGTCATATAGGCTTGCTTAAAATTTACGAATGCCTGGTGTACATCGCGAGAAGTGTAGTACTTGAAATGGATCATCTCTATTGAAAAAACTTGATCAGTGACTGACCAATTTGGACGGAATCCTCTTTGGTAGTCACCGATAAGTTCCTCCGCCAGTGGAGTAATTCTTCCCAAGATAATGTATAACATTAACTTGTATGTTGTGTAAAAGAGTGCTATACTGCGATAATTCTCGCATTTCAAGCGATCACCCATCTTGAAAAGTGGGCATAGCACGGCCATCATTCTTCAGGCATAACTCTATTTCGCCAAACCAATCGAACAAGGTCAAAAAGACAGTTCCACAAAGTTGGCCCTCGGAATATCAAGAGCTCTGAATTAATTCAATCAACTCCTGGTGAACGATTTATCTTTAATCTATGCTTGGATTCGTAAATTCCTCATAGGGTGGATCCTCAATGAGTATTTCTGCGGTATGTATTTGAGAGTATTCAAATACAGCTTGAGATACAAGCGAAAAATTTAGTAGAGCAGAGAAATGTTCACGCCATGTATCGAGTACCGCATCGACGTTAATACAGAGGTTTCCATCCTGGTCCCGAATGGCAGTTAACCGAGAGCTTAAGGTATGGCTTTGCAGTGACCAGATAATGGTCTGGATACAAAATAGATCACATTAACTGATTACTACATGGATCGATCCATGTTCTTGAATACATATAACTATATAGGCTAGTGTGGAACAGTACAATGTGCAGATGATTAACGTAAATCGAAAGAGTTGGGAATGTTTCAATTCCATAAAACACAGATTATTAAGGTAGGAATAATGGGATTATATATTTGTTCAGATTATATCGGCACTCGAAGTGTTACCGCATATAAAAATGGTAATCCACTATCTTCGAGTCTCTCCGAGAAGGGTTCAAACACTGCACGAATGTAGTGTAATGAGTACTTTTAAAGGCATCAACTGTCTCTTATTTTTAGTTAATATATATAGTTTGGACTGCAGAATGGACTATATGGAAAAATTCATTGGGTTTAGGTTCGGGGAATATGGTGGCTATTACTGTGAAGAAATGAAGGTAGGAACTATCTTTTGTACAAAACGTTGGGTTTCACCCGCTTTATGGGATGGTGCCGAATCTTGTTGAAACGTTTATGAATTGAACCGAGTTGTTTAAGTGAACCCGGTATCAAAGCATCCTCTAAAATTTTTCCACGGTAGATTTGTTGATTTATGCCCTCTTCAATAAAAACGAATAGTGAGTGCCGTATACGAATAGTGAGCGCCACCACGGCCCAAATTATTACTAATACATGCGCTTGCTTTCTCGGAATAATTCGTTGGTCTCAATTATTTTTTGATTTACACTCTAACCAAACGCACGATCGTTATGTTTGTTTACATATTACTGATCCGTAAAAATGTTTTCATCAGAAAATTCTTATTTTAACACCTTTGCTCTATGACTGGGCGGGCTACCTTTAGTTCAATTGTTAAATTTTGTAAGTTTTGTATTTTGTAGAGCTTCAATCAAAGTTCATTATCTAATATTAGCCCCATGTCGACATAATAAGATTTTTTCCGCAATAAAACTGTGTATTGTCGTGGATTACATTAACTTTTGAACCATTTCTGAAGATTTTACTGTTTTTCAATGCCCGTCTCCATAACACGTTTTTGATGCTACCAGTTTCATTGAACGTGTAATGATCCGATATACAAACATTTTGTTCACAGGTAAATGACGCAGACAAATCAGAATGAATGGTTGTGATTTCCCATCCAAATTCAAAGTAATAATAATGATGTGTTTGAATTCTATTTCGATAACTTCTAACTATACGTCATAAAACGATATGCTTTCGTAGGCTTCGTATAAACAACATAACAGACTGACGTTCGTCAAAAAGTTAAGACGCTCTCGTGCACTGTTTGGTTGCTATACATTAGCGTGAAGTTGGCAACACCATATACGGCTCTAACTGCGTTCCAGTCTCAACTGACTCCGTTTCAGCCATTTATACCTATTGGCGCACCTTATAGGTGGTAAAGCTCAACAAATGCTTTGACACACATTTTTGGTCAACGGCGAAAATCAAACTCGAGATCCCGGCTAACTGAGAAACTCTCATAACCATTAAGCTACAATCGGCTGTCACATATAGGTTATGTTACGTATATTAAATATGTAACTAACCCAGATAGGTATGTGATTAAACTACATTTCAGATAATTACACTCTATAAAGTTAATTTCTCCTCATATGCATAAAACTTACAAAAACCGCTTTTCAAATACAAATATTTAGATTTAAGTCTATACAGTTTAAATATTTATAGCTTAAGCCATTTCCAAGCACGATTAAACTTATATTTATACTTTTATTTTTACGATACGCGTAACTGCAACAATAAATAATGAAAGTAAATTTTTTACTCTCGCGCCATTCATACATGCTACACACTCTAGACGAAACAATTAATACAAATAAATGTTTGTTGTTTATAAGTCATATCACTTTGTGATAATAAGAAAACTGGTTCATGTTTATACTTGGAGATTATAAGTATCAAATGAAAATGAAAACTAAAATCAACAGTTGATCAAGAATGTTGGTCACCCGTATACAGATTACGAGTACATGTATTTATATGTTGTTAAGAAACTTTTCTTGACTTCAGCTACCTTTTTGTTTAATTTTACACCATACTGAGTTCTTAATCACCTATAATTAATTATTATTTAGTATCCGAACTTCTTATGTTGATTCTCAGCGTTATCTGGTGTAAAGTAGAATATCCAAATATTTCAATACACTTTTGGGTAGATTTAATTACCTTTCGGGCGGATATTGCTGCAATTTTGAGAGCAGCACTCGCAAAGGAGAGGAATTGCAGAAATCGTCGTATCTGCATCCTTTCTGGCAGCTCTAAAATGATTTACTTCAATACTGTTTAATCGAAACTTGATTAGGTAATTCCCTTTAATCGACTAATAACGAATAATAATGAACATCACTAGGTACCTATTGACTGATAAATTGGCCTGTTTGGGTGCAGCTTCCTTTTTTGTCGGACCTGAGGTGACATTATCTCGTAAGAGAAAGATATCGACTGTCACTTTGGTGGTCTGTACGAAAACAAATGGAATAATCTTATCTCTTGTCTCCTATCCAAAATCTAATTTGAAACAATAAATGAGCAAAGATTCACTTTAAGGAATTTGCTGGAATAACTCAAACGGCCAAAATTATGGGGCAGGAGAAAAATAAAGCACGTCTTATGTTCTTGTTCTTCATACTCTCTTCATAGACTACACTGCTTTGGATCACGATTCCTATTTGAGGATCAACTGACGACCTTGAGGATAGATACCGAGTATCTTGGGCTTCATTCAAAGAACAAACAGTTTCGAGACTGACAGTATTAGTTTGGGAGGGACTTATTTGGTAAGTTCACGCACATGCCTGAGTAGTATGCTCAATTGATGGAATTGCTTTTTAACACTCTTGTTAACTTTATCAATTATATTAAGCATAGGTATATACCATTCCGAATATTAGGATCAATTCTTAACAAGTGAATTTCAATGGTTTCAGTAACCAGGCTTTCGATGATTTTCAAATCATTTGCAATGTATGAATGCTGAAGGCTTAATTTTTAAGTTCGAGTAAATCGAGTTTTAAAGCAATCACTCGTATTCTAAACTAGATCTTACCGAGTCGAGATAAGAATATACTTTTATAAATGATTACCGAATTCAGTCCCTTGTTTACACATAGACCCCAATAGGTGGTAGTGATTTAGACGAATCTTTTATTTTAATGAAACGTTTGGCTGTATTTTCCATCCCTAATTATTTTAATCATTTCTCACGATTAGCCAGAACTTCGAAATAGTTTTTTTTTTTAAATCTTGTTTTGAAAAAATATGCCATAATTTTTCAGGATTTTATCAAAATAAGAAATAATGATTGATAAATAGTGCAGGAAACCCAAGAACAACTCATCTACGTAACATTAAATTAATCTTACTGTATGATGAGGAATGTGAAGTAATTGGTTCCCATGAGAACAAAACTGGTAGCACGGTACCTTACTGGTCGGTAATACCGAGTTATGATTAACTGTAGTACTGAAAGTTGAAGATTAACTTGGTTTCGATAGCATGTCTCACATCACACACGTTTAACCTATCAATGGGGATTTCGAACGAGACGAATTAATATTCCAAAATTGTATATAATGCGATGTATTTTTGGAATAGGGTTTGAGAATCGAACTTTCCATGATCTACAAATCTAAAAAATTTTATTCTATCGTATCCTCGTCACAACTAAGACATTACGAACCATTAATTAATACGTATCGGTGCAACATTGTAGGTGGTCAGCCAAACGAATGCTTTAAACACACAATCGCTTTTTATTTCATCCGTTGCATGTTAATTTTTTGTCAACGGCTAGAATCGAACTCGAGATCGTGATGTGATGAAAAACTCTCTCAACCATTAAACTACAACCGGTGACATCCAGCTCTATAGAATGGTTTTATAACCAACAATAGACGCATTATTTGGGAACATGCGAACCGAAGACAATAATATCGAATTGTCCAGCAGAATAATTCGTCAAATATTGGCAATGAGATATCAGTGTGTTTCCACGAGATGTAAGAGAGAGAGCTTAATTGATTCCCAACATAAGTAAAAATACCAAGTCATTATTAGTAGATTGATAAAATTGGCTTTTTGCATTCTAGATACTCATATGTTGAGAATAATCACGGTATATCTTGTAACCTACTAGACTATAGAACTAATTTACTAGGTATTTCCAAATTGCGATTCAAACATTTTCCTTGCGGTATAAAACTATTAAATATACAAGTCACAATTTACGCTTTATATAGATTGTAGTTTAATGTATTTCTTCGAACAACAATAGCCATTAAAAACTAATTTAAAATTCAATTCATAACATCAAACAATTAATGTCAATTCGCAATATATTACGAGCGAACAGTTTATAACCCATAAAAATCGCCAATAATGAGCAATACACTAATGAAGGACTACTTAATAAATAATAACGTTTATAATAATTTCAGTTAACAAACGGAACAAGCCATCCGCTCCAAACAACACCCATCAACGATACAGCACCGGCCGTACTAACAACCGAATCTGTCCATGTTACAGTAGATAGTCGAACAGCTCCAGCCAGTTTGCCAACGCCACAAAAGCCTGTCACATCACTACCTACACAAACAGTTATTGATGTACCAACACCGCCAAAGATAAATACTACTCCGGAGAATCCTAATACCGCAGGGTTAAGAACAATTGAATTATCAACCGGTAGAGTTCGTGAAGGATTTGGTGAGTCGATATATAGAAATGAGCTCGAACCAATCAATATAATATAAATTTTTTACAATATAAAGCGAATGGAGATGTTATTGTTACGTTATTACCAGTCAACACAAAACTACCATGGATTACGCCAGCCGAATTCCGTCCAGAACTAGTACCTGAAGAATTGATGGCCCAAGGACTTACAGTAACGATTAGAGTTGTAATGAAACATATTATAAATAACTAAAAATTATACTTATATTTCAGCTTACCGTCGAAGAGTACGTCCATGCTATGGAAACCCTAGTAAACGACTATCGGTTCTCGCTATATAACATTTGCTATAAACGCATCCTTGTTTGTTGGGTATTCTTTGCGTTTGGCGTACTATTAGCCCTACTGTTCTCTGGACTAATGGGCATCACGTTATTTTGCCTCGGAATCGGTTGGCTATTTTTAAATGCGGTCGCAATATTCTTTTGTATGTACCTTAAATTACGATTATCACGGGGTCTCGAAAAATGTCTAGCAAATGTTAATAAACAATTACTTAAGCACAAAATAATATTGGCGCTAGATGATCGGGGCAAAATCTCGTGCCACAAAGTCAATTTATGTTTTATCTATTTCGATCCGACCCAATGTATTACGTATTTGAATAATTTGATTGAGCGACACGAACAGAGCGGCACAAAAATTGAACCTGGATGGGAGGCCCGAATGGATATATCGACGAGTGATATTATTATACAAGGCAGTAATACGACACGAGTATCGAGGAAACAGGTAATATTTATATATTTTTTTGTACTTTTATACAACTGCATGCGTAATATATTAAGTAGATTTAGAATATATACATTAGATATTAGAGTATATACATTAGAGTTAAGGTTTATATCCTCCCTAATTTAATACAACAAAATATATAGGCACTTGCTCAGGAGATATATTTACGTTACCTACAACGATGGGGGAAAGATTTTTTGCGTCGCCGACTCGATTGGATCCTAGAAGAAAATGGAATGAATTCAACACCTCGTCATTTACAATCAGCAATGTGTCCATGCCAATATTCGGAAGAAATTGTTGCACACAAATTAGACGATAGCCGACAATCGTGTATCATGCTAACAAATATTTGAACACATCACTGGACATATTGTAATTTAATCAAGAAATGCCAAATAGAAAAACAACTTCTTAATTATATTCTAATTATTTGTTAATTGTTTACAACTTTTGAAAGTGCCTTAAAAAATCTTATTAAATTATACATTTAAGATTATAATGTTATATTTAGTTATAAAATTACATTATTTATATACAAAAGAATGGATATTATTTTAGCTAATTATTTAATTATTATTTACATGGGTGATGGGTTTATTAAGACAGTGAAATTTTTGAAAAAAAAAAATATTTAATTGGAATTTTAATTATAAAAAAATAAAACAGTTACGATCAAAAATATTCGGACGCTATAATTTTTGCGCCTTTTCTTTGACTACTTAGAGCTCATATTTTTATGGTTGAGGTATAATGACTGTAAACATAGGTAAGTTGTATCTTTTATACACAATTTCGCTGAACATTAGTTAGACCAGCTTAGTTTTTAACTGTAGATAACAGCATGATTCCTATCTTAAAACCATTCTAATTATTAATTTTTATATTGATGTAGATCTTCATTCCTTTACTGGCTTTCTCATAATGACCTTTTCGATTTTTTCTATCAACTTGCTCGTTATATAAATCAAAAATTTCACTGTATATCCAATATAAAATTTTGATTTAAATGAAATTAATTAAAATAAAATTTTTTCTTTTCGACATATTTCCATATGGATTTGTCCATAAAATATAGGAAAGGGCACCACTTTTATATTTGCGGTATGCATCACGGTGGGGCAATGAACTAGCACGCGGTATTATCAAAGTATCAAATTTAGAACCGGGACGACATTGTCGAACATTTTTTTGTCCATGCCAATATATTGAAAATCATCTAGATTGTAAACCACGAGGTGGGTCCAAATTAACTGTAATGGGTACTATGGCTATGGAATCTAAACAGTATGAAATTGGAATGTAACGATTTTTTTAACACTTTCTGTTGCTAACCACTTCACAACACTTCCGGCTTAAGTTTAAATATAATTTTTGTGTCTTAATTATTTTTATTTATAGATGCTAAAACACTGTATATTATAATATTTTATTTGTCTGGTGCTATTGCATTAATATTATTTTGGCGTGGCGTGATGGTAATCACAGGTTGCAATTTATGAGCTTTTAATTTAAAAACAAAAATCACGCACCACACAAAACATATCCTGTGTAATTTGGACACGATGCTAATCAAAACATATATTTCTTAATTTAATTACTAATCTCACTGAGCACAATATCTAGGAAATGGTTGACTATTTAACACTTTACATATTCATATAGCACAATGATTAGAATTGGAATCTCAAACCACCTAGAGAAAATAGTTATTCCTACACCCACAACAGAATATTGGATGCATAACATAATAAGGATCTTAAAGATTGACCCTTCCAAATATTAAATATTCAATTTTAAAGTTCGTTAATTAAGTCACGTCAGACAGATAACATGTCACTAACGCAGTAAGACAAACGGCATAAAATCAGTTTAAATGCACGAAAACTATTTCAAATATAATTTTAATTAAAATTAGTGATCAACAAGACGTGATAGCAACTATAATTTACATTATTATTTTATTTAGTAGTTTATATTAATTATTTCTTACATGAATCGAGTTTCGTAAATTTTAAATCATCAATAACATATTGCCGTCTAAATTGTACTTATCCACATACATATCCAATATTCAAACCCGCACACTATTCTAAACTATATTGCACATGAATAATCTAAATCTTACTTAACTAGTCAATCATTTCAATAATAATAGATTTAAACTTAATAAATATTAAATTAAATTTTTTCAAAATAATTAGATCCTTATGCGCATATGTCGTACAAAACTGTAAAACATTTGAATTTAGTTCACTGAACAGAAAATAAATTTTGATAAAACGAATTGGAAATCAACCCTAATAATATAACTAGAAAATAATTCATTTTGTTGTTTTTAACTATAATAGTTTATTAAATATACATTTTGATTTTATAATTTATAAAAATAATAAATTTTATTATTGTTATGATTTCATTGGATTATTGTATTTTATTTACATCACAAAAGCATCGATTTAATTGGATACATTTTAAATTTCAGGACCATGTAGTTGTTTGATTTTAACATCAGATGCAGGTTACATGTACTATTATTAGAAATACATAAATGTACAAAAGCAACCAGTAAAAATGAATATGATTAACAATAAATTTTAATCGTTAAATATCTTGTTTTTTATTTACTCATGTATATTGTACATATTAAGATCGATTTTCAGCTTTGCCAAATTTTCATTGATGCGCTGTTTGATTAGATTACTTTCTTCTTTAATATCGTTATTAGAAGATTCTAGTTTATCTCTTAGCGTTAATAAATTATTCTGGATAACTTTAAAATCATCAATATCCTGAAGGAATGTTTCAAACAACTTCCACCACTCTTTGGTCGGGATTGGTTCATTATTTTGTACGTTTTGTGGACATCTGTGTTCAGCTACTATCGCATGCGGTATTTCAAACGTTTCCATATCTTCTATAATTTGATCTACTGTAGGACATTTTGGAGGCGGTGTCAATTTATTTGATTTTTTAAACATATTTTACAAACTATCTAATCACCAAATTTATTTACAAAACTGACATGTCAATATGTAATGTCAAAATATTTGGTTGCATACAGATATCAAACTGGTACAATCTAATTTTTCGGAAATACACCAAACTATTCGAAACTATTGGCAACGTCACACTTAAACGTCATCGTTTAATTTTCATCGAAAAAAAATAAAAAAATTCATGGGATATGAAGTAAAGAAAAAATTTAGAATACGATTTTGTACTTTACATACAATTAATTTAATTAATGAACAAAATAAATTTAGTTTTTAAATTAAAATAAGTTGCATATTACGTAAGTATTAATTTTTTTATAATATAATTCAAAACGAGATACTTAAATCGATCAAACATAACCCTACTTTTTAATTTAAATAATTTTAGATAAATAATTAAACAGGAATATGAGAATTTCACAAATATTATTTGTGATATTTATCACGACCACATTATTTACGACTGTCGCGGTGGCCAATTCGGATCAATTCGAAGACAATGATTTTGCAGAATTTGAAGATTTTGACGATGAGTTTATCATTGAAAAATCACAATCAGAAGCGAGTCCCAAAGTAGGTCAAGCGGGCAAAGTTAAAATTGAGGAAGCTAATCAAAATAATGATGATTTTGCCGAAATCGATGACGACGACGATGATGATGAAATTGTTGTCGAAGAGGAAGATAATGAATTTGAACATTTCCAAGATGAGGAGGAATTCGAAGGATTCAGCGAAGGAAAAAAACCATCAGAACCTGTTGGGAAAGCATCGCAAGCGGATCAAAAACCTGGTGAACCTAAGATTACAATGGCTAAAGTGCCGCTACATTTTAGAACTCACTGGGATTCATATTGGATGGAAATGATTATGATTGCTGGCCTCTTGGCATATTTTGCTAATTATTTTGTTGGCAAAAGTAAAAATGTTAAGTTGGCCAATTTATGGTTACAGACTCATAAAACATTATTAGACGATAATTTTGCCCTAGTCGGCGATGATGGTAAATTAGAAAATGAATCACAAGGTTTAATGAAAGAAAGCGAAAGTCTATACACATTATGGTGCAGCGGTCGTACTTGCTGCGAAGGAATGCTGGTCGAATTAAAAATGATAAAGAGACAAGACTTAATAGCAATAATAGCCGGAATAATGAAACCTAGCCAAGATCAGGTGCATATAAAAGTAGAATTATCAAAAGATTCTGTGGATACTTTTGTATTTTGCGCTGCTGCTAAAAAAACGGCCACCAAAATGTTTAAGGATTTGTCGGATTTAAACAAATTCTGTCTTCTAGTCAATAAGCCTGAAGAAAAGTACAATGTCCCGATTGGATTTTCGGTTTTGTCGGAAATCCCAGAGGCAACAGCATCTGTGTTAGATAGTAGAGTTATAGCGGCCTTAAATAAATTTGGCCATTTAATCGATTACATTCATATTTCGGATCAATTTAGTGGACCCGTCCAACAAGAGGATCCCAATCAATTGAAACAGCCCGATGTTAAACGAATGCTTATGTGCGGATTTAACTTACCGTCAAATGTGGATATGGAAACTACAAAACCACTTTTGATTCTTGTATTCTACATTTTAGAACGTTTAAAGCGTTATCGTTTGAGCAAAGAAGGAAAGAACAAGGCCGATCGTAATCGTCAACGAGTCGAAGAGCAATTCCTTAAAAATACTCATGCAGCTCGTGCCGAAGCAGCTGCTCAAAGACGCGAGGATAAGCGTAAACAAGAAAAAGAGCGTGTCATGGCGGAAGATGATCCAGAAAAGCAACGTCGCTGGGAAAAGAAGGAACAGAAACGCCAACTAAAGAAGAAAACTCCAAAAATGAAGCAATTATCAATTAAAGCACTTTAAATTGATGCATTTTGTAGTTTGAGATGATTACCTATCTAGTACCGAAAAAGCATTTTATTGCGTTATCGTGCCATTAAACGACAAGCAATATTATTTTTCTCATCCCCATCTCAAATCACTCGATTTTTATTGTTATTATTTATTCATCATTATCAAAATCTTATATACAAAATAAAATTAAAAATAATAAAATTTTCCGAAAGAAACTGAAAATGATTAGTAAAACGTAATTTTTGTACTTATTTATTTACAATTGCGATCTTATAAGAGATGATTTGGTGATACGATTTAAGTCGATGAATGGCTTGAGTTACTAGCAATAGATTCTGGTGATTTTTGTTTTATTTTACGGGCTTGATCTTCCAATTTTTTCCAAGGATCTTCAAGCATCGATGGATGGAAATATTGTGAAATATTTTCGTCTCGACTACCAGCATCCTAGAACAAAAAGATTTATGATGAGATGTCTAATTGGGAAGAAAATTCGATTCCAGCAAGATTGGTATTTATTTACCTGTGTATTGCGATTATTGTTATGATTATTTCTATTATATCCAAAATTTTGGCGATTACTTTCTTGGAAATTTCGGTATTGATTATAATATGGTGTGCTACAACTAGTCTCGGGGTTCCCACTTTGATGATACGGACTACTAAAGCCCAGTGGACGAAATTTATCTTTTGGTGTTTTACTATAATGATTATGATACTGATAATTCTTATATGGAGTTGTACTCGAATGATATGATTTTTTATTGTTAGCTTTATTATTTAAGTTTGTCTCTTTAAATGTATTATTATCGTTTATGTTCATTTTTATTTATTTTAAAATTTAATTCAAAATAAGAGATAATTTTATAATATTACAAAACAAATGTCAAAACACCAAAATAACTTTTGAGCCAGATACACTGTTCAGCAAGTAGCTCAAAGTGAAATATATTCAGCAAACTTATTCTTCAACAACGCACTGAATGCGATTTGTTTTCGAGAGGTACCATTTCTAGTACTGTGAAAATTGTCAGTGAAGAAAAATTCTCAACCGATGATAGATTAATTCCTTGATGAAAGACGTCATCAGTACTGATAAAAAACCAGTAGCTCACGTACTACAACAAAATATGATGAACGCTTACAACTGCAGATTTCGAAAAAAACAGGTTTACTTAAGTTAAGGTTCATAGGGTTCTATTATGGTTTCTTGTGCACGATCAACAGATTTATATGGGTAATCAATCAACTCAGCGTTTGTTCAGCAATCTGTAATTCAATTGAGAAGATCAGCAACTTTTTAAAGTATGTCATCAGTTTAGTTAAAAGCGCAATGAACTTAAATAATTGTAAATTATGTTTTAATAATAATAATAATAATAAAAATCATGACACTTGTAAATACAATTATTTGGACATTATTAAAGATATATTCAAGGGTATGTATTGGCGCCGATCGGTGCGGTTGATATAAGGTTATAATCTTGTGTGTGGTTGCAGCTGAAATAAATGACATCCAGTCAAAACTGGATGAGAAAATTAACGATTGTAAACAATTGAAAGAACAAAATGCAAAATTACTAGTACAAAATGAGAAATTAATGAACGAAATTGATACCCTTAAAGTGAATATTAAAAGACTAGAAGATGATCAAGCAAATGATCGAAAAGACTATGAGTTGGCACCTGAAACACCACCGACTCAGTATACTTCCTTGAATCGAGGTATGTTGGTAGACAATAGTAATGATGAATCGTATAAAGAAAATTCACCGACAAAAAAAGAAATTATTGATAACGAATTTTCTAGCCCGGACGATAAATCTACATTTTTAACCATTCCACGTCGAAAAAAAATTCCATTTAGTATCACCAGTCCAAATTTATTAACAAGCAAACCCAAAATCCAGGAACCGAAATGGATGTCGAAAGCCTCGATTAAATCATCTAATGTCGGTTTTTCTTTCATGCAACCAATGCAAAAAGCAACTGCGGATCAAACAATCGAAAGTGAAACGAAACTAAAACCATGTTTATCTAAGATAAGCTTGGTTAAGGTTAAAAAGCTAAAACAGACTAGAATAAATTTTAATAAAACATCGGATAACTTAGATAATACTTTCTCAATAAGTAATGGTTTAGGATCGAACGATGAAACATACTGTGATGATATAATAATGCCAACACCACAAAATATAAGCACCCGATCGATACGATCGTCTAATTCAAATTCTAAATGTATTTCGCCTGAAAACAAAATCTTTAAATTTGAACTAAATCCTAAAGAAGAATCAAACAAGAAACCTAAATTATCGATTGAAAAAGAAAGCAATACTACGCCACCAGTAAGTTTAAATGATAGTGTTGAATTTCTTCCCGTTGACGATGAGATCATATTTGTATCAGACACTACAAATGTAAATAATTTCGAATCAGAAGATTCGATAAATTCGTGTGATTTATTGGATCAATATTCAATGGAATTTGACCAAGATGAGATACCAGATGTAAAAGATAATAAACTAGCTAAAACTCATATAAAACCTAACGTTCAAAACAAATATAATGAATATCAAATAACATCACCAATTCGAAAAAAGTCGGAAAAAGCCAAACGTCCAGGATTCGATTGTCCAGATTGTGAAAAGGTGGATATATTATTCATTATTAGTAGAGAATGTTAACTTATTGTTATATTATTTCTAGTATTATCAACTAATCGGAGTCAGCATGAGCGATACAGAAATTCAAAATCGAATGAATGAATGTTCAAAACATCGAAAAAATCAAAGGTTGCATCATACTCCCGAAGGATTTTGGAATCCGGTCTTTACACCAACTCAAGACTGAATTGCCATTGTTTTTTTTTAATACATTTGGTTTTTATTAAAACACAATCTAAAACATTTCATTTTCCTCGTCCCGTATGCTGCGGCGTACCTTGTCTTTGGCGAGTAATAAACATTTCTGAATAACTCGTACAATCAAAGATTCTCCAGTTTGATTAAATTTGATACTGCAAACATCTAAAAGCGTTAAAACAAACAAATTATAATTTAAATTCAAATAATTAAAATTAAATACCTGTGAGAATTTTTATAAACTTAAAAGATCGAATCTCAATATTGTCTCCAAGTCCGTACCAACTAAAATAAGCTGTTACATCATCGTTTACTATCGATTGCATGGCACTTTTAACAAAAGTGCCCAAATCATACGATTCTATTTCGAGCAATAGATTTTTAAAAAATATTTCAAAAAATAAATTTTCATTCAATTCTTTTTCCAGTACATAAACATCGTCCAAACTCGAGCACGGTAAATTCATTTTACTCAGATCAAATTCACGATTGGCCGATGAAAAATTGTGTTTTGGATTTCGATGTGTTACTTCAACTGGTAAATTCATTTTCAATTTCTGATGTTTTATGAAACTAATGTCTCGCTGTATTTTTATTTCATTTTCCATTATTTGGGCAAACATTTGTTTGATTTCAGCAAGCTCATTTGCCAGTTCAACATTATTCGATTCATAGTCATAAAACTCAATTTCTTCTTCTGAAAGGTTTGATTAGAAAATATACTGTTGCAAATTTAAGTTATTGTTAAATCTTACCATATAACGGATTTATCTCTAGTTTGATTTCTAAATTCGCATGAGACATTATTGTTGTTTTGCTTCAAATCAAAATATGTCAACTTTTATGGCTACGTACAATTAATTTGAAGATTTCGCAGCCAAAAAACACAACTACATCAATATATTTTTCTCTTTCTATATCAATACATCATAAATTCATAACTTTGTACTCTTCATATTTTTTTTTTTTGTAAATAAAAACAAAACAAAGTCGCAAAATTTTTATTTTATAATGACAGACGACAGTCTTTCAGTTTGCTTTCATAGCTAATTTTTAGTTGAGGTGGTAGTTCCAAATTTTTGTTTCAAAATTATTTTATAATAAGTTATTGTGTTTGATAAAATTAACCGTGATTTATAAATATACTATCTATATGTTTTGCATGTAAAATTTATCATCGAATTGGCAATCAATAATTACTTAATCAAAATTAGTTTTTGTGTTCAATACGAAAAGCTGAAATAAAATTTCATCATTGAAGGGAATTTTCAATAAAATGTAAATATAATTATAGTTTTGAGATATAAATCCTGATTAATAATTAATTATGTGTAATTTGAGTCCAGTGGTCTAATAAATTGTTTTATCAAAATATTGAGTTTGTACCAGCTTGCCATAAATTGTTCTGCGCACATGTTCTTATGTCTGGATAAAATCTTTGTGTGTCACTTATATATAAATTACGTCTTTGCCAAATTTATTACATATTCTAAAATATGAGTGATGTCTAGGTCGGTTTTAATATTAACCATGAAACGACATTTTAAGATGATTTGGTTGATTTTCTTGGAAGTTATGTTTTCTTTGGATGAATCATAAATTGGATATAAAAAAATATTGAATGGGCATTTCGCCTATTTCTTATATAATTTGTGACTCGAAGACCAGTCACTTACTATTGTTCTCGAAATAAACTCCTCTATTATTTAAAATTAGCTTAACGACTTCATGAGAGGCTTATGAATGTTTTTTTGCACTAATTGATTATTTATTGGTATATTGATAATCTATCGATAACATAATATATCATTTAATAAGAACACGTTTTTGTTTGAATGAGCTGGCTAGTAAGTATGTATATAATCGGTACTTCACACAATGATAATGGAATATATATTTTAATATAAAATTGTTCGATTATATACCAATCATTCATGTAATTGATCTAAGCCTTAGAAATTTTCTAGAGTTAATCTTTATAGTTGAGTATGATCAGTATAGACAACCTTTCAATCTAGCAGTGATTAAAGATGCATCGGTTTGACCAACGAACGGGCGTAAGATGGACATTTCAAAGAGAACTATGAAACGATTGGTCGCGCTTTTATGGTGGACTACAAAACAGAATGTCCAATGATCGAAGTTTAAAACAAAAACAACCTGAGCTATTATTTCCTTTGAGCAGGCCACAGACAAAAATATGAAATTTTTTGAAGAATAGACACGTTTTCAACAGAGTCATGTGGCATCTAAATTTCATACAGTTGTTACGTTGTATATGATCGTCACGCAATATAATTAATAAAAATTAATTAGAATATATTGAACAATATTCTAAAACTTTTATATAGGGTGACAGTAAATAGAAAGACATTAAATTCTTGATATAGATTTCTTAATATGAACCAAAATATTTACATGTTTAACTGACAAAAAAAATTGTCAAAATACCCTCATGGGTAACAACTCCAACTTAAGTTATCAGTAGTCGAATCGTAACCATTTCAACCGTGAAATTTACGGTGGCCATAAAGTCATTTTTGTAAGTCTTATATTTCCTTTGCCACCATATCTCAGCTGATGAGATTATATCTCCACACGAGCGAGTAGACACGGCGAAGGTTCACAAATCAAGTTAAGTATTACTGCCTCAAAAATTTAACCAAGATTCACTTTAAGCCTTTCATTGATGAATTTGAGCCTTAGCTATCCCACAGCCGAAATCGATGTGAAACCATAACATATTTATGTTACTTTTCTCAACTATTGGAGCTGCTTTTAAATAGGTAAATGGTTTGTTTTTGGAGTTTGTATACATGGTTTAAGTTTAGGGCTTTATATTAAAGTTTTATTTGGATAGTTTGCGACTATTTCGCGATTTACTGAAATTTCAAAGATCTTACAAAACTTATCTGAATTTGGTTATTGGAGATTCGGACAATTTATGATGTTTAAAAGCTGTGAAATGTGCCTGAAAAACATATCTCCCGGTGTGTTGTGAAGCGTGTAAGCTAAATATGTAAGTTGAGACTGTTCTTGTATCTTTTAATCCACTAGACAGGTTTCGATCTGATGATGATGACATCATTGAATGAATATGTGATCGAAACTTGACTTGCTACTGAACTTGCTGCTACAACTGTGCGATTCGTACATATACATTCAGTTGTGCCGCGATAGTACTAGTGAATTACAAGAACTTAACTCGAAATAATGTTTTTGTACGAGGAGGAGAAAGAGACGGTAGTCTATCTCCAATGCTCATGCCCGGTTTGGCACACAAGACATGAATATTTGGGTAGGTTCTTAATGGACGGCCTATCTCATCTTGAAAACTGTAAGGTGCGAGACTTATTACGCTACGTAAGTAGCTTAAACTGGTTCTCATAAGGGTAAAATGGGAGTAAGATCGTGTGGAATCACAAAGGACCGTCGCCGGTTTAAGTGTGCTGTAGCAGCTACTCAACCTAACCTAGCCTAGGATCGATAACTTATTTTTTTATAAAAAGCGCGTTGCTTTGAATTGAGGTCTGGCTCATACTCTAATTTTTCATTTCTGTTGAAAAATTAACGTTCACCTGTCAATCAAAATAAATAATATACTTACATATAGTCGTAGTCTCCAGTTACTCTAATTTATATTGGTCCTGATGTTCGAGTTATTTTTAAGTTTGAAAGTTAACTGAACCTCCATATTCTAAGAAATAGAGTTATGTATACGTAAGAACTAGAAACTAATTTTGATCTTATGCTTTTTGAGAGAAACAGTAGCAAACAAGGTGTTACAAAAGATAAATTAGCTTCAAAGTTTCATTGTACAAGGCCCTTAAATTATTTAAATAAATTTCTTCTACCTATAGTTAACAACACCATTTATTAGGAAACTAAGTTTCTCAATTTGTTTCGATTAAATAGTACAAATGCTATCTCCATTCATGTTTTCCATTGCAAGGAAACTAAGGTATTTAAATCGTAAGCCCTAAACATCAAATTCCAACAAAAAGTGCAAATGGCATTTCCTTAGCTGAACACGATTGATTTGGCTGGAAACAGAAAGCAAACCACGAGACTTTTGGGTGAACTCTTAGCCTTCAGAAGTAGCGTTATTGTTAGATATAGCAATATAATTGTTAAGATAGTTTTTGTTATTTTCGAACTGAAACAATACAAATATAATTTGCTTGTATGTTTCATGATGTGTTGGATATATCCAAAATAATTTAACTAATAATTTTTCTTAATTAAATTCGTCGGTTGCACTATTACTTTTACCAAAGACATAATTAAATTATTTAAATTTTTAATATGTTTAATATGCAGTACACTGTAGGCTAGTACTTATCAAGTATAGTAATCAGATAATTGAATTTCTAAAACCTCCCATCTGAGCTAGGTAGATGTTTAGACGTTTAGTAGATGTTCAGTAGATACGAGCTAACTAATTATAAAAATGTCTAATCTAAGTTCGATTTGTTCAGTTATTCGCATCAGTTCACCAGTTCACCTAACGCAAACGACTTCTAATCACAGGTAAGGTTTCAGACAAATTAAACTGTAGAAATTTATATTTCCGCATCCAATTGCAAATTTACCTTGTTTTTGAAATTTTGCATTATTCGACTTCTTGCTTGTGTTCAACGTGCAATGATTGAATAAAAATGGTTTGATCGGGAGATCAATAGATAGTGAGAGATTTTTAGTTACCAAACCAGCTCAAAATAGGGTTGTAAGATTGATTAAGGCAGCCGAAAGTAGTTTTTTTCCAGGATAAATTTGATCTTTCCCTTCAACCCAAGGATTTTAGGCGTAATGTTAGAAATCTAGGCCTCAGCCGGTGTAGAAATAATAGAATTTTATATTTCATATCTGACGATATAAATTCTTTTTTATAAGATAGAATCCAACTTTGGTTGGTCCTATTGTTGGTCTTATATCGGATGAGTGTTCTGACTTATTTTATTTTCAAATATTTCCTAAGAGGAGTTACAGTCTGCTATTTAGAAAGTTGAAAGAGTTAGTTTAAGTTTCAAAATATTTATTACACATTTTTAATTGTATCTTAACCTCTTCTCGTTTTCCCGAGTAATAGAAACCCTAGCGTAGCTAAATAATTTGCTAAATAGCTAAATAATGTGGCGTTCACAAATACGACGAATATAGTAACGCCACAATAGTGAAGTATAAACAAAAAAATAATCGAAAAAAGATTTCGAGTCAAATTCTGTAAAATTCGCTAGAACTGTTGCAACATAGCCTCACAATATATATAGATACGAAATGCAACATACATCAAGTCCGGTCGCATATGCCTGATGAGATGGATTTGATCTTTTCGATCACACAACGAGTCAATGACGTCATCAGATCGAAACCGGCCTAGCGAAACGAATATTACAGACCACATACAAAGATGCCATACATTTCAAGACAAACGTCTTCATCGGCTGGTTGATCCAGCGCCCTAGCTGTCAATCAATGCCACTCTGTGGAGTCGAAAGTTTAACTCCCACCATTCATCATTAGCTGTCACGATTACAGCACCCTGCATCAATTATCACACTTCAACAAATTCCAATTCCAAAAATTAGTAAATCTGTTGAGTTACCCAGTGTAGACCTGTCAGTGTTTTAAATTCCATTTCAAAACCCTTTGAGATAGTAGTAAAACACAAAATTCAGTCCCATATAATTAATAATAGTGTACGTAATGTCTCAATCAGGGTTTAGAAACTTTGAATTGATTTTATATCTAATCTAGCTAAAGAAAGTTGTGATTCTTTGAATCACAACTTTCTTTAGCTAGATTAGATATAAAATATTTATCAGATCGTACAGTTTTTTTGATAGTTCTTATTCTATTTTTCTTTCAGTAACTTAAGGTGTTCCTCAAGTTTCGATACTTGGTCCTTAATGTACATTAATGACATAGAATCCTTGTTTCGCTATTGTTCGTTTCATATTTCCGTTGATAATGTCCAAATTTATAGATTTAGTAAGTAAGATCAGCATTATATTGTTAGTAATATTTCTCTGGTTAACGAGGATTTAGATATAATATATAATTGGTCGGTTTCCAATGGACTCGCCTTAAATGCTGGTAACTCGCAATCTGTTATTTACAAAAAACCGTTAGATACGTTTTCGTTTCCTTGTATTGATCTTAATGGGTCACTCATTCCGTTTTCAACTACTGTTTGTAATTTGGGGATAGTTTTTAACAAAACTCTTACATGGCGTGACCAATTAGTTAAAGTTAGTAGAAAGATATTTGGATTGCTTAGTTGTCTGTATAAAGTGGTAAGGCTTACGGATAGTCAGTTTAAAAAGAAAATGTTTATGTCCTATCCCCTTCTGCATTTCCTCTATGGTGATGTTGTCTCATTTGGTATATGTTTCAGGAGAATATGACGAATATTCTTAAAAAATCTTTAATTCTTGTACTCGTTTCAGTTTCGGAATTAGGAAATTTGACCATATTTCATCCTTTACTAGGAGGCTTGTTCTTGGTTGTAGTTAACTAGTTTTTATAAGTTGTGGATTTACGCTTTTATTAGGAAGCCACTCAAAACTAAAGAACCAAATTATCTATCCAAAAAGTTATTATTTATCAGGTTGCATAACGCCAATCTTCGATCGGTCCCTGTTCGAAATTCTTCTAGGTCTTTAAATTCGTCATTTTTTGTTAGAGGTATTTCTCTGAGGAATTCTGTTCCATTCGGTATTGGGAGATCTGGCGAGACGTTTAATTCAAAATTTTTTGAATGGAAATATAATTAGTTTAAAGTTAACTGTAAAGATTTTTTTAATATTGTTTCCTCCTTACTGTTCATCCCATTGTAAATGAGCCTGTACTCAAAATGGCACGGTGTTGACTTTTTTCAGGAAACAATTTAAGTGGTTGTTTTGCCTATAATGTAAGTAATATTTTACATGTTGCTTCCATTTACGCTTTTTCTTCTTAATCCAAATTATAAGTATTAATTAAATAAATAAGTAATCTGTCGTCATCGTCACTTTATCACGTTAAGTAAAATTCATTTTATTTTAATATTTTATTGTAATTCGATGTAATTCAATCGTTAGCTTTAGTAACGGCTTTGTTGGTTGTTTAAATTAATATAGATTCTCGGTGAATTCTACTTAGTCATGTCTACTACACCTTTAGGATGCTTATGGAGATATCGATTAGATTTGTGTCTGGTGAATAAGGACATTGTGGATGGGCGTTAGTCTTTCTTGCATAGGGTATACAGAATAGTTAACTATAGTTGTTACTTTTTATCATAACTCCGCTCCAGGTTCACATATTATTGGACCCTGAAAACTTTCTCATTTAAAAGAACAATGGTGTCTAAGCACCATTTAAACGCCCTTTGTGTGCTTTTTTAAAAGTCTTCGTTTAGTATTTAATCAAGTACATTTAAAGCACTTCCCAATGTGTTTACGTTCTGTTTCAGATTTCGAGTCTTCATATTCAGAATATGAAGACTCGAGGTTTAGTGTTTCAAACATACGTTGGGATGACCACCTACAATGTGCACCAATCGTTAAAATGGTTCGTAAGGTCTCAGTTTAGACGCGGTAAGGGCCGTTTAAGCCATAGATTATTTTTATTTTAAATTAACGTCACTCTATGATTCAAGAAGTACTCGATTGTATTGTAGAAGCCTTGCATAATGTACAAATTGTTTTTTTTATTCCAAAACCACTTGGCCAAACAATAAACACCAGTATTTTGCAAAATATATCGTATATATACACGCATGTAGGACAAGGTTGAGTGCATACATTATTGTTTAAAAATTATTCAAATTGTTATCGAAATACTAAACGATTATATATAGTGAATAGTGATGTTCGGGGAATTACTAAATCTGATGTTTGGTGATAGCAAATCTAAATACTTCCGGAATTATTTTCCATTTATGTATATCTTGTGTTTGTAACAAAAAGCTCACAAAAATATTTTTTGATGAGTCATCAATTCGTAACTATTTGCAAGTATATGAGTATGACAAATTTTGTAAGTTTATAAAACTTGTTTTATTGTCTTTTCTTTAATACTATTTTACTGTGTTTGTATTGACGCGGTTTAAGATCAATACTAAAATAGTAAATTGTATTAATCTAATTTGTCTATAATGTATAACCAGCGCTGTGCAATATCTAATCGTCTGCGGACCTGCTTATTTTATCAATATTTGTAGTAGGTATTGTTATTATAAAAACAGGGACTATAGTGCGAATAGAGTGCCAGAGCATCGCGACCTAATCAATAGTTTGTGCTATATTGGTTAAAGCATTTGGGCTTTCTATTTGGTTACTCAAACCGAATGAACACAAAGCAATTTTATGTTGACCGTTTTTGAAATTATTATGCGGAGCAAACCGGCTCCCGGACAACTAATTGTGTGGTTCTGACCAACCAAACCAACTACCAACTATAAAATAATAACAAACCAAACGTAAACAAAATCCACTGACAATCGTTGCTTGTTTGTTTATTATACTTGTTTGTTTATTATATAAATCGTAAATTTTATTTTAGTTACATAATTTCAATATCATATTTTATTTGTTATATTTCTAGTTCAAGTATCAACCCCTTAAAAATACTATCATGATTTGTTAGTTTGTTTCGTGTATCCCATTAAAGCGCACACATATATTTAATTAAAAAATATTTAGGAACTAATATGCTGTTGTCCGAAAATCTTGAATCATGGATGACAAATTTACCATCCCAACTAAGACGTTTACCAATTATTTATTTAGCTATACCAGGTATGACCTTAAATAAATAATTATAATAAATTAATTAAATATAGTATTTTTGTTAATATATAGGCTCACACGATTCTATGTCATATGGAATTAAGACAAATTCACCTGTTGCACCTGATGCATCAAGTGCGGTAGAAACCTTGCATAAATTTGTACCGTGCATTGTGAAACGATGGGCCGTCACGCAAAAACTATCTGTTACAAATCAACTATGCTCCGGTATAAGGTATGTATACTGATTACTTCCCGTTTAGTAAACACTGTATAATTCGAAATAATTATAGATATTTTGATCTACGCATAAGTCGTAAAGTAAGTGATAACCAATTCTATTTCGTCCATGGTTTATATTCGGAAGAAATTTTAGATCCGTTAAGTGAATTGAAAATTTTCCTACTTACTCATCCTGGTGAATTTTTTATACTAGACTTTCAACATTTTTATAATTTTATAAACAAAGATTATGGACGCCTCGAAAAACTAATTCTGGAATTCTTCGGTGATAAAATTTATGGACGATATGACGGCCATTTGGACGAGTGTACTTTGCGCCGAATGAGTGAAATGAAAAAACAAATATTAATTATATTTCGTCATAAACATGGTGTTCCAATGCAATTTTGGCCATCCGACTATTGGCCAACACCGTGGCCAAATAAAATAAATATTACCGATTTAAAACAATTTCTCGATGAATCGATGTATCAACGACCAACAGAATGTGGATATGTTGCACAGTGTGTACTTACACCATCGGTACAATTTATTGTGCCCCGATTTTATTCGTCGCTCAAAGAGACATGCGCACAACCGGTACTAAAAAAATTATCCAAATGGATTATGGAACAGCAACCGGGTCCATATCGAGACGGCGATAAACCAACGTGCAATGTTTTTATTGCAGACTTTGTCGATATGCAGGATATGAGCTTTTGCAAAATGGTGATTGATTTGAATAGTAAGATACTAAGTGAGGATATTATGGATTCAAATAAATAAGTTCAGGTTTGTTACAATTATGGATATTTCCATAATTACTATATTTATGTACTTTCAAAATACCAAATCTAATATATAATAATTATAGAAACTATATTTTTTAATTATTTTATTTTATTTATAAGATGAAATGTGATTGTAAACATAATGTTGTGAATGCATTATTTTAGTTTTTAATTTATTATAAAATATAATTTTTATGATTTTACAATCAAACTTGCCTTTTAATTTTGGAGATGATAATTAATGAGATTATAGATTTTTGAAAGGTATGCATATAATCGGAAGCCAATAAAACCTTAGAAGCTTTTTATTTTATGTTCAGATATTCAAAGTTAAATGCTTTCAGCAATTTTCAGTTTTAATTGGAAATAAGTTGGCCCTACAATTGACCCATGCCAATGGTAAAACAACTCTGTAGAGTCATATACGATACAGTTGTGGAATTACCTTTTAATTATGGTCATGGTCTAGACAAAATATTCTGTACTCAAAACACAGATAGCTTTTAGATAATATAATTGTTACCTGGATTATGTTGGTAAATTGTAAAAAATAAATAGTTAAGATATAAAAAGCATAACATCAATTTTGAGTTGATTCGAACATACAAATATGATAAGCCTGACATTTGATACCCTTTCGAATTGTAGCAGCGTAATATTTATTGTATTGTTTGATTGAATCAACCATATCCCGAGATGAAGTGTTTAAACCAAGTACACCGCTTTTATCCTGATATTATGCTTAAGTTGTTTCTATCACGTTGTCTCAGGAAATTACATGAAAATTACGCTGGTAATCTGCAAAACACTATCTAGTGAACATGAACGACATTTCAATGCTCCAACGAACAATGTAATTGTAACTGTGATGAGATAAAATGATAGAGTTTGGCGTATCACTAAAACTTCCAAATCGTATAACTCAATACTCTTCAATACTGAATTCAACTTCAATGCGATTCATTTTATAATAATTTGGACAATACTTGATTGGTGATTTATAATCTATGGTTTAGAGGCCGTAAACGACCCTTACCGCGTCTCAACTGAGAACTTACGAACCATTTTAACGATAGGTACACATTGTTGTAGGTGGTCAGCCCAACGAAGGTTTTTTTACTCACTATCGCGTTTTTATATCATCCGGTTGCATGTTACAAGGGCGAGAATCGAACACAAGACCGCGGTGTGATGAGAAACTCTCTTAAACATTAAGCTACAACCGGCGACGAGATTGGTGGTTATGGTGGCCTTATGTTTAGAGCTGGAAGTAACGATGTAGGTCCATAGTCCCTGTCAGAAAACTGCAACCGAAAATGGAGAAAGAAAGATGTGGTCATTCATTATCTCAAAGTAAAAAATATATTTTCCTACAGAAGAAGCTAGTTCGTATCGACCGTTTACCAAATACGTATAAGAAATGACTATTACCTGATCATTGCAAAGCTTTAAGAAATTTTCGTACAAAGAAGGGAGAGCAGTGAAATATATAATGTGATTCTCTTGAGAAGGTTTACTACAAAAGGCAATGCAACAAAACTGTCAATATATTATCAAAATAGTGGTTTGATGAAATGAACTCGGTTCTTTAATTTTGTATAGTGAAAACTGCGCAAATATGATTGCTTTGATGAGGGAGTCTCGTCTTGTCGTAGAGCAACGAAATATATCCAATAATGATATAGAGTTGGATAGCTGAATAGAGTTCAGCGGCGTGCCATCCGAAGAATACGAAACTCCAAACTTACGAAAGATCTAAACAGCGTACAGCACTGCAGAGATGTTGCAGAACTCTGCGTGTTCTATAGATTAATAAATGGTAATTGTTCTGCAGAATTAAAAGAGAAAATACCACCATTTGATACGCCAGGACAGGTAACACAAGGAACGGTTAATGCGCATAGGTTTACGGTGAAGCTGCCAAAACCTCGAACTGAAGAAGCAAAGCGCGAATTTATTTATCGAACATCTTAGAAGTGGAATTCGTTGGCCGGTTTTCAGTTTCCGTTGGAGTATAAAATGCACAAGCTTTGTTTAAAATCTTATAGAAAAACAATTGTAAAAGACTAAAAACTTAAGAGTACGAAAACTCTTCAAACAGCGAAATTAACGGAATTTCTTTACAGCATCTACCAATTGGATCATATCTTAAAACCTCGGTTAAATTCTATTCGAGACCAGGATGGAATCCAAGGAAACCTTTGTTTTCCATTAAAGATCCATCTAATAAATTGAGAAAGGCCGTGCAGAATTAAATAAAAATTGTTCACGTAGATTTGAATGCATTAGTTAAGAGTTTTGGGCATAAAAACTTCATTACAACATCTGTTTGACCTTATTCGATATACAAAAAGATTTCTTTCCTAGCGTATAAGTTACTGTTTTTTTTAAGAAAGGTTACTTTCTAGTGGATCAAATCATCGGTGACTATCAAGAACAAATCCATCTTAATCGGTAGGTTACTGATGCGATTTCCTACCGTTCATTTTTGTGAAGGAAAATTTTTCTTTTTTATACAAATTATAATGCTTTCCATTTTCAAAATAAAGACGAACCGGGCCAGGCGTCAGGGCGTCATAGCAGCAGTCGGACAGGGCGTCATAGATGTGTTCATCACCGGTCATAATCGAATGATGAAAAAATACTTTTGAATCCCGCTCCTTAATTATAATCAAACCCGATCCACACCAACTACTTCAACCACTGAGTCATTTGGTCGGTGTAGCTCTATTTTTAACTGTGGCGTTCAGAACAAGGTACTAAAATTAATCATTACTCGCAAAAAAACAGTCACGCCACAATAGGTAAAATTACCAGTTAAATCGGAAAAACATTTCGATCAAAATATCTGTAATTCGCAAGCACTATTGCAACAAAGAATCACAACATATATGTATACTAACACAATGCAACAAAGATCACGTTCGGTCGCATATGCCTTATGATATGGATTTGATCGTTTCGATCACACAACCAATAAATGACGTCATTAGATCTCGAAACCCCACCGGCCTAGCGAACCAACATTACTACAGATCCACATATAAGATGCCATACATTTACAAAAAGACAAACGTCTTCTCCAGCTGGTTGATTCAGCGCGCTAGTCTGTGTCAATCAATGCCACTTCGGAGTTCCAATATTAACTCCCATCAGCTTGTTACGTTCACATCTATCTTTAGCATTATATCATATCCTACATAAATCAACTTTTATTTTTATTTGTAAAAAATTAAAAAGGTTCAGAATACCATCCATTGGGCATCAATAGATAACTTTAAATACTTACTAAAATTATCAATAGACGAACTGCTAGACGAATTATATCTGCTAAAACCTTGATAATGGCAACAACATATGATGGAAATACATTGTTGAGTAAATCTCGCTTTCGTTTCAACGAATCAGAGGAATCTATAGGAACAAATTCAAGCTTCTCAGAGATGTGTTTTAATAAAACATGACAGTTTTGATGATTTAATATTGAGTGAATGTGAATGCGGTTTTAATATTTTGCTCTCGAACCACTTCAGTAAAAGTTACATCTTTTGAGTTGCGTCTTTATTTTGTCCACAATTAGATGAACTTTATTGTTGGAGCTTGTACGATTAGTTATTTAGGTCATTGTAAGCTATAGTTTTCGCATTTTATTTTAAGGCTTTTGATTATATACTGCAGCTCGATTTGCAGATTTCAGTGAACAACCCCTTCGTGGATGATCTGGGTTTTAAAAGTTTTTGAAAACTATTTAACGTAAGTTCGTGATGGTATAAACGTTAAGTTGGGAACCCCAGTGACTAATCAACCTTTTATGCTATATGAATGATTATTTTCAAGTACTATGAAACTTTGCACGAGTAATCGCATGGTATGTACTTGAAAATAAATGAGAATACTCAAGACACATACAGTTTTGAATATGGAGATGATATTTCTATGATTGGATTAAGTGGCAACAAAATTAAAGAGATAAGTGATTTACTATAACAGTATTTATCTTGGGATGGTAACAAAATTAACGGGTCCTAACACAATCTCTGATATTTAGTTTTCGAGACCAACGCATAAATGATTTTAGGTCTTAACGTTTAGGGAGTAATAAGATTCAAGTATCTTAGATCTGTTGGACAGAATGTCGTTCTTACCGCAGGCAATTGCTTTTTTTTTCGCTTCAGAAACTGAAATATCTTGCAAATGTATAGTTATGCTAAAATTGTAAAGAGTATTGATCGAAAATTGATGACATCTGATATCGTGCAGGAAAACAAAAAAGTGCACTTACATTCCTACCACCTAGCACAATTATCTTTCGGTAGCGTGAAAAGATCTGTAGCGTTTAATAAGTACCAAAATAGTTAATTCGTACAATTATCGCCACAATCAAATGAATTGAAAAATTTCGAATTAAAGTTCTTGTAATTCGCTATTGCGATACGATTAAACACTATTTTGATACGAATCGTACAGTCATTCAATGACGTCATCATCAGATTGAAACCGGCCTAGAGAAATATAACATAGCATAACATGCACAACTTCGTTTAGCAATTCACAAAGTCTTCCAACAAGTCGGCACTACAAATCAATGACGATAATAATCTAGCCCGTAACCGAAACCAATGGAGGCAGTATGTTGATCCGGTATGGGCTAGCATTGGCCTGCTAAAACTTTTCAATTTTATTATTATTTGATATAAGTACTCATACTCTTCAAAAATCCCCTTGCATTAGTATCTCTTTTATTACCCAAATATACGTTAAGTGCACGATGTTATATCGCCGTGAATAGAAAGACTTTAATCAATCAACAGACGTTAAACTTATTCCGAAAATTACAACAATAATTTGCTACATATGTATTCGTGTTATCACTATCATATATAGTTCTAACATACTGAGCCAAACCTATCCGCTTCTAACATAGCGAGAACTCGCACAATTAATCAATTAACTGTGTGTACATACATAAATGTGTTCATACAATTTGTATATATATAATTTGTACATGAGGCTATATACCTACGTTTGTAATACATTGACACCGCATATCAACTTGTTATCAAAAAAGCAACAATAAAATTTAAAATTTAAAAATAATTTTTTTTCGTCATGTCCAGTAGTTCTAAATTGGCGTTCATTAAGTAATGAGTACATATATTCAGTACATATATAGTGTTGTTAACTATTTATAAACGCACAGACAAGTTCGACAGACAAATTTAATCTCTTTTGTGAACTATATATGTGTATATAGTCTAAAGATGCTGTGCGGGAATTAAATAAATATATTTCGCGAAATACTTCATAAACCGCGGTTTGTCGTCTCTAGTGGATATATAAGATTCATAAAAATTTCAAGTTTGAGTCAAAATTAAAATATTTGCAATTTATATCGATAGATAAAATTTTATCAAATTTTGATAACAAAAAAAAATTTTATAAAATACCAATTTAAAATGAATTTTGAACGCCAATTATCACAATCACTACCTGATCGTGTTATATTAAGTGATCTCGATGACGATGATGACGACGATATTGGTGGGAATTGTAATAATATGGATGAAGTGGACAATAGTGACAAACAGGAAAGTTTTATACGACGATACAATGATCGATTTGATAAGTACGATCGATTCCATGGATTTCGTTCGAGCTATAAGCGGGCAATTGAAAATTTCGATACATCACCATACGATAGTCCTATGATGGGACGAAGTGATATACAATATTATAGGAAATCAAAAACAAAGTAAGTATATACACTTATAACGTACATTTTATTAACTATATAGCATATCACATAATGGCACATTTACTATTAACATTCTTAAAAAGTGGACTCTTTCGCTCCTTCTTCTCGAGTTGGATCGAACACGAATTGTACACCGAATCAGCCGGATTATTCCTCACTACGATAGTTTGTGTCGAATTTTTCACTTCGCCTTCGTTTTTATTCGCCATGTTTATTGTTTGAAGCTCACTTGTAGTATAATATAATATGTATTAATACAAACGGGAAATATGTTAGCGAGATAAAATTCTGGAATGAAAAAAAATAGTTTTGTTCGACACTATCACCATATATAGTGACGTAATTTAATTTTTAGCTCGCATATAAAACCTACATACATTGTGATAAGTGCGATAATGGTTTATTATTATTATTATTATTTATATCTATGCAGCATCTATAATTAAAGATAATAATATAATTTATATTTAAGCTAAGTGTGATTCACACAAGCTTAAATTAACTTAAATTTTTAAATACATATGCACATATTTGTATATAGATACATGTATAAAGAGTATTTTGAAGGTGTGTGAAGGTTGGCAAATTTTTTAGTGATAAGATAGTGTTTGGTGTAGTACGAGGAAGTGATAATAATTCACAATTTGGCACTTTTTCCAATCATTGTATATTAGTGTGCTCCAAGTGGATAAAGCTCATGTCCAACGTGAACTGTAAATTCCTAAAAGTTTTATACTAATTAGTCATCACGTAAATATTTACAATTTATACTAATTACTATGCAGTATATAATATATAGACATAGCACAAGTGTTACATATAATATAAGAACAACAAGTTGCACACTATATACAAAAACAGCTAGTTATTTGTAATTTATACAGAAATTCATAATCACAAGTGATTAAATTTATATAATAAAACAACATCATTATAATGACCATTTCAAAATATTTGTGTATTATAATATAAATGAATCGACAAACGAAAAATTATATTAAGTCGATTTCCAATTGCTGCACGAAACGGAACTATTTTGTGCCAAGATGAGATATACAACTCATTTACTTGTTGTCAGTGTTATGATTGTTATATTTGTAACAGTTGCCAGGGGAAGTAAGTGTTGAGTTTATTTAATATAGTTGGGGTTTTACTAAATGTCTCTTAATTATGAAACAGATCGATGTCATGACGAGCCTGGTGTTATTGGATGGTGTCGAGCACGTATACCGGGATATACATACTATCAAAGGAGAAATGTTTGTGAATTATTCTACTATGGTGGATGTAGAGGCAGTTCCAATATATTTCCAACTCGAAAAGAATGTGAAGATACATGTCTTAAAGAATAATATGTGTTAACCAATTTGCGTTAGTTAAAACATTTGTGTACAGCTTAAAGTTGTCTAAATAAATATATAAGAAATGAATTTGTATTTAGTTGGGAAAAATGAGTTGGTTAAAATTTACAAAGCCATATATTTTCATAATAGATGATGGAAATGTATGATTGAATGTTTATCTTGCCAAAAAACTGTAGGTTATGATATGTGAGATATTTATAGGCTTGTAAACGTGACAACGATGGAAGCTTGGAGACGTAGAGTCTTTAAAAAGTATGGCATCCTGTGTTTTTCTGATCATGAAGCCGTTGAATGACAGCTGGATCAGAAAGATCAAATCCATCTCATCATGGCATATACTATACCGGGAATTGATGCACTTTGCATTGTTCGTATATATGTTGTGAGTCGTGTGAGTCTAGCTAATTACTTTTCGATTTTTGCTAATTTTTCACTGAGGCAGTTTTATTGTATTTGTGAATAACAGAAATTTGGTATTTTGTGTTGTGTATGCCATTAATTGTTGTGAAGTAAAATTGTTCCAGTGAGAAATGGAATATTATTTTATTCATATGGCTGCCGCGGCTGGCGTTGCATTATCCCATTTGATTGGACCAATTTTCGAGTACTTTTTCGAGTATATGGGTCGTATCTCGGCGATTGTATCACAAATGTTTGCCTTCAAATGCTTAATTGTCTCTGGTTTGTCGGCATAACACTTGTTTTTGATGGCGCCCACAGTAAATAGTCCAATGGTGTTAAATCGCAGCTTCTTATCGGCCAATTGACATTACCATTTCGGCTAATTAAACGGTCATCAAACGTTTGACGCAATAAATTGATTGTGACATAAGACGTGTGGCAAAACACGGCTATCATGGTGCGATAGGTGCCTCCATTGACCGTAATGGTCACGCCGTCCTCATTTTCAAAGAAATATGGGCCAATGATGCCTCTGCTCCACAAGCCGCACCAAACAGACACTCATAATGGGTGCATTGGCTTCTGTAAGACCACGTGTGAATTTTCTGAGCCCCAAATACAAAAATTTGGCTTATTAACGTACCCATCAAGATAAAAATGAGCTTCATTCGAAAAGATGATTTTTTTGGCAAAATCGACATGATCGTGCAGTGTATCGTTGGCCCATCTAGCGAAGTGAAAACGAAGCGGATGGTAATGCAGCTTCAACTCTTGAACTAATTGATCTTTGTAAGGCGTCATACCGAGATCTTTTCGTAAAATTCGACGTAACCTGTGCGTGCAACGTTTAATTCTTGAGAACGATGACGAGTTGATGTTGATAGATTCTCACACACACTTTCAGCCATAGCTTCGATATTTTCAGGTGTACGCACTTTCAGGTGCGCTCCTTCAACGCTCACGTCTTGGTGCATCAACAATGAAACTATAGTTACACGAACTTTAACAATAAACTTGCGTATACCGGACACTGTTGGTTCTTCTCTGCAACCTATTGTGCATTTTCCGATCAATTTTCTTTGTTTTCAAAATAAATTTTCAATAAATCCCAACGTTGCATAAGCGTAAATCGATTCGTTCATTGATAATTTACTGAATTTTGTGACATATATTGCCAGATTCGTATAACCGGTGGTTCAAATTTAAACCGATAGATTAATTTCAAATAGTTCAAAAATTGGAAATCTCCACAATATCTCTACTTTACATTCTTTTTCAATACTAAATGTAATGGACAGGGGCTATACCACTAGATCTGCAGGACTATACCGCAAATCTCGAGTTTAATTTTGTGTTCGAATTCTGTCCTCACTATAATGAGCTTGTCAGGTGCCAGTCGTCGTGGTTTACTTGTAATCGGAGGAAATTTTGAAATAATGTAAAAGACTGGGACACTGGGTCCGTTGCTGGCTTGTAGAACCAGTACGACCAAAGTTTGACGTAAATGCACCGTGTAAAAACAAACAGGTTAACGGATTTATACGCTTTGACTTTGTATATCCACGAGTAAACCGGTGTTCTTGAGAAAATCCGAGCCAATAATAGACACTTCAGCAACGACGAACTCAAATATTCGTGACGCAATCCAATGTCGAGTTTTAAAATTTTGGTTCCGAAAGCGTTTACTGTGGATCGAAACCGGCAAGGCCGAGACATCATCTCCTGTATTTATTAAAAAATGTGTCTAAAGAAAAATTTTGAAAGTTAAAAGGCGGTTGGATTTGTACAGGTCATTGCACTCCGTCATGTTGACTTGTATTAAAACGTTCAACCATCAAAGTGCTCAACTGAGTCGCAGTGCATAACATTGAACTATGGGACGAAGAGATGCTGGCTCAGTGTATACCAATGATGTAATTAACGAATTAGGTCTCGAATTAGCGATTGGGTGCAAAATCATTCGTTATGCTGAAATTTCCACCAACAATGTGTAGCAATTGAGACACGGTTAGGGCCATTTCCGGCCTTCAAGCCATAGATTACTAATTTTACCAGCCACCGCTTTATCTTAGTGATGTTTTCCTAACAAGAATTAAATTTAGTTTTTTTAGTAACTTTTAAATTAATTAATTTATATACTATGATTGATTATGTGTGGAATATAAAATACATTTTTATTTTATATTCCACACAGTTATTTCAGCAAGTTTGTTTTGAACGTTGACCTTAACCATCAACGTTAGTTGTCATTCGCTTCGTACACCTTTTCGTTCATATTTACTTGGTTAGGAGAAACCAAGAGGTATAACATCATTGGATCGTGAGGGCCAGTTAATATCATCAGTTTTTAACATTAATTGTCCGACCTATGTAGGAGAAACTGTAAATGAGGTGGTACCGCCATGTTTGAACCGCATATTCTGTCAAGCGACTATATCGAGCTATAAAGCTCGAGCACTTCGATTTTGCCAATTGTTCATTTTATCAATGACGTGCGAAACAGTGTGTTGATCAGATCCGTTTAGTCAAAGATATGGTTGTCAAAGTCAAGACTCTATACTCTGACAACTATATACATGACTGTACGGATCAGATCAACAAATTGTTTTGTTTTTTATCTTTCCAATCTATTTTGGGGCTCAAAGCGCTCCCATTACGCCATTACAGAAAAATCGGAGACGTATGGTTATAGATTCAAACCCGGTACCTCCCGCTCCAATTGTCGCAGCTTTAACCACTGCGCCATTTGGTCGGTTGGATCAACAAACTGTTGAAGTTTAACTTATCCGAATGTAAGATATCTCGATTTATTGAGTGCATCTAGATATCATCTTCCATACTATAATCATCAGCATTTCTGTACTCATGAAAAGTCCTGATATTCACCTCGCATGTGCTATATGAATCGCAAGATATTAATGGAAACCTCTTGCGTGAATGAAATCAAATAACACCGTGATTTGGTCACCATCTGTGGTGATTCCCATTCGGTCATTCCTGTTCTTCCCGGTTGATGACCCGGTTTTATTTTATTTTTTCTTCATTATACAAGTTACATTATATATTCTTAAACTCAAAATGGGTTTTACAAACAGTTGCTTTATATCATTAAGATAAGGCGTTGTATTATAAAGGTTGTTAAGAGAAACCCCTATATATCACTGTTTTTTCTCCATATATACTGTTCATGACTCATATATAGTGGTTAACATTAACAATTATAAGTGACGTCATACGTGGTAATAATTTCCCAAGGGGCAGATCAGAATTTAAAAGGCGTTGCTATTATTGGCACTATAAACATGGAAGGTCAAAATAATTTCGTTAAGGGTTTCTCAGTTTTGTTTTGATATATTTTTACATCATAAATCAGCAATGTTTATGTAATCAGCATGATCTAAATCACGTATTTTGGAAAATTTTTGGTGACAAATTATGATATAAATAATATATGTATCTGGAAAAAAACGAAACGTGCCACCAACATCTGCTGAACAAATTGATCTCAGTTTAATGTGGCTACACATATAATAGCTATCGGAAACGTTTCACACATCATAAATTAATAGCTCATCTCGACTGAGTACTGGTATGATTGCCATGATTAATTGAAAACGAATTACTTTATTAACTATATAAACTTGAACTATAATCAACGTTTTTCTAACTGGTTTGCTATTAACTTATTTCCGAGTAACATTAGCTAATAAGTATATAGGTATGCATCGGATATATATAGCACAAGTGTTTTCAATAAAACGAATATACAATTTAACCAAATGATAATTAATTATGTAGAAATAAATGATTTTCACAAGTGTAACGATTAGATTTGCAAACAATATAAATCACACTCTGAAAGTCAAGAATATATGGACAAATCGATCGGTTTACCAATATAAAGTGCTTTTCGTAACTAAATTAAATTAATAAAAACCAGAATGATGCTTTTCAGTAAACCAGTGAGCGGTTTAAACTCAAGAAGTTTGATTCAATCAATAAAAACTGAGTGTTTCTACACCGTACGAACCAAGTGATCGTTTTGTGTATTGTTTATTCTATTTTGGATTTATTCCTGTTTTATGTCAAGCATATCTAAAAAAAATCGTTTAAATTTAGTTGTTACGTAACGCACTGTATTCAGTTTCTTACATATGTAAAGTAATACTAATTTATTTCCACTAAGTACACAACTTGTTCAGTTTTTTTGCATAATGAAATCAATTATATATTTAATATTCATTTTAATTATATTTGCAACAAACACTAATGGAGGTAATGTTACTTAGCGATATAACGAAAATATATTTTCTAAAATATTTTAATTGTGTCCAGGAAATCCTTGTTATGAAAAACCCGGCGTTAAAGGTTTGTGTCGGGCACTCATACGTGCATACACATACTATCCCGAGAAAAATAATTGCGAACTGTTCTACTTTGGTGGATGTAGAGGCAATGCCAATAAGTTTGCTTCCCAACAAGCATGTGAAGCTGCTTGTAAAAAATGATGACCATCTATATAAACATATTGTTTCGTCTACAGCTTTGTTAATAAAATGTTAAAACTTTGACCGTGTAAGCATAAGTTTGAATTTAGTATAGGATTTATTACCAGGACGAATTAAATATTAGAGTCTTTCTGGATGCGGTTCCTCCGTTCATCATTTTTCGTCATATAATCCCTGTTATAAATGTCGATTCGACAGTCTTGGTACCACTTTAATAAAAGACAAACTGACTTACGTCGGTTGTCGATCACAAACCTCATCCATCTCAGTTGCAATGCACAGAGTTTTACGGCTCTCTGTTGGAGAGTAGAGCATATGGACCGACCCATCTTCAATGCAATGTACAGATGGTGTACACAAATTGGGTCGATACGTTATAACTTCTAGTACGGCCCACAGTGTTTCCAATTTTATGACGTTTCAATCTTATCATCGTTGAAGTACACAATCTTGAGTGCTCTAGCATTGCAATTTCCTATTTATCTCTTTTTGTTGGTATTTTCAGATTTATATTTGTGGGCATGTGGCTCTATTGTGAACGTTACAGCTAGATTTAACTTCATTGGATCGTGTTGATATTATTCCGAATGACTTCTGTAGCTTTGTCAAAATAATTGCCTATAAATGATAATATTCTAATCTAAGGTAATAATGTGGTAGGCACTTCTTTGTTTTATACTTTAATCTCACAAGCCACACTTTCTTAAAACTTTCTGCTGTCAACAGTCCACGACAATATTTTCTTCCTCCATAACCTCTACTATTATGTACTTGCTCTAATGTTAAGTGTTCTGATCTAAATCCAAACTTATGATCTGATATCAGTTTCTCTATAGCAAAATGGACTTTGGACGCTTCATTACTTAGTTATATAGTGTAACTTATAGATCTGTAAGATGCAATTTCTTCTGCTAGATTGCCTGGTTTCTTAATAATTTGGCTCATTATTTCTCACCCAGTGGCCCATTACTTTTAAAGGTTAAGCTGTTTTGTCATAGTGAATAATTCGAGTTTTCTGATCGTAAGAGTCGCTTCCACCAAACGACCATTCCTGTCTCCATTTTCTTTGTTTCTTAATCTTCATGGCATTTGAACATTCTTCTTTCTTTTGTTTTTGTTTCAGGTTTGTTGTAAACTTGAAAGTGGCAGAAAGCATAACTGCTTGATTTATCTCTTGTTCCAGTTCATTTTCTTGTTGTTTAACATTACGTATTTTTGTGTCCCCAATATGGGTGAAGTTTTTCGATAAATGAATAATAAATCACCCTAACGTCTAACCGCGCCACAACTGAGACCTTATACGAACCATTAATAATTATTAGTGCACATTGTTGGTGGTCAGACCAACGAATGGTGCATGTTAGTTTTTGGTCAACGGCGAGAATCGAACTCGAGACTGCGGTGTGATGAGAAACTCTCTTAACCAATAAACAACAACCGGCGACATGGTCCAATGAAAGGTGGGATATTTTTCCTATCTGTAGGCTAATAGTAGGCTCACTGGTTAACACATGATTAAGAATGTTAATGTTTTGTATTGTAGTCACCGCTTGCTATAAATCGATGTTCAAATTAATTATGGAAATGATTAAATTGTTCCATTTCTGTAGCTGGTTTTGCTGGACAGTAAATAAACGAAATAATTGTGGGTCCCATATATTCGCTCTTCTACAACTACACCAGCTGTTTTCTTTGTGTTCTAGACAGTGTACTTTGGTATCCAGAAAACTATTGGTTGGTATTATATATCCTTCGAATATAAGCATTACGACAATGCATTGTTCACGAATGAAAATTCTAACTGCTTGTCGACTTGTAACAAACCGTTTATATTTCACACTGCCATTCAGCTCAAAACACTTGAAATGACATGGAATGACGATATGTTAAAAATATCTTTAATCATTTCTACATTAAAATCTTATATTATCTTACTCATTTTCTCAATTTGTGCATTATATATTTTTTTGATAAACCGCATTTCACAAACTGACAAGGCAAACTGATACCTCTTATCAATTATCTCAGAATGCTTAATTAAAATGCATTCCATTGTTGTTTCACATACTCATGTCTGACCTTAACGTCTGACTGATTAATTAATATTTTACTTTATTTTTTCAGAGATGTGAAGAATAAATCAGATCCGATCATATCGCAGAAACCCCATTCGGCCGATCCTATAATACTAAATCAAAGTAAATGGACGCTGTATGAATCAGACCGTGATTTTAACGAAGGTAATAATTGTATACCAACTATATTATTGATATTCTTGGTAATTACTGTTTAATGTTCGTGTGTAATCCGTCTTAAATATCGACCGTCCCGACAGTGTTGTTATTGTGTTGTTTTATATGTGTATAAATTAATGGGTAATAGTGATTGAAACTATGTATACAAAACCATTTACTAAACTATAAATAAATTATTGTTGAAGACTCATTTCCGGTTCAATTGGAACGCCGACCAAGTGGGCAGCATTTAAGAAATCGTCGAAATCCCCATTTTTATGGTAATCGTGCAATTCGTCCTCGTCGGGTTATTGATAAAATGGGCGGCTGGAATATTGATGTATTACATATCCCAGAACGTTCAATGAGATTTTTTCGGGATATAGTTACAACACTGGTATGAGCTTTAAGCTTTATTATAACTTTGAAAATTTTTAATTTCGTTAACCATTTCTCTATAGATAGAAGAACAATGGAAATATTTTTTAGCAATATTTTCTCTAACGATCTTGAGTTGTTGGTTACTATTTGCTATATTATGGTTTCTAATTGCTTACGCTCATGGCGATTTAATTTTTGATCCCGAAACTGGTAAGCGGTTGGGTGACGGCAATCAACCTTGTGTCGAAGGGTGTAAAGGTTTTGCCGGATATTTACTACTCAGTATTGAAACTCAAGTATCGATTGGATTTGGAAACAAGCTGCCAACTGAAGAATGCCCAGAAGCGATATTTTTAATGATCGTACAAATTATTGCTGGCGTTTTTATAGAAGGAGCATTAGTTGGTATTGCATATGCCAAAATGGTGAGACCCGTAAAACGAAACATAGAACAAAAATTTAGTAAACGTTCAGTTATTTGCTTGCGTGACAATAAATTATGCCTTGTATTCCGCATTGATGATTTAAGGCAGGCGCATATAATTGGAACTAAAGTTAGAGCTATTTGGATAGAAAGCAAACGATCGGCTGAAGGGGAACAATTAAAAGAGTATCAATATTTATTAAAACTAGAAAATGATGGAAAAACTGTAATATTTTGGCCACAAACCATTTCTCATATTATCGATGAAAACTCGCCGTTATACGATTATTCAGCTAAAGATTTGATGGAAAAACGTTTTCAAATAATATTAACAATAACGGGAGGTTCACGAACTACAAGCCAAGTTACACAAGCGCGTACCTCGTATTTACCACGCGAACTATTCTGGGGTCATCGTTTTAAAAATTTACTATCGTATAACTATGGAACAGGAAAATATGAAGCTGACTACTCATTATTTGATGAGACAGACGCCATTGATACGCCACTGTGCAGTGCCAAACGACTGAGTGAGGTAGCTGAAGAGCTGCAAGAATTTTTACATCCCAACTTTGATTTTAATGATATGGGCCTTCCCGAATACGATGATCAGTCGTTTCATACAGATGACGAGGTTTTAAATTATAGCCCAATTGAACGGCCACCAAAGGCTATAGAGGACAACAAACAAAATGAAATAATTGAATATAGTATTGTTTAGTGATAGTTATTAAGTGTTTATGTCTATATGAACAGAATATTTTTAAGAGAAATAAAAATTATTTATTATGTTAATAAATCTTGATATTTGATTTGTCTTATCTATCACATATATCACGGTTTAAATGTTTAACTTATTTGTTTTTCTTTTATACCACAGTAAATAATTTTCCGATCACATATGAGCGCAGACCAAGCCTCGAGTTTGTCAAGAGGAAACGTTTGTCATTCAAACGAAAAGTACTAAATACACGACGTGCTGTTAAGAAAACCGGCGACATTAATATTCGAGTCCACAACATTACTCGCTCCGTAAAATATTTAAAAGATTTTGTTACAACATTGGTATGCGGCAAATATACAGATTCGGAAAATACAATTTCTAAAATGTTTTACTTTAATTACAGATTGACGAGCAATGGCGATACACGTTAACTATATTTACGCTCAGTTACTTTGTTATCTGGGTGGTATTTGGTATACTTTTCTATTGGGTTGGATATCGACACGGTGATTTGGATATTAATGAATATACTGGCGAGAAGGAGGATAATACTACATTGCCGTGCATAATGAAATGTCAAACTTTTATTGGCTATCTACTATTGAGTATTGAAACTCAAACAACAATTGGCTTCGGAAGTAAATATCCATCTGAGGAATGTCCTGAAACAATTGGTTTGATTGTGATCCAAATGATTGTATCAACCGCCATCGAAGGTGCAATGATTGGAATAGTTTATACAAAAATGATACGGCCACCGAAAAAGACTCGTGACTATACATTTAGTCGAAAGGCGGTCGTTTGTATGCGTGACAGTCAATTGTGTTTAGTATTTCGAATTGATGATCCGAAACGAAATCATACGATCGAGACAAGAGTTGAAGCATTTTGGTTGGGACCGAAAATAACCGAAGAAGGGGAACAAATTGCAAATTATCAATATTCGTTGAAATTGGAAAATGATGGTATGGTGTCGTTGTTGTGGCCACAAACTATTGCGCACGTGATCAATGCAGATAGTCCTCTTTATGATTATTCAGCAAAAGATTTTTTGGATAAAAAATTTGAAGTTATTGTTTCAATCTCGGGTAGTTCACGATCAACCGGCCAAGTAACACAAGCCCTAGCGTCGTATTTATCAAAGGAGATTATGTGGGGCCATCGTTTTATCAATATTATTTCGTTCGATTCCGAAAAGCAAACATATCTTGCGGATTATAATCGATTTGATGCCACTGAAATGGTAGATATATAATAATTAAATAAGATTTGTGTATCGTTTATTAAAAATGATCGTTACTTGCAGATCCCAACAGCATTGTGTAGTGCGTGTCGCTTAGACGAGGTCATCGATGAGTTTAAATTTCAACAATGCAAAGAAAATTCATTTGACTCGGAAAATCTAGATTATTAAATTAGATTTCGCTTTATTAACACTAATTCAATCTTAATTAACATTTGCTCAACTATAATTTATTAATAAATACAATTTTATGGATGCACAATTTTTGAATACAACTTTTTATTTTCCTTCGAGTTTTTTTCAATCTTTGTCTTGGTACTACTTGTTGCGGTCGTTATCGAAGCATCCAACGAAAGTGATGTTATTGAATCGAACGGGCGCAAAACACCGTTCGATTGAAACGAATGATAATATGGTATGGCTGACTGTTGGTAAATTGGTACCGAAAACTGTAGCTGGGGTCCTTGCAATATTGGCGCAAATCCGGGCGGATCGTGGGGATGAAATGGTGGCTGCATTATGTACTGCATTTTCATATTAACACTTTTTAAGTTAATATTTGATGTCGTCAATTTTGACGTTATAATTTGTGAAGTCTCCAAGGTTCCAGATGGTTCGCTCGTTGATCGTTGCAAAATTTTTTTATTTTCATTTAATTTTAATGTACTATTTTCGAACATAAGTCGATTAGCAATTTCGTTTTGTCGAATGATTTCGTTTAGCTTCTCAATATGATACTGTGAAAATACTTTGTTTGGTGTTTCATTTGGGTAAATGTAAATTGCTTTTGTATCAAAAATAGCATCGTCAACTTTTTCACTATTCGCATAGTTACGATACAAACAATATTCTTCGGCCGATTTATGAAACATCTTCGATTTAACATCAAAATTTTTATATTCATCGCCATAAATACTTTTATTTACTTCCTCCAAGAACGGATCCTTTACACGTATATTGGCGCCCGAAAATCGCCGCATAACCGACGAATTTTGTAACATAATTGCTTTTGGAATTTCAACATCGCACAGCTCCGCAATCTTACGTGAATCCGATATTATTGCATCACTTTTGTGAATTTCATTAAAAAAATTATCACAACCCTTCAAATAGTATTCAGACGAATCGATCGATTGGTCGACAAAGCCATTCCGAATAATACTCGAATTTCTTGGATCATCGAGCAGTGGTTTTATCTGGTCGTCGCTTAAACCGGCATTCCGGCATGCGATAACAAAAGGAATTTTTTGTATATTCGAACATATATCTAAGAAATAGTAAGAATCTTGTAGTAAATATAAAAACCAACCCTAAAACAATAACAAACACAAACCTTTTGAATCAAAACAAGTTGCATTATTCATCTCGCCACTATTGAATTATTCGCTAAACTAAAACAATTTTTAATACACAAATTTTTAATCAATTATCAATTATATTTTATTGTTGGTATCGCTCTTCTGGTACGATTATTTACCAAAACATATATGTACATTTCTTTAAAAAAAACACTTGTGTAATAAAACTAAGATTTGTGTCGTTTGAAGAAAACGATTTTGTTTTATTTTCAAGTCATGTATTAAGGCGCGTATACAATTACGCATGGCCTATGCTGCCATTGATTTTATTCATCAATCATATTCGATATCGATGTTGTATGTTTGATCAAACTATAAATAAAAAGGCGACCAGATTACATTATATAAATAATTTCTTTTATTAATCTACAAATTTTATACAAAAATCTAATTTCAAATTATTGTTCTAATAAAAATACATATATGGAATTTCATGTATCATATCTGTGCTTATTCGTCCTATTTGGCGATTCCACTCTTCACCGTTGTATCTCTGGTAATCGTTGTGGTTCTGTTTATTTTTATTGTAACGATTGTTTTTATTTTGTTTATTGTGATTATTATTATGCCGATATTGTGGAAGATGCTCTACATGATTTGTTGGCTGATAATTCGTTTTCCGTTTATTCGATTGGTATGCCGATGTTTGTTGATTATAAAAATATTTCGTTGGGATAAACTTTTTCGGTTGTTGTTTATCGTTATTATTATAATTGTTATAATGATGATGATGGTAGTGATAGTAACGATTATTGTTGTAATAGTGATTATGTTGATCCTTCGTCGTTTTATGCTGTTTTACTAGTATATGAGCGTTGCAACACATTTTCGGTACTTCCGGCTGGCATGTTGGCGGTTGCGGCGATGATGGTATCGGCACTGGTGGTGGCGGCAACGATGATAACGGCCGAATTTCTGGTGGTGGTGGTAATACTGATGCATGATTTATCGGTATACCCGATATAGTTGGAATTATATCCATTGCAAACAATGGATAGTAAAATTGTCGAAACCATCGCGTTTTTCCACCACCGGCACCAAGATTTTGTTTCACATTTTGATTTGAGTAGTGTCCAATTCGAGTTTCGATGAATTCCGGATTGTTATATGTAAATCCGGGGAAATGTCGAGGTGTTGTATTGCCAGCGAGTGCCTCTGGTATTTTAGGCACAGTGTTCCGAACATAGTACGTTTTCTCGGCTTCTAATTCATTCTTCCATTTCGAATACAGCATTTTATCACTATCCGTATCGTAGTAATATAAGCAACACGATTGATTATGGTCATGGGCACAATGAAAACAATGATCGCGTGTCGGCGATGAATATCGTTTCATCGGTGGCGTTGTCTCCTCCAAATATAACGATTCAAGTTTGATGCTCAGCAATATGTCGTCGAATGTTCCAACATAGTGCTTTTTCTTCATTCGGCTCCTTTCTCGGCCATTTCGTGAGAAGATTGTATTTGAAAATTTAATAAACGCATTTTCATGTTCATTATCACTATGGTCACTAGTTTTACGATTACAGTTACGATATTCACTAAACATTTTATATTTAACTATTAAATTTTTTTGGACTAATTGATATTGTACGTTAAGACTATAAAGATGAACTAATTACAAAAAGTAGAAAATATATGGTTTAAATACACTTTTTCTATCCTTAAGACACTATTAATTTTACTGCTTGGCACAGAACATCCCACAAATTTTTTTTAAAAATAAAAGGGTGTTACACTACTCTATTTTCAAATTCTGCACATAACCAGGTAGTTTTTTTATTTCGCGATCGCACAAATTTTCTTCATTAGCTCATCGAGTCTTTCAATATCCATCGTTTCATCAAAATTTTGATCCGTTGAAATATTCTCATTTAAATGCTGCATCCAGATAGAATAATCGATGAGTGAGTCATCAAAATGTTGATTTGGAGAAGTTGCACATTTTACTGGCGAAGATTGTCTATAGTAAATGAAAGTAAATGTATTTATATTACGATCACTTTTTATACACAATTTCACTTCCTAAATCACTTACTTGGCCATAGTTTTAAAAATACCATTCAATTTTTTAGCTGTTGGTGATTTCGTTTGCTTACTACTTCCAAATTTTCCAATTTTCTTTATCGATCGCTTTTTATTACTTTTGAATAACACTCGCGCTTTTTTTAAATTACTGTAAGCATCGTTAATAAATGCCGTGTTCATGATCTCTTGATCAAATAGTGTATCCATTTCGATAAATCAGTTTTAGAAACACTTTTTTACTAAATTTTTACAAGTTTTGTTGATCGTTCAACTATCTCTATGATACTAAAGCGTAACGTTACACGATTTTTATATTTAACCCAAAACCATAACTGGAAATTTTGGTGTTTTACAATGTTTTTGGGAATTTTACTAAGATATAGTACTTAAGTTAATTATGATCAATCAGGTAAATTTTAAGGTTGCAACGCGCGCATATTAACCTTAATAATATTGTAATTATATTATGAGAAGTTTTGGAATAGAATTATATAAACAAAAGAAATGGCAATAAAATTTTAAGGGCTGCAACTTACGTAAAAGTAATTACAACTCTCCAGGCGAGACAAATTTGTGGGTTGGTTGTGATTACGTCGTTGGCTTAATTATGCTGTTTGGTTTACAACATTGGAAATCGCCTATACTTTAATAATGGATGCATTTTACACTTATGTTGTATGTAGCTACTAGTAAATTATCACTACAAGTTTTAACGTAATGTTAAATTAATTCAACGACAATTTTTTAATGCAAAAGGTTTTTAAGTATATTTTTATTTAGTTTTACATTGCAGATTTTTGTTAATCACTAGAAAACTGTCCAATCTTGAGTTGTTATTTAATCGTTATCATAAATTGTCTTTGTCCAATTACATAAGTATGATAAGGAAGGTGGTCAATTCAAAATAATATTACCATATATACAATCACTAGAATTATTTAGGTTTAGATCTATTTCAAAGTAAAAATAATCCTTACCTGAATTTAATCCTCAGATGGCAGTATTAAAATAAATACAGCAAACAATAAATAATCAAATTATCATTTCATACATAATTGTTAAAAAATGATTTAAATTTGTTTATTTATATTAGTAAAACTATTTTATATGTACATATATTCCAAAACCAATTTACAATAATGATTAGAACTACAATATTGATTTTTGGTAGAACTACAATAATAATTTTTAACACAAAAAGTCGTTTATTTCATTCGTTGTAAACTTAGGCGCGCTCTCTATGCACTTTATACATTAGTACATTACTAACATTAACCTAAATAATGATGCTATGCAACTTATCTAATGTATACGGTGATCACAACATGATTACTTTAAATACTAATACCGTTTTTTTCTTAAGATAAAGTATTAATTATTGCAAACTAAACTAATAGATGGCAGCAACTAATGTTTTTTTTAATACAAATGTTTTTGATGTTAATATGAATTATTTTGTTTTAAATTTAAATGGAGCGTTAATATTCTAGTGGTGCTATCTAGCATCCTGAACCGGTACTATCGATGTTAACACGTTACAATATTTGAGTTGAGTGTGAAACTCGTCTATTGCTAGCTTCACCACGTTGAATAATACGTCCATCCCGATAGAACAGCCTAAATGAGGACTCATATAAATAGACAAAATTCAGTAAACACGTAATTTATTCACATTTGTCCTTAGGGTAGTATATCCATGGCTGTACATGTTCTTAACCCAAATTGGAAATGTTCGTTAATCGGTAGCTCAAACTTCAATTAAAAAGTTAATAGTGAAACTTTTGAGCAAATTCGAGTTCGAAATTCGTCATTGAACTTAATTTGACAAACGATTGGTATCCCTCTATCGATTGACGTCGTACTTAATTTAATTACTTTTTATTATTTTTCACGGAGTAAAGAAGATAACTGGGAAATAAGATTATTAAAAAATTTGTGTTGAAAAAATGGCAGCGGTCGAAACAAAAGAAGAAGTTTCCGAAAATGTAGATGAAATTGATGATGAAAAAGATGAGGCAGAGGATGCCGGTGATAATGCAACAGCTACCAAAAAGAAGCGGCGTAAAAGGAAACCGAAAAAATCAGGTATGTCGTAGAGGTTATACTTGGGATATGTAGTAGAGTAAATTTAATATGAAGAAAGCGATAATTGTGTCTACGAAAAATAACCATGCGGTCTATTATTAGACGAAGAATGCATTAAATTATTTATTATTATAAAATATTTAATTGTTTATTTTAGCCGCAGATGCTGGAGAAAATGTGGAAGATGAGAAGATAGAATCAGCTGATAAGGAAAACGAGAATAAAGATGACGAAACGGACGATAAATCAGGTGATGCGTCTAAGGATGATAAGAAAAAGAAAAACAATAAAAATAAGAACAAGCCTAAACCAGAAAAAAAGGATAAGGTTGTTAGTAGCAAGGGTGGTAACAAAGGGCAAACTGATCCACCATCGATTCCTATTTCTCAACTATACCCGGATGGTAATTTTCCCGAAGGTGAAATCATGAAGCATCCACCGGTTGATGATACTACAGCCAAGGATCGTTTTACGAGTGAAGAGAAAAAGGCATTGGATCGTTTACATTTAGATATCTATAATGAATTACGGCAAGCGGCTGAAGCACATCGTCAAACTCGTCAACACATACAGCGTTGGATTAAACCGGGCATGACTATGATCGAAATTTGCGAAGAATTGGAGAGAACCGCTCGTCGATTGATTAATGAAAATGGATTGGATGCTGGTCTTGCATTTCCGACTGGATGCTCGCGAAATCATTGTGCTGCCCATTATACACCAAATGCAGGCGATACAACCGTTTTGGAATACGATGATGTGTGCAAAATTGATTTTGGCACACACATTAAAGGTCGAATTATAGATTGTGCCTTTACACTAACTTTCAATTCGAAATATGATAAATTAAAGGAAGCGGTTAAGGATGCAACAAACACTGGTATTCGGGAAGCGGGTATCGATGTTAGGTTATGCGACATTGGTTCGGCTATACAAGAAGTTATGGAATCTTATGAAGTTGAATTAGATGGCAAAATGTATCAAGTAAAAAGTATTCGAAATTTGAATGGACACTCGATTGGACCGTATAGAATCCATGCTGGAAAGACGGTACCAATTGTAAAGGGTGGCGATTCAACGCGTATGGAAGAAAATGAATTCTATGCAATTGAAACATTCGGCTCAACTGGTCGTGGCATTGTGCATGACGATATGGATTGCTCGCATTATATGAAAAATTTCGACACTCCATACGTACCTCTACGTTTGCAATCGTCGAAAGTTCTGTTGAATACCATCAATAAAAATTTTGGAACTCTAGCATTCTGCAAACGTTGGTTAGATCGTGCAGGCGCCACAAAATATCAAATAGCATTGAAAGATTTGTGCGATAAGGGTGTTGTTGAACCATATCCGCCACTGTGCGATATCAAAGGATGCTATACGGCTCAATATGAGCACACGATTATGCTTCGTCCAACATGCAAAGAGGTAGTTTCTCGCGGCGACGATTACTAGATGAAACCTCATTTGCTTCATTTTGTCTTTGTTATAAATCAAAGTTAAATTGTGAATATATTTTTTAATATATTGATAATAATTTTTAATAAATAATAAAATTACCGGTAATTAAGTAAAACTACTTTTCAAAATTTCTAATTCTCCTTTTTACAGGGTGTCTCAAATATTAGCATTTTATTATTGGCTGGCATAACATTTTTTGTGTTTTTTTTTATAATAAACAAACTTCTCAATTTATAAGAAACTACATTTTATGATTTCAATAAAATTTTGTATGTATTCTTAATTCTGCATACAGAGAAAATATAATTTATGCATTCACTTATTTAATAAAAAAAAAAAATATTTACAAATTTTTTTAAAAGTAATTAAAACTATTTTAATTAAAGTTTTTGAAAAACTGTCTGTCTCACTATCCATACACTATCAGTTCGGATACAAATAAATAATTGTTTCGTTACCAGGATCATTCCCATTTGTCGTAACAACGCCTGTGTTATCCTTATTTAGATTTTCTCCGATATCCTCATACATTGAATCACCACCTTGTAAATTTCTATCCGGCTTGGAATTTTCCCGATACTTTTGTAAATATAATTTTAGTGGCTGTACATAATTCTCGAATCCGAGGGCATTCATTGCGAACAGAATATCTTCACCATTAATAGTTTTACGTTTTTCCATATGACATCGTTCACTTGCCTCAGACGTTATAAACGATATAAACTCGGACACACATTCTTGAACACATTCTCTTGCATCTTTTGCTATTTTGCCATTGTCTGGGATTGCTTTTTTCATAATTTTGGCTACATTGGCGATCGGAAGAAATCGATCCTGCTCCCTTAATGGTGCACACGATTTATGCATATCATCTGTATTTGAATCATCCGAATTATCTATATGGACATCAAAAGAGTATTAATTAAATACCGATATTACACTATTATAATGCAATTCTACCTAACAAATCAAAATCATCGGGAACAATGTAAGTATCCAATGGGAACGTATTGGCCATATCTTCTTGTGATTCTTGATTCATCTTTATATATATCCTTACAATAATTTTTACATACACGATCGTTTTAACTATGATATAGTATTTATAAATATAACAAAATTTAATAAATGTTTATATAGGCTAAATTAAAAAATATAAATTTATATTTTTGTTTAATAACACGACGCCATTAATTTATTTTCTTTGTTTTGACATAACTCTCCAGTCTACACTTGAGTGGTAAAATTTATCCACTGAACTAACTTGATTATTTATAGCAGTTTTAAGAATCTAGCAGTTTTGTAGTTTGGTTTAGTTTGAACGTTATTTTACTAAACGGATGGCATCGTGTGCAACTCAATAGAATTTTTAATAATTTGATTATGATCGGTGAACACATCTATAAACCCTGTTCGAGTGTGGAATTCATTTAAAAAATGGTCTACATAAGTCGTACAGACAACGCCGTAAAGCAAAAATTAAGTGTAAAAGAGTTGAGAGTGTTTGGAGTTCCTAGTCAGATGGAACGAATCTTTTGTACATATTCTTATAACAATTCAAAGCGATCTTAAAGTAGGTTAAATTATATTATATTTCAGAAAATTCGACTCGTGGCTCTTTGATTAAGTCTGAATATCGAACAGGAATAAGTAATGTTTATAAAAGAAGCTTAATCTAATTTGTATGATAAAATTTAGGATTTTCTTGATCACCATGACACCATCAAAAAATTTACTGTCATCATATGATCATTCAATTTTGAAGTGAGCGATAACGCTGACACAATACTGTGTTAAAGTTGAGAACAGGCTATATTGACTAATTTTGTAATTACTTCTGGTGTTCGACAAGGAGAAGCGCTGTCCCCGGTTCTATCTGATCTCATGTTAGCATACTTTCTTGGTAAAAGTGAAAATATCTTATTCCGACAGTCCAATAAACATTTTGCATATAAAGACGATATCTGTGTGATTGGATTAAATGGCAACAGAGTGAAAGAGATACTTGATCCACTGGAACAGTGTTCAGCTTCCGTTGGTCTCAAAATTAACGAGTCTAAAACCAAATATTGATTTGGAAAGGACAGCGGGAACACCGGCTCGATCACGTTCTGCGTTCTGATCCGAACAGAACAATACAGCGATCTTTAAAGGGAGAACCGCTTTTCAATAGGCGAAGTGGTCACTGTCGGCCACGATGGCTCCATTGCGTAGAGAGTAATCTGGCATCTTCTAATTGCTTGCAACAGTATATGAAGATCGAAACCGATGGTGTCAGATTGTTCACACGGTACAGGCCAACAAAAGTCTATGTAAAAGCCGGGAAAAAAAAATCCAAAAAGGTAGTCTAGTCCTGGTACCAGAGTTTAACCTTTGCATAAAGCAGCGTTTTGAAGGAAACTAGCACACAATATGTGGGAGATTTGATAACAGACGCGGTTATCCTTTCATACTAATGTTGGTGGATTCATATACTGTGTTAATTAGGCGCGGATAGGTACGGTTTGCTCATGAGTTCGGTAATCCTAATAGAGGTGTTCATCTACATCACCTATCGAAATCGGATGGTGTCACTTTTGCATTCTGATACTTTCATAATTCAAACCTTAAAAATCCGTAAAATATCTGTTACACATTTTCGTACAAATTGTTCACTCTGACATCTGATTTTATAAACAATTACTGTCAATTATGAATGTTCATAAATCAAATTGAGATTGATTTCACGGCATACAACCGATTAATTGTTGTAAAGGTTATACGTTTGCTATTACAACGGGAACTTTGAAGTTCTTAACGGCTTAGCTGCGTTTTAACTATAAACGTTTTGCAAAATGACTTACTAAAAAGTTGACAAATTTGTTAAGTTTAGAATCCGCATAGATTTACCAAGATGTATAAAGTGGCAACTGTTATATAAAATCTCGTGGCTCTATATTTGGTGAAGTATATCATATATCATCTCACACAATAACAGATTAGAGCATGCAGATTAAGCACATACCCAAATGATGAAAATTTTGCTGACGGAATAACAACCAATTACACTCTAGAAGCAATAAAAGGAAATTCTTGAGAGTAGATATCAAACTTTCAACGAGCTTGAACATCAGTTATTCGAGTCTTCGGAATAACAACCAGTTTCTAATGTGGTTGGCGACATATAGTATAGGGCACAAGAACTACTAATGCTTGCGTGTAGTAGTCACGAAAATGATGAGCAGATCTCCACTAATCATAACACCAACTTTGAGCAATTCATGGACCAACAGGAAGACATTTTATGAAGGTGTTAAAAGGTCGCACCACGTGAGGCGTCCAAAAATCAACATGACGCCTTTTTTTGGCGAAAATAAATGTTGAGCTTCATTCCATGATCTATTCAAAACAACGGTGCACGACAACAAACAAATAAATTAAGTGCACAAATTTCAAATTTGTAAGGGCTTGCTAACAGGAGAGGCTGCTGCTTTAATACGACATATTCCAATTACGGAAAATAATCATCATTCCCCTGTTGGTGCAAACATTTTTCAACCAAAAATCATATAATTTTCACACCTTAATGGAAAAAATTCAAGCAATTATGGGTCAACAAATCAGTGGAAATAGACTTTACAACATTTGACGAGTTAATTCAGTTTGTACATAAAAGATGTGACGCGTTAGAAATTTGTGAAACAACAATAGAAACGGACACAACAAAAATCACATCCAAGATATTTCTTACCGCTAACTCAAACAACACTTATAAATGCACAGTCTGTTATCACGAACACCCATTATTTATATGTCCAGATTTAAAAAATCAAAAATCTAGATTTAACTTATAAGACGAACAAAACCTATATATGTCTAAGGTAGGGTCATATAATGTTTCTCCAAATCTTATGTATAATAAGCGTCTTATACAATATACTTTGCTACATCAAAACGACAAGGAAATTCATATGGACTCCAGTCAAGCATCATCAGGCTATCATATTGCTGTTATAGACAACAATACGATGATCAGCATCTTCAATCAACATCGAAGTCACAAGTTACTATTAAGTCACGCAATTCCGTAAACGCCGAATACAACAAGTTTAACACACACACTATTCTTCGACAACCACGGTACTATCAACTGCAATTATTCACATCAACTCACGTACCAGTGAACTGCAGCCATTTAGAGCACTTTTAGACTATTCACAAATATCATTTGTAACTGAATCTTGTGTGTGGGATGCGTTCCAAAAATCTAAACTGTATAGGAATCTATAGAATCCAAAGATGAATTTAAATTAATATTCCTGTCGCATATAATTGATTCTATTGCACCAGTCACCTTGTTTTATTTTCACTTATTTTGACAGTGTGTGTGTGGTAAAGGTGAAAACATTCACTTTTACTCTATAGACTGACTAGTAAAACAGAAAAATAAAAGCACAGTTCAATGTTATAATTTTGGATTAATCAAAACCAATCGACCATCGTTTTAATGTTGTTATTATATGAAGTTATTGTACCAACACATATACCACAGTTATTACATTATTTTTAACGTTTTTCAAGATAAATATCAATGCCATTTCGATTTTTAATATCCAATCATTAAAATCAGATTCATTTTGTAAATTATAGCTAATTTTAGATTAAGCAACATTCAGTTGATCCAAATACAAGTTCATGTTACCTGTATTTCTTGATGTTCTGATATGCGTTGCATAATCCAATTGTTACACCATTCTTAATTAATACTTAATGGAGTTATCAGATTAATAATAAACAAGCTGTGTGTTTAAATTCATACGATTTGTCAGTAGGATAAAGTTGAAATTATCAAAGTAATGAATTTAATCACTTTAATGTACCTTGTATATAAAAATTATCTTTGCTAACCGACAATGTTGCAAATTTCATAAATCAACAGGCATATAGAGTTTAGATAAGTTGGTCGGTAAAAACCGATGGTCAAAAGATGTATTGTCATTATGTTAATCAATTGTACATACAAATGCTTTTGGGGGGCAAAAGTAATATGCTTACTAACTGATTATGTGTTATGACAACAGAGTATATTGAAATAACCTTACATAATTCATCAAATTCAATATTGAAGGTTATGGATAGTTTTGGAGAATTTATAAAAATCGCAATGATAAAAATCGCAATATTTAGCGAAATAAATGTTTGATTAAATATTGAACATGAGTAATGTTCACTTTAGAGGCCAAGTATTTTTTTGATTGAATATTCAATTATTTCTAATAGGTGGAAAGAAAAATCCTCCGTATCTTCTTCATGTTTCTCAATCAATCAAAAATTTTGAAGAATTTAAATTAATGGATAACAAAAATAAGAACGACTCTCTCACGTGGAGATCGCATTATTTGCAAAGTAAAGATAATGTGAGCTGTAAAATATGTATATAGAGAGGAGTCTTAAGTTCAAATGCTAAAACTTTTGTAAAGAATACTTTTCAGTTTAATCTGTTAGCTTAATTCTAACCAATATCGAGATTAAATCAGGAAAATTTTGTGTTAAGCATCAACGAGGTATATATAGACTTTTACAATCTATGCATTACATGCTTAATAAATATGAAAAAGAACCAGTTCAACAAACTGGAGAGTTGGCCTGCACAAATGGTTTGGGTTCCGTGAAATATCAGCAGAAGATATTGTTCTCTAAATGTTAAAATCTACATACCATATACCCACTGGCCCTGTGGATGGGGGCATCCATGTTGCGTAAATATTTCAAACGAAACATCTGGTTGGATCGATGGGCCCGAACAAATGTTAAAAATGGCAACAATAAAAAAAATCGTATTCCGCCAAAACAATAAAGACTCCCCACTTAAGTACCCGGAAATGTGATTCAGGATCGACACGTGTAACGTGCAATCACATCGAAAACCTGACGCGTTTGACGATCTTATCACTTGTATCAAAGAGTATCAGCTGGAACTAATAGCGTTCCAAGAAACTTGATGGCTGGCAGACTAACCTATGTAATAATATAGGTCCGTCCTCCCGACACGAAACTGAGACCAAAAATGGGCAAAGATTGATTTACTTTGCGATTCGTTCCTCATAAAAACATCCATTTGGAAACATGGACACATCCACGTAAAACATCCTGAAGTCAAATTGATCATATGTTGATTTCCAAAGAACGGGCTCGGGTTGTCCAAGAAGAAGTGTCAGGTCACTGCAAAGCTACGGTGGAAATTTTCATTCAAGTCAGGGAGAACAGAGGAATATAAAACGCGATTCTCCTGTGAAGGTCTGATAAATTAAGAAAAAAATATAAAAATATCAAGATCTTATCAGTAATAGCATTTTGCGATCTAATTACCAATCTGAAGAAGTGAATAGTGTCTGGGAAGTATTGAAAACCTCGGTTGTCGATGCTGTCAAGCATCGACATTTTCGGTATAGTGAAAACTATACGTCCAAAAATGATTGGTTTGACGAGGAGTGGCGTCTTGCTGTTGAGCAACGCAATATAGCCTACAATGATGCGCAGACTCGGTTTACAATAGCGAGCAGAAATAAAGCAGTCCTTGGTGGAAGGCTAAGGTTTTAAAATTACAACAACTCAATGAATTGCACCATATCTTAGGATCTCGGTCAACTGCCATTTGGGACAAGGATGGAAACCTCTGTATTAACGTTGATGCGGTACTCCATACATGTCGTGAACATTTTTATGACCAACTTAATGTTCCACATGTATCAAAAGCTGTATTCGAATACCAGACCGCAGAGATGGTCACTATAAGGATCCATACTTTGAGGAGTTAACTATGGCCATGCGAGTGTAAAGAAAAATCATTTACCAGGAGTTGGTTGCATTAATTCAGAGCTCTTGCACAGCATACAAGTTACTGCCATACATTATCTTGGGAAGAATTACTCCTCTGGCGGAGGAAATTATCGGTGACTACCAAGGAGGATTCCGTCCAAATCACTCAGTCACTGATCAAATTTTTTTGCTACGGGTGATTCTTTTCAAGTACTACGAAACATCTCGCGATGTGCGCCAGGTATTCCAAGTTTTCAAGTATTTGACTCGATCAATTGAGAGAGACTATGGTATGCGCTCGAATATGTAAGAACACGAAACAAATACGTTCATCTGGGTAAAATGACAGTTATGCAGGCACAATACTGTGTTAAAGTTCAGAACAGACTATCGAAAATTTTTGCAATTACTTCTGGTGTTCGACAAGGAGATGCCTGTCCCATAAGGATATCAAAGTGATCCTTCTCTCTGGCAATCGAGCTTTATATCCGCTACGTCCACTTTTGAAATGAAAATATCTTGCGAATACGGATAAGCTGAAATTGTATAGAGTGTTGATCAGACCCGTTGTTATGTGTGAATGTGAGAGTTGGACCTTGACGAAAGGTGGCTTCCAACATTCGAGAGAAGAATGACGCGTGTGATATATGGCCCAAAACATACAGTGGTGGCACATACCTTATAGTTCTGTTCAATCACGAGATCAGGAATTTAATGCAAATTCCTGATAGCGTGCATAGAAATCAAAGGACAGCGAGTACGCTGACTTAGTCACGTTCTGTGGGCTGAGCGAGCAAGAGTTGGCTCGTGATGGAAATCGATGGAGTCAGATTGTTGATTACGAGCCAACAATGGCCTGTATAAACTACCAAAAAAAATATACTCACTGTTGGTCAAGCCAAACATGGTCATAACGCAGTGTATTTATCAAGCAACAGAGACTGGTTCAGTTATAATTTGATCAACGTAACTATTTGCTGTAAATGCAATAAATTCGCAGAAATCCGGGTCTCCGGTATTATTTAAGTCATCTGCGAAAGATCTTGTGGTGCTCGGTCCCAAAATAAATGTCATAGATAAGAAATAAAACACGCATGAAGTAGATATGCTTAATGAAAACCAAGGATTTGTGCTCTCGGGCAATATGCAAAATTCTACAAGAATATCAAATGCGATGCGGATAATGTAGAAGTGTCAGCATTAAAAGCGTAACAGACAAACCGAATAAATGTTAATTCTGAATGGTAAACCAAACAGTGAAACACAATTAAAGATAAAGAGGAACAAACTGGATATCTTGGCAATGGTCTCTCCTATAAAATGATTAAGCTAGGGAATACTGGATTATTTTTGAATTGAAATGAATTTATATAATCTTAATATTTTCCAGTATTTGTTGATTTAAGATTCTGTGGTGATTGTAATCAAATAATTCAAAAATATTTTCAATTAACATTCCCCATATTCACATTCCATTCTGTGAAGTTTGATTTATGCAAAATTTATCTTGTTATTCTAACTATATTTGGAGATCTTTACTTAACCTTCAGCACAGTTTCTTATGTGAATGATCATACAATTCAAAATGTGAGTTGAGTAAGTATCATCAAGCGGTCAGCATTCTATTATAAGATCATGTCATAATTAACAGGGTTATCACAACTAATTTTAACCAGTTTGATAAAAAATCACCAACTACAATTTGTTAGAAGGTATAATTTTTATTTATGCGGTAAGAAAAGGTTGTTCGTATAATTTAAACAAATTTGTTGAATCATGAAATTAGCGTGCGCAGTTTATGTGAAATAAAATATGTAATCTAAGTGCAAGACTTACGTAATGTATAATAAAAATCTTCAATTAGAAACGTTTTATAATGTAATTTACAGCGGTGTATAACTGGTGTAGCCACGGGCTGTTGATAACATAGGTTATGGTTTTAAGGTTATCCTCAATCTTGCTTTTGAATTAGTGTCCATTCATAACTTCGACTATCGCCAATTGCAGTAACCATTGACAAGGTGTTGATTTGCTGGCCGAACTCTGTTGTTCATATTGTGGTACAACCATTATGATCAGTTTAGTTTGTGGAACATTTCTTAAATTTACCGCTCCCTATAAAATAACTATATTTCAAATGAGTCTCATTGCTAAAATTGGTGCAGTTCACATCTAACTAATCCGGATCAAACAATAACAGATTTTTAGCCGAACCGAAATTTTGATCAAAATTTATCTTTGGTTTGCATGGAATGTGATCTGATCCGGAGAAGTTGGAGACATGAAATGTTTTAATTTTTTTTTCGGCGTCGATTTGCCACGAGAAGTATACTAATTCGACTATATTGTGGACGGTGGTGCTCTGATGTTTTGCACTTTCGTTCATATTTTGTAAATGCATCCAATTTCGATACTATATAATAGTACTTGGCGAGGCGTACTCCGTCTTTAAAACATTGAAACTATTGGAATTAATGATATTAGATCGTCCTCTATGTCTTCTTGCCTACTGCAATCTCTTTGCCTATTCAAGATGAGTCATCTATAATTTTAATATTCTAGACACCCATTTTGACACTTATATATTTGTTAAGGAGCAATTCTTATTATTATAAAAGACTGGTAGACTGATAAACATACTCTATAGACTATTTCAGCTTATCCGCATGTACAAGTTACTTTAACCAGTTTACGTAGAAGATATACAAAGAAGGATTGATATAGTGGTATAGTAAGCTTGCTTTCTTCTTCAATACTTTATTATATACCGCCCAGATGGCGCAGTGGTTAAAGCTGCGGCAGTTGGAGCAGGGGAGGTACCGGGTTCGAATCCCGATAGGGACAGGATGCAAAAGGAATTTTTAACCATACGATTACGATCGGTAGTGTGAATGAACACATCTATGACCTCTTGTTGGTGTGCAGAAATCATGGGCCAACCCATCTTCCATGTCAGTACTATAGGCTGTCATGGAGCTATGCAATGTGCAGATGGTTCTACTTAAATCGCACCTATAGCCGTACGTCTTCGATTTGGCTATAATGGCATAAGGTAAGGACGTAAATAAGTGAACTGCGAAAGAGTTGGAAGTGCCTCGAGCCCCGAAACAGATTGTATAGAGATACTTTATTATATATGAATATATTTACCAACACTATAATCGATTGCATCTTGATTTCTCAAGTCTAGTCTAGTTGATTCTTGCGTCTAGTCTAGTTCCAGTGGTTGAAGTAGTTTTCTTTTTTCCATTATTTCTGCATGTACCAATACTTTTTTGTTGTTGTTATGATGTTTTCAGCATGAATACCACACCATACAGTTGTTTTAAGTGGATGCAATGATGTTTGATGAATTAATTGAGAATTCTGTGTTCCCCAAAACCGACTGTTTTGTTTATTGAAGTGGCCACTGAGATGAATATGGGCGTCATCGCTCATTATCAATTTAGACGAAAAATCTTCAATTTCACCAGGCAGCCTTAGGATGCATAACTGTACTCAACTTGAACTAATTGAATTTTGTACGGGAACATTTTTAAATCCGTCTTCAAAATTTGCCTTAAACTGCGTACAGAAATGTGTAACTGGGAACCACGTTTCCGAATTGATGTTTCTGGAGTCTCTGCAATACTATCGCGTACCAGTGCCACATTTTCTGCGTTACGAGAAGGCCGTTGTCGTCCTGAACGAGGTCTGTCTGCTGTCGTACCGTACTGTCGAAAATTCGTATGTAAACGCTAAATTGTGGTTTTGTGAGGCACCGGACGATTAGGATATTTTTGACGCAATTTCTGCTGAGTGGCAATAATGGAACGATTATTTTCAATAAATATTTTCAATATTTCTGCTCTTTCTTGTGGCGTATATTTATTCATTAGAAATTTGGGGCGTCTACACAGCACAATGGTTAAAGCGAAACTGAGCTAAACGTCACATAGCCAAGATGGTGCGCAATTAAAATGGTAGCGGGACTTTTGCCCCACCGTGTTTTATTTAGACCTTAGTCTTCCACCATTCAAGCTTCTTCTGTCTACAAATTTGTAAAGCTGTCCTAATCGGAAGAACTGCTTTATTTCTTCTTCCAATTGAAAACCGAGACGGCGCTTTATTATGGATTATATTTTCTTACTGAACAGCAATACGACACTTCCCATCAAACCAATCAGTTTTGAGCTTAGTTTTTATTATACCGAGAATGTACTAGGCTAGTAGGCAGCATCGACAACTGGGGTTTTCAATACGCCCAAACACTGTTCACTCCATCAAACTGGTAGCTAGGTCGAAATGCTATTGTTGACAAGATCATGATATTTTCGTTGCGTTTCTTAATTTATCAGACCTTCACAAGAGAATTGCGTTTTAAATTCCTCTGTCTTCTCTAAATTGCACGAAAATTTCTATCATAGCTTTGCAGTGACCAGGGTGGTCATTTTGTGGTGCTTTATTATAACATTTAGTGATAAAAAATATGATATAATGTTGTCGTAGCTTGCAAATAAATAATGGATGAATAGCTTCACGTGATATATTGAAAAGGGTAAAAAAGACAACAATATCTTCCATCTCGTTTATACCAGTCAACACTTTATACTGTTTGTCATATGTCATTTAAAATTGTTTCCAATATCATGAATTAAGTTGTATAAGAATATTTACCATAATATAAAAATTGTATCACTTACCACTTCATATAAAAAAAATGATATAATTACTTTTGGGGTTATGTAGAAAAGTCAAATTATCACTCTAAAATATTCATTTCTCCTTAAAATTCATGATTTCCCCTTTTAAATTTATTACACAGGGTTGGGTTTGTAGACTTATTATATTTTTATTATATCACGAAAAAAGTCTCCAGCCGTGATATAAAACTATGATAAAGCACCACAAAATGACCACCCAGATAATGGTCACCGGATTGGTGGTCGGATTTTTGCCAGCTCTATACACCACTTAAGTTGTAAGAGTTGACCAACAAAACTTCATTCATTCCAAACAAATTTAACACCTGACTTTACGGTATGTTATACATATTGGCAACGTTGCATAAATGAACGCATATTTTATGTACAAGTCTTCGTAAACATACTTTCACAGTACAGTAGCCTTCGATTAGTTTGTGAATGGTGGTTTAATCTGGTTGAAAATCAACGAATTATAAAAATTTCCTAAATCGTGTATACGAACGACTTAATTGGTCTGGCATAATTCGAGTCTGCATATTCGCGCAACTGGTTGCTTATAATATTACACGAATTATTAAAATGTCATTTACCTTTCGAATGTAACATAACTTTTTATAATTATTATACAACTCGGAGTGTTTAAAAATAAACTCAATTTCATAAGCGCAACAAAACTATACAATTTAGTCCGTCATCGTCTTGCTGTTCGTACTTGTGTTTATTATGTTGCAATTTTCTCAATAAAATTTTCTTTATCGTATAAGATTATGTGCATGTATGTACATATATATCGAAAGTAGCTTATTAAGAAAATATTGTACAATTAAGTACAAGGACGTCAAGAAAATGAAATTTCTTAAGTACCCGAATCTTGCAATATATGCAGTTTGAATATACGTTTCCTCTTTACACAGTGTAAATTGTTGACGTCAACTCGTTTGTAAATTGGAAAATCGCATATGTACAGTTGGCAAACAAACATTTATTTAGCGTATACACGAGGTATAAAGAGTTTTACTCTCGTGAAAGTAGTGATGGTGAAATACTCGTACTTAAGCTAAACAAATATTTGAGAGTCAACAAAACTATTTTATGAATATTTTACAGGTGAGTTTAAAATCTTTACAACAAGCTGCGGTATTGTCTAAGGTCTATGTCAATTTTTTTTTGTTATCGATCATTCTCATATATTGTGTACTTATAGGAAGTAGCGCTTTATATTTGGTTTTGTAATCAGTTAGACAAATAAGGGATAAATGAGTAGATTACTCAATTAATCGCGCCATCGACAAAAGCATACAAATCTGTATAGGTATAGGTATGTACGCTCGAGCATATAATTTTAGACAAGAAACAACAGAAGCTTACTTGAACATTTCATAAGTCGATTAGAGAAACATAAAAAGTTGTTATAAGCTTAACGAACAGTGTTGGGTAATCCGGTGTGTTGGAATCGAAATATTTTGTTGTTATAAAATATGTATACTACGCAAGCGCACTTTACTTTCTCGTCCTCGACCTCTACTTTACGCTTAAATAAATACAGGTTTGAAGGAGAAACACAAGAGGCTCATCGATGCATCGTTTATAAGAAACGACAACCTGTCCATTAGAATATGTATATACCTATACTGTTTGAACAGTACTTATACATTTTTATTATAATTTCATTCTTCAATCTTGCCATCAATCAGTCTTTAATATTACGTCAACATCTTGATCTTATAATGTACTAAAAGCTTAGCAGTTTTAATGACCAGCGTTTTGTAACATTTTTTTGGGTACAAATAATATTCAGGTGGGAGTTATATTTTGTCGAGTAGCCTTAGTTCTTTAATAATCTGCTCTGTGATTAGATCATAGACGAGTCAATTTTTAGTTCCTCTATCTCCATTCTTAGGAGCATAGGGCGTCTAATAGACTTGAACTCTATTTGGGGTTATTCTCTTTATTTCCCCCCATTTTTTCCCAAGATGTTTTGCTTTAGTTAGCACCATTCTTTTCCAAGTTACTGCTTACCTTCCAACTTTTCTCTTTCCTTGCGAATTCCATTCTAATGACATCCTATGGTTATGTTATTTGGTGTCTTTCTCAGCGTGTATCCTATCCAGCTCCATTTCCACTTCCTGATCTCCTTCTCAACGTCCAGTTGGTTTGTTTGTTGCAGTACTTCTTCATTTGTGATCTTATTTGGCCAGCAGCATTTGATCAATCGCCTAAGGCATTTATTCACAAATACTTGGAGTCTTCTTGTGATTTTCTGTGTATGTTTTCACGTTTCACATGCAGACAGCGCAGTACTAATTTTACACATTCATTGAACATTCGTCTTGGTGTTTCTTGACAGGACGGATGCATTCCAGATCTTATGGAGCATGTTGAGGTGTTCTTGCTTTGTTGATGCGTTGGTTAATGTTTTCTTTCGTCCTGCCTGCTCTTGATACGGTACAGCCAAGGTATACGAAATTTTCGACATCTTCTATTGTGTCTTGGTTGATGCAGGGCCATTGTCTTTCTTATGTTTATCTTGAGCCCGACATATTATGCGATTTCTGATAACCACCAAAAAGATACATCCAAACTTTTGCTGCATGTCTGTGTATTTGTGTGTTAGCAGGCATATATCATCTGCTTAGTCGAGATCATTGAGTTTCCTAATTAGATCCCACTGAATTCGGTTTTGTGATGCGATGTCTAGCTTGCGCATGATATTATCCAGTTCGTTGAGGAACAGTAGTGGACACATCCTTGTCTAACTCTTCGTGTATGTGTCACTCGGCTTTCCTTTGTGTTGCACCTTATTATTCCAGCATCCCAGTACATTTCTCGGATGAGTTCGGTTATTTTCCTTGGGATGCCTATTTCACAGAGAGCTTTCCAGATTGCGCTTCTATTGATGAAATCGAATGCGCGTTCGAAGTCCACGAATAGTAGTATAGTGGTGAGTTCCATTCGTTGGATTGTTCGACGATAATTTGGACTGTATTGATGTGGTCTGTACAGCTATTTCCTGGTCTGAAACCAGCATGTTTGTTTCTTATGTATTGGTTTACAGTTGGTGAGATTCGTTCCAGGATGACCATTGCTAATACTTTCATTGTACTGTTGAGCAGGGAGATGCCTCGCAAGTTTTTACATTCTCAATTAAGTCGCCTTTTTTCGAATCGTGTTGGTATAAAGACAACTTTGGGTTTCGTTATACTTTCCATCTGGAAGCCCTCAATTGGTACGCTATCTATGCAGTTATCCTTGAAGAACTCTTTCCATCTGTTAGGTGTTGGTCATATGTAGTTAGGACTTTTCAATGTGAATTCTTTATTGGTGGTGCATTTGTAAATTTTCCGTTGACCTTCCTTACACATTCGTGTAATGTGCGCATATTTCTTCTTGTTGCCGCTCACTCGGTAGTCGTGAAAATGTCTTCTGTGTATTTCCTATGATCACTTCTTGCCATTTTCTTTACTTGTCGAGCTGTATCTTCATATTGTCTTCGAATTTCCGCCGTATTTTGATTGCCTAGTTGTATTTATGTTGGCGGCGTTCCTCAATTTTCTTCCACGTTTCATCACTAATCCACGGTTTTCTTGTATTGTCTTGGTAGCTCAGTACACTAGTATAGCAGTTTTTACGTAGGCGTCTTCTATTTCTTCCCATTTTTGATCCAAAGTGCTATAGTTTCGTTATTCGGTAGAGTGATTTGGAGCGTTTCATTGAAGATATTTATCGTGTTTGTATTTCTCAATCTATCTATGTTGAATTTTCTCCGATTGGTAGCTTCCATGATTGTCGCCATTCCGGTGCTGTCAATTCCACTATTTGCGTTGAAATCGTCTTGGATAATTTTGATGTCATTTCGGTGTGCTCTTGATATGGCGAGTTGTAGATGCTGGTAGAATTCATCTTTAATTGTGTCATCTGCTTCTTCTGTGGGCGTCATCTGCTTCTTGAGTGGAAACGTGCTGTTATTATTCTACTTCTTATTAGTTTCCACTCGAGTAGTGAATTCCTTTCTTTAGCCATTGTTAATATACCTACACCTTGTTTGTGTGTGTCAGCTCTACCAGAGAACATCATATAATTTCCTGCGCTGGTTGTTACGTCTCAACTGTCCTTCTATCTTACTTCGCTCAGGCTTCCTTTTCAACTTTTGCTAGCCTTGATGTTTCCGTTAGAGTTCTTATGCTCCAATTTCCAATTCGTGTGCGTATCGTTCCTAACAACATAAACTTCACAGGTAGAATATTTTAGATTCTACCTGTGAAGTAGGTTGTTAGGAACGATACTAACTATAGTTCGTTCTAATACGCTCTAACTTTATTTAAAACTTTATAAGAGGTCGCTATACTATTCGTTTCAGATCAAGCAAGCACAAGGTGATCTAGCCTGGTGGACCCCATGAAAGGATTTTGCTTTCACGCTCGCCTAATGGAGAGATTCTGGAATCTAATATATAAGCTTCCAGAAGCTTCTTCCTTGTTTTTTAAGAATTCTCATAAAATGCCACCTACATAAACAATACCACAAGTATATCCAATCCACCTGCAGACTTATACAGCTTCATCATTAAGGCCATTAAACATATTTGTATTCGATAATCATACCAAAAATTGGAAACGACAATCGCAGTTTTTTATGTATTCCAAACAGTGATATTTTCTTTTAGGATAGTAGCTATAGCTCGTACTAAATATGATATTGTTGAAGAAGATGTCTTCTACACGAGAATCAGATTTGTGTATTCTCTTACCCTCCTGCCTTTTTTGCGTTTTTTGACGGCTTTGACGGCATTGTTGGTCCGTACCGTGCCAAGTCTGACTCCATCGATTTTGATCGAGTTAGCTCTTCATACTGTTGCAAGCAATCAGAAAATGCCAGATCGCTCTCTACGCCATGGAGCCATCGTCGACGACAGCGACCTCTTCGCTTACCAAAAGGCGGCTCTTCTTTCAAATATCGCTATATCATTCGGTTGGTTTGGATCAGCACGCACAATGTGGCTGAGCCAGCATACTCGTTGTCCTTTGATTTGAAAAAAACTTGGTATGTGCCATCAACGTCGCGTTTTGGGCCATATACTCATCCATCAAAGTCCAACTCTAACATCCATACATCACAACAGGTTTGATCAACACTCTGTACAACTTCAGCTTGTCCGTATTTGGAAGACATTTTGAGTTCAGAAGTGGACGTAGAGAATATAAAGCCCGATTACCAGCGCCAAGGTGAACCTTGATATTCCTCCGCCACAGGAGTAATTCTTGCCAAGATAATGTATGACAGTAACTTGTATGATGTGCAAAGGAGAGCTATACACTGCGATAATTTTCGTATTTCCAGCGATCACCCTTCTTGAAAATTGGGCATAATGCGGCCACTTTCCATTCTTCAGGCATAACTTCATTTCGCCATACCAATCGAACAAGGTCGAAAAGACAGTTCAACATAGTTAGCCCTCTTAATATCAAGAGCTCAGAATTTATTCAATTCACTCCTGGTGAACGATTTTTCGTTTGGTTTCTGCATGGTCCGAATGGCAGTTGACCGAGATCTTAAGGTATGGTGCAATTTGATGATTCCTTTAAAGAAACTCTTAAGACTTTAGCTTTCCACCATTTGCGCTTCTTCTGTCTACAAATGCGTTTAGCTGTCCTCCTAGCAAGAACGGCTTTGTTTGTTCTCGCAATTGTAAACCGAGTCTAAGCTTCATTGTGGGCTATATTTCGTTGCTCAACAGCCAGACGACACTCCTCATCAAACCAATCATTTTTTGGCGGTCGTAGTTTTCACTATACCAAAAGGCAGCATCAACAACCGAGGTTTTCAATACTTCCCAGACACAGTTCACTTTATCAGATTGGTAATTAGATCGCAAAATGCTATTGGTGACAAGATCTTGTTATTTTCGTTGCGTTTCTTCATTTGTCAGACCTTCACATTAGAATCGCGTTGCATATTCCCCTGCCCCCCTTGACTTGTACGAACATTTCCATTGAGATCATAAGTGATCGCAAAGTACATCATTCTTTCCCCATTTTTGGTCGCAGTTTTGTGTCGGGAGTACAGACCCATATTACTCTAGCATTAAAGTCACCGATCACCAATTTTACATCGTGCTCCGCTATAGAGCCCATCAGATAGTCCAAATTATTGTTAAATGAGTCTTTATCTTCGGGTTGGCTTATATCAGTCAAGTACACAAGCGCATGTTCACAAATAATTGACAAGTTGACTAATCTCATGTGCAAGCTGACACATTCGATTTTCGACTGCTGGGAAATCCAACATAACCTTTTTAGCCTGTGGCCCAAAGAGAAATCCAACTTCAAGATTTCCGAGGTCATCTCCACTGTGTAGCAATGCATAGCCGTAGGACCCGAGTTTCTTGGAGCTCTATGAGTTCCAGCCGATACTCTTTCATACATGTGGTACGGCCGTCAAACGCGCCAGGTTTTCGGAGTTGCTGCACTTTATCCGATACTTAATCTCGTATTTGGGTACTTAAGCGGGAGGTGATTGTTGTTTTGGCGGTAACCGATATTTTTTTGCTTGTGAACATTTTTTATAATTCTTGTTTTTTACGGATGCGGGTCGTCAGTCCAGCGATCCAACCAGATCGAAGCGTTGCAATGGTCACATATTGTTTTAGGCCACTCGAGATTATTCTTTAAATTTCTGGGTGCTGTGTCCATGATCGATCGCAAAGTTCTTCAAACGTGAGTTCACAGCCTAGTTGATACGACAGTGGGTGGATGTACATATCTAATACACATGTTGGCTTATATAATGTAAGCATAGTACAGTCTGTTTAAATCGAAACCCAATGATAAGGCTAGCTTCAAAATATTTTAGCTTCTACTTTTAAAAACCTATCTCGGAAATTGTTGGGGAACTTCAAGTTTCATGGTTTGGTGTATAAAAGTTTATAGTACGCACTGTACCATAACCTCAAGTGTCACATGGCATAGTATGAGAAAGTCATAATTTTCCAAATTCCCTTGAATTTCCAAATAATGTTCCGCGCAACACTGGTTAATAATCGCTGGTGTATACAATTATATACTCTTCAAGGTTTAATTTCGAACAGATTATTGTTTCGTTTCGTCTCGAGTTCCTTTATACATACCATATACACTGCTACTAAATCGATTGCGCTTTCAATATAACATTTCGTAAATAAATAAGAAATAAGAAATAAGAATGAACACAAAACGAAGAAAATAAAATAAAATTTTACAAATTTTGATTTAGTTATAATTTAAAATTCGTTAAATCAACACACGGTTTGAATATGGCACCGAACACAGTGGATAGTAATCAAGTGGAAAATGGTATAGAAAAAATTATCGAACCGAACGATCCCAGTGTTATAGAAAGTGTTAGTGTGTCAACAGCGGCGACAACGGGTGCCGTTAGCTCGGCGATCGTTACAATTCAAGCGACTAAAGAAATTGTCGAAGAGACAATTCGCAATGTTGGCAATGTGCCGTATGTGGCCGCCGAGCCACAACAAAAGTTGAGTTTTTGTGAAAATGTTATGTTTGTGCTCAAAGTGATTTTCGATGTGCTTAAAGCTACATGCATTTGTACATATTTGTTTACAATTTACTATTTTTCATTTTTAATACCGAAAAGTAAAAAGGATATATCGGGACGTTTAGCATTGGTGAGTATAGAAGAGCGGAACGTTCCACATTATACATATATATAATATAATAACAATTCGGTGTTGCATAAAACATTATGTTGTTTATGTGAAAGTGTTATTGTTTTCTTGAGTAATACTCTAAATTGTACACAATGCGTTGAGATAATTATCTTAGCCAAGACGTTTATAATTTCGAGACGAATCAAAATTGTTGTTTTTTACTTTTTAATGCTACTACAATCATTAAGTGCCTTATTATTCACGATCCATGTGATCTTGAGAATATTGTAATTTCATCTCAGTTTAGGGTGATTTACATAACTTATCTCGAATGAAAAATGGAAAATTATCACATTTTTATATACTCAATGATCGAACTATGGATGAATCTATATATACAACTTTTGGAAAGGTTATCGAAATATACTTTTATACATTCGCGCATATTTTATTTCTATAACCGTATGTGTGGTTGTGTTTTTGAAAGATCCGCATTGCTTGTTATATGCGGTAGTTATAAATACTTGTGAAATTATCTCAAACTAATTATTTGTTCAAAGATCTTGTTGCTCTTTCGTATATACGTCTCAATTTGTTGAACCCAATTGCTCGGTCACACGAGCGGTTGTCTCTCGTTCATATTGATTCTGAGCTTCTCTAAAGCCGCCGGCTTATTGGGACGCCGTCTTACGTAGTCTCATAAAAAGAGTCTCGAGATGTTAAATCACATGATCTAGGCGGTCAATCAACAGGGCCATGTCTGGTCAGATCCGCTGTGTGAGCATGCCGAACGGCCTTGTGGAAACTTCATATCATTAATGTCTAGCTTGCATGCAGGTTATCAAAGAAGTAGCGTTGTAGCGTTCTTCATTCACTATAACTTGACGGCGATTTTCATCAACGAAAAAAATGGTTCAATGACACCACCAGCATGAAAACCACACCATAATGATATGTTCTATGGATAAAGTGGTGGTTCTTGATGCATATGAGTGTTTTCACCTGGCCAATAATGCATATTCTTTTTGAGTTGCACTGAATATGATATTGGCCATGTTCTTCCAACATTTGTAGAGCCAATCCGAGAACGTACGTCGTTTCATATGATCGAGTGGCTTAAGTTCTTGTTTTAACTGGTTCCTATAAGGCGCAAGCCAAGATCCTTTCGTAAAATTCGACAAAGTTTGCAACCCATGGAATCAACTGTAATGTTTCGTTTGTGAACGACAGTAATATTCTTGGCACTTTGACCAATCATTTGTCTGACTGGTACGAAAACAATCTGGAGTTAAAATTTAAACTTCAATTTTTTCACTAGACGATCATTACGATCAAAAATTGAAATTGATAATTTGTAAGCGTACTTCGTTCGTGTACTACACCATGATGCAAATGTTGTTTTTACTGGATGTTTGAAAACTGACAGTTTGGTTTTTTATTTAAATTTTAACAGTGAGATATCAAAGTGGTCAAGTCCCAAATAGAAAGCTCATTACTTTCGGTGGTTGATTGTAAACGCGATGATCCTCACTTGGTTAAGGAATTGTTCTGTAACAAATCCTATTGATAATAGCTGTGACAGAGCTGGTAATTTGATTTGTTACTTCAAACCTCTTGTTTTACCGGAGTAAAGATACAATTTGAAATTATTCTCTCTACTGTGCCCAATCAGAAAATTTGCAACATTATGAAGGATGCAATCCAAATCATCATGCATCATTGATGTTTGCTACCATATTAAACACTAAAGAAATTGATTTGCAACCTACACACGACTCTATATAAACTTGTACTGGTTTTAGTTTTTTCTAACCACTCGTCGATTCTCCATTTGCATTTATGTAGTTTGATTCCTATAACGATGTTCAATATATCGCAATACTTCTCTAAAGTCGTTACTTCAAATAATGCAATGCATTATTTAGACGTCATAATCCGTCACTACTAAATAACGACCGCGTACCACTTGACACTGCTTGCTCTAATTGCGTTGATTCTATTTTCTTCGGGTTGTAATCTTATTTGTCATCGAGCATATCGGAAATATACTGATACGCGGTTTTAACTTTTAATTATTCATTACAATCAGGTTAGCACTAGCTAGCATTTATACATGAAACTCATCAAGAAAGAGTGGGAGTACGATTCTTGTAATATTTTAACCAGTATACGATTTTCTCTTTCTATTCTGGGATTTTCATCATGTTGATTCTTTTTGACAGTATCTCTTTTGTACTTTTTTTTAGCTTTAATTTGGTGCAGGGTGGACTTTTAGACTGTCCTATAGCTCCTTGTAACTGTCAGAGCTCCTGCACGAACTTGTGCATTTTATACTCGACGGAAACTAAAAACCGGGCAACGAATTCCACTTCCTAGATGTTTGATAAATGAATTCGCGCTTTCCACCTTCAGTTCGAAGCTTCACCGTAAACCTATGCACATTAACCGTTCCTCGTATTTTCTCCTTTAATTTTGTAGAACATTTACCATTTACTAATCTATAGAACACGCAGAGTTCTGCAACATCTCTGCGGTGATCCTGTAAACATCTCGAAGGAAATTGTCTTCAGGTCCCTGAAAACAATTTCCTGCGAGATGTTGACAGGATCCATTTTGGAACCACAATACGAAATTGATGGACGCGTAACTCCATCGGAGATAACTAAGATCGAGTTCGAAGTGAAGAGGTTTGCCAGTGTCGTCACCAAAGCACCATCTACACATTTCAATGCTGAAATAGATGTTTTAGAATAATTGGCAACCGATGCGACCATCTGGTAAAAGTTGCAATCGGAGATTTTCAACTCGGAAAATTTTTGAAAAGATTTTAAAATAAGAATTGGGAATGATGGGATATTTTTATTCATTCACAGTAGAATGGTTTCGGTGAAACTGAAAGCGACGTCGTCTGCCATAGACGCGTTGGCTGCTGTTTAAATTCTGGTGGTCTTTCGACAGATATTTTTATGGTTAAAATTCACATAATTCGAGTAGTCTTCCATCAATATCTCGTTATATTCTATCTTGTAATCAGTTTAGTGTTGATGGATCTGTTGGTATATCACTTGGAGTTTACATAATTGAACATTTTAAGTTAAGCTACATCACTGCTTAGGTACTTATAAGTAAGGTATGTCTAATTCAGTATAGGAAATAAAACTCAGCCTCGATGATCCACTAGACACATTCGTCATCCTATCTGAACATTTTGAGATATAAAGAGACGTTGCTCATAGTTAATATTTTACGACAGAGTTTGCTTTTCGTGCATCTTTTTTAACCGATTATGCACTTCTGTTCCCAAAGAAATGTTCTCGGTTATTGGCAAGAAATTTGCTTCCTAACCTGCTCGTCACAAAAAATCGGACACTTTTATTTCTTGCTATATTCTTTCTAGATTCTCTCTTTTATTTAAAGGCACGAACTTATAAGACGTAAAATAGTGTCATATCCAAAAGTTCTTCATGACTAATAGTGTGAGCAGGTATTTCTATAGAGGTCTTACGGGGTCCTTGTGTTTCTACGCCCCATCACACGTTGGAAGCGTTGTCATTAGTTATTTGAATAATTGTTTGAATGGTTTAACCTTAATCTTAATGAACATTTGTAAAATTTTATAAGAGCGTCGTATAAGGTACAAGGAAGTCGTCCCAGTAGTCTTAGATCATTTTCAATCAGCTTCAATTTAAAAAGCGAATAGTTACCGTAAACACAAATATTTGAACTGTGTAGCTTTCGTGTGTAACTAAGTAAGAGGTGTGGTGGCTTTGTTTACCCAATGGTAATTCCTTTAAAACATTGTAATTCCCAATTAGGACAGCCTGCAGATCAATTAATTATTAGGTCTTGCATTGGAGTTTGAACCCTTCAAATCTACCGGTCCTGGTTAAAGTTCCTTCTGAAATACAGTATGGATATCCTCTCATTAAGAAAAGTTCACTGCAACTGTTCCAGGCATGTATAACCTTTAGTATTGTTCCACAATCTTGGAGCAAAATCAAAGTAATTTGTATTTCAAAAGTTTGCAAGTCGGCCCATACTGATCCCATATCGTTTCGAAACCTTTCTGAAATCTTTAGAAAGTATTGTTGATAGGTTTATTAGGGATCAACATACAGAGACCAATCTGGTAAGTAACATGCAACATGTTGACTAAATGTAACATATTGACTAAATACAGAGTGGCTAAATCCTATTGGCAGTAACTGTAGCAGGGCAGACCAATCCGTTTCTGGTTCGATTGAGATATAACTTTTTAAGTTGTTGTGAATTGAACCAGCAGTAGAAGATGATTTGCCAAAATGAGGATATATTTCAAGCTATGCTCTAACGTCCAAATGCGCAATATTACGAGTACATAGTGACGTCTCTCAAATTGTTTCCGGAGTATAGCTGAAATATTTCAACATTTCTATGCGAATTTCGGGTTTCTGGTAAATTTTGCTCTGTTAAATCTTTGGTCAGTTGAAACACGTTCAATATATCGCAATAGTCCGTACAGTTCGTTGCTTCGATGAGCGATTAATTTGGCACTACTAAATAACTATTAGAACTATACTAATAACTCGGTTTCCACTATGTTATCTTTCCAGTGCGTGGATAAAAGTCTTAAATTCTGAACTGGTTTACCATTTAACGCTTAAAACTGTTCTGCACTCTAAATTAGAAGTTTTCGTTTGTATTGAGGTATAATTTGAGCAGGGCGCCAACATTTCGTTTTCAACGAAATCTAACTCTTATTTATTGCTAATGCACAACGTTGATCTGCATTTCAAAGGTTTCAGAGGTAACGTTATATTTACCGTTTAACTTTCGTGATCTAAGACACTCAAAGCCTAAATGTAATAAGGTATTTTCATCCATTCATAGCAATTTCATCCATCGCATTTTTATATCTGTCTTAGCTTATATAACCGTTTATAACAGTCTTGGATCTTTTGACATATGACCTTTTGACATATAGATTTTAAGCATATCTCAACTGTACTGATACATTGTTCTAACTTTTTCGTGTGTATTGAAATCAGTTAAGTAAAATTGGCAGTGCTGATTCCTGCAATTCTTCTCTGATGAGATTCCATACTTTTTTGTGATACGTAGCTCCTACATGCTATTGCCTATAGTAGAGACAAGAACAGCATATGGTTGCGAATTCCTGTCTTTTAATGTTTTGCAGACTATTATTTAAGTAGAATAAATGGTATGATTTGCGTTAATCCTACGGAGTAATGTCAGAACCAATTCGGTGTATTTTTCAAACCTCCTATATACAAAAATGTACCATGCAAGTTCCCATATAATATCACTTGAACTTCTGTATGGTTTACTTTTAACTACTCGCTCCGTTTGCAAATGTCTTGATTGTATCGTTATATGATTGCTACTGGATAGACCTTTAAGCTTAAAAATTATTTTTTTCATTTCGTTCGCTATCCAGCAATACAGTTGTCCTCGAAATATTGATCTTTGAATATTGATTGCTGCAGCAGTCTGCAGGCTTGATCCTGCACTTGATACCCCTTTTTCTTCAATCGATTCTGATGACATACAATTTCAACTTGTGTATTTCTTGCCTCTAGTATACTAACTCTAATCCATGATTTTCGGATATTAGCACAGTTGGGTAAAGCAATCAATCTTCTTGTTTACAAGTACATCATCACCAGCACGAATAGTCGATGATTCTGGTTTCATACCAAATGTTTATATACCGTGACCTTTTCTTCACCCAAAGCATTTAGTGTTGTTCTGGTTTTACTTAAAATGATATATTTCAATAAAGATGCATATTTGCATAAAGCTAAGATCAGGTTCTGACTTTTTACAAAATATTCGACCATGTGACCAACCCGGATTTTATATTAAATGTTATTTTGATAGTTTAATGTCTCATAATAGATGTTGCCAATAACTCTTTAAGAGTTCATGAAAAACCCACTTTTTTGCAATGTAATTTCGTAGAATAGTTTATGTCCATCAACTACATACATACATGATGATGACTTGCATGGTATAAAGTTTGAAGGTTGTTTTAATCTATTTTCTATAACATCGCTAAATTGTACCTAATGGCTGATTCAAAGAGGCAATGTTGAGGCTATATGACAGTTGCTATAGCCTCCATGTCAGTACTATGTATATAGGCTGGCATGGAGCTATGCAATGTGCCGATGGATCCAGGACACGTGACGGAGGACACAACAAAACAAAACTAAGTCATTATACGAAGATTAAAGTAACAACTCATAGCAAGATTCAAGGAATTGGTTTTATGATTCCATTTATGATTAGCTGGTAGTATATCCATCAAGTCTTAAACAATTGAAATCTAGCTTTCAGTAGTCACCAGCTTCAATAAGACACAATGACAATAATAAACACAATCCTGATGTCACTTCTCCTTAATGGTCCCAATGATTTTGGCATACTGTTTTTCCACAGGACTTCCCTCATTGGACGAGTCAACAATTCGCAAAGTTTAAATTCAATCAAATCCAGGGTAAAGGTACGTGCTATGTGTCGAATAGCGAATGTCGTGTAGGGTGAAAAAGTCTTTGAAGAAATCACCTGAATTTTGCTGATGTTGTACTCTCAAAATATCAGCTTCAATAGCTACCCAACACTTCTCATTAAAATCAGTTTTAAGTTTCTATACACCAGGAGGTCGAAGGTAATTTCTACTGTGTAGCCACACAAAGCGTTGAGGCCTATGGTCTTTATTTTTTTGTCAATCGAGTACTTAGTTGAGCTATGAGTTTTGAGTGTGGTGCCAGATTAGCTGTACCCAAATATAGTTTTGTTGACACAACAGTTGTCATTTTGTGTCCGGATTAAATTATTGGGTCCGGATTTCCCCTCGATGACAACAAATCTTTATGAAAAATGACTTAATTTTTAATTTTACCAAAACAAGTCATTTATCATTCTGATATCTGATAGAACCGGAATTCAAGTGTTCACGATCGCAATCTCAAATACTCTTCATTGGTTGATCAACAACTCTTCGTCCCGTCTTACAGTATTATATGTTGACCCAAAATCAAACTACTTAAATATTTATGGTTTGTTTGTTTTGCTAATTTGATAACTAACCTATCACCATTTATAACTAGTTCTGGTGAGGACAATAACATCTTGCGTATTCATATATGGGTGCTTAACAGGTTATAAATGGATGAGTTTCTGATTTATTCATTTATTTATAGTCGAGGCCAAGACGTCTATATTATATTGGTTTGGTGTTGAAACGTATTTTATGTTAATCATAGTTTTGTTAATTTAATTAATAGAAATTAATAAAGATGTCACTTTGTTATAAATGCAATCCCACAAGGTGACGTTATACTTTATACTATTCTTGCGTCACAATCTCTAACCGAAACACAAAAAAATGTACTTTAAAATGTTTTGTCATTAGAAGCTCCAAAGTACAATAACTTGTAATAATTTGCAAGTCATTCATCGACTTAAGTATGTTACTTAAATAACAAAAGTATATTAATTCCACATTTCTCTTAATATATTATATATAGATTACGGGCGCTGGAAATGGATTTGGACGTGAAATCGCAATTGGAATAGCCGCACGAAAATGTAACGTTGTTATTGTCGATCTAGACTTAGCGGCAGCCGAACAAGTCGCTACTGAAGTGATTAGACGATTTAGTGTTAAGGCAAAAGCGTATAAGGTAAGTCATTTTGTACATATACGTCAATATGTAATGTACATATTTACATAAACTATACAAAAATTCCCACTTTATAAACCTTTTTGACGATGTGATGAATCAATCTCACGATTGTTTAAATATTTGATGATCTATTAGTGCGTTTTGTTTGACTTAACGCTATTTCTTATCATAACCAATTAAAATTTTTTGGCTGATGATTAAATATCGGTAGGTTTTGAAATTTTATTGCGTTATGAATATTGATGGAGCATAAAATAAGAAACTAGAAGGTCGGCTGATCATTATATAGTTACACATTACAGCCTGTATAATGGTATTACCAAATCAAGCAGAAGAACATGAGATAAATGAATATAAAATGCTAATTAAAGGTTTGGAAATATTGATCACACGAAGGTATGGCCATCATGGTTCGGTATATAGTAGTTGCTTAAAGACATTTAGAGCGGTATCGAACCTCAATTGTGAATTAAAAGATTGACGTTGGTAACGTTGTCGTCATCTGTGAGATCTGTGAGAAGATGTCGTCATCTGTGAGAAGATGTCTTCATCTATGACTGATGTAAAGAGCCACTGTACAATATTAGGCTCCAACCACTTTATAGATGGCGCTCCTGCATATGTAGAATGCTACACTACTTTTCTTAATCTTTTTCTATTATTTTTGGTTTCCAGCTTAGTTTACTATGTCTAAGATAAGACCGGGACATTTCAATTTGTTTGTAAAGCTAACAACTAGACCCTGGTGGGTCGATCTGAGGAAGTTTAAATTTTTTAAAGAAAAAGATTAACTTAGTTTATGTGTATCTAGGTGAAGGTATATTTTCCGAATATGGCAATAGTAACATAATATGCATACACCACAGCCCTAATATTTGTACAATTGCAAAAATTGAATTTGAGACCGCGGCGTGTTGAGAAATTATATTAACAACTAAGCTACTAACATTATTGTTATAACACCACAGTTACTGTTGGTATATATATTATCATTCATTGATAGCTTCCTGGCATTTTGTAGCATCTACGATAGGTGGATGTTAAACTGATCTTGCATCTCATTCATAAATTATTGACTATATAAGATGTTAAAAAGTGTGATTGAAGTGTTTTAAGCAAAGCGTGACTGTCGATAAAGATGCAAATATCCTAGGTGGATATTATATTATATGTAATTCAACCAGCTTCCACATCCGCATAGAGTCACGAAAAACCGTACAATGGCGTTCCTGCATAAGTCGAAAGCTACAGTATAGTTTTCTTTTTTATTTAGTTTCCTTTTCAAGATTAGATCCAGATATTTCATGCTTTGATTGTAAAGGGTAAGCTTACAGCCTTACAAGCTGAGTCAATTTGAGAAATTTTAAATTTTTTGAAAAAAAAGGATTACCTCAGTTGAGGTGTTGACGTTTAGTCCACATCAACTGGCCTATTTGGAGAGAGCGCACTGCATGCATTGATTCAAGGAGTAGACATATTTGCCGAAGATCGCAATAATAAAGCAACATAATATACATACGCTACCACCTTACTGACTTGACCATCCATTTCAGTAAAAGGTCAAGATAACAAAGTTCTAGAAAAGTAGAACACTCCACCTTGCGGTATTCCTCTTCTCAAAAATCTACATGTGAAAGAATCATCAAGTTAAGCTATAACGCTCCAACTTTTTAATATTTGATCTATCCAAGTCCCAAGTGACTGCCTCCACCATCAGACTCGTAAGTGCTTGAGTGATAGCTTCTAGACTAATATTGATAACCTTTTTACGCTCAAGAGATTACTAAATAATAATTCCAATAAAGGAATGACGAGATATTTCCGTAGCTTTCCCTTTACAATACCTGTGCTGAGTACTATACAGCTTTTTTAACTTGTTCGAGTCTCAATTTGCATTTTCAAAGATTTTAATAGAACGGGCAAGATATAAGCTCTTTAGGATTGCATAATATGAAGTTTTTCCGAATTTAGTTATGTAAATTACATTTATTACATTCCACTTGTTTGAAATATAATACAGTTAAAGGAAGCATTTGAAAGTTGTTCCGATCCGAGGTACGATTATGTCAGCGGTTTGCTTAACATACGCTGCAATGAAATTATCAGATACTACTTTGGCTTTAAAGGTAACGCGGAATGGTAATACTGGAAAATAGTACGTACAGTCTAGCTGCCTCGGATTACCTTTGTAAATTATTACAGAATACCCTCTTGCTACTCATCTTGGCACATTCATGTTTGTATGTTCTGAGAATTTTCTTACATCAATCCAAGTCTTCGGCAAGTTTTGTTCTCCTCACGTTTTTGGAAAATCCCTTGCATTCTTGTCGTATATTTTGCAGTTCTCTTGACAACTAAATCGAAACTATTCTATTATGGCAAGCAGGAATCCTATATCTGGCTTCGTTGAATCCGCCCAATACCTTATCCATTTGGTCATCAAGTTCTTGTTGCCAATTAAGCACATATGTGTTTTTTTGGAAGTAACATCGGTTATCAGGTACCCAGAATATCTTTAAACTCCCTAGTTGGTTATGTTGGTGTAATTAAATAGTATTAAATATTAAAGTTACTTTTAAAAACAATAGACATAGGTTTTTTAAGCAATTTAAATTGTAACTTTACCAAAGACGAGGTATAAATCTATATATGTATATCGTTATTCTTCACCTTTAGTCGAGTGATAGGATTCGATTTTCATAATTTTAACTTGAAGCTTTACTTAACTATCAAACAACTTAACGAAGGACAATTATCTATGATCATGGTTTAGTATAAGTGTAATGTTCAAACCACCTTCCCACTAGCATGGCACATCCCTGTGGAAGGATGCTACATAATGTCATGCAGAAATACATGAGATAGAGCTGGAAAATGTTTACTCTCTAAAGATTTCAATAGTACAAGGATATATATATCCTATTCGTAGTCAGTCAGTCTTAAAGGTACCTGCGGATTAAAGCTGGCTTGAGACTTGTTAAACTCTATATATCCATTTATTGGATTGTTCTACAAGGTCACAAGAGACCATCGCAGAGTGATTTGGTTCAAAATGGACCACATTTGAGGAAACGTTACAGGTCTAAAATAATTAATAAGAATGATCTCTTCCCTTACCTATAAAAACAAGAAGATCGGGTTGTACTTTTTAAGATAACAGCTTAAATAAAATAGGCCTGACTGTCTCAGCAAATTATGGTTTTAGCGATTTGAAAAAGATATCTGAATCATGTCTGAATGGGTTGTGCAATGAGTGTGCTAGCACGGGTTAGTTGCAAGATTGAGGTTGCTAACGTTGTCATCATCTGTGAGAAGCCAAACAGGTGCTCTGTAAATTCTAGGAATATTTTTTCCCACTGGCATATATCTGTGGAAGAATTCTTCATAATTTTAAAGTAAACGCCCCAAATATTCGTTAACTGGTTATTGTTAATATTTCTCTCAACACAATTCTTATAAGGGCTACTGAATAATAGGCAATCAAAGACTTTAAATCAGTTTGACGTAATGCCAAAACAGCCCCCCTCCCAACTTTAATAACACCCCCGCTAAAATAATAGACCTAGAAACATGCGATAGAGCTGTATAATGACTGCTCTCTAAAGCTCTAATTGGTGCAATATCCTATTAGCAGTCAGTCAGCCTAAAAGGTATCTGCGGATCAAAGTTGGTTTGAGATTATTTAAACTCGATAAAGCAAGTGTAAGATAAATCTTATGAGGGATGCTAGATCGTGCTGGAATGAAGATCACTGTGATTTCTGATGCCCTGACTCATCGAGTACGGCATACACTTTTATTGAATTGAGTTCAAAATAAAACAAATGTTGGTGGAACGTTACAGTTGTAAAATAATCGACAAGAATGACTTCTTCCCTTGACCTCTTTCCTTAGTCGATAGTATCAAGAAGATTTGTCATTAGTCAGAAATTACTCAGAAAATTGTGATTTTTGCGATTCTGCATCATGTCTGAATGAATGTCATGAGCCATTATGCAGCTATTGCTAAATTGTTCAGTGTTTTGAGTTTTGTCTTGTTGCTATGTTAAGATTTCATAAGGCTAGTGATAACTGAATTTTGCTTCGTGTCTAGTGAGGTAGGACGGATCACATCGTTTTAACATAGACTTTGTCGTTTAGATTTTCTGGTTAGTTAAGTCCATGGCTTGTATACACGTTAATTCAGCACATGGCTTTTTATTTGATATCGGGGTATTTTCATGTGGATGTCGCCTCGCGTCTAGTGAGATAGCACGGATCTTCTCGAATCCCATGCAACAGATTGCGCCTTCGTTCAAACTGGATCCTTCTTTCTATACTATGAATCAAACGAAAACTGATCAATTGTAGAAAAGTTTAATGACGCTCGAGGAAGAAAACCTATTTGATAGTCAACATTTAGGTGAACGTGTACAATATCACCTCGAAGTTTGCATTCATTAAGGTGAATGATCTAGTAATACAGGCATACCTCGTTTAGCGCAAATATTTCGTTCTTGAAAATTGAGCGGTAACAGAAACGGCGTTAAAATCGTGCTATTTTTATTAAAATATGAGGTTATGTACCTTACAAATTTTTTTGGGGCACTTTGAAGTCAAAAATAAAATGATGGTACATATTTTTCAGTTTTAACATCATTTGAGACAACTTTGTTACACTTCATTCCATAATGAACCGATATATTCTATGGCATTCATAATATTAAATTTTCGTCCAAAACTCTTTAATGGAACATTGATTACTGTCAGCTGCCAACTAGTTGCTTAAAAGTTTTTCAAATATATACAAGCCTTGAAAGTTGGACGGCTGAAAAATTGATGTGGTATTCGTAGGTATAAAAATAATTTCTACATGCAAAGAAGTTTAAAATTCTGATTAAATGTGTCGAGGAGCATCGTCGAGAATCAGCAATGCTTTCTTTTCTAATCCATTCCTTGGGTAGTAAGCTTTTACAGCTAGACAGTCGTCCATGCTATTCGGTTTGCCATCCAAATCACAGACATTGATTGTTTAAAAAATTTAACTACCCTAGGATTTTCAGAATGGTAAATAAGTAGTGGTTTCCTTCTGAAACCCCCAGTTGAATTTTCACATAACATTAAGGTTAAACAATCTTTTGCGGATTTTTCTTTTTTGACCGGTCTCATCAAAAGTGAAAATAAGCTGCGGAGGATTATTCGTTTCTTCCATATCATCCAAGTTTTTCTTAAATAACTCTGCATATTCTTTATCAGCATTGGCATTCTCCGGAAAGACTAATGCTGTGTAAATTTACACGTAGTTTAAACTTTCCAATCAGCCCCATTTTGCTACAAAAGTTTCGGTTGTGGAGTTTTCTGCAGTTCGATTTACAAGCTCTAAATATAATACCTTGGTTTTTTCCATTATGATCAAGCTTCGATCATCAATCCAGAATGTTAATACGTTCGCCATTTCTTCTACTTGAGCAAATAAGGAAGTTGTTGTACAAATAAATTTCTTAATGTTATCATAATTTTTAAGAATGGTTCTACTGATTGATCCAGGCAATCTAAGACATTTCGGATTGTCCTTCACCGATCTCAATTCACCTAATTACTTTCATTCCCATTTCCAATGCCATGCTTGTTCTAGGTTGCTTAGCAATATGTTTCTGTGATCCACACTTATCGGTCATATTTGTATGAGAATTAGTTTTTTTTATTTAATGAAACAGCGCTAAAAGAGGTAGCGTTAATCGAGGTATGCCTGTATTCTACTCCGTTTGAAAAATCGAGATTGACTATAATAGTGAATGGTTTGTTCATATGACCGATTATAATTGTATAATGGAAAATCCTATTCACATGATTTGTTTGAGTCCCTGTGCCATTTGGATAGTACCCGAGTTTGATTTCAGATGACTCAATAAACATTTTTTTTGTACCACGAGTTGGCAGAATTTGACCTTGTGACTATAATTTTGAATGGAACCTTAACTTAGTGCTCAGTATTCGCAGATTTCAAATCCAGTGAAGTTTACTTTTATTTGTAGTGAACTAATGGTTCATTTAATTTTATGAAGCCATTAATTTAGCTGCCAAGCCCTTTGTAACATTTGATATTTTGGACCTACATTTTATAAAACAAGTTTGGTTTTTATGTTAAATTAAGTTGTGGTTCACCTTCCACTCATTATGGTTTGCATGTATATGTATTAACAGTGTGTTCCATAATCCATTTATCATAAAAGTTTTTGAAGAAGCCTTTGAACATTTGTACTAAACGTTAAACTACTCGTAAAATATTTTTACGTGCTTGTTTTATAGTCGGATCACTTTTGGTTTCGATTCTCGCAGTGCATATAAATGTTGAATCTATATGACACACAAACGTACTTGTATACGATAACCTTACAACTTTTAGAATATAACGATTTGGTTGATCGCTTTTATAAAAAATATAAATTGTGCTTAATTGCAGGTCGACGTCTCAGATTACGATGCCATTGTAAAATTGAAAAACGACATCGAACGCGATATTGCACCAGTTGACATATTAATCAACAATGCTGGTATTCTGCCACTTATCTCGTTGATGGAGGGAGACGATTATCGAGACTACGAAAAAGTTTTCAAAATTAATTTGCATTCACACTTTTGGGTAATGTATATACAAACCATACATAAATGAAACACTAACTCTTAATATTTTAGACGACTCGAATTTTCTTGGATGGCATGAAACAACGCCAATACGGTCATATTGTAGCCATATCGTCACTACTCGGGATCCATTCGAATCCGTATGCGATTGCCTACACAACCACAAAGCATGGAATTAATGGATTTATGGCGTGCTTATCGTCGGAATTACAACACACGGGTTATGATAAATATGTGAAGGCTTCGTGTATTTGTCCGTACTTTATAAACACACGAAAGACATTGATCGATAATGTAAAATTACGGTTTCCACCGTTGGATGTGGAGTGGGCGGCCAAAGAGACAGTTGATGCAATATTGAAAGACGTTGAAATGACGATCATTGGACGCTTTACAATTATATTTAGATTATTGGCGTAGGTCTATATAATCAGCCGATTTGCAAATTGATACTTATAAATACTTGGTTCTGTTTACAGGTTATTCCCAAGACACATTGAGAATGCTGCATCAAATGCTCTAGTCGATTTGAACTCGGTAAGTAACGAACCCCCAGATTATTTATACTAATTTTCTAATAAAATATTACATTCCAGATGTTCAAGCTTATTAATCCACGACGGTTAAATCACGAGAAGAAACATTAGACGACGATGAGTGTTTAATTTAGTCATTTAAGTTATTTTGTAAATATTAACATTTTTAACTATACACATCATGGTTGAAAGATTAGTATTTTGCTTTGTTTAAACTTTCGATAATTCAAGTACTGTGCGTATAGCCTCAATCTGGGTCGCAGACTGGAAATCGAATATCGTATATTGACCAAAACTTATTTTTATAACATACTAGAATAAGAAATTGTAAATAAATTAATTTTCTAAATATTTTTTATTAATTTAGTTTTAATGAACTCAAAGACCAAATTACACTTCATTCCTCGCCAAGTAACCTTAGTTAGGAGTTTGAGACACTAAGCTTTTGGATTCCTATTCAACTATAGTAACCAAACAAAACTGGTGATTCTACTACAGTCATATCTTGATAAGCCAATATCACACACGCTGCAATTCAACCGCACTCAGAAACAACAAATACTTTTGTTTTAATCAAGCAAAATTGATACATTTAAGTCAATAAATTCGAGTATTGGTTTAATTGACTATTTGATAATCTTTCTTTTACCTGTTCTTACTGCCATCTAGGTTACAGCATTTAAACTATGAATATTTCCATGTATATTTTATCCAATACACCATCTTTCTATTATTTTATCAAAAATTCAATAGATGGCACTACATATAGTAAAGATGAATTCAAAATCCAATAAATACCTAAGACACTCATTGCTTCAAGTTTTCAACACTTTTGGATTATGATCGATGATCATTGATCTTCTGTTGGGTGGCAGATCTTATGGGCCGTACTTTCATCTCTGTGATGGTATAGAGCTATATAATGAAATCTGTATATAGTCTCAGTAAATTATTCTGTACACGAACGATAAAAAAGAACTACAACAGATTAGAATGCGTTTCATTCGAGTAATATATTTGGGTAGGTACTCGGTGAGTGTTTGGCGGGTGTAGTTTTAACCAATGGTCGGTTTAAATGTATCTGTGAATTGAACTCGAGGTTCAATTGATATATTTGAGATGCCTATAAACAGTTTCATCGCCACAATTCGTAGCTTCAGTGAATTAGCTAACGATTAGATTGAGATAGGCGATTAGATTGAGATGGACCTCACCAGTTTTTGCATTATTGTAAGTCGACTATCTTCATAAGATGTATTTATTATACTAATTCTATTACAGTTGGGTAGATGTATGAAGTTGATCAGACTTGATCAGATTAAACCCCTTCTACATTGGTGGAGTACTCGTCTGATCTTATTTGCTGCTATCACTCAATATGCTTGAGAATATACCTTTTGCATTTTGGATAGCCAAGTATATCCAAACCTTTCTTATGTAGGGGTTTGTTCATGTCACTTAAGTTATCTTGTTGCTCTATGTACCATGGTTGGTTCATGGCTTGGTAATTAATTTTAACAGTTTTATTGAAGACTATTGTCGTTTTAGTTCGCTTTGCTTGTAATTTTAACTGTTAAGTTTGACCTGTTGAGAATGTACCTGTTGCGTACCTTGGTGTTATGATATCTTGTTGATGTGACTATTTTCTATAGTATCAATACGAATTCTATTGATTATACTTTCATTGTAACTATAAGCAACTCATTTTGAACCATGTTGGTTTGTCAGGTATGAGTATTGTGTGGAACTAATAAAATTAACTTACTAGAAGACCTTTAAAGAGCAATCGAGACAAAAATTGAAATCATCCGGTTTACAGAGAGACGATTTTCATTCCATCATTTGTTGAGCTGTTCTGAAAGTCTCCAGTCGGTTATCCAAATTATTACTTCCAATTGCACCTAGATGCGTGATATTGAATAATTCGCTATCTTTAATTCCTTGGCTACTCGACACTTATCGGGCATCGACTAGCGCTCCGAAAGTTTAATCCAATTATATGTTGTTTGTGTTGGTCTGTCGAAATCCTCACAACAATACTCATTTAGGGTTATCGTAGAACTGAGTATTGTCGATAGGTATTAGCTTACCAGCTGCACTAGTCTTTTTAGTTGAACCAAACCTTCCTTAAGGTTCAGTCTAAAGGTATAGTCAAAAGAATTCTAGTTTTTATTTGGAAACGGTCTGTAATAGTAGAATGGGACTCCTTCAGTTCAAACTCGATATAATATATTTTTGCCTCTGTTGCAATTATAATGTCTGATTATAAAGTATTTTCAACTATTTCATAAAAACTGATAACTATGAACTTTGTATTATACAATTTATAAGAGATAAGTTATAAAATAAAATTTCCATTGATTGTACACAAACCATATGTACTGTACGTGATCGCTGCAGTTTATATTACGCGTATACGATTTAAATACATTGATTTGTTATCATGAAAACAAACAGTTTGTTGGTAACTTAAATCTGTTCAATCCTACGCCTAAGCCAGTTATATCGAGGAGAGATATTGTATTATTTCGAGGAAAGTTAGTGTTCCTATCTCTTTCGCGGTTAGTTTATTCATGTCCTTCTTTACGCCATTACAGCCAAATCAAGCTATAAGACCGATTTACGTAGAAACATCTGTACATTGGCTAGCTCCATGTCAGTATATAGTACTGAGATATCACCCGGGATTCGAACCCGGTACGGCACCTCCCGCTCCAACTGCCGCAGCTTTAACCACTGCACAGGAAAGATAGGCTGACATATAAGTTTTGCACTCCATATAGGTAGCCACAAAAGAATTTCATCCCCATCAAACATCCTGAAGACTGTATATATAGGTTAGAACGAATATCATGTTTTGAGGTTGATTTTTTTTTTGACGGCTTTTACAGGCCTTTATTGGCCCGTACCGTGTCAACAATCTGACTCCATCGGTTTCGATCACAAGTCTGCTCGTCATATTGTTGCAAGCAACCAGAAGATGGCAGATCGCTCTCTACGCCGTGGAGCCATCGTCGCCGACAGCGACCTCTATCCGCCCTTCAAGGATCACTGTATCATTCGATTCGGATCAGCACGCAGAACGTGACCGAGCGTACTCATCTCACTGTCCTTTGATTTCATGCACGGTATCAGGAAATTGCATTAAATTCCTGATCTCGTGGTTGAAACAAATTCGGTATGTCCTATCAATGTCGCGTTTTGGGCCACATATCACACGCATGATTCTTCTCTCGAAGTTTAAAAGCCATCTTTCGCACTCATCCGCCAAGATCCAACTATCACATCTATACATGACAACGGGTCTAATCAACACTCTGTACAGTTTCAGCTTATCCTTATTGAGGTTGATGACTAATTGAAATATCCGTTGTGATAATACTTATAAATTACTATTTATAGCTTTTCATCTAAAAGGTGGAGTTGTTCGACCGAAATCTTGTTTGCATCTATATATCTACTTATGTATATATAGACACGCACTGCCTACATTCATCTCGAATGCTTTCGTATTACAAATACACAAACTACAATTCTTTAACTAATTTTAAAATAAATAAGTAAATTTAAATTGTTGTTAATGTGCGGCAATTATATCTATATTATAAATTTATGCTGAGAGATACATTTTTATACGAGTATATACGCGTACATCTGTACATATATAAATGCGTGCAAACCCATCGATGTTTTTATAAAGTACAGGTTGACTGGGTATAGCGCTGATGCACCATAACAAAATGTTAAATCTTAAAGATCAAACCATTTTCACAATTATGCATCCGAATAATTAATTCGGATCTGAGACAATCAGTACTACAAGGTTGATCTTTATAAATGTGTTGAAACTGACAAGTTTCCAAAGAATAAAAAATACTTGAGAGAATTAAAGCCCACGCGAAATTTAGGAGTATTGTACCGCTACTGTCAAATTTCAGTCTTGACATATATGAAGTCACCAATCACCAATTATAGTAGATATATACCGATAGAAAACTATCGTTTAAATAACTATTGGAAAGATTCTTGGAACATTATTGTTGGAGCATGGAAACAAAGCGCAGTTTTTGGCTTCACCACTCCCACATGAACTATGGCTCCGTTAGTTACTCAAAGTACCTCTCAAACATGGTTGGCCAATATGCAGGATCATTTTAATTTTGAAAGGAAGGACTGTTACAACCAGTTCATGGTATGATAACTTAGGTACGGAGTTCTTCAAATACTCGTTAAATTATCAATAAAGCCAGTATATTACAAGATAGGGGCACAAATTAAACAGTTGAAATCCTGGTACCATCATTATCATCCTAAAAATATAAGCCTATACATATCGATCGTGAAAATTGGAGAAAGAATTAAAGTTGAAGCATGAACTAATGGGTACTGGTGCTAATCAACCTTGAACGCAATTTCAATAAATGGATAAACTTTGTACAATAAGCTGGACTAACTCCAAATCTTGCGCATCTCCAATTTAAGCATCTCCTAAATATATAAAAATAGCCTTATCCAAAAGTGTCCTATTGCACCTTCAAAAAATTATTTCGTCGATATGAATATCAAAGACTCAACGATTTATAGACTACACTTAGAGTACCTGTGTTAAGTCAAATATAATATGCCAGTAAACGATTATACACAACCGTTGGCAGAGATAGCGATCGAGGTCTGGCCAATAAAAGGAAATTGACCAATTGAAGGTCTACCTCAATTCGTTTCACGCATAATCTTCTTGATCATAAGTAAATTGAGCAAATAGGAATTGGATGTTATTTTTATTGATGGACCAGGAGATATAGATATAGCTGACTTCGTTCAAAATTGTTTCTTACTCTGATTCCAATTCACATTCCTCGAACAAAATGTAAGTTGGAATTGATGATCGTCTCTTGAATCACGATGTTGAATCACCGCACGGATTTCAATTTGAGCATAAAGTTAAGCGATGGTGTTCGCGGCAACTCATAGATATTCAACAACTCGGTCGAGATATTATTACATAGATATTATTGCTTCGCCTGTCTTGATTGGTCACACAGTAAACAGATTTCCTAGAATGTATTTCAGCGATCCGGGTTTGAATGAAGTAATTCATACTGTCTACCGAGTTCTTGGCAATTGAGCTACTATGGCTTGTCATTTGTGAAAATATTTATCGTCAGCTTCAATGCAGGATGTGGCGTCCGGCCGCAGTCCAGGAATAGGGCTACAATCCCTTGATGATGCAACAGCTAACACTACTTGAGACTCGAGCGAATTGTGGCCATAAGCAATGAAATCAGAACCGAACTTTTCATGAACCATTTATGTATACAATGCACACAAACTGTGAATTCCAAATGATAATTTTAATTTAAAAAAAAAAATTAAAAAATGTCTAGGTCTACGTATAACGTCATCTACTGGGTTGTGGCATCAATAATGTCAGCGCCATATCTTATGTATCTCGTTAACATTGTGTTTTATCAATAACCAGGGTGTCCGCCGGGAAGGAATACTACTTTGTTTTGCCGCCATTTTGGTAAGCGTTAGTCTTGACAGTTCATATTTGGCAGTCGTGAAGTAGACACGTGGAAAATTTATTATGGAAAAATATTCGATAAACCAACGTGTTTTAATCGTTAAAACATTTTATCAAAATCAATTATCGATTGATGAACGTACTGCAAGATCGGCTGAAAACATTACTGCTGCTCAAGAAAGTGTTCAAAACAATCCATCAACCTCAATTCGACGCCATGCTCGGGAGCTTGATCTTCAAAGAACAAGTTTGGCCACAATTGTGCATGAGGATTTGCATTTGTTTTCATTTAAGATTCATTTGACACAAGAGCTTCTTCCACAAGACCATTTACGCCGCCGTACATATGCCAATAGGATGTTACAGCTTGCCCATGACAACCCTGATTTTCATGAAAAAAATCATAATGAGTGACGAGGCACATTTTCCTTTGAATGGATATGTGAATAAACAGAATAGTCGGTTCTGGGCAATGAAAAACCCTCAAATGATTCATCAGTCACCTTTACATCCATAAAGAAGTAGTAACGGTAACTGTGAATGGAGAGCGATATCGTGATATGATTGAAAATTTTCTAATGCCACAACTGCATGCTTTGGGCTTGATTAACATGTGGTATCAACAAGACGGTGCCACATCGCATACAGCCAGGATTATAATGGAATTACTGCGAGACCTCTTTCCACAACAAGTTATTTCAAAAAATGGTGATGTTGATTGGTTCCACGGTCGCCTGATTTGACTGCTCCGGACTTCTTTTTGTGGGGATATCTGAAAACAAGGGTTATGCAAACAAACCAGAAACGCTGGAGCACCTCAAACAAAATATTCGTGATGAAATTTTTTAAGATGTTTCAAGCTTTACATTGACTGGTCCAGTGGTCACGCTTTACAGCGCTCAAAATTATCAAAACATGCAAAAAATTCAAATACAAAAGTTCATAGAATAACAAATCAATTTTATCTATAGACCATCTGGATCGGATGCGAGCGAAATTCTGAACAAAAATATTATTTTCGATTTTCCCAAAGATTGAGCCAAAACGGTTCAGCACATACATTTTTACACAGTTTATTCCCACGGATGACAAGGAGAAACCCATTTCTGGCGTAACTGTCATAAACACTAAGATAAGTTGTTTTCCACATTTTACTGGGATTATTCAATGGGTAAATCGTTTAATGACGTTTAAGGTTGTCATAGTTGCGACAGTAAGACATTGGTTTAGCTCCTGTGTATCAGGAGTATAGTTGAAATTTTGTCTCAATTTAACTAATTTATCGGTCCTGTTGTATATATGGTATGATATAAGAAAAGATCTCGTACTACGCTAAACATAGTTACCCTGTACATCTTCTTATTCCATATAAACATTTCTATATTCAGATATAAATACACAAGAAAATGAATTAAATTAAATTGACCACTCGTGGGTGTAATCATATTATAGTACAGTTAGTTTATATATAAATTAAAAAAAATATTCTTTAAATTAATTTACCATAAATTTAAATAAATAAACAGAACGCAGAAGATACATATTTTTCGCGAAAAATTAATCATCTCTAAAATTTGTTCGAATCTCTAAATTTACCGCACACTCGAACGACACAAACAATATGATCATTGCGAGACGAGAACGTATAACGAGCTTTTATAAAAATAAACATTTTGAAATGATAAATTTTTAGCAATTTTCCGAATTTCTAAAAAAAAAACAAATAAAAATTTACCTTGAGATCGAAAATAAAATATTTTTTTGCAAACAATTTATTTTTAAAGAGCATCTCGATTGTTATTGTTAACCAACCAGAAAAAAATCGTTTCTGAAGTCTTCTCCCAAAAAAACAACTTAATATTTTTTTTTTAAACAAATCTTCTTGTTTATTACAAACTACATATAGGTATACCAAATCCACCATCAAATCTTATAATTTCGATCTCATATATCGCACAGTCGTTGAAAGATTTGTTCGAGTTCGAACCATTTGGATTAATATACAAATAATATACAGTGCGGGAAATATGAGATGAATCTCGATCAAATGCGTTATAAATCTTAATTAGTCGGTGATTGATCACTTTATTATATGATTTTATTTTCGCCCAAACATTTTATTGGATTCTTTTGTTAACGATCGTTTGAAATGTTTATGATCGCATCTCGTATCTGCGTACGATAATTCATCTCAATCGAATTCAATTGACCTCGTGTTTTTAATGTCTGGCAGCACTTTATTCTGTTCAACAGATATAATTAATCAGTAACAGTTCAATTTTATATTTATTGAGATCGGTTGTGTGTACTTGTATTTATGTGGATTCGGACCATTCATCGTTACTTTTATAAAAATCACATCCGTTTCGAATAATCTATAATTGCTAATAAATTTTTGTTGGATTCGCGTGAAATTATAATAATTTGACGGTTTCTTTGTATTATACAGTGATGGAACTATATTATAAATTCGTCACATTGAATGACCATCATCAAATAAAAACAAAATTTCGAAATCAAACGAACCGCATTCTGGAAAATATTAGAAGTATGTGCACTTCCTATGGGAGACAGAAATGAGCCATGTTGATCACTTGATAAAGGTGAAATATAATCAAAGGCCGAATTTTAAGAATATATATAACTCCTTACAATCGCGAAAGGGCAAGAGCATGAAAAATGTGTACGACTCCTATGAACCTGCAGTTGAATGGCATGGTGGAAAGGGTCAACCGAACCATGAAGAAACATTGATCGAACACGGTCGATCCCGATAAAATAAACTTGAATAATCTCAAACCGAACAATCATTAACTCTGGTTTAGGTAATGAATGCCATATTTTAATCTACCATCTAATTAATATATAGACAAGACAATGTACTAACTGGAAATTTGAAAAGTAGGGAAAGATCTGGAGACTTGCTTTGCTAGAGATAAACTCGATTTCGGCATATCTGCACAGATTGGCCAATTATCCTTAACACCCACTTCTATATCTTGAAGAAACAATTAAAGAAGCCATCATGTCTTTTATAATTTGACGAACTTGTTGTATTTAGTAAGCCAATTTCCTATTACGACTTGAGCTTATCATATCACATATAGAGCAGTACATATGGCAGTGTCTTTTTCTAAAAATAAGGTTTTCGGGGATCGCACCCAACACAATCGTGGAATCACTGATGATAGATGGTACCAGGTTTCTGAATCGTATTTCCTTTTTACTTTGTATCATAAATGCCCAATTGAATTAATGACTACTTCATCACCTCGAGTACAACCTCATCCATGCAATGAGCCAAGTGGTAGGAGCTATGTGACACCGGGTCATGCATTAATATTAAATTTTTCCATTTACGAGGGGAGTAACAGAAGTTCGTTTAGTAGGCGCCTCTTCAATATTTTTTTAAAAAACCAAATCCGTTGCAATTGTTTTATGAGACTTTTTCAAAAATTCAGAACGCTCGGTTAAAAGAGATACGACAAAACGCTAAATAGCTGAGGATGCATCATATTAAATTCCATCACGAACACTACAAACTATTTTCAAGTTGTTCCGACGATTCCAGATGGGATAATTTCCTTTAGAGATCGACATCGAGAAGATCAACCAAAATCTGCCACTGACGATGTGACTCTGATAAAGGTATTATAAACCATAGAAATTAAGATGGTGGTACAATTACACGATGTGGTAGTGCACGATGGCTTACTAGTACCAGAAACACTGAAGCCGAATATTCATTCTGATACAATCAACTGATATTGCTCAACATGGTCCAGTTTACCTATAACAAATTTCTTTATTGAAAATAAATAAATATCTCTTTGAAGATCTACGATTGACACAAGAACAAGATGACTGTATTGCAAATATTAAATAGTCAACTGGGACACACGAAGAAATCTGCTGGATTGGTTACACGAATTTTAAATGAGGCTCGAGTGTATTTTGCTTAAGTTTTCCAATAATTTCGAAAATGAGAATACTTGCAACTTAAGTAAAGTTGGATCTGGTTGCGAATCTTAGTTATATAAGTACGAACCGGAAACCAAACAACTGTCCATGGTATGGAGCTCAACAGGAGACCATCACACCTATAAAAGCTAAGCAACAAAAGTAATGATGTCAGTTTACTTTACCCGATCAAAAATTGTAGCTGCTATTCTGCGAAGACTGCTTACCAAAAGTTTTCAAAAATTTATTGGAAAACCTAAAAGTAAATTTGCAGTGATACTTTTTACATTAGAACGACGCGCCAGCTTACACTGCAGAAATACCGAGATATTTTATTATGTCTGTGAACTTATTACGAAAAACAATGTGGCAACACTAATGGTTGATATTATGTATTTTACACTTTTTGTACTAAAACTAGCCTTTAGAACTCATATCTGTACTTAACAAACTCTAGTAATCGCATCGGAGATTTGTCAACCCTGGATTTTATTGCTCTATCTAGAACAATGTTTGGTCACGACGTGTACCAAATTTTAAGAGATTTTTGACCTATTCAAAAGTTAAGAGTATATTTTGCCCCACTTCTATAGTATAGTTCATCGCCGGTCTAAGTGTGCGTTAGCAGGCACTCAACCTTACCTAACCTAACCATAGTATAGTTGATATTCATTTAGGTACTAAAGAATTTCTGTGAATATGTCAACCCTGGATGTTATTGATTTATGCAGGGCTAAACAATTCATGATGCAATTACTAAAATTTCTTAAGTACCGATATCAGTTCAAATCCTTCATATATATGATCAAATCATTTTTCGTGCTAGTTTTAGTACAAAAAGAGAAAAATCCATGATATCAACCAGTACAGTGTTGCCACATTGTTTTTCGTGCTAAGTTCACACACATATTTTATTACGATCTCTGAAATCGAAAAAATACGACCAGCACCATGTTTCCGGATCTAGCACCTTGTGATTTCTGGTTATTTCGAAAAATTAAAATATTTGAAGGGGAAAGGTCCGTAACCTTTGTGTTTGCATAGAATTACTTAACCTTATTCTTTACAGTCAAGATACGTATGAAAAGTTCCATACGTTTTTAAGTAAGTATATCAAACTGATAAACTAGTGAAACGCAGAGTTTATAAAAACAAACGAACTTCGTGATATTATTATTCGTGAGACAAATCGGAAAGGTGCTCAAAGTTATCAAGCATGAAATACCGAACATCTAAACGAATCGCAACGTGGTTGGAACAAAATAACCGCAGCCACTGAGTTTGACGTCTATATCGGTATCATTTTATTTGCTGGTGTGAGCAGACCAAGGAATGAACATACTCTAAATTAAAGGAGTTCTTGTGCCCATCCTCTTTATTGTGCTACAATGGGTCTTCATCGGTTATATACAATAAATCGTTATATTCGTTTTAATAACGGCAACACTCGCAGCCAGCGCTTACTAGGCGATAAAGCCGCTGCCATCTTAGACATCAGGCTTATACAAACCAGAAATCTTCTAGTGTATTTTGTAGCTGGGAGAAATATTACTGTTGATGAATCAATAAACAAATGAACAGTTGTTTCTATATCGTGGCAGTACACGGTTTACACAATATATCTTGTACAAATCCGCCAGATATGGAATCAAACTGTGGTGTGTAATTCGAATACTTCATACCCAATAAAAGGACAAATATACTCCGGAATCTTCAAAACTGAACAAGAGGAAACAAATCAGGGCGAAAGAGTAGAAAAGGATTATGCGGCAATTTTTTTTCTTGCGGCAGTGGTCGAAACATAACCTGCAAACAATTTTGTTACCATTTATAATCTAGCTTCCAGTTTGATGCTCGATTTTAACCAATCAATACTAAGCACGGTTAATAAAAGACGTTGTTTTATACCTCCAAATTTCCTTCCTCGACCTCTTCAAGCATCTGTATTTGGATTCAACAGCAATGCTTGGAGAATATTCTTTTAAAAGAACAACGAACCGATGGCTGCAAGAATTTTGTACAACATAAGGAGAGCTATAGCTCGATAATTCTCGCATTTCAAACGATCACCGTTATTGAATATTGAGAACAACGCGGTCACTTTCCATTCTTCCGGCATAACTTCATTTCGCCATACCAATCGAGAAAACAGTTCCACAAAGATAGTCGTCTGAATATCGCAAGAGTTCTGAATTAATGCAATCAACCTCTAGTGAACGATTTTTTTTTGAATCTCTGTATGGCCATGGTGAATTCCTCATAGGATGGATCCTTAATGATCATCTCTGCAATCTATATTTGAGGATTTTCATATACAGCTTGTGATACATGTAGGACAGAAAAAATTTCACGCCATGTATCGAGAACCGCATGGACGTGGTAAATCCGGTGATTCTTTAGTCCACCATTCGCACTTCTTCTGTCTACAAATGCGTTAAGTTGTCCTCCTAGCAAGAACTGCTTTATTTTTTCTTGCTATTGTTAACCGAATCTGTACTTTATTGTGGGCTATATTTCGTTGCTCAACAGCAAGACAACACTCCTCATCAAACCAATCATTTTTGGGCATAGTTTTCACTATACCGAGAATGCGCTGGGCAGCATCAACAACCGAGGTTTTCAATATTTCCCAGACACTGTACGCTTCTTTGGATTGGTAATTAGATCACAGGAGAATCGCGTTGTATATTCGCCTGTACTCCCTAACTCTTATGAAAATTTTCATCATAACTTTGCAGTGACCAGATAATGGTCATTGCCTACGAATGACAACCTGAGCCCGTTCTTTTTCGATCAACTCATGGTCAATTTGGCTTCGTAATGTTTTGCGTGGATGTGTTCATGTTTCCAAATGGATGTTTTTATAAGGAAAGAATGTAGTTGCCACTTTGATATCATGAGCGAAGGCAAAGTACATACATCATTCTTTCCCCATTTTCGGTTGCAGTTTCGTGTCGGGAGTATGGACCTATATTATGACATAAGTCGATATAGCATTAAAGTTATCAATCTGACATCGTGCTCAGGTATAGAGTCCATCAGATTATCAAAATTTTTGTTAAATGATAAATCATTATCTTGGAGTTGGCTTACTCAGTGCACATACACAGACAAATGACAGGTTGGCTAATCTCATGTGCAAGCGAAGCTTACTCATTCGAATGTCGACTGGTTGTAAGTCCCAATTTTTTATCTGTGGCCCTCTTCATGGACGTGTTACAAGGATTGAAAGATCAATGTAAATTCATGGATATTACTTCGTTCACCACCATAATTGAGGTGTGCTTTGTTGATCGTGTACATAACATGTGGAGTAGTTTCTTTACTTGTTGGGAGACGAAGCACTTTATTAGTGAACCTTATTTGAGGTTAACTAAGTACACTGTTTTTGAAGAGAGATCAGCTGAACCTATTGATCGGTATTATTTTAAAAGACTTGGTAGTTTAATGTGATGATTGTTTCGAACAAGACGATGACAGTATTAATTTTTAATGTAAACGTGACAGCTTAATGGGAGTTATAACAGACCTCCGAGTGTCAAGGGACTCTTAAGCATAACCTGTAAATCTGCGATGCAATATACATGATGCTTCATTGTCTGTTCATTATCTGGACAGAAAATCATCCACATATAGAAATTATGTTTAAGAAATTATCGATTTAACTTTCATCAACTGGTTCGCTCTCATCTGAATGTAGCATAATTTGCCAGAACATGAAGAATCCCAGTTGAACAAACTTCACTTTATTATAGTAACGTTTTATTGATATCTTGGAACAGGAAGATTGGTGACCGCATCATCAACACTGGTAATGCTCTTTACTATCTAGGTCGAGTTAACCTGCAAGATAGTCAGTCACGTTCCCCGCTTTGCCTTGTAGTCCTGATAGAGATTTTTCTGCTGAAATACAGCGATAGTTTACTCTCAACGGGCATCACTTACTACAACTACTCCAAGCATGCATTGTTATTGATACTATTTCACAATATTGGAATAAGAGTTAAGTTATTTTCAGAGCTGGCAAACATGTGAAAACACTCTTCATGAATTTGTTACTGTATAGGATTCAAAGATCACTTCATTGTAGAACAAAGACTCCATTGCTGGTGCTTTTAGCTGTACATCGTTCTCTACCATTACTGAGGTGGGGTACTACGGTCGAAAGACGAAATCTTTTATTAGTGAGTCTGTCCTTGAAGAGATATAAGCTGAAAAATTAGAAATCTAACTCCAAGATTACCGAGATCATCCTCACTGATCAGCCTTGGGGCACATGGTTTCCACTTTTAAGCCATCGAGTTTCTTGGAGCGCTACAAGTTCCAGCCGATACTAAAGTCGTCAAACGCATCAGGTAAGAGACAAGCTCTGGATACTCTGGATAAACATGAATGCCTCCACATATAGGGCCCTTCATGAATCCCAATTGGAAAAGTACCTTCAATTTGATCACTCTTAATAAGGGATGCAATGTTCTGCAGCAATATCAGGAGCCTGAAGAAACTGATAAATTAACAAACCCTATATAACATAGCCGAGCGTTTTGAAATCACCAACATTATATATATTTTATAGTATCGCGCTAATCTAATCGATAACAGTTTGTTGTATTTGAAATGCAAAGCAGCTAAAAAGCGCGATTGAATGAAAAACACTTACAGCACACACGATAACAAAAAAAATTATCATAATTTTACTTTCCGCGTTTTTATTTTAATTTAAATTTATTTTTAATTTTTTTTTTATTTTATTTCTTATATCATTTTTTTTCTCTCAATGTATTTTTATACATTCGCGTTTCTTATTCTTCTTCTTATATTTTTTTTTTTATTCTTGTAATATACAAACAAATATTTAAAAAAAAAACACACAAAAGCGAAATACAAAAAAAAAAAATAAAAAAAAACCGATCCAACCAGTCAAATGTATTAAGCAAGCAGCAAACAAATGTAGAAAAAAACAGTATAGAATCTGCTACGTTAGATAACAGACAAGATTTTAGTTAATTTTTTTTTTTTGTTTTTTTTTAAATTTTTATTTTTGTTCGTCGTTTCGGTAGGTCATACGGTCACTAAGTTACTAGTTAGTTAGTAATTCCACTCAAATTGACCAATAACTGTTTGTGGTTTACTAGTTTCGATTAGAACGAATCAATAAAATTTTGTTTTTGTTTTTTTTGACATATCGCGCGATTCTTTTGTTTTTTTTATTTTTATTTATATGCGTACGTATGTGTTACTTCATTAATAATATTGTATAGAGAGAGAGAGAGAGAGGATAAAGTGTGATCGTTTTTGTTTTGTGAGTGATCTAAGTGCATACACCATATACAAATTTAGTGAAATTTTATTTATGAAAGTGAAATTGATCGAGGATCGAGTTTAGTGTAAATAATCGAGTGATAAAAAAAAATTAAATTAAATTATTTAAATTGTTGTTATTTATTTATTTAAAGTGTTGACGTCACACACTTGTGTGTGTCTCGAATTAAGTGAATAAAATTTGAGTGTTTTTTGTTTTGATCGTGAAGATCAAATCTCACCGTGATCGGTCTAGTGAAAAGTGAATTTGTTTATTTTGATTTCGATTTGATCGAAATAACAACAAAAGTTGTTGAACAAAACAACATTTTTTTTGCTGCTGCTGCTGTTTCAAAGAAATTTTCTATTTGGATATTGCTTGATAAACGGAAAGAAAATGTAATGTCATATTTTTTTATACATATTCTTTTTATAAATACTAACATGTTTATATATAGATATAACCTTTTTCTTTTATATTATTTCTATACATATTTCTATTTAACATGTTGGTGGTCAGAACTTTTTTGACGTCCAACAAATTTTTATTCAGCATTTTTAATACATTTTTTAGGATATAATCTTAAAGTCAATATAAGTTCATTTGATAAGACTCAACCACTGTATGTTCGTAATATTAACGTGCACTCGGTAATCTCTGATATACTTAGCTAGATCCAGCGGATCTGCGTTCCCTGGCGAATTCGTTGCGGTGACAAACTAGTTTTAACTGGTTTTTTTCGGCGTAGCGATCTAAGCTGCTTGTTGTAAAATACTAGCGAGTTGTTATTGGAATATTTGTCAGGAATCTAGATGGCGCTAGTTTTAGAACTTGCGTGTTGAGAGTTATTAATATTGTAGAATGATCAGAAGACAAATCGTAGCACGTTTCGGCCTTTTCTAATGTTCTAGGTATACCCTTTGCCAGTCAGTAGGCGAGTAGGTTGGGTGGCCAGTAGATATTTAGTAGAGTAGTAGAGATCCATCTTTTCATTCTGAACTTATCTCTTAGAGTTTTGAAGTAATTAGCAAATTGTTCTCTCTTAATTGAGTGTTTCGATCGGTAGTAAACCGCAGTTACGATGTATTTCTCTGAACATTCTTCTAGACAGATGCTAGTTGCTTGAATATGTTCTTCCCTATATGTTTGAAGTTCATAATGGCTTATTCTGTTTTTATTAGCAGTTTCTCCATGATTTTCCGCTAAAATGCTTAGTGTCGTAGATGGTGTATCCTGAGATCCTGAGGCAACTCATATTTATAAAGTGAGTTTTTTATCCATGTCACATTTGCTGGTTCGATGTAGGTTGCCACATAAAACACACACAGCTGCAAGTTTACTGTAATTTCTTGAATGGCTATATTCTTGGCAATTCGAACCTTGTAAAATAAATTTACGCTTAAGTGGTTCACAATGATTTTTCGATATACAATAAATATCTAACATTGTAGATCGGATAATGGCCCTTAGATTTTATTGGCTCTGGTTCTCTCTCGCGATTTATTATATTAATCACGTCTTCATTTTAAAGTTCATAGTTTTTAACCCTTCGCTGATTTCCTCTGAATGCACGGTGGACTCGATCTCTAAGATGGCTTTAATTTTAAAATACCTGTCAAAATGTTTTGCTTGAGAAAACATATTGACGGCTATACGCCATTCTGCAAATGATAAATATGATTGTTTCTCCTTTCTATCTTAAAGCAAGGCATAGCATTGTTCCGCAATACTCATAAGTTGGTTGCACTTTAACTTTACTCTACACTGTCCTCAATGTTCTTGATATGATATATAATTAAAATGTAAATCTGTTTCGTTATAACAGATTCCAATAGATAAGTCTAAAATATGTGCCAAAAAGTTCAGGTTGTCTACGATTAATTTGAGAATTTTTATCAATGAATATGTAGAGACTAAGTATGACCATGTATAGACTACTCCCTTGAACCTAGTACGAAAAAAGAATGAATAATGGGGATCTTGAGTAGATTATCGGACAATAAATGTCGTCACCATGCCTTGACTTTATATAACATCTCCAGGACTTTACATGTCAACTTACTGGAGACTGCAAATTTACTACATTTTGTACAAGCTTATCATCAGATTCTAGTGTTTCCATTTGACATCCCAAAAGCAGTCATCGTAACACCGTTTTAGGTTGTTTTTTTTTTCAATAACAGTTTGACTCAGGAATGCAGCAAAATCTTTTTAGCAAATAATGCATTAAGTGTAGTTCGGTGTGCTTCATTTGAGTATTATATTGAACACATCTTGAAACAATTTGTAAGAGGTTGTCGAAATTTGGTTTCGTCATAGACAGTTAACATGGATATATGCGAAATTGTAAAATCTGTTTTTTTGCCTACGTTATTAGATTGAAAGGGTTTTTGTTTACATCCACCCGAGCCAGTTGAGGTGATTTTGAAGGAATTAATTAACAGGTTCTAATTCTTAAATAATAATTATTTTGATTATTATTATTTATTCGAAAAAAAGTACATGCTTAGTTAATTATTTCACAAAACTATTCGTCAAATAGTAAAAAGATCATTTAATAGATGGTGCTTTAGTTACAATTTGATTTGATAAAAGATGGCGCGGCGCGTTAGTTACAAAACAAACGTTAAAAAATAACTTTATGTAAATTAAACGTTTTTTACATTTAAAATATCGTATAAATTACATCGTATAATTTACACGTTCAACACGACTGACACAAAAAATACGGTAAAATTTCTTTATAAAAGCAAATGTGTAATTACATCTATCACTTTGCACGTTGAGACCTCTCTATCAAGTTACATATAATGACCTAATATGGAATTATTGAATATTTCCCACCCAATGGGTCCTTAGAATTTCAAATCATGGTGATTTTATATTAGACTAGATCTATAGTAATGTTAAAATAGTTTCTATGATTTTGGTCCCGTTTTACTGCAACTTCTGTACGAAATCACTTTATTTTTTGCGACTCGTTTAATTTAAAATTTTTCCATTTAAGCTGTTCACTATTAATTATTATTAAGCGTATTTGTTTATATTACAATAATTATAAAATATACATACCTTTAACCTATGAGAATATATAATTTACAAATCAATCTGCTTATTTAAATACAATTATAAACTTCATATGAATACAGAATATATTCTGTTTGTTTCACGTCCAACTCTTTCGCGAGTTGCTTATTTACGTCTCACTTTACGCCAAATCGGGGAAGAACCATCTGCATATTGCATAGCTCTACGCCGGCCTATTATAAGTACTGCCCATATGATTTATGGTCTACAACAAGGGAAAAATAAGGTGAGAACTAAAAAGAGTAGACCCAAATAGAGTTCGATAGTCCAGTCTAGGAAACGCCCTATGATCCTAAGAATAAAGGGTAAAAAAGAGGATAATAAGAGGGTAATAGACGTGTTAATTCACACCGTGTGAAAAATGCGTTTTGCATCATGAATCTATCGATATTCGATCGGAGACCACATTCCAGCCGGTGTGTTAGTTTTCAGTCTAACCTTCGCACTATATGGTCACTTTAAAGTGATGTAAAGGTGAGTGATAAGTTATTAGTGAATTTTCTATTGCGTATAATCTTAAATAATAATAAGCTTCGTGGCTCCGAATTAATAATATTATATGAAATAATTCAAGCTAGCATCTCTCCAAAAATTTCTCTCCAAGCAACATTGAACCCATCTTAGAAGAACAAACCTATGGCTCATTTTTCTATTGGTCATAATTGATTATGGGGTTCCCACTTCGAATATTAAAAATTAACTCCAGGATTAAGGGTACTCTATACAACAGCGGCCTGTGTCACATATGTGGAACATTAAAAAAACTGTTCACGCCATTGAGTATCTCATTAATCAGTAGTATCGATAGTAACCAAAAGATGCAGGTCCGGAATGGTATTTGACCAAAGTATGGCAGTTCGTCGTTGTGTCAATTATGTGTATATATGCGTACGCTGAGGTTATCCAGAGTGATTTCGATAGTTTCGCTGGGTAAATGTTCTACGACGTAGAGAACGGTCTGATATCTTTTGATTTTTACAATAACGATTTGAGCTTGGTTATCGATACTGATGGAACTAGCTTATTTACACAGTACAAAGCAACAAGTGGCCTCTGAGAATTTGGTTAGTTAACTTATCAAAACATTAACGAGCTTTGCTAAGTAAACTGATGGAAATCGAAAGGTTCTTCTAAGTGTTGAACTGGTTCCAATAATAGCTAAGCAATTAGTGTCCTTGTTCCTTAGTGCACGGTTTTATAAGGAAACGATGTACTTGCAACATTAAGATCGTTAGTAAAGTTTATTCAAGTTTCTAAACCTATGCTATTACCAAGGTTGGTCTGATGTTTTCTATTTCTAGCAATAAAGTCACCGATCGTGCTCAGAATTGTTGTTAAATGATCTAATGTGAACGATTTGTATAATCTCATGCGCATGTGGTGCTTACTATACATGAAGTCCTATACAACCTTGATTTTGTCTGTCTTCCAATAAAAAATGTAACTCTATAGCTCCGATATTGACCTTCATATTACCATAGAGAGTTTTCTGTGGTAGTATGAAGGTAACTATCGAATCTATAGAGAAACCTGATGGATATCACACGAGTACAAATCAGGAAGTTCTAAAGAGATTTTAAATTACTGCCCACACCAACTACCAAGCTTCGAGATTTAAACTTGGTGCTAAAGGTGGTGACTTAAGATAGAATCCGATGGAGCATTCGATCTTTCTCGAAAATTAAAACAGATATACTGTTTTAATTTTCGAGAAAGATCCAGATAGGATATCTCCAGATCTTCTGAAGATATGTGCCATGCGGTCTAGGATGATTCCAGTCCAGAGGACTATAATCATCCTAGACCGCCTGGCACATATCTTCAGAACCAGTTCCAAGATCATGTTAAAAGTCAGGGTAGTGTTCAGCCCGAAGGCTAAAAAGCCTAGATATGACCAGGCAAAAAGGTGTCGGCCAATAAGAGGACAACTTTTCTGAAAGAAAAAGAAAGAAACTGTTCGGCACAGTTCTTACTGTCCCCATAGAATGCACAGCTTTGGATTACGATTCTTATTTGAGAATCAACTAACAGCATTAAGAATACCGGATATCCAGGACTTCATGTGAAAAACAAATAGATTTCGGAACTAAGAGTGTACATCTGGTAGGGCTTGCCACAAAATCAAACGTGAGTGACGGGAAAGGGGCCAGGCTTATGTTTTTTACAAATAGTTAGTTCACACACAAATAAAGCACAGATACACACTCTGGGGTTACTACAACTTTAAATTGTGATAGTATATAATGGATGGCTGTTAGCTTGTTTGCTGGAGTGATTAAGTTGATATTTTTAATAGCGTCAATGTTAGATAGAGATTGTACCAAATGTGAACCTTGGTATCTGCAACTTTTTTTTTGAATAATAAAACCGATCGAAATTTTGTCTCGTTAAGTTCAACTCAGTAATCTCGTTACCGCATGTAAATATTTACATTTGATAACTCGTCTGTATTATTATGTACGGATCCGATCAGTCAACATGTTTTAATTTTATATTTATTTGTATTCTTTTGTTTTTATTTATTATTATATTTATCAATATGTCTGTCTTGTTACAGTGATTTTATATTTATAAAAATACTTATTTAAAACCTTTAGTTCTGATAATTTTTCATACACGTATCTGTAAGTATGTGCATGTGTATCGGTCAATGTGTATAAATATGAATATATTTATAATGCCCGTGCGAGAGAAGTGTTGATCGCTATATTGCGAGAAGCGAGTATATTGATCGCGAGAAGAGTACATTATATGATCGCGATCGTTTCAATATACAGGTATTGCTTTGGTGTGCATTTTGTAAAATACAACCATATATACAATTGTGTTTTCGATGTGTTCGGCCAGTAAGTATACAACACAGATCGTAAGATCGCGTTTGTTTTTCTATATTTCTTATTTGTTTCTTATATATTTGTTATTTTTATTTCATTTGACATTGAATTAAATTTCAATGGTGATCAAAAATACTTTTGTTTTGTTATATATTTTTAAAGAGTTTGGTAGGAGATATGCGGATATATATTTTTATCCATGTCCTTCTGGGCCAAAATATAGTACGTGTGCTCGTCACAGCATGGCCAAAAATAAATTAGTTTTATAATGTACTGTGTAATACACGACTAATTATCTAATAATTATTGTCGACAAATATCATCATGACCCAAATAAGGATTGTATTTATTGTATGTGCATGATGACAATGCAAATACATTTTTAATTGAATTAAATGCATTTTAGTTAATGAATCCAAATATATAATATAATTACAATTATACATGCTTAGGATATAGTAAAGGGTGATCCAATAGGAGTTTTGTGATGTTTTATATCAGATACTCCCGTAAAAAGTAATCTAGCGGCGTCAGATCCAAGATCTTGGAGGCCAATTCAAGGATGCCTCTCCATATAATATTCTCATTAAAATTTTCTTTCAATAAATCGATGGTTTGGCTTGCTGTGTGGCACATTGTACCATCCTGTTGAAACCACAAGTCGACTACACCAATAATCATTTGGAAATAAAAATCATCATTGCTCTGTAGTTTACACCATTGACGTTTACACGCTGATCTTCGAAATGCACACTAAGTGCATTTTTCATTTTGCTTTATAAGCTGTTAAATCTCTCCTGTATCTATTCAGCCAAAAATGAGCTTAATCGCCGATCACAATTTTTCAATACAAAATGAATCAATTTGGAACTGTTCAAATACCTACCTCTAAACCAAATCGATGACGCAAAGGAAGGGCAACCGGCTTTAAATTCTTGAACATGAGTGTATTTTGTATGCCTTCAAACCAAGATCTCTTTTCAAAATACGACTTTCAGCTACAGCAGCAATATACACTGTAACGTGAAGCTGTATATTTATTTGAATGTATGTGTTGGTACTTCGAGTTGTTGCTTGTATCTTAGCAATCGACTAGGCCGATTTCGATCTGATTATGACTATGTTATCGAAAAGGTCAAATCCATCTCATCGATTTTATGTTGATTCATTGTGACGTTATGATATAATTTTGGTCGCCACATCACATTAGATCGACTTGGACGCACTCTAGTCGAGTGAAGAATATCCAATAATGCAGATGTAGTACGCAATTTATCGATTGTTTCGCAAATAGTGCGTTCAATTGGGCGATTATGAACATTATAAAATGGTGCAAGAGAATACCAATTGGAAACAATACCTCCTATTGAATCACTCTTTACTATATACATATATTGTGAGTGGTCATGTACACAAGAATTTTTTTTTGTAAGTTGTTCCAAATACAATGACATAATGTCGTGCAGCATGCAAGGAGGCAATGTTTTGTACATTTTAAACGTCCCAATGCGTCAAACTATATGTTTAGATTTTGTTATGACATAAATGTATAAGTATTCGTTTTAACATCGCATCTGTTTATACATACCTGTGATTACACAAAAATTAGATTTGAGTCATTGCTTGTATATATTTTTTTAATTGTTTGTCTTAATTTAGCCGATTAGGAGTGTGCACGTCGCTTATACATATGTATAAGGCTTTTGATTAATATTCTATACGTTATGTTGGCCGATTGATATAATTGAGTTTACAATGATTACGTTTTCGTTTGGCGAAGAAATTGTTTTGCGTGTGTGTGGCTTAAGCTTAAATAGTTTTATGGAATCGCAATAATTAAAAAATAAATATTACCTTGAATTAAACCAATTGTCGATAGTTCTGTTTATAATTTATGTGCACGATAACTTTATATAATTATCTATATACAATGGAAAGTAGTTATTAGGTAATTCTAATTAGTGAGTTGGGGGCAAATAATTTAGTTCACACGTGTAGCCATATAAATTGGAGGGGTACAAAGTGGGATACCTTGTAAGTCGTCTGTATAAACCTTATTGAGTTATAAGATGAGCTGCAACATCTCGACCCGTTGGCTCATTTATTGGTCAAAAACCACTTTTATGTTCTCTGTGCTATCTCTGCTAAAGTTACAAACAAATGCCGCACATGACTTCGGTATATACTGTCTTTGTGCAGATTTATATTCAAAGATAGACTGCCGAATATGCCGTTGAATGTTTAAATCTCAATTTTGCTATATCAATACCACTCCAGCAATCCCCCATAGCTATCTCAACTCTGACAAAAGGTGTTTAAAAGTTGAAACAAGCTTCTCGAATATATCCCATGAGTTTTAGTGTTCAATTGACTGCGGCATCTCGTATATACAAACAATACACCATTAGATATTTTGAAATTGCACTCAAATCCAGCCAATCAGAACTCTTTGATCAAGTCACGTTCTGATTAAAATTATGTACCCGCTCATTTTGATGCGCATCTCCGTTTATAATCTAACTCCAAAGACCAATGTTAAAAGTTGCCAATTGACACTCGGGATTTATATTCGATATAGATCTATGTTGAATTATTCTGAGCACATTCTCTAAGCATACACACAATAAAATAGTCCAGGCGTCGAATGCTGCTAAACTTCTATTTCGGTAAGAGGTCTCATGACGCTGTGGTAAAGACTTACTGTGTTGAGTTCTTATAAGCAATATGGAGATCCTTTCTCTTGGGGGCTATATTTTAGGGCACATTTGTAAAATTCATAAAATTCCATGCATTCAAGTTTTAGTGACGTGCTGAATAATTTGGCACTGCTTCAGCCAATGGATCTAGAATCGATACATTCTTTTAAAGCATACTGTGAGAAGTACGAAAGTTGGGCCAATAAAATATATAAAAATAAATCCTTAAAATGCTGGCTGGAAATTTTGCAGCGTTAACTTTTTGTTGGTTTCAATCTCTACGTTCTGTTGTAGGACCGAGCCAGTCCCTACTCTTTTACAGTACACTTTAACGTCCTACTTTGAATCATTGCCAGACAAATATAGAGGATGAGTGGCGATAGGTTCGATACATGCAGAAGTAATAGCCCAACCATAAAGCATTCCGCCTTTATCGCGACCGATGTCCTCCTGTATTGCTAAAGTGAAATTATAACAAGTCATCAGGTGCAACTAAAAACATAAAGCGACATTATGTTATTCTTTCACAACGAAAGATGTAAATATAACATACTTGACCTTGACTTTATTTTTGACTAATAGTTGGTTTATTTATGTTCACTTTTAAGTATAGCCATCAATAATTATTTCGTTGGAATTGTTTTGTTATTGTTTTATCGCATTTTGTGGGTTTTAAATTATTATGTCATCTGGAGTTATTAAGAAAATTTTTTCTTGTACCAGGTAAATCGGTTATGTATGATGGTGGTTGAAATATATAAGGAGTTGTGGTTATCGCATATTGCTTAACCAACTACTAAATTTTTCAGAACAAGCAATAGTTCTTAAGAACTGAGAGGGTTGTATGTCGTGGTGATACCATCATTCATAGATATTCTTAAATTTTTTTATCGCTGTATCAGTTTTTTAAATATTATTTATAAAATTTGAATTTTAAGGTCATTAATTTAGTTTTTGGGCCAAAGTATGTATATGATTAAGGAACAATTTATGATTTGAAAATTACTAAGCACCAGTGTATATCACGACTTGATAATGAGATAACATTCTGTAAGATTGACAAAAATTGAAAATATTTGATTCTACAACCCAGTCAGTGTTCGAATTTTTCAAATTGTATAGCATGCGAGCAACGTATAAATTCAGGACTGTGTGAATGGTGGGCAGAGGATGCCCGATGCGCTCGTAAAGGTCGTTCAGAAGATAGTGTCCGAGAATTAATGCAGTGCCCGGCAGCATGTAACATTCGAGAAAACTGTTCTGCATATTTAGACGAACGAGGTCGTTGTGTTTGATGCGAAGCCACCTAACAATTTTTTACTTCCTCGGTTTATATATCGTTTGGATTGTGTCGCGAGAGGATCTATCAAGTTGTACCGCTTGTTAGTCAAAATAATAATCCAAATGGCATGTTAAGTACACCAGAATTTACAATGCTCCGGATGACACAAAAAGAGTTATAGGCTGTATAATCCGATATGGCGTATGGATTCAAGTATATACACAAAGTTTTGTATATATGAAGTATATCTTGATGGCCATCAATAAGCTCTTGAATAATGTTTCAATAAGTCAATTTTTTGACCTTGATTTATTACCAAACACGATTCATCAGTAATGGAGGAGGACAATCTAATTTTTGGTTAACTATGCTTGTTATTCGAAGAGTTCTTGTATAAGACCAATGAACTCCCAGTATATCCCAGATATTTACCATAATTTCACTAACAATTTCTAACAATAGGCCAAAACCATATCGTCAGCCAATGCTTGACTATAACCAGATGTGATATGCAATTCAAGAGAGTGTTAATATAAATTTAGAATAGAATTTTTCCAAGGAGGGACTCTGTAGGACGCAACGAAGATGATTTAGATTTATTTTCAATCTACGGTTTATAATTCTTGACAATCTTCTCAAATACCGTAAAAAATGGCTATAGAAATATTAGTGAACCAGAGAATCTAGAATAATAAATTGTGAGAAACTTTTTTAAAGCTGTCAAATCTGTTGAGATAACATGTAATTTTTTGTTACTAAGTGTTGGAAATAGGAAATCGTTTAAAGAAGGGGACCTATCTAGGTGTTGTGTTCACAATTTTAAATTAAAATAGAACAAATAAAATCAGTATAGCAATGAAACATTAATGCTTCAATATGATTTCGGCCATAAATCACAACTTCTTGGAGGCCATTCAATATCACAATTTCTTGAAATAATCAAATCTCCAAACTTTTCTCGCAATAATTCAATTGTTGCACTTGCTGTGTGACACGTAGCCCGTCTTGTTGGAACCAAATGTTGTCAAGATTAACTTCTTCCAATTTCACCATAAAAAGTTGGTTATCATCGATCTATACCGATCTTCATTGACAGTAATGGTGTTACCAGCTTCATTTCGAAAAAAATACAGACCGATGATTCCATCAGACCAAAAACCACACCAAAGTGTAAATTTAGGTGAATGTAATGGTTTTTCATGAATAGTTTGTAGATTTTCTTCGCACCAGAATCGGCAGTTTTGTTTATTTACTGTACCAATCAGAGCCTCATCGGAGAATAGGATTTCTTAAAAAAAACGTTATCGTTTTCAAGTTGTTCCAAGGCAAAATCAGCAAATTCACAACGTTTACGGTGGTCCAATGGCTTCAGTTCTTGAGTGAGAATAATTTTATACGGATACAAACCCAAATCCTTTCTCAAACTCCGCGGTTTGAGACATTCCCAATTCTTGAAAACATCTTGGAATCGACAAATTGCGGGATTCAGTAACACTTACCTGGGTGGCAACAATATTTGCATTACTTCAAGCGTTTCTTTATCTTATTGGCACTTGAATATTACGTGGACGATTATTACGACTATAAAATGGAAAAAGCGCACGAAAAGTTGTAATTGGAGATCGAGATTCGAACTCGATACCTCCCGCTCCACGCCGCAGTGTTTGAACAACTGCGCAACATGGGCGGTTAAGCCACTGTGTTACTTTATTTTTTGAATACAGAAATTTATATTTATTCAATTACAGTCATGTCATATTCTTCTGGAACATCGTCATAAACTATCAAATTCTGATTTCTGTTCTGATTTTCCCTTAAATCCATTTCCTGTTGAATCATTGTTCCGAATTTCTCATGTCTTGCAATATAGCTATATCATTAAATGAATACTTCTTGTCTAAGTAGCCCGTTCGTAGTGCATTGGAAACACAACTATCAGTTTTTTGTTCCATGAAATTTTTCCTCAATTCACAACTTCTTCTAAGTCTGGTTTTACAAAATTACCTCGATGATTTTTTACCAGTCTGTAAATATATTCATTGATTTCATCATCCGCAAATAATCCTTGATGGCCCTGTTTATTGCAATGTCAAGTGTCTGGATGCAACCAGTCATTCCTGCCAGAATCATTGTTTGACCAATCTTCCTCTCAGCAAGAAAGCTAAATCCTAAATTAGTAAACCTCTATTTCGACCCCCTCAACAGTGGCGGCAGCATAAAATCAACCCAGACTTTTTCACTTTCAATGACATAAATTCTTGAAACGCGTTGAATGTGATTTTTAGTGATTAAAAATGGCTTCCCATCTAGTCGAATCGCCAAAATACAGGTAACACGTGTACTATCGTAACCAGTAGAAGGAATGTAAATTAACGAGGAAGCTTTGTGGTGAACCGTCATTTGAGCTGCTTGGCCTAGGAATACCGCGGTCTCAGCCATAGCAATCATGTTGGAGAGTTGTAATTTCGTAAAATCGATGTCATCAACAAAAAGTTTAAACCCAAGTGCACGTTTAACCACTTCATTGTCTTCCAGCTTACACATTGTTGTTTATCTCCATAGAGAGAGTTCATGTCGTTTAAGGAAGTTGTCTTTTGTGGATATGTTAAATTCAATTTCCGTTTGAAGGCCAAATGTTTGAATATCAGTCATGTGCACAACCAAAGCCATTGCATGCTGCCAAAGCAGATGCATTCTTTCAACTCCGAAAATAACGATTGCCGACCTGATATAACTCTGAGTTTTTTCTCATTTCCTTGGTTCTTCAGTTGATACAGGTAATCGGAGTCTGTCCGCCATTTACGAACCCAAGAAGGTCCTTTTTGTACTTGACGGGAAAGCTCGTTCGTTGTGTACTCATTTTAACTGAGGATAACAATTATTCACTTTACCAAAAATAAAATTATGTATGAGGGAATAATCAGAATTACAAGACTGAA